>OU452269.1:10000000-11450000 GCA_911728495.1 Furcula furcula | reverse complement strand
CGTCCGGGCAAAAATGACGAGGTGACATCACACCTTCGTTGGAGTCCACGTCTGACGGTAATGTGTCAACGTACAGTTCGTCATAATCGACATACAAATCGTCATATAGTACTTCATTCGGTTTGTTCATAACGTCATCGAGCGCAGCTGACGTCAGAGTGACGTAAGCGAGTATCGTCAGCAGGTACATCATTGATATGGCAAGCTTCTGAAACAGTTATTTTTATTGCAGTGTGTATGTTCCCAGTGATGACATATGGTACCGAGACGTGGTCTTTAACAGTTGGCCTTTTAGAGAAGCTCAGAGTCACACAACGAGCTATGGAGAGAGCTATGCTCGGAGTTTCTTTGTGTGTGTCGCCGAAGAACCAAGGTAACCGAGATAGTTAAAGTGTCAATGGGCAGGCCACATCGCTCGAAGAACCGGTAAGCGTTGGGGAAGAAAGGTTCTCGAGTGGCGACCACGAACCGGAAGACGCAGCGTAGGTAGGCCTCCCACTAGGGGGACAGATGACATTGTGCGCGTCGCAGGTAACCTGTGGTTGCAAATAGCCAACTGTCGTTCATTGTGGCGTTCTAAGAGGGAGGCCTATGTTCAGCAGTGGACGTCTTCCGGCTGATGATGATTGCAAAATTATACAATAAATAACAGTACCTGTATCCAAACTTTTGTTGAGAACAGCTATCGGAGACAGAACGAAGAATTCGCACAAAGAATTAAAGAGCAATTTAAAAGTTGTTACAATTTAAAAGTTTATTTAAACTTAAAACGCGAGATGGCCCGTTGCTCAACGCTAAATTAATAACATAACAGGAAATTTATAAATAAAACATATATTTGCCTTATATTATTGTATTATCAGAGACGGTAAAAGGAACAAGGTGGTATAAAGGTGGTCACAAAAGGACGTTACAAGCTTGGCGCATTGGAATTTTCATGGATTTTGCTCAATCAAATTCCTTCTAGGGTAATCATCCATCCGTCCTAGGACGTCCATTGAGTACGGCGGCGACTTCAAGTTTTCGGGGGGCTACAATGCGCCCCCCGGCGACGGGCTCAAAAACAAGCCACTGAGGACCTCCTGCTGCAGACCCCACCAAAGACCCCGGGGGTCCATCTGCCGATGCGACAGCCGCAGGGTTTTTGGTGGATAAGAATCGCACATACCCCGGTCGAGCCCCACAGCTCCCGGGGATGTTTCCCCCGCGAAGAAAAAAGAAAAGGATCATCAGGCAGGCTAAAGGGCTCGATAGACATTGCCTATTGATGTCATTAGATGCGACTTTGTTGTGAGAGTGACATAGACAAAAAGTGACCAGTCTATACCTTTAACTAATTAGATCTGGAGTGGCGGCTTCGTGTGGCGGGTCACCCCCTTCCCTCCAATATGGTTGAGGGGAGTAATGGCTGCTGCTCGAGTCAACTCGTGCGCGGGTGCTGCTTGGGGGGACTGGTCCGACTACTATCCCTTTGGCCTTTTAGTTTGTTGTACTTTCGTCGTATTTTTTTTTCTGTCTTATTTGATCTTTTGAACGGCAAGACACACTGTCGCTCTGATCTAATGTTTAAACAGTATGTCATGTTACAACATGATACATTGTTTAAAAAAAAAGAGAAAAAATGACAAGCCCGCACGCCTGCCATGCTAGCACGCAATTACCTAAAAAAAAATTAAGCGCGCGTGTGGCCACAGGAGGCCGTGAGCGGCTTCAAGCGGCGCGGCGGCGCGCTTTTCAAGCAATAGTAGTCTGTTACGTAATTGTACATAAAGTTTAAAATTCTTTCACACTGAAAGTGCGCTGCCAGCCGCTCCCATGTTGGTATGAATTGAGCTTAAGGTATGTCTGTATAATATTGCGTTTCCCAACAGGTGGGTCTTAAAATGAACATGGGCAAGACGAAGATCATGTCTAATGTCCATGTTGCACCCGTACCGGTAGTTGTTGGGAACGATACAATCGAAGTTGTTGACCACTACGTATACCTAGGACAAACAATCCAGTTAGGTCGGTCCAACTTCGACAAAGAGGTCGCCCGAAGAATCCAACTCGGATGGGCAGCGTTCGGGAAACTACGTGACATCCTCTCATTAGAAATTCCGCAGTGCCTGAAGACAAAGGTTTTTAACCAGTGTGTGTTGCCAGTGATGACTTATGGTACTGAGACGTGGTCTTTAACAGCTGGCCTTTTGGAGAAGCTCAGAGTCACACAACGAGCTATGGAGAGAGCTATGCTCGGAGTTTCTTTGCGCGACAGAATCCGGAATGAGGAGATTCGCCGAAGAACCAAGACCACCGACATAGCTCGTAGAATATGCAAGTTGAAGTGGCAGTGGGCAGGCCACATCGCTCGAAGAACCGATAACCGTTGGGGAAGAAAGGTTCTCGAATGGCGACCACGAACCGGAAGATGCAGCGTAGGCAGGCCTCCCACTAGGTGGACCGACGACATTGTTCGCGTCGCAGGCAACCGGTGGATGCAAATAGCAAATTGTCGGTCATTGTGGCGGTCTAAGGGGGAGGCCTATGTTCAGCAGTGGACGTCTTCCGGCTGGTGATGATGATGATGATGTATAATATTATTAAAAAAAATGTAAATCTATTTTTACGTAAGTAAGTACCTAGATTTTACTAATTATTAAAATTATTCCTATTAAAATTTTTTTATTATTAATGTTAATAATGAGTATTTTTCAAGTGCCTCTTGGACTACCAGCTTCAGTAGGTAACAATTGAAAACAGAAAAAATTATAAGGAAAAAACTATATTTATTAACATTAATTCCTAAGAATTTTAAGTTATCGCCAGCGACCGGGTCGCTCAGGTTTACATTATGTGGACAAGTTAAATGAATACAATATTCAATATTTAGAAACAAACCGTACTTATTTTGATTTAGTTTACTTTTACAAAATTATCCACTGTATCGTTGATTCAACTGAACTAGGATCCCAAATTTCTTTCAATATTAAATATATTTTACTTACACGAATATTACACATTAAAATCAAACTACTTTTACTGATTAAATAAACTATTAAAAAAAAAAAAAAGGAGGTTCTGTATTCGACGCGTATGTATGTAATATTAATAAAAATGCGTAATATTCATATATGTTAGTCTATGTGGGCTTCTAAACGAATTCACCAAATTTCACGAGTGTATGTATGTATGTATGTATGTAGGTTTGTCCACGGATTTCTCAGAAACTACAAGTCCGATTTCGAAAATTCTTTTTGCAATAGTTAGAGTATCTTTCAACTTAGGGTAGAGTACAAATTTCATCAAAATCGGTCCAGTAGTTTAAGAGATATAAACTTTTTATGTTTTCAGTAAGTTACTGTAAATTAGAAGTTCGAGTTGCGTGTTTGGCTGATACCTATTTTGGTAAAATAAGTCACTAAAAAGTGTTAAATAAACTATTTAAAAAAAATAAAAACCGACTTCAAAGTAAATTATCTAAAAAGCATAAAATAACGAAAATATTATTGAAGTTGGGGCAGAATATACACAGCAGGTACGCTAACACCAACTTCAATAATATTTTCGTTATTTTATGCTTTTTAGATAGTTTACTTTGAAGTCGGTTTTTATTTTTTTTTAAATAGTTTATTGTACTACCAAGGTGGCAAGCAAGCGTGCAGCCTGCCTGATGGTAAGCAGTCACCGCAGCCTATAGTCAGCAACACCAGAAGAATCACTAGCGCGTTGCTACCCTTAAGACATTAGATATTAAGTCTTTTGTATCCAGTAATTCACCAGCTACAGTGCCCTTCACGCCGGAACACAGCAATGTTTACACAATACTGCTTGGCGGCAGAATATCTGACACTGCGGTGATACCTACCAGGACATGACTGCATCAAGTCGGTCCTGCACCTCTTCTCTCCTTAGTCGAGTCGGTTTTCCGTTCCATTAAATTGAAAGAGTACCTAGAGGAAAAGGGGGGAGTTGTCAGTTGGGGAACAAAGGCTTCTCCCTTAGAAGGGAGGGTGTGCCATAATCCCCACGCTTGGCTGGCAGCTTGGGGATCGCAGTACAGGTGGTAGGTAAAAAAGACGTTTCTGCCCGTCTTGTTGTTTTCCCTTAGTCGCCTTTTAAGGACACCTAACGGGAGGAGATGAGGAGCTGCAACGCTTCAAGCAAATTCGCTGTGCGCTGCAAGCGTCAAAAACAAATGGATGTGTTGAACCCAAGCGGGGCGATAGCTTCGTGGCCCAGGGGTCTGCTAAAATAACATGACATGCAATTGCCATTCCAGCGACACACTTTTGAGTCTCCATTATAAAAAAAAATACTATTCATAATAACCATAAATAATAAGAGTATGAAGAATTGCCGGTAAAAAATGACATTAAAAATGGCGGGAAATCGGACAAAATCGACTTCCCAAGCTCGATTCTCGGTATAATCGGTGACGGTATTATATGATCGGCGCACCGGCGCGCACATCGGCGTGCCGACAGAGAGCCAATTCCAATTAATCAATTACCATAACATAAATACGCGTGCGGCGGCCATATTTAATGCGCATTGCGCCATATTGACATAACTGTCACTAAAAGCGCGCGAATCCATCCGGTACATATCGTTTTTTTTTTTTAAATCATCGAGCGTTGTGCTCCCTTTTTTTGTGATGGAGAAATCCTAATGGATTCCTTCCCGTTGTCTTAAGAGGCGACTAATTAAAAATAAGAAGACGGGCAGCAGCGTATTTCTATTGTATTACCTGTATCTATTCTGCAATCCCCAAAACGCTTGCCAAGCATGGGGATTATGGCAACCCCGTCGTTCTACAGGGGAGACCTTTGGTCAGAAGTGGACGTCTTTCGATTGCCGATGATTATAATAATGTATTACATACAACAGTGTGTTATATTATACTTTTTTTTAAACCTAGCTAATTTGTTTTATGACTCTGTCATGCAACTGTCATAATCTCAAGTATAAGTGTCCCGGCACACGGGCCACCAGCCATATCCGCAATCGCCGCGACTTGAAGCTAGAAGCGGCTACAAAAGAAGCTGACGCGCGTGACAGCCACTTGTGGTCGATGTTGGACACTCGTGGTCGGTGCTTGCAGTGAAACGAAGGGAGAGAGGGGTGGGGAATCGCGCGAGTGGCTTGTGTCGGCGTTTTGTGGCCGAACCGACCACTAGTGGCTTGTGTCGGCGTTTTGTGGCGTGTGGCGACCACCGGCGTTTACAGTGAGCGGCGAGTCCATGCAAAATGTATGAAAACAACAGGAAATAGGTCGGTGGCTGCGTTTTGTGGCTGTGGCCGGTGGCCCGTGTGCGGCGACACTAAGCAAATGCCTCGTCTTTCCCCTTCCATAACTCCCGGCCCTAAGTTAAAATGTATGTAATGTATGTACAATGTTTGAGTGACAGCCAAAGACAAATCAATTAAAAGCGTATTCAATTCAAGTGCATTACGAATGCAACGCGACGTGCGCTGACTCGCTTTATGCCGCCGACTGGACGCGACGCGCATAATGCGTACGCGCCCATTGAAAGAGCCGCAATTATAAATATTTGAATTAAATCAATAAGGTATGGTTTCAATATTGAATATCAATTATTGTCATACATCCTGTCAAATTATTATGTATGTAATATATTAATATATTTTTAAACTGAGTTTCTTTGCGCCACAGAATCCGAAATGTGAACTAAGAACTAAGGTCACCGACTTACCTCTCAGAATCTGCAAATTGAAGTGGCAATGGGCAGGCCACATCGCTCGAAGAATCGATAACTGATGGGGAAGAAAGATTCTCGAGTGGCGACCACGAACCGGAAGAAGCAGCGTAGGCAGCGCTCCCACTAGGTGGATAGACGACACTGTGCGCGTCGCAGGTAATCGGTAGATGCAAATAACCAACTGTCGTTCATTGTGGCGTTCGAAGGGGGAGGCCTATGGTCAGCAGTGGACGTCTTCCAGCTGGTGATGATGATGATATTTTTAACCAAATTAACGCCTAGACGTGCTCTAAGGAGGTATTGGACAGTATTTTTTCTCATTTTTAAATATAAGCCAAAAACTACAAAATAATAATAGCATTGAAAAGATTCTTTAAATTCGACCGTTTAAAAAAAATGATAAGCAATAAATATTTGCAATGAGCTTGGCAAATCAATAGGTTTATCGAAGTCGGCGCCTAACCTCTAGTAAAGACTTAAAGGCAGTAGGGATCTAATTGTTTTACAGTTTGGCGCAGTCTTTGATAATAAAATGATATAGATATGTTAAAGTCCACGTCCAACTAACTAGATGTAAAAACCAAAAAAAAAATTGAAGTCGATTCATTTTTGTGTAGAAATTGTTTTTATTGGTACGGAACCCTAATAAACCAATAGTGAAATCACTTCTTCATATCAGGATGTCGTAAAATACATTTAACAAAATGGCTTCCCCTAATTTTATTGTGTACAGGTGCGTACTCAAGTAGTAATTTTAAACGAATCATTGTAATGGCTGTATTCCTTTTAATAGACAATAAAAATATCAAATGGTCTATTGTCATTATGATTTGAATTTTATTATCACAGTGGAACTCAGAGTAATTAAAATGGAGCTAGCATCGCGTCGATTCCCCGAAAAAAATTTCCGTGGCACTTTTGCGGGGTGCGGGAGGCGAAGTTAACACACCCAGATACAATTTCACGCATACCCACACTATAATAAACTCGCAACACATTCAAAAAGATACGCACACAAATAAAGAATGACCTGAACATATGAACAAAATTTGGCAGAGGGGTTAGCGCATCATGATCTCTCCAGTAGTATCTCCTCTAAGCAGTGGAATGATGACAGTTAAACAATATCTACCTACATTGTCTATGGTTAAGACTCATTTACACGATACCATTTTCTTGTACATACAAGAGCAATAATTGAATGCAATGAATGAAGCGCAATAATTGACCTTCAAGAATTGTAAGTAACTGTTTACACGCGGATACTAGTTAAAAATTTGAATATAATTATTGAATGCAAATCTTGCCCAGTAGAGCAAGAATGTGACATGTTGTTCAGACGATGTAAGGCAATTATTGTCTCAATATTATTGTATGCAACAGGCAAGAAACTTGCTTCGTGTAAATGAGCCATTACTGTACGCGCAAGATAACTTGTCCTCGGGCAATCGCATTTCAGAAGCTACATTTTTATACAGGTAACTTAGCGTTTTTTAGCGTTTTTCGATACATCTACACAAAATAAGTCTTCCGATCTGCTGAAACGTAGTGAGTCGCTTTATCGCGAGAAAGCTCCATGCTTTGCAACCGCTAAATCAAACTATTATGTAACTGGGCCAGTCGTCAAAATGGCATGCAGCATTGACGCAAAAGGATATCATCGTTAAAAAAAAGAAAAGAAAATGCGCAAAAAATATAACCAGCCAGTGTGTTGAACCATAGATTTACAATTTTTAATGGATGGATACCAGTGTGAATATTTTCGCTGGTTTTTAAAATAGCTGTCAAGGTCGCAAGCACGGCCATCAATTACAAAGTTCCAGGCTCGATTCCCAGGTCTAGAACCGTAAATAGATTTCTCTTACATTGCTGTTTATAAAAAGTGCGGTAAATTTAGTTGGCTCACGACTTAATAGCTAATGTATGTGGTAACGACCGGCATTGCATACAAATACAACTGCCCAAGGGTGGACGAGTCGCTTACCATCAAATAGACGTCTCCCTTGTTTAGTCACCATGTTTATAAAAATAATCTTCAGTGGCGGGTCCAAATACAAAATTTCCAAAACATACGAGGTACAAAATCCAAAACTACAGATTTATTTAACTCAATATTGTCATTTAATTACGATGTTATATGTTTATGTGAAACCTGGCTTGATGAAACCGTGAACTCTTCTGAAGATATGTTGTCTGTCTCTTTGATGAAAGATATGTTGTCTATCGCACAGATCGTTCCTCCATTTTATGAATAGGTATAAAAAATCACATGGTGGAGGCGTGCTTATTGCCGTTAAAAAATGTTTAATATCTAATAATAAACCGCTCTGGCATTCGTCTTTGGAAGATATATGGGTCAGTATAAGTTTGAATCACATCACTTTGAATATATGTACCATATACCTGCCCAATTATATAGGTACCTTATGACAACTTTAAAGACAATAATGTAAATCGTTTGTGCTAAAAGAAAACCACAATATTAGATACAGATTCCGGAAAGCAAATTTTCTGGCATGTAATACCGAATTATTACAGATAGATTGGGATCAATATAAAGACCTTAATTGCGATGAATTCTTACAAGTTTTTTACAATAATTTATGGGAAATAATTGAAAAACACACACCTCTTTCTAAACATAACAACGCATGGCCGACTTGGTTCTCTCGCTCGTTAATAAAAATACTGAATGAAAAAAATAAATACCATGCTAAATTTAAAAGGTATGGCAATCCTCGACATTTTTATGCCTTCACTATGCTTAGGTCTAGGGCTAAAAAAGCTATCGAGACATGTTTTAATACATAC
Organism: Furcula furcula; assembly: GCA_911728495.1. Classification (NCBI taxonomy): domain Eukaryota; kingdom Metazoa; phylum Arthropoda; class Insecta; order Lepidoptera; family Notodontidae; genus Furcula; species Furcula furcula. The sequence continues at coordinate 11,441,487 of OU452269.1, read as the reverse complement.
ATAGAGAGAATGGAGGAAAATGTGAAAAGTGATATCAAGGCCTTTTGGAAGTACGCAAAGTCAAAACAGTCAGCTAATACTCTACCGAGCCAAATGCATTATAATTCTGATATTGCCGACAATGGTAAAGATATAGCCAATTTATTTGCAAAACATTTTGCCTCTGTGTATAGCAAATCATCTTTAGATACATACATTCCAAATTTTCCTGGTACAAATAGCAATATATCCTCCATAACTTTAAGTGAAAACGAAATAACTGAAGCCCTAAAATCAGTAGATGTTACAAAAGGATCTGGACCAGATGGAGTTCCTCCTATATTTATAAAAAACTGCGCAGCTGGATTAGTGAAACCATTATGCATTATATACAATAAAAGCTTAGCTGCAGGTTATTTTCCCGAATTGTGGAAAATTACAAAAATAGTGCCAATCTTCAAGTCAGGAGATAAAACTGACTGAAAACTATAGGCCTATTAGCATAATTAATTGTTTAGCCAAAATATTTGAAAGCTTAATTTACAAATACGTGTACTTCCATTTAAAACCCAATATAAGCAGTCGGCAACATGGTTTTGTAACAGGCCGTTCTACTACTACTAATCTTTTAACTTACATTCACGACATTAATACCTCATTTAATAGACAAGTTCAGGTTGACTCACTATACACAGATTTTGCAAAGGCCTTTGATAAGATCGATCACTATATTCTCCGTCGTAAGGCTTATCATCTTGGCATTCACGGAGTGTTACTGCGATGGCTTACCTCCTATCTATCTCATCGTTCACAACTAGTAACAGTGTATGGCTACGATTCGTTCCCCTTTGAACCCACTTCAGGTATTCCGCAAGGTTCAAACTTAGGCCCACTTCTGTTCATCCTCTTTGTAAATGATCTCATTGAGTCCTTTTCATGTAATTGTATTGCCTATGCTGACGATATAAAAATATACCATGACGTCATAAATGTCGAAGACGCCATCAAGTTGCAGACAAATATTGACAAGCTACGTGAATGGTGCATCGATAATAATATGATGTTAAATATAGAAAAATGCCATGTCATAACCTTTACGAAGAAAAAGGCCCCATTACAATATCCATACCACATAAATAATGTTTTATTACATCGCCAAAATCTCGTGAAGGATCTTGGAGTCTGGCTAGACTCTAAGTTATCTTATACTGACCAATACGACAAAATCATCTCGAAGATAATAAGAAATAATAAGAAAATATAATAAGATTCTAGGTTTTATCTCTAGAACTGCAAGACCGTTTCGAAAGACTTCAAGCGTGCTCGTACTTTATTCTGCCCTAGTTAGAACTACACACATCAAAAGTGTCTAGGGATCAAGCATTTTTAAGCGGATTTCTTGAGATTGAGATGTGACTTTGTAATAAATTTATGATTTTATAAATTTATATGGATCCTTTTTGGTGCATTTCATAATTTGAATCAGGAACTGTGAATCAAATTCGAGTAAAAGATGAAAATCAGCTGTCAATATTTTCCCTATAAAAACATACAACGCATTGAAGACATTATTAGTGCTACTGTTTCCCTACTACTAATTAAAACCAACGTTATTATGGAGCGGCGACGTCATTTAAGCAGGGAAGAAATGCTCAGAGCCGTGGGAATGATAGAAGCTGGTTCCCGGCAACGTACTGTGGCTTTAGCTCTGAATACAAGTCAGAGTGTTATCAGTCGACTTTGGACACGTTACCGAAGCACTGGTACCGTGGCTGAGCGCCATGGAGGACGGTATCGCTGCACCACACGGAGACAAGACCGATATATTAAAATCTTAACTCGAAGAGCTCCAACAATAACTGCCATGGTGTTAGCCGTGAGGCTTCATCACTCTTCAGGGAACTTAATTAGCGACCAAACAGTCAGAAACCGCTTGCATGAAGTGAACCTTCATTCCCGAAGACCGCTACGGGTACCACCTATAGCAATCCACAATCGTAGGATTCGATATCAATGGGCTCTTGAACACAGAAATTGGGCAGAAGAACAATGGCGTTTCGTGTGCTTTTCTGATGAGTCTCGTTTTGGTATGAGACCGGATACAAGACGTATACGACACTGGAGAACCCCTGGACGCCAACAGCGATTAAAATCCTGCCAGGAAGTCCATCCTTATAGTGGTGGAACCATCATGGTATGGGCGGGTATTTGGATCGGCGGAAGAACTGAGTTGATTTGGATCAGAGGCAACCTCAACGCTCAAATTTATGCTGAGACGATTGTATCAGACGTCATCGTTCCTCTACAAGTGCAAATCGGTCCCTTATTTCAGTTAATGCATGATAATGCACGACCGCACACCGCAAGAGTTGTAAGACAGACTCTCGCCGCAGCTAACATCAATGTCCTGCCCTGGCCTGCTCAGTCGCCAGACTTGAACCCGATTGAGCATGCATGGGATATGCTACAGAGAAGAGCTCTGCCGAATATGGAGGGTATCCAGTCGCAAGAAGACCTTTTTTTGTTGTTGCAACGAACATGGGCGGCCATTCCACAGCGTGATTTGGATGAACTCATTTTGAGTATGCCAAACCGATGTTCTTGTGTTGTTAGTGTTCGCGGTAGAAACACGGATTATTAATTGTTTAAGTTACCCAATAAAATTTTAAAGAAAACTGTTATTTCAGTCTTTTTTTCGAACTTTTGTGTTAGTGGTTCAAATGTCAAAAATCCCTTTATTAGGAAAATGGCAAATTTCTTTATTAATGCAAAGGTGACTTGGTTTATCGTTACTGTGACAAACGAAAACACTTTATTTGATGAATCCTTAAAGAAAATTTTAATTAATATCAATCAGGAGAAAAGTTATTGCAAAAATATATGTTGATCCCTAGACACTTTTGATGTGTGTATTTTAGAATACAACGCTGTTATATGGTCGCCACAATACTCTACTCATATAGACAGGTTAGAAGCAGTACAAAGGCGGTTCCTCCGTAATATAAGTTCTAAACTGGGTATGCGGCGTAAACTACCTACCTATGACGCAAGACTGGAGTTCTTCGGTATAAGTTCACTTGAGTCTAGACGCAAAGTTAACGATCTGTCGATACTATACAAAATACTTAACAATAAATGGGATGCAATGGAACTATTGAGCCATATCGCACTTAAAACTTCTGGCAGTAACCGTATACAGCATTTATTTTCATTACCTTACTGTAGTACCAAAGGAACTTATCACAACCCATTATTTAGAATGTGTAGAACCCATAATGATGCATGCAAAAACCTCGATATATTTTCTCAAAGTTTGCACTCCTACCTGCAGGTCTTCAACCATATACCACATAATTCATGTACGTAAGCAGCCAATGTACCTTTAAAAACCTAGTGTATAGTAACATAAATTTAATTATTATATAAGCTGTGCGCGGCATTTATAGGGCTACAGTTTTATATAAATTTAGCTATAACATTGTTATTTACTCATTTGAACTGTAACCTGTTGCTGTGCCTTTTCAATAAATAAAATAAAATAAAATAAATCCCACTGAGATCAACTTTCTATAGTTCCTTACTGGCTAGGACAATGCAGGCTGATCACCTAATTGTTCAGTCAGATGATCCATGCGTTGGGTGAACAACATTTGGTTCCGCGCCTGACCTCTCCCCGGTCGTGTCGGTCTTCCGTCCCATCGGATTGTGAGAGTAAAGGAAGAGAGAGTGCACTTGTGTCTACGCAAGCACGCGTGCACTATAATATCTCCCGCGTTGATGGATGTAAATTATTTTTTTTTAATCCCAAAAGAGTTCAATACTTAGAACTAGGTACCGTTCTTAGCAATGATATCACTCACAATAGGTCTTTATGACCTATTATAGCTCGCGAAACGTGGCAGAAATACACCTCTGACAAGCCCTTCGGGGAAGAAGCGTGATGCTATGTTTGACACATACCATACAAACTCCAGTAGATCAGGGTACAGCCAGCATACAAATCATAAAGCACTTTTGTTGCAGTGATATATTAATTATCGATTTTTGTGAACAGAGTCGCGTGCCTTCACGGATTTTGTACGGTCAGAAAAAATGATGAACATTTTTTTCTATATATTGTTTATTTTATTTATTTATATTTATTAAAAGGTACACCAACAGAAAGTATATCGTAACTTACAATATCAAATAATGGTTAGCTGTTTTTGTGCTGATACCGTAAAACCGTGCAACTTTGCCCAGAATTCTTGAAATTTTTTGTTCATCTTTAAATATTTTTTTAAATAATATTACTTTCAATTTGTGATTGTGCTATATCATTGAAACATGTAATGTTCTTTGCATAGAATATAAGAAAAAACAATACAATGACATAGTATGTACTAAAAACCTCAATTTAGACAGCGGGCAGAATATTTAGTATTTTTTACAACTTTGCCCATTTTGCAGAAATCTCCGTAACTTCGGTAATTTCTACCTGCGGAACATAAGATTTAGAGATCATTTTAGAAAAATAGTTATTCTATCATAGGACTTTAATACGAAACGTTTAAATGTTCATATTATCTGTCAAATTAGAGTGGGCAAAGTCACAATATTTTTTTTGTACATTTTCTTTGAAATGAAACAAAAAACTAGGGTTGTCACATTCTTATTATTAATCAGTACGGTGTATGCAAGTTTTTCAGTTTGGTATTTTAACAATCATAACATTAGCCATAGTTTAAAGCAAACGCATATACATTTTAAACAAACAATATAATTTTACTATTAATATCAACTCGTTATATGAACATAACTTTTTATACTCATCCAAGTGAAATAAATATTCACGATAAAATTTCGAACACAAACGATATACTTAATACTATAAATTATCATTAACTCTTAGCTTAGCTTACCTAAGTACGTAATAGGAAAAAATCATCAAAAAAGAAGACAACAAAAACAATTAAATAAAAGCTAATTTTACTTTTCCAAGGACTATTAAAAGAAACTAATAAAAAAACAACAATCATCATCGAGGTTCTTATTGAGATTCTCACTATTACTATATAGGAACATTATTTCCCGAAATTATCTAACTGTAGGAAGATTTTGGTTTGTGTTGGTGATTCCATTAAATAAATTAAAACATTTTCTTATTGCAAGTTGTACAGAGGATTAATGGTAATGTCAAACATTATTTGGCCTCGTCTAGAAATATTTGGTGGAGGTAATACTATTTCTACATCATCACGATTCACTTCACATACGTCGTCTACGTTCGGGTATGTGAAAATCACTTTATTATCTTTGGCATTTTTCACCTTTCTAGTAAATTTTACAATAGGAATATTGTTTTTCATGTATAAAATACGACCAACGAAGTGCTTTATGCTTTTTTTTGTCGTAAATTTTACAACAACCCAGTCCCCTACTTTTAAATCTACATCGGTTGTAAAATAGGTGATATCACTAAACCCAAATGGTGCAGTGAAGTTTTCTGGCTCACAGTTTTCCTTGTTGTCTATATCTTGTAAACATTCTGATAGATATTCATCAAATGTGTCATATTCAGAATCATCTGTGTCTGCAATACTCATAATATCCGATTCAGAACTCGTATCACAATAATTTGTCAATTTATTCCGTTTCATATTCTTTTTTTTTCTTCCAGTTGTTACATTTATCAGTTTCCTTTTCTTTTCTTCAAATAACGTATTTTCATTTTGCTCTTTTTTCGTACCAATTTTCATCTGTAAAGCTGATTTTCCGATGACTTTAGTACCTAATTTAATTTTTTTCTTGATGACGTTCATTTCCTTGGGGGTTGCTTTAACATTTGAGGTTATTATAACTTTAGATTTAGATGAACTATTTGGAATTGATATTAAACACCCTGGAATATTATTTTCTTCATGAGCAATAAAAGGCCGATTCTGGCAGTCACTTTTAATTTTTTTATTCAATAAACATATGTCGGGTAGTTGTTCGTTACTGTTGTGCGCTAGAGAACCTAAATGCATGTTGATAATTTTTATACTAAGTTCATCCAGTCTGGCTGGGTTATAGATCACCTCTGCTGGTTTTCGAATGATTACAGATGAGGTTGACGGCATATTGTATTTAACCGATTTATCCCTTCCTATTACCCTTACTTCACCTGTAATTTCATCTAAGTTTATATAATTTTCTGTGTCATATGACGCTATAATCTCTTCTGTATCCTTTTTTTGGTTAGTGTTTGTTTCCTTCTTAGTATTTTTTCTTACAGATGGCTGTTTTTGACTATTAATTGTAGAGATATCTTCAGCACATACTGACTTTCCTGGTTCTGTTCGTAATTTTTTATTCCTCTTCACTTGTATTGGCTTTGCAGCCCTTGATTCCTTTAGATAGTGTAATAATGTTGTATCGATTCCATATTCAGAATCATCAAAATATTCAGGAATTCTTTTAAAAACATTTCGTGGATTTACTGGCCATATTCCTGTAGCTCTGAATCCACTTATTATATTATTACTTTCTTTCAGTTGCATATTTTCTAACAACTGAGCCAAAAGTTTTGGAAAGTGTTTTTTGTTTAATGTGTTTTGTCCTGGATTTTTCAATTTGTAATCCAACAGGATCTTTTTCCACTCTCTTTTAAGTGGGCCAAAGTACGCTACATCCAGCGGTTGTGTTAGGTGAGTGGAATTTGGTGGTAAAAATACCAACCTTATATTGTGATTTTGACACAACTCTACAACTTCAATATTTATGTGGGAAGACAAATTATCTCCAATGACTACTTTTGGACCAGGAATTTGTTTCGCCCATTCAACCACAATAGTTTTGAAATAATCTTCGAACGAAGCCGTATCAAACCAACCGGATTTGGAACAATTATATCTAGTTTCAGCTGGGCCTCCTTCAATCCACTCGGAATATAAATTCGAGGCTTTATAAACCACATATGTTGGTAGACATGTCCCAGCTGCGCTTGCAGTGAACATGATGGAAATGCAACTCTTTGTGCTATTTAGAATCCTTTCAGGATGTTTAACGCCCCTTCTAAAAACACATTTTGAAGTGCCTGGATTGTCGGACAAGTTAGTCTCGTCGTAGTTTAGAATGTTCATCGGTGGTACACCATTTATCGTTTCACTCAAATTACCATAAAATTGCTCCATTTCATCTAGTCCTTTCTCAGCTCGTACTTTTTTAATGTTTTGAGTCGTTCTGATGGTCAATTTTGAACGATGTCTATTTAAAAATCCTTCTAACCACGTATCACTGGGTATTTTGCCATCGAATAAATCAGTGCGTGAATTTTTTTCTACATATTTATAAACTAATATTTTCACATCCATTTTTGTCATGGGGCTGCCGTAATCTGCTGAAGCTAACAACACATTTGCTAGCTTATCTTCTTCTTCGTCGGTGAGTTTCTTTTGTCCTCCAACTGGTTTCAAGTGAATTTTTTTAACTTTATTCAATATCGTCCGTCGAGGGATCCCGAAACTCTTTTCTGCCTCCCGACTTGACATTCTGTTACTTCCTACCATGTCAACCGCTAGATCTAACATTTCATCTGAATAGTCTCTGTATGCTCTAGATCCTAATATTCTTCTTTTTTTGCTTGTGTTTTTAGGCTTAGAATGATTCATCCTGGAATAAATAAGAAAAAAAAAATGACTTCAGCAAATAAATAGCATAATAGTACTTATTTAAGATGTTTCTCAGATCTCACTTATATAACACTAAACCGAAAGTTTAACCAAAATCTGTATAAAAAAATACAAAGTTATCTAGAAACAGACAAAATTTCTTAAAACGAAAGTAACTTTTTGCTTATTCTTAGTCACTGTGATTGATTTGCAAATACATTCAATTTACTTTTAAAACAAATTTACATTTTGATAAATGTACTTATTAATTAGATAATGTCATCCTGTGTATACTCTCTCATTCTATGAGTATAACGTGGGTAGTTCTTAAATCTAGTTTAACATCAAGTTGACAACCCTAACTGTAATATTTTGCTGGGCAAAGTCGTAACAACTGCTTTACAAAAACTGATTTGACATTGCCCACCATATTTTTTTTCGAATTTAAGAGAGATTTTGCGTTGGATATTTGATCATTCTTGTTTATTTATTACAAACTAACAGTGGTAAAAAACTTACTTACCTGCTGTAATTAGAAATGAAGTTTTATAAAAAGTTTTTTACACGAGATTTGGCCCGCAAATTACACCACCAACTTCCACACAGTTCAACAGCAGACTGAAGTGACATTAGGAGAAATCAGTTACATAGTGTTGCCAGAGACACATAAAATTTTCTTCCATGGATTTAAAAATAAACGCAACTAAAAAAAATGACTGTTTATTTAAATATTTGTGAAACGTACCTTGCTGGGCAAAGTCAGATTGTTTGGGCAATCTTGTAAGGTTTTACGGTACAAATTCCACTTAAAGGCGTACACAACATTTCCAAAACACTAGTCAACATAACATTTCATTACAATCGATAATAATTATTATATGAATTCAATACATCATAATTTCCGGAATATCAAAAAAAATTAAATAAAACTTTGACTGAATTAAACAAATCAATAAATCGTAATACGTTCTGACTTTAAATTAGAATATTATATTAACAATTAACTTATATGAATGAATGAATGAATGTGAATTATTAAATTAAATTAAAAATTTAGAGCTACCCACATTGTTTCTATCATAATATTAAAATTTTAATTAAAATTTTAAAATTTTAAAAATTATATTTGTCAAAGTCAAAAATCTTTATTTCAAATAGGCTTAACGCTAGCACTTTTGAATGGTATTTTTTTTTTAAATCTACTACCGGATCACAACGCGGCCTCAACTGAGAAGATCCGGCAAGAAACTCAGCGGGCTTGTCATTTTTCACTTTTTTTTAAAATATTGGTTGTTTTGTTACAATTGAATCGACATTAGCGATTATATTATTTGAACTACAAAGGTGACGAGCAAGCATGTGGCCCGCCTGATGGTAAGCAATCATCGCAGCCTATGGCTACGAGCAACACCAAAAGAATAAAGAAGTAAAATATATGTATATATATATATATATATGTAATTTATTCGAAAATTAATGTGATTTTATTTACGTGAAATGGAAAAATGGCGTGTATGTAACTTTCATGTTTTTTTACCAATTCTTTCTTTGTTTCTTTCGTTCTGGGCTTGCTTAATTACCAGTCACTTACTACATGGTAGGTTCCTTGTGCAAGGAACCGTCCAGGTAGGTACCACCGCAGTGTCAGATATTCTGCCGCCAAGCAGCAGTGTGTAAGCATTGCTGTTCCGGCGTGAAGGACACTGTAGCTGGTGAAATTACCGGACACAAAAACTTAATATCTAATGTCTTTAGGGTCGGCAACGTGCTAGTGATTCTTCTGGTGTTGCTAGCGTCTATAGGCAGCGGTGACTGCTTACCATCAGGCGGGCCGCATGCTTGCTTGGCAACTTAGTAGTGTAAAAAAATAAAAAATATTCAGTTGTACCTATCTGAGCAAGCATAACGTTAACAAGTTTCAGACGTAGGTACATGAATCTTTCTTGTAAAATAATATTCAATAATTAAGCTATTTGTTTATTTTATATTTCATTCCTATTTTATTTTCATGAATGACGTCCACTGCTGAACAAAGGCCCTTAGAAGGGAGGGGGTGCCATAATCCCCACACTTGGCAGACGTCTTGGGGATCGCAGTATAGGTGGTAGGTAATCCAATAGGAAGACGCTACTGCAGTCTTCTTGCTTTCCCTTAGTCGACTATTACGGACACCCAATGGGAGCAGATGGGAGGGTGCTATTCTTACCCGGACACCCCACATTTCATTATTATGTCCAGAATAATAGATATTATTAGTCTGTACACAGATGTAAACTATCTTCATTATAATAGGCATGATGACTAATTTTGAAAAAATACTCTATAATGTACTTACGGGTCTACTATTGCCGAAAATAATCATATATTTGTATTAAATTTACAATTAATAGCAATATTTTCCATTTTTAAAATAGAGTTTGAATTTTGTTCCAAAACGATGGCCGGTGCACGGCGCCATATTGTGACGTCACTGCGGTGTAAATAAACATCTGTCTAAGTATAAAAGTGAATCATTGTATGAAAGAACAAGTTGAGATGACAGTTTGACAGTTGTTTATTTACACAGGATTGACGTCATTCACTCTGATCAGCGTTTATTACAATATGGCAATTAGCTGTATTTGAGTAATTTATTTGCGAAACTCTCTCGATTATTATGAAAATGAGATGCATTTTTGGAATCAGTGCAATCTGTTCTAGTATTTAAAACCACTGATTTATTGGTATTGTGTTGCAGTCATCATGCCTATTATTATACCGATCAACAATAAACAATTTATCATCTATCTTTTTTGCTGTTAGTACACAACACGGTTAGCGCCAGCGTCCGGTTCGATTCTCGCGCCGCGGACAAATCTATTAATTATGATAATAATATGTCGGTCTAATGTCGGGAGCGCATTGAAAACAAACGGACGTTATCGATACAATGTCATCAATTATCGGTTATAGAATTTTTATCTTCACGACCGTGTACGTGAAAAAGGTGGGCGAAAAAGTTTCCGGCCGCCAAGGGAGCCGATTTTCGCAACCAGTTGTGATAAAGGAAATATTATTTTACAGCAATTAAGTAGTGTTGGATTTATCTTCCACCTATACTGCGATCCCCAAGCCGCCTGCCAAGCGTGGGGATTATGGCAACTCCTCCCTTCCAAGAGGGAGGCCTTTGTTCAGCGGTGGACGTCTATCGGCTGCTAATGATGAATGAATAATAATAATAATAATATCTTGGGACAATCCACACACGGTCATCCGATCCCAAACTAGGCAGAGCCTGTACTATGGAAACCAGACAACTGATACTAATACTTATATACTTTTTTTTTTGTAAATACATACTTAAATAGATAAACAACACCCAGACACTTGGCGGGAATCGAACCCACGACCCATCGGTTAGCAGGCAGGGTGTCTGACCACTAGACCAACGGGCCCGTCATGATGTAGTCGTTACGATAAAAAAATATTGTATTATTTCCAGAATGACAATTATGTTAGCGGCTATTCGGTAGCCTACAACATCCCATAGCTGCGCTTTTTGCCCAACTAAGAAGAAAGATTATTTTATCGCAACTACATAGAAAGTTGCGGGATGGCGGCTGAAAGGGCAAGAAAACTAACCAAAACTGATTTTAAAAAAAAAACTAAATTGCGGTGTGGCTCAAGAGACTCTGTAACCAAATGGCTTTACAATACAAGTGACTGCGAATCTAACGATATGTCTTGTGCAAAGATACGCGTGATAAAACTAACCCTCATTCTGGAGCAGGGTCTCCAGATCATGCATGTGAAATTTCCCCAAATTAGGTTTTATTTTTCCCCAAAATGATACATTTTTGTACAATTTTCCCCAAAATTGATTTCGTATCTAATACTAAAGAGTAAATAAGAGAGTGTAAGAGTAGTGTAAGAGTAAGCTATTTAAAAGAGTGAAAGCGAGTTGGTTTCTATTTGTACGCTTTAACGTATTTGGCTGAATTTTGGTCGTATAGAAATAGATGGGAACTTTAAGGTTAGAGGCTACTTTTTGTCATAAGAATTATTAGTGTTTTTTTTATCATACTTATAAGTTAGTGCTTGACTGCAGTTCCACCTGATGGAAAACGGCGACGCAATCGAGGATGGTAAAGCACACTAGCCTATTAAAAGCCTATTCATTCTAGTCTTGAAGACATCCACATTATAATCGTGCAGGAAAACCGACGCAGGCAAACTGTTCCAGTCCTTTGCTGTCCTTATTATAAATGAAGAAGCAAATCGCTTAGCCCGGAGTCCGGACTGAAGGCACGCTCACCACATAAGGGTGTGTACGTGTTGTGCGTCTCGTCGTCCAGTGATGGAAGGGGGACGGTGGAATCAAGTCATGCAATTCCTGCGCATACTCGCCAAAATGCAGCCTGTAGAATACCGAGAGGCTTGCTACTCTACGACTGTGCTCTAGGCTTTGTAAGTTGGCCGCTACGAACCCTGCATCACCAATAAGCCTGTTAGCACGCCTCTCCACTGAGTCGAAAACAGCAAGATGTTTTTTTTTTCAACACTAGCCCATTTGTGACTACAGTACTCCACACACAACCGGACTTGTGCTGTATATAGCACCAAAAGCTGCCCCGGTGTAAAGTACCGGCAGACCTTTGCAAGGTCTAGTAGCTTCCTTGCAGCTACCTCGGCCTTGGACTCAATGAACCGACCAAAGTTGTGGTTTGAAGAAATTTCAAAACCCAACAACTGAAGGTGGTTTCCGTATTCCAAGGATACATTCTGAAAAGTAGGAGCCAAGGTGAACGTACTCCTTTTCGCGGTGAACAGACACGCCTGAGTTTTGGTGGTATTGAATCTCACAAGATTGCCATCACCCCATTCGGGGACTGCCTGAAGTGTGAGATTCGCGCGCTCCACCATGGCTACTCTTTCAGACTGGATAACCTCCTTACTCTCTCTCCACAATAGTGCTGTCATCTGCATACCCAAAGATACTGGACATCAGCAGATCGTTGATATGCAGCAGGAAGAGAGTTAGGGAGAGAACGGACCTGAGGAACTCCGGCATTAGTCGTCAACGGTTCCTATGGTTGCTCATAGGAACCGTAAACAACCACTCGGAGTGACCGTTCACTCACCAAGTCTTTTATCCAGCCGATCAAACCAGCGTGAAAGACTAGCGTGTCAAACCCTATCGAAGGCCTTCGAGACATCCAGAGAAACAACGAGCGCTTTCCCATTTTTCTCGAGGGCCTCACCGGCCTCACCCCATAAGTTAGTGAGTGTGTTCCAGATACACCCTCGCCCGCCATTCTGACCATTGACCGTAAGGGAGACAATAACTTAGACTTTTGTTTCTCCCCAAGCTTTCGCCAAGAAAAATTGTGTTCCCCAAAATTATCCCCACAGTTTTCGTTTCCCCAAAAGTTCCCCAAAGTTTTTATTTTTCCCCAAAATGGGGAAAAAAACCCCCAATCTGGAGACCCTGTTCTGGAGCTGTTAAGAAAAAAAGATTAAGTACAAAACAGCAATCATAGCGAACCGTAGATTATAGAGCCAAGCCAAAAACCCGCCAGCATTATGCCAATTATTTGAATCACCGATTACTCAACAACAATTAGGCGCGTCACACGCTAATTAATATTAAACTAATTGCTCGAGCGGCCATTGTTCAACCTCTATGGTTTTGACATATCGGCATAGACAATGATGTCACGAAAATGGCGCGAAACTCGCCAATATGGCGGACAATTACGAGCCGAATGAGACAGCGCGGCGATTGTATGCAAAAATGTACAGCGCGCGTGTTGTTGATTGACGTGCGGTTGCGTTTCTCAAAGTTTAATATTTGACCTGTTTAGGATTGAATTTATTATACTTAGTGTTGATAAGTATAATTAATTATAACGTTCTCCTGGCCGATGTGCTGTGGTCGTTAGCAAAACCTACGCCGGAGATATCACATTGCTGTATAGAAGTGCTGGCGCCGACTCAGGTGCATTCTTTGCCCCTTTATTTTATGGGTTTTATGTGTATACAAGAAACAATAATAATCATAACTATTATAATACTTTTATATGCTGACATAGGCAAACATCGGACTTCGTTATGAGCATGATATTATAAACCATAGATATGTTATATCTCTATTAATGCGCGCCAAAAATTGTGACTCATGTAATTAAAATGTTTTCTCTTATATAGTTAAGGTACATAAATTATCCTTTCCTTAATATTTACATTTGAACAGTAAGTACTTTGTGGATTTTCTAAATACGCAAGAAGGCATTTTACTTGATTTTCAAAGGCCCACGTCACGTTTTTTACATTTTACCGACGCGTGACTTACTGCTAGTTCACTCAATTTGGGTGAATTTCGTTATTTAACTTTTCGTGCGCTAATAGCATATCTATTGTTTAAAGTATAATTGGTTATGACTTATGAGAAATTAATAAAACTTTGACAGCCACAGACCGGTAATATAAAACTTTTAATAGCGGTATTAAAAAATCATTTGCAAGAATTTGTTTCCATGTATGATATACCTAAATGGTTTTGTTATGTGTTCCTAATTAAAATGGTGATGACGTCCACAATTATTTAGATTATTATTAATCCTGATTATTGATTTAATTATTATTACTCCTGATTATTGATTTATTTATTACTCCTGATGATTTGTTATTAGTTCTAGTAAGTATAGGATATAAGGGGGCAGTGTCGTATCTAGGGGTTGGCAAGATGGGTGGCGGCCAGATTTCCGGGAGATTAGGGATTTTACCGGAACTTAGCGTTTGATCTCGTGTCCAGTAATTACGTTGTATTGTATGGTTTATTTTCTTTGACAAAAGCATTGAGAGGCGCAAAATTCAAATTTTGCGAGAGGAGCCCATGACCTTACAACTCTCTAAGTAGATAGGCATGGGCGTAGTCACCTGAAGCTAAAAACTAAATTAAATAATTAAAGTAAGTGAGAATAAACTTAACTATCAAACTCGTAATAGGCCCCCAGATTTTACCAGAACCCTCGCAGATGATAAAATAAGGAATAGAAGAAAATAAGGTCAATAAGTGAACAGTATTTACTTTGCCCCACCCAAGCAAATGTTGGATACGCCTATGTAGTTAGGTACCACCGCAGTGTCAGATATTCCACCGCCAAGCAGCAGTGTGTAAACATTGCTGTGTTCCGGTATGAAGGGCACTATAGCTGGTGTAATTACCGGACACAAGAGACTTATTAACTAATGTCTCGTGTGACGAGCGGCAGTGCAATGCAGCTGTCTATAGGCAGGCGGGGTGCGCGACCATCAGACGAACGTCTTGTTTTTCTCGTCTGAATAATAATAAATATAGATTTTTTAGTACCTACTAGGAGGCACAGTAAATACATAGCCTAGGAACTCGTAGGAATTCTGGTGATTCAAAGTGCACTCACGGGACATTTTGGTACCAACGAGCATCTACATAGAATGAGGCTTAGTGCCGTAGATACTTACCGATTTTGTAAAGGTGAAAAAGATTCAATGCGTAACGGGTACGGGAACGTATTGTGGGGCTGCGTCGCTCTTGCAAGATATAGAGTCACCTGGGGTAGCATATGATTACGTACCACCAGATGATTACGTACAGCACCAAGCTGGCGCAATCGAGGCGTCCTTAGGGAATATTCGACACGCCAGCAACAGAGTAAGGGCTAGGGCTAGGGTTACCAACTCTCGAAAAGACCAACTCGGGAGAATTTTATGAAATTGATTAAGGGGGTGGGGGGGGAGGCATGAGAAACCACCGAATCGACCTCCAAGGAATCGACCACGTCGACGGCGAGCCGGTAGCGACATGTGCGAAGCGACGAATGCGTACATAATATTTAGAAAAACCGGAGAAATTATTGCACTCTGGGAGTTCGGGAGATTAACCATTATTACCAGAGTCTCCCGGGCAATCCGGGAGGGTTGGGAACCCTAGCTAGGGCATGCACAATGGGTCTAAATGGGTCGAAG
Organism: Furcula furcula; assembly: GCA_911728495.1. Classification (NCBI taxonomy): domain Eukaryota; kingdom Metazoa; phylum Arthropoda; class Insecta; order Lepidoptera; family Notodontidae; genus Furcula; species Furcula furcula. Next base: position 11,425,891 of record OU452269.1, on the reverse strand, counting down.
TGCGTTCCTGTGGTTACCGGGCCCAACTTATAGCCACCATCAATAAATTACGGACGACGGGTCTGTTGGTCTTGTGGTTAGATACCCTGGCTGCTACTCGATAGGTCGTGGGTTCGATTCCCGCCAAGTGTCTGGGTGTTATTTATCTATTTATGTAGGTATTTACAAAAAAAAAAGTAGGTATATAAGTATTAGTATCAGTTGTCTGGTTTCCATAGTACAGGCTCTGTTCATTATTATTATTATTAGATACTTATTTTGTCATAAAGTGTGTGCACGCCGTTGCCCTCTAAGATGTTTTTTTTTCGCGGTCTTTCCGACCTCCAAAAGGTCCCAAAGGCAGCTGTGGGGCTCGACCGCGGTATGTGGGATTCTTACCCACTAAAATCCCCGCAGCTGTCGCAATGGCACATGGAGATCCTAGGGCTCTCCAGTGGAATCTGCACCAGTGACTTGCCTTTGAGCCCGCCGCCAGGGGGCGCATTGTAGCCCCGGGAACCAGACACGGTGCTCAGAGTCGCCGCCGTACTCAACCCCGAACGTCCAGCGACTCCGAATAGCCCTCTAAGGCCTATATTTAATCTCTTTAACTCGATGCAACTCACACACATCGCCATCATCGGATAAAGAATTCATTGATTTACGATCAATTCTTTTAAAACCAGACTCTATGAACGGTATGAATATTAAATATATGACAACGGTTTACGTAAGTACCTACATCCCTTGTGACCCTACTGCAGTGTCAGATATTCTGCCGCCAAGCAGCAGTGTGTAAACATTGCTGTGTTCCGGTGAAGGCCACTGTAGCTGATGCTGGTGCAACTACTACGGAGGTGTTCACGAACGGAATTGCTGAGTGGACTCCTTTTTAACAACTAATTGTTTTTATTTATCAGTTTATGTACACACACACTTAAGGTACACTTAACATATAATTGTATACTAACCTATTGTTCAACTGGGTAATTTTTCATAAGAAATATATGAATGGCTGTGGGTTCTCACTGGTGGGAATCGGGAACGTTGCTCGAGGGTCACTGCTGAAAATCAGCGCTGCTGACATCAGGTCCACCCGGTGTTGCAGCATCAAGCTGAGCAGTGACCTGTTTTTTCCGCACATGCGACGCACGAATCCAGATTTGCTTATCTTTTTATTGCCATTTTTGTTACTTTTTTAATTATTTTTTTATCTGCCTATGTGGTTATGTAGATATATCAATTTGACCCCGGCTAATAATATGCGTTTTAGATTATTTGTGTTGTCGGATATGTGGGTACTTAGGTTGGATGTTTTATGTTAAAACTTCTTTGTTATATTTAGTTTTACTTCTTTTCATTACAAAGAGTATGTCACCACCAACCGCAGAACACATAATTATAAACTTACCCACCCAAGAACAATATGGCATAGAGGTCAAAGACGTAGTTTATCCACCACCACCTTCCACTTTTTATCCACAGACTACTTAAAGATTGCCTTCGACGAATCGTCGCGTCATCGACGTCAGACGCGCGCGCCGCCGATCGATAGATCGATCGAGTTGGTGATTCGGTGACATTCTCTTTGAACCTATAATAATATGTCAACAGCATCTATGTCAATTGGCTTAGGGGTCATAATGAATAATGACTAGTTAATAAGTTTCCTTTTTGTTTTATCTGTTTTTGATATTTATATATTATTTCCTGTTGCGTCGTGTAATGCGAAAAAAATAAAATTTATTTATTTCTTTCTTTCTTCTAAGGTAAGAGAAGTTTTAGGATAGTACAGGTACAAGGGCACAGCTTATTTCTTTAGGAATCTCTTCCAGCATGCCCAGGAGAGAAACGGTGAAAGAATGAAATAGGGCGCAGAGTGTATAAACAAATATTTATTTTATGTGCACCTATTGTTATTATACAAATATTTATTTTATGTGCACCTATTGTTATTATACAATTTTTTATTTTATGTGCACCTATTGTTATTATACTAATTTTATTTCTATTCTAATCCATTCTATATTTTTTTTAAACAGCAAACAATTGTACATGTGTTATTACTAAAATTGGAATACAAAAAATAATTACCTACTAACTGCACAACTTCAACGCCGGATGGCAAAAGTGGCGACAAATAACTATAAGGGGTAAAATTTATAAATCGGTTATTAGACCAGTTATGCTCTATGGTGCGGAATGTTGGGCCGCTAAAGTGCAGGACGAAAAGCGTGTTCATTCTGCCGAGATGAGAATGTTAAGATGGATGTGTGGAGTGACGCGAATGGATAAGGTGAGGAATGTGTAAGTAAGAGGAAGTATGAAAGTAGCGCCTGTCACCGATAAAATTCGGAGTCGGAGGCTATCTTGGTTTGGGCATGTAATGAGGAGAGAGGAGACGCATGTCATGAGAAGAATGATGAGCTTGAATGTGGATGGATATAGAGCGCGCGGAAGGCCGAAGAAGAGATGGATGGATTGTATTACGAATGATATGAAAGTAGCTGGAGTGAGTGTGGAAATGACTGCAAATAGAGATGAATGGAAGGATAAAACATATTGCGCCGACCCCAGTTGATGGGATAAGGTGAGGAGAATGATGAACTGCACAACTTACAACACTATTCACAAGGTACTATTAGGGATAGTAACGATAGCGGGAGATACACATCACTATTATTAAAATTGAAACAAACGAAAAATGATAGTCTGAAAATTATACAAAAAAAATAATAAAAAAAGTAAGGAAAGTTATTATTAATACGTCGCATCTAAAACTGCTTTTTCGCATCTGAATCTGGAAGGACTTAAGTTAAACACAATGAATTGATGAAAATGCACAACACCCACGTATCCAATGATCAGCTCGAAAATATTATAGCCTCGATCGACTATCAACTTTAGTTAATAAGTATACAAATATTATGAGTCACACGCCAGGTATGGCTGCTACCGATAAATACACCATCATTATTAAACCATAACCAGGTGTTTGAACGGTTACTGACCATTAAAACAATTATTGCTTCCGAATTAATCGAGTTCGGAATGCTAATCGATTTGTTTACTTTATCGATTCAATGTGATATTGAGTTGGATACTGTTTTTTTTTTGTTAGTTTATTATTGTATGTAGAGACGTATGTTTAACTGACTACAAAGAAAGAAGGGTAATGATTTTTTCGATCTAGCTCTCCCGGCATTTTTGTCCTCAGTATATAGTACAGCCTCCGAGGCGCAGTGGGAAACCGCTTGCTTTGTAAACCGGAGGTCGAAGGTTCGAATCCTGTGGGGGGCAACAAATTTGAGTAGTTGTTCCTTACTGGCTAGGACAATGCAGGCCGATCACCTGATCCATGCGTCGGATGGGCATGTAAAAAGTCGGTCCTGCGCCTAGCCTCTCACCGGTCGTGTCGGTCGTCCGTCCCATCGGATTATGAGAGGTATTATATAAAGGAAGAGAGAGTGCACTTGTGTCTACGCAAGCGCTTGTGCACTATAATATCTCCTGCATACATGGCAGATCTTGTGAAAGATTGGCCGATGTGGTCGTTTCGGCCAGAAGGACATTATTATAGTACAGAAAACCTTAACAATTATATTATTGTCTCCGCTCTGTATTAAAGAAAAATTAACATTCAAGTACTTTGAATATTAAACGTAAACGCGTTTAACTTTATAATAGTCGTCGTTGTTACGTAACCGATAGGTATTATAGTGACGCATTATATATATATAAAAGTACAGCAGTTTAGTCTATGGCCAAGTCGCCAAACTAGTCGATGTACTATGCTAAACGGCTAACGATACCATCATTATTGTCTATGGCTCTCACAGTTCCAATTTCAAAATGCAGATCGATCACTCGAATCCACGGAGTCGATTGCAATATACATTTTTTTACCAGATTACTATAATAAAATATTTCAGAAATTAAAGTGTATTACGAACGCTGCTAGAATAGCTTTCACATAAAGAAATTGTAAGTTCACATATTGTATGAATTACATGGACTAATATTTGCCTTTTTATGTGTATTTTACAAACACAACTTCTTTTTCATGCTCCGCCAAGTCATTCAACAAACTATCTATATTTTGCTGCATTGCCACTAGTTATGTGAGACATTATTTATTAAGTCTCCTGTATTCAATAATTTCATCAGCTACAGTGACCAGAACACAGCAATGTATACACTGCTGCCTGGCGGTAGAATATTTGACACTGCGGTGGTACCTGCCTGTGCCCTTGCACAAGGGACCTACCATCTACTGAAAGCCTTAAACCAGAACCCACGTCAAAATATCCCTTTCTCTCACACCTCATGATAAAGAATTATAAGAACCATGTCTCCATGCATTCTCCTATTCTAAACAATCAATAATAAAAAATGGCGGTGCGTCTCGAACAACAAATTAGTTCGATGACTTGCAACAAACGAAATAATGTTATTTACATATTGGTCTGTCACTTTCCACGTTATTATTTTAATCTTTTCGTTTTGGTGATCCACTATTTTTCAACACCCTTTTAATATCTTCACATTTGAAATTGTGAATCCGTTACGTAAACATGTCAACATCGATATACTATATAAACTAGATTTGGTGTCACGGTTCAAAAAGTGGTAGCGAGAAATAGCGCCCTCGTGTCGCTATTTCTTTACAAGCCACATCCTGACAAATTTATTTTTGCCGATAGGAGTGTCGCTACTGTCTATATGAAACTGTCAAACTACAAGTCATCTATACTTATAATAAAACTGTAAAAGGTCCAATTCTGTACATTGAAGATATTTTGAAAATTATATTTGGAGGGCATTCTATAACAGATACTGAGGCCGAAAATGTAATTTTTTTAATTTTTGTCTGTCTGTCTGTCTGTCTGTCAGTCTGTCTGTCTGTCTGTCTGTCTGTATCACGGCTGAGCATCACGCCGAAACTACTGAATGGATTCAAATGAAACTTGGCATGATTTGAGATCTTACTACGAGGTAGGACATAGGATACTTTTTATCCCGTAATCTAGCACGGTTCTTTTGGGAGAGGGGATTAAAGTCAAAACGGGTACTTGGTTATACGCTTGGTCCGATTTTATCAATTTTTCTTTATAATATAATAAATATTAGTAAGGGAACACTCATAGAGAGTTGTTATCAAGGTTTTGTAATCGATCGGGTTAAGCAGCGTTAGGTAAGGTCATTAAATAGATGGGTGACCGTTTAACGCCATTTGAACTAAACGGGTCCGTGCTTCGGAGGGCAAGTAAAAAGTGAGTCCCAGTTTTTAACCGACTATAAAAAATGAGGTTATGTATTCGATGCGAATGTCTGTTATTCAAAGTTTAGTTAGCGTAAAAATTGCGCAGGCGGAGCTGCGTGGGTCAGCTAGTTATCATTATAAAATCGTTAGTTCACGTTTCCGCCACCAGCACAGATAAGTTTGCAACCTCCGCCACAACATTTTAGATGTCATTTTGTTCGTGAATGTTAATCTAGTCTATATCTATACTTATAATAAAACTGTAACAGGTCCAATTCTGTACATTGAAGATATTTTGAAAATTATATTTGGAGGGCATTTTATAACCGATACTGAGGCCGAAAATGATTTTTTTTTAATTTTTGTCTGTCTGTCTGTCTGTCTGTATCACGGCTGCGCATCACGCCGAAACTACTGAATGGATTCAAATGAAATTTGGCATGATTTGAGATCTTACTACGAGGTAGGACATAGGATACTTTTTATCCCGTAATCTAACACGGTTCTTTTGGGAGAGGGGATTGAATTCAAAATGGGTACTTGGTTATACGCTTGGTCCGATTTTATCAATTTTTCTTCATAATTATAATAAATATTAGTAAGGGAACACTACACACATAGAGAGTTGTTATCAAGGTTTTGTAATCGATCGGGTTAAGCAACGTTAGGTAAGGTCATTAAATAGATGGGTGACCGTTTAACGCCATTTGGACTAAACTGGTCTGTGTTTTGGAGAGCAAGTAAAAAGTGGGTCCCAGTTTTTAACCGACTATAAAAAAGGAGGTTATGTATTCGATACGAATGTCTGTTATTAAAAGTTTAGTTAACGTAAAAATAGCGCATGCGGAGCTGCGTGGGTCAGCTTGTTTTAAATATATTATATCGATGCATGTCAAGGACCAAAATTACCAAGGTCACTGTTCATTATGATGATAAGTCGTTATAATAAGTATGTCCCGCATAGACATCTTGTGAAAAATTGAGCGATCTGGTTGTCCTGGCCGAAGCCAGGAGGACTTTATTATTGACAAAGAAAAAAAAACAGTTCAATTTTTATTTCTTATGGCAGATCGAGTTGAAATAATATCTCGTGTAGGAATGTATGTATGGTAGTAGAAAAAGTGGATGGAGTGTCGTAGCAGGAGGTCGAAATAAAGACACATTAGATCGGATTAGAAATTGCTTTACCGACAAGAGCGCAGCTCTTAAATTGGACAGAGAGAGAGGTATGTTATCAGAATGGAAATTGCTTCAACTAAAAGAGCACAACTCTTAATGGAGTTGTTGCAAAATGGGCTAGGAATATGTACACCACCTCAAAAAATTGAGAAAAATCCATAGAATTCGGGAAAAAAATATAAATATTTCGTTTAAATTACTATTATTGTTGTAATTTTAATTATCATTTATTTTATATCTATATTCAACATGGCGTCCAGGCTCCATACATTTTGGAACATCTCATTTGAGAGCCAGAGTATATGTAAACAAAACTGGGGTCCATTTTGTATATGGTCATATTTTTTCTTCTTTAAATGTATCTACAATTACTACATACAATACTTTTTATTTACTACATCCGGCGATGGACTACTCATATTTCTAATCTTGATTCGCAAGTATTTTGTTGATCAGATCTGACCAAAAATGAGCGGATTAAGCGATTTACCAAAGATTAAATATAAATATTGTCATTTGCTGGCATCAATAATAAATCTAAAGAACCATAAAAATAATAATACCGACTCGCACTTCACATTATTTTTTCCACAGATAATATCGCGGTCGTTTGTTTGGTAATTTGGCGCGATTGTCTATGGGGCATTGTTTTTTTTTTTAACAATAGTCACGGCCCATTCGGTGTTAGTAGATACTGATATGTTCGCACTTGTTACACATCCGGTCTAATGAAGATTGAATCTTTATATTTTAAAATTATGAGTAGCTAACGTTGCTCAGACATGCATATGCAGACCAATACTAGAAACGTAAAATCTACTTAATGTCTTTAGTGTCTGCAACGCGCTAGTGTTTCATCTGATGTCGTTACCGTATATAGGCTGCGGTGGCTGCCTGCCATCAGGTGGGCCGCATGCTTCCCTGCTCCCTTTTTTTTTTTTTTTTTTTCTTTTATTTATTTAGGAAAATAAACAATTGTACATTACGTATTAAAGCAGACAGTTCAATAGGTACGTGTATAGTAAACAAATGTACAATCAACCACATTTTCCACAAATTAAAGTATTAAACTAAAAATAGAAATAAACTAGGGGCTTAAACAATTACACAATACGGCATGAAAGAAAATAACAAAACAATGATACTTGAATGTGTGTTGAACAGTAGTTGAAGAATTCAAAACAATATGAAATGAAATATTACTACAAAGAAAAAGGAAAGAGGGAATTGAATTGGACTATGAATGAATTATTTTTAATAGCTCTGTTCACTGAGTGATTTACAAATTTATAAAATTGGTGATAAGCACATTAATAATTAGGGTTTTAAATTTGTATAAAGATAATGCAAATATATCAACATCAGTAAATATACTATTATAATTGTCGACAAGACGACGTAATGGTGAGCGCAAGCCAGCATTTGTCCTGCAAGACCCAGTCGCAAATAATGTGCGTGCCCTCACCACCCGTCGGTATGCAGTACGTGGAACTACGTAACATAACTTATTATTAATTTCGGTGCAATCAACATAATTATTACATATACGATAAAGCAATGTAGCTTCCAATAGGTAACGTCTAGATTTCAAAGTAAGTAACTTGTGCGTATTTAATAAAGGAAGGTAAGAAAGACGAACGTGATATAAAAAAAAAAGCTTGGTGATATAAAAAAAAAGCTGCACTCTCTCTCCCTTTACTCTCACAATCCGATGGGATGGAAGACTGTCGCGACCGAGGAGAGGTCAGGTGCAGGACCGAATTTTAACATGCCGATCCGACGCATGGATCATCTTTCATTCCAGTCAATCAGCATGTATTATGCTAACCCGTAAAACAACTAGACAAAGTTTTTGCTCCCGACAAATTCAAACTCGCAACTTCCAGCAACCCGTTCTTACCGCCTAAAGGAGGATACAAAATAGGAAAAAGGTATGTACGACGTAGATACAAAGATTAGGTAGAGCGGCAATGCCTTCTGAAAGTTAGGTAAGGTCCTTCGGAGTCGCTGGACGTTCGGGGTATGGGCCCTTAGGACGTCCATTGAGTACGGCGGCGACTCCGAGGAGGACGGCGGCGGGGTTGCGACCCCTCATCCCTGTGAGCACCGTGTCAGGTTCCCGGAGGGCTACAATGCGCCCCCCGGCGGCGGGCTCAAAGGCAAGGCACTGAGGGGCCCCTGGCACAGATCCCACAGGAGAGCCCCGGGGGTTTTAGTGGGTAAGAATCCCACATACCCCGGTCGAGCCCCACAGCTCCCGGGGATCTTTGGAAGATTTCCCCCACGTGAAAAAAAAAAAAAAAATTAAGCCGGTGTGAGGAGGTGGGTACTTATATTTATACCTAGACATCGAGTATGTACGACAGAGACTCCAAGGAGAGGGGGCGGCGGGGTTGCGACCCGGCGGCGGAACCTAACTAGCTTTCGAATGACGTGTGAAGTCCGCTAACGCGCACTTGGCCAGCGTAGTGGACTATGGCCTAAGCCCCTTCATCTTGAGGGGAGGCCCGTGCCCAACAGTGGGACATAAACAAGGGCTGGTATTATCATTATGTTTAAGTATTCTTTACTCACGGGCTGAACCCAGTCTTTTAGAGGCTAGTGGGGACGGATCCAACACTTAGAGGTCCGTTTTTGAAGAAGTAAATGGGGTGTAATACATAACGTGACCATTTTTTTTTTGACAAAGCATGACGCCTGCGGGAAGTTTGTAGAATATTGGCAATATTATTGCCCGTTTGCGGCTAGTCATTAGGAGAAAAAAATACTGGTAGTTTCTTTACTACTTTATATTAAAAACTAGCTGACCCACGCAGCTCCGCCTGCGCTATTATTACGTTAACTAAACTTTTAATAACAGACATTAGCATCGAATACATAACCTCCTTTTTTATAGTCGGTTAAAAACTGGGACCTACTTTTTACTTGCTCTCCGAAGCACGGACCCGTTTAGTTCAAATGGCGTTAAACGGTCACCCATCTATTTAATGACCTTACCTAACGTTGCTTAACCCGATTGATTACAAAACCTTGATAACAACTCTCTATGAGTGTTACCTTACTGATATTTATTATATTATAAAGAAAAATTGATAAAATCGGACCAAGCGTATAACCAACTACCCATTTTGACTTTAATCCCCTCTCCCAAAAGAACCGTGCTAGATTACGGGATAAAAAGTATCCTATGTCCTACCTCGTAGTAAGATCTCAAATCATTCCAAGTTTCATTTGAATCCATTCAGTAGTTTCGGCGTGATGCTCAGCCGTGATACAGACAGACAGACAGACAGACAAAAATTAAAAAAATTACATTTTCGGCCTCAGTATCGGTTATAGAATGCCCTCCAAATATAATTTTCAAAATATCTTCAATGTACAGAATTGGACCTGTTAGGCCTCATTTACGGAGACGCGGGGCGTCGCGCGTCGCGTGTGGCGGCGCGGCCCGCACTAAATTCAAATGTAGGGCGTTGTATGAGTGTGTTTACGGAGAAGCGATTTTACACGCGTTTGCTTGAAATGGAGCGTGTTTTACGGCGGCGCCCGCGGATGGCATCGCCGCGTCTCACGCGGCGTTCAACGCGGCGACGCACGCAGCGACGATTCTCGATGAAGCGATGCCTGTGGCGGAACCTTCTGCCAGTCTATTTGGTAATCATGCAACACAGACGTAGTCACCATCGCAATGGAGTATGATATGATCGATTTTTTTTTAGAAGAAAATTGTATGTTAATAAGTGAGTTGCACCGCCATTGCACGCGGCGGTGTCCGCCGCGGGCGCAGCGGCGGGCACCGCCACTCTTCCCGCCCCGCGTCTCTATAAACAGCATCATATATTGCTATAAGTCTGTGTTTACGCGTGCGATGATGCGTGCCGCTTCACGCGCCGCCGCTACGTAAACAATAAAAACGTCCGACGCGCCGCGAGACGCCACGCCACACGCGACGCGCGACGCCCCGCGTCTCCGTAAATGAGGCCTTACAGTTTAATTATAAGTATAGAAGATAATGTTACATCTAGGCAGTTGTTTTATATTTTTTTGGAGGAGCAAATATGTTGGTACACCTCCGCTTCTTTGGTTAATGAATGGATCCTTCGTTTGCAAAGTAATATTGAAAGTACATTTGCGTTTAGGTAGCCCCTGTCAGCTGGTAGCACACTGTCAATAATATTGTCATTATTTTACACCGGACTGGACCGGACTTAACTGTGCACCTCGCTGAAATGCGAGCCTTAGGTATTTATGTAATGTTACAATAAGAAAAATGTGAAACAATAACATTGTGAATACAATATAGATATAGGTAGATAGGTATTAGTATGTTTGCGAAAGCGGGACATTTTTGCTCTCGTTGGGGACAGCGGGACAGACAGTGTGAAAGCGGGACTGTCCCGCCCAAAGCGGGACGTATGGTCACGTTAGTAATACACCTCCCGGGATCAACTGTCACATTGATGCAATTACAGCAGTTGACCTCGGCAGGTGGTAGGGACTATTGCAAGCATGTGAAAAGAATTCTAGGTTTATGGGGTTGAGCATTTGGTGGTCTGGCGACTGGTCTATCTCAAAAGGCCGGGGTCACTTGCCATAGTTTTCTTTCAAATTATTTTGCGGCTAGTGGTGACTTGCCACCCACTAGATGGGCTCCCTATATGATCCTCAGCAGACGAGAGGGAGCAACACCGGTGTGAGTGGCTCAGGGGTGTCGAGAGGTGTGCTGCGCTTTCTCCGAAGTTACTCGCGGTGTTACCCTTTAACACTTCCTACCCTGGAGCATATAGCTCTAACAGCTCCTCTCTGGACGGCCAATAAAAGCAAGCCAGAGCTGAGAGTCCTGAAGGCCCCTTTTGGTTTCCACTCGGCCGATGAAGACACGCCGAGGTGGGGGCGACTCTCGGGAGCACTCGGGTCCGTGGTGTCGTTACGCACCAACAGCTCGCCACAAGCTGCCCTGTGGGCTTAATATTATTATTTTAGGTTTTTTTTTTCCGAATCCAACCCTTAGGCCTGTTGGAAGGAATTAATGACATGGAACTTACCTGTTAGGATCAACTGCTGGCTTAGAGGAGATACCACTGGAGAGAGCATGCCAAATTTTTGTTCATTTGTTCAGGTCATTCTTTATTTGTGTGCGTATCTTTTTAAATGCGTTGCGAGTTTATTATAGTGTGGGTATGCGTGAAATTGTATCTGTGTGTGTTTACTTCGCCTCCCGCACCCCGCAAAAGTGCCACGAAAAATTTGTTCGGGGAATCGACGCGATACTAGCTCCATTCTAATTACTCTGAGACTGCTGGAGATAAGATATAAACAAAAGTTGTCTCTGGTAGGTGCAGGGACTATTGTAAGAACGTGGAAAGATTTCTAGTTTTTGTGAGCATTTGGTGCACTGAACCCTGGGCCTGAAAAGGCCGGGGTCACTTGCCATGATTAGTATACTAATTATATTGTGACAAGTGGTGACTTGTTACCCACTACATGGGCTCTCCCAGGAGGACCAGTAGGAAGGCCACGAATGCGCTGGAAAGATGAATTAAATAAATTCCTTTTGGAATTGATATGGATGAGACTTAGTACCTACCTACCAACCGCAAAACATGGAAACAGATGGGGGAGGCCTTTGCCCAACAATGGGATGAACTGTAATATGAAAAAAAAAAACTAAATATTAATATACCTACATACCAATGTGATGAAACTAAAATTAATTTAAGTATAACAATTTAATGTACCTAATGCATGTTTTTATATTAATTTAATAAAATTGTAGGAATTTTAATTTAATGAGATATAAATCTGATCGTAGAATATTACAGAAGGCTAAATAAATAAAAATAAATAAAATAATAGATGGGCTCTCCATCAGATGACGACGGAGTGCAACGGCGTGAGTGGCTCAGGGGTGTCGAGGGGTGTGCTGCGTTTTCTCCGAAGTTACTCGCGGCGTTATGCCCTTTAACACTTCCTCCCCTGGAGCATATAGCTCTAACAGCGTTTATTATTATAATGGTAGGAGAAGCAAGACATTCGCCAGATAAGCGACACGCCCGCCCATAAACAGCTGCATTGCACTATGGCTCATCATCCGAGAGATAGATTCTTCAGTCATTTTACCAATTACAGTGCCCTTCACAACTTAGAGTAAGTACCACGCACCACATCACTACAATTTACTTCTGTGGACGTGCAATAAAATGTGTAGGAACGATGAATTCTTTATTTGTGTGCGTATCTTTTTGAATGTGTTGCGAGTTTAAGTTGTGTTCATAGAAACATGAAGAGTTTACATTAGACATTTGCAAGAGTGTGGGTGAAATTGTATCTGTGTGTGTTTACTTCGCCTCCCGCACCCCGCAAAAGTGCCACGAAAAATTTGTTCGGGGAATCGACGCGATACTAACTCCAGTGGTATCTCCTCTAAGCTTCACAATGAAACCTTAGAGGAGATACCACTGGAGATAGCATGATGCGCTAACCCCTCTGCCAAATTTTGTTCATATGGTCAGGTCATTCTTTATTTTGTGTGCGTATCTTTTTGAATGTGTTGCGAGTTTATTATAGTGTGGGTATGCGTGAAATTGTATCTGTGTGTGTTTACTTCGCCTCCCGCACCCCGCAAAAGTGCCACGAAAAATTTGTTCGGCGAATCGACGCGATACTAGCTCTATTCTAATTACTCTGAGCAATGAAACACATCAACGTTTTTTTAACACACTGCTGCGGCTTGGTGGAAGAATATCTGACACTGCGGCACATGAATATTCACGTGGTTAGTTTAAAAAAGAAATGAATTTATTTAATGTATAATGAGGCCGTGTTGTGTCCGGGTAAAAATAGCACCCTGCAATCTCCTCCCGTTGGGTGTCAAAAGAGGGAGACTAAGGGAATACAAGAAGACTGGCAGCAGCGTCTTTCTAATAGATTGCCGGTAACATATAAACAAAGGAACTTTTAAAAAAACACTGCAGATTTATAACGTATAATAGATACTACTTACGCCATCTATCGTCGAGTAGCGACACTGCCGATCTATTTATAAAACATAACCTTGTCTATGGCACTTGGCACAAGTACCCAATGAAGTTCAGTTTTGACAGTTATAATGTAACAGTGGTCATCCTAGTTTTTTACACCTCCTTGCATTTTGATACCAAAATATTAGATATTCGGAAAGTCGTATTACGTGAACAAGATGAAAATGAGAGCCCACGCACATTGGGAAAGGTGGAATGCGACCCGCTAGCGACGGTAAGTCTCATACACATTAGTATATTTAGCAAGTGTCTGTATTTTTAACTGATTAAAAAAAACTGTAGTCAATTGGCTGTTAACCTTTTAACTAAAAGCGGGAGACGCGTAATTCGAAGCTATGCCGTGTATAATTTTATTACTATTCGCTCGGCAGCGCATACATTACTGTGGAGAGGACATTCGCCCACATATATTATGTTTTCGGATAACAGTGTATCGTCTAAATGTAATCGTTACTTATCAAACCTAATTGTTTCTTTATCTATATTATTAGTACAAATTTCATATTTAAACCCTTGATTGGGTGTAAACTGCAAGATAAATTGTATATTAACTGTATACCAAGTTACTATATTATCATAAAAAAACAGTTATCAATCTGTGAATGTGTTGAATGTTTTTTTTATTGGGTGATAAATAATAGGCTGCCTGAGCGACTGTCATTGCCAGTTGATGGAGATATTATATTTTTTTAAAAAGGTAAGTTTTATTTTTTAATTTTAAAAATGTCATTTTATTTTCAGTTTGCTTAATTGAAAATGCGTGCATTGCATGCATTCTTTAATATGTATTGTTTTAAAACTATTTCTCTGTAAACTGTTAATGTTATGATAAACACCGTGACACAATATTCCGTAAACAGAGTATTTAAATCAAGCAAAATTTGTATAATTTAACTGCCTAAGTATACATGATTAATTGATGTAATATTGTAATGATGTTATAAAAATTGAAAATATAAAATTAACATGAATATTTTTTTATCTCTAAATTTAATTTATGTGTATAATTAATTCAAACAAGATAAGTTTCTTTAAAAACTTGCCAGTTAGTACCATGTCATTATTAATTCAGTTATTTTATTAATAGATTCCGATAATCAATATCATTAATTATGTCAGATACTTTAATTGAACTATGTATTCAATCCCCATTCCACAACCAGGACAATAAATTTGGTTGTATGACTTTATTATGTCTGGGTCTGATACATACAGGATTGCCTTAATTAGGTATGTTTAGGAATAAACATTGAAAACATCAAAATATAAAATACACTACACAAATTGAAATTAAAGTGAAATAGATATAACCTGAATTATTAATATTACAAATTTAAAAAACTCTGCTCTATATAATTAAATATTTTCTTTTTTTTTTGGGCAATGGCACTGTAATCGTATTATCATTTAATTATAAAAATCCTTTGCTTTTTTTTTAATTTAAAATGGGCAATGGCCCTATGAACAAATTATATTTAGAGAGATATGTATTCCAAAAAATCTACTTGTGGAAAAGACTATTTAGGTAGAAACCACAACAGTGTCATATATTTGGCCACAAAGCAGCATTGATAATTACAATGCATGCTGGCATGCTAATCAAATCGATTTGCAATCACCCCAGGGTTCATGTTGGCTTAAGATTAAATCCAACATCCTTCGGAGTCGCTGGACGTTCAGGGTGTGGGCCCTTTGAACGTCCATTGAGTACGGCGGCGACTCCGAGGAGGACGGCGGCGGGGTTGCGACCCCCGTCCCCGTGAGTACCGTGTCAGGTTCCTGGGGGGCTACAATGCCTGCCCCGGCGGCGGGCTCAAAGGCAAGGCACTGAGGGGCCCCTGGTGCAGATCCCACCGGAAAGCCCTGGGGTCCCCCCTCTCATGTGCCGTTGCGACAGCCGCGGGGGTTTTAGTGGGTAAGAATCCCACATACCCTGGTCGAGCCCCACAGCTTCCGGGGATCTTTGGAAGATTTCCCCTGTGTCAAAAAAAAAAATATATGTATATTAAATCCAACATAATACCTATGGAGAATAAACTGAAAGATAGAACAAAAATAGGGACTTAATCAGGCACTTTTGGTGCAGTGGACAGTATCTGGACTGCTATCCAAAAGATTGTGAGTTTGCATAATGTTGTTGATTTCAATAAATTGTGAGTTTGATTATTGTCTAGGACAAACATGAGTGTTGTTTGAATGTTTGTTTGTCTTGTGTCTGGATGTTAATTATAATATATAATGTTCTGGGACAATCCATACACGGTCAGCTGATCCCAACCTAGGCAGAGCCTGTGCTATGGAAACCAGACAACTGATACTTATATGACTTTTTTTTTTTGTAAATACATACTTATATAGATAAAACACCCAGACACTTGGTGGGAATCGAATCCACGACCTATTGGTCAGCCAGCGGCCAGGGTGTCTAACTACTAGACCAACAGGCCCGCCCAAATTAATTCAAGGTTATTTTTTTAAATTCAATTTAGTAACATGACTAGCAGGCCTTTCGCCTGATGGTCGCGCAACACGCCTGTCTATAGACAGCTGCATTGCACTGCCGCTCGTCACACGAGACATTAGTTACTAACTGCCGCTCTCACAAACGTCAATTAACGTTAATTGTAACTTAACTATTTTTTTAAAGTCAACGTCATAAATATTTATTTCAAATAGGCTTAACGCTAGACTTTTGAATGGTATTTTTTTAAAAGCTACCACCGGATCACAACGCGGCCTCAACTGAGAAGATCCGGCAAGAAACTCAGCGGGCTTGTCATTTTTTCACTATTTTAAACATTGCTTGTCTTGTTACAATTGGACCAACAGCAGCGATAGTGTGTCCTGCCTTTCGAAAGATAATCCAGGTATTTCGTCTCTCGGAGCCGTTTATGATTATTTTTGACTAGCTGACCCACGCAGCTCCGCCTGCGCTGTGTTTACGTTAACTAAACTTTTAATAGCAGACACTCGCATCGAATACATAACCTCCTTTTTTATAGTCGGTTAAAAACTGGGACCCATTTTTTACTTGCTCTCCGAAGCACGGACCCGTTTAGTTCAAATGGCGTTAAACGGTCACCCATCTATTTAATGACCTTACTTAACGTTGCTTAACCCGATCGATTACAAAACCTTGATAACAATTCTCTATGAGTGTTACTAATATTTATTATAATTATGAAGAAAAATTTATAAAATCGGACCAAACGTATAACCAAGTACCCATTTTGACTTTAATCCCCTCTCCCAAGGGAACCGTGCCGAATGTGGGGATAAAAAGTATCCTATGTCCTACCTCGGAGTATTAATTCAAATCATGCCAAGTTTCGTTTCAATCTATCCAGTAGTTTCGGCGTGATGCTCAGCCGAGATACAGACAGACAGATAGACAGACAAAAAAAAAAAAAAAATTTTGGCTTTAGTATCGGTTATAGAATGCCCTCCAAACATAATTTTCAAAATATCTTCAATGTACAGAATTGGACCTCTTACAGTTTTATTATAAGTATAGATTTTTGAGAACGAGATAATTAATTCACTTCGAGTGTCGTAATATTTCGATTTCTCGAAGTCATTCGTCACTACGGACTAGTGATAATTAACTATAATTGGCGTTTGAAGGTGTACCGAAGAAATAGACGTACATACAATATACTCGCGAAACACATAACCAGATTTTTCCTTCTTCTGGGGCAGTCGGGCAGTTAACAAATTACCGAGCCTTCGTTCGAGCGAGACTTCGTTCATTCACTCTATTGAAGTCTCCATGGCGCAGTGGGAAATCGCTTGCTTTGCAAACCGAAGGTCACGGGTTTGAATCCCGCGGGGAGCAACAACTATGTATAGTTGTAAAGTAAGATGATCCATGCGTCGGATGAGCATGTAACAAGTCGGTGCTGTGACTGACCTCTCCCCTGTCGTGTCGGTCTTTCAGATTGTGAGAGTAAAGGAAGATAGAGTCCTGTGTCTACGCAAGCACTTGTGCACTATAATATCTCCCGCGTAGATGGCTGATCTTGTGAAAGATTGGCTGCTGTGGTCGTATCGGCCAGGAAGACATGTAAATAATGTCTCCGGTGCACTGCAGCTATGGCAGGCGTAAAGCCAACATACTTGGATAAAATAAAACGTGCGAAATATTTTTGCATTAATAATATAAAAATATATATATATACAGACGGATTGAGAACCTCCTCTATTTTTTGAAGTCGGTTAAAAATAACGTTAATGTTTTATTGCCCCAGAAGATCTAGTTGATATTGCAAATTAATAATCTCCGCTTAGAATATACGGTCATATTCCATATACTTTACGATCATTTGAATTGAACGGATTTATTGAATTAATAAAATCATTGGACCATAAAATGCATTATTGGATGTAAAAAAAAATTATAATCACAAAAGAACAAAAATGTCGTCTGCAAAAAATGAACTCTACATAAACACTTTAAAATAATCATCATCATCGTCATCATTAGGAACCGATAGACTTCCACTGCTGAACTAAGGCCTCCCCCTTAGAAGGGAGGGGTTGCCATAATCCCCACGTTTGGCAGGCGGCTTGGGGATCGCAGTATAGGCGGAAGATAAATCCAAAAGAAAGACGCTGCTGCCCGTCTTCCTGTTCTTGCTTAGTCACCTCTTACGACACCCAACGAGAAGAAATGGGGGGATGCAATTGTAACCTGGCACCCCACGGATGTACAATAACGTGTAGTAGTAGATGAAGATAATTGCTAATTTGAGTATGCGCAAGTTCACCGAAGCGTGTGTGGCGTTTTCGCAGATTTTATCATCAATCCGCTGAAAATTACAATTATTTTAATAAATTGATGTGCGAATAGTGCTATTTTTGCATGAACCATTATCTACACCAGAGTTCCCCAAACTTTTTTGTGTCGTAGACCACTTGCCATGTTTTTCCGTGTTGGGTAGACCCCCTACTTAGCCCCCCCCCCCCCAGCTAGCTACTGATATTATATTTGATAAAGGAATTGCTTTTTCAATGAAGTAATCCTTTAAAATTTAAAACATGAAATATTGATTCACCTTTAGTGTCGGTCATCAAAGTTCTTGCGAAGAGCAGTTTTTCGTAGATTTCTTGATTCATAATAAAACGAACATATGCCATATATAATAATTTTTTACTAGATAGGTAATTTTATAAATAATGTATATGTCTTGATATTATAAGATAGTATGATGTAAGTAAATAGGTACTATCAGTGTGTGTTGAGATCCACTATCGTGGACCCGAATTTTCATTTCATGGACCCCCAAATCTTTTTTCGCTGACGTAGACCCTTTGCAGGTTGTCATAGACCCCTAGGGGTCGATATAGACCACTTTGGGAATCACTGATCTACACCATATAGTATATAGGTATTTACGTATTTTCTGTTTGTTTTTGATAGCAGATATTAAGCCATCATTAAGCCAACATAACAAATCACACCAGGGCCCCAAGTCTACCAATTTTAATAAAATCATCACAGTCATTTCAGCGACACACTATAGAGACTCCATTACGACTGTGACAAATTCTGTATTCTGCTGATATATCTATAACCAGTGGTGTCACACCATTGTCGTTTTAAGTCCCAATAGTGTGTCGCTGATATGGCAATTGTATGTAATTTTATTAAAATTTGCAGCCTAGGGACCCAGAACAGTTAAAGCCACTGACGCCACCGGTCTTATAAAATTAGCAAACTACCAAATATAATATAAAATTCACTGAAGTGATATCGTTCAAGTATTCTTGAGCCCTCGACCACAGACGGCTCAAGTACCTATACACTCTTTATTAAGTTTTTACAAGTATATCGCAATGTGTGTGGCCTGCATAAGTCAGGTGCCCAAGGACAGCTTGAACGACTCTGACACCAGGTTGACCACTAAAAATACGCTCATGCTAACATAACCTAGACCACTTAAACTTCTTGACCGCAGCACTCCTAAGGGTCGCCGCACACGGCCACATCCACAATCGCCGCCCCTTGAAGCTAGATGCGGCTACAAAAGAAGCTGACGCGCGCGACAGCCACTTGTGGTCCATGTTGGACACTTGCGGTCGGTGGCCGCTACTTTTTTTAACTCGTGCTTGCAGTGAAATGAAGGGAGAGAGGGGTGGGGAATCGCGCGAGTGGCTTGTGTCGGCGTTTTGTGGCCGAGCCGACCACTAGAGGCGAACAGTGGCGATTTGTGGCGTGTGGCGACCACCGGCGTTTACAGTGTGCGGCGAGTCCCATGCAAAATGTATGAAAACAACAGGAAATAGGTCGGTGGCTGCGTTTTGTGGTTGTGGCTGGTGATCCCGTGTGCGGCGACACTTACCGTTAAGTGGGCCTACGTTCAAGGTACACCTGTATTGATAAAGAAATAAACAATTTCGCGTTACTTTTTTTGCAAGGCAGCCGGCTGGACCATCCCGGTCAGACACTAGCTTATGTTTAATAAAAAAAAGCTTTCTTTTGTAATAGTCCACCGCAGTGTTAACTATATTCTGCCGCGAGCAACAAATGTCAAAGTCAAGTCAAAGTCAAAAATATTTATTTCGAATAGGCTTACGGCCTCATTTACGGAGGTGCGGAGCGTTGCGCGTCGCGTGTGGCTGCGCGGCCCGCACTAAATTCAAATGTAGGGCGTTGGATGAGTGCATTTACGGAGAAGCGATTTTATACGCGTTTGCTTGAAATGGAGCGTGTTTTACGGCCGAGCCCGCGGATGGCATCGTCACGTCTCACGCGGCTTTTATGGCGGCGGCGCACGCAGAGGCGAATCTCGATGTAGCGATGCCTGTGGTGGAACCTTCTGCCAGTCTATTTGGTAATCGTGCAACACAGACGTAGACACCGTCGCAATGGAGTATGATATGATCGATTTTTTTTAGAAGAAAAATAAAAATAATTATGATAATAACCTAAAACTAATAATTAAAGTCGGTTTAACGAGAAACCCGCGAGCGCCGCAGCGATGCCCGCCGCGTGGTATGCTACACGCTGAGAATACGACGCGGGTGCAGTGGCGGGCACCGCCACTCTTCCCGCCTCGCGTCTCTATAAACAACATCGTATATTGCTATAAGTTTGTGTTTACGCGTGCGATGAGACGAGCCGCTTCACGCTCCGCCGCTACGTAAACAATAAAAACGTCGCACGCGCCGCGAGACGCCACGCGACGCGCGACGCCCCGCGTCTCCGTAAATGAGGCCTAACGCTAGCACTTTTGAATGGTCAATATTTTAAAAGCTACCACCGGATCACAAGGCGGCTTCAAATGAGAAGATCCGGCAAGAAACTCAGCGGGCTTGTCATTTTTTCACTTTTTTAAACATTGTTTGTCTTGTTACAATTGGATCAACATTAGCGATAGTGTGTCCTGCCGTTCGAAACATAAAAGAAGGGAGAAATGTGTACCTACATATCTTGGATTGGGATCGATACCACGATCTATTGGGTAGCAGAACAGCCATGGTGTCTTAAAGTACAGTGTACAGAAAAGCACTACGACGCTACGCTGGATGCATGAAGCCATACACAGACATGCAATGACTTTACGTCCTGCATGCCGGCCGGTGCGACCGTGAATGGTGCATTTCACCACTACAGATAATAGTCAAATATTTTTATTTTTTAAATTGCGAACTTTAATAAACAATCAGTCACTATAATATTTGGCGCGAGTATCATAAATTTAATCTGTGACAACCGAATCGTCCGCAATTTGCCATACTTATTTAATAAAACAATAAATAATAATATTTACGACTTTTGTCTGAAAGCGTCTAATGAATTAATTATAATATTATTATTATTGTGCAGGTGCACGTGCTTCGTTTGCAAATTAATAAATATTTAGTGACGACTGGTCTCAGCCCCCCAGGGAGGTATCGACTGGTGATTGACTATTTTACTTGTTAAGTTATGTATATTGGCTTTGACATCATTAAAAGGAAGGTTGTTTTTTTTTAATTTAGTGAAGCGAAAGACGTTAGCCTGATGGTCGCGCGACACTTCTGCCTATAGTAGAGGATCCCGTCATAGAACGACCTTCACCGAGCTGGTTAATGGATAAAACTTATTTTATATTCAATTTAATATGTCAATAAATATATTGCATATGGGTTGCCTAAAAAAATTCAGTCCAGGATATGATTAATTAATAATTTAAAAAAAGAATTTTTTTTTATCATTTCACCGGTTTGGTTAATAGACAAATTCCATACTAATCGAAAGTATAAAGCCTATAGAATATGAAAACGTTAGGTTGCCTTTTTTTCCAGTCACAACTCTCGGGTAGGCAGGTTTAAACAGGTAAATCGATACTAGTACTAACTTGCACCGGTCTGGTTAATGAATTAAAATTAAATGAAAACAAAGATTATTACGAACACGGTGGTATAGGGTTGTCTGCGAAAAATCAGTCCTGAATTCCGGTTGTCGAATTTTAAAAACTGAAATACTGCCAATTAATTTCTGCGAGACAGCTGCATTGCACTGCCGCTCGTCACACGAGACAAGTTCCAATCAAGTTCAAGTTCTTATCAAGTTACTTCTGTGGTATCTACCTACAGGCCTAGCACGACTTGCAAGTCTTGACAGTTCGGTGTGGAGTATGATGATAGTTTTTTCGTCCATATTCTGGACAGGCGAAGGAATTTCTCCATACTGCCAAATCTTTTATAGAATATCCGTTATTCGCATTGTTTATTCCATGAATAATCCGTCTTGTCCGGGATAAAAGTATAAAAGGCAAGTCTTGCTTATTTCTTCATTATCCGATTAGTAGTTTATATACTTGTGTCTTCATTCAATATAGTGTTTAGTTCTCCAATAGTAGAGTTGATAAAGTCAAATATAATAGTAAAATTATCAGGACATGTTAAGAGATCCTGAAGTGACGGCTGGATATTCTGATATTTACTCAATAAGCTATCTGTTATCAGGCGCTGGATGTTAAAAGCAGTACACTTGAAGAAAATATGATCTAAAGCCAGTTCTTCTTGCAATGTGCATTCAGTACACAGTCATGTGGAGTATGACGTAGTTATCAACACGGAAACGTCATTCTCTATACACAAATACCATCGATATAATATTTAAACTAGATTTGGTGTCACGGTTCAAAAAGTGGTAGCGAGAAATAGCGCCCTTGTGTCGCTATTTCTTTACAAGCCACATCCTGACAAATTTATTTTTGCCGATAGGAGTGTCGCTACTGTCTATATGAAACTGTCAAACTACAAGTCATTATCATTATAAAATCATTAGTTCACGTTTCCGCCACCAGCACAGATAAGTTTGCAACCTCCGCGACCACATTTTAGATGTCATTTTGTTCGTGAATGTTTATCTAGTTTATATATTATATCGATGACAAATACTAACGAACGAAATACTACGTCGTAATGACGCCATACTCGCACTAATCTGTCAGGACCTGCATATCGTGCTAAGCCTGCTGGACGGTGACCATCAAATGATTCATTCAGTATTGCCTAACTTGAGTGACCAATACTAAAACACTTTCTGTTGACATCAAAGTTCGATGCACAACTGAAGCTTGATAGTCACAATACGCGATAGCCCAGCTGGTGTCTGTAGGGGTAGAGGCCGGGTTAGTTGGGAATTTTATCAACTTTACCCGTTGGCCGTCATAGACGCTATCGAGACTCTGGGGCTTTGTTCGGACCTCTGCAGAGCCGGATTCATCCTAGAGCTGGCTAGAGCACGACTGCCCGGGAAGAATCTCCGGCACTCTCGTGGTCCTCGACGACGCAGGGCCTACACCACACCGCCGCATTTTAATCAACCAGAGAGTCATAGAGTACGCAGTCTTTTGGCCTACAACGCATCGCCACATTTTAATCAACCAGAGAGTCATAGAGTACGCAGTCTTTTGGCCTACAACGCATCGCCACATTTTAATCAACCAGAGAGTCATAGAGTATGCAGTCTTTTGTCCTACACCACACCGCCGCATTTTAATCAACCAGAGAGTCATAGAGTACGCAGTCTTTTGGCCTACAACGCATCGCCACATTTTAATCAACCAGAGAGTCATAGAGTACGCAGTCTTTTGGCCTACAACGCATCGCCACATTTTAATCAACCAGAGAGTCATAGAGTATGCAGTCTTTTGTCCTACACCACACCGCCGCATTTTAATCAACCAGAGAGTCATAGAGTACGCAGTCTTTTGGCCTACAACGCACCGCCACATTTTAATCAACCAGAGAGTCATAGAGTATGCAGTCTTTTGTCCTACACCACACCGCCGCATTTTAATCAACCAGAGAGTCATAGAGTACGCAGTCTTTTGGCCTACAACGCACCGCCACATTTTAATCAACCAGAGAGTCATAGAGTATGCAGTCTTTTGCCCTACACCGCACCGCCGCATTTTAATCAACCAGAGAGTCATAGAGTACGCAGTCTTTTGGCCTACAACGCACCGCCACTTTTTAATCAACCAGAGAGTCATAGAGTATGCAGTCTTTTGGCCTACAACGCACCGCCGCATTTTAATCAACCAGAGAGTCATAGAGTACGCAGTCTTTTGGCCTGTCTGTATGCCTGTCACTAAGCCTCCATTGAGCATGTTAATAATGACATTATGTTTTCTTTAATAACTATTACATAATTATACAATTATCTAGCTATCTGGTAGTTATATCTTCTTATCGGCGATTCGAAAATCGATTTACATAACTTTAGCGATTACTTATGTGGTTTTAACCGATTTCATAAAACGTACAAAATGAACGCACTCAGTCCGTTATTGAAACATATTTTTTTATAATGATACCAGCACTTGTTTTTGTCCTGTTGTTGGGCACAGGCCTACCCTCAAGATGATGGGGCTTAGGCCATAGTCCACCACGCTGTCCAAATGTAGGTTGGCGGACTTCACACGTCATTCGAAAGCTAGTTTAGGCTTTCTCACGATGTTATCCTGCACCTAAATATATAAATATTTTATATAAAGGGACCACGTACCGATTTCTTTTTTATAAGATGTCAAATAATTTCCGTTACGAGTACAACATTACCTCAGAGTAATTAGAATGGAGCTAGTATCGCCCGTATGCTACACTAACTATCAGACACCGGTCTCGCCGGCGAGGCCGAAGGGTCGTACGTATGCGACCTCAACGACGTGCATCACCCCACTGAGTTTCTTGCCGGTTCTTCTCAGTGGGGGCGCGTTGTGAACCGGTGGTAAACTCATCCCTCTCTTAAGCGACAGCCCAAGCCGAGGCCGTGCCTCCCTGAGGTGCCCTTGAGCTCGTCGCTACTTCTGTCGCAAATGCTAGAGCGCTTTAAGCGCTCGCCTCCTATTGTCCGGTGAAGCTGTAATGGCCATCTGCGGCCAACAGCGTCTATCATTCCCAAAAAAAAAAAAGAGCTAGTATCGCGTCGATACGCCGTACAAATTTTTCGTGGCACTTTTGCGGGTTGCGGGAGGCGAAGTAAACACACACAGATACAATTTCACACATACCCACACTATAATAAACTCGCAACACATTCGAAAAGATACGCACACAAATAAAGGATGACCTGACCATATGAACAAAATTTGGCAGAGGGGTTAGCGCATCATGTTATCTCCAGTGGTATCTCCTCTAAGAACATTACAGAAACCATTTATATGGAACATGACAAATGACTAACTTATTAATTTTCGAGCATGTAATTAATATATGCGGAATAATATTTATTTCTCAAATTACATGGCTAATTTTCTAAAATTGCCTATTAATTAATTGCTTCTGTATAAATAAATAAACAATTAAATAAATTTTCCACAAATAAGTAATTTATTGGTTTTAAATTAAAATTATGCTATATTATTATACCAATAATGGTGTTATAATAATTTTTTTTTGGAAATTTATGAAAAAGCCGATGATAAATTTCTACACTAGAGTGTTCAGAATCATGTACTGGATCCCTGGTATCGGTTTTCGGTACCATGTCCCTTACACCCCGTATAAAAAACTATGTTACAAATAAAACAAGGTTAAAAAATTGTATGTCGAGTCATGGTACTAATAAAACATATAGGTATCAACGGTTATATTATGTACTATTTAAAAAAGTTAATTACAATTTCAAATATCGTAATTAGGTATCAAGTTAATTATTTAAATCTAGAAGCTTTAAAAAATCATATTAGCATATTACACGTGTTTTGATTTTCAATTATGTCACAGTCCAGGACAAGGTCAAGTGTGATCTGCGTCTTCCGTTCGCCTTTTTGAAAGTCTACCATTCATAGTCCTGCGCCGCAGTCGATGCAGGACTCGGCTGCCAAAACTAACTTCAATTAAAATGTAGGCAAAAAAGGCATAAATTTCCCATAAATAATTTAAAGAAAAAACTAAAGAGTTTATTTATTCAACGACCCAAAAATATAAATTTGTTCGGTTCATGCACTAGATTGAATCAAAATTCAAAAAATAAGTATTTGCATAACGCGGCAAAAATACTTGGAACATTGGTAATAAAAAATTAAAAAAATGAAATAAACCTCAAAAACTTCAAAGTGTCCGAAGCAAGTGATTTAATTAGCATAAAATATTTAGGTAACTCACAAATCAGAAACATCAAAATTAAAAAGATAACAGATTTTTTAAATTATATTTTTATTCTATGCGTTAGACTTTTTTAAATTGTTTTTTTTTTAATACTGAGCTAGTGCTTCACCGCAATGCTGCCTGGGTAATAGTTGATACAGTCGACAACGCTAACATTGGCGTTATTTGAATATGGTTCTCCATAATATGGACGTACCTACGAAGAGATTGCATTTTAGGGTTCCATACCTAAAAGGTAAAAAAGGAACCCTTATGGTGAGACTTCGTCTGTCTGTCTGCCTGTCTGTCACAAACTTATATATTTCAGGAATCGCTAACGCTATCGATTTGAAACTTGGAATAATTTTAGATCTTTTTTACCCGCATATATCGCAAATGAAAAAAATATATTTTTACTTTTTTTATAATGGGGGTCGAAATAGGTCATCAAAATTTCAAAGTGAGACTACTATATCGAGTGGGGTATCATATGAAAGTGCTTCATTTGCACATCTCAAAACAGATTTTTATTTTGGCTTATGTGACGTAGTTTTTGGCTGATAATAAAGAATGACAAAAAAAATACCGTAGTTCCCTGCGGCTACGCCCGCTGTTATTTTTTCTGCATACAGGAGTGGAATTTTCAAAAACCCTTTCTTAGTGGATGCTTACATCATAAGAAGAACCTACTGTCCAAATTTCAGCTTTCTAGATCCAGCGGTATGGCCTGTGCGTTGATGAATCAGTCAGTCAGTCAGTCAGGACAAGTAATTTTATATGTATAGATACACAGACAAAAAATCTAATATCGTTTTCTAATCACCTACTTTTTTACACGGCAATATTTAAATCAAAAAATATTCCATGTACATTTTTTTTAACGCCTCGATTTTATTATATTTCACTATTTTATAGATAATAATAATTTGAATATAACGGATTATTATGCCATTTAGTTTCTGCTGACGTCAATGTACGTGTTTAATTAATAAGTTTAGTCTAGCCATATTTAATAGTTGTTTAGTGTTATTATAAGTCGGAGTGAATTTAATGACTAATAAATATGTCGTCGGAAGCAAAATTTGGAGGGAAGTCGAATGTCGTGAGACCGCTAGTTTGATCTTCAGCTACCAAGCTGAAGATTTTCACCACCGTTTATTTTATTTAATAATAATATTCTGGGAGAATTCACACACGGCCATCTGATCCCAAACTAGGCATAGCCTTTGCTATGGAAACCAGACAACTGATACTAATACTCTCGGATTACCTGATAGGATAAAGCTGCGTGGGCTTAAACTGCGATGCTCATGCCTCTAACTTTAAGAAATATTTATTGTCAAAATTGCCAGATCTTCTCAGTAGAGGCCGCGTTGTGATCTGGTGGTAATTGTAAAAAAGTTTAAAATATGAAAGTGCCCTCGTTAGGCATAGGCCTAGGCACTTAGCGTGATCACGCGTTTTGATTAAATAGATAAATAACATTATACACCATAATTAACATACAAAAGTTATAGATTTTATAATAAGTACATGCATTTTTGTCAAACAATATAATGTAGCTCACTCCATACTAAACAATCCTTTGTAAAATCAAAACAAATAACTAAACTAGTTAAGACAGAAACACACTATGCTATCGTGTAATGTCGAAATGCGACGGTTTCATATATATAATGATATTAAAAGGTTGTTACATGTTACAAAGATGATAAATAATTTTAAGTAATAAATATACTAACTTATCTAAATTGTTTTTTTCCATTTTACCACAGCCAGTTCTAGTCTTCGGTAGGACTAAAAAACTTCCGTAGCGCGTAATACAAGACTAGTTGCAATGGGAATTTCTGGTACAGTAGTCACAACGGATTCTTTCGTGTCTGAAGTTGGCTGCAAGACGCCGCGCAGTAGCTATTTTTGTGTTTTTGTATTGACAACTCCCGACTGTAGTTGCGCAATGGTTCACCAAAACCAACTTCAGACACGCAACGATCCGTTGTGAGTACTGTATAAGGCATTATTATTTCATATAATATTTAACACCACCGCATTGGTACGTTGTTCACTATTTGAATTCCAACATTGACTTAATTAGTAAGGACTTTTCCCGTACTGAACAACAAAAATATCACAACTGGTTTGGTGATAAAATTGGGATTTAGGACCAAAATCTGTTTATGATACGGAACGCTTTCAGCTGTGCAGACGTATGCGGTTCACAGGTAAAATATACCTTCGTGTGTGTTCAGTAGCTACAAAAATGATCCGTAGTTAATGATGTTATAAACCATAGATGTTATATACCTACTAATGCGCGCCAAAAATTGTGACTCATGTAATTAAAATATTTTCTCATATCCAGTTAAGGTATATCATTTCCTTATTATTTACTTTTGTACAGTATTTTTTGCATTTTCTAAATACGCACGAAGGCATTTTACTTGATTTTCAAAGGCACACGTCACCGACGCGTGAGTTACTGCTAGTTCACCCAATTTGGGTGAATTTCGTTGTTTCACTTTTCGTGGGTAAACTGGTTCTTGAGTGGAGACCGCGAATCGGGAAGCGTAATGTAGGACGTCCTGTGACTAGGTGGAGCGACGATATCCGCAGAGCAGTTGGCAGACAATGGATGAGGAGAGCCGAAGATCGGGCTCAGTGGCGTGCCTATGTCCAGCAGTGGACTGATGTGGGCTGATGATGATGATGATGACTTTTCGTGCGCTAATGGCATATCTATTGTATAAAAAATATCATTGTCCCTAGTTAAACGGTATATCTTACCACCGATGAGAAGCATTTGACACTATCCAGGTCATTAAACAAGTGTAAAAACTATAATTCAGATAGCTATATATACCTACTTATTTACCTAGCTATTTTTTTATACTGTCATGTTTTTTCCCTCCAATTTTCCCTTTTATTGTAAATGCAAAGGGTTCTAGCCCACACAGCCTTGTCATATGACATGATATTAAAATGTTTTTGAGATTTGACATTTGGTTGAATATCGATGTTTTACTTTGATATTTTAACATTGATATCAAATCTTCTTCTCGTACGAGCGCCGCAGCCTCACAATATTGTAAGTGCTCGTTGGTACCAAAATTAGGTGCCTGTTTTTCATTAAGGGTGGGTAGATGTTGAAATGAAATAAATCAAGCTGGGTGTGAGGTATTAACAATTTTTTTTTAATTGATAGGCCCACATGTGCCATTAAGTGTGAAATATGACATCGTTCAAATGCCCGCCTCGGCTTCTTACGGTGGCACGGATCTGGGTGGTCCAATTTTCAATGACACTTCCGCATAGATCCGGCTGAATTTGAGCGATAACCTGTGTTATGTTCATCTTTAGGGCATCAGTCAATTGTGGTTTATTTGCATAGATTTGTGACTTTCAAGAAAACCAAAACAAAAAAGTCTAGCGGGAACAAATCTGACCTTGGTGGCCAATTTACATTATCCCTGCCTGCGAGAGATAACTTTACTTTGAGGGGCCTGTTGGTCTAGTGGTTAGACACCCTGGCTTCTGAGTTCGATTCCCACCATCTGTCTGGGTGTTTTATCTACACAAGTATGTATTTATAAAAAAAGTATATAAGTATTAGTATCAGTTGTCTGGTTCCCATAGTACAGGCTGCCTAGTTTTGGATCAGATGACCGTGTGTGGATTGTCCCAGAATATTATTCAATCAATCAATCAATCAAATTATTTATTTGTGAAACATAGGTACAAAGCAGGTCTTATAGAAGAGCGCTATGTTTTGCCATATATAGGCGTACAAATGTCATCATATATGCTAATTAGAAATTTTCCATCTACTTTAATTAAAATATTGAGGCCAGAAGGAATTTGTAGTATTATAGTTTTGTCAATATAAAATGTCAATTATTATTGTGGATGTCAAATGTGGATTTTATGTCAATATTTTTACTTCATAAAATTAGATTAATAAATACATTAATTCCTTATTTCCTCGTTCAAAAAATCTTTAATTGAATAATAACATTTCTTAATTAATAGTGATGTAAACTTATGTTTAAAATTTACAATGTCCAACGCTTTTATTTCCTTTGGTATCTTATTATATATTTGAGGAGCCAGGCCAAGTACACTTTTTTTACAAGAGCTGTTTTACACTTAGGAAGTTTCAAGGTGTTTTTGTACTGATTACGTATCGGAACTGATCGTACTGTTGACACTTCATTAAACAGATTTAGGTTACTTTTTACAAAAACAGCTGCTTCCAAGATATAAAGAGACGGTACTGTTAATAGTTTGAGTGACTGAAAGGCCGGTACACAGCTATCTCTAGTTTTCAGACCACACATAGCTCTGACACATCTTTTTTGTGCTTTAAATATCATGTCTCTGTCAGTGGAATGACCCCAGAAAATGATTCCATATCTTAATTTTGAGTCTACCAACCCATGATATGCGGTTAGTAGTGCCTCTAGATTAACCTTTTTGGATAGTTGATAGAGTGCATATGCTGATTTATTAATCTTTTTACATAGTTCTTCTATGTGTTGCTTCCACGTAAGTTGGTTGTCTATGAGTAAACCTAAAAACTTTGACACTTTAGCTTCTTCCACTTCAGTACCATTAAAATTTATGTTCATGGAAGGGGTCACTGTTCTTTGGTGGAAGTGCATAATTTTTGTTTTATTTAGATTAATTTTTAAATTATTAAAAATAAAAAAAATAAAAAAATGTTTTTATTGGAACTTAAAATAAATGTACAGAGAATAAGAACGTTGGCATTATGCAGAAGTTAAAAACTGTGTCGCAGTGCCAACGCCCACCACCAAAAATTAACATAGATCCAACAAAAGTTAAATACAATTTATAAACGATTTTTTTTTATAGACTAAGTATAGTAGGTATGCTAGATGTGTAAGAGTGGATGTGTGTGTTGACATTAACGGTAAGAGATCTCCTGGTTCTGTGGTCTCCATGGGCGTCCCTCAAGGTTCAATATTAGGCCCATTTCTGTTTTTAATATATATTAATGACTTACCCTACTACGTAGGGGACAAACTAAATGTTGTATTGTTCGCTGATGATACCTCTCTTTTATTTAAAGTCAGGCGTAAACTCTATGAATACGACGAAGTAAACAATGTACTTTCTAAAGTTGTCCATTGGTTCAATGTTAATAATTTGAAACTGAATGAGAGCAAAACCAAATGTGTGAAATTTGTAACACCAAATGTAAGACAGGTGGCAACCAATGTGGAAATTAATGGAGCGAAGTTGGACCTTGAGGAGTCGACTGTGTTCTTAGGTATAACAATTGACGCTAAACTACAATGGGGCCCACACATTAAGAAATTGTCAGGTAGACTGAGTTCCGCGGCTTATGCAGTTAAAAAAATAAGACGTTTAACTGATATTGAAACCGCTAGAATTGTTTATTTCAGCTATTTCCACAGTATTATGTCTTATGGTTCATTACTGTGGGGATCTTCTGCAGAACTTAATACCATTTTTATTCTGCAGAAAAGAGCTGTGAGAGCCATTTACAATCTGGCTCCTACTGATTCACTAAGGGAAAAATTCAAAGAAATAGATATTCTAACGGTTGTTTCGCAATTCATATTTGAAAATTTAGTTTATATTCAGAAAAATAGTGTATCTTTTAAAAAGTACAGTGCGATTCATAGTGTTAATACCCGGAACAAACACAATCTTGTTTTACATTCCACACGTCTCCACAGAACAAGCAAATCGTTTACGGGCCAAAGTATACGCTTCTATAACAAACTGCCACAGGATATCCGAGATCTTCCACTGAATAAATTTAAACCTTTGATAAGAAGCCGGTTGTCGAAAAAGGCTTATTACAAAATCTCGGATTACCTAGAGGATAAAGCTGCGTGGGCTTGAACTGCTCAACTCATGCAAGCTTAGAATTGTAGGCTTACAGTTTGTAATACCTCTTAATCTGGTGGATTACTGATGGCTGTTTCACAAGTCAATTGATTGATAATATAAAGATTATGTGAAAGTGTTTTGTGTCTTGCCTGTCGAGGTACTACTTAACAGCAGAAGTTAAATGTGAGCCACTGTGATTTTGGTTCGGTCATGCTCGCCATCGAAAAGTCTTTGCTTGTGGCGGCTTCGTGTGGCGGGTCACCCCCTTCCCTCTAATATGGTTGAGGGGAGTGATGGCTGCTGCTCGAGTCAACTCGTGCGCGGGTGCTGCTTTGGGGGACTGGTCCGACTTCTATCCATTTGGCCTTTTAGTTTGTCGTAATTTATTGTTTTCTTCTTTTCTCCCTTGCTTTATGTTTCGAACGGCAGGACACAATATCGCTAATGTCGATTCATTTGTAACAAAACAATGTCTAAAAAAAAAAAAAGTGAAAAAATGACAAGCCCGCTGAGTTTCTTGCCGGATCTTCTCAGTTGAGGCCGCGTTGTGATCCGGTGGTAGCTTCTAAAAACTGTCGATTCAAAAGTGCTAGCGTTAAGCCTATTTGAAATAAAGATTTTTGAGTTTGAGTTTTGTGTGTTTAGGTGTGGGTGTGTGTGAGAATGTGTGCGAGAGGTAGGAACATATAGTGGAGAAGTGTAATGTCATTTAGCCATGACGTTTAAGGAGCTCTTCGGTATTTTCGTAGGTTAAGCTTAGAAGCCATTCAAAACATTTGAGTTTGCATTGTCTAAGTGGAAGAGGATAGATTTCTAGATCTTTATTAACCCTATTATACAGGAGGCAGCTGAGATAGAAGTAATGACGGCCCGCAGCAACTGTTCTCCTGGGCTCAGTAGGACATACACGATTTGCGCGACGTTTTTCGGTGTTCATATTGGGGTTGTACACAAGCTGGGTATGCTTTCTTAAGATCGAAGATAGTATATAGAGTTGTCGTACTGTAAGAACCTTACAATGAGAGAAAAGTAAAACTGTAGGGAAACGTATCGGTTTATTTATCATCATTATTATCATCAAGCCAAATTATTATGTCAGTAATTGTATTATTAATGTCAGTTTGATAATCGTTTTCATCATTACATTTGACCAAAACAGTGCTGTCGTCTGCAAACAACACCATTTTATGTTTTGTCGCTTTGGGAAGATCATTGATATATATGAGGAATAAGAGGGGCCCTAAGACACTACCTTGGGGTACACCAAATTTAATATTTCTTTCTTTTGAAACATACTTCTCTTCGTCCATTAGAATTGGAATCGATTCTTTTTCCAATTTCATAGAAATATTACACTCGTCGTTTGTCTGGGTTTGTTTATTCAATGTGTTTCTGCTTAATATTTTTATGGATTTATTTGGTGTGGCTGCTTTAGTTTTCTTGGCCGGTCTATCTGAAATTTTTTTATACAGGTCATTTTTCTTTAAAAGGTCCTGATTAACTTGCTTCAGGTTACTGATTTGAAGAGAAAGGGTATCAATTTCTTCGTGAGCACTATGCAACTCACGTTGCAATATTTCAATTTGTTTTTTTAGCATAACAACTTGTTCATTATTTTCTTCCGAGGTCAGATCAGGTAAGCTATTAGTGGTGTCATCTAGGGTCTCGTTAGTGTTATCTATAGCTTCTTGGGTGCTGATTGAGTCAGATTTAGTACGTGTCCGTCGGAATGTTATGTTTTCAAAGAAATCCATGTCTAGTTATTGTACTTATTATTGGTTCAGCACTGGAACGCAGCCGATAGTATGAATTATAGTCTATGTTCTGTTCTGCAATTTCTCGCAGTGGCAACGGCAGCACCTTTTATAATTATGTCTGTATGTGCCGTATTTTGAATGTATTAGAAATGTTCGTGTTTAAAAAACAGTCAGTAGAGGATTCTTCGTAATGTAAACAATAAAAAAGTGTAATTGTTTTAAATCGTTCGGGTTTGACAGAAAATAAAATGAAAACAACGGTAGGTAAACAATTTTGCACAGCTGTAAGAATACACTTATTTCCAAGGTATTTAACACCATATTTCACTGTTTTAGTTAATGATTGTTATTAGTTTGCTGGTTTTACATGTTTTATTATAGCCAGTTTAAATTTATAGTTTCATATGTGTTTGTTATCACAAGTACAATTTCTCGACACCAGTCTATTAATTTCACAGATTGTATTTTCTCACAAACGATACATATTGTTTATCGTGTACTATTTGATGTATTAATCACTTTATAAAACTTATACATAAGGATTTTTATTTTTATTTAACTCAAAAACACAGAGCTGTTGTTACTTCGGGAACTAGCGCCCTCTCTTATTAATTATTTATTTATCTTCACGAACGACACACGGGACGAATCCAACACGTAGAGGCCCTTTTTAATAAATAAATGGTGTGTAATGTATTATTATTATTACTCTCAAATAATTCATGCAGAATGTCAATGGTGGCATCAGCTGTCAGGCACGTAGCGTCTCGTTCTGCTGCACATGTCGTCTAGGTCCATATGGTTCAATATGGGCCATAACAAATTGGTCATCATCGTTCTGTAGCGCTCGCCATTGATAGTGACCGCCTCACCCAAAAAGGGGGTGCCACCCAAAAAGGGGGTATTCTTACCCGGACACCCCACAGGATTATTAATTTGTTATCTGTTTAGGTTTAATCATTAAACCGCAAACTCCATCCTTATGCTGAATAATAGTTATGTTTGTAACTTAAAATAATATTTTTCATTTAAACGAATGCGTGTGCATAATGCCTAATGGATAATTATCCTCATTAATAATCCGCTCCGTCGAACAGATAAAACTAGGCGCAGATTTATTACATTTGTAAACGGTAATATTTGCTAATTTATGTATGTATGTAACGTAGATAGGATGTAAGAGCGGCCGACCGACACATTATCGAATTTTAACTACTTATTTTATTTAATTAACTTCTTTATCCTCAATATAATGGTATTATAAACCATATATATGTAGGCTAAATCTCTCATCGGAATGATGCTAATGTTCTTCATATCGGTATGCGTTCCTTCCTTGTGGGCGTATCGTGGGTAATGTTGGTTGCAATGAAAGCAGTCTTCCAATCGGCCAAGTATAATTTCATAATTTTTCATCAAGTAACACACAATAACCATTACGTTTGACTAGACAAACTACATGGAACGCGCGATGGTTTCTATCCGTGATTTTCACTAGCCGACCGCCTCTTACCTCTCTTCAATTCCCGCCATCTTTTCTTCAATTGTTTTTTTTAACTCTTTTCTTTTTTTTGTACGGCTGACAGCCGAATGTCACGCGGCCTAGACTCCATCGAGCGCCATCTATATAGCGCTTGCGTTCCGATTACTTGTCTATTGGTTGCTCGATGCCGACATATACAGGTTGTTACAAAATACCCCGTAAAAAATATAATTAATTATCAAAGCCAAAAGTTTTGTCAACCCTAGTAAGCAACAACACGGACATAGTGAGAAGACTGAAAAGGACAAAACCTTTTGAGTTAGTGTAAATATTAAATTAGTGCAGTGAAGAGCAGTGTAGAACACAATAACAAAGTGTCTTCGCCTTAATAGAGACAATAAGAAAAGTGCCATTGGACACATTCTTAAACTATTTTAATTTATTCGTTTAGGTCAAATTAATATTACTTATTAGTCTTTAGGCTAGATTGTAATTTATATGGTGTTACCTTAGGGTACAGCATTAGGAAAAAAAAAAAAAAAAAAAACCCTAGTAAGCTGTCATGCCAGGGAACAGAAAGGCCTACGTACCTATTTTACCTAATAATTGTGTACTTTAATAGTTTTTCTATTTTTCATTAATAAATGTTTGCAACCTCAATACAAGGATTTAATTAAACTCAAGTACTGGCTTCTAAAAATGTCAAGCTGGAAAAAAATAATATGTTATTTCATCAACTGAATAATTATGTTGTCATTGTATCAATTTCTGTTGACGTTTATTATGAAAAAGTAAGTGTTCGCTTAGGTTGTTTCGTTAGGTTAGGTCTTTTAACATTTTTGTCGTTCCGCGAATTAGGTAGAAATGTAGGTACATTTTGCGTAGTTTACTCTTTAATTTTACTGAAATAGGGTTTGCACATGAGTGAAAATAATAATATTATTTAATTATATTTTTTACGGGGTATTTTGTAACACGTTGTATATATAATATGTTATAACCCTACTAATGTTCGCCAAAAATTGTGACTCATGTAATTAAAATATTTTTCACACCACCTGCTCGATAATGTTACATTATGTGTCATATAAACTTGACATAAAGTAGGTCATTATATCCCTATAGTCAAGCCGGGCAATAATGTTGTACTAAACTCCCTTGGGGAATAATGTGATTTGTTTTTTTTTGTCCTTTTGTGCTCCCTAATTGGGAAGGCAAAAGGTTCTAGCTCATACAGCCTCGTCATAAGTAATCTCGTAATAAATCAATTTGTAGCTAGGCCTAAGCCAATTCTTCATTAAATTGCTGTCATTTTCCATTCATGTTTTCAGGCCGAAGCCAATTCTTCAATAAAATGTAATTTGAATTACGAGCGTCAAATATTTTTTTACCACGGATACTCTTTACAGTAGGTATACCACTCTCTCTAAGCAGAGACTTGCACGAAAAAATACATTTGAAAATCGAACCGAGTGCCAGGAGCCGAATTGGAGCCGAACCTTATTCTAGGTTCTAGGAAAGAAAAAAATGATAAAAACAAGGCGCTAATGGTGTTGATATTATTTGAATTCTAGCAGTTTTGTATTTTATTGTCTCGCCTCGCAGTAGGTGTGGGCGCGAACGCTGGTAATCGGTGTGTTGATTTTATTTTATTTCTAGCAGTAAGTAGGTATTTAATAATAATAATAAATACACTTCATTGTACCATTGAGATTTTACACCAAAAAATACATGTAAATTGAACAATACGTTGATGGTGTAAAAAGG
This sequence comes from Furcula furcula, assembly GCA_911728495.1. Taxonomy (NCBI): domain Eukaryota; kingdom Metazoa; phylum Arthropoda; class Insecta; order Lepidoptera; family Notodontidae; genus Furcula; species Furcula furcula. Next base: position 11,388,955 of record OU452269.1, on the reverse strand, counting down.
TGGCCTTATCGCTAAAAAGCAATCTCTTCCAGATAACCTAAGCAATCTCTTCCTAGAATTTTTATTTCATTACCTCGCAGTATTTGTGAAAAGTAGTATATTCTCCTCGGGGATAAAGGTGTCTGTCTTGGGCGAGCTTGAATCTCTCGCTGTACTCAGGATTCTAGTATTAACTTCCTCGCTGTGCTCGGGAGTTAACTCTATACTCTCTGCCATTTACAGTAGATGAAATAGAGGATTGTCTTAAGTCCATGAATTCTAATAAAGCACCGGGCTTAGATAACCTTACTGCTGACATATGTTTAAACGTTTTTAAAGCATTTCCCTTATTCTTCACACAATTGCTAAATAGATGCCTCGATATAGGTCACTTTCCAAGCTCATGGAAAAGCGCGTATGTGAAAATAATACGAAAACCTAACAAGGCTGATATAAAGGATCTTCCTGCATATAGACCTATAGGATTAATTCCTGTATTCGGAAAGCTCCTCGAAAAACTTCTTATTAAGCGAGTAGTGTACAAAATTTACAAAAACCAAGCCATGTACAAAAATCAATTTGGATTCAAGGAGAACACGTCTACTATTGATGTACTTCAAAATGCAATTAAAGAAACTAAAAAAGCAAAAGCCGAAAAGTTACAAGTATTAGCCGTGTCCCTAGATATAAAAGCAGCTTTTGACAACGCATGGTAGCCAGCACTATTCAATGGTCTCAGAACAATAAAAAGTCCTAAAAATATATTCAAACTTGTTAAAAATTATACTTTGGATAGAAAAGATTACGGAGATTACGGAGATTCAAGAGCAACCAAGATAATGACAAAGGGATGCATACAAGGATCCGTTTGTGGACCCACGTTTTGGAATATAATCCTCAATGATCTGCTAAATAAGGAATTGCCTTCTGGATCACATTTACAAGCCTTTGCTGACGACGTGCTTCTTATTGTAAAAGGTAAAACTGTGGATGAAATAGAAAACAAAACGAATGCATGTCTAAAAATAATTACTGAATGGGGAAAAGGAGTAAAGCTGGACTTTGGACCTGAAAAAACACAACAGCAATTTCGTTTACGACCCAAACCAAAAACTGTAATATAAGTAGTAACGGTTAAAGTATTCCAATTCTTAAAGAAATTAAACTATTAGGTGTTGTGATAGATGAGCGCTTAACCTTCATAGCACATAGTAGATACATTGTTAATAAAGCCACTAAAACTTTTAACCTCCTATGCAAATTTGTAAAACCAACTTGGGGCGTGCATCCTCAAAATGTTGAGATCATTTATAAACAAGTAATACGTATGCGGCTGGAATTTGGGGTGACGCTACCCGCTTTTACTCTGTTAGAAAAATATTACGCAGTTTTTAAAGAAAGTTTGCTATTCGGGCTATTCGAGCTTTTAGGACAGTTTCGGCCAATGCATCAATCGCACTTGCTCAGTTCATACCACTGCACTTGGCTATAAGAGAGGTACAGCTCCTACATAACGTTAAAGAATCTGAAGTGACCCCGGATCTACCGACAGACATTCGCCTTAAGAAACCTGTTACTAATATCCAGAGATTACACCCGGCATATCGTCATAAAATCACATACGTTGAAGCCAGCAACGAACATGAGGTTAATTTACACACTGCGAACAATTCATTCCGTATTTTCACTGACGGAAGTAAGCTAGAGAGCGGACAAGTAGGAGCAGCGTTTGTAGTTTACAAGCCGAATGGAACAAGCATTTCCAAAAAGATACAACTGTGTAAAACCTGCTCCGTGTTTATGGCTGAACTCCGAACAATTGAAGCAGCACTAATATGGATAATAGATAACAATATTTAAGATTCTACTATTATTCTTACAGACAGCCTTTCGGCACTTAAAGCTATCCAAGACATAAACAATTCTGATCCAACCGTTAACTTAATTCACCATCTTCTATATCACTTAAAAAATCTGACCATTATTAAATTTGCATGGGTACGTGCCCATATCGGAATTATGGGAAGTGAAGCTGCTGACGTAGCAGCCAAGAGTGCTGCCACTATGAGGACTGCTACTGAGATGAATTTATTTCCCTTATCCCACGCCAAACGATTTATAAGAGACAAGTCTCTACAAGAATGGCAGAAAGAATACGAAGATAGCCCTCAGGGTGGGGAAACAAAAATGTGATTCAAAGATATCAACTCTATAAAGGAATACAGAAAACATTTTCCAATAACATTTGAACAAACAGATATTAACCGGTCATGCTTACGGCATCGTTCCTTTCTCCACCGCATAAAACGGGCTTCCACTAACACTTGCCCTTGCGACGATACCTCTGTTCAGGATACCAAACAATTACTGCATCAATGTCCCATCTTCTCACAAACTAGATACGCACATGAGTCTTTATGCCAGTTTCAAAACGTACAGCCATACAATCATACAACCTAAGTAGTCTAACTAAAAGTTCTCATACAATCGCATCATTCATTGAACACGTAACACATATAATAAATAAGCTCAAACAAATAAACGGAACTTAATAATTATAGCTCTATTTAAATAACGTTCCCTGTATCCATTAGCAGGGTTCACGACAGAAGTGTGATGTCATAAATTAAAATAGAAATTACGCACAGGAATGTCTAACTAGTAAGATTTTTGAAAATATCTAGTTCTGTACTAATTTTAAGCTACTTACACCTTTGTATAGTATTGTTATTTTTTCTTTTTTTAGTTTATGATATCAAGATTTCTTGTTTTTGTAAAATTTAAATAAATAAAAATTTACGCATCTGAAAAAAAATTAAAAAATTAAAACCTTTTATAAAGTACAGAGGGCATAGACAAGATACAATCGCTTCATAGCGATTCTATTTCTTCATTCGCTAACGGTGTCAATTCCCTATAATTTGTCACGTGATTTTTCTATGTCTTCTGTCATTCTCATACATTTCTTATACTATCTATTCGCGTTAACGCTTGTAGAATCTTACATTGTCTAGAGGCCCCGGTCTCTCTCACGAACTAAACGATGCTTTAAAATAACTTTTTTCCCATTACACCTTAGTTTTTTTTATCTGGGACCATACTGCCAATTCTTTAGTTATTCATTCTTCCTCCAAGATTCTTTTATCGACCAAAGAGATAACAAATCTAATTTATAGGCCGCGATTTAATCAAATGTCAGCAATATGGATTTACTAAAGGCCGTTGAACGACTGACGCTGGTGTAGATCTAATACAGTATATATTAAGGTAGTATATTTACGGGAAAATAAATAACTTTTCATAAAATCTGGATATATGTTCTGACTGACTAAACTACTGGAATTGTACCAGGTCCCCACGAGACAGGTTTTACGTAGTGTGGAGACCAAAGGAATATGTTTCACGTTTATGCACTAAAACAGTACATAGGTAATTAGTTATTGTTATTTTAGAAAATAAGCAATGTAATTGGAGAAATAAATATTATTATTATTTAACGCCTGGGAGGACGTACAGGATGCTATTGGCATCTATTGCGATCTTTCAAAGGCTTTCGATTGCGTAAATCATGAAACTCTGTTACTTAAACTAGAGCACTATGGATTCAGAGGTAAAGCGCATAAACTAGTGGAATCTTATCTATCATGTAGGCAACAAACTATTCAAATAAATGGGGTTGAATCGTCTGGCTCTACAGTAGAAATGGGTGTCCCACAAGGATCTATACTGGGTCCATTCTTGATCTTAGTTTATATTAACAATCTCCCACACATAGTACAAAAAAAAAACAAATGTAGTGTTATTTGCTGACGACACCTCTCTGATTTTTAAAGTAGGTAGACATACCAATGACTGTTATTCTTGAGATACATAGGTGGTTTACTAATAATAATTTAGTACTAAATAAGGAAAAGACGAAATGTATTAGGATTTCATTACCAAATGTCAGAAGCAGTAAGTGTGATGTAATACTAAATAAGGACAAGATTGAGTTTATTAGTAGCATAGTTTTCTTAGGGATTACGCTCGACTCCAAGTTACAGTGGGGTCTTCATATTAAAGCTTTGGTTGGACAGCCTAGTTCAGCTGCTTACGCAGTCAGAAAAGACAGTTAACAGATAATGTAACGTCGGGAAAATTAAAATAAATCGCGATATAATCCGTAAGAATATATTAATTACAGTTAACAGATGTTAATACTGCAAAAATAGTTTATTTTAGCTACTTTCATAGTATCATGTGTTATGGTAGATAGATAGATAATACTTTATTGTTCCACCATTATTAAAAAACACAAAAATACAAGAAAAAAAAACAGTAAAATAGAAAGAAACAATGGGCGGCCTTATCACTAAAAGGTATTTGGTATTCTACTAAAAATAAACCGCAACACAAAAAAAAAAGTATAGTCGATGGTGAACCAACGAGTCACCGAATGAATGAATGGGTGGACTGCGTGCGCATAGTGAATGATTATGATATCATGCGTGCGCACGATGAATGACATTGGCGTGTGGTACAAGATTAAAGTGCGACGCCACAGCTTCATAATCATAATTCCTTATTATAATTTTTATGCATATTCCCCATTATGCATAAATATTTCTCAACGTCATTTGTAGTTATTTTACAATGTTTATGGTCAATTTTATTACACCTAATAACTTTTAAGTTTTATGAAATTTTTTGACATTTTTATTTGTCTACATGTTCTCAATTTAACAAAGATTTTATTGAGCCATAAGATCACTTAGGTTCAAAATTCGTATGTCATCTATATACTTTAATACACACATCAAAAGTGTCTAGGGATCAACATATATTTTTGCAATAACTTTTCTCCTGATTGATATTAATTAAAATTTTCTTTAAGGATTCATCAAATAAAGTGTTTTCGTTTGTCACAGTAACGATAAACCAAGTCACCTTTGCATTAATAAAGAAATTTGCCATTTTCCTAATAAAGGGATTTTTGACATTTGAACCACTAACACAAAAGTTCGAAAAAAAGACTGAAATAACAGTTTTCTTTAAAATTTTATTGGGTAACTTAAACAATTAATAATCCGTGTTTCTACCGCGAACACTAACAACACAAGAACATCGGTTTGGCATACTCAAAATGAGTTCATCCAAATCACGCTGTGGAATGGCCGCCCATGTTCGTTGCAACAACAAAAAAAGGTCTTCTTGCGACTGGATACCCTCCATATTCGGCAGAGCTCTTCTCTGTAGCATATCCCATGCATGCTCAATCGGGTTCAAGTCTGGCGACTGAGCAGGCCAGGGCAGGACATTGATGTTAGCTGCGGCGAGAGTCTGTCTTACAACTCTTGCGGTGTGCGGTCGTGCATTATCATGCATTAACTGAAATAAGGGACCGATTTGCACTTGTAGAGGAACGATGACGTCTGATACAATCGTCTCAGCATAAATTTGAGCGTTGAGGTTGCCTCTGATCCAAATCAACTCAGTTCTTCCGCCGATCCAAATACCCGCCCATACCATGATGGTTCCACCACTATAAGGATGGACTTCCTGGCAGGATTTTAATCGCTGTTGGCGTCCAGGGGTTCTCCAGTGTCGTATACGTCTTGTATCCGGTCTCATACCAAAACGAGACTCATCAGAAAAGCACACGAAACGCCATTGTTCTTCTGCCCATTTTTTTGCCCAAAAATGCTTGATCCCTAGACACTTTTGATGTGTGTATTTAAATACCATGTATTAATAAAAAAAATACCTAACCTCCGACATGCGAGAACGAACTCTTAAAATGACTTCCATGCTGCAATTTCAAATTCAAAATTATTTATTTCAAATAAGCTTAACGCTTTTGGTCATTTTTTATTTTAAAAAGCAGATCACAACGCGGCCTCGACTGAGGAGATCCGGCAAGATTTCTTCCTTTTTTTTTTTAAACATGTCTTGTTACAATTAGATCAGCATCAGTTACAATGTGTCCTGCCGTTCAATAGAAAAAACAAATGACCAAAATACAACAAACTAAAATGGATAGTAGTCGGTCCAGTCCCCCGCACGAGTTGACTCGACCAGCAGCCATCACTCCCCTCAACCATATTGAAGGGAAGGAGGTGACCCGCCACAAGCAAAGATTTTTCGATGGCGAGCCTAACCGATCCAAAATCACAGTGGCTCACATTTAACTTCTGCTGTTTAGCAGTACTTCGTCAGGCAAGACACAAAGCACTTTAACATACTATTCATGTCATCAATTAATTGACTTGTGCAGTAGCCATCAGTTATCCGACCCTGATCTGTCTACTACTACTCATCAAGATTTAATCATCGATTTAAAAGACATTCAGATGCATCAAAAACGAATTCTGATTATTTTATAACTATTATTGTCCTTGATGCTATTTTAATTTGTTATAATTTAATTCCATATACCGTAAAACAATCTAGCACGAGTAACTAATGACGTACATTAAAGATACTATGATATTTAATTTATCAACTTTTAGTGTGTAATTATAATAATGTTCTCAAGGTCGATGGTGTTACCGCGACAAATCTTGTTTACAAGATGCAGCCATCTACGCGGGAGATATTATAGTGCACAAGTGCTTGCGTAGACACAAGTGCGCTCTCTCTTCCTTTATACCACTCCTCTCACAATCCGATAGGGCGGAAGACTGGCACGACCGGGGAGAGTTTAGGGACTCAAGTCTGCTCATATACAAACGCTTCGACAATGTCTATAGTGTGTCAGGTGGATAGTTTTACACATTTGGTTGTCTAACTTGCTAGCTTGTCACTGGCCTGAGCACTGAGGCTGCAAACTTTAATAAAACTTAAACTTTTGCTGTACAATAAAGTGTATTTATTATTATTTATTACTATAAAATGGCATACAATTGCTATTAGCCGAGGAGGCATTGATGCTAAATGTGTATTTACTAGAGCGTCGTCGTGGGGACCTAACAGATTTTGTAGATAGTTGATAAGAAGAATAAAATGTTATATAATGTTCCCGTTTTACTGGTGGGGAAAGCGACCACAGGTTATCAAAGATGTAAAACAAAATCGTTACATGTATGTACATGACACGCTAGAGCAGAGATTCCCAAACTGGGTTCCGCGGAACCTAGGGGTTCCGTAGAAAAGTCACAAGGGGTCCGCCACATTTAATTTAAAAAAAATCTTATATAAACAGTGTTGAGTTGTAGGCAATCATTTGATATGGGATTCCATAAAATAAAAGAAAAAAAAGAAAGAAAGTAAATTTTATTGTGATGTAAGTACAAACAAATAAAAATACAATAACAAAAAGAAACACTAATTAGTACATTATACACTACAAAAGGACGCACTCAGCTTAAGCCGGATGATTTTTATGATGTAAATAAAAGGTATTTGGTTGGTGTTCCATTATCTTTAAAGTTTTTTTTTTTTTGGGAATTGTAGACGCAGATGGCCATTACAGCTTCACCGGACAATAGGACATAAATAAATAAATAGGAGGCGAGAACTTAAAGCACTCTAACCTTAACGGTAGAAGTAGCGACGAGCTCAAGGGCACCTCAGGGAGGCACGGCCTCGGCTTGGGCTGTCGCTTAAGAGAGGGCTGAGTTTACCACCGGTTCACAACGCGCCCCCACTGAGAAGAACCGGCAAGAAACTCAGTGGGGTGATGCACGTCGTTGAGGTCGCATACGTACGACCCTTCGGCCTCGCCGGCGAGACCGGTGTCTGATAGCTAGTAGTCAAAATCTTTAAAGTTTAGGAACCCCCTGCGCTAGAGTATGTGACACGCTAGAGTCAGATATTGCTAGTTTAGATGAACGACGTATTAGTCAAAATCTATCAAGCCGTTTAGACTGTAGGTAGAGAATACACCTGGCCTCCGCCCCCTCGGAGACCGGGTACCTTTGGAAGGTTTCCTCCTCGATAAAAAAACAAAAAAAATAAAACAAAAAAAAAAAGGTAGAGAATACAATCCCGAGCATGTTTTTCAATCCCGGGATTACGGGATTAGACTATGTTGTTTCTAGTTGGCTTGTTTTTTAAACTATGGACTTTGTAATACCTCTCTATATTTTGTGGTAATACGAACCGTGTGGCACTGCATGGCGCGAAAGTTTGTTTACGTAATTATTAATGAGTTTTTAGTTTAATAAATATGAATGGAAACGTTTGTAGCGATAATTATATATTGTAGATATAATATTCAACTATAAAATAAACCTAAAATTGTACATGTAACTCTTGTGTACTAAAAATATAAACATTTTTCTCCATAATATAATTTTTTTCCCTCTTACCGGCTATTTTCAAAAAATGTATGTTAAACTTTATTAGTATTACATACATACATAATCTGTAGGGAATTTTATGAAGAAGAAGCCCCGCCACGAGAGAGGTTAAGTATTCCGAGCGGGAAAGTCCCTTCTAAGTTATACGGCAAACATATTATTAGGGCTGTACCTGTATAGTACGTATCGTACGGCGGATCTAAGGGTTGTTTTTTCTCGTTATGTTATAAATACTATATAATCTATGCAAGGTCAATACGCAGCGGAGTACGCAAAGCAAACTAGACATGTTTGTGGCAATTCCGAAAATCCCGAGATTAACCAAGTGCAGTCCCGGGATTTTCGGGGCCAGAAAACGGCCGGGATCCCGGGATCCCGGGATTGTATTCTCTAACTGTAGGCCGACCCAAAGAAATAGACATACTATTATACTTACATAGTAACTTTTTTTTTTTGAGGGTAGGTGTGGAATAATACAGACGCAACATAATCTTTTAAAGTATATTTAAAATATAAATAAAACTTTTTTCACCTTTATTCATATATTTGCTTAGTGATAAACAGTTGAAAAAGTACTACTTACGTTTGCTGCTAATCTATGTGACTCTATGTCCAAGACTAAACCACCTGCCAGCTTAGCATTTAGTGACTGCACAAATTAAACTATTACTACTTTCACAACTGCACTATGTCTCAACTAGATGAAGTGTTATCTGTCCAAAGGAGTCTTGAGGAGAATTTCACGAAAAAGTTGAGTCAACTCGAAGCACAAATCCAGAGTGCTGGGCCTGCCAAGGACACCGTGGCAAAAGTTGCTGAAGAGTTCCGGGCTTTTAGGGAACTCATTTTCTCAATGCTTGGGCTGCTTCGTAAGCAAATTAGTGAGTGTGTCAGACAGCTTGATGGTTTGGAGACCAAGAATCGACGGAAAGCTCTCGTCTTCCAGGGTATCCCAGAGGTAGATAAAGAAGACTGCAAGACAGTTATCATGGGCATAGTCAATACCAAATTGGATTTAAAGGACTTCACTGGATCTTCCATTGCGCACTGTCACAGACTTGGAATGCCCGGCAAAGAACATCATAGGCCCATATTGGTGTGGTTTTCAAATGTGGAAGATAAATTGTCTGTCTGGAGAGCGAAGACACGGTTGAAGGGTACCAAAATATCAGTCAAGGAGTTCTTGACAAAAGCCAGGCAATCCGTTTTTAGTAAGGCGCGTCTTCATTTTGGGATGCGATCTTGTTGGACACAGGACGGCGTTATCGTGATTAAGGCTTCTGATGGGAGTCGGCATAGGATCACTTCGGCGGAGGAGTTCAACCCCTTGTTGGCAAAGTATCCTAAGGCACATAGCGCATCCATAACAGTAGATGACACCTTACGTAAATGAAGCGAATTGTCACGGTACGGGTTATAAAGGTTTATCCGGATCTTCTCAGTAGAGGCCGCGTTGTGATCCGGTGGTAATTTTTAAAAAAATGACAATATGTAAGTGCCCTCGTGAGGCCTATGCATAATAAAGATATTTTGATTTTGATTTTGATTTTGATTTATAACGTTTAAATTTAATTATGTTTTCTGATAGATAACCTATCATATTAACATACTTTGCCATGGTATATATGGTTTATCTATCTGAATATTAATACTTTTTAGATGTTCTTCTTTTTTTTTTTGTGATAACCATTTCTTTTTATTTTTATTTGTTATTGTCTGCTTTAGGAAAAAACTTTAACCTTATAATGTCAACTGTCAGATGTCAAGTTTGTACATTGTTATGTCAATTGTCAGGTGACATTGTCATTGCTGTGGTGCGTTCCATAGACAGACTGTTTATGTTTATTTTGTCATATTTTGTGTGAACTTTACATTATTATTTTTTGTTCTCTTTCATTTTTCTAGATGTTAGCTGGCGGGTGGTGCAGAGATCAAGTGTTGCACCGCTTATCGGTATTTAGTGTATTAAGTATATAATTATATTTGTATTTATTTTATATGTATTCTGATAGTGATTCTTTTTGTTCTGCTATTGAATCTGCTGATTCTAGTGATAATAGTTTTTGTTCCCTAGATAATAATCTTAGTGACTTTTTGCAACAAAATTTTAATCAACAGTCTAATAAGTTACTCAATGTTTGCCATATTAATGCTCAAAGCGTACCTAGCCATCATAGCGAATTGTATGACACTTTTATTAACAGTAACGTCCATGCCATCCTGATTTCTGAAACTTGGTTTAAACCTCACCTTCTATCAACAACCTACGCACTACCTGGTTTTATTCTTGTTCGGAATGACCGAACTGTTAAAGGTGGCGGTGGTGTTGCTATTTATCTACGCAGCGATTTCCCATATAGAATCTTAGCCACTTCGTCTTCAAATGTTTCATCTTCGGCTGAATTTCTTTTTTTAGAGGTTTGTGTTAAAGGAGTCAAAATTGTGGTTGGTGTTGTCTATTGCCCGCCTGCAACTAATTATTTCACTGATATAGAAGCTGTTCTAGAATCTTTGGGTTCTGAATATGCACATCACATCATCATGGGTGATTTTAACACTAACCTCCTAGCACTTAACTCTTCTCGCTCCCGTAATCTTCTTCGTTTGATTGAGTCAGCTAGTCTGCATGTATTGCCTCTTCAAGCTACTCATCACAATAATATTTCTGATGACACTTGGCTTGATTTAATCCTCACTTCCAATCTCTCTCTTGTTTCTTCCCATGGCCAACATGATGCCCCTGGTTTTTCTCATCATGATCTTATTTTCCTTTCTTATATCTTAAAACCTCCTAAACCTAACTCTAAGGTTCTGTATAGGCGTTGCTTTGCTCGCATGGATGTCTCGAAGCTTCATAAAGATGCTGCTGAAATTTGCTGGGAGCCCCTTGTAGATGCTAGCACAGTTGATGATAAGATCAACATCTTTAATGACATGGTTAATAAGCTTTACGACGTGCATGCTCCCGTTAAGAAGGTTAAATTGAAGCGATTACCTGCACCGTGGATGACTAGGGGGATTCGGATGGCGATGAGGCGAAGAAACCGTGCTTTTCGGAAATTTAAAAATGATCGTTCCGAAGACAACTGGACTTTCTTTAAAACTGCTAGGAATTTGTGCAATAAGATGATACGCGACGCTAAACGCCGCCATATTCTAGATAATATATCTTCTTCTTCTTCTGCTGATGTTTGGAAATTCCTCGGAACTCTTGGCATTGGTAAACAAAGTCATTTTGACCTTCCAACCACAATAAAGTTAGATGATCTGAATCAACATTTCACCACAGCTTCTTCATTAGATCATCAAACAATAAACCAAACAGTAAATTATATAGCTAGTTTAAAGGCTCCAGCAATCAATTCTTTTAACTTCATTCCGGTTAGCTCTGAAGACATCAGGAAGATAATTTTGTCCATAAAATCTAATGCCATTGGCTGTGACAATATCAGCAGACACATGATTGTAACAATACTGGACTTTCTTTTACCGGCTATAACGCATATTGTCAACTTTTCCATTGAGTCCAGTGTTTTTTCCGTCCTTATGGTGTAAAGCCTACGTTCGACCTCTTCCCAAAATCCCTAATCCCTCTCTTCCCAGTCATTTTCGTCCAATTTCTATTCTTCCTTTCTTGTCCAAAGTGCTTGAGGCTTGTGTCCATAAACAATTCTCTAATTTCATTCATCGTAACTCCCTGATTAATTGTTTTCAATCTGGATTTAGGCCCGGGCACAGCACTATTTCTGCGTTACTTAAAGTGACTGGTGATATAAGAACTGGTATGGAGAACAATAAAGTTACTGTTCTGGTGTTGGTTGATTTTTCCAATGCTTTCAATACTGTCAGTCATAAAATTCTTCTATCTATCCTCTCCCACCTGATGGTGTCTGATGAGTCATTGGAATGGTTTTCTTCTTATCTTCGGGAACGTCAGCAGTCAGTTCGTGTAGATGAGTCGTCATCGGCTTGGTGTAACATTAGTACTGGCGTTCCTCAAGGCGGTATTCTTTCTCCTCTTTTATTTTCAATTTTTATAGATCTCTTGACTCCTGAACTTCAGTGTGCGTATCATCTTTATGCTGATGATTTACAATTGTACTCACAAGTGGATGTTGATAGCGTCTCTGACGCAATCAATAAATTAAACGTTGATTTAGTTGCTATTAAAAAATGGTCTGACAAATTTGGTGTGTCAGTTAATCCTGCAAAATGTCAAGCTATCATTGTAGGTAGTTCACGAAATTTCCGAAAAGTTAACGAGTCATCTCTGCCTGCCCTGCAGTTTAACGGTGCTGTCATCCCCTTTAGTTCTAGCGTCAGAGACCTTGGATTGTATATTGATAACACACTCAATTGGCAAACTCAAATTAAGAACATCAGCCAGAAGGTCACTGGAATTCTAAGATCTCTTTATCGATTAAAAAACTTATTACCATCAAATATAAAAGCAATGCTCGTACAGACCTTAATCTTTCCGATAATCGACCATGGTGATGTGTGCTATTATGAACTGAATGCAGATCTACTCAATAAACTTGATCGCCTTCTGAATAACTGCATTCGGTTCGTTTATAATCTCCGTAAATATGACCATATTTCCACGCATCGTGCCCTGTTGCAATGGTTTCCTATTCGTGAGCGCAGAATTCTAAGAGCTTTGACTACTCTTTTTTCTATACTCTTTTCACGTAACTCACCTCCTTATTTAACTTCGCAGTTTACTTATCTATGCTCTACTCATGATAAAATTCTTCGTTCTTCTAATAATCGTCTTCTTCTATGTCCTTCTCACAGAACTGATTTTATACATTCTTCTTTTTTCGTCCAGTCCATTCTCCTCTGGAATGCGCTCCCTCTAGAACTCAGGATGGCTACAACACGTTATACATTTAAAACAAAGTTACAGGAATACTTGCGCAGTAAAATGGCAGATTTTTCTCGAAGATAATTATGTATATAATATATATATATTAAAATATATATTAGTATATTTTATTTTCTAATATATAAGTATTAGTATTATATTAATTATTGTAAGTTAAATTATAGTTTTAAAATATTTATCTATATATTTAGTTTCACTTGTTTTGTTTGCACCTACCACGATTTGTCTCTGCATCACCCTAAGGTAGACTGGTAGAGAATGCCTCTGGCATTAAGTCCGCCTATGTACTGTTTTGTGCATAAAGAATAAATAAATAAAAAAAATAACTAAATAATTAAAGTTTATTTACAAATATAATTTTGTATTCTATCGTTGGTGGCAAAAAATCGGGCCCGGTAACCACCGGAACGCACTTTGGACCCAGTTGGATCTATTGTGCATGTACAAATATACTAAAACTAGGTAAAATACTTCCTCTAAGTTGTCGCCGCACTGGGAGGGGAGGGTACCTAAAAGACTGAGGGCGTTACCTCATCTGTAGGTGCTGGTTTTTTTCCATACAAACTCTGGGAAAACATAGCCCTCCTTCTGGGGCAGTCGGGGTAAATTGAACTTTGAAGCACGAACAAACCAGAGCGTCGTTTAAAATATTACTAGCTGAGTGGGGAATACACAAATACATGCCTAACTCCAGCTGCACGCTCTCACCTTCATTGACGATTTTTATTACCTCGGCTTGAGGATAACGGCAGATTATATTATTTTTACTATTTTTGGATCATTTTCTTCCAAGTAACAATAAACTATTTTAAAAAAAATAAAAACCGACTTCAAAGTAAATTATCTAAAAAGCATAAAATAACGAAAATATTATTGAAGTTGGTGTTAGCGTACCTGCTGTGTATATTCTGCACCAACTTCAATAATATTTTCGTTATTTTATGCTTTTTAGATAATTTACTTTGAAGTCGGTTTTTATTTTTTTTTAAATAGTTTATTTAACACTTTTTAGTGACTTATTTTACCAAGATAGGTATCAGCACTATCACGCAACTCGAACGTCTACATTACAGTAACTTACTGAAAACATAAAAAGTTTATATCTCTTAAACTACTGGCCCGATTTTGATGAAATTTGTACTCTACCCTAAGTTGAAAGATACTCTAACAATTGCAAAAGGAATTTTCGAAATCGGACTTGTAGTTTCTGAGAAATCCGTGGACAAACCTACATACATACATACATACATACATACATACATACATACATACACTCGTGAAATTTGGTAAATTCGTTTAGAAGCCCACATAGACTAACATATATGAATATTACGCATTTTTATTAATATTACATACATACGCGTCGAATACAGAACCTCCTTTTTTGAAGTCGGTTAAAAAATCAACCGCGCTCGAGAATGTCCAGACATAGTTATTTTTTTACAACTTTGTAACCCTCTCACCCCCTTTCGTCACGCTCAAATCGTCAGATTCTCGGATGGTATACCTTTTAGCTCGTAATTAACCCACCTTATCTTAATCTGACGCGCTTGAGTATTTCTGATGATCGATTGTTTTTACTAATCTGACGGGCTACCCTACACGCGCGGCTCTATCTAGAGTGCTTATATTTGGTGGAGGTACTTAGTAGGATGCTAGGGACCTCCCTTATGTTAATCTGCCGCGCTCGAGTAAATCCCAAAATCCCTTTTAGGGCTCCTCTACTATATTCCAGTGACACACTATGGCCCACACCACTGGTTATGGTTAAAACATGGCATACTAGTATTATCATAAAGTCACTCTAACCATACACATATGTTTAAATCCCGAAAACATCAGTCAGATTTTATTTGTATAACAACTAGCATTTCCTTTGATCTTTAACTGTCTATCACCAAACTTGATCCTGATAAATAGGTATGGGTAATTATTATAATGGAGGAAACAAAGGAATAATAAGAACCAGTATCTTAGCTGTATCATGCGCAAGCGGAACAGACGTTTATTCATATTAACAAATGGAACTACTGACTTAGTCTGGAAATCAATTGAAATTCCAATCCAATTTTATATTCAACCTCAGACTTATAATATTAAATAAATGTATCACGTAATACTTATAAGAAACGTCACCTTTTTTAGGGTTGTTGTGGTGCGACTTCGTCTGTCTGTCACAATATATTTCAGGAACCACTAATGCTATCAATTTGAATCTTGGAATAGTTTTAGATTTTACTTATCCTACCTCATCGCACCTTTATTTTTGTTTTTTTTTTTATGGGGATTGAAAAGTGGCGGCCGAATTTCAGAGTGAGACTACTATATCAAGTGGGGTATCTATCTTATGAAAGGGCTTCATTTACACATTTCAAAATAGATTTTTATTCTGGCTGGTCCATGTCAAGTAGTGTTTCGGTTGTAAAATAAATAACGTTATTACAAAAAAAAATACCGTTCTATTTTAACTCCAAAGTCTGAAATAATGATATAAAAATAAAACGATGTTTGTAAGTAATACGAATAGTAAAATAACTTTAAAACTCTTAAAGAAGGTATGGAACCCTCGGTGCGCGATTCCGAATCGCACTTGACTGGTTATTTTTGTGTCGGGGGAGGAAATCTTTAAAAAGTTACCCAGTCTCCGTAGAGGCGGAGGCTGGGTTATGCGGGATTTTTCCCCTTTTGTATGTAAATACAAACAGATCCTAATCTTCTGCCTACTGCCCGTGTCGTTATTAGTGTAATGATCAACATTGCTAACCGATATTATATAACTTAAGCTATGAATAATAATAATAATATTTATTTCCAAAACAGTATCTGTGTACAATACTTAACAAATCATCATCATCATCATCAGCCGGAAGACGTCCACTGCTGAACATAGGCCTCCCCCCTAGAATGCCACAATGAACGACAATTGGCTATTTGCATCCACCGGTTACCTGCGACGCGCACAATGTCGTCTGTCCACCTAGTGGGAGGCCTGCCTACGCTGCGTCTTCCGGTTCGTGGTCGCCACTCGAGATCCTTTCTTCCCCAACGGTTATCGGTTCTTCGAGCGATGTGGCCTGCCCATTGCCACTTCAACTTGCAGATTCTGAGAGCTATGTCGGTGACCTTGGTTCTTCGGCGAATCTCCACATTTCGGATTCTGTCGCGCAAAGAAACTCCGAGCATAGCTCTCTCCATGGCTCGTTGTGTGACTCTGAACTTCTCTAAAAGGCCAGCCGTTAGAGACCACGTCTCAGTACCATATGTCATCACATACAAATGCATTACATTAATTGGGCACCTTATTCGAGTACTTGTGATCCCCGCACTAGATTGGACCTGTATTGCGGGAGACCTACTCATACGAGTATCTTAATTACAGTGATTAACATGCTGATCGAAGCGACGACAGTAACAAAGTAAACGTAATTGAAAAGAATCTAAAACAATAACAAAAATCAAAACTAAAAAAAAAATACCTTGAGCATATTAGTTTAGATATAAGTTATTCGCGCATATAGTGTGAGTAGTGAGACTACGTACGTGTGTGTGTGTATGTGTGTGAATAAATTTTGTTTAAAGTTAGAAGTTAGTTAGATGAAGTTTAACCCCTCCACGGTCGATGGCTTGGATTTGCACAATAGAGCGATCACGTAGTCGGCCGGCGAGGGACTAACCGGCTTTACTATTGACATTTGATCTTTTAAAATCAAAGGACATATAAACTTGTCAAAAGCAAAAACAAAAGTAAAAAAAACTGCCGCCGGTCTCGGCTAGACATCAGTTATGAGATAATGACTTATTAACTGACTCTGAGTACGGTAGCGACCCAAAGTGGAGTGATGGCTGCTGCTCGAGTCAACTCGTGCGCGGGTGCTGCTTGGGGGGACTGGTCCCTTTGGCCTTTTTAGTTTGTTGTAATTTTTGTCGTAATTTATTGTTTTCTTCTTTTCTCCCTTGCGTTATGTTTTGAACGGCAGGACCTTAGACTATAGAATACTTTTATATGATCTAAGGGCAGGACACAATATCGCTAATGTCGATTAATTTGTAACAAAACAATGTTTAAAAAAAAGTGAAAAAATGACAAGCCCGCTGAGTTTCTTGCCGGATCTTCTCAGTTGAGGCCGCGTTGTGATCCGGTGGTAGCTTTTAAAAAAATTACCATTCAAAAGTGCTAGCGTTAAACCTAATTGAAATAAAGATTTTTGAGTTTGAGTTCGAGTGTGCCTGACCCACTTCTCCCGATCCTGCGTGGCTTTTTTCCAATTGCTGGCTTGAAGTTCGCGCAGATACAAGGTGGGTGTCTTCAAGGCTAGAGTGAAATAGGCTTTTAATAGGCAACTGTGCCATACTATGTGGTAACTCCCTTAAAAAAGGGATGCCCAGGTGGATACCACCGCAGTGTCAGATATCCTGCCGCCAAGCAGCAGTGTGTAAACATTGCTTTGTTCCGGTGTGAAGGGCACTGTAGCTGGTGATATTACCGGACACAAGAGACTTAATATCTAATGTGTTTAGGGTCGGTAACGCGCTAGTGATTGTTCTGTTGTTGCTAGCGTCTATAGGCTGCGGTGACTGCTTACCATCAGGCGGGCCGTACGCTTGCTTGCCAACTTGCTATCATCGACTTTCGACTTATAGAACTGCATTCAAGCATTGACTTGTACCAACTTAGTAAAAAAAAAACAACTCAAGTCTGGTAATTGCGCTCGAATTTTTGATCAGCTTTTATTATATCAGTATGGTCTGTCCCACTGCTAGGCAAAGGCCTCCCTCCTTTCCCTCCATCTAGGTCTATTACCCGCCTCTATCGGCCAATCTACAAGGAAGGAATCCATGTCATCGCGCCATCTTTTTTGAGGCCTGCCGCATTTTCGCGTCGCTGTATCGGGGCTCCAAAATGTGTGACTGCTCGTCCGACATGCGGCAGACATGACCTGCCCAGTCCCGTTTCAGACTTGCAGCTCTTCGTGCTACGTCGGTGATCCGTGTTTTGGAGCGCAGTATGGTGTTTCGAACATGATCCGTTAATTTAACACCAAGAATACTGCGCTCCATATTCAGTGCCAGTCAGCTGTCATGGTCAACTAACAATGATCTAAAGTTCTGTCTGTGAGTCACTATATACACGTGTAATGGATATTGACACGTGTAACTCTCTGCCGAATGCATCACATTTTTTAAATATTCAAACAATTTGCATAATACATACCTAATCATAGTCTGGAAATATCGCATAATTTAGCTTCCGTCTCTGCATTCCGAGTGGTCTGTATTTCAACACCATTATCGTCGAATGACGTCCACGCCTGAACAAACGCCTCCTGCTTAGAAGGGAGGGGTGGCCATAATCCCCGCGCTTGGCAGGCGACTTGGGATCGCAGTACCGGTGGTAAGTAATCCAATAGAAAGACGCTGCTGCCCGTCTTCTCGTTTTCCCTTACGACACTTCTTTGGCTGATAATGATAAAAGAACATATTAAATTAGGTGAAAACATACATACTAATTATTATTAAAATCAAATTCATATAATATCTTTAAAATAAATGCTAATGTCTTTTATATATTACTTTAGGATACATAAATACATGCTTAATAACATACATATTGCAACTACATAAATTTAACAAATTGTTGGCGCTAACTAAATAACATTACAAGTTTTAAATGGTACATAATACTTTGTCTATATTATTTGTCTGTGTGTACATGAATAAATGGTTCGCTAGAAATAAATATACGTCCGAAAACGCACCGAACGTACGTTCCGTTTGAGGTGATTCCCATTTTTTTTACACGGTGGCAAACACGAATGCGGCCAGCCTAAGTAATGGTAAGCAGTCACCGCAGCCTATAGACGATAGCAACACTAGAAGAATCACTAGAGCGTTGCCGACCCTAAAGACAGTCCCTTGTGTCCGGTAATTGAATACGACGTTGAGTTGTTGACGCCGCTGTGGCAGCGTCGAGCTCGAGGTTGTATTGCATACAGAATAGCAGCTCAACTATGGTATTCTCTAACGTAACCTATCGTGGCTGTGCTCGACGGCGAGCTCAACGTCGAGCCAACCTTGAATACGACGTCGAGCTTAATGCTGTTAAAATCCATATTCACTATCGCATTTCGGTTCGACGTCGAACTGACTGTCAAACTATTCGAGCTTAAGTAGTTCCACTGAAAACAGTAAATTCTCGAGACGCTAGAGCTGCACAAGGAAAGTGAATACGAAAAAGCTACTCGCCGCTGCCGCAGCGTCGAGCTTGAGGTTTTGTTGCTTAGAAAATAGCACTTAAACTCTGCCGGCACACCGCCATGTGTATTATGCCGCGTACAGATTTGCGTAATGTAACATGCAATGTAACACGCAATGAAAGAATTTGCCGTCCACATTCTCGCAATGTATCATGCAATGTAACAGAATTCCCATAGTGTGGACGGCTGGCGCGCACGATCCAAGCTCACAACGCGCACGAAGAGAGCATTTCAACTCATGCGCGTCGCGATCCGCAATTTGTCGGCTTTTTCGCCGAACACAAAGGGCGCGCAGAGTGCACGGAGCGCCGCCAGTGTGGACGGGTTGTGTGAACGCGCGCGAACCATGGAAGAAAAGAGACTGAGCCATGTTCGCCGCGCGCATGCCGGAAACAGATGCGAGCACTTACATACTCGGTTCGTGCGCGCCCTACGTCCACACTTGTGAAATGCTCCATTCATGTTACATTGCATGCTACATTACGCAAATCTGTACGCGGCTTTATATTTATCTTCTATACTATAATAAAACTCAAAGAGCACTTTTTCTGTATATTGAATATTTTTGCAAAATTTCTATGTGGGGATACTATCGACATAGAGGCCAAAACATTTTTTTTTGGAATTATTGTCTGTCTGTCTGTCTGTCGTTCTGTTCGTCCAGGTATCATTAGAAAACCCGTGGATGGATTTTGATAGGACTTTCACTGATGTGTTGTGTAGAAGTCAGGGTATAAATTGGTATATAAATCATCACGCTATGTTTCATAGGGGCTAAGCAGTGAAACATTACTTGCACGTATTACCACGTAATTTCCTTTGTATGTGAATATGGTAATTATAGACTGATCAGTTAATCATTAAGATATGTATTATTACGCTATATACAATAGGGACTGAGCAGACATTTAGTTTGCATAAGATATGGCAGTGGCGAAGGGTCAATTTTTGTAAGGGGTAAGCCGGTCCGGTGCACCCCGGACATTTTCATTAGATTTCTGTATTGTTATAAGCACTTTGCTGATAGCAATATGACATTATATCTTTGAAAAATTAAAATCTGTAAATCCCGAGCGAGTCCAAACTAGATTAGGAAAGAAATAGGCAAGGGAAAAATACCATTTCATTTCATTTAAAAGCCAGCGGTTAGGTCCGCTGCACCACCAAGGCTACATTTTTATAGGTAGGTAGAAATTGAGAATACGAAATTGCTACATTTTTACTTAGGTAAAAGACCTAAAATGGCTCGAAATGATCTAACGCAATAAAATATACAATTCACACTACACACGATGAACAGCGCTCCCAAAAGACGCGTCAAGGTCAGGGCAACGGGTAGGTTCGGGAACCCCTGTTCCTGGTGCGGATCCCACCAGAGACCCACGTCCCAAGTGCCGATGCGACAGCCGTATGTAAGAATTCCACATACCCCGGTTGACCCCAAGAAGTCCCTGGGACTGAACGTTCGCCCCGCGAGAGCAAAAAGCAAGCAGATCAAGATATATAGCTAGACACTCTTTTCGTAGACAGCTTACAAATAAGGGGTCACGGTTACTTGAACAATATGTTTACGGATAATTCAAATAGCTGGTGTTAGTAGGTATCATTAGTTTTAAAATAGAAAAATGAATTAATAATTTGTACACATAATCGTCATCGTCGTCGTCATCATAATATTGTTCTCCAAACAACCCCAGTGACCATCCGATGCATAGATCATGTTACTTTACAGACAGAAAGCTGATAGGCCATCATTGTCATGACCAGTATGAAACAGTTACACAAAGTTGTTACTCCCTGCGAGATTTGAAGCTGTGACCTCCGTTTTGCAAAGTACGCGGTGTCCCGCTGATCGCTTATCTAGGATAATGATCTAGAATTTAGTGCGACAGAGGTGTTGAGCGATAGGGTGGAGTGGTTTAGAAAAGGGCAGAGTTCGGGTGAAGACCAGAGCGGCATGTGACGGGAAGGTAGGAGGGGGCAGAGTGAGTGAGGAGAGAGAAATAAATTAAAGTAGGAGAAAAAATATGGAAACAAATGGGAAAAAGAGCCGAGAAGAAGAATGAGAAGGCGAGAAAATTTGGACATCGGAGCATTTTTAATGTAGGCAATAAAAGCGCAGGCGGGAGCTGCACGGGTCAGCTAGTTTTAACTGATAAAGTTACACGTGTCGACGCGCAGTAATATATTTAATCTTAAGCGGTCAAGTTTAGCACGGATATTAAAATAAACTAGTTATTTTAAATATAGATGAACTCCGTCTGGTTCCTGACTTTTAACATTATTAATAGTAATATTGTCGGATATTGTCTCCGGGCCGACCCGGCTACGGCGGCGTCTTTTTTTATTCAATACTAGCTGTTTCGCGCAGCTCCGCCCGCGGTACAACTTACTTAATTTTTATTCTTCTACAAACAATGATATTTTAAACAATAGATATGCCATTAGCGCTCGCCAGACGTCCAGCGAGTATCCCCCAACTGGGTTTTGTAGCAGTTAGTCGCACGCCGTCCCGCGTAGTTAATGCGACATCGTGACGTCTATCATTAAAAATTGAAAATGCCGTCCTGCGTATTTATAATGTGCAGAAATTACCAGGCAAAAGTAAATAAACAGTCAGGAATAATATAGCACATGTAACTTTGAAAAAATAATTTGATTTTCAATTTGTATTTCAATTTTCATAATAATATTGTAAGAAATAATTGTAAAATTGAATGTGTCAGTTGACAAGATGACACTGACAAGCGTTTAACAAACGCTGACAACGGAACGCACAAAATATAGCCATCTCGTTTTCTCTTACTTTTCTCGTTATGTATCTGTCCTTGTCAGACTATAGGTAGGAAAATGTATAGCTAGGTATAGCTAACTACAAGTGAGACAACTTTTATCGTGCGTTAGTAGGGATATAACATATCTTTAGTAAAATATCATTGTCTACAAAGTATTAGAAAAGTTTAAAAAGGCCGGTCAAGTGGGAGTTGGACTCGCGCACCGAGGGTTCCATACAGTCTTTGGACGTATTAAAGTAATTTTACTACTCATGATTCACCTCAGATAGCAAAAAAAAAAAAAAACAATCCGCAAAACTAAGTTTGTTTGCAGAGGTTTTTTATCATTACTAAAAACTGTACTATTTAGATAGATCATTTTATTTTTCCTGTAAAATATAGACAGACATGTATTACTCGTAATTATTTCAGATTTTCCCCCCCACAAACTTCGGAGATAAGCGGTATTTTTTTTGACATTTTTGATTATGAGCCAAAAACTTCGTGATATCTCGTAAATCGAAGTAAAAATCTGTAAAAGAATAGGAAATAGGGATTCATTTTTATATAATATAGATAATAAAATTAAAATAAAATATATAGATAGATTAGCCAACTACGCAGGAGATGTAATCTCTTACTTTAGTCATATCCTGATTTTTTTTGTGTTTCAGTATTCTATGGTGACCGCCCAGACGGCCCATTTTCTGGGTAACTAATAGGCGTATTTAACCTCAATACAGTAATTTATAAAACCAAAATTTATTAAATTGTTACATATAAAAAATCATTCATTTAATTGGGCTGTATAAGTTTCCTGATTGATGTTAAGAGTACCTACTTTAGCTTTAAACAGAACGCGCACTGGAGACAGCGATACACCTAAAACAACCCAAAAAAAACCCTAAAAACTTAAAATCCTATAACTGGCTACAATCCAAAACTTCCAACGTTTAAAAAAAAACAATGAGTTTGTTTTATAGTATGGTATGGTTTTGTACGGTATGGTATGGTTTGGTTAGAGAGTATTAGAGAGAGGCCATAAAGTTTATACGAGTATATTAAGAATAGAGTTCGCGTTTGTCTATGGTCCTCTTAAATAAATTGCAGGCAGCCTAGGCAGGTTTCTTTAGTCCTTCCTTCAAGAGGCAGGTAAACTATTTAAAGTTGTATTGATATGTAAGTGACAAGTAGTGATGGCTTTGATCTGTCACAAGCGCAAATGTAAATACAGCTGACGGTATAGTACCTATTGTCGTGTACTTGATATTTATGTACTGACACAACTAAGACGAATCTAACGACATATTATATGTCATTGTCCATCACGCCGTTTAGGCTGTAGGCCGTGCCAAACAAATAGACATACATACTTACATACATACTCTTGAAAAACATGACCCTCCGCCTGGGGCATTCGGGCAAAAAACCATCAGTGCGCGCTAAGTCTTAGTTACATGAAACAGACATTTTGACGTTCTTTTTGAGAGAATTGGATCGTCTCATGTCTCAAGACGTCATAAATGGCGGCATGGGAATCTTTCGATTTAGTCAAAAGCTATAATTTATTTACATAATTATGTCCTGGCTGATAAGGCCACAGCGGCCACTCTTTGATGCGATCAGTCAACTTCGTACGTACGAGGTATTGTAGGCTTCTTTATTCTTTTTTTTTTTAACACTGATAAACTAGTGCTTGACTGCAGTCCCACCTGATGGAAAGCAGCGACGCAATCGAGGATGGCAAAATACACTAGCTTATTAAAAGCCTATTCACTCTAGTCTTAAAGACACCCACATTATAATCGGGCGGGAAAACCGACGCAGGCAAACTGTTCCAGTCCTTAGCTGTCCTTATTATAAATGAAGAAGCAAACCGCTTAGTCCGGACTGAAGGCACTTTCACCACATAATGGTGTGTACGTGCCGTGCGTCTCGTCGTCCGATGATGAAAGGGAGATGGTGGAATCAAGTCATGCAATTCCTGTGCACACTCTCCAAAATGCATCCTGTAGAATACCGAGAGGGTGGCTACTCTGCGCCTGTGCTCTAGGCTTTGTAGATTGGCCGCTACTAACTCTGCGTCACCAATAAGCCTCTTAGCACGCCTCTCCACTGAGTCCAAAGCTGCAAGATGACATTTAGCAGCACCAGCACATATGTGACTACAGTACTCCACACACGACCGGACTTGTGCTTTATATAGCATCAAAAGCGGCCCCGGTGAGAAGTACCGGCGGACCTTTGAAAGGACACCTAGCTTCCTTGCAGCTACCTTGGCTTTGGACTCAATGAACCGCCCAAAGTTGAGGTTTGAGGAAATTTCAAGTCCCAACAACTGAAGGCGGTCCGTGTATTCCAAGGATACATTCTCAAAAGTAGGAGCCAAGGTGAACGGACTCCTTTTCGTGGTGAATAGACACGCTTGAGTTTTGGTGGCCTTGAATCTCACAAGATTGGCATCACCCCATTCGAAGACTACCTGGAGTGTGAGATTCGTGCGCTCCACCATGGCTACTCTTTCAGACTGGATAACATCCTTACTGGCCCGAGCACTCCGCATATATCTCTCTACAATAGTGCTGTCATCTGCATACCCATAGATACCGGGCAACAGCAGATCGTTAATATGCAGCAGGAAGAGAGTTGCGGAGAGAACGGACCCCTGAGGAACTCCGGCATTAGTCGTCAACGGCTCCGATGTGCAACCGTCAACAACCACTCGGAGAGACCGTTCACTCAGGAAGTCCTTTATCCAGCCGATCAGACCAGGGGATATGCCGTACGCTGGCAGCTTGTTCAAAAGGCTAGCGTGCCAGACCCTGTCGAAGGCCTTCGAGACATCCAGGGAAACAGCGAGCGCTTCCCCATTTTTCTCGAGGGCCTCGCCCCATAAGTGACATACACTAGAAGGTCTCCCGTCGACCGATTTCGGTGAAATCCGTACTGTCGGTCGTTGAGGAGATCATTCTGTTCTAGGTATGCCAAGAGGCGCGAGTTCAATATACGCTCCATAGTCTTACAGAGTATGGAGGTTATTGAAGTCGGCCGATAGTTGGCTGGATCGGCACGACTGCCCTTTTTGGGCACGGGTTGCACGTTAGCGAGCTTCCAGGACTTGGGCACTATTCCAGTCTTAAATGAGAGACGGTACAAACGTATCAATACCGGAGACAACTCGGGTGCACATGCCTTAAGTACTATTGCTGGAATACCGTCAGGTCCACTAGCTTTATTCACATCTAGACGACACAGTGCTCTCATTACCTCCTTATTTGTAATGCGGACTTCCGCCATTGATGAACCGCAATGAGGCAGTTGCGGTGGAATAGCACTGCCAGTGTCTAAACGCGAATTATGGGCAAAGAGAGATGCAAATAAACCTGCTTTCTCTCCTGCCGTATGAGCTAGAGTTCCATCAGGCTTTACTAGCGGAGGCAGTGAAGGCCGACAGAAGTTCGTTTCGACTGATTTGGCAAGAGACCAGAAAGCTCTACTGCCAGATGGCTGGACAGCGAGCTTTGAGCCAATGTGGTTGACGTGGCCGAAACGAGCCTTCTTTAACGCCTTCTTGTAGAACTTAGCGGCTTGGTTAAAGGCTCTCTTCTTATTGCTAATATCCGGAGCTTTGCGGTCACGAGCTTCAACCCAGGAAAGATACGCCGAATGTTTGCTCTTTTCAGCTTGAGCACATTCAGCGTTGAACCATGGGCGAGCTTTACCACCGACAGGTACATCAGCGAAAGGGATAAAATATTCCATTCCTTGATGTACCATGTCGGTTATAGTATCCGCGCAACTCGACGGATCTTCGGAAGAGAAGCAGACCTGCCGCCAAGGATAAGATGCAAAGAAATGCCGCATCTCATCCCAATCTGCTGACTTGTATCGCCACAATCGCCGCACACCACGAATATCGCAGTCAGGTGGAGAAAAGATCGATACAGATTTCACCAGACAATGATCCGAGGTTCCTAAAGGTGAGGAAACTATTACATCATACCTGTCTGGATCAGTTGTCAGCAGAAGGTCTAGACAATTGGCTGTATGACCAACAACATCAGATACCCTAGTCGCTTGCTTTACCAGCTGGGAAAGCCCTAGCGACAGCGCAAAGTTCCGCGCTTCTCTCCCAGCATGGTCAGTCCTCTGGTATGGGAACAGCCAGTCCTGGTGACAGGCATTAAAGTCCCCCAGAGCGACCAGCTGCGCATCAGGGTACCGATGCAGGGCCTCATCAGCGGCCTCACTAAGGTGGTCAAAAAGACGAGTTGTCTCCAGGTCACCGCTATGTGATCTATAGACACAAGTATAGACAATTTTATCTATACCAGTGTCTACTAACATCCACATTGTAGAGAATGTGGGATCCTCAAGTTGACGGAGACGCTGGCAGCAGATGTTATTGCGGACGTACACACAGACTCCGGCGCGCTGCTGGAAATTATGCTCTAAGGACTACCCTGGGTAGTCGAGGTACGCCGCATCTGATGGACATCTAATCTGCGTTTCCGTCAAGAAAAGCAAGTGCGGCTTTTGAGTCTCGATGTGGTGGTGGACTGCATTGAGATTTGAGTGCAGACCTCGAATATTAGTGAGGTGCACTTGCAGTGAGAGGACGTGCATCCGCTGTACACACTTACTTTTCTTGCGTTTTTGATCCATATTTTAAAGAGGTGATTAGTAAGGATGGAGGATGGCAGTTGACGAGACTTTGCAATGTTAACCCAACAATACGATCAGTCTTATTGCACCACTGGAGGCTTGAACGGGAGACTGCGGGGACGCCCGAACCCCCCCCCCCCAGAAATCGCCATCGGGTCCTCTCGCCCGGTCGCCAACCGGCACGATGAAGCCACCCTGGGATTTTTCACAGTTGGCGGGGCAGCCTTTCATGTGTGGCTAGCACACTACTTGGGCCCCCAACTATCTGCGGTCGGCCACCGGAGCACCGTGCTTCGGATCCCGCTACCCTCCGAGAGCAAGCATCCGGCACAACAAAAAACTGACGCATCGTACCCGGTATCCATCGCAAAGCAACTGTTCAGACCCATCCTCCATGCGGCTTCATCAGACAACATGCCGGAACACGACGAATCGTTTGGCGGCATGGCTTAGTCTGATGGGTGGTAACTAAAAAGCCGGCAGCCGATGGTTTGGCCTACCACCAGAGTCGCTACTCGTTTAGCACTACCCAGGGGACACGTGTAGGGAATTCAGAAGTTAAGTAATTCCTACGGACGCGAGTAGCCCGCCCCCCAAAACAAACTGATGGGGCGGAAGATCGACACGATCGGTTTGGCGAAAATTATAAATAATGTCGGTATTAGACTTGTGTAGTACATGTACTAAGTACTACAAGAAGCTCAAGTCAACTCGTGCGCGGGTGCTGCTTGGGAGGACTGGTCCGGCCGCTGTCCTTTTGTCCTTTTTTTCTTTTTTTTTCTTTTGTAGTCTAGCAGCAAAATTGATTGTTGCTTTATTTACGTTCTGAAGGCAATTCACTTGAGCTTGTAAATTATTCTTGGTGTGTATCTAACTTAGACGACTTTTGATAAAAGTTGGTAATATGTTAAAGTGCTTTGTGTCTTGTCTGACGAGGCACTGCCTAACAGCAGAAGGTAAATGTTAAACGTGAGCCACTGTGATTTTGGATCGGTCATGCTCGCCATCGAAAAGTCTTTGGTTGTGGCGGCTTCGTGTGGCGGGTCACCCCCTTCCCTCTAATATGGTTGAGGGGAGTGATGGCTGCTGCTCGAGTCAACTCGTGCGCGGGTGCTGCTTGGGGGGACTGGTCCGACTACTATCCCTTTGGCTTTTTAGTTTGTTGTATTTTCGTCGTATTTTTTATTTTATTTGATCTTTTGAATGGCAGGACACACTGTCGCTAGTGCTGATCTAATTGTAAAAAGACAAACTTCGTTTAAAAAAAAATGTTAAAAAATGACAAGCCCGCTGAGTTTCCGGATCTTCTCAGTTGAGGCCGCGTTGTGATCCGGTGGTAGCAGTGGCGTGCACTGAAAGCAGGCAAAAATATCTGCGAGTTGTTTATGCTTTATGCTATTTGTTCGTGTTCCAGCACAAATATCCTTAAATTAACCAATATTACCAACATATCCATTTACATTTAAAAAAATTACGTTAATTCATTTCCAAACTAAGATTTTTTAAAATTAAGACTGTTAGAGAAATCCTAGGGTAGGCAAAGTATTTTTGTCAGTATAGAGCCGCTGAATAAACTTATTAATGTTTTCAAATGCAAATTAATGTCTATAGTATTTGCTTGCATATGGATATTTGAAATGATATAATAACATACTTAAAATAGATGAAACAAGTCAAATACATTGTTTTGCCTACCCTTTGTGCACGCCACTGGGTGGTAGCTTTTAAAAAAATGACCGTTTAAAAGTGCTATAACAAATAAAATTTTGAATTTTGTTAATTCCTGACCCTGACTAAAACGAACTATTCCTTATTTATTTATTCTTTATTGCACACGAAACACATACAAAACATTTATAAAAGTAAAGGTATTATAATGGGCGAGCTTAACTCATTAAATGAGTTTTCTTCCAGCAAACCCAGGTGCATTGAGTGAGTTGAGACAAAATCAGGGGTAAAAACAAAATAGTGCACAAAAGTGGGTAAAATAAAGAAGTAAAATGTTGACATATACTTATTACAATTCATACATAAATACACAACCATATGGCTATATATACATATATAAGAAAACACATAAATATTATATATAATTCCTTTTCCTTTTTAGTACATCATTGTTTTAGTACTTCGTCTTTCGCTCGCAATTTATTCGTAGTAGGTATCTGGTTCTGTACGAACTGGTCCGATCAGTCGCTCGCTAACAAACTCCGAACGGGACTGAACGAGCGGGAATGATATGTACTAAAAGAGTGAATTAGTACATTTAAAAGATTGTACTAATTTAGTGCGCTTTGTTGTGCCCGAGCAAGAACAAGCTTAGTCGGTATCAATATGGTTTATGATGTAACCATAGAGATGTTATAACTCTACTAATGCACGCCAAAGATTTGTAGCTACATATTATCTCTATGCCCCATACTTCAGCAGAGCCCCATCCCATTCATATAACGTTACGTGTATAACATCAACTCGGTGACATGTCACTGTGACAGAAATAGTGATGTAGAGATACCAGTTAACATGGTGATCACAATCGAATAAATACAAAATAGAAAAACCCAGCCTATATTTTTTGGTTAGATATACCTATACACCCCGTGGGGTGTCGGGTTTAGAGCAGCCCCCTCTCATATCCTGCCGTAGGGAGTCCGTAAGAGGCGGCTAAGGGAAAACAAGAAGACGGGCCGCAGCGTCTTTCTATTGGATTACCTACCACCTATACTGCGATCCCCAAGCCGTCTGCCCAGCGTGGGGATTATGGCAGCCCTTCCCTTCTAAGAGGGAGGCCGTTGTTCAGCTGTGGACGTCTATCGGCTACTGGTGATGATGATATACAGGTGCTACGCGTTAAAATAAAACTTATTTTAGATTATAACTACAGCTATACTTATAAAATAATCTTGTCGTCACTGGTTTTTAACTTCCAAATTCGTTCCTACATATTATCCATTTATATGTTAAATTAATCGTATAATTTACAGTATCCTAATGTTTAACACATCGATATACTATACCAACTAGATTAGCTGTCACGGCCCGAAAAGTAGTCACGAAAATAGCGCCACGGAGACGGTTGTGTCGCTATTTCAAATTAGTACGAGCCGACCACAGCGTAAGGACTAAGGACGTATCGAAATGCCTTATTGAGCGTATAAAAACTGTCCAAATACTTATCGTAATACTAAAATTGCTGATGGAGAATCATGTTTTCGTTTAGTATTCTTATTACTACTAGTTTAATCTATACTTATAATAAAACTGTAACAGGTTCATTTCTGTACATTGAAGATATTTTGAAAATTATATTTGGAGTGCATTCTATAACTGATACTAAAGCCAAAACTGTACTTTTTTTTTTCATTTTTGTCTGTCTGTCCGTCTGTCTGTCTGTCTGTATCACGGTCGCGCATCACGCCGAAACTACTGAATGGATTTAAACGAAACTTGGCATGATTTGAGGTAATACTACGAGGAAGGACATAGGATACTTTTTATCCCTTAATCCAGCACGGTTCCCTCGGGAGACGAGATTAAAGTCATATTGGCACTTGGTTATACGCGTGGCCCGATTTTATCCATTTTTCCATTGTAATTATAATAAATAATAATAAGGAGACACTCATAGACAGTTACTGTTGTTATTGATGTTTGACAATCGATCAGGTTAAGCAACGGTAGGTAAGAGATGAGTGACCGTTTACTCAGTCAGTGTGCCAGTTTTTAACCGACTTTAAACAAAGGTTATGCATTCAAAATTTAGCTAACGTAAAAAGAGCGCGAGCGGAGCTGCGCGGGTCGGCTAGTTAATAAATATAAGTAAGATATCATTATATCAAATAACAATTATTTATTTGAAATTTTCTCCCCTCGTAGTTGGCAAGCTACAGGCTGACAAAATTAATTTTGCCGATAGGAGTGTCGCCACTGTCTATACGAAACTGTCACACTACACGTCATTACGTATTATGTAACCGCGACCACATTTTCGATGTCATTTTATTCGTGACTGCTTATCTTGTTTATAGTATATCGATGGTTTAACATGTTAATAATAATGTTTTGGATTCATTTGTTCTTATTTATTATAATAAAACTGGTTAAGTGCGAGTCGGACTCATTTGCCGAGGGTTCCGTACAGTCTTTGTACTAATAAAAGTCCAAACGCGAACCAAACTTTTTAATGATTTCTAAGAAACTGTGCAACTTTGAAACATTTTTATTTTTCCTCCTAGATTTACCTTAACATTTATTACATAAGAATTATTTCAGATTCTTCCTCTACACGCTTCTGAGATATTTATAAGAACTTTATTTTACACAACCGTGAAAAAAATTAGACGCTTAACTGATGTTGAAACCGCTAGAATTGTCTATTTCAGCTATTTCCACAGTATTATGTCTTATGGTATATTACTGTGGGGATCTTCTGCAGAACTTAATGCCATCTTTACTCTGCAGAAAAGAGCTGTGAGAGCCATTTATAATCTAGCTCCTACCGATTCACTTAGAGAAAAATTCAAAGAAATAGATATTCTAACGGTTGTTTCACAATTCATATTTGAAAATTTAGTTTATGTTCAGAAAAATATTGGTACTTTTAAAAAATATAGTGATATTCATGGTGTTAATACCCGGAACAAACACGATCTTGTTTTGCATTCCACGCGTCTCCACAGAACAGGCAAATCCTTTATGGGTCAAAGTATACGCTTCTATAACAAACTGCCACAGGATATCCGAGATCTTCCACTGAATAAATTTAAACCTTTGATAAAAAGCCGATTGTCGAAAAAGGCTTATTATAAAATCTCGGATTACCTAGAGGATAAAGCTGCGTGAGCTTGAACTGCCTGACTCATGCAAGCTCTGAATTTTAAGGCTTACAATTTGTAACACCATATAAAGTGGTGGATAACTGATGGTTGCTGCACTAGTCAATTAATTGATGACATCAATAATTTATGTTAAAGTGCTGTGTCTTGCCTGACGAGGCACTGCTTAACAGCAGAAGTTAAATGTTAGACGTGTGCCACTGTGATCTTAGATCGGTCATGCTCGCCATCGAAAAGTCTTTGCTTGTGGCGGCTTCGTGTGGCGGGTCACCCCCTTCCCTCCAATATGGTTGAGGGGAGTGATGGCTGCTGCTCGAGTCAACTCGTGCGCGGGTGCTGGTTGGGGGGACTGGTCCGACTACTATCCCTTTGGCTTTTTAGTTTGTTGTACTTTCGTCATATTTTTTTTATTTTTTTTCTGTCTTATTTGATCTTTTGAACGGCAAGACACACTGTCGCTCTGATCTAATTGTAACATGACACACTGTTTAAAAATAAAAGTGATAAAATGAAAAGCCCGCTGAGTTTCTTCCCGGATCTTCTCAGTTGAGGCCGCGTTGTGATACGGTGGTAGCTTCTTTTAAAAAAAAACATGGCCTTTCAAAAGTGCTAGCGTTAAGCCTATTTGAAATAAACTATTTTTGAGTTTTGAGTTTTTTTTTGATGCCTCACTGCTAACTTTCCCCCTCAAAAAAGATATCGGTACCGTCCCGGTTGGTACCACAGCAGTGCCAGATATTTTTCCGCTAAGCCGCGTAGCTGGTAAAATTACCTAATATTTCGGGTGACGATCAATCTAAAATGGAACCCAGCTGTGAAGCCATGTCACAGTTACACTTATAGCTAAATACTATTTCCTGTCTAGCCTTCCACAAATACTAGTTCTTGACATAAATGACTAGATGGACCTTGAAATGTAAGTTAACAGGCCAAATCTATCCACGTGTAAGCTCAGTTACATTACCATATATTAATTTTAAAAGTAAAACTCTATTTCAATATAATATGTTGTTTGTTTTTTTCTTTTCTAACTTTATTTTAATTCCTTGTAGAGGTGTGTAACTCAGCTCTGAACCGGCTCAATGAACCATATCACACGGGTTTGTGCCGTTAAGGTATTCTATTCTATTTTATTTTTGGTGGCTATAAAATCGGGCCCGGTAACCATCGGAACGCACTTCGACCCAGTTGGATCCATTGTGCATGCCCTATAGCCCTTACTCTGTTGCTGACGTGTCGACGAGTTCCTTTAGGTACGCAACGATTGCACCAGCTTGGAGCTGTACATAATCATCTGGTGTAGGATAGGCTACTCCCAGATGACTCAAGCTACGTCTCGCAAGAGCGTCGCAGCCGCACAATATGTGTTGCATTGACTCTTTTTCACCTTCGCAGAATCTGCAAGTATCAACAGTACTTAGCCTCATTCTGTGAAGGTGTTCATTCGTACCAAAATGTCCCGTAAGTGCACCTGCCGTTGAGCTATAGTTCAGGAACAATATCCGGTTCCTATTTTATTGCGTATCCCTCCACAGATTAGTCTTGGGATTAAGATCTACAAAGAGAATTGATTATACTACGCTACTCATAACGGATCTGTGTGTGTGAAGTTGGTTTTGGCAAAACATTGCGCAACTACAGTCGTGAGTTGTCAATACAATAAACTATTTTTAAAAAAATAAAAGCCGACTTCAAAGTAAATTATCTAAAAAGCATAAAATAACGAAAATATATTGAAGTCGGTGCTAGCACATCATGTTAACTAACACTAGCACCAGCTGACACCGACTTCAATATATTTTCGTTATTTTATGCTTTTTAGATAATTTACTTTGAAGTCGGTTTTAATTTTTTTTTAAATAGTTTATTTAACACTTTTTAGTGACTTATTTTACTAAAATAGGTATCAGCACTATCACGCAACTCGAACGTCTACGTTACAGTAACTTACTGAAAACATAAAAAGTTTATATCTCTTAAACTACTGGACCGATTTTGATGAAACTTGTACTCTACCCTAAGTTGAAAAATACTCTAACTATTGCAAAAATATTTTTCAAAACATACATACACTCATAAAATTTGGTAAATTTGTTTAGAAGCCCACATAGACTAACATATATTAATATTACGCATTTTTATCAATATTACATACATACGCGTCGAATAGAGAACCTTCTTTTTGAAGCCGGTTAAAAACATAAAAAGCTACTGCGCAGCGTCATGCAGTCAACTTCAGACACACAAACTGTTGTGACTACTGTACTTCAGGTTCAGTATAGAAAGATTTTGAATGAGTCATTCGTTCTGAAATGTTTTATTGTCAAATCAAAAAGCTCCGTGGATGGCTCTCCGCAGTAGGCGTGTGCCTGCCCTACGGAGTCGCTGGACGTTCGGGCTGTGGGCCCTAGGACGTCCATTGAATACAGCGGCGACTCCGCGCAGGACGGCAGCGAAGTTGCGACCCCCATCCCCGTGAGCACCAGGGGGCTATAATGCTCCCCCGGCGGTGGGCTCAGTGGCAAGGCACTGAGCCCCTGGTGCAGATCACACCCTAGAGCCCCGGGGTCCCCTCTTATGTGCCGATGCGACAGCCGTGGGTCGTGAGTAAGAATCCCACATAGAAAATGAATCCCCCCCCCCGAAATAAAGGTTCGCGTGTGACTCGTATACCCTGTTTTTCTTTACAAGATCAAAAATTGAACTATAAATGTATGAACGTAGGTGTGTTGGCTGATCGGTGGCCAGCCAAAGATAATTGGTAGGGTTGAATATGTCATATTCGAACATAGTGGCCCTATTTGGCTGCCATATATAGTTCAATTTTTTGAAAGAAAAACGTGATATAAACTAAATTGAGCTGGTATGCGAGCTGAGTCATTGAACCAGCTCACAGATGAGCCGTGAGCTGTTCAGTAGCTCGCGTGTATCTGAGGAGTTACTCATGTCTAATTCGTCGTTTGAATTTAACCTGTTTTGACGCAAGATTTGGACGCGGGAAATATAATTATACTAACTTAATAGTATAACTTTACTGTCAGTTGTTCCTAGCCTAATAAGTGTGTTGGGTGTTTTATTTATTTTAAGGAGTGAATAAAACAGATACTAAACGCTTCTCAGTACCTAATTGAACTTTCATATGCAGATAATGTTTCGCGTGATATATATATTTTTACGTGCAATAATTAACCGTTTTTAATGTTGTTAGGCGGCTTCTGAAAGTGAGAGAATATTCAGCCTAAATTTAGATTTAAAAAAATATTTATGATAACTATATTAAAACAAATCAAATGTTAACGAACCAGTTGGTTCAATGCGGCTTTATTATTTTAAACGCAGTTTTGTTTCATTTTATTACTTTTTTATCTTAAATTAGCCAGTCTATCTCGTTAGGTTAGTGCTCATATTAAAACTATTACAAAAAAATATATGCTGGTTTATTCGTGTAGGTACAAGGAGTTAGATCCGATGTGCCAAGATGCTACGAATTATTTTAGATCTAAATGCCATAGTTATTAGGATCAAAGTGATACAATATCCGATTTTTTTTTGCCCCATATAAAATTATTTTGTTACTAATCGCGTGCTTTAAATGTAGAATGTATTGACGTCACGCAAGCGTTAACTTATTTCGAGTGAGTGACTCTAAGTGACAAGTGCTTCTGAGTAAAGACAAGTGCATAGCATACAGGCCGTTGAGTGGAATACAGAGAAGAGCCAGTGTCTAATATGCAGGTACGTAAAATAAAATAAAAAATAAACACGGAGATTACTTAATATTTTATTTTCATAAAAAATGTGATTTAATGAAGCGTATTTCATCCATAGACAAAGGTATTATAATGTACCTTAAAAAAATGTGGCGGGATATTTAAATTTGGAATGCATTATCTTTTCTCCTCTAATTGTTTTTATTTTTCATTCAATTTTCTGGGTTCACTCGTATTGTCAGAGTTTTTTTTTTTTTTTTTTTTTTTTTTTTATTATGTGGACAATCTACACACGGTCATCCGATCCCAAACTAGGCAGAGCCTGTACTATGGAAACCAGACAACTGATACTAATACTTATATACTTTTTTTTTTTTGTAAATACATACTTAAATAGATAAACAACACCCAGACACTTGGCGGGAATCGAACCCACGACCCATCGGTTAGCAGGCAGGGTGTCTGACCACTAGACCAACGGGCCCGTCGGGCAACGAGTTTGTGTTATTAATAAATTACCGTGCTTACCACAACTTCTGTTTTTATAAACTTGGCTTCCATTCATAATTTATCGATGATTCAGCTAGTGTTAAGTAGTTAAATAGCAATTGCAAAAGAAATTATATCATCAAGTATATAGTGAAAATGAAAATTGAATAATTTGTGTTCACGGTCGCTACCACCAAGATGATGGCCGCAAACCAAAAAAAAACATTAAAAAATGTTTTAATATAGAGTAACTAATGTTTTTTTTAAAGATAATATAGTGCCACATCGCGGTCGCCTGGTATTTGAATTGGTTTTAATTTTCAAAGTTTAAAGTTTGACATTTTCACTCTAGATCACAATAATCTAACAATACTTGTGGCATGTGTGGCGGGAAATTTAAATTTGGAATCTGCATATTTTATCTCTACTAAACTACTTAGTTACAACGTGCCAGTATGTTAAAGATGAAAATATTTTTATTCTACATTGCCCCGCCGCTCGTCACCCGTGAGTCTCTTGAGCCCGCTAATTTCACCAGCTACAGTGCTCTTCACGTCGAGGGAGAGACAGTATTGAGATTAAAGTGAGAGAGACTGCACCTGTGTCTACGCAAGGATTTATTCATAAAATCTGCACCTAAGAACAAAAAAGTATCCCGACTTGGAGTATCCTCGACCCTCTCGTATCTTTTCGTATACCACATAAAATAATACTAAATATACAGTATAAACTGTGATCACATTTGAATGGACATTTTTTTTAAAGCTACCACCGAATCTTAACGTGGCCTCAACTGAGAAGTTCCAACAAGAACTTCAGCGGTCTTGTCATTTCTTTTTTTTTATATATAAACCACAAACAACATGGACCCAACCGAATGTCGTTATCTATAACTCGTCCCAATATTAATAGTTAAAAAAAAATTTATGTCAAAAATAGGTGCCATTTTGTTTTTTTAGTGTAGACCTCCGTTAACAAATAAGACACTCACACAGACACGTATTAGTTCTCCAAATATATTACAACAGAGATAAAACAGTGACTTTTTTCACTAAATTAATAGTAAAACCCTAATCACATTTGGCAAATCAATGACCATTTTATGTTAATAGCAAATTTCGCGCTGATAACCACATTCCTGTCACTAAAGGTAATAAAAAAAATTAGTTGTTTTTTAAACTCACTTTTTTTTATACTGACATTTACGCTTGTGACAGATCAAACCCATCACTAATTGTCACTTACATATCAATACAAAATGAAGAAACTTTAAATAGTTCACCTGCCTATTGGAGGAAGAACTAAAGAAACCTGCCTACGATTTGTTTAATGGGGACCATAGATAAACTTGTACTCTATTCTCAATATATAAACTCTATGTCTGATAGCTAACAGCTAGTCTTTAATACAGTGTTAAAAAAAACCTGGCCGATCGCTGAAGGTATTCGGAGTCGCAATATTCTGAAATGGTCCGGAATCGGTCCCCAAGGGTATAGCTAAATGGTTCAGCAGTACAGGTTGTACTACAGATTAAGTATTTTGGTCATGATCTCACTGATAGTCTTCGGATGACTGCGACATTGAGGAGAAAGAAGGCACTATCAGTCCGGTGTATATACTGTCGCGTAGGTTTTCAATATGGCTGGTTTTCAATATGGCTAGTTTACATATAACGTAACGAATTGATACTGAAAAACTTAAGTTGAAATTAACAACACAGATTCCGTCCGCGACGGTCGTTCATCAATTGGACTCTAACCGCCCGGGCCGCACTCAGAGTCCGTTAATGTTAATGAATCTCTTGGTATCGATTATGTATTGAAATTATAGAGTAAATTATTTATTAACTCAGTGATTTTTCTCTCTCAGTTCTCAAACGAGGCAGAGCCTGTACTATGGTAAAGAATACGAGTAAAAATATCATTACATAGCACGCCAAATAGTTGCCGTTTTCGTCAACGTTGCAAGTTGACGTTAGTATAATGTAAATAGCAGTGGCGTGCACAGAGGGTTGGCAAAAAAATGTATTCGGCTTGTTTAACCTATTTTAAGTATGTTATTATACCATTTCAAATATCCATATGCAAGCAAATACTATAGACATATTAATTTGCATTTGAAAACATTAATAAGTTTATTCAGCGGCTCCATACTGACAAAAATACTTTGCCTACCCTAGGATTTCTCTAAACAGTCTTAGTTTTAAAAAATCTTAGTTTGGACATGAATTAACGTATTTTTTTTTAATGTAAATGGATATGTTAGTAATATTGGTTAATTTAAGGATATTTTTGCTGGAACATGAAAAAATAGCTTAGAGCATAAACAACTCGCAGATATTTTTACCTGCTTTCAGTGCACGCCACTGGTAAATAGTTAATAAAAGTATTAACGGAAATACCTTCCACGACCCATCGCTAATCTACAGTGGTCACCAGTGTAGACACCGAGGTTTAACCCTCGGCGAGTCCCGGGGAAACGCTAAATTGTCTTGGAACCCGCAACAAATTTATTTATATAAAGTATACGGTAAGTTGTCGGGCCCGTGGGTCTAGTGGTTAGACACCCTGTCCGCTAACCGATGGGTCGTGGGTTCGATTCGCACCAAGTGTCTGGGTGTTATTTATCTATTTAAGTATGTATTTACAAAAAAAAATGTATATAAGTATTAGTATCCGTTGTCTGGTTTCCATAGTACAGGCTCTGCTTAGTTTGGGATCAGATGACCGTGTGTGGAATGTCCCAAGATATTATATTATATATAATAGGAGAAGTTAGAAGAATATAAATTCCACTTCTCTCCTTTGCACAGCAAGTAAAAATCACACGGGTCGAATAATTAATTTGCTGATTGGTATATTTTAGGTCATGGTCACAACGTTCTTTTATGGTGGTCAATATGTTTTTTTTTATTTATTTGATAAACATACGATTACATTTTACTTTTAGACAAAACGTTATATATCTATACATTTAAAATTACTTGTCCTGACTGACTGATTCATCAACGCACAGGCCAAACCTTTTTATAATGTAAGCATAAACAACAACAACAACAACAACAACAGGGTTACAGGGTTAAGGTAACAGGGTTTATATAAAATATTTAAATATTTTATTTTATACTTTTTAGTGATATTTTCTCATTCATAAAGATTGAACCATCGAAGAAAATGATCTCGGTGGGTTATGATCACATTATTGTCTACATAATTCATGTTTCTTCAGAAACAATTTATCCGGTCGTAATGAAATTTGCATGGAATCATCATAGCAGTTTACTCTCTTGAATAAAAAAAGAATCATCGAAATCGGTTCATATTTGTCAGAGTAATGTAATGGAGAACGTCAGTTTTATGGTTTTTACCAGATAAATTCATCCACATCGTTCATGGTCCTCCAGGAAGTTCTTATCCGGTTGTGATAAAATTCATACAGTTTCATTACAGTGGTTCCTTCTTCCGAATAAAAAAATAATCGTTAAAATCGGTATATATTTTCCAGAGTTATGACCATTTTTGTCCGTAAAAAATCTTTTTAAAAAAAAATTGAACCGACTTCAATATCACTGAAAAGTATAAAATAATTTTTTTAAACATTTTAGTGATATTTTCATATATAAAGATTGAACCATCGAAAACCGTAAAATTATCTAGGTAGGTTATGATCACATTATCGTCTACATAGTTTTACATAATTCATGTTTCTTCAGAAAAAAATATCCGGTCGTAATGAAATTTGCATGAAAACATCATAGTAGTTTACTCTCTCGAATAAAAAAGAATTATCGAAATCGGTTCATAATTGTCAGAGCAATGTAATGGAGAACATCAGTTTTATGGTTTTTACCAGATAAATTCCTCCACATCGTTCATGGTCCTCCAGGAAGTTCTTATCCGGTTGTAATAAAATTCATACAGATTCAATACAGTGGTTTCTTCTTTCGAATAAAAAAAGAATCATTGAAATTGGTAAATATTTGCCAGAGTTATGACTATTTTTGTCCGACCGAGCGAGTCCGAGCGACTAAAACGTCATCTATATAGGCTTTCTTGCAAGTCTCAGTGCGCAGTCACCATTCTTGTTTTTTCAGGAACTACTTATTACTAAGCAATAATTTTTTTATGGGACCCAATTAACGGATTAAAGAATGGATGGAAGAAAGATTTTTTCAAATCGGTTCATAATTGCCAGAGTTATGCGCGAACATACATAGAAAAAAAAAATATATATATATATACAGACGAATTGAGAACCTCCTCCTTTTTTTGAAGTCGGTTAAAAAGCGACATAAAGTCATCTTTTAAGCCTTCCTGCACGTTTCCTGCGCAGTCGCCATTCTTGTTTTTTCAGCAACTACTTATTCGTAAGCATCGATATATAATTTAAATAGTATATCGATGTTCGTAAGCGATAATTTTTTTATGGGACCCAATCAACGGATTGAAGAAATATTTATTATATATATATATATTATGTATGTTCGCGCATAACTCTGCAATTATGAACCGATTTTAAAAAATATTTCTATACATGTATATACAGACGAATTGAGAACCTCCTCCTTTTTGAAGTCGGTTAAAAAATTCCACTCCTGAAGGGGTAAAATGGGTTGGAAAAGAAAATGGCGGGCGTAGCCGCAAGGTATTGCTAGTAGTTCATATTATATCAGTTAAGTTTCCACTTAAATTTAAAATTTTACTTGAAATTATCCCCTTTCTATATGTAGGGTGCCCGTGTGATATTAGTTTCAAAACATGCAGATTATACAAAATATTCAGAAACATCTACATATTTCTTAAGGCTTAGGCTAAGTGCTCACGATCAACATTTTATGGCTGACCATAAAATAGCTTTTAGTTCGGAGCTTTTTTTTATCATTCATTATTATAATTATTTTCGGTTTCTATCTTGGTTCATTTATAAGACACACTTATTTAAATAAAAAAATATTTTTTTTATTTTGGGCAGTTAAGCGATAATAAATACCGTTATGGCCGTGAAACCAGTAAAATTATACATAATACATATATTTATGCACTAGCTGACCCGCGCAGCTCCGCTCGCGCTCATTTGACGTTATCTATTTTTTTTTAATAACATACATTTGCGTCGGAAACATAACCTCCTTTTTTAAAGTCGGTTATGAACTGGGACCCACTTTTTACTTGCCCTCCGAAGCACGGAGATGCTTAATCCAAATGGCATTAAACGGTCACCCATCTATGTGATGACCTTCCCTAACGTTGCTTAACCTGATTGATTGCCACATATTGATATCGACTGTCTATAAGTGTCTCTTTATTACTATTTATTATAATTATAATGAAAAATGGAAATAATCGAACCAAGCGTATAACCAACTACTCATTTTGAACTTAATCCCCTCTCCCAACCGTGAGAACCGTGCTGAATTACGGGATAAAAAGTATTCTATGTAGTATTAACTCAAATCAACAAGTTTTGTTTGATTTCATTCAGTAGTTTCGGCGTGATGCGCGGCCTTGATACGGACAGACAGACAGACGGGACATACAGACAAAAAAAAAAAAAAAAAAACAGTTTTGGCTTCAATATTGGTTCTCTCCAAAAAATTTTTTTATAAATATCTGCAATGTACGGAATTGGATCTTTTACAGTTTTACTATAGGTAGGTATAGATTTTTTTCTATTTTTAGGGTTCCGTACCTAAAGGTGAAAAAGGAATCCTTATAGTGGTTACGTCTGACTCACCAACATATTTCAGCAACTACTATAGATACCATCGGTTTGAAATCTGAAAGTTTTAAATCTTGCTTTCCCAACCTCATTGCAATTTTTTTTTCATTAGGTGTTGAAATGGAGTCTAAATTTTACTCTACTATATCAAGTCGGGTCTCGTATGAAAGGTTGTTCATTTGCACATTTAAAAACATTATTTTTATTTCATTTTGTCACGTCGTTTTAGACTAAAAATGGCCATTCAAAAGTGCTAGGCGTTAAGCCTATTTGAAATAAATATAAAAAAAATAAGCCAAGCACACTAAAAAGTATAAAATAATTTAAATATTATTGAAGTTGGTGTTAGCGTACTAACATTGTATACTTAGCACTGGTACAGCATTCATATCCTCGTTGGGACATAGGCGAGCTTAAGGGGGTAACATGCGCCAATGACCTTGAGAATCTGGCCGCTCCGGCCGAGAGTTGTCATCGTAGAGGGCGCTACCAGCAAATATGAATATTACATTTGAAAAAATATAGACTAAAATATGCAGATGTGTCAAATGGAGCTTTATTCATTTTGCCTATTCCGTTAAGGAAGGAAATTTTAATATAGTTACATTTACTGCAAATATACTTAACGATATCACTTTTGAATATTTTATTGATTATGTATACATAAAAGGAAAAGAAACTGATGAAATATACAAATGCATGATAAAAAAAATTATATTAGTTCATAGTGACGCGAAAAGAACAAGACTGATGCAGTTTAAGAACGGTCCCCGCCAGCTCAACTCGTCGTTCACTGGAACATATTCCTTTACGTCAGTCGAAAGACGGGGAAATTTACATTGCCGATAAATCTTACTGTGCTTGTTGATTTACCAACACGAACACTGGATACCGAGAACCGATAAAACAATATACCAAATAGGCAAACTGTTCCAATCCTTAGCTGTCCTCAATATAAACGAAGAGGCAAATCGTTTAGTCCGGACTGAAGGCACTTTCACCACATAAGGGTGTGTATGCGCAGTGCGTCTCGACGTCCGATGATAGAAGGGGGA
This sequence comes from Furcula furcula, assembly GCA_911728495.1. Classification (NCBI taxonomy): domain Eukaryota; kingdom Metazoa; phylum Arthropoda; class Insecta; order Lepidoptera; family Notodontidae; genus Furcula; species Furcula furcula. The sequence continues at coordinate 11,346,309 of OU452269.1, read as the reverse complement.
TGGTGGAATCAAGTCATGCAGTTCCTGTGCACACTCTCCAAAATGCATCTTGTAGAATACCGAGAGGCTGGCTACTTTGCGCCTGTGCTCTAGGCTTTGTAGATTGGCTTCTACTAACCCAGTATCACCAATCAGCCTCTTAGCACGCCTCTCCACAGAGTCCAAAGCAGCTAGATGGCATTTTGCAGCACCGGCCCATATATGACTACCGTACTCCACACACGACCGGACTTGCGCTTTATACAACATCAGAAGCTGTCCCGGTGTGTAGTGCCGCCGGACCTTAGCTATTACACCCAGCTTTCTTGCAGCTACTTTGGCTTTGGACTCAATGAACCGCCCAAAATTTAGGTTTGAGGAGACTTCAACTCCCAACAACTGAAGGCGGTCGGTGTATTCCAAGGATGCATTCTGAAAAGTAGGAGCCAAGTTAAATGGACTCCTTTTGGCGGTGAACAGACACGCTTGTGTTTTGGTGGCATTAAATCTCACAAGATTGGCATCGCCCCATTCGGAAACTGCCTTAAGTGTGAGATTCGCACGCTCTACCATGGCCTCTCTTTCGGACTGGATAATATCCTTACCGGCCCGAGTACCCGGCAGATATCTTTCCACAACAGTGCTGTCATCTGCATACCCATAGATACCGGGTATCATCAACAGATCATTAATGTGCAGCAGGAAGAGGGTTGCGGAAAGAACGGATCCCTGAGGAACTCCGGCATTAGTTATCATCGGCTCCGATGAGCAGCCGTCAATAACAACTCGGAGAGACCGTTCACTCAGGAAGTCCTTTATCCAGCCGATCAGACCTGGGGATAAGCCGTACGCTGAAAGCTTGCTTATCAGGCCAGCGTGCCAGACTCTATCGAAGGCCTTCGAGACATCCAGGGATACAGCAAGCGCTTCCCCATTTTTCTCGAGGGCCTCGCCCCATACATGCGTGGCATACACTAGAAGGTCCCCTGTCGATCGATTTTGGCGAAACCCGTACTATCGGTCGCTGAGGAGATCATTTTGCTCTAGGTATGCCATGAGGCGCGAGTTCAATATACGCTCCATAGTCTTGCAGAGTATGGAGGTTATTGAAATCGGCCGATAGTTAGTTGGATCAGCACGACTGCGTTTTTTGGGCACATGCTGCACGTTGGCAAGCTTCCAGGATTTGGGCACTATTCCAGTCCTAAATGAGAGGCGGTACAATCGCGTCAACACTGGAGACATCTCGGGTGCACATACCTTGAGTACTATCGCTGGTATATTGATTGGAACAGTTTGCCTGCGTCGGTTTTCCCGGCCGATTATAATGTGGGTGTCTTCAAGGCTAGAGTGAATAGGCTTTTAATAAGCTAGTGCTCCTTACCATCTTCGATTGCATCGCATCTTTCCATCAGGTGGGTCTGCAGTCAAGCACTAGCTTATGTTGAATAAAAAAAAATAAAAAAAAAACCACACTGCATACTGCTGGGACCTTCTGCTGGTGACTGATCTAGACAAATGTCTAAATACGAAGTCATTTTATCCGCCATAATCACTCTCTGGGGAAATCTGTATCTCACTATTTATACCTTGATTTTGATGTATACTTTGGCGTGCCGCCCAATTACAATCTGATAACGCATCAACTTACAGTGGTAACGTAATTGCGTGTTGCGTCAGGATATGGATTATTGCATTTCTTCTCTCCGTCTATTATAGAAGGGTCAATGCCTAAATAGTGAGACTTTTACATACTTCTATTCTATTGTTGGTGGCTATTAGTTGGGCCCGGTAACCACCAGGACGCACTTCTACCCAGCTGGATCCATTGTACCTGCCCTAGCCCTTACTCTGTTGCTGACTTATCGAGGAGTTTGTTTAGGTATCCCAAGATTGCACCAGCTTGGAGCTGTACATAATTATTTGGTGTAGGATAGGCTACTCCTAGTTGACTCAATCTACGTCCTGCTAGAGCGTCGCAGCGACACAGTAGATACTGTGTCGCGTAAGATGAAAAAGAGTCGATGTTATAGATATAACATCGACTCTTTTTCATCTTCACAGAAACTACAAGTATCTACGGTACTTAGCCTCATTTAGTGTAGGTGCTTCTTGGTGCACCCATTGGGTGCCTGATTTGTGATCTGTTTAGATTTAATAATTTAGGCCCACAGTCCACCCTTGTGCTGGGGAAAGTTCTGGAGTGATTTAGGCCAATAGCTGCCCTCCATGCTTTCGTTTGTTCCTTCCTAGCGTTTGCATGTAATGCTTGGTAGTTCCATTCGGAATCGCTATACGTATGTACTACTTATAATTTACAGTAGTCACAGCGGATCTATGTATGAAGTTAAGTTTAGCGAACCATTGCGCAAGTATAGTTGTGAGTTGTGTTCTGCACTGTGTCTTGCTGCCAACTTCAGACACACGAAGATCCGCTGTGACTACTGTAAGCGTACTTGAAATGGAACTATGCACAAAATTCTAATGTTTTTGTTATGCACGTCAAAACGAAAGCGCTTAATAGAGCCGCCAAAATATATAAAAAAATATCAGAAAAAGGATATTTTGAACATATTTCCTGAATTGGTTCCAATTCTTCCAACCATCCATCTGATAGTAAGGCTTTTTGGTACGTGGAAAAATGAATTGAAAGGAACACCTATACTTAAACCCATACTTACTAGATACCCATCGTAGACACATAAAACCATATATTATTATTATGGCAATTAGTTCCGTGATCGACTCCGTAATGGCCATCGAATGTAAACAATGATAAGATACTTAACTTTTTTACATAATAAAGTACAAGTCAAAACCTTCCAGACCCAAGACAAATAGATTATGTTCATGCACATGAGTGTGGGAATCGACTTCAAGATCTTATGGGTAGCGGCCAAGGTAGCAAACTACTAAATCAACGGGCATGTATTGTTAATCAATACGTGGATGCTAAAGTAATCCGTAGTACTGTTTGTTTGAACGCACGAATTTAGTAGAAGAAGAAGAATAATAATTTTTAGTGTAACGTCGTCTATACGTAACGTAACTTCGTCTTAAGTTCTGTACCGCTGGCGGGCGCGGAGCAGTAGACATCGATTTTAATAAGCAAACAGGTTTTAGAGTAACTACAATTTTAACGTGTTGGTACTTTTTCTCGTTTCTACCAACACCACCATGAGTGTATTGTTACGCAATTTAGTTAAGTAAAAAGGTATTACCTGATAGTAATCGAATCACCGACCCATAGAAAACTCCCTTTCTGTCCCTGTCATCCAAAACTATATTTATAGCGTTTCGGTCGAGTAGTTTCACCAGTTTTGTTACTTAACGGCAGAAATCTAAGATTGCGGTGGCACCACCTAGATAGCACACAAGTACCCTACCAACCTAACCAACCCAGATATCTCAAAAGACGAGCAACTGTCCGTTGGTAAGCATGTCACTCACCACCAAGCAAACCACCTGGGTACTATACTCGTTGCTAAGTTGAAAAAACCAACATGATAATAATAATATCACCATTCATTTTTTGACAAAAAGAAGGCATTGTCAAGTATATCATAATGTATGTCATTTTGTCGACCTACTCAGTATTAAATACGATCTAAATTAGTAAGATCGTATATGACTCTGATACGCTTTAAAAGTTAGGCATTATACACGGGAACGATACTTTCGCATACTCTATGATGAACCACAAAAATGGTAGTAACATAAAAATATATTTAATTAAATAAACAAGTATAAATTCCATTTGCAATTATTTATAGTGTTATAATTATACCATTTTTAACATATTTTAATTAAAAATATGTTTAAATACTTTTAAATTAAAACCGACTTGTCAAAAAAAAATCGGGCATGTCCACTCGCCGTCACAGTCCACGAAGGACTGATATATGGCGATAGCGGGGGCGCTGCAAGGGGAAATGCATCGCGTACATGGTTTTTCTATAATTTCTTGTAAATCATGTATGAAATTAAGAAATGTAATCAATACAAATTGTAGAATAGATTATATGCTTTTCAATAGTCCAAGTTTGACGTCTATCCGATGTACGGATGTTGAACGCTAACACAATTCATATCCAACGAAGTACATTTTTTAAATAAATATTGCTTGAAAACGTTATATTTAATCCAATATCTAATCAATAAAACTATTTGCTGAAGATCTGAGGTACAAGTACATATATTTTTCATAGCCAATGCAATAGCGGATTGAGCCATCGAACTCTTTAAACTAAGGCCATTTTTTCAATTTTACCGTTGTTACCCCCTTAACTCAATATCTTTTTGAATTATTTTATATAATCCGTAACAGCTCAGTGGGCGAGCGCTTGCCTTGGAAACAAGGTGCGCAGGTTCGATCCCCGGCTCGCACCTCTGATTTCTTTCATTAATCGTGTGCGATTCGTCTTTGTGCAATTGTTACTAGCTTTCGGTGAAGGAAAACATCGTGAGGAAACCTGCACGTCTGAGAAATCCTAACTAGTTTTCGAATGACGTGTGAAGTCTGCTAACACCCGCACTTGACCAGCGTGGTGAACTATGGCCTAAGCTCCTTCATCTTGAAGCGAGGCCCGTGCCCAACAGTGGGACAAAACAAGGGCTGGTTTTATTTTAATGTGTAATATTCGCGTAAATAAAAAAGAACATTATGTCTACGAGTTCTTTAGGCTTATGATATTTTTTATTGTGCCTGCTAAAATATCCATATTAAATAATGTTACGGACATATTTTTCTTTTCAAATTCAAATTATTTATTTCAAATAGGCTTAACGTTAGCACTTTTGAACGTTTTTTTTTTTTTAAAAACTAGCACCTTATCGCAACGCGGTCTCAACTGAGAAGATCCGGCAAGAAACTCAGCGGGCTTGTAATTTTTTCACTTTTTTGAAGTGAAACTTCTTATGCGACTTCCAAAAATGTTATCACATAACGCGTTAAGCGTTAAATGATAGGTGATAGGCGATAAGTGATAGGTGTTAAACGATAGGCGATAGGCGTAAATTTGTTAAGGTTATGAAAGCGCTCATGTGACGCCGTCACTGAGTGAGTGGGTGAGTGGGTGAGTGGGTGAGTGGGTGAGTTGGGGTGAGTTGGGTGAGTTGGAGTGAGTTGGGGTGAGTTGGGTGAGTTGGGGCGAGTTGAGTTGAGTGTGTGTGTGTGTGTGTGAGTGAGTGAGTGAGTGAGTGAGTGAGGGACCGACCGAACGACCGATCGACTGAGCGAGAATGAAGTTTCACTTCTTCCGCGCGGAGGGACTCCACGCACGCACATTTTTTTTAAACAGTGTTTGTCTTGTTACAATTAGATCAGCATCAGCGACAGTCTCCTGCCGTTCAAAAGATAAAACAAGAGAGTGAAAAAATACGACGAAAATACAACAAACTAAAAGGCCAAAGGGACAGTAGTCGGACCAGTCCCCAAGCAGCACCCGCGCGCGAGTTGACTCGATCAGCATTTTAACACCTAAACTAATATTTATAATTATGCCCATCCAAAACAGTCGTAAGCAAAGTCTTTTTTAACCGGCTTCAAGAAGAAGGTTCTCTATTCGACGCGTATGTATGTAATATTGATAAAAATGCGTAATATTAATATATGTTAGTCTATGTGCGCTTCTAAACAAATTTACCAAATTTTATGAGTGTATGTATGTATGTAGGTTTGTCCACGGATTTCTCAGAAACTACAAGTCCGATTTTGAAAATTCTTTTTGCAATAGTTAGAGTATTTTTCAACTTAGTAGTTTAAGAGATATAAACTTTTTATGTTTTCTGTAAGTTATTGTAACATAGACGTTCGAGTTGCGTGATAGTGCTGATACCTATTTTGGTAAAATAAGTCACTAAAAAGTGTTAAATAAACTATTTTAAAAAAAATAAAAACCGACTTCAAAGTAAATTATCTAAAAAGCATAAAATAACGAAAATATATTGAAGTCGGTGTCAGCTGGTGCTAGTGTTAGTTAACATGATGTGCTAGCACCGACTTCAATATATTTTCGTTATTTTATGCTTTTTAGATAATTTACTATGAAGTCGGTTTTTATTTTAAAAAAAAAATAGTTTTTCCTGTATAGAATGCACGACACTGTCAATCACCTGATTGTCTAAAAAGTAAGATGATCCATACGCCAGATGTAGCATGTAGAAATCCTGAGGCTGACCTCCCCCGGTCGTGTCGGTCTTCCGTCCCATCGGATTGTGAGAGGTAAAGGAAAAGAGAGTCTTTTTGCCTACGCGAGCACACTATAATATCTCTCGCGTAGATGGCAGATCTTGTGAACTTTTAAACAAAAGAAGAATTTTCCAAATCCGTCCAGGCGTCTTTAAGCAATCGGGGAACACCTATAAAAAAGATTCCGATTTCCGACGGACTGAGGAACCTCCTTTTTTGACCTACTGAGACTACCTATAATGCTGGCATCAGCATTTCCCCGCTGAATCGGAAAAGCTCGCTGAGCGAGAAAAAAGCCTCACTCTCTTCTTAGTAATGATGACCAACCGTTTTGTTCGCTTCTAGTTTCTGTGTTATCATAAATTATATTAAAGAAGCTATCAGGAAGTTCCAATCGCGAAATCTGTGATAAATTATTAATAAAAAAAATTACCTATTTATGGCTGATAAACCGGTTAACCATAGGCCTAAGCAACCAAACAAGTTATTTAATTGGCTACCACCTATAAAATTATTTGTCGTAAATCAGAACCGTACACCGAAGGTTCTGTACACCTATTAGAATTGTGGTATTTAATTTATTTCTTTATTCTGTTGGCCTTTTAAAAAAGCTATGTTCAAAGTTTCATCGCGCCTTGCGGGAACTAAATCACCTTAATAATATGTAGGTCTTAGCAATTTAACCCTGAGCCCGGGGCTCTAAATAACAGGCAACCATCGGAGTCGCTGGACGTTTATCGAGTACGGCGGCGACTCCGAGGAGGATAGTAGCGGGGTTGCGGGGTCCTTTGAGCACCGTGTCAGGTTCCCGGGGGCTATAATTCGCCCCTCAGCGGCAGACACTGGAGACCTATCAAAGGTTTCCCCCACGAGAACAAGAAAAGGTGTCATCTGCAAGTTGAAGTGGCAATTAACAGACGAAGAACCGATAACCGATGGGGAAGAAAGGTTCTCGAGTGGCGACCACAAACCGGAAGACGCAGGCCTCCAACTAAGTAATAATGAGATTGGTGTTTAAAAATTGCGTTGCAATTTGTGTAAAATAAAATATTTCATACTTGTAATTAATATTTTTAAAGGTGTTTAAATGTATGTAATCCTATCCCATTGACTTTATACTACATCATCATCATCACCAGCCGGAAGACGTCCACTGCTGAACATAGGCCTCCCCCTTCAAACGCCACAATGACCGACAATTGGCTATTTGCATCCACCGGTTACCTACGACGCGCACAATGTCGTCTGTCCACCTAGTGGGAGGCCTACCTACGCTGCGTCTTCCGGTTCGTGTTCGCCACTCGAGAACCTTTCTTCCCCAGCGGTTATCGGTTCGCCGAGCGATGTGGCCTGCCCATTGCCACTTCAACTTGCAGATTTTAAGAGCTATCTCGGTGACCTTGGTTCTTCGGCGAATCTCCTCATTCCGGATTCTGTCGCGCAAAGAAACTCCGAGCATAGCTCTCTCCATAGCTCGTTGTGTGACTCTGAGCTTATCCAAAAGGCCAACAGGGACCACACTACATAAATAATGATATTTTTTTCGAGTTGCAGGATAAAATGAAAATGAAATCGTTTATTTCAAACAGGTCAAATCGATTTAGCACGTTCGAATTGTAATATTTATAGAAAAAGCTACCACCGGATCACAACGCGGCCTCAACTGAGAAGATCCGGCAAGAAACTCAGCGGGCTTGTCATTTTTTAATCTATTTCTTGTATTTATTTCTTTTCAAAATGTTCATCTGTAATATTGTATTGTTACTTAGTGACGACTATTTTTACGTCCATCGTTTGATGGTAAATGACAGTGGTAGGTGGTGGGGACTGGTCCGACTTATGTCCCTTTGAACTTTTGTCTTGTTCACTCTTGTTTTTACATTTTCGTTTTAAGTATAACACAGTTATGGCACGCCCGCTGAGTTTCTTGCCGGATCTTCTCAGTTGAGGCCAGGTTGTGATCAAGTGGTAGCTTTAAAAAAATACTGACCATTCAAAAGTACATGCGCTAAGCTTATTTGAAATAAAATAATTTAATTACACACGAAGGCCACGGTGATCTTCTCAGAAGAGGCTGCGTTGTGGCCCGGTGGCATTTGTAAAAAAGTTGACAATTTGTAAGTGCCCTCATGAGGCCTATGTATATTAAAGATAATTTTGATTTGAATTGTCCGAATATAAAATTAAAACAAAAAATGTTTTTTCCGCCTAGTGCGGACCCCTAAAATGGATACTAAAGTATTATAACACCGATCCGCTATTTTCTCATTCATACGTAAATATTTAGACTGTTCGTATAAATTCACAAATTAAGAAAGGTGTTCTGGCCCACGATTACAGCTACAATAACAGTATCAAACGCTGCTTAACTGTTGGTGATCCTCTGGAGAATTAAAGTTTTCTTCTGTATCCATCACACCGTCGGAAATTTCAGTTTGAATCAGAGGAAAAGCTTTCCTGCTCTCCTGTCATAGTAAATTACCACCAAGGTGGTAAGCAAGCATGCGGCTCGCCTAATGGTAAGCAGTCAGCGCAGCCTATAGACCCTAGCAACACCAGAAGAATCACTAGCGCGTTGCCGACCATTAAGACATTAGATATAAAGTCTTTTGGGTTCCGTAATTTCACCAGCTTCAGCGCCCTTCACACCGGAACACAGCAATGTTTACACACTGCTGCTTGGCGGCAGACTATCTGACACTGCGGTGGTACCTACCTGGACGGTTCCTTGTACAAGGCACCTACAACCTAGTATCTGTCATATTATCTTCTTTTCTAAGCTATATTGCCATTGCTGCGCTGCCATCTCCTCCACACAGTCTGCTCCATGACCATTCACAAATCCCTTTCCCAATCCCAATAAAGTATATCCTGCTTATCCACCGTGACCCTGTATTTCACGCTTTTATTCAATGATATTAAAAAGTTAAAGGATGAAGGAAGGTAGATAGGTTATAGGAGATCCGAAAGCGGCGGGAAAAGGTGAGCTAATTAACACAGCTTGAATCAGTAGAACACCACCCACGCAAGCATTGACAGTGTCACTATTGAATAATCACGTCAAAACAATCGAAAACTATCACTATTATCATAAACAAGAATAGACGCATTAATGTTATGTTGCAATCTTAGAGGAGATACCCTCTGAGGTTGCAATATGTCTCGCACATATTGCAACTTACTTGTCATTTGTAATCGTCGATTGCTTAGTAGGTAACGTATCTATTACTTAAAATATCATTCCTTTTAGTCATCACTTTTTTATCTTTGACCGATTCATCATTAGTTCAACCTCAAAATGAAAAATATTCAAAGTCGTATGATAAATACACATAATGATCATCGACACTGTACGAAGTCTACAGTCCGAAAACACCATTTGAAAAGAAAGAAGAAAATCAATTTATAAGACTGTTATTTCGCAAGGCTATTGAAATTAAAAAACTAAATTTCAACAGAGAAGATGGCTGGGTATTACCACCGGCTTGAAATACCTTGATGAACATAATTAAAACCAATACCAAGGATACAAGAATACCTCAAGATACTGTAAGCTATTTTGCGTGGTACGAAATAACAGTAATAACTGTAAATTTTTCGAAACTTCGGGAAAGTATAATATTAAAATGCGTGAAATTAGTTTTAGTAAGCATATATACATACATATACATATTTTAATCTATTTCTTGATACACTTATACATACATATACATATTTTATTCTATTTCTTGATACACTTTAGCCGACTCGGCTTCATATGGTTTTATTTTACCATAATATGAATATGAGGTAGATTTGCATTTACTATAGTATTTATATCAAAATCTAAAAAAAAATTAAAAAATATATTATTTTATCATCTTAAACATTCTTATTTATTTATCTTTAACTAACTTTGAATTGGATTACAGTATCGAATGCCTTATAGAGGTCTAGGAATTTGCAACCAGTTTTTAGTTATTTATAAATATTTTTATTATTAATTATAGTGTTAGACATTTCCAATATAGCATCCTCAGTCCACTTGTCGCGTCCAGATCCATATTGATTTGGTGAGGAATTAATATACTCGGTGAAAAAACTTAGGCCTCTGCCTCGAATCTTGCGGGCAGCGGGGCGGCGGCGCCGCTGCCCGCAGAATTCGAGGCAGAGGCCTTACAGGCTCAGGCTTGTTCAGAATGGTAAATCAGGATATGAGTAAATAATTTGTTATACTGCTTTTGTTGCTTTAGTCTTGAAGATGGATCAGCCTTTTTAAGTTAGATAAATGTTAAATACAATATAGGAATGGGAGCAACAACATATATTCTTTTAAGATTTTAAGACGGCTGTTGAGATACCATCCCACCCAATTGCTCGTTTCTCTTTAAGATTTTCAATAATAATGCTGATTTTATTGTTAACGCCAAGCTGGCCCTCAAGAAAATGTCACTCCACAAGCGATAACGCGAATAGGAGGTATGTATGAGAATGACATAAGATATAGAAAAATCACATGATAAATTATAGGGAATTGACACCGTTAGCGAATGAAGAAATAGATTCGCTATGAAGCAATTGTATCTTGTCTCGCTCTGGAGATAAATAGAAAAAGTATTAGATTGATCTGTGGACGTAGGTTGGAATGATGTAAAATAAGGAATGGATTTTTGGACAAATTCGGACGCAAGATTTTTCACCGAATGAACAATTGTGAAATTTTGATAATAGTGTTGCAGTCGATAGTTTAAAATGAAAGAGCAGTACGGTTAGTGAAATTCCATATAGCTCCTATCCTCGATGAATATCCTCCTTTGAGACCAGCTATATTCTGATCACCAGAAAATGTATTCGGTCGGCAAGAAATAAAGAAACTAACCCAACCAATTATAACTAGTCCGGCTGACCAAAAGTGTTACATTTTCGCCACAAATTAATTTGATTCCATTTTATAATTGGATCATTACAACACTTGACTAGTCGTAGTACATTCATAAAACCGTCGTAAACGATAATATAAACGCGGCAGTTTTGATAAAGTGTATTTTGCATTATTAAAATTTAGTTACCCCTTATTAAAATTAAGTTTTATAGTAGTATTGCAATAAACCGTGATATTAAACGCGCTTTTGGCGTAACCAGTTAAGATTGAACTATATTTAACTTATATGGGAAATAAAAAATTCTAATTTTTCTAATTAGTTTCGGTAGCAGCAACTTGGTAGCCACCAGTTTTATTCGCTCCGGTTTCGGCTTTACTTATCTGCTGATCCACAGAACATAGAACCAATGAAATTAACGAACAAATTTGTGTTTATGGTCCAGACGCTATTTTAATTGATAACAAGTCCGTCAACATTGTGGCCATCAAGTTATTTTGTATAATGTCACTATCGAACTGCCTTCTAGAAACAGCTGTGTGAACTTCACAAATTCCATTAAAGTTAAACACAAAAGAACAACAAATATAAATTCACCACCTAGCTCCCTTATAGAAACAGCAATAACAACAATTGACGGGCCCGTTGGTCTAGTGGTTAGACACCCTGTCCGCTAACCGATGGGTCGTGGGTTCGATTAATTTCGAGATAAAAAATGTATATAAGTATTAGTATCAGTTGTCTGGTTTCCATAGTACAGGCTCTGCCTAGTTTGGGATCAGATGACCGTGTGTGGATTGTCCCAAGATATTATTATTATTAACTTTACAAATCCCATATACGTTAAAAACAAAAGAACAACAAATATAAATTCACTACCGGACTCCCGTCTAGAAACAGCAATGAGAACTTCATAAATTCCAAAAAAGTCAAAAACAAAAGAACGACAAATGTAAAACCACTGACATTGGAAAATGTTTTAATAAATGAACAGATTTTCATTAAACATATGCTAACTAAGAACGATCCTGATTAAATCTACTTGTGATTACTACTACTGTTAGATATTGTACACCAAAAGAGAAGATACAGTTTAATTAAGAGGAAAAGTAAAATTGCAGTGTAACAATTTAGCAAAGCGAAGCGATCTCTTCCAGACAACCTTGGGGTACAGGACATAATATGAAAGGATAGGTGTACGTATTAGTAAGTAAGTGGCTAAGATTATAGCAGCACACCGCGCTCCAGTGGAAGACACTCAAACTCAAAAATCTTTATTTCAAATAGGCTTAACACTAGCACTTTTGAATGGTAATTTTTTTTAAAAGCTACCACCGGATCACAACGCGGCCTCAACTGAGAATATCCGGCAAGAAACTCAGCGGGCTTGTCATTTTTTCACTTTTTTTTTAAACATTGTCTTGTTACAAATGAATCGACATTAGCGATAGTGTGTCCTGCCGTTCGAAACATAAAGCAAGGGAGAAAAGAAAAAAACAATAAAATACGACAAAAATTACAACAAACTAAAAGGCCAAAGGGATAGTAGTCGGACCAGTCCCCCGCGCGCAGCACCCGCGCACGAGTTGACTCGAGCAGCAGCCATCACTCCCCTCAACCATATTAGAGGGAAGGTAGTGACACTGGAGCCCTACACTATTATTAATATTATATTATTATTTTTATTTTAAACTTTAGTTTATCTCGGTTGCAAATGAACCGGTATACCTGATGGCACGGGCCTAAGCCAAGTGTTCATCAGGGGGTGGGGCGTGTGTAGTTGATTGAGGAATTGGGTTAGGCCTCTCCTGTTCAGTTTGCAAAAATTTGCGAACCAAACAGCATGTGTTCAGAATGACGGCTTTTTGGAGTAATAGGTAAATATTTGGAGGTAGGTTAAGGGTTTTGAGAGACTGGTGTAACTGTTTTGGTATGACCCCGGTTGTAGAAATGACTATTGGGACTATGGTTACTTTTTGTAGGTGCCAGAGACGAGTAATTTCGTCTTTGAGCTCGGTGTACTTCGTAAGCTTTTCGGATATTGTTGTTTGCAAATTATGAGTGTTTGGCACAGCTATATCGATCAAGTATCCAGTTTTATCGGTTTTGTTGATGAGGGTGATGTCTGGTCTATTGTAGTGGATCGTTCGATCAGTGAGAATGGCGCGGTCAAAATATAGTTTGGTGGTACTGTTTTCGAATACAACATTGGGGGTGTATTTATAATAGGGTACTACGGAGTCTACAAGATTATATCGATGAGCTATTTTTTGGTGAATTATATTGGCAACTTGGTCGTGTCGGTGTTTGTAATCTGTCTGGGCTATGGATTTGCAAGCACCTGTGATGTGTTGGATTGTCTCTGGAGCACTGTTACATTTTCTACACGGGTCAGATGAAAGATTCCTTATGATGTGTTTTCTGTAATTTTTAGTCTCGATGACCTGATCCTGGATGGCAATCATAAAGCCCTCAGTCTCCGGAAAGAGATCGCCTCGACTCAGCCATGCGTTCGACGCTTCCTTATCGACATTTGTTTGGCATAAGTCATGGCGATGTCTCCCATGTAGAGACTTTCGGGCCCATTCATCCAGCTTCGTCTTCGCATCAATAAGCCGTTCATTATCCTGGGTCTCTGTATCTTTGAGGTTAAGTGGGGTAAGTTTATGGTCATTCTTAACAACTGCTTTGTGAACGTTGGATGTTTGCATTTTATAGAAAAAGTAATTTCGAAGTGTATGAATCTGTTTGTTATGTAAGTTTTTAATGTCAATTAGGCCCCGTCCTCCCTCTTTTCTAGGTAGTGTTAAACGTTGTACACATGATCGCGGATGGTGTTTACGGAATCTAGTCAATGTTGTGTTTATGGTTCGTTGTAGGTATTTTAGATCAGTTTTGTTCCAGTTGATAATTCCGAAAGAGTACGTGAGAACAGGTATGGCATAGGTGTTTATAGCTTTGATCGTATTACGTCCATGTAACTGTTTATTATTATTGATTATTTTATTATTTTATAGACAGCTTAACTATAAGTTAAAAAAAAATGTTATACGAGTACCTTTTGTTTGGTATCCAGACAAACCCGATTTAGGGTTTTTGAGATACTTTTTGTAATAAACTGATATGTACCCTTTTTAATATGAATAAAGAAAAAAAAACTTACCACTTAGTAAAGTGATGTTAAAAAGTGAACTTAAAGTCACCCTGAGCCAGTCTCCTCACGTTTTCAAGTACCTTATAATGTTGCCGCTCTTACTGAGATCAATAAAATAATCAAATCTTGTTCGAGAAACAAATTCATAAATATTTTATCCACTTGCTTAACAGATTTGTAACAACTAACTCTGATGTAATGTTGCTATGTCGTATACATGTGATTTGCAGCACCTATTGTCCGGGGAGGACTACAATTTTAAAAGTCCTTACGTCAAAATTATCAATTAGAGTACACTTAGTACATATTATTTTAGCGTTGTCCGATCTGCATAGCAAAAAGTGCTTCATTACCTTGAGAACTTGCAATTTTACTCTTAGTTTTAGATTTAGCTATATTATTTTTGTCTTTATCGAAATTAAGCAGGTTTTTAATTTCGGTAGCTTCACGACTCGATCATTGGTAGGAATCAGTATTCTTTTGCGTGGATTTAGGATTTAAATCTATATTATTTTTATTGCTAGCTCACTTTGAAGTGGGGGCTGCGATCCTGAGAGTGTTCGCTGAGTTCGGACGGCGTCGGTGTTTTACATCAGCGATGTGCTCTTTAATGCAAGTTTTTATTGCAGTCCGATGTTTCTAAATCGAGGTTACAGTCGAGATTGTATACTTTTGCATCTTGTAGAGGTTTAGCACTTTGAGGTTTAAGGATTTTACTCAGGTCCTTCGATTCGATCGAAACCAAGGTTTTTTTATACTACCAAGGTGCAAGTAAGCTTGCGGCCCGCCTAATGGTAAGCCTATAGCAACACCAGAAGAATCACTCGCGCGTTGTCGACCCTTAACACATTAGATATTAAGTCTTTGTGTCCGGTAATTTCACCAGCTACAGTGTCCTTCACGCCGGGACACAGCAATGCTTACACTCTGCTTGGCGGCAAACATCTGACACTGCGGTGGTATCTACCTGGACGGTTGCTTGCACTAGCAGTTCACTGCCTAGTGAAATATACTATGTAGCGATTTCTGTGTTACCTATTACCCCTCTCACGTATGATAATATAGCAGGCTGACGGCCGACCGTGGCTGAGTTGACACTTTCACTATGGCGATGCGGAACCGGAAGCTTGTTACCATGCACTAGCTTCGTCGAAGCTCAGCGGCTAGATATTTATGGTTTCGGAATCCGCGTGCCACAGACAACTTAACATAAAGAAATGGATTTGTAAAAATACATCGATTGGGACTCTTCCACGTGTGCTTTTGATTTAAAAAAAAAAACATTTTAATCGTAATAAGTAAAAATATTTCTTACCGGTAGAACGAGATACCATCTTTTTTATAAATTTTAATAGCTGACCCGTGCAGCTCCGCTCTCGCTCTTGTTACTCAGAAACCTTCTTGGGCTCATGCACAAGACTTTGCTGAAGATCATGACGTGATCAAATGCATAATTTACGATTCTATAAACGATATACAGACAAACATTCATTTTTATATATATAGATGTTGTGCTACACTATCCACGCCATTACATCGCACAATATAGCACGTTTTATAGTATACTAGCTGACCCACGCAGCTCCGCCTGCGCTATTTTTACGTTAACTAAACTTTTAATAACAGACATTCGCATTGAATACATAACCTCCTTTTTTACAGTCGGTTAAAAACAGGGACCCACTTTTTAATTGCTCTCCGAAGCACGGACCCGTTTAGTTCAAATGGCGTTAAACGGTCACCCATCTATTTATTGACCTTACCTAACGTTGCTTAACCCGATCGATTACAAAACCTTGATAACAACTCTCTATGAGTGTTCCCTTACTAATATTTATTATATTATAAAGAAAAATTGATAAAATCGGACCAAGCGTATAACCAAGTACCCATTTTGACTTTAATCCCCTCTCCCAAAAGAGCCATGCTAGATTACGGGATAAAAAGTATCCTATGTCCTACCTCGTAGTAAGATCTCAAATCATGCCAAGTCTCATTTGAATCCATTCAATAGTTTCGGCGTGATGCTCAGCCGTGATACAGACAGACAGACAGACAGACAAAAATTAAAAAAAAAAAACATTTTCGGCCTCAGTATCGGTTATAGAATGCACCACGTGCTCACTGAAAGCTTTACCTGCGGTAGGCTACTGTATTGGCAGTTATGAGCTCCGCCGTTATAGCACTTCATATTAGGTAGGTTTTCTTAACACGGTATGGTCCAAGTCGATTTGATTTTTATGGAGATGGGACATGCAAGGAACAGTTCTTTGACTAAGTTGTTGTGAATTTAATTTTGGGATTGATTGATCTTTGTCAGATGGTGATTCTACAAGCCGTGGCTTGTAGATTTACGTACGGCTGTCTATTACCTATTAGTATCAGTTCACGACGGGCCCGTTGGTCTAGTGGTCAGACACCCTGCCTGCTAACCGATGGGTCGTGGGTTCGATTCCCGCCAAGTGTCTGGGTGTTGTTTATCTATTTAAGTATGTATTTACAAAAAAAAAAGTATATAAGTATTAGTATCAGTTGTCTGGTTTCCATAGTACAGGCTCTGCCTAGTTTGGGATCGGATGACCGTGTGTGGATTGTCCCAAGATATTATTATTATTATTTAAGTATGTATTTACAAAAAAAAAAGTATATAAGTATTAGTATCAGTTGTCTGGTTTCCATAGTACAGGCTCTGCCTAGTTTGGGATTATATTATTATTAGTTGTCTGGTCTCCACAGTTCACTCTCCCTAGTTTGGGATTCGATGACCGTATGTGCATTGTCCCGAGATACTATTAGCGAAAAACTTTTCATTAAAGAACTTGTTACACGTGTTAAGTACTCTAAAAATATTTTCAATGTGTACTTATATCTATATTTTGTATATTTAATGAGGAATTTAAGAACTCATGACAATTTATGTATGAAAATAGTTCTGCCGCGGTCAATCTCTTTGGGACGACTACAATATTTTTAAATATATATATTTTTTTATATATAAGTCTAGCCATTTCTTAGTTTTAGCGACACTAACGGACAGCTATTCATGTTTATATAATTATTTCTTAAATATATTTTTTATTATTATTTATATATTCATACTATTTTTACTTGCAGGCGATATTAGACTCCTGTGAAACAACTTTACTATAACAAGCGAACATAATTTATTTGATATAAATGTGACAAACTAATTAAAATATCTCATTAATTAATAAAAATATTTAAACTGAAATTTCCTCAATCGAGTGTTAATGTCGCTTACTTAAAACAGACATAACAGTGTAATATATGTATGTAATAAATATTATTAGTTCGATGTGGCCAGGCCTTGCCTTTTGAACACAGTACCGCGGCGCTCGTTATACGGTTCACACATAGAATTATTAACATATTTGTTATTCATTATTAGGGGACAATAGAAAAATAAATATTTTTTGTGAACATCGCGTGGTGGTCCATTTATAATAACAAAAAAAATCTGCGATGTTTTGTTCTTTTATAATTACAAATATTCTATTTTTAAATAAATCGTTGTGATTTGTGTAGACAGACAGTGTTGACCAAATTTATCTGCATAAGTATATATATTTTTAAATTGCGTTTTATTCAATTTTTTTTTATATATACAATAATTATTGAGGTAAATACAAGATAATTTTATTTTACACCATTCTGTAGATATAATATTACAAATTGCATATAAAATAAATCAATAAGGTGATTTGGTCAAAGAGTATTAATGTGACCGAATGAAAATAACTTTTTTTATTGCTTACCGTTTGACACATATGATTAATAATCTGCATTTTATGTAACAAATGTTAATAAAATCATTGGTTTTTCATTTTATGTGTATATTTGTAATTTCTCACATCCATTGATATAATAAAAAAGTATTAATCATAAAAAAAAATATTAAATATTAATTCCATCAAGTATTTCCGTTTCCGTGCGCACATTAAATCTGCATAATATAATTAATATTCATAGAACGACAAATTGCTACTTTTTATAAAGGTAATTAAAACTATTTAAAAGAACGCTTTAATAAGTTAGAATGCTAATCATTAATTTTTAACCCGTGTAACATTCGCGCTGCTAACAAAATTTAAGTTACTACAGAATAACTAAATTTTCTATTTTAAAAAAATTAATTAAATGTTTTTTGTTACTGATTTCCTTCTTCATTCGTGAATGTTTTACCTATTTAGAAAAATATTAAAATTGATAAATTTTGTCAAAAAATATTCTTTATTTGTATTGTCCGTCTCAAACCATAAAATATCTTATTTGTCTTGCAACTAACTCACTATAATCTTTATTTTTACCCAAAAGGAGTTAAAATCTAAACATGCACTTTCTGGGTTAATAAATGTCACCTCCAATGTAATAAAATCAATGAATTACGATAAAATTTATATACTTAAATATAACACTAATACATACGTAAAACATATAAATTGTAATAATATTAAATGGATTAAAAATGTGAGATATTATTCATAAATGTTTGCCTTTAAATTAAATAGATATACTTTAAAAGTAAAATAATTATAAGTAAATTAATTCATATTTATGTAAAGATGATAATAAAATATATTTTTACATAAGTGTGTCATGGTATATGTACTTATAGAGACCTTGACGTAAGCAAGTTATAACTGCCACGAAAAGAAAAACTTAAGTCTATGCATAACGGGGCTTTTAATTAGAAAAAGAAAAAAACCGCAACATAGCTGTAGGTGTGACTGAGACAAAACACCACAAAAATTGGCACAACAAGTGTGAAAACTTATTATCATAATACTTTATGACGATAGAAAGAGACAGCACATGTAATTATTTATATTCAAAGAACTGATAAAACCACGCCACGATTACTTTGAAATTAACATTTTGAAACGTAAAAGGATGGGAATAGAAATTTCCAACGCGTGTGACAAGGACAAAACATCAAGATTTGCGAACTTCAGTGATTACTATGCGAGTGTTGGTTCTATTGACGTCACAAGTTTTTGGCCAACCATCAATTAGGCAGCACCACTGCACAATGTTCTCCTTCGCGTACAAAAGAGTGGTAAATACTTTTTGTTTATTTTTAATTTTAATTTTTTTGTTTATTTTTAATATATGTTTTTTTAAGCCAAGGGTGTATACAATTTTTTTTTAATCGTGCTTTAATATTGTAACCTATTTTTTAATTTATACCTTACTAGCTGACCCGCGCAGCTCTGCCCGCTCTTTTATTACATTTTGCTCCCCTTTTCTCCTTCCTCCCTTGATTTATTTCTCTCTCCAACTCTCTCTCTCTCCTCTATCTTTCCCCCTCTCACTTTGGTCCCCGTCACACTCCCCCTCTTCATCTCACCGTTGTTCCCTCTTTGAACCATCTCCTCCCTCCCTCTACTCCCACCTTGCTCCCCGTCACTTACTCTTGCTCCACCTAACTCCCCTATACATCACCTCATCACCCCCTCCTCAAATCTCCTCTCCCTCTCTCCTCTCTTGCACCCTCCTCTCGTTCTATATATCCTCGTCAATCAAGGTATCAGCGGCATGAAATATACTTTATGACCTATTCTCAGACCTATCCGATATGCACACAAAATTTCATACAAATCGGTTCACTCATCTATTTAATGACTTTACCTAACGTTACTTAACATTAACCTAGCGGTATGAAACAAACTTTATGACCTATTCTCAGACCTACCCGATATGCACACAAAATTTGCTTATACTAAATATACTACAGAATATCTATATATATAACGTTCACAGCTTTTTTTGTCATTAAACAATACAAATATGTTTTCTTTTAGTTATTAATATTTATTTAAACTTAATAAATTACAAATAGAATCGAATACTCTTTATTTGCACACCAAAAGAAAGAGAGAAAAAAGAAATTAATTTATATTAGAACTAAATGCCAAACTTTTTTTTTATTTCAAATATCATTAAATTTTTATTAATAAATATGTACAGATATTTATAATATTTAAAAAAAAAAAAAAAATTACATATTCAATTCCAAACAAATGTACATACTATACTTAGTTGGTTAAGGATTAATGTTGTATTGCTTAAAATCGCTTCGTAAATAAGCCATTATTTCTCATAAAAAGTAAAGGATAAAAAATGGTTATTGTGGGTTATCCCTAAGAGATAAACATATACCATCACCGACTTTTTTGTAGACCTTGTTAAGATATACAATACTGTAGTACATTATTTTGATCTATCTCGTATGGTCCAGCCAGCGTTTGATATGTAAGCGCAAAAAAATGTGTTTATTTACGACATCACATTAGAAACATCTAAAATTATCAGTGTTTCTCTACTATATTATGCATGTATTATACATAAAAACCTTCCTCTTGAATCACTCTATCTATTAAGAAAAACCGCATCAAAATCCGTTGCGTAGTTTTAAAAATCTAAGCATACATAGGGACAGACAGACAGCGAGAGCGACTTTGTTTTATAATATGTATAGATATAGATATAGATCTATGTGCACAGCAACCTACTTAAGTAGATACTCGTACCATTAATACGAGACTTAAAGTTGTGTGAATGACTTCGGCTGTACAATTTCAAAACCTCGTAACCTAGTAACCTCTATTAAAAAACATTTATTAGCATTGCCAAATAGTTTAAAGTAATCTTAGAAATAGGATTTTGAAAACCCTAGCAAGTACATTGTCATGCGTGGGTTGTAAAAAATCATTTCAAAAACCTAGCAAGTCAAAATCAAATTAAATTTTTTTTTTCAAATAGGCCAAAGGACTACTATCCCTTTGGCCTTTTAGTTTGGGAGGACTCACCCAAGCGGCACCTGCGCACGAGTTGACTCGAGCAGCAGCCATCACTCCCCTCAACCATATTGGAGGGAAGAGGGTGACCCGCCACACAAAGCCGCCACAAGCAAAGACTTTTCGATGGCGAGCATGACCGATCCAAAATGACACTGGCTCACATTTAAGTATAGTTCGATTCAAACTTAAAGGCGGCTCTGTGAAGTTCGTGCATTGCGTCTTCGCGCATGTATAGTCAACTTGACAATCGACAACCTCAGCATTACCCCGTTGACACCTTACATTGGTTACTGCGCAGCGATTTGAGCCTAACTTCACGTCCGCCTTTAAGTTTGCAACGCACTGTAACAATGACAACAGTTGTCATTGTTACAGTGCGTTGCAAACTTAAAGGCGTTATAAGTTACTTATAAACCTTCTAAGGGATGGCCATTGCTAGGTTTTTAAAATTGTCGTGCGACGTAATAGGTTTATCAATATTTGTTTTATGATTGTTTTACTTTATTATTTTTTCTTTTTTTTTTTGTTTTCTCTGCTTTTTTCACATACAAACGAATATTTTGTTATAGAAGAGCGATGTCTCCTGACACAGGTGTCTTAGGACACCTAATAGGCGACTTCTACCTTTATATATGTTAATGTACCTTTTGAAGAAATAAATAACTTTTTCATTTTTTTTTATCATAAACCGTTAATGAAGTTGTAGAAAGGCCTCCCCCTTAGAAGGGAGGGATTGCCATAGTCCCCACGGTTAGCAGGTGGCTTGGGAATCGTAGTATAGGTGGTAGGTAATCCAATAGAAAGACGCTGCTGCCCGTCTTCTTGTTTTCCCTTAGTCGCCTTTATTCTTACCCGGTTACCTCACAGGTTATATTCGTATGAATGAATGAATATTTATTTGTCAGAACATGGGTAATATCTATTTCTTTAACATAGCCTACAGCTTAAACGGCTTGGTGAATTTGATGGTCTTTGAGGTCTCATACGTACGACCCTTCGGCCTTGCCGGTGAGACCGGTGTCTGATTGATAGGGTAGCACACGGTTGTCGGGGAGGGGGTAGGTGCAATGTCTTGGTCCAGTAGGGCCGATATTGGGCTCTGGGGATCTTAACAATACGTGCCGCGGACGGCAGCGCGAGTCTTAAGGACTACGGTTTTCCGCTTCCCCACGGAAAGTATACCATACAACGTGTTACAAGAAACCCCGTAAGATATATAATTAATTAATATTATTATTTTCACTGATGTGCAAACCCTTACTGAAATACAGTAAAATTAAAGAGTAAACTACGCAGAATGTCTACGCCTACATTTCTACCTAATTCGCGGAACGACAAAAATTTTAAAAGACGTAACCTAAACGAAAACTTACTTTTTCATAATAAACTTCAACAGGTTTGAAATTAACAACATATTTTTTTTTCCAACTTGACATTTTTTGAAGCCTGCTCTTGAATATAATGACATCCTTGTATTGAGGGAGCAAACATTTATAAATGAAAAATACAAAACTGTTAAAGTAGACAATTATTAGGTAAAATACACGTAGGCCTTTCTGTTAAATAATCTGACATGACGGCTTACTAGGGTTGACAAAATTTTTGGCTTTGATAATTAATTATATTTTTTTACGGGGTATTCTGTAACACGTTGTATATAAATATGTATGTCAATATAAAGCTCATACCCAATATACAGGGTGTAAGGGACTACGTACCCAAAACTTTTATATAAGATTTCTCATATTGTCCGTTACAACATTAAAGAAACCATTAATATCGAAAATGACACATGACTAACTTATTAATTTTTGAGCATGTAATGAATACGTGCGGAATAATATTTATTTTTCAAATTACATTGTTAATTTCAATCAAGCCGCCTGCCAAACGCGGAGATTATGGCAACCTCTCCCTTCAAAGGGAGAGGCCTTTGTTTAGCAGTGGACTTTTCGGCTGCTGATTCAAACTCAAACTCAAAAATAGTTTATTTCAAATAGGCCGCTAGCACTTTTGAAAGGTCATGGTTTTTTTTTTTTTAAAAAGCTACCACCGGATCACAACGCGGCCTCAACTGAGAAGATCCGGCAAGAAACTCAGCGGGCTTGTCATTTTATCACATTTTTTTTTAAACAGTGTGTCATGTTACAACTAGATCAGAGCGACAATGTGTCTTGCCGTTCAAAAGATCAAATAATACAGAAAAAATAATAATAAAATACGATGAAAGTAGGTACAACAAACTAAAAAGCCAAAGGGATAGTAGTCGGACCAGTCCCCCCAAGCATGATGATTGCTAATTTTGCACAAATAAGTAATTTATTGTATTTAAATTGAAATTAGGCTTTATTATTATACCAATATTGATGTTATCCTAATTTTATTAAAAAAAGGCGGCATTTTTTTTTAAATTCATGAAAAAGCCGAAGCAAAAATTTCAACACTAGAATGTTCAGAATCATGTACTGGATCCCTGGTATCGGTTTTCGGTACGATGTCCCTTACACCCCGTATATGAAGCTAAGGTGCTTATATCCAGTTTTAATAACTAATCGGTAAACGATCAGTCGGTTAAGCAACGTCAGGCAAAGATGGGTGACCGTTTAGTGGCATATGAACTGAGCGTCTCCGTGCTTCGGGGGTACGCAGAATCGGACTTAGTTGTAGTACCCTTGTCCGGTGAAGCTATCATGGCCATCTGCGGCCAACAGTACTACTATTAAAAAAAAAACTTTTGTTGCAGTCGTTCAGTCGATTCAGAGACCTAACGGCTTATTGAACAACACTAATACCATATTAGTACAGTGGCGTGCACTGAAAGCAGGCAAAAATATCTGCGAGTTGTTTATGCTTTATGCTATTTGTTCGTGTTCCAGCACAAATATCCTTAAATTAACCAATATTACAAACATGTCCATTTACATAAAAAAAAATTACGTTAATTCATGTCCAAACTAAGATTTTTTAAAATTAAGACTAAAGAAATCCTAGGGTAGGCAAAGTATTTTTGTCAGTATTGAGCCGCTGAATAAACTTATTAATGTTTTCAAATGCAAATTAATATGTCTATAGTATTTGCTTGCATAAGGATATTTGAAATGGTATAATAACATACTTAAAATAGGTGAAACAAGCGAAATACATTTTTATGCCTACCCTCTGTGCACGCCACTGCTATTAGCTACTTACAATACGAAAAAAAAACCATGAAGCTTTTTTTTTATATACCAATTGATTAGTAACTATATCTATGGTGCAATAAATACAGGCGGCAAATCCAAAAAGACGGTCAAAAACCGGATTTAAGTATACATTAATGCTCATTTGCATTACATTCGGTTATCAACCTGTCTGCGTGGCAATGTATCGCAAAGCTAGCGATGGAATGTCCGTCCGTGACGCACGCAATATATATATATGTAAATAACTAGTAATTAAAAATAAGAGTAGTTTAGGTATATATATACACACAATATATTACGGATTAAACTATAAAAGTCAAACAACCCAATCAAATAATAAATGTTTACAAGTATCAAATTGATATAGTATTTTAAATATCTAGACTTGTCATTTCGTATATTGCACTAAGCTCTCGCTTCAATCAATGCAAAAATGTGTTTTATTGTGTGTGCCATAAAGCTGATTTTATGCTGTTCATCACCAGCCGGAAGACGTCCACTGCTGAAGTTTTATGCTGTATTAACATCTTAATAAAATATTTTTAGAAAAAATAATAACCGACATCAAAGAAAATTATCTAAAAAGCGCAAAATTAGTGCTTTTTAGATAATCACACGTTATTTTCTGCTTTTTATATAATTTTCAACGGTGTCGATTATAATTTTTTCTAAAAATAGTACACTTACACTTTTTAGTAACTTTGAGTGACTTTGACATTACCAACATCAGCATTATCACGCAACTCGAACGGCTTCGCGATAGTAACTTACTATAAGTCGTTGAAATGAAACAAATTTTACGGATTATATCGCGGTTTATTTTTTATTTTAATTACCTGACGTTTCGAATACAAAAACCCTGTTTCTGTACAGGGTGTTGTTTTAGGGAAGAGTACAACTATTATCAACATCGGTTCAGTTCAAAACATATGGACTGTTTATGTCTGAGGGTACCCTGAGACAACTGTGATATATGGATGGTGACCATGAATCATCATCATCATCATGAGTCACACCCACATCAGTCCACAGCTGGACACAGTCCTCCCCCAAGGCACGCCACTCAGCCCGATCTTCGGCTCTCCTCATCCATTGTCTGCCAACTGCTCTGCGGATATCGTCGCTCCACCTAGTCACAGGGCGTCCTACACTACGCTTCACGATTCGCAGTCGCCACTCCAGAACCAGTTAACCCAAACGGTCTTCGGTTTTTCAGCAAAAATGACCAGCCCACTGCAACTTCAGCTGGCTAATCCTTTGAGCTATGTCGGTCACATTGGTTCTCTGGCGAACTATTTCATTCCATATTCGGCCCCTCAGAGAAACACCCAGCATAGCTCTCTCCATAGCCCGCTGAGCGACCTTAATTCGGTGGACTAGTCGTACCGTGAGTGGCCACGTCTCGGCTCCGTATGTCATCGCGGGTAGGACGCACTGATTAAAGACTTTTGTCTTTAAACATTGCGGTATCGGCGACGAGAAGACTCGACGAAGTTTTTCGAACGCTCTCCAGTCTAGCTGTATTCTCCTTGTGACTTATGACCACGAATGCTGTAAAGTATTCGAAACGTTGGGTAATTAAAATAAAAAATAAATCGCAATATAATCCATAGTTATAGTTTCATTTCAATGTGTAATATTCGCGTAAACATAAGGAATCAAAAGTCAGTTAAAACACAAACAGTCCATATGTTTTAAACGGAACCAATGTTGATGAAACTTGTACTCTTCTCTAACAACGAAACCCTGTACAGAAACAGGGTTTTTGTAACACTCTGTATAGGGAGCCGCTGCGCCTGTAGCGAATAGATCGTCGTCCGTCCCTCTTACCGCAGCAATGCATTTGTTGATAATCTAATTAGTGAGCATTTATATGCACACATAATCAAGACCAAGATGATAGTCTTTCAGACTTATCATGCTCGCCATAGAAAAGTCTTTGCTTGTGGCGGGTCACCCCCTTACCTTCAATATGGTTGGGTGCTGCTTGGGGAGACTGGTCCGACTACCATCCCTTTGGCCGCCTAGTTTACTACTTTCGTCGTTTTTTTGTTTTCTCTCTCAAGACACACTGTCGTTGATGCTGATCCCGCGACTAGCAACAACTTTGTGTGGTTGTCCCTTACAGGCATATCAATGTGTTCCTTGCATTTAAATCTATTGTTTGTAGGCATATACCGATCAATACTACTGCAAGAAATTGTTTTAAAAGTTTTTTTATCCTTAGGAAACTTATAACTCCTGTTTTTATTAACACACGGCCATGTCGCAACATCGGGGCATGTTGATTGTAAGATAATATTTTATATTACGTATTTAATTTTATTTACAATTCAATAAAATTGTGTCACGAGAATGTATGCGTTTTGACAGGTTCCGGGACTGACGCCTCAGTGCTGCCATTTGGTGCACGTTGTTTTGAACACCCCACCAGACCCTCATTCTCTTGCGATTTTTTTTTTTAGGAGTAGTACTGTTGGCCGCAGATGGCCATGACATCTTCACCGGACAAGAGGGCGAGCGCTTAAAGCGCTCCAGCCAGAAGGGTTTGGGTAGCGACTAGCACAAGAGCACCTCAGGGAGGCACGGCCTCGGCTTAGGCTGAAATTCTCTTGCGAACTCGATGGGGCGCCGTGTGTACGTCTACATTGCAGTAAAAAATGAGGCTATAAATAATTAAAAACCGTTTGACGCCTAGTCACATCTAGTAATTATAATAAAAATAAAACTGTCGACAAATGCCTAATCAGAAATATAAAACCGTCGAAAATTATCTTTATTAGCATAATATAATTTCCCAATAGTGGTTATATCCTCTTTGTAATTTTATAATTACGCACTCACCACGAATTTAAACATACTAATAGCCTTTTAGCGGTAATATCTTTACTTTATTTTAATATGATACAATAAAAAAATACTATAATATTAACATTCATAACTGTTAAGACAAACTTTCTTCAATATGATTTCAAAAAGCTTTTTTTTTATACTATTAAGGTAGCAAGCAAGCATGCGGTCCGCCTGATGGTAAGCAGACTGCTTATCATTCTTCTGGTGTTGCCGACCCTCAAGACATTAGATATTAAGTCTTTGTGTCCGATAATTTCACCAGCTACAGTGCCCTTCACGCCGGAACACATCGATGCTTACACACGGCTGCTGGTGGTAGGTACCTAACTGGAGGCTCCTTGCACAAGGAACCACCTAGTCCTAGTAGCTTCCTATAAAATGATTTTATTTATATTATTTAATATTTATTTTATTTATTTATTTATTTATTTATTTATTTATTTATTTATTCTTTATGCACAAAACAGTACATAGGCGGACTTAATGCCAGAGGCATTCTCTACCAGTCTACCTTAGGGTGATGCAGAGACAAATCGATATAATAATATAATGATAATATTATTGTAAGCGACACTCATACCTATAGATAGACCAGGGGTTCTCAACCTTTTTCACAATACGCCATGGACCATAGCTGAACTTTTCAATCAACCCCTTTTACTTTGTATACAACTTAATGATTTTTTGCGCTGAGTGACTAGTAATTATGACTATGGATTTTTCTTTCGAAACCGTCAATCGTAACACTAACATACACACGCACACGCACACACACACAACCCCCAACATAGGCCTTCCCCTTCGAACGCCACAATGAACGACAATTGGCTATTTGCATCCACCGGTTACCTGCAACGCGCCCAATGTCGTCTGTCCACCTAGCGGGAGTGTTTTTTTATTATTTTTTTTGGGAGGACAGACGCTGTTGGCCGCAGATGGCCATTACAGCTTCACCGGACAATAGGAGGCGAGCGCTTAAAGCGCTCTAGCCTAGCGGCAGAAGTAGCGACGAGCTCAAGGGCACCTCAGGGAGGCACGGCCTCGGCTTGGGCTGTCGCTTAGAGAGGGCTGATTTTACCACCGGTTCACAACGCGCCCCCACTGAGAAGAACCGGCAAGAAACTCAGTGGGGTGATGCTCGTCGTTGTGGTCGCATACGTACGCTGCATACGCTGCGTCTTCCAGTTTGTGGTCGTCACTCGAGAACCTTTCTTCCCCATCGGTTATCGGTTCTTCGAGCGATGTGGTGGAATTTAGTCGTTAGGTTAGGTTATGACAATGATTTCAGTACCATGTTTTTGAATATTAAGATCGATTGGGTAACAAGCAAACAATATCATTGCTAACAAGGTACTAAATTATAAACACAAAAACCCGGTCCTAAATTACTTTGCACAATACATAAATCTGCGATAGGAATAGACGAAATAATGACACATTGTGTCTAAGATCGTCTCGGACAGCTCTTTTACATAAAAGTATTTATTACATGGCGCCTAAGATATAAAATATGATTCCGAAAGAAATTAAAGACCTTGAATTAAACTTATTTAAAAAGAAATTATTTTATTATATTATTATTAAATTATATGCAATTTTCGTGATTCCCTTAAATAAGTATGTTGTAATGTTTGCATGCTTTCTTTTTTGGCAAAATATGGAGAGACTTTTTAATGTATATTATCTGTATAATACCTACCCATATTTGCGAACAATAAATGATTTGATAAAACGTATACACATGTATAATGTTACCGGCAATCTGTAGGTATAATTCAGGTATTCTATACAATGCCTAGGTAATGTATAGAATACCTAAAACGTTAAGGTAATGTATGAAATATTATGAATATTATTTTCCAGTATATACTTTACCTAGGTAATTCCTAGGTATTATATAGAGTACCTGCTGGTCCACCGGCAATGTGTAAAATAACTATATTTGGGCCTGTATTTATCAATGTTATGTAAGTAAGTAGGTAGATGGGTATAAAATGAGAGACAAAAATAACACATTAGAGTTGCTTTTGCATTAGATGAAGCAACCTAACACGAATGGTACGGGGGGGGGGGGGCATGATAGGTATCAGCACTGCCACGCAACTCGAACGTCTACGTTACAGTAACTTACTGAAAACATAAAAAGTTTATATCTCTTAAACTACTGGACCGATTTTGATGAAACTTGTACTCTACCCTAAGTTGAAAAATACTCTAACTATTGCAAAAAAAAAATTCGAAATTGGACCTGTAGTTTCTGAGAAATCCGCAGACAAACCTACATACATACATACACTCATAAAATTTGGTAAATTTGTTTAGAAGCCCACATAGACTAACATATATTAACGCATACACACATTACGCATTTTTATTAATATTACATACATACGCGTCGAATAGTGAACCTTCTTTTTGAAGCCGGGTAGTGTGTTTATATATATAAATAATTAACACATGCAAACAAAAATAACAATTATTTACTCATGTCGTTAAGATCTTTAATTTGATACCCACATTGATATTTTTGGAGGTAAAAAAAATACTAAATGGCGGCTGGAAGCGCCATATTAATTCATTCGGAAAGATATATAGCCTATGCCCCACAACTAAGGCGAATCTAATCACATAAGTCACAGTCCATCAAACTGTTTAAAAAAAAACACTTTTTGACTACTGGAGAGAGATCTTACTTAAATATACCCTGTATAATAATAATAATAAACCTTTTATTGCAGGCAACTATGGCCCATAGAAACAAATACCTTAAAGACTAACATACATATCACATTTTTATTCAAACAAATATCTTAGAGACTGACATACATAAAAGTCGAAACATACAAAAAAATAATTAACACGTAGAATATTCGTCGTGTCGCGCGCGGTGTCATGTAGTCGATGAGGGAGTGTCCTAATAGAACGCGATCACGCGATCATCGCGCGAACGAATGACGCGACCATCGCGCGATGACTGGCTAATGTACAGGCGGTCGCGCGACCGCCAGTTAGGACACTCGTTCGACGTCCATACGTTTGAGATTTATTCGCGCGATGGTCGCGTCGTTCGTTCGCGCGATGATCGCGTGATCGCGTTTAGATAGGACATCGCCCGGCGAAACACGATAGATACCCTTTGGCCAAAATTCCTCCTTCATGAAGGTCGACAGATGGGCGGTCGGTATCCTAAACACAAAGAAATTAAAATTCACCCTATGGCGAGACTCCAACCGTTTGACTCTCAGGAGGAACTTGGTCTTCACTCTCATGTATTGTACGATCTCCTCGGTCTTCGTAGAATAATGAAGCCTTAACATATCAAGCAGCTAAGAGAGATATAATAAGGAGATATTTTAATGCTTCAAATCAAGATTACAGTTTTATTATCGGTTCCAATAATTTGAAAGACTCCGCGACAGTCATTTGGTCATAAAAACTTTTCCTACGAATAATCAAACAACTTCCGTAATGTTTATAACCAATGCTATTAATTATAAAGTAAAAGAGGTAGATTGGTCATAGGCTATCCGAAAGTGGCGGAAAAAGGTGATCTAAGTAACACAACTTGAATCAGTAGCAGACCACCCATGAAATCGTTGACAGTGTCACTTCGTTTTAATTTTATTGAATAATCGCATCAAAACTGTCGAAATAATATATGATACAAGTGAGCCAAGTTGCTCATTACACACGAGGGGGTGGGTTGCAGCCCGAGCCGTAGGCCTGGGCGTAATTTAGCTGTGTGTAATGAGCCGAGCTCACGAGTTTCATACGACGTTTTTCAACATACTTGCGAGCTTAGATGAATTATATGTCTAGATAGAGTCTCGTACTGTTTAGGAACGAACAATAACAGGCCAACATTATTATACTGGTGTGCGTGGCGGCTATGTCTTACACTCGTTTTACGTCAGTCTCGTTGTTCTAGTGTGCGTGCATAATGATACCAGTTGTTGAAGAAATGACAATTAAAAAGGGGAGAAATTTATGGCATAGAAAATATAATTTGTTATTAAATCATACATTATGTAAATGTATAAAGAGTCTTTTTGACTTAGTACTACAATTCTATATAACCCTATAAATTTACGCTGAGGGATTATCTAACAAAACAAACTAATATTATGTATATTATCTTTAATTTATAATTGTGAAAATTATATACATCATTATTATTATATACATTTATAAAAAAAACCTGACATGTGTGAACGAACTGTTAAAATGACTTTCATGCGCCATTATCAGACCCTAATCTGTCTACTAACTACTCGTCAAGCTACTGCCTACTCAGAGAGATACGATGCCACAGACAGACATACAGATCAATAGACATAGGTGGCAAACTTATAACTCCCCTCGGGGGATAAAAAAGGCCATTACACACAAAACCTCATTTATTTATTAGGGGAATCTTGACTTTATAAACTGGCAACACCACACGGTTGATAAAAAATGGCAGCTACAATTTAATTTATTTACGCAATATTTTAGTGGCCTTATTTATGCGTAAAAATAAACAATAATATAATTTACCGGTGATACGTTACTATTTTCGTTGTTATTAATCGGTCTTTGTAATTTCTGCACACTTTTATTGCAGAACTCGTCATTTTTAAAAGCTTTTATTTAACTTTTTACAACTTAATTTGTTTAGCGAATAGTACATTCCCAGTGACGACACGACTGACACTGAGCGGCGGGAATTGGTTTAGGGGCTAACAGTTAGCCGCTATTTTTTTCGACGCGCCTGCGGTTTCTTCACTCTATCTAGACATATAATTCATCTAAGCTTGCGAGGATAAAACAAATTTACCACAAAGCCAAAATATGACAATTATGGAAAATGGCGCGCATTTTTTTTCGCGCGCTCTATGCATTGTCAGTAAACATACCTACAGCCACTTGCCACAATTTTTATTTTTATAAATGTAATTATAAAAGATAAAAAAAAATAGTAATTATAAAATGATTTCTGATATTTACGCGAATACTACACATTGAAATGAAACTAATTTTACGGATTATATCGCGGTTTATTCTTGATTTTAATTACCCGACGTTTCGAATACTTTACAGCATTCATGGTCACGGGCGGACTGAGGTGGTAGCTGTCCAAATGTCATAGTTGTCTTAGGGTACCCTCAGGTCTTCTAATTATTATTGTTAGTCCGATCTACGCAGAAAGAGCTTACAGTGTCTTGAGGTCTTGCAGTGGAATGCTTGTCTTTGGATTTGACTATGTTTATCACGGGATCCCAAGCTGGTGGTAGCACCCAGCCATCTTCTCTATTGAAATTTGGATGCTTTTTAATTTCAATAGCCTCTCGAATCATTCTTGGTAGGTAGCGCTGTTCTTTTGCGAGGATTTGTGGTTTGTCAAATCTAATATAATGGCGGGTGTGATCCTGAACATGTTCACAGACTGCAGACTTTGTATAGCGTCGATGTTTAACGTCAGCTATATGTTCTTTTACCCGGGTTTTTACTGATCGTTTTGTTTGCCCGATGTATGAGAGCCCACAGTCACAATCCAACGTCGGGTAATTAAAATCAAGAATAAACCGCGATATAATCCGTAAAATTAGTTTCATTTCAATGAGTAATTATAAATGTAATTATGGCAACTGAAACCGGCCTTTGCAATAGCCTAGCTTCTAGTCCACCAAATGTTCAACATCATAACCTCATAATCTTTCCATGTACTTACGATAGTTCCTACACCTGTCGAGGTCAACTGCCATTTTTTTTTCACCATTTTAGCAGTTGATCCCAGGAGGTGTTTTAAACACCATTTATTTATTTAAAATGGCCTCTACGTGTTGGATTCGTCCCTATGCAAGCCTCTAAAATTTCCGGGTATAACCAGTGAAGATAAATGATAATAATAATATTCATTTTATTTCAGAGTCTATAGAGTAAAAAATTAAAAGCGTGTGTTTTAGTTTTTTTACTATTACTTTATTTTGTTTTTTTTTTCAGAGGGCCTTAAGTATATGTAAATAGTACAATAAAGGTCGTTATTAAAGGCAAAATATTTATAAATAGAGGTCCATTCGGACGTCAGACTAGTGTAAAAATTGCCTATTTTTACATATTATCATAATTTGAATTAAGTTAAGTGACTTTGAGTATCGGAATTGTCATAATCTTAATAATATTACACTTGAAATATGGATAACGTGGTGTTGTCGAAAATACCTTATTCTAAAGGCAAAAGAGTCATATTCGCTTGACGATCAACAAAGTTTTATCAGCCCCAGAAAATCTCGATGATTTACCAATCTTTCCGTTACGACATTAATAAAAAAGGTAAAATAAGATTAATAATGTGTCTGTGAATTTCATTACCAACCCACTGTTGCCAAGGAAACGAAAGAACTAAAAAAAAACGGTCAAGTGCGAGTAGGACTCTCGTACCGTGGGTCCCAAACCACCTTAGACGTATAAGCATCGATATACTATTAGTATATCGTTAGTTTACATCCAACACCTCAGGGGCCCTACCGCCACCTCTATTAGCAGTATTATTTTCATCTTACTTGACATGAGGTAGAGATGTCAATATACGTGTTTTATAGCTCTGTCACTTTCTATCGAGACAGTAAGGTGGAAATAATATTGCAATTAGAGGTGATGGTACAGGGCCAGGTAGGAAATAGACCAAACCGTATATTTAAATAAGATTGTTTGTTGAAGTTGGTGAGAGCTTGCCTTGGAAAACAAGGTGTGCAGTTTCGAACCCCGGCTCGTACCTCTGATTACTTTAATTAATCATGTGCGAATCGTCTTTGTGCGATTGTTACTAGCTTTCGGTGAAGGAAAACATCGTGAGGAAACCTGCATGCTTGAGAAAGCCTAACTAGCTTTCGAATGACATGTGAAGTCCGCCAACCCGCACTTGACCAGCAAGGCTCTTTCATCATGAGGGGAGGCCCGTACCTAAAAGTGCGACAAAAACCAGGGCTGTTTAAAAAAATTCATCTCCTGCAGATTTATACCTTCACAATCCCCGGAGATAAAGGGAAGAAGGGTTTTTTAGATATTTTTATTGTGTCTATAACTAGGTGACAAAATAAATCATATAACTGTTTTGAAATGTGCAAATGTCACTAAACTCTAAATCAACAAATAATATTTTTGAAGTAAATATGCTCAATTCCTATGATAAAATGACTGAATGAGACTACAGTTTATTTTCTTATACTTATCCTATTTTTTATAATTACTAAAGAGTTTCTCCGTGGGGTGTTCGGGGTGTCCATCTCCTCTCTTGGGTGTCGTATGAGGCGATTAAGACGAAACATCACCGTCTTATTATTGGATTAACTGACCCACGTAGCTCCGCCCGCGCTGTGTTTACGTTAACTAAATTTTCAATAATATACATTCGCATAGAATACAAAACCTCCTTTTTTAAAGTCGGTTAAAAACTTGGACCCACTTTCTACTTGCCCTCCGAAGCACGGAGACGTTTAGTTCAAATGGCGTTAAACGGTCACCCATCTATTTAATGACCTTACCTAACGTTGCTTAACCTGATCGATTTCCAAACATTGTTAACAACTGTCTATGAGTGTTCCCTTGCAAATATTTATTATAATTATAATGATAAATTGTTAAAATCGGAGCAAGCGTATAACCAAGTACACATTTTGACTTTAGTCCCCTCTCCCAAGGGAACCGTGCCGAATGTCGGGATAAAAAGTATCATATGTCCTACCTCAGAGTATTAACTCAAATCATGCCAAGTTTCGTTTCAATCCATCCAGTAGTTTCGGCGTGATGCTAAGCCGAGATACAGACAGACAGACAGACAAAAATAAAAATAAAATAAATTTTTGGCTTTAGTATCGGTTATAGAATGCCCTCCAATCATAATTTTCAAAATATCTTCAATGTACAGAATTGGACCTGTTACAGTTTTATTGTAAGTATAGATTACCAACCATTGAAATAACACTACCTTTTCATCTCTCCTGTTCGGAAAGTTAAATTTTCATGGATAAATAGCCGGGTGGAAACTTTCGTTTTCATCTCTAGGGCGGAAAGTATTTTTTTTTATTGTTACGATTAGCCACGAAGTCACAGAACATTGAGTTACATCAATATGATGTAACTAACCAAACAAGAACCATAGGTTTCTCAGAATATTTCTAACATAAATAATGCCCGACAAAACATTGTTTTTTTGTTTTTCAAATTGTTCTAATTTTACTTTTAACTTATTCTTAATATACCTGTTTTATAAAATATGCGTATAATATTTTACGTTACTCACAGTTGAAATGAAAAGTAGAGTTTAACTCGGGTGAAATTACCCATTTCACCCTCGAACTATTGACTCTTCGTTCGAGCGCCAGAAATATCTCGGGTGAAATGGGTCACTTTCAACCCTTGGTCACAGAATACATCCTTGGTTATCAATTTACTATTACGGATTATATCGCGTTGTATTTTAGATTTTACTATCCCGACGCTTCGATTGCTTTGCAGCACCCATGGCCACGGGAGGACTGACATGTTGAACGTCCTTATGTCACAATGATACTCCAGTCAATTCGTGCGCGTTGGCTGCTTTGGCCTTTTAGTTTGTTGTAATTTTTGTCGCAGTTTATTGTTTTCTTCTTTTCTCCCTTGCTTTATGTTTCAAACGGCAGGACACTATCGCTAATGTCGATTCAATTGTAACAAAACAATGTTTTAAAAAAAGTGAAAAAATGACAAGCCCGCTGAGTTTCTTGCCGGATCTTCTCAGTTGAGGCCGCGTTGTGATCCTGTGGTTGCTTTTATAAAAATGACCATTCAAACGTGCTAGCGTTAAGCCTATTTGAGAATAAAAAATTTTGTTTTGATTTATGCCGCTGTACCCTCAGGTCTTCTTAGTTATTATTGTTGGTCTTACAGTATCTTGAGGCAGTGCAGTGTTTTGCTTGGTTTTGGATGTAATTATATTTCTTACAACATCCCAAGGCGGTGCAACACCCAACCATCTTCTGTATGGAAATTAAGATGTTTTTTTGATGTCATCCCTACCATCTTTACTGCGATCCCCAGGACACCTGCCAAGCGTGGGGATTATGGCAACCCCTCCCTTCTAAAAGCGGCTGATGACTGAAGAATTTAATATAAATAAAACAGTGATAGATTTTATACGAAAAATTAGTTTAAGGTCGCTCTATGGCCTATATTTAGGTAATTTCTTTGGCTTTTATTTAGATTTGAGTGGTAACTGACTGAAGATGTAACTCAAACTACAACCTCGTTGGTATTCGGTCGCTTTCTTTCTCCGATTAAAAAAGTACCCGTGATTAATCGAGACATAGAAATTCGCCTTTCGAAATCGTTTTTTAGGGTTCCATACCTAAAGAAAAAAGGAACCGTTATGGTCTGACTTCGTCTGTCACACCTATATATTTTAGGAACTGATGCTATCATTTTGAAACTTGGAATAGTTTTAGATCTCACTTACCCAACTTCATCGCAAATGAAAAAATATATATTTCCTTTAAGGTTTTTTTTTAATGTGGGTCGAAATGTGTCATCAAAATTTCAAAGCCAGACCAGCGAGCGGGGTATAGTAGGTATGTAAGGGTTTTATTTGCACATTTCAAAACAGATTTTTTACTTTTACTGTAACGTAGGTTTTGGCATAAGTAACTATAATAAAAAATGTAAAAAAAAAATACCGTTCCCCCCTTATCTCCGAAGTTTGTAGAAGGGAAAATCTGAAATAATTATGGGTAATACATGTCTATCAATGTTTTACAGGAAAAATTAAATTATCTTTCTAAGTAGTATACAGTTTTTTAGTAATAATCCTAATAAAATCTCGACAAATAAACTTAATTTTTCAGTTTGTTTTTTTTGCTATCTGACGAGTTACGTTAAATGAATAATAAAATTACTTTAATCCAGAGATGGTATGGAACTCTCAGTGCGCAAGACCGACTCGCACTTGACCGGTTTTTTTTTTTTAAATCAATATAGGTTGCCTGGAAGAGATCGCTTTTAGCGATAAGGCCGCCCATTGTTGCATTTTTTATTAATTTGTGTCTTATTCCTTTTGTATCTGTTTGTTTGTGCGCAATAAAGAATTGTCTATCTATCTATCTATCTATAGACATATTGGGGCTATAAAAATATAGATACATTAACTGTTGTTAGTACCAAAACACAAGTATAAAAAGTATTTAAATACCACAATAAACGTGTTATTAACCATTAATCGTTTTATATACCGGATGAGGTAATTCCCAAACATATAACCGACCTTTTGATGTTTATATAGTTAATATAACACTTGAATTTATTAACTTTTAAGATAAAATTATACCTACCAATATTTAATGTCCCTGCGGTCTTTTAGAACAAGGTCCGATAATACCTTTGACATTATCCATTGCGACAAAATAGAGAAAAAAATAAATAAGCGAGTGTTTAAACATTCAATCTACCAGATAGTTACGCGACCGACTCTAATAGCAGTATTATTATAATATTACTATGACACGTAGTAGATACGTTAATATACGTAGTGTATAGCTCTGTTACTTTCTATCGAGAAAGTAAGATTACAATAATATTGTTTTATGAGGTGGTAGTAGGACCTCAGACTCTGGATGAATTTGAAAAGTTCATTTGACCCCCGCTGCTCGAGTCAACGCGTGCGCGGATGCTGCTTGGGGGTACTGATCCGACTACTATCCCTATGGCAGCCTGGTTTGTTGTAATTTGGTCGTAATTTATTGTTTTCTTCTTTTCTTCCTTGTTTTATGTTTCGAACGGCAGGACACACTATCGCTGAAGTTCATCCAATAGGCATGATGACTGCAACGCAATACCAATAAATCTGTGGTTTTAAATATTAGAACAAATTGCACTGATTCCAAAAATGCATCTCATTTTCATCATAATAGACAGATTTTCGTGATATTTAAGCAAATAAATTACTTAAATACAGCTAATCGCCATTTTGTAATAAACGCTGACTAGAGTGAATGACGTCAATCCGGTGTAAATAAACAACTGTCAAACTGTCATCTTAACTTTTTCTTTGATACAATGATTCACTTTTATACCTACAGACAGATGTTTATTTACACCTTAGTGACGTCACATAATGGCGCCATGCACCGGCCATCGTTTTGGAACGAAATTCAAACTCTATTTTAAAAATTGAAAATATTGCTATTAATTGTAAATTTAATACAAAAATATGATTATTTTCGGCTATAGTAGACCCGTAAGTACATTATAGAGTATTTTTTCAAAATTAGTCGTCATGCCTATTGTAACAAGACAAACAATGTTTTCTTGCCGGATCTTCTCAGTTGAGGTCGCGTTGTGATCCGGTGGTAGCTTTTAAAAAATTTACCCTTAAAAATTGCTAGCGTTTAGCCTATTTGAAATAAATATTTTTGACTTTTGACTTTGACCCAAATGATATTAGATAAATGATATATCCTAGTGTCTCATATAGGCTGTACATAGACCTATGTATAATAGTAATGAGAAAAAACGAGTCTGTTAACGGGAGTTGAAAATGTAGTCGAAAATATGTTACTATTATTCGTCTATACTGTTCTAGACCGATCTAGAACGTTAGCGTGGAAATTTCGAGAATGAACTGAAATATTCTGGACGGTTCTAAAAATTTTGAGAATAATCTGGAAACACTAAAATGTTTTCAATGATTGTTTTCTTAAATCAGCCTAGAATATTCTGGATTGTTTTAGAAATTGAAAAGATAATCTGGTAAGGTCTAAAGTATATTTAAATGAATTGAAAACCCAGCGAAGTGCGAAGCGAAAAGTTAGTTTTTAATACAGTTAAATACCGTATTTCGTCGCTCAAGTCTGTTCAGAGCTTTACAATTTAAAAAAAAACTGAGAAATCGTTAATTAAAGCATCACGAGCCTATTCAAGGTTCAAATCTGGTTCCGCTAAACTATTCAATAATTATAAACTATTTTAAAATATATAACATACATAATTCACTAGCCTATCGAAAAAAAAAAATGCTAATCAGTGTTTTACTAACGGATTATCAGATCACTATATCTGATATAGTATAAATTGAATAATGATAACATTAGTTTTAATTTATGTAGGCATAAATAGTAAAATAATACTAAAATCTGTTTTATTAGGTGTTAAAGACGGTTACCCGTCCGGGTAAGAATAGCACCCTCCCATCTCCTCCCTTTGTTTGTCGGAAGAGGCGTCTGGGGAAACAAGAATACGGGTAGCAGCGTCTTTCTATTGAAAGAAAGCAAATGAAAAGAAAATATTTATTCGTGACTAAATAAACAAGAGAGAATGAAAAAAAATACCGGTCAAGTGCGAGTCGGTCTCGCGCACCGAGGGTTCCATAGGTACCATCTTTTTGGACGTATTAATTTTACTATTCATGTAACACCTCAGATATAAAAAAAAACAAACCCCAAAACTAAGTTTGTTTGTCGAGGGTTACTAAAAAACTGTACCTACCTACTCAAACTCAAACTCAAACTTTAGGAAGATCATTTTTTTTTAATTTTGATGACCCATTTCGATTTACATTTTTGGTTTTGGATTTTTGGTTGTCTGGAAGAAATCGCTGTTAGCGATAAGACCGCCATTTGTTTTTTTTTTTTTCATTTGCGATGTGGTTGGGTAAGGAAGATCTAAAATAATTCCAAGTTTCAAATCGATAGCGTTAGTGGTTTCTGAAACACACAGGTGTGACAGACAGACGAAGTCTCACCATAAGAAATAATTAATAATGAACAATCACACACAATTCATACATTCGCGTT
Source organism: Furcula furcula (assembly GCA_911728495.1). Classification (NCBI taxonomy): domain Eukaryota; kingdom Metazoa; phylum Arthropoda; class Insecta; order Lepidoptera; family Notodontidae; genus Furcula; species Furcula furcula. The sequence goes on along the minus strand of OU452269.1, from coordinate 11,306,471 downwards.
ATATAGATTATTATAATAATATATTATGTTTCCCCACACTCACACATATACACTTGCATTTACACCACAATACACTCACTTAGAGGCACATACATTACACCCTACACACTGTTTCCACATTATAAGGCCCTGCCCTCATTATGTTTAAAATTGGAATAGGCATGATGACTGTAACACAATACCAATAAATCTGTGGTTTTAAATATTAGAACAGATTGCACTGATTCCAAAAATGCATCTCATTTTCATAATTATAGAGAGATTTTCGTGATATTTAAGTAAATAAATTACTTAAATACAGCTAATCGCCATTTTGTAATAAACGCTGCTCAGAGTGAATGACGTCAATCCTGTCAAACAACTGTCAAACTGTCATCTCAACTTTTTCTTTCATACAATGATTCACTATTAACTTGTATACCTAGACAGATGTTTATTTACACCGCCGTAGTGACGTCACAACATGGCGCCACGCACCGGCCATCGTTTTGGAACGAAATTCAAACTCTATTTTAAAAATTAAAAATATTGCTATTAATTGTAAATTTAATACAAAAATATGATTATTTTCGGCAATAGTAGACCCGTAAGTACATTATAGAGTATTTTTTCAAAATTAGTCATCATGCCTATTGTAACTGGTAATTGGTATCCCAAGATACAGGCTTTGCCTAGTTTGGGATCCCTTGGTGATTTTGAGCTCATTGTTTAGATTATCGTCTCCTTTTTGTTTTAATTTACTGGAATTGTTAATTCTGTTAATAAAGAACTTTTATTATTATTATTTTAAGGGTTCCTTTTTTACCTTTTAGGCATGGAGCCCTAAAAACAAGAACTATTTTATAGACTGTGTCACAGGAAGGTCTCAACCTGATCGCGACAACACAAGCAGCGCTGGTCTTCCGTTGAGACTTATACAAGTCTCCTGAACAAAACGATGCTTTAAAATAACTTTTTTTGTATTATAAAACACCTTAGTTATTTTTTATCTGGGACCATACTGCCAAGTCTTCAGTTAGTCATTCTTTTACCGACCAAAGAGATTACAAATCAATTTTTTAAGCCGATCTAGTAGGCCGCGACTAATCTGGTAGGCCACGATACATTCGTCTTTGGTGGAACGTATTTGTACGCATGTGCATAGGAGTTATTTGAATGAATTGAGCGCCATAATATTATCTGTATCCCCTAGTTTGTCGCGGCCATTTTGAAGTACTCCGCGCCGATGTTTATGTTAGTCTCAAGTGTCATGCACGATAACGGCGCGCGTTATTGAAAAGACGATATCTCAAGTTGTTTGTATTAGAGTACTATACGATACATACATCGTTAGAATCGTTATGAATTAAGCTAATAGGATATGTATGAATGAGTACGCATTTATCTTATAGGGTACTGTTAATTCAGAGTTTTTTTTTTTTAACTTAAGTTTTTTTTTTTTCTAGGTTTTTTGAAAAAAGTTATAATAAATATACATTAAAAACATTCTTAGTAAAAGTATTTGTTTTATTTGCAAATAGATATATTATTTTACACATATTAGTTAAAAAAACACGCCTCCCCATACATTTTTCCACGGCGATTAACTACCGAGTGACGAAGCGCGCCAAAAAGCGCGCCAAAATGTTTGCACAGACTAATAAGAATTCAAATGTTCGATGTTCAGTGAGTGTATTTTTATGACAAGTGATATTATATGTCATCCTTATCTAATAACTAACTCTTTGTGAAAGTTAGAGCAGTTCAGATACACTTTAGAGAGGTAAAATTGTTTATTAAAATAGCGCGGTAAAACGCGGACGCGAGAAGCGCTCGGACAGATGTGCTATAAAAAACCGCGGACGTTAGAAGCGCTCTGGACATGGCAGGGGATAAATAATAGTATCACACGAATATATTAATACATAATGATGTGCAGTTTCATAAACTACTATTTCAACACACTTGCTCGTAAAGTGAGCTTTATCACATCGATTTTAGGGCCATACACCGAGCTATTACAAACGCGTGCGTAATGACATTACGCACTAGTGCGTAATAGAATTATCCCCACTAAGTCAAATTAGTACCTTACTGCAAGTTATTTGTGAGTAAACAGAGCATTCTTAATTTAACCGAGTAATACAGTATTTTTTTTTAATAAAAGCAAACAGGTTTTGCTGGTGGAGTGCCACTGAAAATCCATAATATATATTTTTCTCAGAGAAAGTACCAAAGGAGTTAGTATCGCGTCGATTCCCCGAACAAATTTTTCGTGGCACTTTTGCGGGGTGCGGGAGGCGAAGTAAACACACACAGATACACTTTCACGCATACCCACACTATAATAAACTCGCAACACATTCAAAAATACACGCACACAAATAAAGAATGACCTGACCATATGACCAAAAATTTGGCAGAGGGGGTAGCGCATCATGCTCTCTCCAGTGGTATCTCCTCTAAGATATTTTTGGAATAAATAAATGAAGTCCTTAATTAAGTCAAACAAACATTTATTATTATCCAATTATTCATAATTAACAATAATTTGTTATAAAATATTAAAATATTTGCATTTTATCACATAATATTATAATTTTGAAGTATTCTGTATGTTCATTCACATTGCATTGAGCCCGTGAAAAATAAAAACGCGCGCCATTTTCCATAATTGTCATATTTTGTTTTTATTGTGTTTATCGCTGTGTGGTAAATTATTTAGCTTTTTCCTCGCAAGTGTGTTGAAAAACGTCGTATGAAACTCGTGAGCTTTGCTCATGACACACTCGGCTGAATTACGCCCTCACCTGCGACTCGGGCTACAAACCACAGCCTCGTGAGTAATGAGCAACCTAGCTCACTTGTATCATAATAATAATAATAATAAACCCGCAGGGCAGCTAGTGGCGAGCTGTTGGTGCGTAACGACACCACGGACCCGAGTGCTCCAGAGATTCGGTCAGGGCCCCCCACCTCGGTGTGTCTTCGTCGGCCGAGTGGAAACCGAAGGGGACCCGCAGGACTCTCAGCTCTGGCTTGCCTTAATTGGCCGTCCAGAGAGGAGCTGTTAGAGCTATATGCTCCAGGGGTGGTGTTAAAGGGCATAACCCGCGAGTAACCACGGATAAAGCGCAGCACACCTCTCGACACCCCTGAGCCATTCACACCGGTGTTGCACTCCGCCGTCTTTTGACGGCCATATGGAGAGCCCATCTAGTGGGTGGCAAGTCACCGCTTGCCAAAATATAATTAGTAAACTAATTATGGCAAGTGACCCCGGCCTTTTACGGATAGCCCAGTGTTTAGTCCCCCAAATGCCCACGAAAAACCATTTATAAATCTTTCCACATACTTATAATAGTCCCTACACGTGCCAGAGTCAACTACTGTTTATATCTTATTTCCAGCAGTTGATTCTGGCAGGTGTGTTCCATTTCATTACTTCCTCCCAACCGGCCTCTACGTGTTGGATTTGTCCCCACGCAAGCCTTTTAAAAGTCCGGGTATAAAAGCCCGTGTTATCATATATAAAAAATATATATATATATCTTGGGACAATCCACACATGGTCATCCGATCCCAAACTAGGCAGAGCCTGTATTATGGAAACCAGACAACTGATACTAATACTTATATATACTTTTTTTTTTGTAAATACATAAGACTTAAATAGATAAACAACACCCGGACGCTTGGCGGGAATCGAACCCACGACCCATCGGTTAGCAGGCAGGGTGTCTGACCACTAGACCAACGGGCCCGTCTTAATATACTATTATATGTTACTTAAGACCTTGAATTGCTATATCCTTAAGTATGTCCCATTTTCAACCAATCAACTCGTATTTCAGTGAAAGATTAGCTATCTAATGTGTGTGAAAACCGCTTAAAAGTATAGAGATACCTTCAGTGAAAGATTAGCTATGGTGAAAACCACTTAAAAATCCCCATTGTGGATAAGTAGTAGTAATAGTATTCAGACAGATGCGGAAAAAAAATTGGTTTTATACTTATTGAACCTACTACAAGCCAGTGTTTCCAACCACACTGACTAGACCAACGGGCCCAAACATAATATATTATAATTTAATCAATTTTGATCACGGGCGGGGTTTTTGTTCTTCTGTAATTTATACTATTTTAATGTGAATATGACGTATCTTTTGGTTTAGGTACAATAAACAATATTCTATTATCTTTTTATATGCAAATATTTCGCTACTAAGACATATTGAGAGTCGGATCCTTTGTGATATGGAAATTTCAAAACCATATACGTAAGTACGGTTTCGAAATATCCATAATATTTCAAATTTTATTTTGTACCGTGAGTAGTATTAGTATACTACTAGTACTAATTCTATTCTATTGTTGATGGCTTTAAATCGGGCCCGGTAACCACCGGAACGCACTTCGATCCAGTTGGATCCATTGTGCATGCCCTAGCCCTTACTCTGTTGCTGACGTGTCGAAGAGTTCCCTCAGCTACGCAACGATTGCGCCAGCTTGGAGCTGTACATAATCATCTGGTGTAGGATAGGCTACTCCCAGATGACCCAACCTACGTCTTGCAAGAGTGTCACAGCTGCACAAGTGTCGCATTGACTCTTTTTCACCTTCACAGAATCTACAAGTATCAACAGTATTTAGTGCTTATTGGTACCAAGTGAGTGAGTGCCTTTATTTGTGATCTGTTTAGGTTTAATAATGTCACTCCAAAGTCCATCCTTGTGTTAGAGAAAGGTTTTGATTGGTTTAGGTCTGACGCTTCCCTCCATTCCTTTTTGTATTCATTCCTAGCATGCGCTTATAATGCTTGGTGACACGTTCCATATTGCCACAAATGGTTCAGGGCCAACCAAATGACTTTGTGAACCGCCCTTACCTAGTCTGTCCGCCTTCTCATTACCCTCGACGCCTTCGTGTCCAGGTACCCTGATAAGGCTGATGTTGTGTCCTTCCAGGTTGTTCAAACCTGTAACACCTTCTTTAACCAGTTTAGAGACAACTCTGACGTTTAGAGACTTGAAAGCTGCCTGACTGTCACTGAGAACCTTGACCTTTCTCGGTCACATTTCTTTCATGCTTGCAATTATGGCAAAAGCTTCCGTTTAACTAAGCTACACCGTCATACTGTGTCCCTATTATTATTAAGTTAAAATTAATGAACTCATAAAATCTGTTATCGCGTTGGCCGTCAAAAGAAACATAGCGAAACGTGTATTGATGTGCAATTATTTTGTTGGTTCCAGATCAAACATTATCTGATTAGTCGATTACATTGAATTAAATTGTGGCGGAACGTTTTTGAGAAACGCTATGATATTTAAATGACATTAATAAATTCGTATTCCTTATCTAGTGAACCGTTTGAAGTTGAATTGATGCTGACATTAGGCGGTTAAATTAAAATAAAATACATATAAAATGCTGATATAATAATGTATATTATGTGCTATGGAAGTAGCCGCGGCTAGTGGTATATAGTGCGGAAAATACCCCAGGCCTATATTTTTAGGGTTCCATACCTAAAAAAAGGAACTCTTATGGTCTGACTTCGTCTGTCACACCTATATATTTCAGTAACCACTGACGCTATCGATTAGAAACCAGAGGGCCTGCTAGGCCCTCTGGTTTCTGGTTATGTTATTATACCATTTCAAATATCCATATGCAAGCAAATACTATAGACATATTAATTTGCATTTGAGAACATTAATAAGTTTATTCAGTGGCTCCATACTGACAAAAATACTTTGCCTACCCTAGGATTTCTCTAAATAGTCTTAATTTTAAAAAATCTTAGTTTGGATATGAATTAACGTAATTTTTTTAAGGTAAATGGATATGTTGGTAATATTGGTTAATTTAAGGATATTTGTGCTGGAACACGAACAAATAGCATAAAGCATAAACAACTCGCAGATATTTTTGCCTGCTTTCTGTGCACGCCACTGGGGCCTAGACAAGATGCAATAGCTTCATAGCGAATCTATTTCTTCATTCGCTAACGATGTCAATTCCCTATAATTTGTCACGTGACTTTTCGATGACTTATGTCATTCCCATACATTTTTTAACCGACTTCAAAAAAAGGAGGAGGTTCTCAATTCGTCTGTATATATATATATATTTTTTATGTATGTTCGCGCATAACTCTGGCAATTATGAACCGATCTGAAAAAATCTTTCTTCCATCCATTCTTTAATCCGTTAATTGGGTCCCATAAAAAAATTATTGCTTAGTAATAAGTAGTTCCTGAAAAAACAAGAATGGTGACTGCGCACTGAGACTTGCAAGAAAGCCTATATAGATGACGTTTTAGTCGCTCGGACTCGCTCGGTCGGACAAAAATAGTCATAACTCTGGCAAATATTTACCAATTTCAATGATTCTTTTTTTATTCGAAAGAAGAAACCACTGTATTGAATCTGTATGAATTTTATTACAACCGGATAAGAACTTCCTGGAGGACCATGAACGATGTGGAGGAATTTATCTGGTAAAAACCATAAAACTGATGTTCTCCATTACATTGCTCTGACAATTATGAACCGATTTCGATGATTCTTTTTTTATTCGAGAGAGTAAACTACTATGATGTTTTCATGCAAATTTCATTACGACCGGATATTTTTTTCTGAAGAAACATGAATTATGTAAAACTATGTAGACGATAATGTGATCATAACCTACCTAGATAATTTTACGGTTTTCGATGGTTCAATCTTTATATATGAAAATATCACTAAAAAGTTTAAAATAAAATCTTTTTAAAAAAAAATTGAACCGACTTCAATATCACTGAAAAGTATAAAATAATTTAAATATTATTGAAGTTGGTGCCAAATATACACAGCAGGTACGCTAACACCAACTTCAATAATATTTAAATTATTTTATACTTTTCAGTGATATTGAAGTCGGTTCAATTTTTTTTTAAAAAGATGTTACATTGTCCAGGGGGGCTGGAATAGTTTTAGATCGTACTTACCCAACCTCATTGCAAATGAAAAAAAAAAATTTTTTCTTTTACTTTTTTTTATAATGGGGGTCGAAATGGGTCATCAAAATTTCAAAGTGAAACTTCTACATCATATGAGAGGGATTTATTTGTACATCTCAAAACAGATTTTTATTTTGGTTTAGGTCTCGTAGTTTTTGGCTGATAATCTAAAATGTAAAAAAAAAACTGTTGCACCCTTATCTCCGAAGTTTGTAGAGGGAAAAATCTAAAATTTTTTTTTTTACTCCCTATAAGCCAGTGCTTGACTGCAGTCCCACCTGATGGAAAGCGGCGACGCAATCTAGGATGGTAAAGCACACTGGCTTATTAAAAGCCTATTCACTCTAGCTTTGAAGACACCCAGGTTATAATCGGGCGGAAAAACTGACGCAGGCAAACTGTTCCAGTCCTTAGCTGTCCTTATTATTAATGACGATGCAAATCGCTTAGTTCGGACTGAAGGCGTTTGCCACATAAGGGTGTGTGCGCGCCGTGCGTCTCGTTGTCCGATGATGGAAGGGGGATGGTGGAATCAAGTCATGTAATTCCTGCGCACACTCTCCAAAATGCATCCTGTAGAATACCGAGAGGCTGGCTACTCTGCGCCTGTGCTCCAGGCTTTGTAAATTGGTCTCTACTAACCCAGAGTTACCAATAAGCCTCTTAGCGCGCCTCTTCACTGAGTCCAAAGCTGAAAGATGGCATTTCGCAGCACCAGCCCATATGTGACTACAGTACTCCACACACGATCGGACTTGCGCTTTATATAACATCAAAAGCTGCTCCGGTGTGAAGTACCGATGGACCTTTGCAAGGACACCTAGCTTCCTTGCAGCTACCTTGGCCTTGGACTCAATGAACCGCCCAAAGTTGAGGTTTGAGGAAATTTCAACTCCCAACAACTGAAGGCGGTCGGTGTATTCCAAGGATACATTCTGAAAAGTAGGAGCCGAGGTGAAAGGACTCCGTTTGGCGGTGAAAAGACACGCGAAAAATCTAAAATGATTACGGGTAATATGTATACCCATAATTATTTCGGATCATTTTATTTTTCCTGTAAAATATAGATAGACATGTGTATATCTACATTTTACAGGAATAATAAAATGATCTCTCTAAATAGTACAGTTTTTTAGTAATCCTAAAAAATCCTCGACAGTTTTGCAGTTTGTTTTTTTTGCTATCTGAGGTATTACATGAAGAGTATGGTATGGAAGCCTCGGTGAGCGAGTCCGACTTGCACTTGACCCGTATTTTTTTATCTACCATACTGTAAATACTAAGTAGTAAGGTCACCGACATAGCTTTCAGAATCTGCAAGTTGAAGTGGCAATTGGCAGGCCACATCGCTCGAAGAACCGATAACCGTTGGAGAAGAAAGGTTCTCGAGTGGCGACCACGAACCGGAAGACGCAGCGTTGGCAGGCCTCCCACTAGGCTTCCTTGCTTTATGTTTCGAACGGCAGGACACAATATCGCTAATGTCGATTCATTTGTAACAAAACAATGTTTAAAAAAAAAGTGAAAAAATGACAAGCCCGCTGAGTTTCTTGCCGGATCTTCTCAGTTGAGGCCGCGTTGTGATCCGGTGGTAGCTTTTAAAAAATGACGATTCAAAAGTGCTAGCGTTAAGCCTATTTGAAATAAAGATTTTTGAGTTTGAGTTAGGTGGGCTGACGACATTGTGCGCGTCGCAGGTAACCAGTGGATGCAAATAGCCAATTGTCGTTCATTGTTGCGTTCTAAGGGGGGGGGGGGAGGCCTATGTTCAGCAGTGGACGTCTTCCGGCTGGTGATGATGACTGTAAATACTTAGTTATTTACAAATATCACAGCAAATGCGCATCATGGGCATTGTATTTTACGAACCGTCCAGGTAGGTAACACCGCAGGGTCAGATATCCTGTCGCCAAGCAGCAGCGTGTAAACATTGCTGTGTTCCGGTGTGAAGGGCACTGTAGCTGGTGAAATTACCGGACACAAGAGACTTAATATCTAATGTGTTAAAGGTAACGCGCTAGTGATTCTTCTGGTGTTGCTAGCATCTATAGGCTGCGGTGACTGCTTAACTTCAGGCGGCCGCATGCTTGCTTGCCACCTTGGTAGTTTTTTTTCATCATCATCAAAGGCCTCTCTTAGACAGTTAGCCATTTGCATCCACCGGTTACCTGCGACGCGCACAATGTGGTCAGCCCACCTAGTGGGAGGCCTGCTTACGCTGCGTCTTCCGGTTCGTGGTCGCCAAGAGAGAACTTTTCTTCCTCATTGGTTTCTCGGTTCTTCGAGCGATGTGGCCTGCCCACTGCCACTTCAACTTGCAGATTCTACAAGAGCTACGTAGGTAACCTAGGTTCTTCGGCGAATCTCCTCATTACGGATTCTGTCGCGCAAAGAAACTCCATGAATAGCTCTCTCCATAGCTCGCTTTGTGACTGTGAGCTTCTCTAAAAGGCCAGCAGGATTTTTTTTACTCTACTGTTACTGATTTAAACTAACTTAATATCAAATTAATGGAAATTTCTCAACAGCCTCGATTGTCTTACGTTCGCGAAGTATTTTTTTTATCATACAGAAATAGATACTGGTCGCTCCCGCTATAATTAATCTTTCAAAAACCCGTTTTCAGTACGTTTTGTCGAACGCCTCGCGGGAATTGAACCGGCGACCTTCGGATTAAGCGGTATGACGCTCGGCAGCTGCGTCATAGGGTACATCTCGTCACTGCTTTGCATAATTTAAATCAATAAATAATTCAAGCACATGATAAAATAAAGGTGGTCTCAAACTGATGTGATATCGCCGAGCGAGGATACAATTGCTAACTATCTGACCCACGGTTGTTATCACCATGCGGTGAGATTCCCAAAAAACTTGTACACCACGGTTAATGTCTACACGTATTTAAACCCTACCTTATCGTCTTGATGAGTGGGGTTTTTTGCCCGACGGAGTGCTAATTCTCGAGAGTATGTATGTATGTGTGTGTATCCTTTGCTTCAGCCTAAACTGCTTGATGGATTTTGTCATAAGTTGTTGTTAGATCCGTCTTTGTTGTGGTTGTGACATAGCCTATATATTAAAAAAATAAGTATATGGTGGCTGTCAGTTGCCATTTCGTATTTTTCCTTCCGAAAACAAAAGTCAAAGTATACATATACCTGTTGTTTTAGACCATTTAGTTTCTACTACATAAAATGATTCCTGATATTTACACGAAATTCTTGTAATACTTAATATGTTTTAGGATGTATGTAAATTAATATCGATAAGGCACCACTATCGCATTAGGCTGCACCTGTAATGATAGTTGTTGGAAATAAATAAATAACATAAATCTTTATTACACATTGAAATAAAACTAACGTCACTCGTCGTCGACGCCGTCACATATTGCGATTTTATTGTACTTGTTTAAATTTTGACACTGTCGATCGGCTGTAGCTGACACGCATCGATGTGCGTGAACCTTTAACAGTATGTATCTACCGGCACGTCTACGGACGATTATTTTTATCCATTTAAATAATACAATTATAACGAGGTGAAAAACTAATATAAATATTTATTTGCTATAAAATAGATTTTTGATCATAAAAAAATATATTATCTTTCCTTTTGGGTATTTCTAATGGGAAAATAATATTCTTTGGAATAATGTTTGTTGGAATTAACATAAAATATTTAAAAAAAAAAATTGAACCGACTTCAATATCACTGAAAAGTATAAAATAATTTAAATATTATTGAAGTTGGTGTTAGCGTACCTGCTGTGTATATTTGGCACCAACTTCAATAATATATAAATTATTTTATACTTTTCAGTGATATTGAAGTCGGTTCAATTTTTTTTAAAAAGATTTTATTTTAAACTTTTTAGTGATATTTTCATATATAAAGATTGAACCATCGAAAACCGTAAAATTATCTAGGTAGGTTATGATCACATTATCGTCTACATAGTTTTACATAATTCATGTTTCTTCAGAAAAAAATATCCGGTCGTAATGAAATTTGCATGAAAACATCATAGTAGTTTACTCTCTCGAATAAAAAAAGAATCATCGAAATCGGTTCATAATTGTCAGAGCAATGTAATGGAGAACATCAGTTTTATGGTTTTTACCAGATAAATTCCTCCACATCGTTCATGGTCCTCCAGGAAGTTCTTATCCGGTTATAATAAAATTCATACAGATTCAATACAGTGGTTTCTTCTTTCGAATAAAAAAAGAATCATTGAAATTGGTAAATATTTGCCAGAGTTATGACTATTTTTGTCCGACCGAGCGAGTCCGAGCGACTAAAACGTCATCTATATAGGCTTTCTTGCAAGTCTCAGTGCGCAGTCACCATTCTTGTTTTTTCAGGAACTACTTATTACTAAGCAATAATTTTTTTATGGGACCCAATTAACGGATTAAAGAATGGATGGAAGAAAGATTTTTTCAGATCGGTTCATAGTTGCCAGAGTTATGCGCGAACATACATAGAAAAAAAAATATATATATATACAGACGAATTGAGAACCTCCTCCTTTTTTTGAAGTCGGTTAATAAGAAGTAATTATTTTTGTAAGTTGTTAGTCATTAATTATATAAGAATTAATATCGTATTCTAATTAATTGTCCTATACAACGTGTTACAAAATACCCCGTAAAAAATATAATTAATTAATATTATTATTTTCACTGATGTGCAAACCGTAATAACCGTAGTAAACGCAGAATGCACCCACATTTATCCCACCTAATCCGCGGAACGACAAAAAATTTAAAAGACCTAACCTAACGAAACTACCTAAACGATGATGATAGTTTATTCGGTAACTACCTAAACGAACACTTACTTTTTCAAACGTCAGCAGATTTGAAATTGACAACATATTTTTTTTCCAGCTTTACATTTTTTGTAGCCACTACGAAGTAAATATAAATCCGTGTAGCCACTATACTCTGTCCATTTTATTATTGGTTTTTGACAGCTGACGTCCATGAAGTTTCGTATTGTTAATGTTACAAATTCACAGAAATAATATTGTACTTCAGGGACGCGTACCGCACTTTAGTGTTTTGCCACACATAACGATAACTACGATTGTGCCACAGATTACAAATAATCGATAGAAATAAATGCTAATATGTAAATAAGGTGTAATGTCTTCATTATTTTCGTCTTATTTACATTAATTTTCATTCATTTTATTTTGAGGGCCTCATGCATATTATAACAAAGAAAGACAACAAATTTTTAAGGTTGAAAACATTAACATGAGTTCAGTCAGAATCAATGATAGGATGAATGTACATTTTTCGATATCGATTATTTCGTTCACTTACTATGTTCACGTTCCTATATACGTCAAACGTCGAGCTGTCAAAAAACCAATAATAAAATGGACAGAGTATAAGTACTTGAGTATAATGACATCCTTGTATTGAGGTAGCAAACATTTATGAATGAAAAATAGAAAAACTATTAAAGTAGACAATTATTAGGTAAAATAGATACGCAGGCCTTTCTGTTAAATAATCTGGTTCCCCGACATGACAGCTTACTAGGGTTGACAACATTTTTGGCTTAGATAATTAATTATATTTTTTACGGGGTATTTTGTAACACTCTGTATATGAGTCTCAGTTTGGTTACGCAACGTCAGGCAAGGTCAGCCCGTTTAGTGGCATTGGAACTGAGCGTCTCCGTGCTTCGGAGTGCACGTATAGTCTGTGCCGGTTGTTCTCCATGTCAGAGACCTAAAAATGTCTATCTTATAAGTACAGAATGCTAAACACCTTGCCCGAAAATTAAGGAAAATGCTAATAAAAGTTAAACAAATGTACATTTAATAGATGGGACCGCATTGTGCAGGGTCATTGACACATCCACAAGGCTACCGAATTATCACCGAATCAGCTGTGCGTGCTGTCTATTACTTCTGCCGTTAAGGCTAGAGTGCTATAAGCGCTCGCCTCCTATTGTCCGGTGAAGCTGTAATGGCCATCTGCGGCCAACAGCGTCTATCAGTCTCAAAAAATTTTTTTTAAGTATGCATACCTACTTGTTGCATGGCAACACTAAATGTATAATAATAATATCCACACACGGTCTTCCGATCCCAAACTAGGCACAGCCTGTACTATGGAAACCGGACGACTGATACTAATACTTATATTTTTTTTTTGTAAAGACATTCTTAAATAGATAAATAACCCAGACACTTGGTGGGAATCGACCCCACAACCCATCGACTAGCAGCCAGAGTGTCTAACCACTAGACCAACGGGCCCGCCAAATACATAAATAATAAATTACCATTTTTTTATTTACTAATATATTCTATTTTATATTCTATCTAATTACACATGCTTTAAATCTTTATTTCTTAAATTTTTTAAATAATATATGGGAAATAATTAAAGGATAATAAGAAAAGATTAAGTACTCACAAAGCAACTTTCATACAGTCATTTGAACCCGAGTCTAACACCTCGTTATCACAGACAGAAGTCCTTAACCACCGCGCTAATTATACTTGCTTGATCGGATTGAAAATTAGGTATACTTGCATATGTATACCTCTATGTCATGAATATTAGAAATTGGTAGCGTTGTTTTTATTATTATTAAGTTGCTGAAACTGTGTACACAAATCCATACAATTGTTTTGTACTGTGGAGCTGCGGTGGCCTGCACGCACACTTCCCGCATTGCGTTCGCATATAGTAGGGACGCACAGAGCCGCCTGTGCGACTACTACACACGGGCCTTCTTTAAGGCAGGGGGTACTTCATCACCTTTCTATTAGACCCGTGCACAAGAGGATCTGATATTGGCTGTGTATTTTATAGTATTCTTTGTGTTGTCCACAGAGTGATATGTCAACGCGCAGCGCGAGCTCAACGTTCCGCGCGCGTCGCGGCCACAAGGAGCGATCCAAGAACTTCACAGAGCTGGAGAAGCGGACGGTGCTGGAGCAAATCGCCCGACACAGGGACGTGCTGCGACAGGGCCGCTCCAACAACGCAACGAACAGGAGCAAACAGGTGAGTTGCACAGAGGACTATAAATTGCACAGAGAACTATAAACTGCACACACATGATGTTGCTGGTTGACTTAGGTTAAGAAGTTCCCTTCGGAGTCGCTGGACGTTCGGGGTGGGGGCCCTTAGAACGTCCATTGAGTACGGCGGCGACTCCGACGAGGACGGCGCGGCGGCTGGGTTGCGACCCCCGTCCCCGTGAACACCGTGACTGGTTCCCGAGGGGCTACAATGCGCCCCCTGCGGCGGGCTCAAAGGCAAGGCACTGAGAGGCCCCTAGTGCAGATCCCACCGGAGAGCCCTGTGCGACAACCGCAGGGTTTTTAGTGGGTAAGAATCCCACATACCCCTGTCGAGCCCCACAGCTCCTGGGGATCTTTCGAAGTTTTCCCCCCCCGCCAAAAAAAAAAGTTAAGAATTTCTGATTGAGTGACATATTATATTCTCCGTACTATTTTTTTTATGTATTGTTTTTAATATGGGCAATAAAGTATTTTAAATTGCACAGACAGATATAAAGTTCACAGATAGCTATAAATTCCACAGGACTATAAGTTACACAAATAGACACGCGAACAGGTATGTTTCTTTAATTGGGTAGCACAGAATGTTGTAAGTAGCACCAGTACTATTATGTATTCTGTGGTAGCACGGAAAACTATAACTTAACCTGCGCTGTCCGATTAACATCGCTCGCGCGACGATGCGTTGCGTCCGACGAAAATGATCGTGCGACCGTGCGTTCAATCATACTGGTAACAAATGAATGTCCTAAAGTCGTGCGATCATGCGATGCGACCGAATGCGGTCTCATCGCACGATGAAATCGCATCGCATCATCGCGCGAGCGATGGCAATAGGAAAGCGCTGAAGTGTCGGAAAATGAGCGGGCGAAGCTCTGCGCGGGTCAGCTAGTTAAATAGCTAAACTATCCTTATTAGGTATATCGACGTATCGATATTTTTTGCATGATGTGTTTACTGATATTAGAATTTACGCCGTGAAAGTTATCGTTTCAGCTAGCCATAAGAGATAAGTGTATATTTCGCGTTGTAAACGAAATAAAGAAAAAAAATTGTGCGTGCGTGGAGTCCCTCCGCGCGGAAGAAGTGAAACTTCACTCTCGCTCTGTATTGTACGACACTGTACGACACCGTACGACACCGGTCAGCCACTCACTCACACACTCACGCTCACTCGCATTCACTCACGCTCACTCACGCTCACTCACTCACCCACTCACTCAGTCTTTCATAACCTTAACAAATTTAACGCTTAACGACGTAACGCTTAACGTCTAACGCGTTAAGTGATAACTTTTTTAATGTTTTATATTTGTTTATTTGTCAATTTTGCATACATGTACATAATCTCCATAGGTATTAGATAGGATTTAGGTATAAGTACAGTACATGCACCCTGTAAGGGCGTTTTCAAGTCAGTGCGTTTAATTTTACATTATTATAAATACTAATTCTATATCCAAATAATTCATTCGTCAGCATTAATTCAATTATAATTTGTCAATTAACAATATTCTTATAAATAGTAAAGTAAATATAGGTAGTGATATTATTTAACGTTAATCTGGCATTATTATTTTATTTTAAATTTAAATTAAATGAATTTAAATGAATCTAAATAAAATTAAATGAAATTACGCCTGTATCGCAATAATGAAGTTTTGGAAGTCGCATAAGAAGTATCACTTCAAAAAAAACACGAAACTCCATAGTTCCGTTAGTAAGTTATTATTTATTTATCCTTTATTGTACACAGAAACACATACAAAAAAACATTTACAACAGTAAAGATATAACAAAGGGCGAGCTTAACTCATTAAATGAGTTTTCTTCCAGCAAACCCAGGTGCATTGAGTGAGTTGAGACAAAATCAGGGGTAAAAGCAAAATAGTGCACAAAAGTGGGTAAAAGAAAGAAGTAAAATGTTGACATATACTTATTACAATTCATACATAAATACACAACCATATGGTTATATATATATATATATACACACATCAAAAGTGTCTAGGGATCAAGCATTTTTGGGCAAAAAAATGGGCAGAAGAACAATGGCGTTTCGTGTGCTTTTTTGATGAGTCTCGTTTTGGTATGAGACCGGATACAAGACGTATACGACACTGGAGAACCCCTGGACGCCAACAGCGATTAAAATCCTGCCAGGAAGTCCATCCTTATAGTGGTGGAACCATCATGGTATGGGCGGGTATTTGGATCGGCGGAAGAACTGAGTTGATTTGGATCAGAGGCAACCTCAACGCTCAAATTTATGCTGAGACGATTGTATCAGACGTCATCGTTCCTCTACAAGTGCAAATCGGTCCCTTATTTCAGTTAATGCATGATAATGCACGACCGCACACCGCAAGAGTTGTAAGACAGACTCTCGCCGCAGCTAACATCAATGTCCTGCCCTGGCCTGCTCAGTCGCCAGACTTGAACCCGATTGAGCATGCATGGGATATGCTACAGAGAAGAGCTCTGCCGAATATGGAGGGTATCCAGTCGCAAGAAGACCTTTTTTTGTTGTTGCAACGAACATGGGCGGCCATTCCACAGCGTGATTTGGATGAACTCATTTTGAGTATGCCAAACCGATGTTCTTGTGTTGTTAGTGTTCGCGGTAGAAACACGGATTATTAATTGTTTAAGTTACCCAATAAAATTTTAAAGAAAACTGTTATTTCAGTCTTTTTTTCGAACTATTGTGTTAGTGGTTCAAATGTCAAAAATCCCTTTATTAGGAAAATGGCAAATTTCTTTATTAATGCAAAGGTGACTTGGTTTATCGTTACTGTGACAAACGAAAACACTTTATTTGATGAATCCTTAAAGAAAATTTTAATTAATATCAATCAGGAGAAAAGTTATTGCAAAAATATATGTTGATCCCTAGACACTTTTGATGTGTGTATATATAAGAAAAACACATAAATATGTATATATACTTCAATAATATATATTTATATATATAAAAATATATATAATATACACTAATACATACAAAAAAAAAAGATGTATAAATAAATCACAAAGTGGGATATGAACAAGGGCTGGTATTATAATTATTATTTTTTCGTTTTATTTTGGTATATGGAGTGCAACACCGGTGTGAGGGGCTCAGGGGTGTCGAGAGGTGTGCTGCGCTTTCTCCGTAGTTACTCGCGGCGTTATGCCACACTTCCACCCCTGGAGCATATAGCTCTAACAACTCCTCTCTGGACGGCCAATTAAGGCAAGCCAAAGCTGAGAGTCCTGCGGGCCCCCTTCGGTTTTCACTCGGCCGACGAAGACGTCGAGGTGGGGGCCCTGACCGACTCTCTGGAGCACTCGGGTCCGTGGTGTCGTTACCAACAGCTCGCCACAAGCTGCCCTGCGGGCGTATTATTATTACACGTGTAACTAGATATGAATTAATAATTTCGATTGCTAAGGCCAGTCTATTTTCGGGTAATTAAATATCTTTGATTATAATATATTTGTATATTATGATAAGCTGTCACGATCGTCTAGCCATCATAATTGTGAATCTTTATTGATCCGGTGGTGGCCAGACAGTCTGGCTCACCGTATTTCCTGTAGCCTCCGTGGTACACCAGGAAATCCGGGGTCAAGGGTCAAAATCCCACGGTGAACTACTTTGAGCTTCCTTAATTAATTGTGGTTTAAAAAGTAAAATGACCGAATGAAAGATTCATGATGAATGAATGATTTATTAGGTGTTAACCCTTGTGTCCTTCGGAGTCGCTGGACGGTCAAGGGGGGGGGGGGGGTGCCTAGGACCTCCGAGAAGGACGGCGGCGGGGTTGCGACCGCCGTCATCGTGAGTTATTGGTTCCCGGGGGGCTATAATGCACCTCCCGGCGACGGGCTCAAAGGTAACGCACTGAGGGGATGCGACGGTCGTGGGGTTTTTAGTACCCCGGTTGAGCTCAGCTCCCGGGGATCTTTGAGGGTTTCCCCCGCGGAAAAAAAGGTCCCTGGTGCATGGAACCGTCCAGGTAGGTACCACCGCAGTGTCAGATATTCTGCCGCCAAGCAGTGTGAAAACATTGCTGTTCGGTGTCAAGGGCACTGTAGCTGGTGAAATTACCGGACACAAATTACGTAGTAGTTTAAGTTGTATGTAATTGTTGCAATTGAAGCTGTACTTTCTAGCATTTCCTTTTCTACACCATTAAGTTCTTTTTGATGTTAATTTTTAACCTATTTCTATTCATTTTTCTTAAAAAGATCCTTTCTATTTTTAGTCTTTCTAAACTTTAGCAATAACAACCTACTGTTAAATTACTTGTTTAATTAATATTAGTATCTATGGTATCCTATATTGGCTTAGCTTAATTATCTAGTTTTAAATTGTCTGTATTCTATGGAATGTGCTGTTGGATACCTTCAATTTAATAAATAAAAAAAAAAAACAAATTACTTAATATCTTAAGGATCGGCAATGCGCTAGTGATACCTCTCGTTAGCTAGCGTACATAGGCTGCAGTGACTGCTTACCATCAGGCGAGCCAAATACTTGCTTGGTTGGTATAAAAAAAAACCCATGCGTCAAATGGGCATTTAAAAAAGTCGCTCCTGCTCCTGACCTCTCCCCTATTGCATCGGACTTCAAGAGTAAAGAAAGAAAGAGTGCATGCACTTGTGTCTATGCAAGCACTTGTGCACTATAATATTTCTCGCGCAGATGGCTTATCATGTGAAAGACTGGCCGCTGTGGTCGTATCGACCAGGAGGGCATTATTCGGTGAGTCCGAGGAGGACGGCGACAGGGTTACTACCCCCGTCCTCCGTGACAGGATCCCGCGCGGCTATAATGCGCCCCCCGGCTGTGGGCTCAAAGGCAAGGTGCCGATCCCACCGGAGAACCAAAGTTCGCCTCACGTGCCAATTCAACAGGTCTCCGGGAGCTGTGGGGCCGTACCGGGATATGTGGGATTCTTACCTGTGATGTATGGCAAATAAATATAGCTGACCACCGGCCGTTAGCCTCAGATCATAACAGAGATTGAGATGAGCGGACGTGTGGTATACAGCGACTAACTATTGAGTGGTTTTATTACACTAATGTGATCCTGGTACCAATACCTACTTACTGTAAGTAATTGGATTTAATATCCAATAAACCCAAGCTGAAATAGTGGAATATCACATTACCCCACTACAGCCACCGCGGCTGTCTCATCGCCACATGAGAGGGGACTCCCGGCCTCTTCTGTGGGATCTGCACCAAGAGCCCCTCAGTGCCTTGCCTATGAGCCCGACGTCGAGGGGCGCATTATAGCCCCCCGGGAACTAGACACAATGCTCACGGGGACGGGGGTCGCAACCATTCGCCGCCGTCCTCCTCGGAGTCGCTGCCGTACTCAATCGACGTCCTAGGGCCCCCACCCCGTCCTTCCAGCGACTCTAAAGGTTGCCCGTTATTTAGCGCCCTGGGCTCAGGGCTGAGGAACGAAACGTTGGGCGACCGCTTGGCGCGGCTATTGACAAATCTATTATCTGATTACCATAGTACCGCCTCTGCCTAGTTTTGGGACGAGATGACCGTATGTGAATAGTCCCAGTAGGTTATTATGTTGCATATTGTTATGGTTTATCATTATCAACTACACATATTATTTATTAAGTGAACTGTGCACTTAAACCCGACACCGCTACGTAACTGCTGCGCTGTTGGTAATGATACACTATTGTTATTTCGCTGACACTACGCATTTTATTGGCTCGTGTAAACATAGCTGCAATTAAAACGTAATGATGATCACGGCGGGCCACGAATGTGTCGCTGCCTATATCTGTCCGCTACAAGCGATGTTGCTAAGTGCTAGCGCGCACGAGTGACTTTTTGTCACTCTTGTCCGGTTTGAGAATATGTATGAAGATGCGTGTACGTTATGAAGTGACAACCCTACCACCACCTCTATTAGCAGTATTATTCTATTTGACACGAGGTAGAGACGTCAATATACGTAATTTATAGCTCTTTCACTTTCTATCAAGTCAAAGTCAAAATATCTTTATTATGTATAGGCCCCACGGAGGCACTTACACAAAAATCATTTTTACATACTACCACCGGATCGTAACGCGGCCGCTACTGAGAAGATCCGGCAAGAAACTCAGCGGGCTTGTCTTTTTTTGTAATTTTTTTTAAAAACAGTTTTACAAATTATACATAAGTCAGCCTTAAACTTCTAAGCTTGCATGAGTTGAGCAGTTCAAGCCCACGCAGCTTTATCCTCCAGGTAATCCGAGATTTTATAATAAGCCTTTTTTGACAATCGGCTTTTTATCAAAGGTTTAAATTTCTTTGTTGGAAGATCTCGGATATCCTGTGGCAGTTTGTTAAAAAAGCGTATACTTTGGCCCATAAACGATTTGCCTGTTCTGTGGAGACGCGAGGTATGTACAACAAGATCGTGTTTGTTCCGGGTATTAATATTATATGTATCACTATACTTTTTAAAAGAACTGATATTTTTTTTAACATAAACTAAATTTTCAAATATGTATTGTGAGACAACCGTTGGAATATCTATCTCTTTTTTAATTTCTCTCTAAGTGAATCAATAGGAGCCAGATTGTAAATGGATCTCACAGCTCTTTTCTGCAGAATAAAAATAGTATTAAGTTCTGCAACTATCAAGAAAGTAAGGCGACATTAATATTGCTCTTAGAGGTGATGGTACAGGCCCTGGGCCCTAAATGAAAGCGCGCACGGGAGACTTTTGACGCGGTGAATTTTATTCACTCTTTAATATGTATAGAAAACTATTTAAAAAAAATAAAAACCGACTTCAAAGTAAATTATCTAAAAAGCATAAAATAACGAAAATATTATTGAAGTTGGTGTTAGCGTACCTGCTGTGTATATTCTGCACCAACTTCAATAATGTTTTCGTTATTTTATGCTTTTTAGATAATTTACTTTGAAGTCAGTTTTTCTTTTTTTTAAATAGTTTATTTAACACTTTTTAGTGACTTATTTTACCAAGATAGGTGTCAGCACTATCACGCAACTCGAACGTCTACATTACAGTAACTTACTGAAAACATAAAAAGTTTATATCTCTTAAACTACGGGACCGATTTTGATGAAATTTGTACTCTACCCTAAGTTGAAAGATACTCTAACTATTGCAAAAATAATTTTCGAAATCGGACTTGTAGTTTCTGAGAAATCCGCGGACAAACCTACATACATACATACACTCGTGAAATTTGGTAAATTCATTTAGAAGCCCACATAGACTAACATATATGAATATTACGCATTTTTATTAATATTACATACATACGCGTCGAATACAGAAACACCTTTTTTGAAGTCGGTTAAAAAAGAAGTAAATGTCACCTCGTTTCGTACGCGCATTTCCATACATACTTACAGACCGGACAAGAGTGACAAAAATGTCACCTGTGCGCGCTATCACTTAATCTGCTAAATTACAAACGCTTCAACTGGGTATCAATAGTCTGTCAGTTGAATGGTTTTACACATTTGGTAGTCTGCTAATTTTATAAGACAAGTGGCGTGTCAGTGGCTTGTCACCGACCTGGGCGCCAAGGCTGCTTCTTTTAATAAAATTACATACAATTGCCATTCCAGGGACACACTATTGACACCTACAACCTTAGAATAATAACGCATAGAAACCGTGAACATGTACGCACAGTGAGGCAAGTAAAACCAAGCCAGAATGGCTCAGTAACGAACAGCCCGCGTCAGTGCTTAAAGTCGAGTCGTAGCGCTAGCAGCTCACGATATTTTATTTTAAAATGATGGTTTGTGCAATAAATGGAAATCATAGTACATTGGAAAAACTTAAGAAACATTGTAACATAACATTTCACTTGCAAGCATTACATTTAATCTAATATTTTAACGTAAAACAATCGCCAAAGTGAAAACAATAATTTTATATTTCAACAGACGACATTATATGAAATGTTGCCAATAAAAGGAAAATTGCCACCCTAAATTTGCGTAATAAGAAAAGATTTATTTAAGTACTAGATGATCCGCGCACGCTTACGTTTTCGAATTTCAATAAACGGTCACCCATCCATGTAATGACCTTGTCCAACGTTGCTTAACCTAGTGATATGAAATATACTTTACGACCTATTCTCACACCTAACAAGTATACATAAAAAAAATCATAAATATCGGTCAAGCCGTTTCGGAGGAATGCGACCACAAAAACAGTCACAAAATTTTTAGATCGTAGATTTGTTATTTCAGATTTTTATCTTTTAAATTAAAAAGTAATTCATCACTGTCCGCAATAATAGTAATTTTATTATAAAAATTAAATAATGAACCCAGGAAGAAGCAATTCCATTTTCCCTAATTTTGGGGAAAATCTGATTCCCCTAACAACATTATATTCTCACTTGTGTGCGTGTCGCAGAGCGTCAATACGCGCGACTTACGCCTACATCAATGATATTGTGCCTCAAACGAGACAGTTTTTTCGTATGAAACTATCGTTCTAGGCGTTATTATTCTAAGCCTACAACCATAACCGTCTCAGTGGTGTGACGCCACTGAATATGGTTATTTTAGCAGAATAACGAATTTGTCACAATTGGGTACTTGCAGAGTGTCAGATATCATGCCGGCAACTAGCAGTGTGGTCTCTACCTCGTGTCAAATAAGATAAGTATAATACTCCACGCAGGGCAGCTTGTGGCGAGCTGTTGGTGCGTAACGACACCACCGGACCCGAATGGTCCAGAGAGTCTGTCAGGGCCCCCACCACGGCATGTCTTCGTCGGCCGAGTGGAAACCGAAGGGGGCCCGCAGGACTCTCAGCTCTGGCTTGCCTTAATTGGCCGTCCAGAGGGAAGTTGTTAGAGCTATATGCTCCAGGGGTGGAAGTGTTAAAGGGCATAACGCAGCGAGTAACTGTTTGCCAGACGACTTCCTCTTTATGCTCATCCATTCTTTTTCAATATTGTTAGTCAAAAATGTTCCATAATAAAGTTATCTTCTCATAAATCCAAACTAACTGTTAAAAATTGGTTACAAGACCTAAACTACGTTGACACAGAAAAGATAATTCCTTCTGTCAACTGACATGCAGTGCCATTTCTACAAACGTACAGAAACACATACACGCACGTATACATACACACACACGCAGACACACACACACACACACACGCACACACTCACGTTTACTCACACGACTCGCCCTCATACACATACATACATCCCTCGTCTATCCTAACACATTGCTTACTTACTTACTTTACTTTTGTTTATTTTATTTTTTTACTTTAATCCCGAAATGTTAAAATGTTGTTTTTAAACGCTTAATTTTTATTTTTATTCTACATACTTAAATATTTGTAACACCAATCGTTTCTACATTGTTCCTAACTTGAAATATATAAAAATGTACATTGATATCTAGATTTCTATAACAAACCGGAGCTCTAATATATTAATTACGGAATCACAATGTGAAGTCATTCTATTGTTACTGCGATACAGGCCTGCGAGCCTAGTGTAGTAACTACTGCAAGTTCATTTTAGGTTAATATTTTGGTTGATAAATAAAGTTATAAAAAGTTATAAACTACGGAGAAAGAAACTCTTCACACCCCTGAGCCGCTCACACCGGTGTTGCACTCCGTCGTCTTCTAACGGCTACATGGGGAGCCCATCTAGTGGGTGGCAAGTCACGGCTTGCCGAAATATAATTAGTGTACCTATTAATTATGGCAAGTGACCCAGACCTTTTACAATAGCCCAGTGTTCATTTTTTTTTTTTTTTTTTTTTTTTTAATTTTACATGGAAAACTTACAGCCAAGAAACTATATTAATATTAAATATTAGACTAAAGAAACAGGGCCAATTACAAGTTTTCACCTATAGAAATAATGACTGATAATCACAATGCTCAAAAAATGTAAACATAAAGTGAAGTACAATAATTATTTACTCTATATTTAGTAAGAAATTAAGTAACAAAAATAGGCAGGAAAAAGTAAGTTTATGTGCCAAAAAATTCTGAGAGCAAAAGCTGCCTAATATAATTAGTACTGTCAAAGAAAACATCTATTTTATAGCTAGAAATTAGGTCATTAACAAAGTTCGGTGCACGACAAAAGAAACTATTTTGTCTATAATTTGTTCTAGCTGTAGGTAGGGATAGTAAATTTGGTTTCCGAGTCACAACATTTGGGACCCTTATATTACATTTACTCAATAGCTCGGGACTATCAATATTACCTTTTAGTATATTTATTAAATAAAAAGTATCAGCGATTTTCCTTCGCATGTCTAGAGGTAGAATGTGGTGACGCTTGCATCGTAGCTCATAGGTTTCATCAGAAACGTGAGATTTGTATTGTAGATACTTTAAAAACTTACGTTGGATACCTATGTTCAGTCCACCAAATGCCCACATAAAGAAATCAAGAAATCTTTAAAGCCCTACACCTGCCAGAGTGAACTACTGTTTATATCTTATTTTCAGCGGTTGATTCTGGCTTCCATTTCATGAATGTCTGCTAATAGGCCTCTACGTGTTGGATTCGTTCCCACGCAAGCCTTTTAAACGTCCGGATGTATAAGCCCGAGTAGCGAAAAATGAAACAATAATAATAGGTACTCCTATTAGAGGTGGTGGTACAGGCGCTGCCGCTGGTGTTAAAGGCCCTGTAGCTGGTGATATTACCGGACACAAGTGACTTAACGTGTAAATCCAATGTCTTTACCGGTTGGCAACGCGCTATTTATTCTTCTGGTGTTGCTAGCTCTATAGGCTGCGGTGATTGTCTACCATCAGGCTTGTTTGCAATCTTGGTGGTATCAAAAAATGTCACTGGGTCAAGTCACTCGTGTGCGCTAGCACTTAGAATTATTAGAAGACAAAGCAGAACTATTATGCTTACCTAGTTCTATTTATATTCGAATCTAATCCCACCACTCATTCCCACCACTGTGACTCCTGTCAGCCAGGGCCTACAGTGGTCACCAGTGAAGACACGAGGTTTAAGAACCCTCGGCAAGTTACGCGGAAACGTTAGGTTGTCTAGGAATCTACAACTTTCATTTGGGTTGGAAAGAGTTTCTTCTACAAATTATGTTAATTTATTTTTAAAAGTGTTAGGTCCCTCTCGAGACTAGTGCGTCCTTCGGTGGTAGGTCCATTGTGTACACGGTGGGGGCTCTGGACGTCCCTAGTCCCTACTAAATGCGACCCGAAGGCAGACGACGACTATAGGCTCCGCGTTTTCGCGAGCACCTCGAGGGTGCATTCTTGCGCCTCCCAGGGCGTACTCTATGAAGGCCACCGCGCCCGGGAGGTTTTAGTGGGTAAAGGTCGCTTACTGCTGAACAAAGGCCGCCCGTTCATTGCTTGGTCGATTCATTGCTGTAGGAGCGTTACGCGGTCTAACTCTTTAATGGATACTATCAATTACGTATATCACGTTCTTCGTTTTTAGATCATGGTATTTTAATTGAAGCGATATATTATTTACTGTCGGAAACTTGTGCAGACGTGTCGTTTATTTAAATAATATAAATGGATCAACATAATCAATTATATAATTATGTAAGTACACAGAAGGTACTACTGCGGTCACGAACGCTTTACCAGTTTTCAAACAAAATTGTTTGAACGATGACGGTTTTAGGGCGCGGCTCGTACAAGCTAGTATCGTTCTAAAGGTGATACACCGGAAGTATCACTCACTGTACACGAGACACACGGCAATTACACACCCTTACTTTGTGAATGTGCCAATAAGTCCGGATTAAGCGATTGGCTTTGTCATTTATAGTTTAAGACCTTACTGCCGCACTCACAAACGCCAATTAACTTTAATTCTAATTAAATCACTTTTGCCATATGGGGTTGCCATAATCCCCGCGCTTGGCAGGCATCTTATATCCCCATCCAACTAGGTTCTTCACATTGGCCGACCAGTCTTCTTGGTCTTCTTAAGGTTTTGACCACCACTGTGTGTGTTGTCCACAGCTGGTCTGGTCAACGATATGTGAGGAGGTGAACAAACGCTGCGCGGGCGACCGGCCGCGCACTCCGGCGCAAGTCAAGATGTGGTACGAGAACTACAAGAAGAAATGCAAGATGCGCGCCCACGACACACAAGTACGTACAGCATACGGTACGAATCTTATCGACAAGAACACTGTAACATGTTTTCTAGGTGAAATGTACAAAAGTGTAACATGTTTTCTAGGTGAAATGTACAAAAGTGTAACATGTTTTCTAAGTGAAAGATACAAAACCGTAACATGTTTTCTAGGTGAAATGTACAAAAGTGTAACATGTTTTCTAAGTGAAAGATACAAAACCGTAACATGTTTTCTAGGTGAAATGTACAAAAGTGTAACATGTTTTCTAAGTGAAAGATACAAAACCGTAACATGTTTTCTAGGTGAAATGTACAAAAGTGTAACATGTTTTCTAAGTGAAAGATACAAAACCGTAACATGTTTTCTAGGTGAAATGTACAAAAGTGTAACATGTTTTCTAAGTGAAAGATACAAAACTGTAATATGTTTTCTAGGTGAAATATACAAAACGGTAATCTGTTTACTAGGTGAAATGTACTAAACTGTAACATTTTTTCTAGGTGAAATGTACAAAACTGTAACATGTTTACTAGGTGAAAGATACAAAACTGTAACCTGTTTACCAGGTGAAAGATATAAAACTGTAACCTGTTCACCAGGTGAAATATACAAAACTGTAACCTGTTTTGTAGGTGAAGGAAACAGAACTGGAACCAGTATTCTAGGTGAAAGATTTCTCCTTCCTTTGGAGTCGCTGGTCGTTTGTGGTGTGGGCCCTAGTTCAGCAGTGGACGTCTTTTGGCTGATGTTGATAATGGTGACAAAGTAGGAGTTTATGGCCACGATCTATCCAAAGTTAAGTGTTGATACAGTAGTGGATGATAACGCAATATTTATCACATCATTTTAATACGTCCATCGAGTACGGCGGCGACTTCGAGGAGAATGGCGGCGGGGTTGCGGCCCCCGTCCCCGTGAGAACCGTGACAGGTTCCCGGGGGGCTATAATTCGCCCGCAGTGCACCTAGATTTCCCATTCATTTGCCGATGCGACAATTGTGGTGTTTAGTGGGTAAGGATCCCACATACCCCGTTGACGCCCCACAGGGGAGACCTATTGCAGGTTTTCCCCGCTTGAAAAAAAAATTATCAGGTTCGAGAAAATTAATAACTAATGTCTCAGGGCAGGCGAGTCGCTTACCACAGTTGATTAAAAAAACATTCTAATCGATTACATTTAAAAATACAATTCTGTAACACTTAATGTTTACAGAATTGTCGTTGTTACAATATTTATTTATTGTTACACTACGCACTACTGATACAGATGACTACATTCACTTCTTGATTCAATAGATAGAATCATAGTCATTGTTAGTCGATCATTGGAGTGGATTTCGTAATTATTATAACGACAATGTGTCTCCTTTTTAACACGCATTTATGATTTCCAACCCGTATATTATAATGTCTCTTGAATCAAAGGGTTTGAGGAGACTCATCGATATAATATATAAACTAGATTTGGTGTCACGGTTCAGAAAGTGGTAGCGAGAAATAGCGCCCTTGTGTCGCTATTTCTTTACAAGCCACTACCTGACAAATTTATATTTGCCGATAGGAGTGTCGCTACTGTCTATATGAAACTGTCAAACTACAAGTCATTATCATTATAAAATCATTAGTTCATGTTTCCGCCACCAGCAAAGATAAGTTTGCAACCTCCGCGACTACATTTTAGATGTCATTTTGTTCGTGAATGTTTATCTAGTTTATACATTATATCGATGAGGAGACTTGTTAAAATATACATGCGTATGTGTTTTTTTGTACGAGTCCTACATACGTACGTATAATGTTATTTATGTATTTTTTTTTATTCTTAACCCCAAAACCAGTTAAGTGGTTCTATAATTTATGCCTGTTAATTATATTATTATAATGTTACAAATTTAGTGCTGTTACAATATTGTAAGTGTTACACAATTACCCAATGTTACAGACACTGTCTCTGAGACGGTCCACGACCATCTCCCTTGGGCTGCGTCTGCTTGCTCCCTCCGGGATAGCGAGTGTAAAGATCGTGTTTATTTTCCAGCAAACCCAGTCGGACACGCCAGGTCTACTCGACGGCATGCTTTGGCAGAACATGCACCCTCTTGAAGTTAAAGGTAACCTAATCTATATAATTATATAAAAGAAAGTCGTGTTAGTTACACTATTTATAACTCAAGAACGGCTGAACCGATTTGAAAATTAGTGGGGAGGTAGCTTAGAAGCAGGAGACGGACATAGGATACTTTCCATAACTAGGTTAAGCAACATAGGGCAAGGTCATTACATAGATGGGTGACAATTTAATTCCATTCTAAGCGTCTCCGTGCTTCAGAGAGCAAGATATGCCCCGTTTTATAACCGACTGCAAAAAAGGAGGTTTTGTATAAGACGAGTACCTGTGTATCTAATACTGTTATAAAATCTATTTAAAAAAAAATTGAACCGACTTCAATATCACTGAAAAGTATAAAATAATTTAAATATTATTGAAGTTGGTGCCAAATATACACAGCAGGTACGCTAACACCAACTTCAATAATGTTTAAATTATTTTATACTTTTCAGTGATATTGAAGTCGGTTCAATTTTTTTTTTAAAAGATTTTATACAGGTGACAATTTAATTCCATTCTAAGCGTCTCCGTGCTTCAGAGAGCAAGATATGCCCCGTTTTATAACCGACTGCAAAAAAGGAGGTTTTGTATAAGACGAGTACCTGTGTATCGAATACTGTTATAAAATCTTTTAAAAAAAATTTGAACCGACTTCAATATCACTGAAAAGTATAAAATAATTTAAACATTATTGAAGTTGGTGTTAGCTTACCGCCTGTGTATATTTGGCACCAACTTCAATAATATTTAAATTATTTTATAGTTTTCAGTGATATTGAAGTCGGTTCAATTTTTTTTTTTAAAGATTTTATTTTACACTGTTTAGTGATATTTTCAAATATAAAGATTGAACCATCGAAAACCGTAAAATTATCTAGGTAGGTTATGATCACATTATCGTCTACATAGTTTTACATAATTCATGTTTCTTCAGAAAAAATATCCGATCGTAATGAAATTTACATGGAATCATCATAGTAGTTTACTCTCTCGAATAAAAAAAGAATCATCGAAATCGGTTCATAATTGTCAGAGCAATGTAATGGAGAACATCAGTTTTATGGTTTTTACCAGATTAATTCCTACACATCGTTCATGGTCCTCCAGGAAGTTCTTATCCGGTTGTAATAAAATTCATACAGATTCAATACAGTGGTTTCTTCTTTCGAATAAAAAAAGAATCATTGAAATTGGTAAATATTGCCAGAGTTATGACCATTTTTGTCCTTAAAAAGCGACAAAAAAGTCATCTATATAGGCTTTCTTGCAGCTCTCAGTGCGCAGTCACCATTCTTGTTTTTTCAGGAACTACTTATTACTAAGCAATAATTTTTTTATGGGACCCAATCAATGGATGGAAGAAAGATTTTTTCAAATCGGTTCATAATTGCCAGAGTTATGCGCGAACATACATAAAAAAAAATATATATATACAGACGAATTGAGAACCTCCTCCTTTTTTGAAGTCGGTTAAAAAATGTGTAATATTCACATAATAAACGTATGTGGGCATCTAAAAACGTAAAAAGAGCGCGGGCGGAGCTGCGCGGGTCAGCTGGTCTTATATATTTTTTAAATTAGTTGATGGTTGGCGACCCCCATGGACAGTAGCAGTGCATTTCCACTCGTCACTCAATATATATTTTGTTGGCGGGTGGAACCTTCAAAAGGTCCCCGGGAGCTGTGGGGCTCGACCGGGGTATATAGGATTCTTACCCGCTAAACACACAATGATGACATATGGTCATCGATATAATATTTAAACTAGATTTGGTGTCACGGTCCAGAAAGTGGTAGCGAGAAATAGCGCCCTTGTGTCGCTATTTCTTGACAAGCCACATCCTGACAAAATTATTTTTGCCGATAGGAGTGTCGCTACTGTCAAACTACACATCGTTGTCATAATAAACCCGTTAGTTCACGTTTCCGCCACCAGCACAGATAAGTTTGCAACCTCCGCGACCACATTTTAGATGTCATTTTGTTCGTGAATGTTTATCTAGTTCATATATTATATCGATGCATATGGTACTGAGACGTGGTCCCTAACAGATGGCCTTTTAGAGACGCTCACGAGTCACACAACGAGCTATGGAGAGAGCTATGCTCGGAGTTTCTTTGCGCGATAGAATCCGTAATGAGGAGATTCGCCGAAATACTAAGGTTACCGACATAGCTCTCAGAATCTGCAAGTTGAAGTGGCAATGGGCAGGCCACATCGCTCGAAGAACATATGGCCGATGGGGAAGAAAGGTTCTGGAGTGGCGACCACGAACCGGAAGACGCAGCGTTGGCAGGCCTCCCACTAGGTGGACAGACGACATTGTGCGCGTCGCAGGTAACCGGTGGATGCAAATAGCCAATTGTCGTTCATTGTGGCGTTCTAAGGGGGAGGTCTATGTTCAGCAGTGGACGTCTTCCGGTTGGTGATGATGATGACCCGCTAAAACCCATGTGGCGGTCGCATCGGCACATAAGGGCCGGGGGATCCAGGGCTCCGGTGGGATCTGTACCAGGAGACCCTCAGTACCTTGCCTTTGAGCCCGCCGCCGGGGGCGCATCATATCCCCCGGTAACCTGTCACGGTGCTCACGGGGACGGGGGTCGCAACCCCGCCGCCGTCCCCCTCGGTGTCGCCGCCGTACTCAATGGATTTCGTAGGGCCCTAATAAACTGCTATTATTAAATAATGTTTCAGATGAGGATGGTGATCCAACGACAAGCGCGGACGGAGCCCACAGTTGCAAGGATGATGACTGCTTGCCGGTCAACGTAAGTGAGCCTATTGAATAATATCGTCAAAGGCCTATCCCTTAGAAGGGAGGGAGTGCCATAGTCTCCACGCTTGGCAGGCGTCTTGGGGATCGCAGTATAGGTGGTAGGTAATCCAATAGAAAGATACTGCTGCCCGTCTTCTTGTTTTCCCTTAGTCGCCTCTAACGAAAACTCAACGGGAGAAGAAGGGAGGGTGCTATTCTTACCGGGTCACCCCACGCGTCTATCTTTTTTTTTCTCTTATGGGAAAAACCCCTGCAATTGGTGTCGAGATTTTCTATTGATATCACAACTGTTGAAACTTTACTAGCGCGATTCAGGATCTCTGATAACAGAGGCCAAATCGCATAACTAAGTTGGTTCATCAATGTTTTTTAGTGTTTTTGGAAACAAGTCAGACAGTTGCAACCTAACGGGTTCCTTTTCAATTTTTTTTACATGGAACATTAGAAAATGACATAACAAAAATAAAGATGGCGTTATTTTTCTTGATGCCGCCGCTAGATGGCGTGAAATACGTACTACAGCCAATTTTCATTGATGATGTTTTCATATTTTTTTATGTTTCAATAATATAACTTAATCATCATCATCATTAATTGATCATTAGTAGCAGATAGACGTCCACTGCTAGAGAAAGGCCTCCCCCCTAGAAGGGAGGGGTTGCCATAATCCCCACGCTTGGCTGGCTTTGGGACACAATAACAATGGATATAACTTAATATTTTATAAATATTTCCAGATGTCGAACGGCCGATTATCTAGCACGAACGAAAGCGAAGACACGATGCCGAACGTACTAGAACCACAAGTACAGATAATCCCCCAGTCGTCCCCCACGCCTCCCCCCCACAAATCCCTCATCACCCCCCTACCGATCCCCCCGATCCCCATCCTCACGAATCCCTTACAAGCGATCGAACAAGCCAGAATACAGCAGAACTTCTTACAGAAACTTAACGAATTGTCTAATACACCGTTGAATTTAAGTAATTTAGACGAATTGAAGAAGAAGAATGGACACGATAGGAGTCAAGAGAAGAGTCAGGAGCAGATAAGACATGACTGCGGCACAGCCACAGAGGAAGAGAGACTGTATTTCTCTGCTAAGAGACAGCATGCTATATGGGAGCATGAAGCCAAAATGAAAATTCTAAACATGGAATTGAAACAGAAAGAAGAGATATTCTCATTGCAAAAGCAACTGTTTCTCATTGAGTTACGGTTGAAAATGGATTTTTTAGAGAAGGCCAGCGCTAAGTGAGTTGGTGAGTTTTTATATCCTGATGGTCGCGCGCCACGCCTGCCTTTAGACAGCCGCTTACGAGACATTAGTTATTAAGTCTCTTGTGTCCGGTAATTTTACCAGCTACTGTGCCCTTCACACCGGAACACAGCAATGTTTACACACTACCGCTTGGCGGCAGAATATCTGACACTGCGGTGGTACCTACCTAGGGGGTTCCTTGCACAAGGGAACGTAGGGGGCGGGGTAGGGAATGTAGTTTAATCATCAGCAACAGACTGCTGCTAGAAGGGGTGGGGTTGCCATAACCACCTCGCTTGACAGGCAGCTTGGGGATCGCAGTGTAGGCACAGAATGCATAGTAGGTGGTATGGTGGTAGGTAATCCAATAGAAAGACGCTGCTGCCCGTCTTCAAATCAAATCATCTTTATTCTTCTTGTTTTCCCTTAGTCGCCTCTTACGGACGGGTGTCCGTGAGAGGCGACTCCCGTCCTCCCGTCCTCGATCTCCTCCCGTTGGGTAACGGGAGGAGATGGGTGGGAGCTATTCTTACCGGGCAAACCCATGGGCTATGCTAATATAGTTTATATTTGGTAAAAAAATCAAATTACTTATTTACAAAATAAAATTCAAATTAATTATGGGGCTGGAGGGGCTGCGGCGGCCGCTAGTGTTGCAAAGCGACGCAAGTATGCAGCTCTAGGTTCGAGCTATATATTTGCGCCCTTTGCGGTGGAGACCATGGGGCCTTGGTCTCATGAGACGCACGCTTTGGTGAAAGAAATTTCATCCAAACTTATCGAAGTCTCAGGAGACCGCCGGCTGGTAGCTTTTTCTGCCAACGTATAAGCTTGGCCATACAAAGGGGTAATGCCGCCAGTCTTTTAGGTACCCTTCCCTCCCAGTGCGGTGACAACTTCGAGGAAGTTTTTTACCTAGTTTAAGTGTACATGTTTGTAAATAAGCTGTAAATATTTTGTTTCAATAAATGTCAATTATTTACAAAAAAAAAGTCTAAACCAAAAATAATTATCTTTGTTACAGAGCGCTGCATGAAATGTAGGAAAAGTAAAGAGTGACTGTGAGTGATATAAAACTTTTTTCAAACAAAGCCCAGCGTTGGACACCAGCCGATCGGCCGAGTCATATCTAGTGTTTTTAAAGTGCCATCTATAATTTAGTTACCGAATTAATTCCTCTTAATTATTTTATTTTCGCTTTGAGTAGTGAAACTACTTCAAATAGTTGATTAATTAATGACTTTATATTACTTTTGTGCCAAATTCGGTACATAATGGACTTATACTTAGAACAACAGGCGACTATAGTTTTGCATCTAAATAAGTTCAGGATGCAAGTTACTCCAAGGGGGTCATGAGAGTGGTATTTATACCCTTGGGGGTCACGTACCAAATTGACCCCCACATTGGTCTGAACTGCGCCTGTACACCGGAGCCATTCGGGAACTTCATGACTATTTTTCGTCTTAGTATTACTATAAGGATTGTTAATTTGTTTGCGTTTTGCGCCCCTGCCATGCTGGGGGCTATATTTTCAGAATTTATTTAAATATACAGAAGTAATAACATATTTTTTATATAATTTATATATTAACGCCATAGCTTATTTTATACTGTTTTTATTTACGTCACTAGACTAGTAATTGAAGTGCTTATGTTTTGTGTAAAAAAAATATTCGCCATATCTTTATTTTTTGTATAGTATTATTTTGGCAGCTAAGACTTCATTAATTAAGAGTTGATTTTGTCAAATATTGACAGAAATTATATTTTATAGTATTACCTATATAAAACCAGACCTCTTAAGCAGTTGGTGGCAGTGGCGTGCACTGAAAGCAGGCAAAAATATCTGCGAGTTGTTTATGTTTTATGCTATTTGTTCGTGATCCAGCACAAATATCCTTAAATTAACCAATATTATCAAAATATCCATTTACATTAAAAAAAATACGTTAATTCATGTCCAAACCAAGATTTTAAAATTAAGACTATTTAGAGAAATCCTAAGGTGAATTAATATATTTTTGTTAATCAAGAAAAATGTATAAATACATGAAGTTATTTACGATACGCGTAAAAATATGAATTGGACAAAAATGACTAAAAACAGGTCATGTGGTCTTCGATCGAACTTGTACACTTAAGATTTATTTTTAGAATAAATCATTTGTTAATCGAACAAATTATTCTGAGGATAATAGTTAAACATGTTTGGCCCGAACATCTACTGAAACTAAGTGGTCATATTAACTCTTGATACTATTCCGCAAGCACCCATGATAACTTGTCAGTATTTGGTACAATTTTATTTACTTTAATACAAACTGCCATAATAGATTTTTTTTATATAGTACTTAGCTGAACGTGTTATACATATGGGGGTCGTGGTGAAAATTATATAATGATAAATAAATGCTACTCAGATTTGGAAATTATACTCAGATTTTGGATTTTTTTTTGACCCTGGTTAAAGGATCTGGGGTCAGAGTCTAAACAAAAAACTAGGAGTTTACAAGAGATTAAAACGAGCCTAAAATGTTTTGGGAGAAGTAGGTGATTAATTTATATTCTGGGGGGTCAAAAAATATAAAACCTTTTTTGCCAGGTTAGGTTGAGAATTTGTTGACGACTAATAGGGTCGTATATTTGAGCGTGGAAGAGCTCGGATAAATAAAATTAAATCCGATGATGGGGACAACATTAGTGTCGTGTCTGTACTAACTAATGGTCGTTTTACTTATAAACATTATCGAAACAGGTACATCATTTTTATGAAAGACAATTTTGTGGATAAATACTCGTATGTCTGAGTTAACAAGTTGCATTAGGTTACGTCGGCTAGGTATAATGGCGGCAAGTATTTGTTAAAGTATTCGCTCAATCTACCAATCAGTGATGTTTATAAGTAAAGTGGGGGTGGAACTAGTCTTTAAAATACGATTTGTTGCGTGAAATAGTTGTGATGCGACCGCTTTTATATATATATAATTTTTATATTATGAGCATTTTTTTTATTAATTTACTTTAATATTTTTTATAGTATTTGCATAATAAGTATTTCTTTTATTAAATAAAACATCGCAAACGGTCTAGCGAATGTAGGAAATAACGTATGTGATATTTATATACTTAGTGTTTGCGCGTTAGATTCTTATATCCATTGATATAAGGCAACCTTAACGCGACGGATGGACCGTTTCCGATGCGATCGCGACTATTTCATGCAATTTAGCAAGTGACGTGCAAATATTCGAAAACCATTGTTAATAATAATAATAGTTATTACATATATAAGAATGTTACATTAGGTATATAGATACGTAACAAATTAGACAAAATACAATACATGATATTATTAATTTTTAGACAGCAAATAATTACAGTACAAATGGCTTCGCTACGGAGTTTGTTACCTCAAATGTAAATAAATATGTTAGTATTGTAAAGATTTAGAAATTTTTATATACGGAGGCGACTTACACCTTCCGATTTAGACATTATTTTCTATTTTTATTTTATATAACCCTGTTGCCAGACCGAAAAATTATCGGCCTGGCAACACTGAAGTTTAAATGTAATATTTACGTTGTAAAGCCCCCGCGGCACGGTGTAAGCACCTCGAACATGGCAATACTATTAATATTTTTAAATGGCAATGATAAATTGTGATGTATTTTAAGATCTCAATACAATAAAAAGAAAGAAGATATTTTTTTTACCTCCGAAACGACGAAGTAATTATGTTTTATATTATTTTAATTTTTATTAAACTTAAATTACGCAATATTGTGTAAAAAATATTATTTTTATGTAAATTCAAAACGAAATTGTTTCAGTTAATCTGATGAAATTGGATATTATTGAAGAATAAAGAATTTATTTTCTGTTCCGATGTTTTTCATTGAGTACCAACCATCGATATACTATACTAACTAGATTAGCTGTCACGACCCGAAAAGTGGTCACGAAAATAGAGCTACGGAGACGGCTGTCGCTCTATTTCAAATTAGTACGAGCCGACAACAGGACGTAAGGACGTATCAAAATTCCTTATTGCGCGTGTATAATCTGTCCAAATACTTATCGTAATACTAAAATTGCAGATGGAGAATTTTTTTTCATTTCGTGTTCTTATTACTACTAGTTTAAATAATAAATATAAGTAAGATATCATTATAATACGAAATAAAAATTATTTATTTGATATTTTCTCCGCTAGTAGTTCGCAACTGCCATGCAGAGACTGACAAAATTAATGTTGCCGATAGGCGTGTCCCCACTGTCTATACGAAACTGTTAAACTACACGTCATTACCATAATAAAAAAGTTATTTCTCATTTTTGCCACCAGCACGGATAAGTTTGTAAGTCAGTACACACACAATGGAAACACACCTGTTTTGAACCTTATTTTATAGTGGTTAAGATTTTCTTTTAAATGAGTACATTTTTGTTTAAGTCAAAACAACTACTTTTATTTGGCGATTTTATTGATTTTTCTTGGTCTCCGATGTAAAGGTTTTATGTGCCAACATTACTGCATACAGAATTAGACTTTATTACTACATGTGAAGGCTTCTATTAGTCCGACGTTCCGAATTATTTAAAACTATTTTGAAGCTAATTATTCTGATATCAACAGTGATTTAAAGAAAATAGACTGGACGAATATTCTAACTAGTTCACTACCACTGGATTCTGCAGTTAACATATTCTATGAAACTGTTTACAAAGTTATAAAAAAACATGTGCCACTTAGACCTTAAAAAGTAATGAATTCCCGTGTTGGTTTTCCCGCCCGCTTATACACATTTTCAAAAATAAAGAAAAATCATGGATTAAGTGGAAAAAATATGGTAATAGATGTGATTATGAGCAATTTTCGATTTTCAGAAGTAGATTTAAAAGACAGTCCAGTATTTGTTATAAAGCGTACATGAATTCAATAGAAAAAGGTATACAAAAAGACATTAAAACGTTTTGGACGTATATAAATAGTCTTAAAGAAAAGACGTGTATTCCCGAGACTATGACGTATGGATGTAATAAGTGTAATGGTCCTAAGGATGTATGCAATCTATTTCTTCAATTTTTTAGCTCAGTATATGAAGAAAAAGATCATAGATCTGTAAATGTCATTGATCATTGCTCCTCAATTGATGCATTTTCTGAATTATCCTTTTCTGAGAGTGCAATCTTACAGGCGTTGAAATCCTTAGATGTAACAAAGGGATCTGGTCCTGATGGTATATCGCCTTTCTTCCTAAAATACACTGCTGAGTCTATATGTATTCCACTATATATATTATATAATCGTAGTTTATCTGAAGGAGTCGTGCCGGCTGTCTGGAAATCTGCAAATGTAACTCCTGTGTTTAAAAGTGGCCCTAAAACAGAAGTTGAAAATTATCGTCCAATATCACTGTTGTCCACCTTGTCAAAAGTGTTTGAACGCCTAATGCATGATGCCATTTATCACTTTTTAAGTAGTAGTATAATACCTGAGCAGCATGGTTTTGTCAAAAACCGTTAAACCGTTACTAATCTCACTTTGTTTGTAAACTATTTATTTGAAAATATAGATAATCGGGCACAGGTCGATTCTGTATACACAGATTTTTGTGAAGCCTTTGACAAGGTGGATCACTTACTGCTTCTCCAAAAGATTAGTTTTAATGGTATTCGTGGTAATCTTTGGCGCTGGTTCTCTTCTTATGTCACAAACCGGACTCAGAAGGTCGTCTTAAATGGTTTCTCATCTGAATCCATAGTGGTATCATCCGGTGTGCCTCAAGGTTCTATACTTGGTCCTTTATTGTTCGTGTTGTATATTAACGATATACACACATGTTTTAAGCATTCCCACTTTCTGTTATATGCAGATGACCTAAAAATTTTCCGAACAATCAATACTATTCATGACTGCGAAAAACTACAGCAGGATCTTGATCGCCTCTCTGCTTACTGTGTTCTAAATAAATTACAACTAAGTCTATCAAAATGTAAAACTATTTCGTTTTCAAAAAATATTCAGTTATTCCCTACACATATTATCTCTGTGACAGTCCTCTGGAAAAAGTCTCTTTAATTAAAGATCTCGGCATACATCTAGACACTAAACTTCATTTTGATTTTCACATTACTCATATCGTTAATAAAGCGTACCAAATGTATGGTTTTATAATGAGAACATGCAAATCTTTTAGACAATTAGCTACATACCTATTATTATTTAAGTCACTTATTAGAACGCAGTTGGAATATGGTACGCCTGTCTGGAACCCATTATATCAGAAATATAGTGATCAAATTGAAGCTGTACAGCGTAAATATTTCCGATCTGTTAATTATAGATGTACTCACTCCTGGGCTTCATATAGCACTCTTTTAAATAAATTTTCAATGACACCCTTACACCTAAGAAGACTGTTTCATGACCAAATTTTTCTATATAAAGTATGCAATAATGTTTTCGATTGTAATGAGCTGACTAATCAAATTTACATTCGAATACCAAGCCGGTCGCAGCGTATTCGTGATAATTACAATCACTGCTTATTTGCTCCTAAACATTGTAGAACGAACGCAGGTGAACGGGCACCTTTACGTAGATTAATGAAATCTTACAACGATAACTTCACTGAACTTGATATACTTTTTTTGACACTTAATCAATTCAAAAAAGGTGTACTTGAAAAGCTAGAATCCGTCAATTAGATTGCTTTGCTACGTCGTGATTGTTAATTTGTGTATTTTGTAATCTTTTCTGTTCTGTTAATTTGTGTTTTTAGTATTTGAACCTACATAATTTTTGTGCTGTTATTTAGTTTATTCTGTGGACAATGGTGTTGGTTGTGTAATTACTTTAAATGTTTGTATTTGTATTTTTGTATTTAAGCTTTATTACGCAATTGTTTGTTGTCCTAAAGAAATAAAAATAAAATAAAATAAAATTCTACAATTTCTAGCTACGTGTATAGTTGTTGTGTAAGTATATGTAACCGCGACCACATTTTCGATGTCATTTTGTTCGTGACAGCTAATCTAGTTAGTATAGTATATCGATGGTACCAACCCATTGAAGTATTTATTATGTGTTGTAGTTTCAATAACACGGGGTTGCAACCCCCGTCCCCATGAGCACTGCCTATAATAATGCATTCACCAACGACAGGCTCAAGTACACTGAGGGAGGTGTGGTGTAGGGTAGGTAGTTTATGGCTTTATGTTTATCAAAAAAAAGGCAAGAAAAATAGCACTGTATGTATGTTTTTATTACACATACGTTATGTTTTTATTAAATACACATCACATTACATCAAAATATTAACGTTCAGATCAGTTGGTCCCAATTTTTTTTAATATAACATAATTCTACAGAGCGATAATTCTACTAATCTAAAACTCACGTTATCCCCCAGTTTGTTTCACCCACTGGTTAGCTAGACAGATTGAAAACTATGTACCTACATATAGGTATATTGATGATTTAAACCAGCCATACTCAACCTTTTTTTTCCGCATAGTCGCTTCTGCTTTGCCCTGCGGGCCGCATAGTCGCTTCTGCTTTACCCTGCGGGCCGCATAGTCGCTTCTGCTTTGCCCTGCGGGCCGCATAGTCGCTTCTGCTTTACCCTGCGGGCCGCATAGTCGCTTCTGCTTTACCCTGCGGGCCGCATAGTCGCTTCTGCTTTGCCCTGCGGGCCGCATAGTCGCTTCTGCTTTGCCCTGCGGGCCGCATAGTCGCTTCTGCTTTACCCTGCGGGCCGCATAGTCGCTTCTGCTTTACCCTGCGGGCCGCATAGTCGCTTCTGCTTTACCCTGCGGGCCGCATAGTCGCTTCTGCTTTGCCCTGCGGGCCGCATAGTCGCTTCTGCTTTGCCCTGCGGGCCGCATAGTCACTTCTGCTTTGCCCTGCGGGCCGCATAGTCGCTTCTGCTTTGCCCTGCGGGCCGCATAGTCACTTCTGCTTTGCCCTGCGGGCCGCATAGTCGCTTCTGCTTTGCCCTGCGGGCCGCATAGTCGCTTCTGCTTTGCCCTGCGGGCCGCATAGTCGCTTCTGCTTTGCCCTGCGGGCCGCAATAATCTAGCTTAAATTGTATGTTTAATTATAACTCCCTAGTATATTATATTAAAGCCCAGCTTATAAGTGTTAAAAAAAAAATTACAAGAAATCGCATATCTGAATTATATATTTAAAAATTAAGGGATTTTCTACTAATAGAAGACATTTCTTCACTTTAAATTCTGTGTGCGAGCTATTTTATGAGAGTAAGCTAGCGAAATGAACATTCATTCATTCGAACGACATTTTTGCATTACTTTTGTACACATATCAATAAAATACTACTGTTAATATAAAAATAATGTACTAGACTTCGGGCCGCATAGAAAAGGCAAGCAGGCCGCATGCGGCCCGCGGGCCGCGGATTGAGTATGGCTGATTTAAACTATGTTCACTTTCAACCAATATTGTTACAACCAACTTGTTGATTGTAAGTGGATTTGGAATCGCATAGTTTTTACTGTGTTATACCATCCAATGGGTTTAGCAAACTGAATGAAAATGGTTATTAATCCACTCGTGAGTTTTTACCCATCCATAGTCATTATTTGCAAATAATTACCTATAATAATAATAAATAATACCAGCCCTTGTTTATGTCCCACTGTTGGGCACGGGCCTCCACTCTAGATGAGAGGACT
The DNA here is from genome assembly GCA_911728495.1 of Furcula furcula. Classification (NCBI taxonomy): domain Eukaryota; kingdom Metazoa; phylum Arthropoda; class Insecta; order Lepidoptera; family Notodontidae; genus Furcula; species Furcula furcula. The sequence continues at coordinate 11,265,439 of OU452269.1, read as the reverse complement.
TAGGCCGTAGTACACCACGCTGGCCAAGTGCGGGTTGGCGGACTTCACACGTTATTCGAAAGCTAGTTAGGCTTTCTCACACATGCAGGTTTCCTCACGATATTTTCCTTCAACGAAAGCTAGTAACAATCGCACAAGGACGATTCATTCGAAATCAGAGGTGCGAGCCGGGGTTAGAACCTGCGCACCTTGTTTCCAAGGCAATTGCCTATTCGAAACGGAAAATTCACTGCTCATTGCACTGAGCGTTCAGAATCGCATTGACACCTTGCAACACAGCCATATTATCACTAGATAACTCCTTTCCATGCATTTTAACATGAGTCTTCAACCCGGACGCTTTCCTGAACGCTTGACCGCACTGAGTACACACATAGGGCCTTTCACCGGTATGACATCGGATATGAGACACTAGATCGTTCTTCTGCACGAATGCCTTCTCACAGTACGAGCACTGGAAAGGCCGTTCGCCTGTATGAGTTCTTCTGTGGTTTTTCAACGTCCCAGATGCTGCGAACCTCATGGGACACAGGTCACATCGGTAAGGCCGTTCTCCGTTATGTGTCCGGCGATGTTTGACAAGAGAGCTCGACGTGGTGAAGCCATTTCCACATTCGTCGCAGATGAACGGGTGGGCACCGCTGTGTTTTCGGGTGTGAGCATCCAACTCACCTTTTGAGACGAATCTGTAAGATTAAGTGATCATTTGAATTGTTTTATTAAGTAGTAAGTCTCTTGTGCAAGGGACTAGCCAGGTAGGCACCATAGTGTCAGATATCCTTCCGGCAAAGGCAGTGTGTCAACATTGCTGTGGTCCGTGGTGAAGGGCACTGAAACTGGTAAAAATTACGACACAAGAGAATTATATTAACTAATGTTTCGGGTGAGGAGCGACAGTAAAATGTAGCAGTGGCATGCACACACTTTTTTGACAGGGTAGGCAAAAAAGCTAATTTTATTGGTGATGAGGGGCCTGTTGGTCTAGTGGTTAGACACCCTGGCTACCCAATAGGTCGTGGGTTCGATTCCCACCAAGTGTCTGGGTGTTATTTATCTATTTATCAGTTTTCTGGTTTCCATAGTACAGGCTCTGCCTAGTTTGGGATCAGATGACCGTGTGTGGACTTATCCCAGAATATTATTTATAATATGATTATTCAGAGAAGTGCTAGGGTAGGCAAAGTCTTTTGGTCTATATGGACAGCACGCCACTGCAATGCATTAGTCTAAAATTCAAAAATTTTATTTCCAATAGGCTTAACGTTTTTTTTGAACGTTCAATTTTTTAAAAGCTACCACCGGATCATAACGCGGCCTCAACTGAGAAGATCCGGCAAGAAACTCAGCGGGCTTGTCATTTTTTCGCATTTTTTTTTAAACAAAGTTTGTCTATTTACAATTAGATCAGCACCAGCGACAGGATTCAAAAGATCAAATAAAATAAAAAATACGACGAAAATACAACAAACTAAAATGCCAAAGGGATAGTAGTCGGACCAGTCCCCCCAAGACTTTTCGATGGCGAGCATGGCCAATCCAAAATCACAGTGGCTCACGTTTAACATTTACCTTCTGCTATTAAGCAGTGCCTTGTCAGGCAAGACACAAAGCATTTTAACATATTACCAACTTTTATCACAAGTGCTCTAAGTTAGAATAATTTACAAGCTCAAGTGAATTGCTTTCAGTCTCGTCTTGCTTCCGCAAATATCTTGCTTGTCTCATCAAAAGATTGATTTAAAAAAAATAGTAAAAATGGTAAATAAATAATAAGTGTCACTGCCGCACTCACAGACGCCAATTAACTTTAATTCTAATTAAATCACTTTATAAAATCTATTTATTTCGACTGTCAGAGCCATTTAAGATTATTTTCGATTATTGAATACAAGATAATTGGATATCTCTACTCACTATTTGAGTATTAAGTATTAATTGACTTCGAGTGTCGAAATAATCCGATATCAAAAAATTTATTAATGATGATTAACCATAATTGGCGTTTGTAGGTTCGGCAGTAAGTCTATCTATGTAGCATGTACAACTTCAGTGGTTCCCAATGTTTTTACATCATGCCCCTTGGACCATAAATTAAGTTGCCATGCCCTGCCTTTTACATAACCTTTTACGTTTTAGGACACTCCCAGCCAGGGGGGTGACCCCGGTTATGAACCACTGCTAATTTGTCTTTTTGTACACAAAATAAGTCTTAAGAATTTGTCAATGGTAGAAAAAGCAAAATGTTATACCTTTTTTCACATTCTTCACATTTAAATGGCTTCAGGCCCTGGTGTCGCCACGTATGTTGCACTAAATTATTCTTCTGGCTGAACCCACGGCCACACTGCGAGCAAAGGTATGGTTTCTCCCCAGTATGTGTTCTCATATGCTCCTTGAGCGTTGACGACATGTAGAATATTTTATTACAAACTTTACATTCATGTTCCCTGCCACTTTGATGACATTTTTCATGTGTTTGTAAAGCTTCTTGGCTTATAAACGATTTGGCACATACGTTGCAAGTAATACTATTGTTTCTATGATGAGTTGACAGTACGTGATTCTCCAAATATGCTTTATATTTGAATTCACGTTTACATATCTCGCAAATATGTTTCGCACCGTCAGACTGTTCATGTTTCTGTATATGTTTTGACAACGAACTTTTACTTTTGAAATTACTTAAACATAACGAACATTGATACAAATGTAATAAGGGTTTTTTCTTTGCATTTTCTCTGCGGTGCCTCTGTTGATGATTTTTCCATGCACTTGGTGATTTTAGCTTACAGTCACAAAGCGGACAGTGTAAATTATTTTTAATGGGTATTATATTAACAATCTTATTGTTGAGTTTTTCGAATACTTTCTTGTATTTATTGCAATTCATTTCTTTTGTATGTGCATTTAATTTGTCTTTACTGTTAAATTGCTTGCCACAGCAGCAAGTGCATGTTTCTGATTCCAATTTAACGGTGGCTTCATTATAAGTAATCGGTAAAGGCTCTATCGGTACTTCTGTGTCAAAGTGATCAGAGAAATCATTGTGATCATCATTATTGTACATAATCTCCACTTTCACCACTTGTTTACTATGGTCAGGCATTTCGGAACCAGATAACTTATTTGAAATAGGATCCGTAGTAGGAAATATCATGGATTCAGGGAATATTATATTTTTCTTATCAAAATCATCTTGGTAACCGCATTTGGAAGAATTAGAAGGCTGATAAGGATCAAATTTACCAGAGAATGGTTTAGAATGGCAATTTTCATCTTTAATTAAGCATTTTGTATTGACATCCGTAGGGTCGGTGCGGTTATTCGCGTTCAGGTATAATTTGTTTAAAATAGCATCAGACTTCAGACAGCGGCTTTTGAATGCATCAGCCTTGCACATTAGATATTCGCATTCATTACAAACCTGTTTCGGCAGCGTATCTTCCAATTTAACATGTATATGAGCAGTAAATGCAAGTAGATCGCGAAGAGTTCGTTCTTCGCCTTGGATTTTGGATAATAACGACTTCATATCGGTACACTCGTTTAAACAGACGCGGCATATTTTATCGAACTGAACGACGCGCACGTCCATGCTAATTCCGAATTTATTTTAGCCCAAACTTTACAAAAACTCACTTAAAAACAATGAAAAATACACCCGATCAACAAAATGTCCAAGCATTGATTGTCAAATTTGACAATTGACTTGACAACTTGACATTGACAACGACAGTAATTTAAAAAGTATCGATTCTTTGTGGTATCGAGTACTTTCCCCTTCGATACCGATACTTTTGTATACGATACTTTAACTCACTATGAGTACTTTTTGACCGGTATCGGTATCGTATCATATAAATCTTCTGGTCACTGACTGGGATCACAGACGTATAAAAGTCTGTGACTGGGATGACCTTTTTTAGCCCTTCATTTCTTCACCGGACTGGAGGAGGAGACCGCTCTGGTGAGCGAGGTCATCACAGGCCTTTGAGTATTAATCCAAAAGAAGACGACCCGCGCACTATTTGCTATTTCATGAAAAATATCACTAAAAAGTATAAAATAAAATATTTTTGAAAAGAAATTGAACCGACTTCAAAAAAAAATATACATATTATATACAGACGAATTGAGAACCTCCTCCTTTTTTGAAGTCGGTTAATAACACTGAAAAGTATAAAATAATTTAAATGTTATTGAAGTTGGTGCAGAATATACACAGCAGATACGCTAACACCAACTTCTTTAATATTTAAATTATTTTATACTTTTCAGTGTTATTGAAGTCGGTTCAATTTCTTTTCAAGAATATTTTATTTTATACTTTTTAGTGATATTTTTCAATCAAAGATTGAACCATCGAAGACGGTATAATGTGTAAATTATTGTGGTAAAATTCATATATCACACGGTTGTGGTAAAATTCATACAGATTCATTAACGTGTTTTTTCGAATAAAAAAAGAATCATCAAAATCGGTTCATATTTGCCAGAGTTATGACCATTTTTGTCCTTAGAAACCGAAATAAAGTCATCTTATAGGCTTTCCTGCAGTTTTCCTGCGCAGTCGTCATTCTTGTTTTTTCAGGAACTACTTATTCGTAAGCGATAATATTTTTATGGGACCCAATCAACGGATTGAAGAATGGATGGAAGAAAGATTTTTTAAATCGGTTCATCGTCGATTTTTTAAAATCGGTTTGTTATGTGTGAGTTTGTTTACGTGTACGTGAGTACTTATAGTGGTTCACATAGAGCGCGTATTAACATTGTCTTTAACTCCGAAGTTAATGATCGACGTTATTGTTCGGCGCTAATGCTCGGTTTTATTGTTCGGCGTTAATGTTTAGCGTTAATGTTCGGCGTTAATGCTCGGCGTTATTGTTCGATGTTAATCTTCGGCGTTCATGTACGGCGTTAATGTTCGGCGTTCATGTTCGGAGTAAATGTTCGGCGTTATTGTTAGCTGTTAATGTTCGGCGTTAATGCGCGGCGGTAATGTCCGAACATTAACTTTGTCATTAACTCCGAATTTAAGGTTCGACGTTATTGTTCGGCGGTAATGTTCGGAGTTAATGATCGGCGTCAATGTTCCGCGCTAATGCTCGGCGTTATTGTTCGGCGTTAATGTTCGGAGTAAATGTTCGGCGTTATTGCTCGGCGTCATTGTTAGGCGTTATTGTTCGATGTTAATGTTCGGCGTTCATGTACGGTGTTAATGTTCGGCATTCATGTTCAGCGCTCATGTTTGGCGTTAATGTTCGGCGTTCATGTTCTGCGTTATTGTTCGGCGCTCATGTTCGGCGTTATTGTTCGTCGCTCATGTTCGGCGTTAATGTTCGGCGTTCATGTTCGGCGTTATTGTTGGGCGTTATTGTTCGGCGATCATGTTCGGCGTTAATGTTCGGCGTTAATGTTCGCGTTATTGTTCTCTATTCCGAGTCGAGGTAGGGATATTTTGTATACAATAGACATTTTTCATTACTTCTATTAGTCCGAAAGATAAGAAATTTAGAACATATACATATACATAACCGATGATACTAAATAAAATGGTAACCTTCACCAGGGTCTGGTGATGATCAGCAAGAAGGTAGTAACAGGATCTCGGCCCCAATAAACGTAGACACATGGAGTTTGGGCTCGTTGAATAGAACTCGACGAGCAGTTTCTAGAAAAATGGTGATCAGGGTCTGATGATAGAGCAGGAAGGTGGTCACGGGATCTCTGCACCAATAAACGTAGACCCACCGAGTTTGGGCTCGTTGGATATAACACGACGAGCAGTTTCTAGAAAAACGGTGATCAGGGTCTGATGATAGAGCATGAAGGTCGTCACGGGATCTCTGCACCAATAAACGTAGACCCACCGAGTTTGGGCTCGTTAGGTAGGTCTCAACGAGTATTGCCAAAAACAATGGTGACCAGGGTATGATGATGGAGCAGGAAGGTGGTCACGGGATCGGCTTTATTGTTGGCCGTTAATGTTCAGCGTTCATGTTCGGCGTTATTGTTCGGCTTTATTGTTTGGCGTTAATGTTCGGCGTTATTGTTGGGCGTTAATTTTCAGCGTACAAATTGGTTATTGTTCGGCGTACAAATTCGTGGTTATTGTTCGGCGTTAATGTTCAGCGTTAATGTTCGGCGTTAATGCTCGGCGTTCATATTTGGCGTTAATGTCTGGAGTTAATGATAATGAAAAATATATACTTCGCCTATGTCAGAATCCATCAAGCCTTTTAGACTGTAGACCGTGCCAATGAATTAGACATATGTACATATATACATCCACACACTCGAAAAACATAGCCCTCCTCCTGGGGCAGTCGGGCAAAAAGTATACAAATATTTGTACTTATCAGTTGATGTGATTTGATGCTATAGTACAGGCTCTGCATGGTGTGTGGTTTTCCCAAATTGCTGGTTTTGGTTGATAAAAAAAGTCCTACGATTAATAGTATTCCACGGTCATAGCGATGTCATACAGCACGCCGATCTGTAGACTTGACCACAGAGTACTTCCTATTTATATTATACAGTACCTAGGATCCTTCCTCTAAGACCTAGTCACAGCGAATCTTTGCATCTGAAGTTGGCTGCAAGACGCTGCGCAGTAGCTATTTTTGTATTCCCTACTCACGACTGTAGTTATTTTTGTATTGGCTCGCAAAACCTAACTTCAGACACAAAGACCCGCTGTAACTACTGTATCTGTATATTTTCTCTTCAAAGATTTTTTTTCTTAAATGGAAACCAGAAAACCGATAATACTTATGAAACTTTTTTTTTAATAAATACATACTTATGTATGTAAATAAAAGCTAGACTAGACATTTGGTGGCAATCGAACCCACGACCTATAGTGTAGCGGGCAAGATTTCTAACAACTAGACCAACAGGTCCGTTGAGGATAGTCAGTTTAAAATAAAACAAATTAATATAAATAAATAATTTATTTGTTAACTTGTAGCGCGGCTAACTTCTTCTTCAGATCTAGCAATATATTGACTTCCGGTTGCCACGCCGCCTTGTCTTTGGTCGATGCTTTCAACTTCCTGACTTTTTCGCCCTGCCAACAGTAACAAAATAGTAGTATCTGGGACAATCCACACATGGTCCTCTGATCCGAAACTAGGCAGAACAGTGGCGTGCACAGAGGGTAGGCAAAGAAACGTATTCTTACGCTTCGTATTCGTACGCTTGTTTAACCTATTATATATATATTAGTAAACCATTTTAAATATCCATAAGTTGGCAGATTCTTTAATTACTATACCATTTTAAATATCCATAAGCTATCAGATTTATAGACGTAGTAATTTGCATTTAAAAACTGTAATATTGTTATTCAGAGGGACACAAAAGACTTTGCCTATCCCCATAATTTCTCTAAATAATCTTAATTTGAAAATATTTTGTACCGACATGGTATTAACGTGATGTTTTTGAATGTAAATGGATACGTCTGTAATGTTAGTTCATTTAAGGATATTTGTGGTGGCACACTAACAAATACCTTAGAGTGCAGATATCACGCAGATATTTTTGCCTACTTTCTGTGCACACCACTAGGCAGAGCCTGTACCATGGTAACCATACAATTAAATATCCCTTATTACAAAAATTGTGATTACAGGGTACAGTTTGCGACGGTTCGATATGGTACTGGTTTTTGGCGAATTAATTATATAATTCTCAATGTTTAACAGTATTTGGCAGCATAGTCCACTTCTTATCATAATTAACATGATTTGATTCATTAATTTTCTACTGATATGACGATACATACCAGGTAAAACAAGAAGACTGGCAGTAGCGTCTTTCTATTGGATTACCTACCACCTATACTGCGATCCCCACGACCGCCTGCCAAGCGTGGGGATTATGGCAACCCCTCCCTTCTAAGGGGGAGGCCTTTGATGATGACAATGTAAATAATCGTATAAATCTGGCAATTTACCTGTTCAGCGATAGCTTTCTCCAGGCTGGCAACACTGTCGTCGCTCTGTGTGACCGGCGCTTGCGCAGCGGCCAGCTGTTTCTTGAGATCGAGCAGCTTATTCACTTCCGGTTGCCATACTGCCTTGTCTTTTGTGGACGCTTTTAACTGTCTCACTTTGTCACCCTGATGACAACGTTAAAACTTACAAAAGTTATATTATTACCTAAGTTTATTACATTAAGTATTTAACTACATTACATTAATTATGTTACTCTAGATTTTATTTTTTGTCCAAATGACTTGCTTTCTTTTTCTTTACTAATATATTTGTTTAACTCAAAATGTTCGTTTCCCAAGATACAGGCCTTGCCTCGTTTGGGAACATCTATCTATACTTATAATAAAACTGTAACAGGTCCAATTCTGTACATTGAAGATATTTTGAAAATTATATTTGGAGGGCATTCTATAACCGATACTGAGGCCGAAAATGTAATTTTTTTAATTTTTGTCTGTCTGTATCACGGCTGCGCATCACGCCGAAACTACTGAATCTGAACTACTGATTTGAGATCTTACTACGAGGTAAGACATATGACCTATGTCTTACCTCGTAGTAAGATCTCAAATCATGCCAAGTTATAAGTGGGATAAAAAGTATCCTATGATACTTTTTATCCCGTAATCTAGCACGGTTCTTTTGGGAGAGGGGATTAAAGTCAAAATGGGTACTTGGTTATACGCTTGGTCCGATTTTATCAATTTTTCTTCATAATTATAATACATATTAGTAAGGGAACACTCATAGAGAGTTGTTATCAAGGTTTTGTAATCGATCGGGTTAAGCAACGTTAGGTAAGGTCATTAAATAGATGGGTGACCGTTTAACGCCATTTGGACTAAACTGGTCTGTGCTTCAGAGAGCAAGTAAAAAGTGGGTCCCAAGTTTATAACCGACTATAAAAAAGGTGGTTATGTATTCGATGCGAATGTGTGTTATTAAAAGTTTAGTTAACGTAAAAATAGCGCAGGCGGAGCTGCGTGGGTCAGCTAGTCTCTTAATATTTCTGTACACATTTTTGGTAAACACAAAAAAATGTTTTAGCGCTCGTATTTTTATAATTGTAATTTTGTGTTCTAATAAACATTATTATTATCCCTTGCACGTTCCTTGTGCAAGGAACCGTCCAGGTAGGTACCACCGCAGTGTCAGATATTCTGCCGCCAAGCAGCAGTGTAATTATTATGTTCCTGAGTGAATGGCACTGTAGCAGGTAAAATTACCGGGGTCAAAAACTCGCGTGTGAAGTGGAAGGCAACAGTGCAGTTTTCCATAGGCGGGCGTGCCGTTTACAATCAGATTGGACTGAGGACCGAGTTGCTCAGAAAACAGTTTTTTTTATGGATAAAATAATAATAATAATAATATCCTGGGACAATTCACACACGGTCATCTGATCCCAAACTAGGCAGAGCCTGTACTATGGAAACCAGACAACTGATACTAATACATATATACTTTTTTTTGTAAATACATACTTATATAGATAAAACACCCAGACATTTGGTGGGAATCGAACCCACGACCTGTTGGGTAGCAGACAGGGTCATTAACCACTAGACCAACAGGCCCGTCGATAATAATACCAGCCCTTGTTTAAGTCCCACTGCTGGGCACGGGCCTCCCCTCAAGATGAAGGGGCTTAGGCCATAGTCCACCACGCTGGCCAAGTGCGGGTTGGCGGACTTCACACGTCATTCGAGAGCTAGTTAGGCTTTCTCAGACATGCAGGTTTCCTCACGAGGTTTTCCTTCACCGAAAGCTAGTAACAATCGCACAAAGACGATTCGCACATGAGTAACTAAAGAAATCAGAGGTGCGAGCTGGGGTTCGAACCTGTGCACCTTGTTTCCGAGGCAAGCGCTCGCCCACTGAGCTGTTACCGCACTTTTTATGGATACAATACAATCATTCCTCGATTTTTATGGATTCAATAGGTCGTGGGTTCGATTCCCACCAAGTGTCTGGGTGTTTTATCTATATAAGTATGTATTTACAAAAAAAAAAAGTATATAAGTATTAGTATCAGTTGTCTGGTTTCCATAGTACAGGCTCTGCCTAGTTTGGGATCAGATGACCGTGTGTGAATTGTCCCAGGATATTATTATTATTATTCCTTGATTTCCATACATACATGTTGTACACTATTTCGAGAATTCTCTGACTTCTGAGAATCTTCATCAATCACTATGATACATTTAAATGTGATCACCTTCTAAAGGCTAGGACATGATTAAACAAACATCCTGTATATGGTGTTTAAAAACGATACCTGTTCAGCGATAGCCTTCTCCAAGTTGGCAACACTGTCGCCGGAAGCGCCGTAGGTTTGTGCGGTTGCCTGCGCTTGCGCAGCCACGAGCTGCTTCTTTAGTTCCAGCAATTTGGTAACTTCCGGTTGCCATACTGCCTTGTCTTTTGTGGACGCTTTGAGTTGTCTTACTTTTTCACCCTGAAGACAAGATTTTAAGGTATCATCATCAGCCAAAAGAAGGAGTCCACTGAGGAATAAAGACCTCTCCCTTAGAAGGGAGGGGTTGCCATAATCCCCACGCTTGGCAGGCGTGTTGGGGATAGCAGTATAGGTGGTAGGTAATCCAATAGAATGACGCAGCTGCCCGTCTTCTTGTTTTCCCTTAGTCGCCTCTTTTTTTTTGTCGTATGGTTAGTTGCTAACCTGGTGTCAAGAGTTTGCAAGCTGCCCTTAGGCCTCTGACTTAGCTTAACGACTGCTGTCTATATGACCGGGACCGACTTTTAACGTGCCCTCCGAAGCACGGAGACGCTCAGTTCAAATGCCACCCATCTTAGTACTGACCTTGCCTGACGTTGCTTACTCAACTGATCGTTTACCGAACAGTGGTTACAAATGGCTATGAGCTTACAACTCCCAACGGGAAGAGATGGGGTCTATTCTTACCCGGACATCCTACCAGCAAGGTTTAAGGTATAATACTACTATAATAAGGGATTGTACAGTCGCATAAATACCTGTTCAGTAACAGCCTTCTCCAAGTCGGCCACACCGGTTCCTGATGCCGCCATTTTCTCCTATAAATAAACAAAATGTGTTTATTTATAACTATAAAATATTTATTAGATGCAGTCAGGCTAGCTGCAAACTTGTGCTAGGAACCGTCCAGGTAGATGCCAACACAGTGTCAGTTATTAAGTGTGTAAACGTTGTTGTGTTCCGCTGTGAAGGGCACTGTACCTGGAGAAATTACGGGACACAAGAGACTTACTGCCACACTCACAAACCCCAATTAACTTTAATTCTACTTAAGTCACTTATTAAAATCTATTTATTTCGACTGTCGGAGCAGTTTGTGATAAATTTCGATTACTAAACACGAGATAATTGATATCTCTACTCACTATCTTGAGTATTAAGCATTAATGGGCTCGAAAAAAACCGATTTCAAAAAATGGAGTAATGAGCATTAACTTTAAGTGGCGTTTATAGGTTCGGCAGTTAATAAATAATGTCTCGGGTATCACACTAACAGGATTTATAAAAATTATAATAAACAGATTGTATCTGCAAATTGTCAAGATGCAAATCGACTGGATCGCTTATACTCGTCATCGAAAAGTCTTTACTTGTGGCGGCTCGTGTGGCGGGTCACCCCGTTCCCTCCAATATGGTTGAATCCATCATATTATAAGTCAAAATCCATCGACCCGTTTAGACTGTACGCAGTGCCAAAGAAACATACATACATACTCTGGAAAAACATAACTCTCCTTTTGGGGCAGTCGGGCAAAAAAATGTCGACCGATTGACTTAGATGCCTTTAGCTTTAAACTTACTTTAACAGCTCTTTCGCTTTGTGTTCCCGCATATTTGAGCCGAAGTTTCTCCAAGGTGTCTGGTTCAATCTTAGCGAACAGTGGTTCTGGTTTGCCTATCACGTGGCCTGATGGTAGATATTGCACTAACGATGGTTTCCTTTTGATAAATATGAGTAAAAATTAATGTAGACACCAGTCGTGGAACCCCTAGAGGGTTCAAGGGGAATTGCGAGTGTCCGTGGAACCCCTAGGAGCTCAGATAAGGGGTTCAAGGGGACTTCAGTGTCGCTGAAAGTCCGGGGTGTGGGCCCAAGGACGTCCATTGAGTACGGCGGCGACTCCGAGAAGGACGGCGGCGGAGTTGCGACCCCCGTCCCCGTGAGCACCGTGACTGGTTCCCGGGGGGCTACAATGCGCCCCCCGGCGGCGGGCTCAAAGGCAAGGCACTGAGGGGCCCCTGGTGCAGATCCTACCGGACAGACCTACTCTCCGTGCACGCCAATGGTATCTAGTAATACAATGATGTTATAGGTAATGTTGAAGTGGCAATGGGCAGGCCACATCGCCCAAAGAACCGATAACCGTTGGGGAAGAAAGGTTCTCGAGTGGCGACCACGAACCGGAAGACTCCGCTGCGTGCAGGCCTCCCACTAGGTGGACAGACGACATTGTGCGCGTCGCAGGTAACCGGTGGATGCAAATAGCCAATTGTCGTTCATTGTGGCGTTCTAAGGGGGAGGCCTATGACAGTGGACGTCCTCCGGCTGGTGATCATAATAATCATAAATCATTTATGTCAAATAGGCTTAACGTTAGCACTTTTGAACGATGTTTTTATTTTAAAAACTAGCACCTGTTCGCAACGCGGGCTCAACTGAGAAGATCCGGCAAGAAACTCAGCGGGCTTGTCATTTTATCACTTTTTTTTAAACATTGTTTATCTTGTTACAATTAGATCAACATCAGCGACGACAGTGTGTCCTGCCGTTCAAAAGATAAAACAAACTAATAAAAACGTGTTAAAAAGTAAAATATTATATTCCAAAATAAGCCAAATCCCCACATATATTTAAATATCTTTTGAAAACCTACTATCTTTCTTTGTAGTCATTGTTTTTTGCTTTTTAATTGCTGTCTTTATTGTTATTGTTTTTTTTTATATATATTTTACTATTATTATATTGCTATTTATTATTATATTTAGGTCCTTATATATTTTGTAGTACATAGTGTACGTATAAATTTAAGATATATATATAAATATGTATATATGATTATATTATAGCTTAGAGGAGATACCACTGGAGAGAGCATGATGCGCTAACCCCCTCTGCCAAATTTTTGGTCATATGGTCAGGTCTTTCTTTATTTGTGTGCGTGTATTTTTGAATGCGTTGCGAGTTTACTATAGTGTGGGTATGCGTGAAGGTGTATCTGTGTGTGTTTACTTCGCCTCCCGCACCCCGCAAAAGTGCCACGAAAAATTTGTTCGGGGAATCGACGCGATACTAACTCCTTTGGTACTTTCTCTGAGTATTATAGCTATGTTTTTCTGTTATATTCTCTTTACTTTCTTTATATTTTTTTTTGTTTTCTAAGTATTATAATTGTTGCACTAGCTAACTACCCCACTTTTATGTTTCATTCTCTCTTTTCTCCATCCCAAGGCTGCCTGCAAGAAATTGCGAATAGCGATAAGGCCGCCCTTTGTACATATTTCAGTTTTAAGTGTTTTTATGTGTTTTATTTTATGTGTAGGTAAGTTTGTGTACAATATAGAGTATATCTATCTATTATACATTATATCTTGAATACTTACTCCGGGTTGATTCTGAGTGCTGAGGCGTCCAAGTTGAGTTGTTCCCTCAATCTTCGAGCGGTCTCCGGCATGTAAGGCGCCAATAACGCGCAAATCAACGCGACGAGCTGACAACATAGACCTATTGCTGTCTGGCCACGTTGCCTGATAAAGAAAGTTAAGTTCAAATTCTAGTTCAAGTTTAAAAATATATGTACGGTGCAAGTATCGTGCATTACGTTGCGCTGTGTCATAATTTACGCCGAGATGCAGTATTGCAACGATTTCGCAGTCAGTCCACGTTTGATAGCCAATCGGTTCGCGTGTTCTCATAACCATTAACCATTCCATACCATTTAGGGTTAAGTGCTTATAATAAACCATTTATCTGTACTTAACTCTTTCTCTTATTTACATACTATTGTAAATACTTCTGTACGGCTACCAGATCGTACAATATAAATTTAATATCACAAAATGCCAGACTCTGAAATGGTCTTAAATGGCATTACACATATACAGGGTAGAAACGTTAAGTATCAACAGACGATATTCTTTTTTTTTTTTATACTTTCGTAAATTGAAGTGATGACAAAACCTGAAACAGATATAGAAACTAGAACTAATGAGTAAAATAATAATAATAATAATAATATTCTGTGACAATCCACACATGGTCATCTGATCCCAAATTAGGCAGAGCCTGTACTATGGACACCAGACAACTGATAATAATAATAAATAATAATAACAGCCCTTGTTAATGTCCCACTGCTGGGCACGGGCCTCCCTTCAAGATGAAGGGGCTTAGGCCGTAGTCCACAACGCTGGTCGAGTGCGGGTTGGCGGACTTCACACGTCATTCAAAAGCTAGTTAGGCTTTCTCAGACATGCAGGTTTCCTCACGATGTTTTCCTTCACCGAAAGCTAGTAACAATCGCACAAACACGATTCGCACATGATTAATTAAAGAAATCAGAGGTGCGAGCCGGGGTTCGAACCTGCGCACCTTGTTTCCAAGGCGAGCGCTCGCCCACTGAGCTGTTACAGCTTAGCAGACAACTGATACCAATCTATACTATAATAAAACTCAAACAGCACTTTTTCTGTACATTGAATATTTTTCCAAAATTTCTATGTGAGGATACTATACTATCGACATAGAGGCCAAAACAATTATTTTTGGAATTATTGTCTGTCTGTCTGTCTGTCTGTCTGTCGTTCTGTTTGTCCAGGTATCATTTGAAAACCCGTGGATGGATTTTGATAGGACTTTCACTGATGTGTTGTGTAGAAGTCAAGGTATAAATTGGTATATAAAACATCACGCTATGTTTCATAGGGGCTAAGCAGTGAAACATTAAGTGCACATATTACCACATAATTTCCTTTGCATGAGAATAGGGTAATTATAGAGTAATTATAGACTGATCAGTTAATCATTAAGATATGTATTATTACGCTATATACAATAGGGACTGAGCAGACATTTAGTTTGAATAAGATATGGCAGTGGCGAAGGGTAAATTTTTGTAAGGGGTAAGCCGGTCCGGTACACCCAGGACATTTTCGTACGTTGCTGATAGCAATATGACATTATATCTTTGAAAAGTTAAAATCTGTAAATCCCGAGCGAGTCCAAACTAGATCATAAAATTATTCATGAAATTTTAATGAAACTCCACAAGTCCAGGTAGTGTATAGGTATTGTATTACAGTCGCAACAATAAAAGATGCGAAAAACTTAGAACTTTCATTATCGAATATCATTAGACAGTAATTTACGATGTTAGCGTGATTTACATTATGAACAGCGCCATCTATCGGTGAAATTGAACATACAATCACCATTAATTAGGTACACTATTTATAACTCAAGAACGGCTCAACCGATTTGGCTGAAAATTGGTAGGGAAGTAGCTTAGGAGCAGGAGACGGACATATGATACTTTTTATACATGTAGGTTAAGGTTAAGCAACGTTAGGTAAGGTCATTAAATAGATGGGCGAACCGATTTGTATGAAATTTTATGTGTATATCAGGTAGATCTAATAATAGGCCATTAATTATATTTCATGCCGCTAGGTAAAGGTTAAGCAACATAAGGCAAGGTAATTAAATAGATGGGTGAACGGATGTGTATGAAATTTTGTGTGCATATAGGGTAGGTCTGAGAATAAGTCGTTAAGTATATTTCATGCTGCTGATACCATGATTGACGGATATATAGAATGAGAGGAGGGTGCAAGAGAGGACAGAGAGGGAGAAGGGATTCGAGGAGGGCGTGAGGGATCGGAGGAGTTAGGTGGAGCAAGGGGGGGGGTGAGATGGAGCAAGTTGGGAGAGAGAGATGGGGGGGATAGGTTTTTTCTTATAAGGCTTCAATCCCGGCTGGGTCCTAAAAGAAAACGCGCATTGTTCCTTTTGGAACCACATGGGCTTGAGGGGATAATAGAGAGAGAGAGAGATGGAGAGAAATAAATCAAGGGAGGAGGGTGAAAAGGGGAGCAAAATGTAATAAAAGCGCGGGTGGAGCTGCGCGGGTCAGCTAGTACTTATATATTTTCTTCATGTAAATACATTTATTAATTTTTATTTATAAAAATAAAAACGTAAAAGAGGAAAATTAATTTTCATCCCAAAGCTTATGTTAGAACTGTGCCCGTTATGGTGTATATGCATGTATGTGTGTGTGTATGTGTGTGTGTGTATGTGTGTGTGTGTGTGTGTGTGTATGTGTGTGTGTATGTAGTGTGTGTTGTTTGTTGGGTGTGTAAATATCTAGGATATTTTAAGTTTCCTGGTATGAGAGCGATAGAAGTAGCTGATTCACATTTTGTTTCATCTTGCATAATGTACATATGTACTTATATAATGTACATATGTACATTGTATGTAATTTTAAATGGCCAGCAGGATTGTCCTCAATTACTTAACCTTGTAAAGTTTCACATTCCACATAATTTACCTCGTAAATCTAAATATACTTTCTTTAAACCAAAACCATTTAGAACCAATTTAGGACATTTTTCCTGCGTCGACCGTCTACAGGCACAGAATAATTCGCTTAGTAAGAATCTAAATATTGATGTATTTGCTTATGTTAGTTAACTATCTCATCTCTTATCTCGTCTGCTATTCAACTTTTACATTGTACAATCCATGGGCACCTGTAATTAAGGTCTTGCTTGGCTACCTATAGTCTATTTATAATAAGCATCATATTTTGTAAAGCTTGTATCTTGTTGGTGTCTTAATAAATAAAAAAATAAAAAATAAAGATAAATATAGATAAAACATCCAGACACTTGGTGGGAATCGAACCCACGTCCTATTGGGTAGCGGCCAGAGTGTCAAACCACTAGACCAACAAGCCCGTCAAAAATGGCATTAATAATTAGCTAAAAAAAAGAATCAGAATATATCCAAAGTCGGCCAAAGTCCAGTTTTTGTAATATCACTATGAAATAATACTACTTTTGCGGAATATATGGTTTATTTTAGGTTTCACTTTAGTTGGTGGGAAAGTTAAACCTAAAATAAACCGCGATATATTACGTAAAAGTAGTATTATTTATGTGTAGTTTTTCACGTAAATAAAGATAACACATATATATAACACAACATATTATATCACTATGATTTACGAAAATATTCACCGTGCAGGTATATTATAAAGTTGATCAAGTGTTGGTGACCGCGACCGTACATTGCACAGTCATAGAATGACCTAATGTATTGTACAAATGGCTTAACGATTACCTAGATGGTACTGTAGGGCCAATTTAAATTTGACATCTGTCATTTTCCTTGTTCTATCTGTTTCTATTGTCATTATTACAATAAATATGTAATCTTAATTGAAAACAGTTAAGCAATTATTGTGCAATTCTTCTCCTTCGAAACTTCGAAAAAAATAATAGTATTTTTTAAGTTGGTGTTAGCGTACCTGCTGTGTATATTCTGCACCAACTTCAATAATATTTTCGTTATTTTATGCTTTTTAGATAATTTACTTTGAAGTCGGTTTTTATTTTTTTTTAAATAGTTTATTTAACACTTTTTAGTGACTTATTTTACCAAGATAGGTATCAGCACTATCACGCAACTCGAACGTCTACATTACAGTAACTTACTGAAAACATAAAAAGTTTATATCTCTTAAACTACTGGACCGATTTTGATGAAATTTGTACTCTACCCTAAGTTGAAAGATACTCTAACTATTGCAAAAAGAATTTTTGAAATCAGACTTGTAGTTTCTGAGAAATCCGCGGACAAACCTACATACATACATACATACATACACTCGTGAAATTTGGTAAATTCGTTTAGAAGCCCACATAGACTAACATATATGAATATTACGCATTTTTATTAATATTACATACATACGCGTCGAATACAGAACCTCCTTTTTTGAAGTCGGTTAAAAAATAATAGTATTTTATGCCCGCCATGACAAGGTTACTTTGTTAAATATTGACGAAGTGTCAAATGTGATCTATTGAATTGGCCCTACTTTAGTGATGCTAGGTTTTGGTTAATGATAGGACTTACTTGTCGTCATCGGAGCCCTTGAGAAGCACCCAGGGCTGTTCAGCCTGCATGTGCTGGTTACCAAGGCGGGAGACACCGAGCACATGCCGCAGGGCCTCCCTTAGACGACCCTTCTCCATATGTTGGACATACGCTGATAATTAAACAGATTTTCGATTATAAAAAAAAGTATTTTTTTTTTAAATCTTTTTTATATAATGGCGGTTGAAATGGGTCATCAAAATTTCAAAGTGAGACTGCTATATCAAGTGGGGTATCGTAAGAAAGGGCTTCATGTGCACATCTCAAAACAGATTTTTATTTTGGTTTATATAATAATAATAATATCTTGGGACAATCCACAGATGACCATCTGATCCCAAACTAGGCAGAGCCTGTACTATGGAAACCAGACAACTGATACTAATACTTATATACATTTTTTTTTGTAAATACATACTTAAATAGATAAATAACACCCAGACACTTGGTGGGAATCGAACCCATGACCCATCGGTTAGTGGACAGGGTCACTAACCACTAGACCAACGGGCCCGTCAAATACACTCACATAGTTTTTGGCTGATAATCAATAATGTAAAAAAAAATACCGTTCCCCTTATCTCCGAAGTTTGTGGAGGGAAAAATCTAAAATAATTATGGATAATACATGTCTATATATATTTTACAGGAAAAATAAAATGATCTTTCTAAGTAGTACAGTTTTTTAGTAATCCTAAAAAAACCTCGACAAACAAACTTAGTTTTGCGGTTTGGTTTTTTTGCTATCTGAGGTGTTACATGTGGTTACAAAAAAAAATGAGTAGTGAAATAACTTTAATACGTCCAAAGATGGAACCCACGGTGCGCGAGTCCGGCTCGCACTTGACAGGTATTTTTTACGGTATCAAGTCTAATTTTAAATATGATATATTTTGAAAATAATGACGCAGGAGGGCTACCCACACACACACTAACACACACACGCACACACATACACACAAACACAAACACAGACACACACAAATATCTATTGTACCTGTTGTGTGTCCGTAAGAGGCGACTAAGGGAAAACAAGAAGACTGGCAGCAGCGTCTTTCTATTGGATTACCTATCACCTATACTGCGATCCCCAAGTCGCCTGCCAAGCGTGGGGATTATGGGAACCCCTCCCTTCTATGGAGGAGGAGTTTGTCCAGCAGTGGACATGTTACGACATCGTCAGCTGATGATAAATATCAGTGCAAAATATCTGCGAGTTATTTTGTACTAAGCTATTTGTTAGTGTGCCACCACAAATATCCTTATATGAACTAACATTACAGACGTATGCATTTACATTTAAAAACATCACATCATTTTTTTCTTTTGTAATGTAAGCAATAGGTAGGCATAAACTGAACTGTAATAATACAATTGTTGTGCTTTATTATTGTATTTTCAGCGATTTTTTCCAAATTATATTCTTTGTCATATGTTCATTAACTTATGGTAAATTTAAGGATACGGCGGCGACTCCGAGGAGGACGGCAGCGGGGTTGCGACTCCCGTCCCCGTGAGCACCGTGACTGGTTCCCGGGGGGCTACAATGCGCCCCCCGGCGGCGGGCTCAAATCAAGGCACTGAGCGGCCCCTGGTGCAGATCCCACCGGAGAGCCCTGGCGTCTCCCCTCTCATGTGCCGATGCGACAGCCGCGGGGGTTTTAGTGGGTAAGAATCCCACATACGCCGGTCGAGCCCCACAGCTCCCGGGGATCTTTGGAAGATTTCACCCGAGTCAAAAAAAAAAAATTAAAAAAAAATGTTAAATTTAAGGAAACCTGTTATTGGCCGTACTTATTAGTAAGATATAGCTTAATTTATATTTTAGTTATAACGCTGTTGGTTTCTAATAAATAAATAATAAATAAATCACGATATACCATGTCAGTACAAAATATTGTTACGACCGGGACATAAAAGTGTTAATTACTCCGTTAATTATTACTTAATTGCAATGATCTCAAAACGCATTGTTAGTCTATAGGTCTACTATCGATCCGTACCGAAAAAACTAGACTTCTCAATAGAAAGTAGTTCCCTCAAAATTCGGCAAGTACGTATGTACCTACCTACACGCTCGCGCTCGGTTCACTGCCCGCGCCTATTGTTAGTTTATTCTCGAAGGTCACGCCGCTATTGTATCTCGCGAAAACGATAGAATAGATAGGTACATACGAGTACAATCGAGAGAGTTCCACCCCTCTGTTAATTTAGGTATATAAGCCGACGCATAGTGGCGTCCGGACAGTTTGTGTTTACAAGCGACAGCGGAAACATCTTAAGGAAGCGATCGAAGAGAATTGTACCAGCGACCCTTGCGAAGACTTTGGACTACTGTGAAGTACTGTGCGACTCGGACTACTGTGCCTTGTGTGTATACTGTGCCGTTTAGTGTATACATTGTGAGTGTACGTGGAATAAAATCTTCTTTTACGTTAATCGGCATTTAATTACCCACCCGCACGTAACAATATTTTAAAATTAATATTATTTTGAGAAATCGTAGGGTAGGCAAAGTCATTTTGTGTGTATGGACTCTGAATAATCTTATTACAGTTTTTAAATGCAAATTAATATGTCTATAGAATCTGCTAACTTATGGATATTTAAAATGGTATACTAATATACATATAATAGGTTAAACAAGCCGAATAAGTTTCTTTGCCTACCCTCTGTGCACGCCACTGATAAATATATCTCACTCACCAATGACTTCCCTGTTGACTAGTGCTATGAGTTCGAAGTCTGACTGACTGAGGATCACATCGGGAACTGCCCCCTTGAAGGTGTTAGCGCAGAAGCTCAGCGATCGGTGGCAAAAGTTGCCCAAATTGTTGAGGAGCTCCGAATTGTTTCTGTTAACAAGAGAATACAGGTGACGAGACGAGAAGACTGATCACCTGATGGTAAGCGCCACGACCGCCCATGGCCAGTAGCACAGATATAGATTTACATAGATAGCAATCACGATTTGTATTAAAACCGAGTGTGCCGACTCTTTAACACTTTCTTTGACGTCATGGCCAACATTTAGTGACGGGAAATCCAAACCGATTCCAAGACACCGATGCCACAGATGCCATTTTTTTTAATTTTTGCGGCCGACCGACTGCAAGGCTGCAACAACAGACGCGCGCGGACTGCAAGTTAGCGGCGACCAACCCCGACGTTACGTCGAGGTTCGGACACGCGAAATACATGCATTTGCGTTATCTATGTAAATCTATATCTATGGTCAGTAGCGTGGTACTGCAGTTACTAAGATGTCCTTAAGCGTCACCTTGTTGCAATAACGGTTGGGAAGTGCTTGCGCAATACAGACAAGAATGCGCAGGTCTGTTAACAAGGCTGTGACCACTTTCGAAGAGTACTAGAGACTAGATTTAATTTATTATTAATATATTTCTCAATATTTATAGAATTTTATAATTAAAAATATATTACACACTATATCATACATGCAGTGTCATAGTCACAACAATCACTACATGTTTTGTATCCCTATTAGGAACTATTGTATTATTAGCCTTGAATTGTACCCTTAGTTTTAAATTTCTAAACTTTATGTGTGTGGACATCAAAAGCAATGTATTTGGTAGATAGTTTTATGAAAATAAATAATTTGAATTGAATAAATATCTTTTAAATTTGTGTGTAGCGTGATATATTTACCTGGTTCCCAGTTCAATCCAACTGAAACTGGAATCTGAAGTTTCAGGCCGAATGCTAGCCAGGTAGAACCGCCACACGTCCGCGGGTATTCCCGTATCCTATGAAAATACATTAAATTAAAACTAGAGGAAACTTACGGATTTTTTTATACTATCAAATCAAATCATTTATTGCTTGCTAACTGCCGAACCCACAAATGTCAATTAAATGATCATTAATCCATTTTTGAAATCGGATTATTTCGACACTCGAAGCCCATTAATACTTAATTCGCAGATATTGAATAGAGATAATGATTACCTCGTGTTCAATAATGATTACCTCGTGTTCAATAATATAAATTAATCATAATCGGCTCCGACAGTCGAAATAAATAGATTTTAGAAGTGACTTAATTATAATTAATGTTAATTAGGGTTTGTTAGGGTTGTAAGTGTACATTTAGATCATAATAATAATACATTATACTTGTGGCGACTGGACATAACCATCGCCACATGTGTTACAGCGACGCGAGAAGCGAATAGTTCACATATAAGAAGATAGATGGCGCCACCGATTTCTGAATCGTGCAAGTGAAGTTTCAGAAGACATTCACTATATATACAACATCTGTCGGGGGCTTCGGCCCTGGCCGAACATCACACCTCGCTCGGTCGGAGGATCCTCCCTTTAGTACCGCCGCCGTTGCATCGCTAAATACTTATGACTTAGCACCTTTTACAGGTGTAGCAATTATCATGGTCTACATCATGACTGCAACACAATACTAATAAATCTGTGGTTTTAAATATAAATAAACAAATTAACATATTGCACTGATTACAAAAATGCATCTCATTTTCGTGATATTTAAGCAAATAAATTACTCAAATACAGCTAATCGCCATTTTGTAATAAACGCTGCTCAGAGTGAATGACGTCAATCCTGTGTAAATAAACAACTGTCAAACTGTCATCTCAACTTTTTCTTTCATACAATGATTCACTTTTATACCTTGACAGATGTTTATTTATACCGCAGTGACGTCACAATATGGCGCCATGCACCGGCCATCGTTTTGGAACGAAATTCAAACTCTATTTTAAAAATTGAAAATATTGCTATTAATTGTAAATTTAATACAAAAATATGATTATTTTCGGCAATAGTAGACCCGTAAGTACATTATAGAGTATTTTTTCAAAATTAGTCATCATGCCTATTCTACTCATTTCATTAATTTTTATGTATTTTATTATTAAGTATGTCATTTTATTAAAGTTTATTGAGCTAAAGTGGCAAGCAAGCAGGTCCGGCTGATAGCAGCCTATGGGCGCTAGCAACAACAGAAGAATCACTAGTTCATACCTTACTTAACACATTATATATTAAGTTTCTTGTGTCCGGTAATATCACCAGCTACAGTGCCCTTCACGCCGGAACACAGCAATGTTTGGGGCTTATGGCAAAAGGTGGAGGGTTTTGTTCAACATTTGGACGTCTGCCATGATGATTTATAAAATATTGACTGCTGACCTGTGCGTCTGTACCAAAGACACCAACTCCTCTTGATTTTGAAAACTTCCCATCTTCGTAGTTCAAATATTCTGTAATAATGGAGATCAAGGAAATATATTTCACGGAATTATTATAAACTAGCTTCTACCCGCGGCTTCACACACGTGATATTAGTAGTTCTAATATGTTAAAACATATTGATTATTGTGAAGTAATAAACACAATTCTTTAGAGATTTGCATAAAAATATGGTGATTTTTGTATATCTTGAACGAAATTTACAATTTTTTGAGAAAGAAAGTAGCCTATGTTCTTTTTTGTGTTGTACACTATTCCCTTGTGAAATTTCATCAAGATCGGTTCAACCGTTGAGACTTGAAAAAGGAACAAACAGACAAGCAGACAGACATCGATTTTATAATAGTTTGGATTCATCATAATCATCAGCCTACAGTCGTCAACTGCTGGACATAGGTCTCTCCAATATCACACCACTTACTACGATCCTCGGCTTTCCTCATCCAATCCAATAGTTTGGATGAAATTATTACAATGAAAAGTACATACCTGTGGCGTAAATATGGTCAACAAGTAAATGTCCCTCGTTTATACCGAGCAACGTCGCGGGAAACATGATAGCGTGGAATGGAACGTTGTCTTTTGCCATGAACTGGTATAATTTGATCTGAAAAATACAGTAGCATTATCAAATAATGTTACTATTATACTTTGGCAGTTATTGGACGTCGTGCTGGGATCAAAGCTGATTAGGTTGACCCCAATTAGTGCATATTCAGCCCCATGCGTTAATAGGGGCGACAACGTAATCAATAAATTCGTTAACTAATGGCTGGACCAAAGCTGATTTAATTAACTTGACCCCAATTAGTGCATATTCAGCCCCATGCGTTAATAGGGGCGACAACGTAATCAATAAATTCGTTAACTAATGGCTGGATCAAAGCTGATTTAATTAGGTTGACCCCAATTAATGCATATTCAGTCCCGTGCGTTAATAGGGGCGACAACGTAATCAATAAATTCGTTAACTAATGGCTGGACCAAAGCTGATTTAATTAACTTGACCCGAATTAGTGCATATTCAGCCCCATGCGTTAATAGGGGCGACAACGTATTCAATAAATTCGTTAATGACTGGATCAAAGCAGATTTAATTAGGTTGACCCCAATTATTGCATATTCAGCCCCATGCGTTAATAGGGGCGACAACGTATTCAATAAATTCGTTAACTAATGACTGGATCAAAGCTGATTTAATTAGGTTGACCCCAATTATTGCATATTCAGCCTCATGCGTTAATAGGGGCGACAACGTAATCAATAAATTCGTTAACTAATGACTGGATCAAAGCTGATTTAATTAGGTTGACCCCAATTATTGCATATTCAGCCCCATGCGTTAATAGGGGCGACAACGTAATCAATAAATTCGTTAACTAATGGCTGGACCAAAGGTGATTTAATTAGGTTGGCCCCAATTAGTTCATATTCAGCCCCATTCGTTAATAAGGGCGACAACGTAATCAATAAATTCATTAACTATTAGTAAATAACTGTCAAACTTGCATTTTCGCAAATGACCCCCGTTAGGGCCATGGCCCGATATTGTCAATAAAAATGAAAATCGACTTGAGCATTCCAACATACGTATTACGTGTTATATTACAGCGTAATTGTGAAGAAGTAACTAAAAGATGACAGTGTAATGATGACCCCTGTTAAGGCAACGAGCCCAATAACACATACAATTGAGAACCAGCTACAAAGTTCCATCATATTAAATGTGATATTTAACTGGCATTGTCACAATGACCCCCGTTAGGGCCGTGACTCCAACTGTCAATGAGCGTGATAATAAAATTGAGAACCAACTATAAACTTACAATGTATGTAAAGATAATAAAACTAACCAAACTTGTGTACACAATAAATTATTATTAAAAAAATAAAAACCGACTTCAAAGTACTTATTAAATTATCTAAAAAGTAATACTTTTTAAATAATTTAAGTACTTTGAAGACGGTTTTTTTTAAATAATTTATTTAACACTTTTTAGTGACTTTTATGTTAGCAAAATAGGTATCAGCACTATCACGTAACTCGAACTTCTACGTCACAGTAACTTACTGAAAACATAAAAAGTCTATATCTCTTAAACTAGTGGACCGATTTTGATGAAACTAGTACTCTACCCTTAGTTGAAAAATACTACAAAGATTGCAAAAATAATTTTTGATATCGGACCTGTAGTTTCTGAGAAATCTGCGGACAAACCTACATACATACATACACTCATAAAATTTGGTAAATTTGTTTAGAAGCCCACATAGACTAACATATATTAATATTACGCATTTTTATTAATATTACATACATACGCGTCGAATAGAGAACCTTCTTTTTGAAGCCGGTTAAAAATACAACTTACTTCTAAATCCTTGTCTGGCTTCCACCATTTTTCGTATTGCTTGGTGGCTGTTTGGGTTATACTTAAATATCCTATGGGGGCGTCGAACCATACGTAGAACACCTATAGGAGTCAGAGGGAATAATTTTAAATTAAACTTAAAAGTATTTTTAACACTATTTTAAATTAATTTTCATTTTTAATAAATCTGATTCGGATTATTACAATCATTTTAAAATAAGAAATAGCCAAATCACTTCAGAGGTTTGTTTCAAGTTATGTGCTTACCAATGACCAGATTTTATTTTTATTTATTAAATTATAAATAAGAGATAAAGATTTATAAAATATTTCTCACCTTGTTAGTGTACCCCTCGACGGGCACCGGGACTCCCCATTTAAGGTCTCTGGTCACTGCGCGGGGTCTTAGACTCTCTCTCAACCACGCTCGGCCGACTGCTCGCGCCGTTGGCGACCAACCCTTATCTGTACCGTTCACCCACGTCCTAATTGATGGTTCTAACTGCAATAGTAATGAATATCATGTGACGATTATACTAGGTGGGACCAAAGGACCTCATTGAGTACGGCGGCGAGTCCGAGGAGGACGCCGGTGGGATTGCGACCCCCGTTCCCGTGACTATAATGCCTAGTGCAAATCCCTGACCCTGGTTCTCCTCTCATTAGCCGATGCAACAGCCAAGGATTTCAATGGGTAAGAATCCCATATACCCCCAGAGGGTCCCGGGAACCAACAATAAAAGCGGAAGAAGTGAAACTTCATCGCTCAGTCGATCGGTCGTTCGGTCGGTCCCTTACTCACTCACTCACTCACTCACTCACACACACACACACACACACACACACACTCAACTCAACTCAACTCAACTCACCCCAACTCACCCCAACTCACCCAACTAACCCCAACTCACCTCAACTCACCCACTCACCCACTCACTCAGTGACGGCGTCACATGAGCGCTTTCATAACCTTAACAAATTTACGCCTATCGCCTATCGTTTAACGCCTATCACCTATCATTTAACGCTTAACGCGTTATTTGATAACATTTTTGGAAGTCGCATAAGAAGTTTCACTTCAAAAAGGTCAGAGGAGCTAAAATCAAAAATAAACGGCGATAAAATCCGTAAAATTAGTTTCATTTAAAATAACAATACCTTACGGTTTTTTCCGCGGGGGAAACCTTCAAAAGGTCCCCGGGATCAGTAGGGGTCAAATGGGGTAATTGGGATTCTTACCCACTAAAACCCCTGCGCCTGTCACATCGGACCTGGGCTCCCCGGTGAGATCTGCCCCAGGTTCCCCTCAGTGCCATGCCTTTGTGGGAACCTGTCACAGTGTTAACGGGGACGCAGGTCGTAACCCCACCGCCATCCACCGTCGCCACCATACTCTATAGACGTCTAGAACAACAACTTACCTGCGACAATTCAATGAACAATTGTTCACTGGAGCCTATAACAGGTTTCATTGAACAAACTTTGCAACGGGGCTCTATTAGTTCGGTCGCGTTGATCAGTTTCCCGCATTTATCACATTGGTCGCCTCTGGCCGAGTCGTACCCACAGCCGGGGTGATGACAAGTACCTTCCACAAACCTATGGGAAGAAGTGGTATCATAAAAAATAAATTTTGCCCCTCTGCCTCAAAAGGAAGGTTATGTGTGTATGTATTCAAGTATACTGGGTGAATTGTTAAAAGGCATAGAAGGCCAAATCCGCAACTTTATAGAATAGCAAAAAATAATCAAAGGTGTCACGGTCCCGATTTTGATTAACATTAAAAATGCATCATTGGATTTTTGAAAAATCAATATACCTAGCCAGGAATCGAACTCATTGATTTATAAAAAAAAAAACACACCCTATATTATTACACCGTCCGATAGTGTTGCTAGTAAGGATCAAATTCTGGGAAGTAATGACATATGGCAAACTAAAGGAGAAGGTTGAATTTTAGGAAACTGATTCATATTTTCTTCGGTTCAAGTATTACCACCTGTACCTTGCTAGAAATACTGCTCAATTTTTACTAACACACACGTGTATATTGTTACGACCGCGACATAAAAGTTTTAATTACTCGGTTAATTATTAGTTAATTACAATGATCTCAAAACGCAATGTTAGTCTATAGGTCTACTATCGATTCGTACCGAAAAATCTGGAATTCTCAATAGTAAGTAGTTCCCTCAAATTCGGCAAGTACTTACCTACCTACGCGCTCGCGCTCGATTCACTGCCCCCGCCTATTGTTAGTTTATTCTCGAAGGCCACGCCGCTATTGTATTTCGCGAAAACGATAGAATAGGTACCTACTTACGAGTACATTCGAGAGACTTCCACCCCTCTGTTAATTTAGGTATATAAGTCGACGCATAGTGGCGTTCGGACAGTTTTTGTTTACAAGCGACAGCGGAAACATCTTAAGAAAGCGATCGAAGAGAATTGTACCAGCGACCCTTGCGACGACTTTGGACTATAGTGAAGTACTGTGCGACTCGGACTACTGTGCCTTGTGTGTATACTGCGTGTATAGTGTATACAGAGTGAGTGTACGTGGAATAAAATCTTCTTTTACGTTAATCGGCATTTAATTACCCACCCGCACGTAACAATATAAAGAAAAACGAGCAAAAGGAAGCAATTCAGTGATGACTGCTGCTCGAGTCAACTCGTGCGCGGGTGCTGCTTGGGGGACTGGTCCCTTGGGCTTTTAGTTGGCTGTACTTTCGTCGTATTTTATTATTTTTTTCCGCCTTATTTGATCTTTTGAACGGCAAGACACACTGTCGCTCTGATCTAATTGTGACATGATAAACACTGTTTAAAAAAAAAGTGAAAAAATTACAAGCCCGCGGAGTTTCTTGCCGGATCTTCTCAGTTGAGGCCACGTTGTGGTAGCTTTTAAAAAAAATGACTATTCAATAGTGCTAGCGTTAAGCCTATTTGAAATAAATGATTATGAATATGACATATTCAACCCTACCAATTGGCTGGCCACCGGTCAGCCATTACGTCTGCATTCATACATTTATTGTTTAATTTTAGATCTTATTAAGAAAAGAAAACCAGGGTATGGCTGTTATATGAATAATAATAATAATACCAGCCCTTGTTTATGTCCCTCTGCTGGGCACGGGTCTCCCCTTAAGATGAGGGGGCTTAGGCCATAGTCCACCACGCTGGCCAAGTGCGGGTTGGCGGACTTCACACGTCATTCGAGAGCTAGTTAGGCTTTCTCAGATATGCAGGTAACAATCGCACAACGACGAAGAAAGCACATGAAAGAAATCGGAGTTTTTCTTTTTCTTTTTTTTTGTGAATGATAGACGCTGTTGGCCGCAGATGGCCATTACAGCTTCACCAGACAATAGGAGGCGAGCGCTTAAAGCGCTAGAAATCAGAGGTGCGAGCCGGGGTTCGCACCTTGTTTCCAAGGCAAGCACTCGCCCACTGAGCTGTTACCGCATGTTGTATGAATATTATTATATTAATACCGACCTGTCTGCTAAGAATCTGTCGCATTTCTCACAGCGCAGTTGCTCCACTGATTGCGATGTGATAAAGCCGTTGGCCCGGAGTTTTAAAAACATCTCTTGACATATCCTAAACGAAAAACATTTTAGTTAATAAAAGTACAAGAGCAAGCTAAAGGGTAAATGTGTCTGTCCGACCAATAGGCATGATGACTAATTTTGAAAAAATACTCTATAATGTACTTACGGGTCTACTATTGCCGAAAATAATCATATTTTTGTATTAAATTTACAATTAATAGCAATATTTTCAATTATTAAAATAGAGTTTGAATTTCGTTCCAAAACGACGGCCGGTGCATGGCGCCATGTTGTGACGTCACTACGGCGGTATAAATAAACAATTCTGTCAAGGTATACAAGTTAAAAGTGAATCATTGTATGAAAGAAAAAGTTGAGATGACAGTTTGACAGTTGTTTATTTACACAGGATTGACGTCATTCACTCTGATCAGCGTTTATTACAAAATGGCGATTAGCTGTATTTGAGTAATTTATTTGCTTAAATATCACGAAAATCTCTATATTATTATGAAAATGAGATGCATTTTTGGAATCAGTGCAATCTGTTCTAATATTTAAAACCACAGATTTATTGGTATTGTGTTACAGTCATCATGCCTATTCCCGTAGTGTGCTATGACCGAGACGACAAAATTCAAGAACTCAATACTTGATGTAGTAGGAGAGGTTAGTGACACGCCTGCTTATAGACAACCGCACTGCACTACCCCCATACCTACCCATGCTACCCGATGGGTCGTGGGTTCGATTCCCACCAAGTGTCTGGGTGTTATTTATCTATTTAAGTATGTATTTACAAAAACAATGTATATAAGTAATCATCATCATTATTAGCAGCCGATAGACGTCCACTGCTGGACAAAAGCCTCCCCCTTAGAAGGCAGTGGTTGCCATAATCCCCACGCTTGGCAGGCGGCTTGGGGATCGCAGTATAGGTGGATGATAAATCCAAAAGAAAGACGCTGCTGCCCGTCTTCCCGTTCTCGCTTAGTCGTCTCTTAAGACACCCAACGAGAGGAGATGGGGGGATGCAATTATAACCCGGCACCCCACGGGTCGAGAAGTATATAATTAAAAAAAAACTCAAAATCAAAATTAAGTTTAAATTGTAGTGTAAAAAAACACTTACTGGGTTTGCTCCTTCGTGCTAGTTCTGCCGAAATAATCGAAACCGATGTTGAACCAGCGATAGACCGCGTTGTGGATCGCGAAGTACTTGTCGCAAATCTCACGCGGAGTAACGCCCTCTTCCAACGCCTAGACGTAATTAATTATATATTATTGACGGGCCCGTTGGTCTAGTGGTTAGTGACCCTGTCCGCTAACCGATGGGTCGTGGGTTCGATTCCCACCAAGTGTCTGGGTGTTATTTATCTATTTAAGTATGTATTTACAAAAAAAAAAGTATATAAGTATTAGTATCAGTTGTCTGGTTTCCATAGTACAGGCTCTGCCTAGTTTGGGATCAGATGACCGTGTGTGGATTGTATTATTATTATTATTATAACGATGTAATCCTTCTGTTTGGTGCATCCTTCTTTTTTTGACGCGGGGGAATTCTTCGATATATCCCCGGGAGCTGTGGGGCTCGACCGTATGTATCCCACATACATACTCTTACCCACTAAAACCCCCGCGGCTATAGCATCGGCACATGAGACCCTGGCCCTGGTCTCTCCGGTGGGATCTGCACCAGGGGTGTCGAGTGCCTTGCCTTTGAGCCCGCCGCCGGGGGTCGCATTGTAGCCCCCCGGGAACCAGACACGGTGCTCACGGGGACGGGGGTCGCAACCCCGCCGCCGTCCTCCTCGGAGTCGCCGCCGTACTCAATGGACGTTCTAAGGGCCCACACCCCGAACGTCCAGCGACTCCGAAGGTCTGGGGCATCATAGCTCCCAAACTAACATAATGTTGTCTTTTACTTACGCGAATACTTCACATTGAAATCAAACTACTTTTACGGATTATATCGCGGTTTATTTTAGATTTTACTATCCCGACGTTTCGAATGCTTTGCAGCACCCATGGTCACGGGAGGACTGAGATGTTGAACGTCCTTATGTCACAATTATGCCGGTGTACCCTCAGGTCTTCTTAGTTATTATTTTTAGTCCGATCTACGCACACGACTATCGATATTGTAAAACAGTTCATCTACGTCTTCGTGTAATGATTTCTGATATTTAGGCGAATATGCATCGATAAACTATAAACAAGATAAGCAGTCACGAACAAAATGACATCGAAAATGTGGTCGCGATCGCGATTAATAATACGTAATGACGTGTAGTTTGACAATTTCGTATAGACAGTGGCCGTTAGGTAGGAGCCTAACAGCAAAATTATTTTTGTCAGCCTGTGGCATGGCAGTTGCCAACTACAAGCGGAGAAAATATCAAATAAATAATTGTTATTTCGTATTATAATTAAATGTTACTTAAATTTATTATTTAAACTACTTACTAGTAATAAGAATACTAAACGAAAAAGTTTCTCCATCTGCAATTATAGTATTCCGATAAGTATTTGGAGAGTTTTTAAACGCGCAATAAGGCATTTCGGTTCATCCTTACGCTAGCTGTGGTCGGCTCGTACTAATTTGAAATAGCGACACAACCGTCGCCGTGGCGCTATTTTCGTGACCACTTTTCGGGCCGTGACAGCCAATCTAGTTGGTATAGTATATCAATGCGAATATGACATAGAAATGAAACTAATTTTACGGATTATAAAGTTTCATTTCAATACATCTTTGAAATTATATCAGTGAGCTACTACATATTTCTACTTCTTCTATATTGACAGATCATTTTCATATTTACTGCGTTGACATAAGGCGCATTTTCATATACATCGTGTTACAAAATACCCCGTAAAAAATATAATTAATTATCAAAGCCAAAAATGTTGTCAACCCTAGTAAGGTTAAGTCTTTTAACATTTTTGTCGTTCCGCGAATTAGGTAGAAATGTAGGTACATTCTGCGTAGTTTACTTTTTAATTTTACTGAAATAGGGTTTGCACATCAGTGAAAATAATCATATTTATCAACTGCCCATTATGTTTCTCTCTCTCATTTTCTAGTTAGGTTGCCTAGAAGAGATTGCATTTTAGCGATAAGGCGTGTACGTTCAGCCAAAAATATGGTTTACCACCCTACGGTTGAAGTTCATATGCATATCATAAAACAACAAGGTTGATTTTCCCTTGCAATTATTCATACTGCTCTCTTTATTATTTATTGTAGAAACGTCAACACGTTGCCTTGTGTTCCTAGTTTAAATTGTAGCATCTGACTGATAGGTAACCCTCATATTTGTCTAAAAATTGTTTATACGGTGCAAGGCGAATTTTGAGCCATACATTTATATTTATCAGCTTAGCTTATATCAAGAGGTTAGATTGAAATAATCCTAATTTTCTTGCAAATAGTGCTCTTTATTTCTATTGTAAAAAGATAGTATAGGTATAGTAGGTAGTATTTTGGTTCTTTTTTCGCACTTAGGTAAGTATATAATAACTAGCTTTCGCCCGCAGCTCCACCGATATGAATGTCGGTTATAGCACCAAAAGGTAAGCTATGTCCTTCTCCGAAGTTCAAAAAATATTTAAACCAAATTTCATCAAAATCGGTCCAGTGGTTCAGTCATGAAAGATGGACAAACAACCTAACACACTTTCACATTTATAATACTAAAGTATGTATTAATAGGGATAAGGGTAAAAGAATACGAGTAAGTCTTTCCAAAAACAACATTATCCGTAATAAAATAAAAATACAATTAGGTATACATAACTATATTAAATGCAATAAAGCAATACGATACAATAAATAAATAACATAACATATAAAAATTATTTAACAGACATCTTCAATAAAAAAATGCAAATATCTAAAATAGTCATATTAATAGCTCGTGTAACCGTCATTTGCGACAGCTTGGAGACGGTCACCCATTGAACCCACAAGCCTTAAGCAGATATCAGATCCGCGGGTTTCCTCCCATATCTCATTACATTGCCGTTTCAGAGCTTCCTTCGTTCTTTCGTAGCGGTTGGACACAGAACTCAGTGTTATTCCAATCGAAATTCAAGTGTTCTCTAGCAAAATTCAGTCAAGCAATTTTATGAGCGACAGTCATATGTATTTTTTTTTGCATAATGCCTGTAATGCAAACCCAAGTAAATATCAAACATTTCGGCAAAATGTTCAGTCGGTGTGAAACCATTATTTTCTTATACGCGTCGCAGGCGCGGCCGCTTCGACGAAGATCATTTAAATTTCTTTCTTCGCCATCACGTGTAATCCAACGACGAACAACTTGTATCTAAAATTAAAGATTAACTAAATAAATGCTTATAGAAAAAATAGAAAATGTATAATATTTATACTAAGGCACGGTGAACTTAATAAAACTTACCGACACATTTAAAAATCTCACTAATATGAGTCCATTGTTATGTAGTGCAATTATACTCGCTCTTTCGGCTATTGATAAATTGCGAGGCATTTGCAAATTCGAGAAATAACAATTTAATCCATTTTTTTACATTATTACATATAAATAAAAATGACAGATCTTGATAGTTGTCAGTGATATTTTCTTTTTTCAGTTAAAAAGAGGTTTTCACCTAAAAACAAGAACATAATGGAATTTTCACTAAAAGATGAAAAAAAGACTAATGGTTATAATTGTTGAAAATCTTAGCTTATTGCATTGAAAATAAAGGTCAAAATAACATCTTTAACCCATGACTTCAGATGTTAGGCATCTCAGATAATAAAAAATACGTCATGATTGTGCATCTCTTTCATTATTAGAATGTTCAACCTTGGTGTTATTTTGATTGCATAGGAAGAATTGTCAAAACTGGTAAACCACTTTCTAGGCCGACCGTACATTGATATCTTCAACGTATTGTTCACTTTACATGTGACTTTTGGTGTACTATAAAGTGTATTTATTATTATTATTTATTTTTGGTTTTGATAACACGGGCTTACACACCCGGACTTTTAAGTCTTGCGTAGGGACGAATCCAACACGTAGAGGCGTGTTGGGAGAAATTAAAGGTAGGTATGGAACAGACCTGTCAGGATCAACAGCTGGAAATAAGATATAAACAGTTGACTCTGACAGGTGTAGGGACTATTGTAAGTACGTGGAAAGATTTCTAGATTTTTATTGAGTGAGCATTTGGTGGACTGAACACTGGGTTATTGCAAAAGGCCGGGGTCACTTGCCCAAACTTTTACTGCCGCACTCACAAACGCCAATTAAATTTAATTAAAAAAAGTCACTTTTTAAAATCTATTTATTTCGACTTTCGGAGCCATTTATGATTAAATTCGACTATTAAACACGAGATAATTGATATCTATAAGAATAAGAATAAGAAAAATTTATCTCTATTACGATATCTCTATTTACTATCGGCGTATTAAGTATTAATGGGCTTCAAGTGCCAAAATAAACCAATTTCTAAAAATGGATTAATGACCATTAACTTTAATTGAGGTTTGTAGGTTCGGCAGTTAGTGTACTAATTATATTTTGGCAAGCGG
The DNA here is from genome assembly GCA_911728495.1 of Furcula furcula. Lineage (NCBI taxonomy): Eukaryota > Metazoa > Arthropoda > Insecta > Lepidoptera > Notodontidae > Furcula > Furcula furcula. Next base: position 11,230,506 of record OU452269.1, on the reverse strand, counting down.
TGACTTGTATTTTTTTTTTATTGATTTTATATGGGGTATTTTGTAATACGTTGTATACAGGATGTAGTTCTGCATTCTTGCCATATTTACGGAGGTTGATATATACCTTTTAAAGAACATAAATCAATCATTAAATGATCGACGTAAAATTATGAATTATTTTTTATGTTTGGTACGAAAAGAAATCCCCTGTGCAACCGTCACTATAAAATAACCCCGTCTGGAACCGCTCTTCGCGCAAAGTAGGTAAACAACAGTATACGCGGGGTTACAACCTTGGGTCCTATTCTGAGCGCTCGAGAGCTCTTATTCTGGTTGAACGTTAATCGTGAATCATTAATTATCTTTTAGTTACTAAACACTGAATTATTAATCTACTAGCTGACCCACGCGGCTCCACCCGTGCTGTGTTTACGTTAACTAAACTTTCAATAAGGGGTCGTCCATTAATCACATGAGGCTCGAAAGGGGGGGGAGGGGTTCCGAAAAAATCACGAAATATCACCAGGAGGGGGAGGGGTATAATGAGACAACACGTGTATTTATTTTTCGTTGAATGCACGATTTCTAAACCAAACAGCGGCACGTGGCCTTGACTCACCGTTGCCGGCAACGACTTCCCCTTCAACATTTAATCAGTTAAGTACCTGTATTTAAACATAATATTCCGAAAATTTCAATATAATGTATATTGAAATTTTTTACAAAAAAATACACGTGATTTTGGATAGGGGGGGGGGGGTAGTTTAAAAACCTCACCACATATCACCAGGAGGGGGGGAGGGGTTAAAAAGTTGCTAAAAAACATCACGTGATTAATGCACGACCCCTAATATACATTCGCATAGAATACAAAACCTCCTTTTTTAAAGTCGGTTAAAAACTTGGACCCACTTTGTACTTGCCCTCCGAAGCACGAAGACGTTTAGTTCAAATGGCGTTAAACGGTCACCCATCTATTTAATGACCATACCTAACGTTGCTTAACCTGATCGATTTCCAAACATTGTTAACAACTGTCTATGAGTGATCCCTTACAAATATTTATTATACAATTAAAATGAAAAATTGTTAAAATCGGAGCAAGCGTATAACCAAGTACACATTTTGACTTTAGTCCCCTCTCCCAAGGGAACCGTGCCGAATGTCGGGATAAAAAGTATCCTATGTCCTACCTCGGAGTATTAACTCAAATCATGCCAAGTTTCGTTTCAATCCATCCAGTAGTTTCGGTGTGATGCTCAGCCGAGATAGACAGACAGACAGATAAAAAAAAAACATTTTTGGCTTTAGTATCTGTTATAGAATGCCCTCCAAACATAATTTTCAAAATATCTTCAATGTACAGAATTGGACCTGTTACAGTTTTATTATAATTAACCACTGAATTATTAATCTATTTTTAATCAATTAACATAATCCTTAACTTTTAGGTCTACAAATTGAGCATGTGTGGATTGGTCCCTGTTTGCGGGAGTACGTCCAACGATGAGATCCAACAGACAGACTTCGTTTTATATTACTTAGAGAAGAGATAGAGTGTTTAATGTTACCTTGGTTTCCGTCGCAGTGCCATATTCGTCTGTACCACAAATGAACAACGTGTTGTAGTCGCATATCCGACAATATCTGAAAGACATTTTATTTTTAATTTATTATTTATATTTCAGGGGTCTAATAAACAATGGCGGCAAAGTCCCATATTCTGTCAAACACAGATTTTAATTTTATTGGATGTAGCAACACTTTTTCCGTAGAATCACATCAAAAGTTTCTATCAAATACTGTAATCTATAGGGTAAAAGTGGGATAGTTGCCCCAGGGGTATAGTTGCCTCGATTGTAATTTATCTAGTTTGGCGGATGACCACATGCTATTTTATTTATCTTTTGAAAGACTCTACAACTACCACTAAGTTGAGCGTGTTGCATGTCAACTGTATGGAAGGGCAAGGTGCAATCAAAGTTTTTGCGGGATAGATGGCCTCTTTTTCAATGGGGCATCTATCCTATACGTAATTTACATAGATTAGGCAATTATCCCCTATATGGGATAGATGCCCCAATATTTAGAGGACCGCAAAAATCGCTAATACTCTGGAAATATCAAAGATAATGGTTTTTCCTTTCAAACATTTGAAGATAATAAATCAAAGTACCAACCCGTATTACAAATAAAGAATTTTGCTTTTTTCACTGAGAGATATAAAGTAATTTCAAAAAGTGTGGCAACTATCCCACTTTTACCCTATATATAAAAATCAATGCCACTTTTCGTTGTAATTTTATAACTCAAGAACGGGCTCACCTATCCAAACTTAATGTTTAGGCTTTGTTCGGACTATTTAGTAGATGGTTTATGTGAAGTTTGCACTAAATCGGTAGAGCGGTTCTTCATTTATTAAATTTTTTGTAACAAATTAATTCAATAAATGGCGGATCATTTTGTAAATGGGAATTTTGATGTCAAATTAGTCAGCGATAATTATTGCTTTGTGTTTATATTTTTTATTCAAATGTAATGTATATAATGTGCGTGTACTTTTCTCAGTTTTTTAGCGAGCCGTCGGTGTTTCATATCGTTTACAGGCTTTATTTGAATTAAATTGTCAAAAGCATTTACACAAACGGTAAGTTTTGAACTGTTGAAGTTCATAACATGTATGCATGTGTGTTTCTTCATTTGAATAAAACATATTGTGTACCACTATTAATGTAGCAATTTGTTTTTAATTTGATTATTCTTTTTTAATTGAAGGAAAAATGCCATTTTTTGTTTGAATAAATGAATTTGATGTTCCAATTAAATGTTTTTAATATTTCACTTTATAAATACGTAGCAAAGCACGTACCGGGCCGCTAGCCTTTTATATATATATAAAAGAAACTCGTGTTAGTTACACTATTTATAACTCAAGAACGGCTGAACCGATTTGGCTGATAATTGATGGGAAGGTAGCATAGAACCAGGAAACGGACATAGGATACTTTTTATCCCGGTAGGTTAAGGTTAAGCAACGTCAGGTAAGGTCACTAAATAGATGGGTGAACCGATTTGTATGAAATGTTGTGTGCATATCGGGTAGGTCTGAGAATAGGTCATAAAATATATTTTATGCCGCTGATACCATGATTGACGGACGACGATATATAGAACGAGAGGAGGGTACAAGAGAGGACAGAAAGGAAGAGGGAATTCGAGGGGGTGATGGGGTGAGGGATCGGGGGAATTAGGTGGAACAAGGGGGGAGTGAGAGGGAGAAGAGAGAGGGGGAGGGGGTTCAGAGGGGGCAACGGGAAGAGGAAGAGGGGGACTGTGACGGGGACCGAAGCGGGAGGGGGAAAGAGAGAGAGGAGAGAGAGAGAGCATAGAATTAGATTTTTCTTATAAGAGAGAGAAAGAGATGGAGAGAGAAATAAATCAAGGGAAGAGGGAGAAAAGGAGGGATACATTTATTTTACATTACTGGACGGTAGGTCACTTGTCCATTCAGATTTTCTGAACGTTCGGGGTGTGGGCCCTTAGGACGTCCATTGAGTACGGCGGCGACTCCGAGGAGGACGGCGGCGGGGTTGCAACCCCCGGCCCCGTGAGCACCGTGACTGGTTCCCAAGGCACTAAGGGGTACCTTGCGCAGATCCCACCGGAGAGCACAGGGTGCTCATGTGCTGATGCGACAGTCGCGGGGGTTTTAGTGAGTAAGAATCCCACATACCCCGGTTTCCCCCGCCAGAACAAAACGTCACTAGTGCAAGGGACCACCGCAGTGTCAGTTATTCTACCACCAAGCAGCAGTGTGTAAACTGCTGTGTGCCATTACCTAATTAATAATGTCCTCCTGGCCGTAACGACCACAGCAGCCAATCGTTCAAGATCAGCCATCTACGCGGGAGATATTATAGTGCACGCGTGCTTGCGTAGACACAAGTGCACTCTCTCTTCCTTTACTCTCACAATCCGATGGGACGGAAGACCGACACGACCGGGGAGAGGTCAGGCGCAGGACAGACTTATTACATGCCCATCCGACGCATGGATACTCTTACTTTACAGACAGGTCATCGGCCTGCATTGTCCTAGCCAGTAAGGAACAACTGCACAAAGTCATTGTTCCCCGCGGGATCGAACCCGCGACCTCCGGTTTACAAAGCAAGCTGTTTCCCACTGCGCCACGGAGGCTACCTATTTAATCTGTATAATGTATTATACCTGGCAAATATATCCGCGGATAGGACACACCCGATGATATTGCCGAGATGGGGTACGTTGTTCACGTAAGGTAACGCCGACGTTATCAATATGTTCTTGCGACCTTTCACTGGTAATCTGTATAGAAAAATGAAAAAATATATAATCAACCCCATGTTCATGTAAAAAATATAATTAAACCCGTGTTCATGTAAAAAATATAATTAACCCCGTGTTCATGTAAAAAATATAATTAACCCCGTGTTCATGTAAAAAATATAATTAACCCCGTGTTCATGTAAAAAATATAATTAACCCCGTGTTTATGTAAAAACCATAATTAACCCCGTGTTCATGTAAAAAATATAATTAACCCCGTGTTCATGTAAAAAATATAACTAACCCCATGTTCATGTAAAAAATATAACTAACCCCATGTTCATGTAAAAAATATAATACACCCCGTAGCATTCTGTTGGACCCCACACAATTTTATGTTTTTCTTTATGTTATTTTTTTTTTAGTTATTTTCTCTACTTTTTGTGTGTTGGTCAAATAATAGTACATTATGATACAAGTGAGATAAGCTGCTCATTACATTACACACGAGCCTATGGCGTAATTCAGCCAAGTGTGTAATAAATAATGATCAGAGCTCACGAGTTTGACGTTTTTCAACACATTTGTGAGGAAAAAACAAAATAACTTACCACACAGCGACAAACACGATAAAAACAAAATATGAAAATTATGTATGGGAGATGGCGCGCGCGTTTTTTTTTTTCACGAGCACAATTCAAGGTGAGTGAACATACAGCTTACGACAAAATTATAATTATAAGTGATAAAATGAAATTATTTTAATATTTCGCAGATAAATTATGATGAATTATGAATAATTAGATAAAAAAATATAATAAATTGTTTGTTATAATTAAGGACGAACACATTTATTTAATCCAAAAAATTATATGGATTTTCAGCCAGCACAAGCCCTTTTCAACGTTTTTTAAAAAAATAATGTATTACCCGAATAAATTAAGAATGCTATGTTTACTCAAATACAGCTTGCAATAAGGTACTAATTTAACTTTGTAGGGGTAATTCTATTACGCACTAGAGCGTAATGTCACTATTACGCACGCGTGTCTTATACGGTTTATGGCCCTAAAAGCGATGTAATAAGGCTCACTTTACGAGCGAGTGTGTTGAAAATGTATTTTCTTTCTTTTTAACCGGCTTCAAAAAGAAGGTTCTCTATTCGACGCGTATGTATGTAATATTAATACAAATGATATTGATATGTGTTAGTCTATGTGGGCTTCTAAACAAATTTACCAAACCTTACGAGTGTAAGTATGTATGTAGGTTTGTCCGCAGATTTCTCAGAAACTAAATGTCCAATTTCAAAAATTTTGCAACAGTTAGAGTATTTTTCAACTTAGGGTAGAGTACAAGTTTCATCAAAATCGTTCAAGTAGTTTAAGAGATAGACTTTTATGTTTTCTGTAAGTTACTGTAACGTAGACGTTCGAGTTGCGTGATAGTGCTGATGCCTATTTTGATAAAATAAAAGTCACTAAAAAGCGGTAAATAAAAAATACAAAACTGACTTCAAAAACTGACACAGTATATTTTCTTTATTTTATGCTTTTTAGATAATTTACTTTTAGTCGGTGTTTTTTTAAATAGTTTATTTTTTCTTCTGTATATACTTACACGAGTTTCTCTTGCTTGAGCAGCGGTTGCAGGTTGCTCAGGCCGTTGACCCAACTATCCTTTGCAGCTTCGATTTCCTCCGGAGACGGACCCACTTCAGCCAAAACCCCGTCTTCTGGACTCCTAGAGAAGAAATAACACTAATTTAGAGAATCATCATCAACAAAAACGTCCACAAAGGCCTCCCCTGAGAAGGGAGGGGTTCGTATAATCACCACATTTGGCAGGTGTTTTGGGGTTCGCAGTATAGGTGGTGAATGAGGAAGTTTTAGAACTGGTCAATGAAGAAAGAGAAATTTTAAGATCTATTGAGAATAGGAGAGGAAAGATGATTGGCCACTTGATACGACATGACACCTTCTTTAAAACGATAGTGGAAGGTAAAATAGAAGGGAAAAGGGGAAGAGGAAGACCCAGAAGTTTTATGAAGCAAGTAGCAGAAAAAGTGGATGGAATGTCGTATCAGGAGGTCAAAATGAAAGCATATAATAGATCAGATTGGAAATTGCTTCACCGACAAGAGCCCAGCTCAAGTTGGAGAGAGAGAGAGAGAGAGTGTATAGGTGGTAGGTAATCCAATAGAAAGACGCTGCTGCCCGTCTTCTTGTTTTCCCTTAGTCGTATCTTACGGACACCCAATGGGAGGGGATGGGAGGGGGGTGCTAATCTTACCCGGACAACCCAAGGGCAACATAATTGTGTGTAAATATATATAGTTTTTAACCGACTTCAAAAAAGGAGAAGGTTCTCAATTCGTCTGTATATATATATATATTTTTTTTTTTTTTATGTATGTTCGCGCATAACTCTGGCAATTATGAACCGATTTGAAAAAATCTTTCTTCCATCCATTCTTTAATCCGTTAATTGGGTCCCATAAAAAAAATATTGCTTAGTAATAAGTAGTTCCTGAAAAAACAAGAATGGTGACTGCGCACTGAGAGTTGGAGGAAAGCCTATATAGACGACTTTATGGTGCTTTTTAAGGACAAAAATGGTCATAACTCTGGTAAATATTTACCAATTTCAATGATTCTTTTTTTATTCGAAAGAAGAAACCACTGTAATGAACCTGTATGAATTTTATCACAACCGGATAAGAACTTCCTGGAGGACCATGAATGATATGGAGGAATTTATCTAGTAAAAACCATAAAACTGATGTTCTCCTTTACATTTCTCTGACAAATATGAACCGATTTCGATGATTCTTTTTTTTATTCGAGAGGGTAAACTACTATGATGATTCCATGCAAATTTCATTACGATCGGATAAATTGTTTCTGAGTTTCTGAAGAAACATGAATTATGTAAAAGTATGTAGACGATAATGTGAAATCATAATGATGCCATAACCTACCTAGATCATTTTACCGTCTTCGATGGTTCAATCTTTATGTATGAAAATATCACTAAAAAGTATAAAATAAAATATTTAAAAAAAAAATTGAACCGACTTCAATAACACTAAAAAGCATAAAATAATTTAAATATTATTGAAGTTGGTGCCAAATATACACAGCAGGTACGCTAACACCAACTTCTTTAATATTTAAATTATTTTATGCTTTATAGTGTTATTGAAGTCGGTTCAATTTTTTTTTAAAATATTTTTTATATTTAAATCTTCAGTGAAATTTATCAAACCGATGGTGAAAATAATAATAATATTTTAGGACAATGTACACACGGTCATCTGATCCCAAACTAGGCAGAGCCTGTACTGTAAACCTGGCAACTGATAATAATATTATATATATATTTTTTCTTGTAAATATATACTTAAATAGATATATGACATCCAGACACTTGGTGGGAATCAAACCCACGACCCATTGGATAGCGGCCAGGTGTCTAACCACTAGACCAACGGGCCCGTCAAAATCACTTAAAAATCCGTTGCGTGGTTTAGGAAAAGTTAGCGGATATACAGACAGACAGACGCGGAAAGCAACTTTGTTTTATAATATGTAATATTATGAAAGACAAAGAAGAAAAAATATGTAAAGATAAAGATAATCTCATTGTATATCACTCTCACTTGTAGCATCCGTGGCGCAGCGGGAAACCGCTTGCTTTGCAAACCAGAGGTCGCGGGTACGAATCCCGCGGGGGACAACACTTGTGTACAGTTGCTACTTACAGGCTAGGTTAGTGCAGGCCGATTACCTCCTTCGGAGTCGCTGGACGCTCGGGGTGTGGGCCCCTTGAGCGTCCATTGAGTACGGCGGCGACTCCGAGGAGGACGGCGGCGGGGTTGCGACCCCCGTCCCCGTGAGCACCGTGACAGGTTCCCGGGGGGCTACAATGCGCCCCCCGGCGGCGGGCTCCAAGGCAAGGCACTGAGGGGCCCCTGGTGCAGATCCCACCGGAGAGCCCTGGGGTTCCCCCTCTCATGTGCCGATGCGACAGCCGCGGGGGTTTTAGTGGGTAAGAATCCCACATACCCCGGTCGAGCCCCACAGCTCCCGGGGATCTTTCGAAGACTTCCCCCGCATAAAAAAAAGGCCGATTACCTGATTGTCCGTAAAATAAGATGATCCATGCGTCGGAAGGGCATGTAAAAAGTCAGGCGCAGGACAGACTTTTTACATGCCCTTCCGACGCATGGATCATCTGTCTGTCCTGCGCCTGACTTTTTCCCGGTCGTGTTGCTATTCAGTCCATCGGCTTGTGTGAGGTAAAAGAAGAGAGTGCACTTGTGTCTACGCAAGCACTTGTGCACTATAATATCTCCCACGTAGATGGCTGATCTTGTGAAAGATTGGCTGCTGTGGTTGCATCGGCCAGGAGGACATTATTATGTATTATATTCAATTCAATTCAATTCAATTCAATTTATTTATTGCAAAATATGAGTAGTCAATTACAGGTGTTATACAAAATATAGTATCATCATATTTGACCATAAATCTGCTTACCCTATAGGAGAAGTGAGGCTCGGCACAAGTGGAATGCCAAGAGCTGATGATGCGGGGAATGGTCCAGTGGCTGAGCCACCCCATTGCCTGACCGCTTCCTGTAAGATACCCGCACTTAAAGGGTTCCGTACCATTTTTAATTATTATCAATAACATTGCCAACATACATACATTAACATTGTTCTCTATATATATATATATATATCTGTATGTATATTAATATATTAAATGTAAATAGGTAAACTTATTATATGTATTTTTATTAGTGTATATTGTGTCACATGTGTCACATATTAACTACCCCACTTTTCGTATTCCATGCAATCTTTTTTCCATCCCAAGGTTGCCTGGAAGAAATTGCGGATAGCGATAAGGCCGCCCTTTGTACAAATTTCTTCAAGTCCTCTTAGTTTTATTTTTATGTGTACAATAAAGAGTATAAATAAATAAATAAATTGCCAACCCGCACTCGGCCAGCGTGGTGGACTACGGCCTAAGCCCCTTCATCTTGAAGGGAGGCCCGTGCCCAGCAGTGGGACATTAACAGGGGCTGGTCGGATATCATCATCAATAAAATTATTATTTGTCAATGGCACTAGAAATAGAATCTCAGAATAGAATACCTATCACGGTTCTTGAGATACAGCCTGCAAGAAATACGGACGGACAGCGGAGGCTTAGTAATAGCGTCCCGTTGGCTCCCTTCGGAACCCTAAATAGACTGTGTGCCAAAGGTCTTGCTTGTTTAGACAATGGTTTAAATTAAAAAAACTTGAAGTACCAAGCTAGGTAAAGACAGCCAACACAAGAAGTATTTTTTTTTTATTCAGGTGAATGACGAGATTAGCGAGAAATTCGTCTGATGGTCGCGCGCCCCGCCTGCCTATAGACAGCTGCATTGCACTGCCGCTCGTCACACGAGACATTAGATATCAAGTCTCTTGTGTCCGGTAATATCACCAGCTACAGTGCCCTTCACACCGGAACACAGCAATGTTTACACACTGCTGCTTGGCGGCAGAATAACTGGCACTGTGATACCTACCTGGACTATCTCAGGGACTTACCACTTAGTAAAATCACCATCACCATCATCAAACGAAACACGCATACTGCTGTACAAAGGCCTTCCCTTTAGAAGGGAGGAGTTGACATAATCACATTTGGCAGGCGTTTTGGGGATCGCAGTATAGGTGTTAAGTAATCCAATAGAAAGATGCTGTTGCCCATCTTCTTGTTTTCCTTTATTCAACGGGAGGAGCTTTTTGGGTGCTATTTTTCTTCAAAAGTCCCCGGGACCTGTGTGGGTAACCCAGGGTATGTGGGATTCTTATCCACTGAAACCCCCGCGGCTGTCGCATCGGCACTTGTCACTGGAGACCAGGGCTCTCCGGTGGGATCTGCACCAAGAGCCCCTCATTGCCTCGCATTATATTCCCCCGGGAACGGGGACACGCGGGGACGGGGGTCGCAACCCCGCCGCCGTCCTCCTCGGAGTCGCCGCCGTACTCAATGGACATCCTAGAGCCCACACACCGAACGTCCAGCGATTCCGAAGGACCGATCCCTTGGACCTATCACTAGGAAGATAGCGTAGTGATATAATCTTACCTGAACAGCTTTAGCGGCGAATAACTCTTGAATCCATCTAGCTATGTGGGTGTGAGCAGACATGTACGCCTGCTTGAGATCATTGTTGTAATACAAAGGGTACAATGTACTCCATATTGATATATCCGCTGCCGACAATTTATCCTGTAAAAAAGGAAAAATGGCAAATAAAATACTATCGCCTTGGCCGATACGACCACAGCAGCCAATATTTCACAAGATCAGCCATCTACGCGGGAGATATTATAGTGCACAAGTGCTTGCGTAGACACAAATGCATTCTCTCTTTCTTTACTCTCACAATCCGATGAGACGGAAGACTGACACGACATGTGAGAGGCCAGACGCAGGATCGAGCTTCTTACTTTACAGACAATTTAAAAAGTGTTATCGAATTTCTTAGACCCGCTTGCATTGGATTAACGCATCGATATAATATTTAAACAAGTAATAAGTTTATAAAAACTAAAACCCGACTACGGATAAAATCGCAGTCTAATAATGTGATATTATATAGCCTATAACCAGCGGACAATCAAGACGCTTCTAACGACACCCTACTTGTCAAATTATGTTGAGTAGATTAGAAGATATGCGGGAACAGATGAACATACATACATACATACATACTTACATACATACATACATTCTTGTTAAAATCATAACCCTCCCTCGGTTCCGTAGTCGGGTAACTAGATTAGCTGTTACGGTTCGTAAAGTGGCACACAGAAATAACGCCCTTGTGTCGCTATTTCTTTTCAATCCACAGGCTACGAAAATTATTTTTGCCGATAGGAGTGTCGCCACTGTCTATATGAAACTGTCAAACTACACGTCATTATCATAACAAACCGTTAGTTAACGTTTCCGCCACCAGCACAGATAAGTTTGCAACCTCCGCGACCACATTTTAGATGTCATTTTGTTCGTGAATGTTTATCTAGTTTATATTGACGGGCCCGTTGGTCCAGTGGTTAGACGCCCTGTCCGCTAACCGATGGGTCGTGGGTTCGATTCCCACCAAGTGTCTGGGTGTTATTTATCTATTTAAGTATGTATTTACAAAAAAAAATGTATATAAGTATTAGTATCAGTTGTCTGGTTTCCATAGTACAGGCTCTGCCTAGTTTGGGATCAGATGACCCTGTGTGGATTGTCTCAAGATATTATTATTATTATATGCTATATCGATGGTTTAACGCCACAAACAAATTCCGTAGGTATAAGGCTCTCAAGCAACATCATGGCAGCTAGTCTTTTCCTATTTCATCTTCGTCACCAGACGGAAGACGTCCACCGCAGAACATAGGCCTACCCCTTACACCGCTACAATGAACGACAATTGGCTAACTGCATCCACCGGTTACCTGCGACGCGCACAATGTCGTCTGTCCACCTACTGGGAGGCCTGCCAACGCTGCGTCTTCCGGTTCGTGGTCGCCACTCGAGAACCTTTCTTCCTCAACGGTTATCGGTTCTTCGAGCGATGTGGCCTGCCCATTGCCACTTCAACTTGCAGATTCTGAGAGCTATGTCGGTGAACTTACTTCTTCGGCGAATCTCCAATGTCCAAAGAAACTCCGAGCATAGCTCTCTCCATAGCTCGTTGTGTGACTCTGAGCTTCTCTAAACAGCCAGAAGCTAAAGACCACGTATATGTCATCACTCCAGACTTACCCCAAGTAAATACTTATGCTTCTCGAGGAGCGAGTCTACCATCTGCAGTAGACTCTGCAGGACTTGCTTCAGGTCGGAAGGTACAGACTTCGACGTCAGAACCGCTGCAATTGCTGGATACAATCTTGTCGCTTCCCATTCTTGCAACTGTTGGCTGAAGACATTATAAATACTATTACATATATTATTTTACCTGTTGTTATCGCTCGCAAAATAATATGTCTATAGAAATTGGTATTGGTATAGCGGGCTGGTTTCCGCAACTCCACGACAAAGCGCGTATGAATGTCTATAGAATCTGCTAACTTATGGATATCTAAAATGGTATACTAATGTACATATAATAGGTTAAACAATTTATTTAGTAATTTATTTATTTATAATTAGAACGGTCCATGACCAATTACACTAATTACAACAAGCCGAATAGGTACATTTCTTTGCCTACCCGCTGTGCAGGAGCGTATTTACCAGGGTCAAAAGGGCCATGGCCCGGGGCGGCAGGCTTACTACATGATTAACATAAACTAAAACTCATTTGGTTGAGCTAGTCGGGAATTCGGGATGTTTCACTTTCAAATCAAATAATTCATTTCGTGTTCATAGGTCAATAAATATCAGGTGTTAACAATAGTTCTGCGATCTGTATGTATTACCGAAAAAAAAATAATTAATTAAATTATCCGAGTGTGTCTGGAGTTCTGTGAGAGAAAATATGCGAGGTTGTCTACTGTTCGTTCTGTGTTAGTTTTAATTCTAATTTAGCTAATAAGTATTTATCTATAACTGTACATTTATGAAATTATGTTAATTAATGTAACTGATGTAAATATCGTTTTAATTAACAATAAACAATTACCGCCAGGCGGTATACGAAATGTATAAACGTCGTTTCAACGTTGTTGCACGTGTAGTTTTTGTACATATCCAGCGAGATGGTGGCGCGTTGGTGACCATGTTCGCCATGTGGTAACCGTCACCCCGCAGGCGTCTGCGTCAGGCGTTTTCAATAAAATTAATGAAGCGACTAAGTTTAATTAGGTATCAATATATGTAATCTGTAATTTTAAATTCTAGTTTCTTTTCCCATACTAACGGGAATCATACTGGCCCGGGGCGGCAAATCATACTGGCCCGGGGCGCTAAATCTTAAAATACACCACTGCCTCTGTGCACGCCACTGCTAAAAATACAACAAAAAAAAGATCACCGCTCACCACTGTCCGTTTTCCGATAGATCCAGCACCGGGAACAGATACTGTGCGGCTGCATTGCTAGAGAAGAATGTGATACTCTCGTCGACAGCAAGCAGCGGCAGTTGGCGGGGCCCTGCGAATACATCGTCTGCAATCACAGACCATTGTCAATATACCAGCTCCAAGTTAGTCATGCAACGAAGATATGCGACAGACAGACAGAATTTACATCTAACTAATATTATAAAGAAGTTTATGAGATTTAAAATCAAACTACTTTTACGGATTTTATCGCGGTTTATTTCAGTACCCATGGTCACGGGAGGACTGAGATGTTGAACGTCCTTATGTCACTATTATGCTGGTGTACCCTCAGGTCTTCTTAGTTATTATTGTTGGTCCGATCTACGCAGTAAGAGCTTACAGTATCTCGAGGCCATACAGCAGTGGCGTGCAGTCCATATAGGCAAAAAGTGTTTGCCTACCCTGTGATTTCCGATAACAATAGGTACATGATAACAAAAATAATTTGTGTGCACAGTAACATTTTCTTTTAAATTATTTCATCATTGTAAATAAACAAAATCGCGGGAAATATTTGAAATCATTCAGCTGAGCGCGGTGCGGCCTTGGCGAGCACTATAACGCGTAAATTCAAACTTAGCGCGCGAGCGAGCCGCGATGCCCGCTGAAAAGTTTTAGGATCAAAACTCTGGATTTGCACACATTCAAACGTGGTCTTCACGGAAAGTTTCACGCACACAAAGGAACTTCGGCAATTCAAACAGAATAAATATCACGCACACAGGCAACGCAATAGTCACTGTCTATTGACCTTGTAGCTAGAGCGACCTACCGGCAGTGTTGCCAACTTGGATTCCGGTCCTTGATACATGTGCAAAATTTCAAATGTTTTGGACGTGTAGAAGTGGGTCAAAATTGCATCGCAAGATTCCATTACCATCATAGTTACAAAGTTACATACATACATACATACATACAGGTCAAGCTAATAAAAGCGTGTTAAAAAAGGCGTTGGCCAGGTTAGAAAATTACGTAGATTTAGCAAAATTAGCGGAAAGTTCGTAGATCTTCGTACTTTTTTTTTTTGAGATTTTAAAGAGGGAAGCGCAGGTGAATTTAAATAACTTCGAATAAAAAATAGTCAGTCAGTTTCTTTTTATTAAACCGACATGAATAGTTTTTGTCTTTTTCCCTCAAGTTCGAATATTTTCGTTCATAATACAGCTTTCTTTTTAATGGGAGTAACATGCTCGTTTCCATAATTGAAGTCGATTAAATTGAGCACGAGGCTAAAAACACCAAAATCAAACAAAACCACTCCTTCAAAATTTTAGTTCGAATTATTTTTAGGTTCAGTTTCAGTATTTCTTCGGTGCGACGAGACATTTCGTTTTACAAACACACGAGTCACTAGTCACACGAGTAACTATGTGGACTGTACACTTTGTCTTGTGTGGCGAGGCAAGTGTGTGTTAGTATGAGAAACGGAATGTTTATTAATTTATGTTCTCGAAGGTAGAAATTATGCCCATTCAGCCTGTCGTCATTTTGCAAATTTGTTAAAAAATACGTAGATTCTTGGACTGAATTTCGTAGGTTTGCAGAAAAGGATCTACGTAAAATGACGTAGTGTTGGCAACTCTGCTTGAATCGGCCAATGAGCGCTCAATTGCACTATCCGCGCTGCTATTGGGCGATGATGAATAATACTACAAATTTTAAAATAGGTAGGTACCTAGTTTGTTCAAATTTCAATATTTCATAATGACATCCATTTTTTGTTGAATTTTGTCTCTAAATTATCAATTGTTTATTATATACGATTGTTTTGGTGTGGTGAGCATAAAAGTTCGAAAAAATTGACTGCTCTGTATTAGTATTAGTGTTTTTAAATTATTAAACTCAGTAGAAAATGGAAGTGATAACATGTTTGTGAGCCAAGTGTGTTTAGAAAAATTAATATCACTCACTTTCGACGCTTTCTTACGAAATTAAAAGAGAAATAATTGAAAATGGCACTTGTATGCCGAATTTTGATTTAATGATAAAGAATACGATATTTACAATTGGTTATCCGGCGGCTGTAAACGAAGAAACTAAATATCAGTTATTTTTTTGATATTTGATGTGGCCTGATTACAATCATCTTGTGTGTGTACAAGACAACAAGTAACTCGCAGTTGATAAGTTTTTTTTACTCGACTACAAGAATAGGAGGTGGATATTATTGTTTCTCGACTGTGCATGTATGTCTGGTTCTTTAAGACGCTCTGCGGCCTAAATGGACCGATTCGATTTTAACGTAGGTACTTCCTACGTGTCGTCTTAGGGAAGTGAAAAAGAATATATAGGTATTTATTTAAAAAAACATCACTATTAGGTATGTACTCATCAAATATTTTGTGTTCACATAATTAAAGTCAATTTAGATTGCATTCGGTTTTTGCCTACCCTGTCCTAAAACTCTGTGCACGCCACTGCCATACAGTGTTTAAAAAAAACCATAAAAGCCACGATAAAATCCGTAAATGTAGTTTGATTTCAATGTGTAATATTGGCGTAAATAAAGATTTGTGTCTTTATTGGTTTATAACTTAGGAATGGCTGTACTGATTATTATGAAACTTAATATATTTGCTCATACTTTTCAGAATATCATAGACTATACATTTTATTTTTATTTGTTTTATTTACATATATTTTATAACTAAATGCCTAAAATAGTAATAGCAATAATAGTTAAAAAAAAAACTCCTCGTGAGACAGGCGTGGCCTAGTGGGAGAAGTTTTGCCAAACAAATTTGTAATACACATTCTAAATTACCCAATTGATCAAGGTTAATTGAATTGTATTTTTTTTTATCTGTATCATGAATGTGTCTTTTGGTAAAAAACATATTATTATACAGAGTGTTATAAACACGTGTCCGATCCATGAGGGTATTATTCGGTGTATCAATACAAATAAATTTATATAAATTATTTGTTGAATATCTTTTCTTTTTTTCATTTGCACCAGAATCATTTTTTCTGGAACAAAGTAGGAAAAAAATTAGATATTCAACAAATGTGTTACGTCCATGCATTTGTAATGACTCAAAGGCAATGATACACTGAATAAGACCTTCACGGATCAGACACGTGTTTTTAACATCCTGTATAGGATGTGTGCTAAAACATTGAACATCGTATCAAACTGGCTACAGGTTGACATTGACATTGCTTGAAAATATGAATCAGTTTATTGAAATTCCACCTTTTCCTTTGGTTTGCAATATGCCATTACCTCCCAGAATTTAACCCTTATTGGCGACTCTATTGGATGGCGTAATAAAATAGGTTGGTTTTAAAAAAAACCAATGGTTTTAATTCCTGGCTAGAAATAGTGATTTTTCAAAAATATTATGAAGCATTTTTACTGTTTATCAAAATCGGAGCTGCTTTAAAGGTCAATTCCTTTATATTCAAATTTCACGCCCACTTGAGAAATTCAACTGTATAAGTTGTCTTTAAATAATGCAGTCGCGAAAGTAAAACCACAAAAGTTGACAGTTGTAATAAAATTAACATGGTTAAATGTTAATTTTCTAAGCTGGCTGACCAACCACACAAGAAATATAACAAAAAAAAATTGGTTGAATATAAAACATGTAGGCACTGATAATATTAAGCTAGCCATACACGCGCAGGTTTACCTGACAGGTATACCTGTGCAGTTAAACTGTACAGTTATAATTGAGCTCCATAGAGACCATACACGTAACGGTAAACCTGCACAAACTCTCAGTTGAAACCATGGCCCCGACAGCGGCGCTTGATCTCGACGCAGTAGCGTTTTTAGATTGTTTGTTTTTTTTTTTATTTATTTATTGTATACAAAAGAACAGTACATTTGACATATTTCATCTTCTGCCAAACTACATAGTAGTTTGTCGGCAGTCGTTCTCGTTTTACAACGCTAGCATCTGACATACTGTTTATTTAAACATGAAAATAGCAATACTATTAGGTATAAGAAAGTACTAAAAGTTATACAACAAAAACTAAAATTAGTTAAAGCCTCACTATGGACACAAAGATAGGTAGTGCTTTTTTAGTGTAGTTTTAAAATGTCTTCTAGATTTAATGCCTATCATAAAGCCCTCTGGTAGCTCATTCATTAGTAGCGGTACAATAAATAAATAAATTAAAGAAAACAGGAAATTAAACGAAGACACTGTGAACAGTGGTGAAAAGCAAACAGTACTCTCATGTCAACTTAATATAATAATATTCTAGGACGATCCACACATGGTCATCTGATCCCAAATTAGGCAGAGCCTGTACTATGGAAACCAGATGACTGATACTAATACTTATATATTTTTTTATTTACAAACTTAAATAGATAAATAACACCCAGACACTTGTCGGGAATCAAACCCACGACCTATTGGGTAGCAGCCAATGTATCCACTAAGTAGACCAATAAGCCCCAATAGTCATTTTTCTTTCAATTTATCATATAAATAAAAAATAAAATAAAAATAAAATAAAATAATATTTGCCAGAATATTTTTATGTTACAATAATAGATGGTACCAAAAATATTCCACAGTTTCCGGCGTACACATATATTATCGTTATAGGGTGATTTATATGTCAAGGAATAAAATTATTGAAATCTTAATTAACTTTTATCGTGATAATCTTTACATTTAATATGTCAAAGACAGTGCTCTGACTTGTACATGTCTATAAATTCTTTCATTACTACATTCCGCTTACGAGAAGTCATATTGTATTAGAGTACTTATCCTCTAAAAGTCATCGGACAACTGACGCCTGCGCAGGCGACCACCACACACGCTTAGTTTTGCCTGCACAGGTATACCAGCGCAGTTTAAAATATGAAAATTCATATTTTTTGACACGCCTGTACAGGCGTGGAAACCTGTTTGTGGGGCATACACGCTCAGGTTTACCTGTGCAGTTGAACTGTACAGGTATACCTGCGCGTGTATGGCCAGCTTAACACTATACATGAACTTTTAAGTTCAAAAACTTAAAAACCCTGAGCGGATTGCTAGTTCACCATAAAGCTAATCAAGAAACAAAGAAAGAAGAAGTTATATTGTTGAAATATATTTACTACACAGACCTACCACAGTTGTCACTCTTGCTGGCTATATTTCAGGGATATTATTTTTTGTTAATAATCTATATCTATAAAAATCAATGCCACTTTTCGTTGTAATTTTATAACTCAAGAACGGGCTCACCTATCCAAACCAAATGTTTAGGCTTTGTTCGGACTATTTAGTAGATGGTTTATGTGAAGTTTGCACAAAATCGGTAGAGCGGTTCTTAATTTATCACATTTTTTTAATAAACATAAATTGAAGGAAAAATTCCATTTTTTGTTTGAATAAATGAAATTGATGTTCCAATTAAAGTTTATAAATATTTCACTTTATACGTAGCGAAGCACGCACCGGGCCGCTAGTATAATATAAAAAGAACTTTGTAATTGCCCGGTAAACCATAAAGAATCACAAAAAATTCTGATGCAACATAATTAATTGGTTACGCATAAAAGTATTACAGCTGAATAAATAACATAACAGATAAAAGAAACATAAAATATATTATATAAATAATTCCACTAGCCCAAAAGCCAGAAAAGGGGATTTTAGTTAATATTAGACCACAGGCTTAGACATGCAGAAAAACATTCATGATTTATGGAGCAGAAGAATCGTATCTATAGGTCTTATTTTTACTCGCTACTTACTTCCTACACCGCTAGCTAATTACCACGTACTTTTTTAGAAGACTAGGAAAAAATTAATAAGGATAAGTTATCATCATACCTTCTAATGTTGCATTCACTAATTCCACTTTTTTTCCAGCCAAGTTAGCAGCAATTAGTAACTTTAGCGTAGACGTGTTGTTCTGATTCGTATAAATCTTCATTTTTAATACAGTTTTCTTGTATTTAACAATAAATTTAATTTATTACAACTTTGCCATAACCTCGCAAATTTAACAGCTGGCAAAAAGTGTGTGCGTTCCATATTTTAGACCGTATAATATGCAACATAATATTTCGCTTTCATTATTATGCATGGAAAAGAAAGAGATAGGTATTATATTATGCTGCAAAATATACCTATCTGACAACGCAATGTATTTTTTTAAAATTCCGATTCGAATGACAGCTAGGGACGTAGGGACGCGACGTTCGTTCAGAATATGTTCAGAATAGTTCAGTACGTACGATATCAACAAAGTATCGATATCTAAACTTCTCAAATGTTATCATGATCGATTATTCGCAACCAAATACTAACCAATCAACAATCCTAAATACCTAGTAAATACTATATTACCATTATAATGTCAGTAGGTAAATAAAAACTATTAATTTCTGTGTTATTCTGTGCGGGCCTATTGCTTTATAAACCCGAGGTTACGGGTTCAAATCCAGCGTGGAGCGAACTTTGTGTAGTTGTTCCTTACTGATTAGAACAATACATGCTAATGCATTGGAACCTAAGACGCATTGGATGGGCATGAACAAATATAAACTTACAAAAGCTCAAAAATCCCGACTGCGAACAAACAAAATGGGCATAAAGTACATAAGTACATGCATAACACATGTATGAACATATTATATATATTTCAAGAATCAACTCTTCAATCAACCTTGCATTTGATACCCTGATGTTTTTGAAATTAAAAAAAAATACAAAATGGCGGCTGGCGGCCGCCATATTAATTATTTTGGAAAAATATATAGCCTATGTCACTCCCACAACTAAGAGGAATCGACGAGGAACGACATATAAAAAGTCACTGTCCATCACGCCGTTTAAGCTGTAACCCGTACCAAAGAAATAGACATACAAACATACTCGCGAAAAACATAACCCTCTTCCTGTTCCTGGGGCATTCGGGCAAAAAGGCAGCGCATATCTCACCTTCACACTGCTCTGTAGCACCCAAGAGTATGTACTCTTGGGTGTAATACGGTGTAATATGTATTCTTTGAGTATTAAACCAAAAGGAGACGACACGCGCACTATTCGCTATGAGAAAAAGTCTGTCACTTTCTGCGCGGGGGACGAGGTAACTCACACAAATACTATCTACTACTAATGCATTCTTCGCCACGTCGCTACGCAGGCACACGACAATATTATCAAACACTAACATAATCTATACGCACACAAGTAAATTCACACACAGTGACAACACTGTCTGTACACGAGATGACGTCAATTTTAAGTAAACGAGGATAGTGCATGACACTATCGATATTTTATTGTCGATGAGTTCCGATAATATTTTTGGTGAAAGTTAAATAGGTGTAAGGTATTTTTAGATTTAGGATCATAGGAAAAGAACCTTGGGTTGTCGTCAAAATCCGATTAATTAGGATAAGTCAGTATGGTTAAGTCTGAAACTTCAAGAAATATAGCTGAATATTTAGATATTTCATTGAACTTAACGTCATTGCACAGTTTCATATATTTGTTACGACGAATACGTATGCGCAAAATAAAATACTAAAAAAAAATAGTCATCAACAAAAATCATTGTTTTACCACAGGTTAGGTATTAATTTTTACTTGTATTACGCTTTCGGCGCTTGTCACACCGCTCATGGTGTGCAAGCTAAAATGACTCTTATTAGTACACAAATAACAATTTTATTTCATACAAGATGCGCGCGGCAAAATCTCTAATCCAAAGAGAGTGTATATAACCTTTGACACATTGCCGCCCGGTCGCCCGCACTTAAAGCAAAATGATCTCTAAGTCAATAAAGTATAAGTCGTAAATTCATTTGAAATGGGTGCGCGGCGCAGCACCTGTGCGTCTGTCATAGGCGAGTAATTGCGTCCTTTGACATAGCTCTCCGGGCACTCGCACTTAAAGAGAAATGATCTCTAAAAAATCACTACAATTAGGTGTAAGTTTATTTGAATACACAGCGCAGCGCGCGGCGCCTTTGCAAGTGTCAATCAGTGATTGATCTGATTTCTTCTTTTTAAGTAATTAAATTCGTTAGCTCATTTCATTTGCGACGACCGCCGAATTAGCACGGAAGATCTAGTGGAGAAATTCATTAATTTATATGTATAGTGTAACCATAGTGTAAGTTGTAATTGTAAGTGCATGGAAATTAATGGGATAAATGGAATTTCTTCGTCATAAATAAGAGAAAAAATATCAAGGTAAGTCAATTTTATTTTTTAAGTGTTAGGTAGCATGCAGATCTCGACCATCCTCATCCAACTAATACCTAGGCGCCTACCGACTAGCTGTTTGTCGGTCCAGCGGTGGGCTGGAGGGGCGTCCGAAGCTACGTACGTTCGTTCGTTCGTGGACAGTGGTTTCCATTCGAGAACTCGTCGGTTAACATTAAAATACAATACATAGGTACAATACCGATACCTAAAAGTACTCATACCTAGCTAGAAAAATACATCATTATAAGTATAGAATCCAAAATTGATATAAAAATAAATGATTTAATTAAAATCTTTGCCAACTCAAAAGCAAGAAAAATTGAGTTTGTTTGATGTATGTGACGAAATTACGTGTTTGGGGGCGCCGAACACAGGAACTCCAATAAAATATTTGATTAGACTAATAAAGTGGTATATTTAATCTTCCACAATAGTTATTAAAATATATATAATCTTAGTATCTATCCTTAAAGTCTATGCGTCTGTTCCCACCGATCTTAGGTAAGGGAAAGCCATCTCATGAAGCCGTGACGTCATGAGCTCGGTGTCCGATGCGCGGCAAATGTCCCACGGTCTAGGTATATGCTGACGAGGCATACTGGCTCGTAACAAGCAATTAAATAACAACATAAACGAGAGTTGGATTGCTGGTGTTTTTCGCCATTACAATCATCTCAATATAATTCGTTCTTATTCTTTTGGCTTGGCACCGACTTCAGTTCAGAAAGTACCAAGATAAGTTAGAAAAAGTCACGCATTTTCGTCCTTGGAATTAAAAATTCTAATTATTTTCTGATTATTCTAATTATTATTTTTTTCGTTTTTCAGTGTTTGTTAATTTTTGTTTGAAGATTCTTTTTGAAGGTGGTTGAATATTTTTTTAAAAACGTTTTTTATTTAAATAATTGGGTTTAATTTGTATAATTAAAGTTTAATTTTCGTTTTGCATTTTAGAGAAATAAAGAAATTGACTATCAAAATTACGTGGATTGTGTTTTCTTGGTTGACACACAAATACAGGAAAAATATTAAAATAAAAAAGAATATCTAAACAAATCACAAAAAAAAGAGAGTATCATAAATAAATATAAATAAAATGCATTAATTATGCATTGAGTAAATATGCATTTTTAATTGAATCATATCTTTTGAACGGGGAAGTTCGGTTTTTTAATAGGCTCGGCAACAATACCTAAAAGTTTCAGCTTTACAATCCTAGACAGAAAAAAGTTATGAGGAAACCTAATTCCATTTTCATACATTTGAAATATAGAAAGTCATTCTTTGATGGTATAGACTCGATAAAAAAACCGGTAACTACTCATTTATTCAATTTTTTAATGTATTGACAAAACTGTATACTTGAAAGTATCAAATAAAAAATTTCATTTTTAAATAATCCTATGAAAGGGAACCTCGTTTTTCCGTCCACTGTGTGGCGGCGGGGACCCTATCCCCGTGAACACCGTGTCTGGTTCCAGGGGGGCTATAATGCATCCCCCGGTGGCGGGCTCAAAGGCAAGGTACTGACGGGCTACTGGTGCAGATCCCACTGGAGAGCCCGGGTGTCTCCTTTCATGTGCCGATGCGTCAGCGATGCGATAGGTTTACTTGCGCTTGACCACAATCTCACATAATGGTAAGTGAAGATAAGATGTGGTCTAGGATGGACCGCGCTTACCCATAAGATGCCTGTTCAATCTAGACTTGAAAACACCCAAGTTATATTTATCAGGGAAAACGTTGTCCGGGAGGGTATCCACAGCTTGGCCGTGCGCATGAGGAAAGAAGAAGCGAAACGCTTAGTTCGGCAAGTTGGAGTGTCAACGTTAAAGCGGTGGAGACCCTGCCGCCGCCTGGCAGTCCGGTAAAAGAAAGGGGATGGTCATGAGTGCCGCCAGAGTTACTTTCAGGGGGGTGCATCTGCATCTACACATTTTACTATTAACTTAAACTATAGAATTATACATGTATATGATGTAAATAAATGTAATGTCAAATTCAAAACACGCGGGTATTTGATTGAGTATGTTTCGCTAATCAAAAGCGTACTTATGTATTTTTTCTATGTATATTCTTCCGTGACAAGCAGGGTGCAAGGGGGTGCAAGTGCATCCCCTTGCACCCTGCTGCCAGCGCACATGGGGATGGTGGTACAAGGTCAAAAAGTGCTTGAGCGCATTCACCGTGGAACAATCTGTAAAAAACCGATAAGCATGCAACTAGGTGACGATGATCCAATTGTTGCAGTTTTTCATTTGTTAGGTCATTATCGTCAATTATCCTGCGAGCGCGTCTGTCTAGCGAATCCAAAGAGTCAAGTTGATATTTGGCAGAGCCATCCCACAGGTGAGAACAGTACTCCATGCAGGGTCGAACCTGAGCTTTGTAAAGATTCAACTGCTGTTCCTTTGTGAAATACCGCCTCACCTTATTCAAGATACCAACTTTTTTAGCAGAGATTTTGACTTTTGACTCAATGGATCGTCCGAAATTAAGGTCGGAGGATAAATTGAGACCTAACAAATCTAGAGGATTGGATGTCAGTATAGATACACCACAAAAAGCAGGAGTATAGATGTATTCCAAAGAATTTATGATCATTTTATAAAATATATAAAAAGATTGAACCGACTTCAATAACACTAAAATGCATAAAATAATTTTAATATTATTGAAATTGGTGTTAGCGTACCTACGGAGTATACTTATTTGCATTTTTTTACATCATTCATGTTTCTTCAGGAACAATTTATCAGGACGTAATGAAATTTGCATGGAATCATTACAGTAGTTAACTTTCTCGAATAAAGAAAGAATAATCGAAATAGGTTCATATTTGAAGTTAGGCTCAATTCACACCAAGATGGCAGCGGCCGGCAGCGCACTTTCAGTGTGAAAGAAAGACATTTGCCAGAGTTATGACCATTTTTTCCTTAAAAACGACGAGTCTCATCCTTAAGGCGTTATTATAAATTTTTCTGACGCGACATTCTTGTTTTTTTAGGAACTACCTACTTATTCGTAAATCGCAATCGTTTTTAATGGGACCCAATCAGGGGATCGGCCTATCCGTACAAAAAATAATTTTTCATATCGGTCTATAATTGCAAGAGTTATGCGCGAACATACGTAAATGTAAATATATATATAGTCGAATTGAAAACCTCCTCCTTTTTTGAAGTCGGCTAAAAAGTGACACGGCATACGGTACACTACACAAACTCTTTTGGATATCTGATTAATAAATAGTCAGAATAACATACTGATAGTCGATATCGATATTTGATTATGAGCTGTCCCAGCGCTAACTTTGCTGCTGTGTGGCCAATGTATTTAAAAATAAATAAAAGTAAGAATAAAAGTGACGACCGTAAATATCTTATAATAATTAAGTACACCCAAACATAAACATACAGTTTCATAGAATCGATAATTTTTAAAGTGTTTAGTAAAAAAATATGTAGAAAATTCAAGTAAAGATACTGAATTTCAAACAGTAATCTTTAATTAATTAATTATGCATCTACAGAAATAAATGGTATTAACAATCATTTACGTGAAATAGAAGTCTTAACGAGCGTAATTTTAAAAGTTGAATGTACTAATGTCAGTACATTCAACTTTTAAAATTACGCTCGTTACGCTTTTGTACGATTTAGTGGCAACACTTATTGATATTAATATTTTTTAGTTTTTTGCAAATTTAGTGCATTATTTGACAATTTATAAACGAAATAATATTTACAGATGGAAAGTAACGTTATCCTTGGGTACACTAGATAAGTCTTATATTTTTTTACACGAAAACGCGCTGGCATTCGGCATTTTTAGCTTACGTCGTTCCGCGCGCACCGGGATTTGTTGAATGGCGTGGAACGCGGGTCAACTAGTTTTATATAACGGGTATGACCGGTGCTCTCGTACTTTGACAGAGGGGAACGCCTGACAGTGGCCTCTCCGGTTGGTTTAAGGTTTAATACTCAAAGTATGTATTGTATTACACAAAAAAATTCTTCTATATCTATGGTATTACATCCATAGTGCACGCGGTAGCACCAGTGTGAATGTCAGAATCATGCCAGTGGCACTCTCCTTAAAACAGCTGACAAGATTTTAATGTATGGAAACTAGCACAATCTTCAGGCAAGGGAAGGAACTAAATTTTAAGATTCTACTATAATTTGCCTAGATGGCGTTAAAAATGCAGTTTATATATTTTTATTTAATTAGTTTAATATTGTTATTGTATATCTTCAATTTATTTGAGTAAATCTGATACATTTCGTATATTTTTAGTAAACTTCCATAATGTAATAAAACCTATGCAACAGCCGGCCTTAACGGATGCCTAATAAAACACTATGGTTTTACTCAAGGAGGTTACCAGGTACTATTGTAAATTGCCTTTGGCGGTTACTATGGTAACCTAAGTTGTTATGTCATTTTTTCAAAATAACTTGTTTCATTGAAGATAAACAGCTTTTATAAATTTTATTGAAACTAAATATTTACAGTTTATTTACAAATATGTTTTTGAAGAATTCTGTTTGTTCTGTGTCTGGGTGTTATTTATCTACTTATGTAGGTATGTACTTATTTACAAAAGCTTAAACAAACAAGTCATTATGCACCTAGCATAAGTATATAAATATAATAATATTTATACTACTCGTGAACTATTTCAGGTCCACTACATCATTGTCTTTACCACAATGGCTTGAATTGGAAAAATTTAATGCAAAGCTGTACTGAAACAAGGAACTCAAGGGGATTGGACTATATAATTAATAGAGTATGATTGTGCTTCAGATATGTTGAATAAAGTTATTGGTTACCAAATAAACTTTTACAGTAAATATCTCTTTGGTTTGCCTTTAAACATGTTCCTTACAAATATTCATGCTTCATTTACCTATACGTAAAGTGATTATTTTAAAAAACGCCATCTGTTGGCACATTTTGGATTCTTGTAAAGTTACGCCATCTTTAGGCGAGGGTAAAATTAGTTTATTAAAAGATGAACCAGAGCACGAAGATATAGGGTCAAAGTGGAGCCCAAACTCCAAATAGTTGATTGAGGCATACGCTATCCCTTACATTGAGGCCGGTTCTCTCTTTCTAAGTGGTCCAATGTGTGGTCCATGTAATAATTTAAATTACCCGAGAAATGGATACCCTAATATAGAAATGCTCTACTTCAACATCAAAAGATTGTTTTCCACCCGAAAACATAAAATACGATGACAATCATGTCTAATAATGTTTTTTTTTGGTATTGTTCTGCGAGTACGATTAGAATAATGCTCTATTATGTTTTCGCCAATTGTACTCAAATGCAATTTTAAATACCGATTTTAAGGGTTCGTATTTTGTGGCAACACTGGCACTTATTGTGAGCATGAAACTGTCTGTCATTTAAATCGATCCAACATTTAAATACCATAATTTCAAGATAAAGTGAATTAAACTAATAAGAATGGTGATAAAATGTGTAGTACTTAGTTGCAAAAATATGTTGTACCCCTTAGATGATACCGAATATCACTCGTAAGTCCGATTTGTTCAATAATGTACCTACCGATGATCCCTTTGGATTATGCACCATATTTTCGATCAGTTCTTCTTTCGATAGGCACATAACACGTTTTCAGTTCGTTTGTTAGTATTGGGTTTAACTTTCTATTAATTTGTAGTTGAATTATCTAATTTAAAATATTTTACATTGTTTTCATAGAGTAACCATGGTAAAGATTTTTTGAAGATTTGGGGATTTTGGGGATTTTTTTACCGCCACTTTATGATAAAAAATA
Organism: Furcula furcula; assembly: GCA_911728495.1. Lineage (NCBI taxonomy): Eukaryota > Metazoa > Arthropoda > Insecta > Lepidoptera > Notodontidae > Furcula > Furcula furcula. The sequence continues at coordinate 11,203,117 of OU452269.1, read as the reverse complement.
TACGATGTAGGTATTTAGTTCAAAGGATTGATATGGAAAAAATATTGTATGTTCAAGTGTGTATGTAGTTTTAAACATATTATTATAATATATTTATAGGATAGGTATATAAAATTCGTTCCTGCGCCTGACCTCTCCCCGGTCGTGATGATCTTTCGTATCACTAAATTGTGAGAGGTAAAAGGAAGAAAGAGTGCACTTGTGGCTACGCAAGCATTTGTGCACTGGCTGATGGCTGATCTTGCGAAAGATTGGCCGCTGTGGTCGTATCGGCGAGAGTAACTATATCATTCTATAAATATACATATAATCACGCCTCTTTCCCGTAGGGGTAGGCAGAGACCACTTCTTTCCACTTGCTACGATCCTTACATACTTGTTTCGCTTCGTCCACTTTCATTATTCCCTTCATACATGCTCTTCGATTTAGGGTACTCTTGACCTGGCCTTTTTTCAAGACGTCCCTGATTTGGTCTTGAAACGTCCGCCTAAGTCTACCCCTTCCAACACTTTCATTCACACCCGCCTTATACACTATTTTCGTCAATCGTTCCTCATTCATTCTCTCGACATGACCAAACCATCTCAGCATACCTCAATTTTTGTCACAACATCTTCTTTCATACCACAACGTTTCCTTATGTCACTATTTATTAACCTGTCACTATATCTGTCACTATACATACTGTTTTATTTACCCGTGGTCAATATTAATACATTTTTTTATATTCTTGTAGATTTCCTAAAGATATTGAGCGAAGGAATATTATGACTATCCATTCGAAAATAAATTTTATGAAGCTGCAATGATCTGCAGTTGGTCCAATGGAAACCTAAATTTACTGCAAATGCTTTTTCTATCGTCTAATGTGTGGGTTACAAGCTGTTTTAGTTGTTTGCATATAATGGAAAATGCTATTCAATATCTTGTGATTAATTGGAGATCGTTAAACGTACTGAATAAATGATCTTGTAATACAATTTCTTTTTATCATAACTTCATATGCTTTTATTTTCACAACCATTAACTTATTATTTATTTATTACTTGATTGTCTGTAAAGTAAGATGCTCCATGCGTCAGATAGATATGTAAAATGTAGGTCCTGCGCCTGGTCTCTCAACGGTCGTGTCGGTTTTTCGTCCCGTCGTATTTTGAGAGGTAAACGGAAGCAACTAGACATATTTAATCGGTTTAAACTTAAAGGTTAAACAAACCAAGTAAGTCGTATGCGACTAAATTAAGATGATGTCCTGATTTTTCATGAAACATCAAGGTTACCCTCTTAGAACGAGAGATCCGACCTCCATGAAAGGGATAGCGTTGACCTCAGGCATGTATTTGGGAGTGTTTCCTCCACTTTGACCCTATATCTTCATGAACCAGAGTGACCCATCTATTCTTAAGTATATAGTGTATTATCTATGGTCAGAATTTTTTCAAACTTCACGAGTCGGATCTGCGACTGACTTCTTCTCAGTCCCATTATTCAGTAGAATAATTTCTTTGGCCAACTGCCGGCTCCAGCATCAGACCGTAGACAGCGCATGTATGTACTCCGTGTATTCTACCAGCTTCATAGACAATTTTTTATTTTATTTTATGGAAATTAGGCCATGTGTTAATAAAATTTTTAGACATTACTCATCATTGGCCACAACATCTTTACAGATGTTTGTTGCAGCGCCTGTCTACGTTGTCTGGATTAAACAAACCAATTGCTGCACGACAAATCTTTCCACACTTATCACACACAAATACAGAAGTTGGTGGTGGCGCGGTATATTTCCGAACTTTCTTTTGTTTAATCATCTCCAGCCAAGCCGCATCGTGCTTAGAAATTCCACTCTTGATTAGTCTCCGCCATTCTGATCTTGTTGATACGCAGGCCTCCCAATTGTCTGGGTCTATTCCAAAGCCACGCATGTCACGCTTACAAGAATCCTTATAGCGAAGACGAGGTCGGCCAACAGGTCTTTTGGCGTAGGCAATCTGATCATCTATCCATTCGTTGTACGTGACCAAGCCATTGAAGTGGCTGCCAAAACATGCCATCATAACTTAGAGGAGATACCACTGGAGAGATCATGATGCGCTAACCCCTCTGCCAAATTTTGTTCATATGTTCAGGTCATTATTTATTTGTGTGCGTATCTTTTTGAATGTGTTGCGAGTTATTATAGTGTGGGTATGCGTGAAATTGTATCTGTGTGTGTTTACTTCGCCTCCCGCACCCCGCAAAAGTGCCACGAAAAATTTGTTCGGGGAATCGACGCGATACTAGCTCCATTCTAATTACTCTGAGCATAATAATGACAACATGTGTTAGCACATTTTGGACAAATAAATACCTATATGTATTCCTCAATTTTATTTATGACCACATCGGATTTAAAGATGAAAAAATGAAAAAGACATAGTAATTAATTTCATAAAATCTTTATTTTCGTAAAAATGTAATATCTTTTTTTTTTACTTAGCTAAATTCATTTCTACACATTGATCACTATAATTAATAATAACACGTTATCGATTTTGGAATAAAAACTTACACAACAAAGAGCAAAATGCAATTAAGTAGTTTTTTTTTTACAATCACCAGGTACAGAAGTACTATGCAAGTACTATGTAATACAATATACACACACATACATTTAAAAATACAGTTAATTATCGGGACCTATTACCATTGACTAATGACACACACTGGCCATTGACTGGACTTAAGTTCGTAGCAAGTTCGTTGGTTTCCAGTTGGTTATACACCAGCTTTTTTGAGTAGCTCTGTAACAAAACATACCTATTGTCACCAATATACATTTTCTCTAAAAAAATTGAATATCGATATTGTCGATAAAATTATTTACATTTTACCTAGGTATAATCCTCGGCACGTAAGTTGGCAAGATTTTGGCGTAGTGGGGAAAAGTTCGCGCAAGTGCACTTAGTTGCAACAAAATCTGGTCAATATAATATATTGCAATTTTTAGTCATGTCATAGAAATAAGGAAAACAGAGGAATTATTGAAATATAATGAGATGTAATAAATGAAATTCATAAAGTTAAACTTACTTAAGAAATGTATTTAAAAATAAAATATTGTGATAAAGTAATTACTGATTTAATGTTTGGCGGCCGGTAGGTTGCAGGATGAAAAGTCGGAATCTACTTAGAGTGATAAAATAACATTTACAAAAATTTGTAACAAATACTTAACAAAAACAAATTGAACTATTTTAGTGCACGCAAGTTTACTCGGGAGCGAACGGGACGTACTCGAGTTGCGGGGAGCAAGGCTCGACCGGCTAACCAATACGCGCGCGGAACGACGTTACCTTGTTCCCCGCGTCCCGCTTGATAACCAAAGAGACCTATAAAATGACTTCTGCGCATCTAACGAATCTTGCCAAGTTACGTGCCGCTGGTTGTACATTCAATAGCTTACATACTAGGTATATTATTTAAAATTGTATGTATGTATTCTAAAAATAATCATGTACTAAGTTTTTTTTTGTTATCTATCTCAAACAAACTCATACACTGCTAATATCAATTTTGAATTGAGACAAATAAATGAACTAAACTTCTTAATAGCTCACATAAATGAAACTCACTTTACTGCATTTTTAAAGCTAAAATAATTAAGCCCATCATCATTTATGGTTTGATCTTTGCTAAGGTGTTATTTAGAATAAAAAAACAGAATGATTTCTGATACTTACGCGAATATTACACATTGAAATGAAACTAAATAATAAAATAAAATAATAAAATCCGTAAAATAAATAATAATAAAAAATAAAATAAATATAATCCGTCAAATTAGTTTCATTTCAATAAAAAAACAGAATTTAAAAACAAATGATTCCGTAAGTTTCTGGTTCATGATATTGTACTTGGGACATACCAGCTTAATTTACCACTTTTATATGACCCATAAATTACCCCCATTTATGGCAACCCCTCCCTTCTAAGGGGGAGGTCCTTTGTTAAGCAGTGTACGTGTTTCGGCTGCCGATTATGATAATGGTTTATTGGCCATAATAAATATATACAAAGTGCATAATGTAATAATAAGTGAAGCCATAGTAGTAGTGAAGTATATTAATAAAAATACCTAATGGCAAAGTACAAATCACAGTATAAATAAAACAGTAAAATCACTAATATCTAACAATTTGTTAATGATTTATTAGATCTTTAGATTATACTTTGCGATTTGGTATCAATTTAGGTGGCTTCACTTCTTAGTATCATATGTTGCATCTATTCTTATTTTTTTTATCTAATATATATTCATGGCTAAAAACACCAATTTTTTTAGCTTTTTACAAATGTTAGATCTTATACATATAAATATACTGTATATACAAATTATCCATATTTGTTGGACTCTATTATTACGCGATCCGTTACCACGAGGTATCTAGTCAAGCCAGCTGGTCAATAGAATTTCGTTACATTCTTTGCACAGTAATTTTAATAATAGAGTATTTCCGTGAGTGACATAATACAACTAAATTAAGCTGACCAGCAAACGGCTCAACATTCGACTGTATCAAGCCCGCCCCATGAGTCCGCGAGGTAACAACGTAACTTGACCGGGTTATAAATACCTTATATTATTATTTTCTACGAAAAGAAACTAATTTTACGGATTATATAATCCGTAAAATTAGTTTCATTTCAATGTGTTGTATTCGCGTAAATATCAGACATCATTATATTATTTTCTACTTTAAAAACTGAAATATATTATTTTTAAATAATACACAAACACATCACACTTGTAATTAATACATCAACACAATTACAGATTGGACGTATTTTCTGCCATTTAAGCTCATATTGCTATAACTTATTTCTGCTTAAAGCCTTTTTACTCTAAGCCTTGAAAAGGCTTACATTATACTAGCTTATTAAAAGCCTATTCACTCTAGCCTTAAAGACAACTTCAATATACTAGCTTATTGAAAACCTTTTTATTCTAGCCTTAAAACACCCACATAATAATCGGGGGAAAATGGTTAGGATTGTTGAACAAACCGATGTATCGATATATATTTTCTGCAATCAATCAATACATCAAAGTATCAGGATTCGAGGAGTCGGTTTTTCCGCCCGATTATAATATAGATGTCTTCAAGAATAGAGTGAATAGGCTATTAATAAGCTAGTGTGCTTTACCATCCTCGACTGCGTCACCGCTTTCCATCAGGTGGGACTGTGGTCAAGCACTGGCTTATATTGGATAAAAAAAAAACCATTTTTTTCAGTTACGATATTTTTGAATATACCGTTAGCGGTAAAACATGGTGGACGCGTGTGTGTACACGTGTCCCCACCTTACTATAAATATTATGTTTAACGTTTAAAATTGATACTGAGCCAGACTGCAACCTTCAAACCCCCCAATTTTTATACAAAATCTAACTGATATATCGATATTTTTTATTCAATACTTCGAAACCTATATTAATATAACTAAAAAAAATATCGATACTTTTTGGCTCTTCTTCAGACATCACTAAAATACGCCCAATCTGTAACCGGCTTGTGTATTATTGAAAAATAGTTTTAGAGATGACACTTTCTACAATAACTGTCAAAATGACATCTCTAAAAGCATTTTATATGCCACATACATTCGCTTGCACAGTCTAACTGCTACGCTTACATCTATCTTTTATCTATAATAATATGATATATTTTCTTTACTTAACTAAATTTTGATAATTTCTAATATCAACACCTTTCTATGTAGTTTTATGATAATCGCAGTGGTTTATGATTTAAACATTTAATTGTATGTACTTTTTTTATTAATCTATTTTTTTTAAATGCTAGATCATAAAACTACATTTTTCAAGCTGCAATCAGTCAAGCAATGAGCCTATAACATTACGCCGTAACTCAAATATCACAATGAAAAGAAATTCTTTAAAAATATTTTCAAAGCCTAAACAGACATTGTTTTTTTTTATAGACAGACATTAAATTTCCAAAAATCATTGCCAATATAGTTATTTGTCTGTGATATGGCGGACATTCAGAAACACTGGGTGGTATGAAAAGCTTTGCCCAGCAATGGGACAATTTAGGTCAGAAAAGAGGAAAAAAATTGTTTCATGGTTATTATTTTGAGTAGAGGACTCGTTTTACTGTGACTAGTCAATGAGTAGTGATGAGCTATTACATTGATCAAAGAAAGGCTACGATTATAAAAATATAATATAGTTGTTGGAAATCTGTTCACACCGCAGGCGATTACTCTTTCCGTCTCGCTTTCATTGGGACACCTTGTCAAACATAACTGCGAACCGAACCGAACCGAAGCGAGCGAAGCGTGGTTTTGGTACTAATCTGGTGGGTTTCCACAACTGTTACTCCTGTTAGCCAGGATCTACAGTGGTCACCACTGAAGACACCATGTCATGGCGTAACAGTTCGCTTTCGCTTTTCTATGTACTGGACTCAAATGATATCATACATTACAAAATAAAAACGCTTCGCCACGCTATCAGTTCGCTGTCTGTTTGACAAGAGCTAAAGATAATTACGCTTCTTATAAGCCATCCAATTTTTACTGTAAGCCTTTATTAAGCTGCAACAATTTCTACTATGAAATCACGACCAAAAAAAAAACGTTTTATCTTTTACCAATTTTTTGGGTCGCTCATCTAAACTATCAAAATTTTGGCTAGCTGATACAATTTCACTAACTTACCTTCTCAATTATCTACCAAATTTGAATCACACCCCTTTTTCGAACTATTACCTAATTTCACACTGATTTTTGGATCAACCACAAAATATTAGTTCTGTAACCACACAATTTTGAATCAATCCCCCTTTTTCAGTGCTGTTATCACGCAATTTGGAATCAATCACCCAATTTCAGTTCTATAACCACGCAATTTGGAATCAATCACCCAATTTCAGTGCTGTAACCACGCAATTTGGAATCAATCACCCAATTTCAGTTCCGTAACCGCACAATTTGGAACCAATCAACTAATTTCAGTTCTATAACCGCACAATTTAAAATAGATCACCCGATTTCGAAATCGAACGCGCACTTCACTTAACATCGCTCTACGGAGTGAGTGTCTCACTCATCCCTCTGACACTATAGACCGTTGGTTGACACGTGCGACGAGAGCGGTGACACTTTCTCCCGGCTTTTGCCCGATGAATTGCTTGCTGTATTCAGTGAGCCAGACCAGTCGGCCAGCTGTGAGACCGGTCTGTAGAACTTGGTCGATGTCCGGTTGAATACTGGTAGGAGTTCGTTCGCTTCGTTTGTTAACGCCTGGAATGGAGAACAATGTGATTAATGTAATAGATTGTAGGTACCTTGCGCAAGGAACTGTCCAAGTAGGAACCACCGCAGTGTCGCCAGGCAGCAATGTGCATCCATAGCTGTGTTCCGGTGTGAAGGGCACTGTAGCTGGTGTTATTACTGGACACAGACTTATTATCTAACGTCTTAAGGGTCCGCATCGCGCTAGTGATTCTTCTGGTGTTGCTAGCGTTTATAGGCTGCGGTGACTGCTTACCATCAGGCGGGCCGTACGCTTGCTTGCCACCTTGGTAGTATAAAAAAAATGTATCTAATATAACAGCTCTCATAAATAGTCAGCCCCAGAGCTAACTATTTATGCAGTGTCTATATTTTTAATAAAATTGAGACTTATACTGTTGAAATACACATCAAGTCTGTTTGGATTTGTATAAAAGGTTGACAGTCATTTACATAGCTATACTTATACTTTAATTTAATTTTATTTCTATGCCATCGGCGCCCGATTCGTGATCGCGGTGCGCGCTTCGCGTGTTAACATGGTTTAAATCGGAATCATCCGTCGTTGAGCGGTTAAGTAAGAACAAGCGTTGGACCATTTTCAACTATGATGAAATAATTGCCGGTAGATAATATCCTGTAAACGTTAATCAAAATCCAAATACAATACTTCCTATGAAATCACCATAGATTTCGATTTTTTTTTACACCCAATATTTCTGGAAATTACCATAGATTAAAAAAATATCTTCACTTCCAATATCTTTGCAAATTACAAATGTATAAAATCTTTTTTAAAAAAAATTGAACCGACTTCAATATCACTGAAAAGTATAAAATAATTTAAATATTATTGAAGTTGGTGTTAGCGTACCTGCTGTGTATATTTGGCACCAACTTCAATAATATTTAAATTATTTTATACTTTTCAGTGATATTGAAGTCGGTTCAATTTTTTTTAAAAAAGATTTTATTTTAAACTTTTTAGTGATATTTTCATATATAAAGATTGAACCATCGAAAACCGTAAAATTATCTAGGTAGGTTATGATCACATTATCGTCTACATAGTTTTACATAATTCATGTTTCTTCAGAAAAAAATATCCGGTCGTAATGAAATTTGCATGGAAACATCATAGTAGTTTACTCTCTCGAATAAAAAAAGAATCATCGAAATCGGTTCATAATTGTCAGAGCAATGTAATGGAGAACATCAGTTTTATGGTTTTTACCAGATAAATTCCTCCACATCGTTCATGGTCCTCCAGGAAGTTCTTATCCGGTTGTAATAAAATTCATACAGATTCAATACAGTGGTTTCTTCTTTCGAATAAAAAAATAATCATTGAAATTGGTAAATATTTGCCAGAGTTATGACCATTTTTGTCCGACCGAGCGAGTCCGAGCGACTAAAACGTCATCTATATAGGCTTTCTTGCAGGTCTCAGTGCGCAGTCACCATTCTTGTTTTTTTAGGAACTACTTATTACTAAGCAATAATTTTTTTATGGGACCCAATCAATGGATTGAAGAATGGATGGAAGAAAGATTTTTTCAAATCGGTTAATAATTGCCAGAGTTATGCGCGAACATACATAAAAAAAAAAAAAAAAAAAATATATACAGACGAATTGAGAACCTCCTCCTTTTTTGAAGTCGGTTAAAAATGTTTTCGATGACGGATTGCAATGGACCACGGATTACAGATGCTAGTAAAATTTAAAAGCTCAGAGAAAGTACCAAAGGAGTTAGTATCGCGTCGATTCCCCGAACAAATTTTTCGTGGCACTTTTGCGGGGTGCGGGAGGCGAAGTAAACACACACAGATACACCTTCACGCATACCCACACTATAGTAAACTCGCAACGCATTCAAAAATACACGCACACAAATAAAGAAAGACCTGACCATATGACCAAAAATTTGGCAGAGGGGGTTAGCGCATCATGCTCTCTCCAGTGGTATCTCCTCTAAGTTTAAAAGCGCATTTATGTTTGTTCCTGCCAAACAACGCTGTGCAATGATAAAAATTATGGTATTGTATTTAACTCACTTTCAAGTAAATAACTGCGTCAGTGCCGTGACCTTCGCAGGACATAAGCACCAGGTCGCCGTGGAAGTATCGGGCGTACAGCCTCGATATAGGAAGCCCATAGCCGTAGCCTGCGAACAACAAGAATACTGATTAACTATATTTTTATACATTCATTTGATCATTGATTCCATCGATATAATGTTTAAACTAGATTAGGTGTTACGGTCCGGAAAGTGGCACACAGTAATAGCGCCCTTGTGTCGCTATTTCTTTTACATCCACAGGCTGGCAAAATTATTTTTGCCGATAGGTGTGTCGCTACTGTCTATATGCAACTGTCAAACTACACGTCATTATCATAATAAAACCGTTAGTTCACGTTTCCGCCACCAGCACAGATAAGTCCGCGACCTCCGCGACCACATTTTAGAGGTCATTTTGGAATTTTTATCTAGTTTATTTATTACTAGCTGACCCACGCAGCTCCGCCCATGCTGTGTTTACGTTAACTAAACTTTCAATAATATACATTCGCATAAAATACAAAACCTCCTTTTTTAAAGTCAGATAAAAACTTGGACCCACTTTGTACTTGCCCTCCGAAGCACGGAGACGTTTAGTTCAAATGGCGTTAAACGGTCACCCATCTATTTAATGACCTTACCTAACGTTGCTTAACCTGATCGATTTCCAAACATTGTTAACAACTGTCTATGAGTGTTCCCTTACAAATATTTATTATAATTATAATGAAAAATTGTTAAAATCGGAGCAAGCGTATAACCAAGTACACATTTTGACTTTAGTCCCCTCTCCCAAGGGAACCGTGCCGAATGTCGGGATAAAAAGTATCCTATGTCCTACCTCGGAGTATTAACTCAAATCATGCCAAGTTTCGTTTCAATCCATCCAGTAGTTTCGGCGTGATGCGCAGCCGTGATACAGACAGACAGACAAAAATAAAAATAAAAAACATGTTTGGCTTTAGTATCGGTTATAGAATCTCCAAATATAATTTTCAAAATATCTTCAATGTACAGAATTGCACCTGTTACAGTTTTATTATAAGTATAGATATCGAATATCGATGATTGATTCATTTACATTTGACATCTATCAGTTTCGTTGTTCTATCTGTTTCTTTTGTCATTATTACAATAAATATGTAAACGTAGTTAAAAAAAGTTAAGCAATTGTGCAGGTCTAATTTCGAAAAAAAAAAAAACATTATGCCCGCCCGGTTACGTTATTAAATTTTGATAAGTGTCAAATGTAATCTATTAAATGGGCCCTACTTTTGAGATAATTCATAATATTACCGGCTAGAGGCACTGTATGGGAATCCGATTTGGACGGCTGAGGCGCTGTGCTGTACATGTATTTGAAGAGAAGGTCTGTCACGCTGCGGGGAATCCCGCCGCCGCGGTCAGACAACTGAGGACAAACATATCATTTTATACAGGGTGTAAGGGACTACGTACCGAAAACTTTTATATAAGATTTCTCATATTGTCCGTTACAACATTACAGAAACCATTTATGTATATGGAAAATGACAAATGACTAAATTGTTAATTTTTGAGCATGTAATGAATACGTACGGAATAATATTTATTTTTCAAATTACATTCATCGATATACTATACCAACTAGATTAGCTGTCACGAACAAAATGACATCGAAAATGTGGTCGCGGTTACATTTACTTACACAACTATACACGTAGCTAGAAATTGTAGAAAATAGTTTTAAATAATTCGGAACTTCGGACTAATAGAAGCCTTCACATGTAGTAATAAAGTCTAATTCTGTATGCAGTAATGTTGGCACATAAAACCTTTACATCGGAGACCAAGAAAAATCAATAAAACCGCCAAAGCTATACGAAAAAAGTAGTTGTTTTGACTTAAACAAAAATGTACTCATTTAAAACAAAATCTTAACCACTATAAAATAAGGTTCAAAACAGGTGTGTTTCCATTGTGTGTGTACTGACTTACAAACTTATCCGTGCTGGTGGCAAAAATGAGAAATAACTTTTTTATTATGGTAATGACGTGTAGTTTAACAGTTTCGTATAGACAGTGGCGACACGCCTATCGGCAACATTAATTTTGTCAGTCTCTAGCGGAGAAAATATCAAATAAATAATTTTTATTTCGTTATAATGATATCTTACTTATATTTATTATTTAAACTAGTAGTAATAAGAACACGAAACGAAAAAAAAATTCTCCATCTGCAATTTTAGTATTACGATAAGTATTATATTATTTGGACAGTTTATAAACGCGCAATAAGGAATTTCGATACATCCTGTTGTCGGCTCGTACTAATTTGAAATAGAGCGACAGCCGTCTCCGTAGCTCTATTTTCGTGACCACTTTTCGGGTCGTGACAGCTAATCTAGTTGGTATAGTATATCGATGATTACATTGCTAATTTCAATCAAGCCACCTGCCAAGCGTGGAGATTATGGGAACCCCTCCCTTCTAAAGGAGAGGCCTTTGTTCAGCAGTGGATTTTTCGGCTGCTGATGATTGCTAATTTTGCACAAATAAGTAATTAATTGTTTTTAAATTGAAATTAGGCTTTATTATTATACCAATATTGATGTTATCCTAATTTTATTTAAAAAAGCGATAAATTTTCTTTTAAATTCGTGAAACAGCCAATGAAAAATTTCAACACTAGGATGTTCAGAATCATGTACTGGATCCCTGGTATCGGTTTTCGGTACGATGTCCCTTACACCTCGTATAATTAATAACCCCCCCCCCCCCCCCCCCGCCACCGTATAATTAGTTGGGGATAAAGCAACCCCTCCCTTTAAAAGGAGAGTGTTCCATACCTATTTTGAACGTGTTAAAATTACTTTACTATTCGTCTAACAGCTCAGATAGCAAAAAGACTAAACCGCAAGACTAAGATAGTATGTCGAGCTTGTACTATTAAGAAACATAATTTAATTTTTCCAGTAAATTGATAGTTTTGTTAAACTGCTAAGTAATTTTAATTTATCTAAAATCGAAGTCGCACTATAAGGGTTCCTTTTTGATACCTATGGAACCCAAAAACCACAAGCACAAGACTGATATGTATAAGTTAAGTCACAAAAAGACGCCCTCAGCTAAAGCCGGAGGGAGGTCTTGTCTGACCACCAAAAAGTCAAAGTATATTTATTTCAAATAGGCTTAACGCACTTTTGAATGGTCAATTTTTTTCAAAACCTACTAATCGGATCACAACGCGGCTTCAACTGAGAAGATCCGGCAAGAAACTCAGCGGGCTTGTAATTTTTTTACTTCTTTTTTTAAACAGTGTTTGTCATGTTACAATTTGATCAGTATCAGCGACAGTGTGTCTTGCCGTACGATAAAGATAAAACAAGAGAAAGAAACGAAATTACAACTAGGCGGCCAAAGGGATAGTAGTCGGAGTTGACTCGAGCAGCAGCCATCACTCCTGTAAGCCCTTAATCAAGAATATCATCATCGTCATCTTGAACACGTCCACTGCTGAACAAAAGCCTCCCCCTTAGAAGGGAGAGGTTACCATAATCCCCACGCTTGGCAGGCGGCTTGGGGATCGCAGTATAGGTGGTAGGTAATCCAATAGAAAGACGCTGCTGCCCGTCTTCTTGTTTTCCCTTAGTCGCCTCTTACGACCCCTTCGGGACACCCAATGGAAGGAGATGTGTCCCCTAGTTTATAATAAGCAAATAAGATATGAGAATTAACAACATCCTCACCTTGACAGAGACATCTTCGCGGCCTTTAACCAGGTTGACCGTGATGGGAGGCGGCGAAGACTCGTGTGTTTCCATGACGGCTCGCATCGAGTTCTTGAAAAGCTCGAACAGCATGTGGTAGAGATGCGATGGTACGTATACGATCGGCATCGGGCGATCGCTCGGCACTGACGACAAAATATCGGATTTAGTAAATGGACGATAAAACATCGGACGTTGTAAATAGACGCCAAAACATCAACATATTTTTTTTTTGACGCGGGTGGTAATTTTCAAAAGATCCCCAAGAGCTGTGGGTCTCGATCGGGGTATGTGGGATTCTTACCCATTAAAACTCCCGCAACTATCGCATGGGCACGTGGGAAGGGAACCTTGGTTCTCCAGTGGGATCTACCCCAGGAGCCCCTCAGTGCCTTGCCTTTGTCCCCGCCACCGGAGGGCGCATTATAGCCCCCTGGGAATCTATCGTCCCAGTAGTACACACCAGACGTCAAGCGACTCCGAAGAAGGGTGACCCATCACAAGTTAAGACTTATGAAGCAAAACTTACCTCCATGCTGCAATAGTTGTAAGTCAGGCGATGCCAGATAGTATCTGTCGCACAGGAACCTGGCGTTCTCATAGGCATCCTTCACCACGCCCACGACGTCACAAGCCGGGTCTATAGAACCGATGTGACGTCCACCGTTTTCTATGCCGTTGACTGACGCTTGTTTCGCTCCTAACTGCTCGCCGAATAGTAGTGCTGAGAAAGAAAAGACAAATTTCGCAAGATCGTATGGATAGTGTGCCAGCTCAGTGGGCGAGTGTTCGCCTTGGAAACAAGGTGCGCAGGTTCGAACCCCGCACCTCCAGATTTCTTTGATTAATTATGTGCGAATCGTCTTTGTGCGATTGTTAATAGCTTTCGGTGAAGGAAAACATCATGAGGAAACCTGGCACCTTAGCACGATGTGCGAATCTTGAAGATAAGTGTGAGTATGACGTCACTATGACGTAGTATTTCACATCTTAGTATAGAGAAATGACGTTTCGATGTTAAAAACTAACTATGTCATACTCCACACAGATCTGTCAAGATTGCAAGTCGTTTTAGGCCTGCTGCATGTCTGAGAAAGCCTAACTAGCTTTCGAATGACGTGTGAAGACCGCCAACCCGGACTTGGTCAGCGTAGCGGACTATGGCTTAAGCCCTCCTCGTCTCGAGGAGAGGCCCGTGCCCACAGTGGAACAAAAACAAGGGTTGTTAAAAAATTGTTAGTGGTTATCGTGATGCCAGAGTTGTTCAAGCTACCCTGAGGCCTTTGACTTGGCTGAAGGATTGCTGTCTAGTAGCCAATAGCGGGACCGAGTTTTTACTTGCCTTCTGAAGTACAGACTCAGTTCAAATCATTCAGTTCTCAGAAGAAATGGGAGGGTGTTGTTTGACGGGCCCGTTGGTCTAGTGGTTAGACACCCTGTCCGCTAACCGATGGGTCGTGGATTCGATTCCCATCAAGTGTCTGGGTGTTATTTATCTATTTAAGTATGTATTTACAAAAAAAAAATGTATATAAGTATTAGTATCAGTTGTCTGGTTTCCATAGTACAGGCTCTGCCTAGTTTGGGATCAGATGACCGTGTGTGGATTCACCCAAGATATTATTATTTATTATTATTATTTACCCGGACACCCCACAGAGATGAAATCGGCTGTTCACAGGCGTGCAATGCACGGGCGGGGACTGCTTAGTGACATTTAAACTGAGCGTGGTGCTTTGGATATATACATACAAATTCAATATACTTACTGTGCTGATTGATAAGCATCCTAATCGATATTCGGCTCATGTAGAATCGATCCAGGAAGTACTGTATCGAGTTCTCGGTGCCCGGGTCCACTTCGTGGGACTCTTTAAGCTCGAGAACGCCTTGGGCCATAGTCTGCACCACGTCCGCGTGGCGATTGCGAATGTGGACCAACCTTTCGCAGAATCTGAGAAAGATGTCTACCGTGAATATAATAATACTAGGTGGTAGGTTCGTCCAGGTAGGTACCACCGCAGTGTCAGATATTCTGCCGCCAAGCAGCAGTGTGTAAACATTGCTGCGTCCCGGCGTGAAGGGCACTGTAGCTGGCATAGATTGTAGGTACCTTGCGCACGGAACTGTCCAAGTAGGAACCACCGCAGTGTCGCCAGGCAGCAATGTGTAACCATAGCTGTGTTCCGGCGTGAAGGGCACTGTAGCTGGCGAAATTACCGGACACAAAGACTTAATATCTAATGTCTTGAGGGTCGGCAACGCGCTAGTGATTCTTCTGGTGTTGCTAGCGTCTATAGGCTGCGGTGACTGCTTACCATCAGGCGGGCCGCACGCTTGCTTGCCACCTTGGTAATATAGAAAAATAATAATAACATTCTCCACTGCGGCCAATTTCTTTTTACCTTCATTAGTCAACTTCCCCTTACCCTTCCTTCACTATCACGATCTGATATGACTGAAGACAGACACGACCGGGGAGAGGAAAGCGGCAGGACCGACTTTTTACATGCCGATCTTACGTTTCAGACAATCAGGTGATCCGCCAGTTGTTCTAGCCAGTAAAGAAATACATAGAATTGTTGCTGCCTGCGGAATTTGTACCGGCTATCTCCAGCAAATGGACAACGAAGAGACCTTTTTTTTTGACGCGGGGGAAATCTTCCAAAGATCCCCGGGAGCTATGGGGCTCGCTGCACCAGGGGCCTCTCAGTGCCTTGCCTTTGAGCCTGCCGCCGGAGGGCGCATTGTAGCCCCCCGGGAACCAGTCACGGTGCTCACGGGGACGGGGGCCGCAACCCCGCCGCCGTCCTCCTCGGAGTCGCCGCCGTACTCAATGGACGTCCTAAGGGCCCACACCCCGAACGTCCAACGACTCCGAAGGAACGAAGAGAGCTAGTCCAACTTGCGGAGTGCCTCCAACTTAAAGAAGTTAATACCACAGTGGCGTTGTGTTTCTGTGATTAATTTAACAAAATACGTCCACGCCTACCGCAGGGCCATAAAAGCTTGCCTCCATTTGGGGTGTGGGTCCTAGAGATCCATCAAGTGTGGCGGTGACTCCGAGGAGGACGGCAATGGGTTGCGACCCCCGTCTCCGTGAGCACCGTGACAGGTTCTCAGGGGGCTACAATGCGCCCCCCGGCGCTTTATTTAATAACTAATGTCTAGAATGGAAAATTCAAATTGTCGACTAGCCGGGCCAGAGTAAACCGGTTTAGGGGCGCCACACATTCACACGTATGCAACTCATTTCTCTCTGGTTCTGGTAGTTACTCGTGTATGTCGGAGTGATGGCTGCGGCTTTTTTTTTTTTTTTATTGACGCGGGGGAAATCTTCGAAAGATCCCCGGGGTATGTGGGATTCTTACCCACTAAAACCCCAGCGGCTGTCGCATCGGCACATGAGAGGGGGGACCCCAGGGCTCTCCGGTGGGATCTGCACCAGGGGCCCCTCAGTGCCTTGCCTTTGAGCCCGCCGCCGGGGGGCGCATTGTAGCCCCCGGGAACCTGTCACGGTGCTCACGGGAACGGGGGTCGCACCCCGGCGCCGTCCTCCTCGGAGTCGCCGCCGTACTCAATGGACGCTCAAAGGGCCCACACCCCGAGCGTCTAGCGACTCCGAAGGGATGGCTGCTGCCCGTGTCAACTCGTGTGCGGGTGCTGCTTGGGGGGACTGGTCCGACACTATACCTTCGGCCGCCTAGTTTGTTATAAGTATTCCGCTTTTATTTTTTTTTTCTCTCGTATCTTTCGAACGGCAGGACACAATGTCGCTGATGCTGATCTATCTAATTGTAAGAAGACAAACCCTGTTTAAAAAAACTTTTCTTGCCGGATCTTTTCAGTTGAGGCCGCGTTGTGATCCGGTGGTAGCTTTTAAAAATAAAAAAATGACCGTTCAAAAGTGCTAGCGTTAAGCATATTTGGAATAAATAATTTGAATTTGTAGGTAGAAGTACTCACTGACTAAGGATAGGTCGTTCCGGCTCCATCTGTTCAAACTGTATGATCTCCTCGAACGATCTCTCGTACCACTGGTTCACGAGGCTGACGGACGGCATTTGGAGTAGGTTCTCTGGCAACAGCGCTATCTCTTTCATTATGTTCGCTAACCTGTCGGGGAGAAAGAGAGAGGTGGTAAAATGGGACCGTCCAGGTACCACCGCAGTGTCAGATATTCTGCCGCCAAGCAGCAGTGTGTAAACATTGCTGTGTTCCGGCGTGAAGGGCACTGTAGCTGGTGAAATTACCAGACACAAGAGACTAATGTCTTTAGGGTAGGCAATGTGCTAGTGACTTTTCTGGTGTTGCTTGCGTCAATAGGCTGTGGTGACAGCTTGCAATCAGGCGGGCTGTGTGTTGCTTGCCACCTTGACTTGGCCACCAGCCAAGCTTTTCGATGGCAACCATGACCAATCCAAGGTCCCGGTAACTCATTAAATGTTCATGTGTTATCTTATTCAATCAAAGTTCAGTCAACCAGTGAATCTCAAGGGAGGCAATTGGACAAGTAACCTGACGGGAAGGGGGTTTTGTGAGATTTGCATTGTCTACAAAAAAAAACTCGCGATATAATTCGTACATTTCAGTTAAACACTGTTTCATTTTTAACCGGCTTCAAAAAGAAGGTTCTCTATTCGACGTGTATGTATGTAATATTAGTAAAAATACGTAATATTAGTATATGTTAGTCTATGTGGGCTTCTAAACAAATTTCCCAAATTTTATGAGTGTATGTATGTATATATGTATGTATGTATGTAGGTTTGTCCACGGATTTCTCAGATACTACAGGTCCGATTTCGAAAATTATTTTTGCAATGGTTAGAATATTTTTCAACTTTCATCAAAATCGTTCCAGTAATTTAAGAGATATAAACTTTTTATGTTTTCAGTAAGTTACTGCAACGTAGACGTTCGAGTTGCGTGATAGTGCTGATACCTATATTGCTAAAATAAAAGTCACTAAAAAGTGTTAAATAAACTATTTTTGAAAAAAAAAACCGACTTCAAAGCAAATTATCTAAAAATATTAAAATAACGAAAATATATTGAAGTCGGTGCTAGCACATCATGTCAACTAAGACTAGCACGAGCTGACACCGACTTCAATATATTTTCGTTATTTTATGCTTTTTAGATAATTTACTTTGAAGTCAGTTTTAATTTTTTCAAAAATAGTTTATGCGTCATTCGTTGCACATGCTCAAGCATGAGTACAGACAGACACGACAAAGTAACATTTTACCACATGTTGAATATGTACCTATATTTATATATACTTATACGTATTTCCAAACAAAGTAATTATGTGTATAATTGTTATTTCCTTATCAATGCAGCAGGATGTTACAATTGCCATGTGCAATTTGCTTGCGCGCGTTTTTGCGTACATTGTTGCCACTTAATTGTGTGAAAACAGGTTTTAAAATTTAGAACCGGATTTTTTTTGTACGATCGTTGTCTATGGTTACTTTTATTTCATATACCTAGATTCGAGGCTTATAACCCGTGCGGCTTAAGTGTGCACCTGGTGCTGTGACGTCGCATTCCAGCGAGGTGCACAGTTAAGTCGGGCGGGTTGTAGAATATTGACAATATTATTGACAGTGTGCGACACTAGCCTAACCTTAATAACAATGTCGAAATAAAACCACTTTCCGTAGTTTGTTCGTTTACTGGCCCTAACCAGTATGTGTATCCTAACCCTGCAGGCTGATCACTTGATTGTGCAGAAAGTAAGACGATCCATGCGTCAAATGGGCATGTAAAAGTCAGTCCTGCACCTGACTTCTCCCCGATCGAGAGTAAAGGAAGAGAGAGTGCACTTGTGTCTACGCAAGCACTTGTGAACTATAATATCTCCCGCGTAGATGGCTGATCTGGTGAAAGACTAGCCGCTGTGGCTGTATCGGACAGGAGGACATTATCATTGTGGCGACGCGACGTAACGGAAGAGATGGCTGGCACTCTAGAGATGGCGCCACATGTGGTATAACAATATAGCCAAGTACCACATACAAGAAAACAGATGGCGCCACCGATTTCTGAACCGCGCAAGCGAAGTTTCTACATGCTCTTACTATATATACAACATCCCGACAACAACTGTTGGGGCACTATCTTCAACGCAGCCATGTCCACTGCGTCTTTCCTGCCGAATGGAAAGACGCGGATGTAGTAGGTATCCCTAAGCCGGGTAAGCCTCGCAGCAGCCCTGCGAGCTACAGGCCTATCAGTCTTCTCAAGTCTCTCGGCAAACTCTATGAGCGCTTGCTATTAGCGAGACTCAAAGACTTTGTCAGTTCTAATAATATCCTTATTGACGAGCAGTTTGGCTTTCGAACCAGACACTCTTGCGTCCACCAGGTGCACCGCCTCACGGAGCACATCCTGACCGGGCTCAACCAGCGTCGTCTACACAGGCGCCCTATTCTTCGATGTTGCCAAGGCCTTCGACAAGGTCTGGCACAACGGCTTGATATACAAGCTCTTCCAGTTAGGAATCCCCGATAGGCTCGTACTCATCATACGAGACTTTCTCTCGAATCGTACCTTTCGATACCGGGTCGAAGGTACGTTTTCTTCGCCCCATCCTATACAGGCCGGAGTCCCCCAGGGCTCCGTGCTCTCTCCCCTCTTGTTCAGCCTGTTCACGAACGACATTCCTCGTTCGAGCAGAGTCCAACTCGCCCTTTACGCGGATGACACCGCTCTCTATTATTCCCATAGGAACATGTCCTGTTTAACGCGTGCTCTTCAAGCCGCAGTCGACGCCCTGGGTCAATGGTTCCGTACGTGGCGCATAGAGGTGAACCCGGAGAAGAGTGCCGCGGTGGTCTTCTCCCGGGGACCCGCCAATATGTTCTCCGCGCGGTGCCTTCGGTCCAACAGACGACTAGCCCCAATATCCCTATTCAATCGCCCTATCCCCTGGACTAGGAAGGTTAAGTACCTCGGAGTCACCTTGGACTCCGCCATGACTTTCGGCCCGCACATTAGATCCGTCCGCAATCGAGCGGCTTTCGTATTAGGTCGCCTGTATCCCCTTCTCTGCAAGCGGAGTAAAATGTCGCTTAGAAATAAGTTGACATTATACAAAGCTTGCATTCGCCCTATCATGACTTACGCGAGTGTAGTTTTCGCGCACGCCGCCCGCACCCATATCGATAGCCTCCAGGTTATCCAGAATCGTTTCCTCCGTCGCGCCGTCGGTGCCCCGTGGTACATGCGGAACGTAGATCTGCATTCCGATTTCAAATTAGATCCCCTTCGTAAGTTCCTCAAAGAAGCGTCGAAACGCTACTTTGAATCCGCGTCCCGTCACGCGAACAGTTTAATCCGCGCCGCCGCCGATTACGCCGCTAGTCCTTCTGACTCGCGCCGCAGACCACGGCACGTACTGCTCGACCCTCCTGACCCCATAACGGTCCTATTGGACCGGGATGCGCCGACCCCTCCCCGACAACCGTATGCTACACTAGCTTTCAGACACCGGTCTCGCCGGCGAGGCCGAAGGGTCGTACGTATGCGACCGCAACGACGTGCATCACCCCACTGAGTTTCTTGCCGGTTCTTCTCAGTGGGGGCGCGTTGTGAACCGGTGGTAAACTCAGCCCTCTCTTAAGCGACAGCCCAAGCCGAGGCCGTGCCTCCCTGAGGTGCCCTTGTGCTCGTCGCTACTTCTGCCGCAAAGGCTAGAGCGCTTCAAGCGCTCGCCTCCTCCATTCGCGGCTAACAGCGTCTATAATTCCCAAAAAAAAAAAAAAAAAAGTTGGGGCCGTCGACCCTTTTCGAGCACACCTCGCTCGGTCCGAGGATCACCGCCGTCTAGCTTCAAAACTTAAAATGCCGAGCGCAACGCCGGGAGCGGGTCGGCAGTATTTTTATAAGTATCATGTTGTTATATTTGCTCAAATGAATGTGTAAATAATAATTACTATTACGTGCCACAATGAATGACAATTAAAAAACGACCTTGTCGCCCGTATGATGTAAACAGTGCGTCTTATTCAGGTCGAAACACATTAACAAGCGGAAGCGATCATTAACTTTTCTTCACCACAATATTGGCAAACAAGTCTGCTACAAGTCCTGGGGCCTTACTATGAACTGATAAAGTGGGGCATTTTAACACGAAAAGTGGACTGTCTTACAAATTTGTACCATGAGCGCACTAATTACAGTGACAATAATATTGTCACGTGACCACTCACCTGTTTGTGTGACGTAATAGCTGGGTGGCCTGCTAATTAGTGCGCCCATGGTAAGTACACAGGTCACTTT
This sequence comes from Furcula furcula, assembly GCA_911728495.1. Lineage (NCBI taxonomy): Eukaryota > Metazoa > Arthropoda > Insecta > Lepidoptera > Notodontidae > Furcula > Furcula furcula. Next base: position 11,181,715 of record OU452269.1, on the reverse strand, counting down.
TCGTGTTAAACTGCCCTGCTATAAGGGTTCATGGTAAGAGTCCTGCGACCAGTTAATTGGAAGCATTTTTGCCCGAGTATGTATTTATTTATGTATGTACGTATTTTTTTTTGATAGTGGAAGGTAAAATAGAAGGGAAAAGGGGAAGAGGAAGACCCAGACGAAGTTTTATGAAGCAAGTAGCAGAAAAAGTGGGTGGATGTCGTATCAGGAGGTCAAAATTAAAGCATATAATAGATCAGATTGGAAATTGCTTCACCGACAAGAGCCCAGCTCTTAAGTTGGAGAGAGATGTATGTATTTATCTAAGTACGGTCGGCCAAGAAAGTCGTTTACCAGTTTTGACAAAACTTCCTACGCAATCAAAATAACACTAAGGTTGAACATTTCTATCAGATGCGACAATTTAAACTAGGAACACAAGTGTTGACGTTAACGATAAAGAGAGCATTAGTAACTGTATGAATAATTACTAGGGAAAATCAACCTTGTTGTTTTATGATGTGCATATGAACTTCAACCGTAGGGTGGTAAACCATATTTTTGGTTGACCGTACGTACTTAGATATGTAGAATAGAATAGAATATACTTTATTGTACACCAAACAAATGAACAAGAAGATGGTATAACTTAATACAAACAATAACAACAATATAGAACTTTAGCGATGTGACGGCGCTACTAAAGGGAGGATCCTCCGACCGAGCGAGGTGTGATGCTCGATCAAGGCCGAAGCCCCCGACAGTTTTTTGTCGGGATGTTGTATATATTCTCCGAGTTGAAGAAACTTCGCTTGCACGATTCAGAAATCGGTGGCGCCATCTGTCTTGTTGTATCTGGTACTACTGGTGTCGAGTCGCCACAGAACAAACAATAAAGTACAAACGGCGGCCTTATCGCTAATAGCGATTTCTTCCAGACAAACCTAATTAAATGAAAGAAACTATTTTAAAAGATACGGTCAGATGGTGGTGTACCCATCAATGTATTATCATCAATGTATGTATGTACATATATCAATTTCTTTGGCATGGCCTACATACTAAACGGCTTGATGGGCATGGTGCAAAGTGCAACCTCTAAATCGCTTTCGCTACCTTTCAATCAACGTGTCCTCAACCTTAACATACGCTCACACGCATAGCTCAAATTAAGGCCACGTTGATAGCAAACAAACGCGTCGGCCGATTGCTGCGAGTAAATCTCTTCTTTCGTTATTGAACGAAAAATGTGAAATTCCCATTCTTTTGGATATTCCATGTCCACGAAGGGTGGCAACAACGGGATATGTTCAGGATATTGAATTGAAGCAGTTTGAACAGGGACGTATCTCCGCTATACAGGGGGGTCACAGCTCGAGATTGTAAACTTATTTTCGTGAAAGAAAGGAACGAAGCTATAAACTGCGTATATCCCCCCTTTCCCCCCTAAAAGTAAAATTACTTTATCACACCATAAGAGTTGGCCCGTGGGGTGTCGGGTCAGAATTGCATCCCCCCGTCTCCACTCGTTGGGTGTCGTAAGAGCCGACTAAGCGAGAACGGAAAGAAACGCGTCTTTCTTTTGGATTTACCTTCCACCTGCGATCCCCAAGCCGCCTGCCAAGCTGGGGATTACGGCAACCCCCCCCCCCCCCTTTTAAGTGAGAGGCCTTTTTTCAGCAGTGAACGTCTTTCGGCTGCTAATGAGGATGAAGAAGAAGAGTTAGTGGTTGGGCCCCGGGTCTGAAACACCCATATGTTAAATGATTTCATTTATAAATGTGTAGTATTCGCGTAAATGAAAGAAAAGATTATAAATAAGTTTATTTATAAATGTGTAGTATTCGCGTAAATGAAAGAAAAGATTATAAATAAGTTTATCTCAAGGTAAATCTTACAATCTTACACCACACGAAGATATGGTATGATATCGCTCGAATATATCGATAGAAAATTGATTGAATTGTTTATAGTTCCTACTGATTAGGGCAAGGTTAGCGTGCTAAATTAGGACAAGGAAAACCCTGTCTTTCGTATTAATTATAGTTATGCGTTGGTTATCATCAGCCGGCCCGAGTACGTCTACGGTTAAACATAGGCCTCCCCTATGAACGTTGCCATAACCGTAAAAGTTTGCAGCGCGGAAATTAGAATGACTATAATTTATCAATTCTTTGGACTTTTTTTAAATTTCCGCTTTCTTTAAAGTAAGAAAAACAACTACAAATCCTTAGTGTGTGTTGGTAGATACAAAAACAATAGCTTTTTTTTAAGCAGTGGTTATACATTTTTTAAGACGGTATAAAAGTCCGCTAGTACAAACAACTAAATTCCATGGTTTAACGAACTGTAAAAAACCTTACTTATACTTACCTCACTGGTAGCTCCTTTCTCAGGAACATGTATGATTTCCTCTCGCACGCATTTAAACCTGAAACAAATAAAAATAATTTTATTGTATTTATTGCAACAATTTAAATCGATCCCAAACCAGGCTGAATTTAAACTTTTTAGTGTTCTCGTAGGGAAATATTCAAAAGAAACCCAGGTCAACCGGGGTGTATGAGATGCATCATAGGGCTGGTCAAATTCTAGTCGTAGCGCGTAGCTAACGCCGTATCGATGATACTGCACCCCCAGGCTACGGAGGCTCCAAATTACAGTACACACTACGGATCTTTGTGTGTCTGAAGTTGGGTTTGGCGAACCATTGCGCAACCACAGTCGTGAGTTCTCAATACAAAAAAAAACTACTGCGCAACGTCTTGCAGCCAACTTGAGACACACAAAGATCCGTTGTGACTACTGACACATGTATCAGCAAAAAAACGTAAAATGTAATTCACTTAGGTCGTACCTTCATTTGGGCACCCAACAAATTTTGATACAGGACCCATCTCGGGCAAGCTGTTCTAGTCTAACGTATTGTATTCTTCTAATCAATTTGTTTTTTAATCGGTCACATTCACTGCAGGATTTTAGATTGCCTATTTCACTCTTAGTTAGGCATCAATTTTCTGAACCAGCGGATCGGAAATCCGTTAAGAGCGTCTAGTTTCTTGTGCTTGGTATTTCGGCAGTGCTGTATCTATTTACTGGCGATATTTAATTACGATCGGATTTACACTCTAATAAATAAAATGTATTTGCGTTTGAAGACCAAGCTCGTCCTAAAGATCGACGTTCGATCGAGTCCCACCATAGCGTGATTTTTAATTACTTTATAGTGAGGGTGCCAACCGAACATCTATCGACCTGCAGTAATGAAGAGTTTTGGCCGAGGGGTGTCGTATCACGTTCCGAAGATACCGAGGTCGGGTACCCATTACCGCCTTGTCATCCAAGACATTAATTGTTAAGTCTCTTGATCCTAACTTCACCAGCTACAGTGCCCTTCACATCGGAACATAGTAAAGTTCACACACTGCTGCTTGGCGGCAGAATATCTGACACTGAGATGGTACCTACTTAGACGCTCTCGTGCACACAGAACCTTTTTTTTTTAGCGTGGGAGAATTCTTATGGATACCCGCTCCGCTACGAGGGTAGCAGTGCGTGTTATGTCGGAGTCTTACCGACTCCCAAGGCGTCCTCAACCCGATGCGTTGACGGCCCCCCACTCCGATTTTTTAGCGACTCGGATTCCAGATACCTGAAGAGATAATTAATCAACATGTTTTCGGGCAGTACTGTATCTTAATCTTAACAATGTGTGTAATCGAAAATATCTCAATTTGAAGTTGGTAACAACGTAAAAAAAATTGAACGCACTCCTGACGATAACGCTTTAAATAAACATGTTTACCAACATCACATGACTGTAAAACTGGTCACACAGTATCAAGGTGAACAGGTTGCAAAGTCTCTTTAGTAAGAATATTATTCTAAATCCACATGGAACAAATATTTTGTAAACAGCACTAACTAGTTCAAGGATCATGTCGTTTATACGAATTAATTCAGATAGATCATCGATATAGTATATCGATGAGATAGATCCTTGAATTTTAGTCGCATTTGTACATTCTATCTATAATAGATCCAAGCGTTTATTTTCTTTTTGACAGCACCAATAGAACGTAACTGCGTCATGTTACGGAAAAGTTCACTTTTAAAAGTTCACTTAAAGTGAAGTTCATAACATAACATAGTTCATTCTTTTGCGTAACATGACGCAGTTACGTTCTATTGGTGCTGTCAAAAAGAAAATAAACGGTTGGACGCTCTATAATCAATAAAACTTATTGTTTCTATATTGTTGTTACCATAAGTAACTACTTCGTTTAACTTTTGAAAAATGGTCTTTGGTTTTCAAAAGTATTTGTTTTTATTTACATTGGTCACCAGCTGAGGTCACCAATGAAGACACCGAGATTTGTCCCTCCCTCGGCGAGTCCCGCAGAGGGAACGCTAAAATTGTCTCAGAACCCACAAAAGATAAATTATAAAAGTATACAAGAGTTGGAAAACAATCACCCTATACGGCAAGCATGGATATACTATCTAATCGATGACGGCAAGGAACCTTTTAACGAGTAGATAATATTCACGGAAGCACCATCAGGATAGTTAGTAGTAGATCGTAAAACCGTACGTTCGGGTGACAAGATGTTACTGAAAGCATTATCTTTTTCTAATAAAGCTAAAGGATGAATTGCCGCCTCTCTCTCTCTCTCTGCCGCATCGATACTCTTGTTATTTTTAGTGCAACGGACTTTGGACTAAATCCGTTTATAAACAAGTTCGTCCTTCGACGCAAGCGCGAGTCTGGCTGAGTCTGCCGGCGAAGCGCGTGTCGGCCATAGTCTACAGTTTTCGCGCCAAAATGTAAATTTTACTTTTCGTAGCGTCGATTTATTATTAGATTGATGTTACGAAGTGTGGAGTGTTATTCGTATTATCATTTCCGTTCGTCATACATTAATAATATGGAGTTATCATTTTAATTTCGAATCTAAGTAAAAGGTAGAGTAAAATAGAATTGCAATCCTGAACCTAATAAACCTTAATATTTCCATATTCATTTAGTTAGCATTTCAGATAAATTTAATTGACATGAAAACATTTTTGATCACACTTATCGATCTAGCCTAGTCTTAAAAATTACAGGCAAATAGTGTCACCTTATCAGAAAGGGACGGAAATGAAATACCTTAAATCTATGATCAATGGATTTACATAGGATTTGCCTAGTTTGGGATCAGATGACCGCGTGTTGATTGTCCTAGAATATTATTATTATTATTTAATATATAAGTACATTGTTGTTTTACGATTATAAAAAAAAATGAAAGAAAATTGTTACTAAAGAAGTCTTCATAGCAGCAATCGTCTTGTTTATTTTGATCGTCGCAGCTAGACAGATCAAATAAATGCGCGTTCAGCCTAGATAGCCCGGCGACGACGGTGACGCGAGTAGTGGAAAATTCTGTTTACATGTATTTTCGTTTGTGTACGTCAGTACCCGGCAAGAAACACGGATAATGCACGTCGACTGGACCCATTCAAATCAAATCAAAATAGGTTTGTGACGAAAATTTCAATAATTTATTAATTTCTAAATTTATATGTAGGTACACTTGTCGGTTTTTCACCACAAAATCATAAAAGCTTTTCCTTGAAAAATCGAAAATTGTTAGTATTTGTAACTCTACTTTTAACACACCACATCTTTCGATTTCGTAGACTCTTGTATGCCTTCCACTGTAGAGAGCGAGGTGCTACTTACTATACTGTATTGTGTGTAGAGGGTCTGGTGTAGAGGAGGCATGAGAAACCACCGAATTTACCTCCAACGAATAGACAACATCGACGGCGAGACGAACAGGTTTACACCGTACACCGGTAGCGACGAAGGCGTACATAATATTTAGGAAAACCGGAGAAATTATTGCACTCCGGGAGTTCGGGAGATTAACCATTATTACCGGAGTCTCCCGGGCAATCCGGGAGGGTTGGGAACCCTAGCTGTAGGCCATACCACAGAAATAGACATACATACATACACATACAAACATACATACTTTGATTATATAATACGTCTAGATATCATGTTCGATGTTCAAACACTTGACAATATCAGGTACACCAAAACATAAAATTGGTATACTTACTTGGTTGTTTAGTATCACTTGAACTGTACCGATGGTTTGTGCTCGCAAAAAAAAAACATTATGCCGAATTGTGTAATCAAATCGTGAAAATATTAACTAAGTAAAATTAAAAAAGATCCTAACTTAATTTTCCATTCATAAGTCTTAAGATTCTGTGAAGGATTATCATAAAAACTCGATTGTTTTTACGACAATTTGTACATTGTCCGTCTAGACTGGTGTTGTTAGGTAATAATGGGGGAATATATCTTAAGTCTGGGGTAATTTTTCTTTTAACACAAATGAATTCAATGAAACGCAATACGTAGATAGTGACCAAAACATTAAATAAATCAATTACAATAATTTATTTTTTTGATAAATTAATTATTTTTGTATAGGTAAGTACTTACTTAGAAGTATTTTTTTTCTTCCTGGTCATGAGGCAAATAAGACGTTCACCTGATGGTAAGGGACACGCCATTTTATTTTATTTTGTTGTTTTGTTTTTTGTTCTTTAATAATATAATATCTTGGGACAATCCACACACGGTCATCTGATCCCAAACTAGGCAGAGCCTGTACTATGTAAACCAGACAACTGATACTAATACTTATATACATTTTTTTTTTGTAAATACATACTTAAATAGATAAATAACACCCAGACAGTTGGTGGGAATCGAACCCACGAATCATTGGTTAGCGGACAGGGTGTCTAGACTAACGGGGCGTTCTTTGTTCTTTGATCTCTGATCTCTGTTCTTTGTAATTTAATTTAGTTTAGTTTCGTTTCGCTTCGTTTCGTTTCATTTCATTTTATTTTGACAACAAACAGCTATAAATTATTTTTTACAAAAAAAGGAATTACACATTTACACCATACATATCAATGCATAGCCCACAACCAACGCTATCGCTATTTATGGGAAAGATGATTCGTGAGGCTATTGAAATTAAAAAGCATCCAAATTTCAATAGCTGGCTGGGTGCTACCACCAGCTTGGGATCCCGTGATAAACATAGTCAAATCCAAAGACAAGCATTCCACTGCAAGACCTCAAGATACTGTAAGCTCTTTCTGCATAGATCGGACTAACAATAATAATTAGAAGACCTTAGGGTACCCTAAGACAACTATGACATTTGGACTGCTACCACCTCAGTCCGCCCGTGACCATGAATGCTGTAAAGTATTCGAAACGTCGGGTAATTAAAATCAAAAATAAACCGGGATATAATCCGTAAAATTAGTTTCATTTCAATATGGGAAAGATATTTATAACTGGAGATCCCCAAACACGCACACAACCACAGATGACGCGAGTGTACAACGAGGCCTGCACGCACACACGAATTATGAGGTTGCGAAACTTATTAACGTAACGTTACAAGACTAATAGGTATCTAGACGTATATACATATAATCAAAGCATACATATATGTACATCATTATCATCATCAGCCGGAAGACGTCCACTGCTGAACATAGGCCTCCCCCTTAGAACGACAATTGGCTATTTGCATCCACCGGTTACCTGCGACGCGCACAATGTCGTCTGTCCACCTAGTGGGAGGCCTGCCAACGCTGCGTCTTCCGGTTCGTGGTCGCCACTCGAGAACCTTTCTTCCCCAATGGTTATCGGTTCTTCGAGCGATGTGGCCTGCCCATTGCCACTTCAACTTGCAGATTCTGAGAGCTATGTCGGTGACCTTAGTTCTTCGGCGAATCTCCACATTTCGGATTCTGTCGCGCAAAGAAACTCCGAGCATAGCTCTCTCCATGGCTCGTTTTTTTTTTTTTTTTTTTTTGTAATAAATAGGTTTGCGCTTGACCACAATCTCACATGATGGTAAGTGAAGATGTGGTCTAGGATGGACCGCACTTACCCATAAGATGCCTGTTCACTCTAGACTTGAATACACCCAAGTTATATTTATCAGGGAAAACGTTGTCCGGGAGGGTATTCCACAGCATTATTCGTTATTATTCGTTGTGTGACTCTGAACTTTTCTAAAAGGCCAGCCGTTAGAGACCACGTCTCATATATGTACATGCTCTTTAATGAATTTGGTGTTTGCTTCGAAACAGTCAATGTCAATCATCGATATACTGTTACTTATTATATATCGATGATGTCAATAGAGATTACTTATACGTATTTTCTGAACGTAGACGATCAAAGTCCACAGTCTGAACGTGCCGGTACATCTTTGGCTCGTGAAACCATCTTGTTCTTTGAACTTATAATACAAAGTAAAGCGTCACACGCTCAGTTTAATGATAAAAATAAAATCACTTTTATTTATAAAGGACAGAATGGCTTGCGAGCTATTGTTAAACAATGTACCTATTTTCTTTCAAGAAAACTGTGGTTGAACATCTTTGCACACTACTTTCTATTGTTACCCTGTGTTTACAAACAAACTCTATCCGTCTTATTACAAAAAAGATCCTGATCCTGAGTGATCGGTCTCTCCGAGTTGTTGACGACGGTTGTTCATCGGAGCCAATGACAACTAATGCCGGAGTTCCTCAGGGGTCCGTTCTCTCTGCAACCCTCTTCTTGCTTCACATAAATGACCTGCTCAAGCCCGGTATCTATGGGTATGCGGATGACAGCACTGTTGTGGAGAGATATCTGCCAAATTCTCGGGCCAGTAAAGATGTTATCCAGTGTGAAAGAGAGGCCATGGTAGAGCGTGTAAGTCTCACACTTCAGGCAGTCTCTGAATGGGGTGATGCCAATCTTGTGAAATTCAACGCAGCCAAAACACAAGCGTGTCTGTTCACCGCCAAAAGGAGTCCGTTCACCTTGGCTCCTACTTTCCAGAATGTATCCTTAGAATACACCGACCGCCTTCAGTTGTTGGGAGTTGATATTTCCTCAGACCTAAACTTTGGGCGGTTCATTGAGTACAAAGCCAAAGTAGCCGCAAGGTAGCTTGGTGTCCTTGCAAAGGTTCGGCGGTACTTCACACCGGGACAGCTTCTGATGTTATATAAAGCGCAAGTCAGGTCGTGTGTGGAGTACTGTAGTCATATATGGGCTGGTGCTGCAAAATGCCATCTAGCAGCTTTGGACTCGGTGGAGAAGCGTGCTAAAAGGCTAATTGGCGACACTAGGTTAGTGGAGGCCAATCTACAAAGCCTAGAGCACAGGCGCAGAGTAGCCAGCCTCTCGGTATTCTACAGGCTGTATTTTGGAGTGTGCGCAGGAATTACATGAATTGATCCCACCATCACCCTTCTATCATCGGACGACGAGACGCACAGCGCATACGCACCCATATGTAGTAAACGTGCCTTCAGTCCGGACTAAGCGATTTGCTTCTTCGTTTATAATAAGGACAGCTAAGGACTGGAATAGTTTGCGTCGGTTTTCCCGCCCGGTTATAATATAGATGTCTTCAAGAATAGAGTGAATAGGCTATTAATAAGCTAGTGTGCTTTACCATCCTCGACTGCGTCACCGCTTTCCATCAGGTGGGACTGTGGCTTATATTGGATAAAAAAAATAACATTTTAACGATGAACCTGGTTTTAAACTCAGGAAATCATTCCTTAAACCTGGGTCTTAATAGGTTTATCATTAAACTGCTTTTCGCAATAAGACGGTATATATTGTATGAAACCACTGTGTCGTTAAGTAAACAAGTATAAATAATATAAAATATTATTTTTTTAAATTGAATCGACTTCAATAACACTGAAAAGTATAAAATATTTTAATTATTATAGAAGTTGGTGTTATCGTACCTGCTGTGTATATTTTATTTTATACTTTTTAATGATATTTTCATACATAAAGATTGAACCATCGAAGACGGTAAAATGATCTAGGTAGGTTATGGTCACATTTTCGTCACGTTTTCAGAAAATATTTATCCAGTCGTAATGAAATTTGCATGGAATCATCATAGTAGTTTACTCTCTCGAATAAAAAAAGAATCATCGAAATCGGTTCATATTTGTCAGAGTAATGTAATGGAGAACGTCGGTTTTATGGTTTTTACCAAATAAATTCCTCCACATCGTTCATGGTCCTCCAGGAAGTTCTTATCCGGTTGTGATAAAATTCATACAGATTCATAAAAGTGGTTCCTTCTTTCGAATAAAAAAAAATCATCAAAATTGGTAAATATTTGCCAGAGTTATGACCATTTTTGTCCTTAAAAAGCGACATAAAGTCATCTTTTAAGCCTTCCTGCAGGTTTCCTGCGCAGTCGCCATTCTTGTTTTTTCACGAACTATTTATTCGTAACCGATATTTTTTTTTATGGGACCTAATCAATGGATTGAAGAAATGGAAGAAAGATTTTATAAAAGCGGTTTTAAATTGCCAGAGTTATGCGCGAACATACATAAAAAAATCCTTTTTTGAAGTTGGTTAAAACGCATAAAAAAACTGACTGCGAACAAACAAAATGGACTATAATTTCATTATATCTACATAATACATATACACATGTATATACAGGGTTACAGGAAAAGTCGTGCTAGATCCGTTGAGGGCGTGGAGTACCCATCATATCTGACTTATTTTACTATGAAACACCCCACCCTAAACTTAACCAAAATAAAAAAAAATAAAAAACTTAAACTTAACTTAAACAAAATAAAATTTAATAGCCTAAAAACCGGCAATTTTCAATAAAAAATTTAAAGTCGAAAATCTCGAAAAGGGTTAAGTTTAGGGTGGGGTGTTTCATAGTGAAATAAGTCAGAAATGATGGGTACTCCACGCCCTTAACGGATCTAGCACGACTTTTCCTGTAACCCTATATATTAACTTGTTTTGAAAAAATATACAGCCTATGTCACTCTCACAACTGAGACGAATCTATAGACATATTATAAGTCAAAATCCAACAATCCGTTTAGGCTGTAAGCAGTGCGAAAGGAATAGACATACATACTCACGAAAAACATAACCCTCCTGGGTCAGTCGGGCAAAATGTATAGGTATATCGATATTTCCGATAAAAAAAAACATTATCTTTATGAAAAAGAAAACAGATATTCTTGGAAAGACAATCAGCTGTTTCTATCGAGTGTCTTGAATGATCTAAATCTGTTGTCAAGCGTTTGGTGTCGTTGACACTCGGCCAACATTCTCGTAATTTCTAACGCGACATTGGCGGGACGTGGACGCACCATTGAGGCAATTTGTTTAAATTTTATGTACTCAGGTCAATCATCGTAAGTTTATTTCCTTGAACAACAAGCCATAGTACCCTACAGATATAGATTTACATAGATAACGCAAATGCATGTACTTTGCGTGTCCGAACCCCGACGAAATGTCAGGGTCGGTCGCCGCTAACTTATAGTCCGCGCGCGTCCAAACTAAAAAAAATCGGCGGTGCATCGGCGGCATCGATGTCTTTGAATCGGTTTGGATTTCCCGTGACTAAATGTCGGCCGTGACGTCACAGAAAGTGTTAAAAAGTCTGCACGCTCGGTTTCAATACAAATCGTTATCATGTGCAGCAGATTTAAAGGTTGCCTGGTAAACAATGATATTACAAGTATTATCATCATTATCACCAGCCGGAAGACGTCCACAGCTGGACATAGGCCACAATGAACGACAATTGGCTATTTACTCCACCGGTCACCTGAGACGCGCACAATGTCGTCTGTCCAGTCTGTCCACCTAGTGGGAGGGCTGCCTACTACAGCCATGTTTAACCAGTCAGCCAGTATACAGTCCGCCCAGTATAACTTGCTGTTCAAAACAACTGTCATTTTCTAACTGCGCCTCTAATACCAATACCAATTTTAATGACATTACGTATTTTTCGAAAAATACGCACCGATCCCATGATATTTCAAGTATGAAAGTGACTTTTCCAGTTGGCCTTTTTAGTTCCTCAACAACGTCACCCGCCAACTTATACTGGTCGGACTGTACAGTCGAATTCTCTTCCTTTATTAACCGACTTCAAAAAAGGAGGAGGTTCTCAATTCGTCTGTATATATATTTTTTTTTCTATGTATGTTCGCGCATAACTCTGGCAATTATGAACCGATTTGAAAAAATCTTTCTTCCATCCATTCTTTAATCCGTTAATTGGGTCCCATAAAAAAATTATTGCTTAGTAATAAGTAGTTCCTGAAAAAACAAGAATGGTGACTGCGCACTGACAGCTGCAAGAAAGCCTATATAGATGACGTTTTAGTCGCTCGGACTCTCTCGGTCGGACAAAAATAGTCATAACTCTGGCAAATATTTACCAATTTAAATGATTATTTTTTTATTCGAAAGAAGAAACCACTGTATTGAATCTGTATGAATTTTATTACAACCGGATAAGAACTTCCTGGAGGACCATGAACGATGTGGAGGAATTTATCTGGTAAAAACCATAAAACTGATGTTCTCCATTACATTGCTCTGACAATTATGAACCGATTTCGGTAATTCTTTTTTTATTCGAGAGAGTAAACTACTACGACGTTTCCATGCAAATTTCATTACGACCGGATATTTTTTTCTGAAGAAACATGAATTATGTAAAACTATGTAGACGATAATGTGATCATAACCTACCTAGATAATTTTACGGTTTTCGATGGTTCAATCTTTATATATGAAAATATCACTAAAAAGTTTAAAATAAAATCTTTTTTAAAAAAAATTGAACCGACTTCAATATCACTGAAAAGTATAAAATAATTTAAATATTATTGAAGTTGGTGCCAAATATACACAGCAGGTACGCTAACACCAACTTCAATAATATTTAAATTATTTTATACTTTTCAGTGATATTGAAGTCGGTTCAATTTTTAAAAAAAAAGATTTTATTGAAGTCTGTTGAAAAGAATAAAAGCTCTTTTCTTTCTTATAATAATAATAACATAGTTACTTCTATTCCGTTCTAGATATCTTTATTCTCGGAATAAATGCGTTTGTATATTGATTGACACAGGTCCATAGATTTATTTTGTTCAATTTATCACTTATCATAGTGTGTCACTCTGTTGACTAGAGATGCGAAAATAACATGTTATAAGTACTGTTTAGCGTTCTGCACTTATTTTTATTTGGTTGATATGTTAAGATGTCTGACGTAGGCAGTAGGTATGTACATAAATATGTTGTTCTAACTTGCAACCACAGATATAGATTTACATAGATAACGCAAGTATCACGATTTGTATCGAAACCACGCGTGCCGACTTTTTAACCAAGTTTTTAACACCTTCTGTGACGTCACGTCCGAAATTTAGTGACGGTAAGTCCAAACCGATTCAAAGACACCGATGCCCCGCGGATTTTTTTTAGTTCTTTCGGCCGACTACTGCTACACATTTTAGATGTCGTTTTGTCAGTGAATGATTATCTAGTTGATATATTATATCGGTGGTTAAGCACATATTTATTCGTTCACGTGGAGCTGTAATTGTTAGTGACCACATAACAGATCATATACATTATATGTACGTCATACATTATGTAGATTATTGTAGATAAGTACAAAAGTAAGGGTAACACTTCTATAAAACAATCGTTTTATTTTTCCAATCGTGAACAAAGAACGCAATAAAATTTAATTACAATAACGTCTATTTATTAAATTCATTATTCATTCATTTATGTCAGTCAATAAGAAATTGACAGGGTAAGATGGTTAGTTAACGTCCTACGTCGTTTTTTTTTTTTTTTTGGAATATGTTACCGTTATTTTTTTAAACAACCTACTGACAAGACAAGCACGATGTTTGACTGATGGCAAGCGACACACCTGCCTATAGACAGCTGCATTACACTATCGCTCGTCACCCGAGACATGAGTTATTAGGTCTCTTTGCGTCACAGTGCCCTTCACACCGGAACACAGCAATGTTTACACACAGCATCTTGGTGGTAGAAAATTTGACACTGCTATGGTGGACTTGCATAAGGGACCCCACCACCTAGTAATTTTTTTTTATACTACCACGATGGCACGCAAGCGTACGGCCCGCCTGATGGTAAGCAGCTACCGTAGCCTATAGACGCTAGCAACACCAGAAGAATCACTAGCGCGTTGCCGCCTTAAGACATTAGATGTTAAGTCTTTTTGTCCGGTAATTTCATCAGCTACAGTGCCCTTCATGCCGGAACACAGCAATGCTTACACACTGCTGCTTGGCGGCAGAATATCTGACACTGCGGTGGTACCTACCTGGACGGTTCCTTGCACAAGGAACCTACCACCTAGTAATTATTATTATAATCCAGCTATATGTAGAATTTATTCAAAAGGCGCGTGTCGGTGCGATCAAGAACAACTCAGTACTAACGTAATGGTTAAAGCACAATAGCTCCTCCCTTTTGACTTCCTGACACAGTCATTTTTGTTGTGTTGTTAATATTACGCGGCTGTTTCTGCCAATCCATGGCCGCATTACCACTTAGCATCCGGTGGAATAGATGTCAAATGTGTTGAGATAAAAAAAACGTAAATGAATAAACAAGACATATCAGTTGGAAAACAAATACAGACTATTTTCAATCCGATAATATTGTTATAGTCAGTGTCTCTCTGGGACAAGCTCACACTTGTCCCAGAGAGGACATCGAATACAATGACTTGGATGTTAGTAAATACATAAATTAAACAATGAGATACCATCTCATGACGTCATAATCACAATATCAACACACTGGTTTTATTGGGTTTTCCCATATCGTCCAACACCATTCAAAACATCGAATTTGGATTTTCTTGATTCTGTAGTCATAATGTGACTAATTCGAACATCATTTTGAAGTAGTTTGTTTTTGCCATATTTATAATACAACTAGAATGCAAGCTTAAGTACATATCTTTATCAATGAGCATCAAGCAAGGACATCTACATAGATGAAGAAATATTTAACCTATTTATCAACTTTTTTATTTAAACACTTGTGTTAACAGATTATTATAGTGCGTAAATGCTTGCGCAAGCACAGGTACACTCTTCATTCACTCCCATACTTACTGGGAGGGGAGAACGACATGACTGTAAACCTGACATTTTAAAGAGATATCCGACGCATGATCCAGCTTACATTTCAATCAATCAGGCTGTACATCTTCCGTTCGGTGTGGTGTGAAGTATGACGTACTTTTCAGCCTCGAAACGTCATTCTCTAATCAATACTACCTCATACTCACACTTATCTGTCAAGACCTGCAAGTCGTACTTGGCCTGCTGCTCATGTGGACGTAAATACTACAAAAGTTTTTTTTTTTTTTAATAATCCACACACGGTTATCTGATCCCAAACTAGGCAGAGCCTGTACTATGGAAACCAGACAACTGATACTAATACTTATATACATTTTTTTTTGTAAATACATACTTAAATAGATAAATAACACCCAGACACTTGGTGGGAATCGAACCCACGACCCATCGGTTAGTCGACAGGGTCACTAACCACTAGACCAACGGGCCCGTCAAAGTTATTCATAGTGTAGTAGAAAGATTGGTCAATCAACAAGAACATCTATCGCTTACTGTCCAGGATGCGCCCAG
The DNA here is from genome assembly GCA_911728495.1 of Furcula furcula. NCBI lineage: Eukaryota > Metazoa > Arthropoda > Insecta > Lepidoptera > Notodontidae > Furcula > Furcula furcula. The sequence goes on along the minus strand of OU452269.1, from coordinate 11,166,121 downwards.
CGAAGCCATTCGCGAAGGCTCCTACCCCGCTCCCCAAGTACTGCACTCCGTTTCGAATAAAGTTCTAAACAATTACAAATTCGTTTGCGGTTCAATAACTCGATAACGCCTACATTGTTGATTTGGCGTTGCTGCATAAACTAATTTGTATTACCAAGCCTTTTTTTGCCGCGACGCCTTGTCAAATATACGGCAGGCGTGTTTTACAACCGCATAATAAAGTTGTAATAGTTTCCAAGTTTATTTGAAACTAGCTGACCCACGCAGCTCTGCCTGCGCAATTTTTACGTTAACTAAACTTTTAATAACAGACATTCTCATCGAATACATAACCTCCTTTTTTATAGTCGGTTAAAAACTGGGACCCACTTTTTACTTGCTCTCCGAATCACGGACCCGTTTAGTTCAAATGGCGTTAAACGGTCACCCATCTATTTAATGACCTTACCTAACGTTACTTAACCCGATCGATTACAAAACCTTGATAACAACTCTCTATGAGTGTTCCCTTACTAATATTTATTATATCATAAAGAAAAATTGATAAAATCGGACCAAGCGTGTAACCAAGTACCCATTAGGCCTCGTTTACGGAGGCGCGGAGCGTCGAGCGTCGCGTGTGGCGTGGCGTCTCGCATCTCTCTCTCACTCCTATAACGCCATATGTTTTATCTCAGTGCGGGCCGCGCCGCCCAACGCGACGCGTGACGCCCCGCGCCTCCGTAAACGAGGCCTTAAGGGGATAACATGCGCCAATGACCTTGAGAATCTGACCGCTCCGGCCGAGAGTTGTCATCGTAGAGGGCGCTACCAGCAAAAATGAATATTACATTTGAAAAATTATAGACTAAAATATGCAGATGTGTCAAATGAAGTTTTGTTAATTTTGCCTATTCCGTTATAGAATGAAATTTCAATAAAATTATATCTATTGCAAATATACTTAATAATATCACTTTTGAATGTTTTGTTGATTATGTATACGTAAAATAAATGACTGATGAATTATTTAAATGCATGATAAAAACCGATTTTAACTCAAAGGTTTTTGTCATTTCATAGTGACACGAAAAGAACAAGACTGATGCAGTTTAAGAACGGTAACCCAATATTTAATATCTTGATTTATACCTTGGCGTGCCACCTAATTACAATCTGATAACAACAACTTACAGTGGTAACGTAGTTGACGTGTTGCGTCAGGATATGGATTATTGCATTTCATATTCCATACTTCATATCAAAGGTTCAGTTCGTCTATTATAGAATGGTCAATACCTGACTAGTAAGACTTATACATACTTCTATTCTATTATTGGTGGTTATTAGTTAGGTCCGGTTACAACCGGAACGCACTTCGACCCAGCTGAATACATTGTGCCTGCCATTCGGAATCCATATGAATTCGTACTACTTATAACTTACAGTAGTCATAGCGGATTTTTGTGTGTCTGAAGTTAGGGTTGGCGAACCATTGCGCAAGTACAGTTGTGAGTACTGAATACATAAACATAGCTACTGCGCAGCGTCTTGCAGCCAACTTCAGACACACAAAGATCCGCCGTGACTACTGTAAGCGTACTTGAAATGAAACTATGCACAAAGTTCTAAGGTTTCTGTTCTGCACGTCAAAACAAAAGCGTTTAACAGAGCCTTCAAAATATAGTTTTTTTTTTCTTAAAAAGTAGATTTTTTTCTTAAAAAGGGACCTTTTTAACATATTTCCTGAATTAGTTACAAATTCTCTAACCAATAAACATCCATCTGATAGTTAAGCTTTTTGATCCCTGGAAAAATGAACTGAAACCAAATTGATGATTGATTGAGATGTTCGAGTTTGATAAAGAGAGTGACTTAAGATGCTGCAATGCATGCCAGTGGCCCTGATGAGACACTAGCGGTATTATTAAAGAAGCGTGTAACTGTAGTGTTTCCTATTCTAATGCGTATATTCTCTTTAAGAGCGGCACAAGTACCCGAATCTTGGAAGCTTGCTAGCATCCAACCTTACTCAAGACCAGATACCCAACGTCGACTCAAGTCGTGCAAACCCAAAAATCATAAATTATTATTATTGCGACAATTAGTTCCGTGATAAGAATTATAGCACCCATCCATCTCCTCCCATTGGGTGTCCGTAAAAGGTGACTAAGGAAAAACAAGAAGACGAGCAGCAGCGTCTTTTTATTGGTTTACCTACCACCTATACTGTGATTCCCAACCGCCTGCCAGGCGTGGGGATTATGGCAACCCCTCCCCTCCAAGGGAGAGAGGACCTTTGTTGAACAGTAGACGTTTCGGCTGCTGATGATGATGTTGATGAGTTCCGCGATCGACTCCATAATGGTCATCGAACTGAAACTATGATAAGATACTTAACTTTTTACATCATTAAGTACAGGTCGAAATGACCCAGACTCAAGACAAACAGATTATGTTCATGCACATGAATGTTTTTCCTGTATGGGAATCGACCCCAAGAACTTAACGGCAGCGGCCAGGGTAGCAAACTACAAAATCAGCTGACCTGTGTTGTTATTCAATATACGTGGCTGCCAAAGGAATCCGTAGCACTGTTTGATTGAACGCACGAATTCAGTAATAGTCGTTTTTAGTGTAACGTCATATTATGAACGTAACGTAACTTCATCTTGAGTTCTGTACCTCTTGCGGGGTTTGAACTACGTGGAGCATTTGACATTGATTGTAATAAACAATCTGGTTTTAGACTAACTAATATATTATTATTAATATGTTAGTTACTCTAAAACCATATACGGTGGTATTTTTTCTCGTGTCTGCCAACAACACCATCAGTTTATTGTTACGCAACTTAGTTAAATAAAAAGGTATTACCTGATAGTAATCGAAGCACCCACCCATAGAAAAGTCTCTTCCTGTCCCTGTCATCCAAAACTATAATTATAGCCTTTTGGTCCAATAGTTTTTTTGCCAGCTACAGTGACCTTCTACTTATGTTACACAGCGGAAGAAATCTAAGATTAAAGTGGCGCCACCTAGATAGCACACAAGTACCCTTCCAACTTAACCATCCAGATGTCTCAAAAGACGAGCAACTGTCCAATGCAACTGTCCGTAGGTAAGCGTGTTGCTCACCACCAAGCCAACCCATGTACTCGACTCGTTGCTAAGTTGCAAAAACCAACATGATAGTAATAATAACACCGTTAATGTTTTGACAAAAAAAATCATAATGTAAAGGATATCATAATGTATGTCATTTTGTTGACCTACACAGTATAAAATACGATTTAAATTAGTAAGATCATATGACTCTGATACGCTTTAAAAGTTAGGCATAATACTCGGCAACAATACTTTCGCATACTCTATGATGAACCAAAAATATGGTATCACCATAAAAATATATTTAATTAAATATACATGTATAGATTTCATTTGAAATGATTTATAATGTTATAATTATACCATTTGTTACATATCTTAATTAAAAATATGTTCAAAATCATTTAAATTAATTTCGTCTTGTCAAAAACAATTCGAGCACGTCCACCCGCCGTAACAGTCCACGAAGGACTGATAGAAGGCGATCGCGGGGGCGCTGCAAGGGGAAATGCATAGCGTACGTGGTTTTTCTATAATTTCTTGTAAAACATGAATGAAATTAAGAAATGTAATCAATACAAATTGTAGAATAGATTATGTGCTTTTTAATAGTCCAAGTTTGACGTCTATCCGATGAACGGATGTTGAACGCTAACGCAATTCATATCCAACATAGTACATTTTTTAAATACATATTGCTTGAAAACGTTATACTTAATCCAATATCTAATCAATAAAACTATTTGCTGAAGATCTGAGGTATAAGTACATATAATTTTCATAGCCAATGCAATAGCGGATTGATCCATCGAACTCTTTAAACTAAGGCTATTTTTGCAATTTTACCGTTGTTACCCCCTTAATCCCCTCTCCCAAAAGAACCGTGCTAGATTACGGGATAAAAAGTATCCTATGTCCTACCTCGTAGTAAGATCTCAAATCATGCCAAGTTTCATTTGAATCCATTCAGTAGTTTCGGCGTGATGCGCAGCCGTGATACAGACAGACAGACAGACAGACAAAAATTAAAAAAAAATACATTTCGGCCTCAGTATCGGTTATAGAATGCCCTCAAAATATAATTTTCGAAATATCTTCAATAATTCAGTACAGAATTGGACCTGTTACAGTTTTATTATAAGTATAGATGTTTCTGAGAAGAGTATACTACATACTCTTCTCAGAAACAACTACACAAAGTTTCCCTGTTAGATTCAAACGCGTAACCTTCAGTTTGTAAAGCAAACAGCTTCTTGCAGCGCTTCAGAAATAACATATAATCACACAAATACTTCACGCATCACGGTACATCTGATAAGATATCGGATCTGCGTGCGAGCAGGCTGCAGCACACGTGGTTAAAACGAGGTCGACCGGTGACAATTCATGCATGAATAATCGAATAACAATAGACGTAATCAAAACACTCGTCCTAATCTAAATTGCAAAAGTTGATTGTTTTATGTGGCCAAGAGGCGACTTTTGTAGACTAGGCGAGGGATTAACTTTCAATCGTCATAGGTCAAAACACTCAAGTAATCTGCAAAAGTTGATTTTCTGACGTTTATTTGTACAACCTAGGTGGCAAACAACATGCTGCCCATCTGATGGTAAGCAGTCACCGCAGGGACGCTATAATAGATCCAACCGTTTATTTTCTTTTTGACAGCACCAATAGAACGTAACTGCGTCATGTTACGCAAAAGTTCACTTAAAGTGAACTTTTAAAAGTGAACTTCACTTTAAGTGAACTTTTGCGTAACATGACGCAGTTACGTTCTATTGGTGCTGTCAAAAAGAAAATAACCGGTTGGATCAATTATAACCACAACACCACACCAGAAGAATCATTAGCGCTTTAAGACATTAGAAAATAAGTCTTTTGTGACCGCTAATTTCACCAGCTACAGTGCCCTTCACACCCGAAAACAGCAACGTTTACACACTCCTGCTAGGCGGCAGAATAACTGGCACTGCGGTACAACTACAACTACAAAAACAAGGGTTTTTTTATAAGCCACTGCGCTTCGTTCATTTATATAGAATAAAAAATCCTTCGCTGACGTAACATACTGATGATATTAATAAATATCTTGGCAGTATCCAGAAGTTCGGAACACAAACAAACATTTACGATAAGGAGACATTAAATATTTACCGTAAGTAAACGTTATTAAAACATGACATGATAACAGAGAACGATGAACGTTGTTACATAATGCAATCAAGATAATTTCGTACGTGGCTCTTTATAATTTGAAGCTGTATTCATTTGTACATATCAGAACCCTTGTGGGGTGTCCGGGTAAGAATAGCACCCTCCCATCTCTTCCCGTTCGGTGTCCGTAAGAGGCGACTAAGGGAAAACAAGAAGACGGGCAGCAGCGTCTTTCTATTGGATTATCCACCACCTATACTGCGATACCCAAGACGTTTGCAAAGCGTGCGGATTATGGCAACACCTGCCTTTTAGGAGGGGGGCTTTGTCCAGCAGTCGACTTCTTTCTCTTTCGGCTGTTGATGACGATGATGACAAGATCAATATTTTGATACAACGAGTTTAGGAGTGACGATGATGCACTCAATTACAAGGAGCAGCCCAGTATAGCAAGTATTTCCAACATAAAGACGACCAAATTTGACGAGCATGTTGGTCTGATCACGAGACAGTAGGTGTGCAATCAATTGATGTTTTTTAATTAGCAGACTTGGGGCCCAGGTCATTAACAAGCCACTAACACGCCACTGTTCTTGTAAAATGAGTACACTACCAAATGCGTAAAACAATCCAACTGACATACTATCGACGCTGAATTGAAGCATTGATTTGTACAAATCTTTTGCTACTCACTGTAAAGTAAACAATGTTGTTTATTAAGTACATATATAATGTATACTTTCTCTTAAAAACATATTTCTTTTCTGCTAATCTACCCTGCAGTCAACGTTTTCACTTGAGATAACCTTAAATTGTTATTACAATAACATTTTTATGTCAATGAGCAGCTAAGAATACAGCTTGTGATTACAACAGAAAACGAACTCAGATAAAATTAAAATAAAGTGTAAAATATAATAAAGGCAGCAAATAAATAAGATTAGACCATATTAATTTTTTTATAAATGAAATATCAAAAGTTTTTTTAAAACACTATTATCTTTTATTCTCATTAAATATCCTCTCAGGTATTGGCCATCCAAACCGGAAACGCATTCATTTTTCTGTGCCGTAAACTGTAAAAATAAACATTTTCTTAATATCATGAGAAATAGTTTTAAATATCCTCTGCAGTTTAACACATTAGAAATTTTTTTCCAATATATAGACTCGTTGCACAGTTCTAAATCAACTAAAATAACTATGTTACTTTCACCTATATGTATGTATAAAAGTAAAAAAAAAACATGGAAATATTTCAGTAAAAAAGTAACTAGTAACCACCCTTAACAAATAAATACATACATCGTAGGTACTTATGAATAACTGTTTACAATAATAAAAACATTTAAACATGTTATCGGTTATTAGTATTTGATTTCATAAACAACAGCTGTCCTTCAACTGGCCCATTTACCCTGCTCTGTTAATTTTTATACCCATGAATTATTGTTGGTATTAGGTTTTTTTTTTTCTTTATAACAAGCAGATTTTAGGTAAGTAATGTTCACAAACGTCAATTAGTATTATCAATTAACCAATTCTTGAAGTCGGATTATTTGGACACACGAAGTAAATACTTTATACTTTGATAGTACCTATGGAGATAAATATGCTCGGAGTTTCTTTGCGCAATAAACTCCAGAATGAGGATTCTTCAAAAAACTAAAGTCTTACATCATCATCATCATCATCATCAGCCGGAAGACGTCCACTGCTGAACATAGGCCTCCCCCTTAGAACGCCACAATGAACGACAATTGGCTATTTGCATCCACCGGTTACCTGCGAAGCGCACAATGTCGTCTGTCCACCTAGTGGGAGGCCTGCCTACGCTGCGTCTTCCGGTTCGTGGTCGCCACTCGAGAACCTTTCTTCCCCAACGGTTATCGGTTCTTCGAGCGATGTGGCCTGCCCATTGCCACTTCAACTTGCAGATTCTGAGAGCTATGTCGGTGACTTTGGTTCTTCGGCGAATCTCCACATTTCGGATTCTGTCGCGCAAAGAAACTCCGAGCATAGCTCTCTCCATGGCTCGTTGTGTGACTCTGAACTTCTCTAAAAGGCCAGCCGTTAGAGACCACGTCTCAGTACCATATGTCATCACTGGCAACACACACTGGTTAAAAACCTTCGTCTTCAGGCACTGCGGTATTTCGGACGAGAAGATATCGCGTAGTTTGCCGAACGCTGCCCATCCGAGTTGGATTCTTCGGGCGACCTCTTTGTCGAAGTTGGACCGACCTAACTGGATAGTTTGTCCTAGGTATGCGTAGTGGTCAACAACTTCGAGTGTATCGTTCCCAACAACTACCGGTACGGGTGCAACATGGACATTAGACATGATCTTCGTCTTGTCCATGTTCATTTTAAGACCCACCTGTTGGGAAACGCTACTGAGGTCGCTGAGCATCGTATTGAGGTCCTCCAGCGACTCTGCCATAATGACTATATCATCGGCAAAACGAAGGTGAGTGATGTATTCGCCATTGATGTTGATGCCGAATCCGTACCAGTCCAAGAGCTTGAAAACGTCCTCCAATGCATTTGAGAACAGTTTCGGAGAAATAACGTCTCCCTGTCTCACACCTCGCTGCAATGGGATTGGTTTCGTGCTCTCGTCCTGTAGTCGGATCGACATGGTGGCGTTGCTGTACAAACACTTCAACACTTCGATGTAACTATAGTCAATGTGGCACCGCTGGAGGGACTGCAATACTGCCCAGGTCTCGATTGAATCGAAGGCTTTTTCGTAGTCCACAAACGCTAGACATAATGGCCGATTATACTCCTCAAGTCTTACATAGCGTCTCAGAATCTACATGTTGCAGTAGCAATGGGACGGCCACATCGCTCGAAGAACCGATAACATATGAGGAAGAAAGGTTCTCGAGTGGCGACCACGAACCGGTACACAGTGTAGGCAAGCCTACCACTAGGTGCACTCATGGACTCATGGTATGGTATCTTAGAAGAAATTGAAAAGCTACCAGTAGCACCCACAAGCGGCGGGTTTTGCAAGTTTGCTCTGTTCGGCTTACTTTAGAAATGAAAATTTATGTAGATCAATATTATGCATCTGTTATCATGAGACTATAGCGGTATTAGTAAATAGGTTGGGTTTAAATTAATACGCGTTCTTGGGTGCGCGGGTTCGAATCTCAGCCCGTATGAAACCTGATATTACTTCCGACAATACTGACATTGCTAATACATGACCGACATGGAAATTAACTTAATAATAAGGCATCCTTGACCGAACTCGGAAACTTTATTATGCAGTTCCGGGGTCACAAGGCAAGGGTAGGAGCTGTGATGACACACACATCATTTTAATGTCATGCAGCCTCCGTGGCGTAGTGAGAAACAGCTTTGCAAACGGGAGGACGCGGGTTCGAATCCCGCGGGGAGCACTAACTTTATGTAGTTGTTCCTTACTGGCTAGGAGAATGCCGGCTGATCACCTGATTGTCTGTAAAGTAAGATGATACGTAATTCAAAAAAATAATAAAATCTTTTTAAAAAAAAATTGAACCGACTTCAATATCACTGAAAAGTATAAAATAATTTAAATATTGTTGAAGTTGGTGTTAGCTTACCGGCTGTGTATATTTGGCACCAACTTCAATAATATTTAAATTATTTTATACTTTTCAGTGATATTGAAGTCGGTTCAATTTTTTTTTAAAAAGATTTTATTTTAAACTTTTTAGTGATATTTTCATATATAAAGATTGAACCATCGAAAACCGTAAAATTATCTAGATAGGTTATGATCACATTATCGTCTACATAGTTTTACATAATTCATGTTTCTTCAGAAAAAAATATCCGGTCGTAATGAAATTTGCATGGAATCATCATGGCAGTTTACTCTCTCGAATAAAAAAAGAATCATCACAATCGGTTCATAATTGTCAGAGCAATGTAATGGAGAACATCAGTTTTATGGTTTTTACCAGATAAATTCCTCCACATCGTTCATGTTCCTCCAGGAAGTTCTTATCCGGTTGTAATAAAATTCATACAGATTTAATACAGTGGTTTCTTCTTTCGAATAAAAAAAGAATCATTGAAATTGGTAAATATTTGCCAGAGTTATGACCATTTTTGTCCTTAAAAAGCGACATAAAGTCATCGATATAGGCTTTCCTGCAGCTCTCAGTGCGCAGTCACCATTCTTGTTTTTTCAGGAACTACTTATTACTACGCAATATTTTTTATGGGACCCAATCAATGGATTGAAGAATGGATGGAAGAAAGATTTTTTCAAATCGGTTCATAATTGACAGAGTTATGCGCGAACAAGAACATACATAAAAAAAAATATATATATACAGACGAATTGGGAACCTCCTCCTTTTTTGAATTCGGTTAAAAAGAACCGCGTGTGAAGGTGCGCGCATCACCTGCCTAGTATTTTATACAAGCAGTCAGAACACGTATACTCATATCCTCGAGATGGTGTAAACATGTGCAGACCACGTCATCCACGCCCAAGGTAGTCTAAATAAAACTGAGTTCTCGTAAATCGTTAAACGTACTACGTAGTTAACGATGACCATACTTGCGCAAGCGGCACATTGTGCCGCTTGCGCGACAAAGTGTCAGAGAGATTAATTAGTAAAATGTCTTTGGCCCTTGTGCAAGAGAATTGAGATACCACCGCGATGGCCGATACACTAGGTAAATAATAAATATTATTTATTTCCTTAATACTTTGTATTTATTTAAATTTAGCTACACTGCGATACTACTGCCACTATCCAGTTCAGTTAGTAAACGGTGGTCGGTGGACACGAACGGTGTACCAGTTTTCAATCAAAATCGTTTGAACAACGTTACGTGCGCTTACCCCGCCCGCACGTATTTTGGGCCGGCTCGTGCAAGCGATTGTCGTCCTAAGGCCTCTGCCTCGAATTTTGCGGGCAGCGGGGCGGCGGCGACGGCGGCGCTGCCGCGTTTTCGAGAACCGGTCCATTTGATTTTACGCATAAGATCCTGCCGCTTCCGCGCCGCCGCCGCCGCTGCCCCGCTGCCCGCAAAATTCGAGGCAGAGGCGTAAAGGTCGGAGTTCCGTTGTGGACTAACACGTGTGGCACTATCAAATCAAGATCTACTTCTGTAGTACGTAGTTTCCTTAACCTATCCGTTCATACCATTTAGATACTAAGTGGCCACAAGTATTAGTCGCATAAATATTATGCTGTCGACTTACGTAATATTATATTGCATCGCTTCTGTTTATTTTCATTCATTTTGACAGGCCCGTTGGTCTAGTGATTAGACACCCTGTCCGCTAACCGATGGGTCGTGGGTTCGATTCCCACCAAGTGTTTGGGTGTTATTTATCTATTTGAGTATGTATTTACAAAAAAAAATATGTATATAAGTATTAGTATCAGTTGTCTGGTTTCCATAGTACAGACTCTGCCTAGATTGGGATCAGATGACCGTGTGTAGATTGTCCCAAGATATTATTATTATTATAGCGTGCGACGAAACCGTATATTATACCTACATCTCTACAATAAACCTAGTGTTTTGTTATATTGGGTTTTGAATTCTAAACAGACTGGTCATTGAATGAGCACACGTCATAAATATAAAACAGATGCAACTATAAGAACAACAGGGTTGTCACGAAATCATAAACGAAAGAATAATAAAAATATTTCTTTTTAAAATTATTATTATTTTAAACTATTTAAGTAACTAAATAGTAAAAAAATAATGCGTAAAGTTAAAAATCTCGGTCACAGATCAAAGGCGCAGGCAGTCATCAGACATGTAAGTAAGTACATCCACCATAAAAACTACAAAAATGTTTGAGTCAAATATTTCTAAGACTTTTCAATAAAGGCTAAATTTTTACGTTTATTTTATACTTTTTAGCTTATTAAAATATGACAATTAATTAGGATTTGTCTTTATGGCTCCTTGTCAAGACAAATCTATCCAACCCAAACACATAGCACCAGATTGCCTATAAAGTAAGATGATCCATGCGTTGATTCACCAAAATCGTTCATGTCCTGCGCCATATCACTCCTCGGTCGTGTCCCATTCTGACGTCATTACGGTCTTCCATCCCATCGGACGGATAGTGAGAGTAAATAAGAGAGTGTGTATATACACTATAATACCTCTTGCATAATTGGCTGACAAAACTTGGACGCTGTGGCCATATCGGCCAGGGGAAAAAATATAATCATAGTAATAAGTTAGTATTTATATCCTTCAATAGAGGTGACAACCCTACGCATGTCCGCAGCGACAAGGTCGCGGCGTGAACAGATTAATTGGTGACAAGGAAGCGTCGAATCGCACAGTTATTTCTAGAATATGTAATGAATGGACCCCACCAGGGGGGCAATTCTCGCTTCCTTCGAGATAATCTCGAAATAGAATCTGCTGTTCGAAACCGACCACTTTTTTTTTTAACCACTGTGATTCCTGAAGCCAGGATCTATAGTGGTAGTCAATGAAGACACGGAAGTTTGATCCTCAGCGAGAAGCGCTTAATTGTCTTGGAACCCGCATCGAATTTAATCAGAAACCTAAACAGGAGTAGGAAAGACGAATTCCACTTCTCTCCTTGGCAAAGTGGGAGACAAATAAAACATTTTATATACGTACATACATATAATCACACCTCTTTCCCGTAGGAATATAGGCAGGCAATACATTTTAAGCCGGTTTAACCGCAGAAAGGAAGACCTACAAATTAACGAACGATTTAGCCATCTGAAAGGCACCAAGGATTGTAGGTACTAAACTTAAGGGACCTGATACTTGGATACGATATTACGTATGACGGAATTGCTTGAAAGCACGGAAAATTTCCTTACCGCCACAACTTCAAGTACCTAATATTCTCGAAACTTGTATCATAGCAAGGATGCAATTAAACTTTGAAATAATCTCCAGTCGGAAAACAATATTCTCATGAGAGATAAACAACGTATGAGAATCATTCCGATCAAGGTACCAACTTACATAGTTACTGCATTTTTTCAATATTTGACGTGATGTTCATAGAAAAATATAAGTAACTAGCAAGCCCGGCAGACGTTGTCCTACCCTATACCCTGATTGCAGCGCCACCTACCGGGTCCAATTGTGAATCTAAACCATTCTCGAATCCCCTTGAACATACACAAAAAATTTCATCCAAATCCGTCCAGCCGTTTAGGAGGAGTTCAGTGACATAGATTAAAAAGTTGTTTAGTTTGTAAACTACAAAATTATAATATACTCTTTGGTTTTATTGTTATGTTAGTAATAATGTCAGTAATACAAGGACAATAGGTTTATCAAATTGGCTGCAGCACCAGCTGGTGCCTTTGTTCAAACGAGAAGGGATGTACTTTACGTTACGTGAATAAGAAATGAATGACTTGCTCTGACCTGGCATCCATCCAATTCCTTTAACAACGCTTTGTAGCGATATGAATCAACAATATATTCAGAGTTTAAAGTCCACGAGTTCATTATTATACGTACATGACGGAATTTCTTTACTACGTAGTACGCGTGGTCATATTATGTCCATGATGCAAGAGGCTTTCAACTTGACAGGCTCTGGTACCTACTTTGACATGGTCAAGGTATGTGTTACCACACCGTGGTGTGGGCCCTAGGCCTAGGACGTACATTGAGTACGGCGGGCGGCGACTCCGAGGAGGACGGCGGAGTTGCGACCCCGTCCCCGTGAGCACCGTGTCTGGTCCCTACAATGTGCCCCCGACGGCGGGCTCAAAGGCAAGACACCGAGGACCACTATCTGCTAACTATTCTGCGCTGAGGGGGCTCTTAGTGCAGATCCCACCAGAGCCCTGGTGATCTCATGAGCCGATGCGACAGCCACGGGGATATTAGTGGGTAAGAATAGTACATACCCCAGCTGACCCCTACTTTCTACCGTAAAACATTGATGTGTTCTGGTGTGAAGGGCGCTGTAGCTGTTAAAATTACTAGGCTCAGGAGACTTCTTCGGAGTCGCTGGACGCTCGGGGTGTGGGCCCTTTGAGCGTCCATTGAATACGGAGGCGACTCCGAGGAGGACGGCGGCGGGGTTGCGACCCCCGTCCCCGTGAGTACCGTGTCAGGTTCCCGGGGAACTACAATGCGTCCCCCGGCGGCGGGCTCAAAGGCAAGGCACTGAGGGGCCCCTTGTGCAGATCCCACCGGAGAGCCCTGGGGTTCCCCCTCTCATGTGCCGATGCGACAGCCGCGGGGGTTTTAGTGGGTAAGAATCCCACATACCCCGGTCAAGCCCCACAGCTCCCGGGGATCTTTCGAAAATTTCCGCCGCGTCAAAAAAAATAAAAATAACGAAAATATATTGAAGTCGGTGTCAGCTGGTGATAGTGTTAGTTAACATGATGTGCTAGCACCGACTTCAATATATTTTCGTTATTTTATGCTTTTTTAGATAATTAGATAATTTACTTTGAAGTCGGTATTTATTTTTAATAAAATAGTTTTTTTTACTTTGAAGTCGGTTTTTTTTTTAAATAGTTTATTTAACACTTTTTAGTGACTTTTATTTTACCAAGATAGGTATCAGCACTATCACGCAAACTCGAACGTCTACGTTACAGTAACTTACTGAAAACATAAAAAGTGTATATCTCTTAAACTACTGGACCGATTTTGATAAAACTTGTACTCTACCCTAAGTTGAAAAATACTCTAACTATTGCAAAAGAATTCAATGCTTGTTGCTAAGAATTTTTGAAATCGGACTTGTAGTTTCTGAGAAATCCGCGGACCAACCTACATACATACATACATATATACATACATACATACATACACCCATTAAATTTGGTAAATTTGTTTAGAAGCCCACATAGACTAACATATATTAATATTACGCATTTTTATTAATATTACATACATACGCGTCGAATAGAGAACCTTCTTTTTGAAGCCGGTTAAAAAATAAAGGCTCAGGAGACTTGATAACTACTGTCCTAGGTGACGATCAGAACTGCAATGCAACTTACATACGTGCAATCGTTCTATGACATCACTAGCTATGTTATTTATGGTCTATGGCAGAGGTTCACAACCTTTTTTAAATCGTGCCCCCTGGACCATAGCTGAAATTTTCAAACCCCCATTTTTCATTTTTAACCGGCTTCAAAAAGAACGTTCTCTATTCGACGCGTATGTATGTAATATTGATAAAAATGCGTAATATTAATATATGTTAGTCTATGTGGGCTTCTAAACAAATTTACCAAATTTTATGGGTGTATGTATGTATGTATGTATATATGTATGTAGGTTGGTCCACGGATTTCTCAGAAACTACAAGTCCGATTTCAAAAATTCTTTGCAACAAGCATTGAATTCTTTTGCAATAGTTAGAGTATTTTTCAACTTAGGGTAGAGTACAAGTTTTATCAAAATCGGTCCAGTAGTTTAAGAGATATACACTTTTTATGTTTTCAGTAAGTTACTGTAACGTAGACGTTCGAGTTGCGTGATAGTGCTGATACCTATCTTGGTAAAATAAAAGTCACTAAAAAGTGTTAAATAAACTATTAAAAAAAACCGACTTCAAAGTAAATTATCTAAAAAGCATAAAATAACGAAAATATATTGGAAGTCGGTGTCAGCTGGTGCTAGTGTTAGTTAACATGATGTGCTAGCACCGACTTCAATATATTTTCGTTATTTTATGCTTTTTCGATAATTTACTTTGAAGTCGGTTTTTTTTTTAAATAGTTTATGTAACCATATAATTTTGTACCCAAATTACAAATTTAGCTTTAGTGACTTGGCATTTATGACTACTAACTACTACTAACCCAGCGATCCTCCGCATCGACGGTTTGAAAGTCCTAGTCTATGGGGAGTATCACTTTTCTTTTTTAATTTCCTACACGCACTGATTCGCAGATTCACCGAATTTCATTCGACAATGACTCTCTTACGTATAATACGTGAGCTCGCGAATGTCTAAAATATTACCTGCACCAACCGCGCCTTGGGCATCGATAAAATTGTATATTTCTTATTTTAGATATTTTTAACGGTGTCAGTGACTTTGGTCACGTACACAAAGTCGGGAAGGCAAGGACGAACAAGACATTTTAGGAGTTCTTTCGGCCGAACGGACAGAGCCTATTAGCACTTAGTTAATACTCTTTGACTCCTCCATAAATGGATTAATGGAAGATTTATATGCATAGCAAATTGCATTCGCTATAACATTAAATTTAATTGATTGATAGATTGCGCTGTGGAAAATTTATACCCAACTAGAAATATAAGGATGTGTTGAAATCAAACTACTTTGCGGATTTTATAGCGGTTTATTTTATTTTACTATCCCGACGTTTCGAATGCTTTGCAGCACCCATGGTCTCGGGAGCAAAACACTGCACGGCCTCAAGATACTGCAAGCTCTTACTGTAGATCGGACCAACCGTATGTGTAAATATTACAGGCAAAATAAAATTATTTCTAATCAGAAAAGTTTTAAAAACTATTTTATAAAAAATAGAAACCGACTTCAAAGTAAATTATCTAAAAAGCATAAAATAACGAAAATATATTGAAGTCGGTGCTAGCTAATATGTTAACTAACACTATCACCAGCTGACACCGACTTCAATATATTTTCGTTATTTTATGCTTTTTAGATAATTTACTTTGAAGTCGGTTTTTATTTTTTATAAAAATAGTTAATTTAACAGTTTTTAGTGACTTATTTTACCAAGATACGTATCAGCACTATCACGCAACTCGAACGTCTACGTTACACTAACTTACTGAAAACATAAAAAGTTTATATCTCTTAAACTACTAGACCGATTTTGATGAAACTTGTACTATACCCTAAGTTGAACAATACTCTAACTATTGCAAAAAGAATTTTCGAAATCGGACTTGTAGTTTCTGAGAATTTGGCGGACAAACCTACATACATACATACACTCATAAAATTTGGTAAATTTATTTAGAAGCCCACATAGACTAACATATATAAATATTACGCATTTTTATCAATATTACATACATACGCGTCGAATAGAGAACCTTCTTTTTGAAGCCGGTTAAAAAAATCATCAAACAATCATTCACAAATGAACTTATTTATGCAGTTGGTTTTTTTTACTACCTGAGGTAATGGATAACAAATTTTTGTACCTCCAATGAAGGTACAGAACCCTGCAGGAGTTCACAGACCATCTTAGCAGTCGAACGACACAAAGGCCTCCCTTTTAGGGAGGGTTTGCCATAATCCCTACGCATGGCAGGCAACTTGGCGATCGCAGTATAATTGGTAGGTAATCTCGTGACTTCTATATTAAAAGAGTATATTGGCTGAAAGTGCACACGTCAGGGCCAAAAAAGGAAAGAGTGCATTATTGATAGTTTGCATGCTCGCAACCAGAACTATTATTAGTACAAAATAAAGATCGATGCTCGCAACATTGACCTAGAGTTGCTGGTGGCAACGCGCCAAAAGGAACGGAATTTACCACAAAATTTGTTATAAACCGTATCTGACGTTCTAATTATTTTTTTCACTACAATAAAACAAGAAGCATACCCTTCAAACCACTTTATAGGTGTTTGGTTAGACGCAACTACCTCATAACGTGATAGATGGCGTAGTAGTAAAGATGCCATTACATTAACATTCCTGATCGCGCTATTAAAGTTTCAATGGCGCTAAAACCTCGACTTTCAATCACCGATATAATATTGTTAGATATTCCGAGACTGACAGAAAATAAAAATTGTAAGGTAGGATGGTGGAATGACCGAACGCACCAAACGCGTATATAAGGACTGCTCTGGCAGTGCAGGGACATTCATTTATTAGATCTCGTGCTGAAAGGTTGTTCTAGTAGTCCTATAGAGCGGTCACTCTGTCATTCTGTCACTCTGTCATTCTGTCACTAGGTTTGTTATATTGCGGACGTATTGTTTATAATTGTTATGTCAGTGTATTTGTTGACGGGTAACTTTAAAAAGCTTTAGAGATGGAGTAGTTTGTAGGGGAAGGCGGAGACTACTTGGGGTAGTCCCCACATTTTTATAATTACCTGTCAATATGTAACTTCTGTGCTAGTGCCATTAAACAACATCTGGTATGTAATTTTCGTATTTTTATTTCTACTTAGGGTTTTCTAACAATATATAAACTAGATAAACATTCACGAACAAAATGACATCTAAAATGTGGTCGCGAAGGTTGCAAACTTATCTGTGCTGGTGGCGGAAACGTGAACGAACGATTTTATAATGATAATGACTTGTAGTTTGACAGTTTCATATAGACAGTAGCGACACTCCTATCGGCAAAAATAAATTTGTCAGGATGTGGCTTGTAAAGAAATAGCGACACAAGGCCGCTATTACTCGCTACCACTTTTGGAACCATGACACCAAATCTAGTTTATTTAATATATCGATGCTTTCAATGATATGTAATAAGCGAATCCTCTAGTACTTCTGTCACATAGGTAGCCCGAAGGCAGCCTGTCAACACAGAACTGCTAGTGACAAGAAAGATAGAAGGGAAGCGATCAAGGGGAGAAGTGAGAAGCCCTACGACTCGACTGAGACGGTGGTCGAAAGACGTCCACTGCTGAACAAACGCCTCTCCCTTAGAAGGGAGGGGTTGAGGGCTCCCATAATCCCCACGCTTGGCAGGCGGCTTGGGGATTGCAGTATAGGATCGTCTTCGGATTCTCGCTTAGTCGCCTCTTACGACACCCAACGAGAGGATATGGGCGGATACAATTCTAACCCAGCACCCCACGGGTATAAGACGTATGCATATAAAATTTAACTAATAATATACGTACTATCACAAGAGTAGATAATTTATTATGTAAACTACAACGCAATAAATTGGGACAATATCAATAAACTAACGTTGTGTACGTGACCTATCCGACAACACCCGATCGGCAACGGTTTCTACGAAATGTCGTAACTACTAGGATACATACAATGTATTTGTCTTAGTTTAAATGTAACCGAGGCAAAAACATTGAACTGTATATTTAATCGCTTTGAACTGAGGTATCCGTGAAGCCATTTTCTGCCTGTGGGGAGTCCTTTTTCTTCTGTTGTATTTACTTACTCTGAGAATTTAATTAATCTAGTAACAAAAACATGAGATGTTCTTAGTAAGACAATGTTACCTATGTTATTAGACGGGCCAGTTGGTCTAGTGGTTAGACACCCTGGCTGCTAACCGATGGGTCGTGGGTTCGATTCTCACCAATTGCCTGGGTGTTATTACCTAAGTATGTATTTACAACAACAAAAAAATAGTATCAGTTGTCTGGTTTCCATAGTACAGGCTCTGCCTAGTTTGGGATCGGATGACCGTATGTGGATTGTCCTAAGATATTATATTATTAAAATGGTCTCTCAATCTTCTATACTTATAATAAAACTGTAACAGGTCCAATTCTGTACATTGAAGATATTTTGAAAATTATATTTGGAGGGCATTCTATAACCGATACTGAGGCCGAAAATGTATTTTTTTTAATTTTTGTCTGTCTGTCTGTCTGTATCACGGCTGAGCATCACGCCGAAACTACTGAATGGATTCAAATGAAACTTGGCATGATTTGAGATCTTACTACGAGGTAGGACATAGGATACTTTTTATCCCGTAATCTAGCACGGTTCTTTTGGGAGAGAGGATTAAAGTCAAAATGGGTACTTGGTTATACGCTTGGTCCGATTTAATCAATTTTTCTTTATAATATAATAAATATTAGTAAGGGAACACTCATAGAGAGTTGTTATCAAGGTTTTGTAATCGATCGGGTTAAGCAACGTTAGGTAAGGTCAATAAATAGATGAGTTACCGTTTAACGCCATTTGAACTAAACGGGTCCATGCTTCGGAGAGCAAGTAAAAAGTGGGTCCCAGTTTTTAACCGACTATAAAAAAGGAGGTTATGTATTCAATGCGAATGTTTGTTATTAAGTTTAGTTAACGTAAAAATAGCGCAGGCGGAGCTGCGTGGGTCAGCTAGTTACCTATAAAATGAAATTCTACACTACCCATTTCCAGATGAATGCGGTTCGAACCAATAAAATCCAGTTTACGCAAGCTTAACCCAAGTTACGCAACGCGTCTGAAGGGTGAAGCAAGGTCTTGTTATATAAGTTCATAACGTGTACGTTCGTTTACTTGAGCTAGACCACAATAAAGCTATCAAGTAGACATATCACTACTACGTATTACTTTAGTCGCCTGAGATGGTATGGTCATTTTATGCGCCGATCAAAGGAGTATGTTGGTAGAAGATGCCTTGATTTGCCTATCCTTGGGGCAAAACCTAGAGGTTCAGCCCTAAGTGGCATTTTTTATATATCTTATTACCTACTTAGTTCGATTCGTAGCTATTTATGTTTTGATTAATACTTTATTGTACCCAGAACAGCTACAGCAATACATAGAATAGTAATTTAATGCACAAAGGCGAGCTTAACTCAAAAATGCGTTTTCTACCAGCAAACCCGTGCGATAGAATTATTTAAAAATACAAATGAGGACAACAACAAGTGTACAAACGAAGAAAAAACTAAAAAAAAAAACAAAAACATTAATAATATAACATTTATACTAAGTACATAAACCTTATGAACATAAAATACATAAAACTACATAACATTTTTAAACACATAAACAAAAATAAAATAAATACTCAAATACATAACACATATTATTATCACATACATACACATATAGGTACTTATCATAGTGAAAGGAAATAATATTTAATTCTTTTCCTGAAAACATCCAAGGAATCACGAATAGAATGTGGTAGGGAATTCCAAAGAGTCACCGCACGAACAGTAAAAGAAGCATTGTAGCATTGATACGTATGTTGTGGAGTTCGAAGGAGAAGAGAGGAAACAGTATGACAAGGCTTTCCTCTACGGACAAGATACTCAAAGCGTTCCCGAAGATAGGGTGGAGAGTTAGGATTATTGAGAACAGAATAAACCAGAAAAAGAATATGAATATGATATGCTTTCGTTTCATGCTACTTCTGCCGTAAAGGCTAGAGCGCTTCAAGCGCTCGCCTCCTATTGTCCGGTGAAGCTGTAATGGCCATCTGCGGCCAACAGCGTCTATCATACCCAAAAAAAAAAAAAAAAAAAAAAAAAAAAAAAAAAAAAAAAAAAAAAAAACTTATGTAATAATAGATATCCCTCTACGCACTTTCAGGGGTTTTTTCTGTTATATGGTTAGTGGCCAAGCTGGTGTCAGTTTTCAAGCTGCCCTTAGGCCTCTGACCTATCTTCACGACTGCAGTCTAGATGACAATAGCCGGGACCCACTTTTAACGTGCCCTCCGAAGCACGGACTGTCAGGGTATAAGGTATTGTTTGGATTCGAGTGTCTAAATAATCCGATTGCATTATGTAATTGGATTAATGGTAATTAGGTAAGTATGTAATACTGTTTTCGTTAGTGCGGAAGTAAATATCTATAGTAGTTAAAATATATGTAGGCACATTAATAGGCGCACATGTATGTAGGAACTTTAACTTTATTATGTGTAACGGAACGTTTTGCAAAGTAGACAGGAACGGAATGTAATTTAAAAAAAAAAAGATTGTCGCTGGTTGGATATAGAAGCTTGGTGATGTTTGATTGTAAGAAAAATTGTAGAAAACTAGAAAACTGAAAATATAAGAAGATTAAGTTCAAGAATCCAGTGTTTGATATCCGCCCCGACCTCCTACAGTGGGGGCTCGTCCGGGATACGACTACGAGCCAAAAAGAAAGAAATCTGATCGATTTTACCGGTGGCGTCGAGGCAGCGTGCATTGTACGGCGTAGTACCCGAATATAAAAAAAAAAGAGTTTTTAAAGAAGAAAAGACGAAATAAATCGGCATTTAGCTGTGAAAAGGTGGTCGCAGTTGCTGAAATTTCAAGAAGAATAAGATGGCAGGTGGAAAAGACGAACAATCGTCTTCTGGTAGTTCCAATGGGAGTTCGGTGTCCACGGGGTCCGCCATGATGAACGACGGCACGTTGTGCGGAGTAAATAAATTTAATGGAGAAGACAAAACCTATTCATCTACTAAGTGGGCAAGTGATATCGAAGATAACGCCGAAATTTTTGGCTGGAACGCCCAACAAAAGCTAATCATAGCACGACGTTCACTAGTGGGAACGGCAGAATTGTGGCTAAAGTCTGAGAAGCCGTATAAATCTTTCGAAGAACTAAAAACTGCCTTGTTAAAAGAATTCCCTGAAACATTAAATGCAAAGGAAATGCATGAACTTATGGCCACACGAAAGAAGAAAAAAGATGAGACAGCATATCAATACATGCTTATTATGAAGGAGCTCGGTAAGAGGGCCAAATTTGCCGACTATGTAACAATACAATATATAGTGGATGGCATTACTGATTATGAGAATAATAAAGCCATACTTTACGGTGTCACTACATACGGAGTACTAAAAGAAAAACTTTGTTTATATGAAACTATGAAGGCGAAGATGAAAAAGAACGACAGTGAGTACAAGCATGGTGGAGCAGGAACGAGCAGACAAGGTGGCGCAGGTTGGAGCTCAAGCAAACGGGTTGGTGTGGCTAAGCGAGTCGAGGCGTCGACAGGATCGTCGAGAGAAATATCATCAGCAGCGGGGCGAATTTGCTACAAATGTGGAGAGAAGAATCATTTATCAAATCAATGTCCTAATGGTTTGAAATGTTTTAAATGCAACAGTTTCGGCCACATTGCTACTGAATGCGGTAAGAACGTCTTATCAAAACAAATGATGTGTGTGACGACAGCGACGGAAGATGGCGCTGACGGCAGCACGGTATGTTCTGAAGTTGGCAACGCGGCAATGACAGTGACGGCGGCGGTGAGTAGTGACTGTCAATGTCAAAAAAATGAAGTATTGAATGTAAACAATAGCAGTCAAATAAATAAATCATTAAAATCAATTAAGATGTGCGGTATAATATTACAATGTTTAATAGATACTGGTTGTGACTTTAATTTAATTTCGTCCGATTTAGTTTTCGAGCTTAATGGATTGTCTTATGTTAAGGAGAATATTGTACTAACAGGATTAGGATCGGCAAAGGTATGCACCCTAGGAAAGTTTACTACTTCTTTGGAAGTCGATAATAATACTTTTGAAACTTGTTTTTATATTGTTCCACAGGGTGTCATTCCCTATAAAGTTATATTAGGACAATCTTTCTTATTAAATGCAACTCTATTGATAGATAGGGGTACAGTCAAGCTTATGCCACAACAGAATGATAGTCTGTGTTTGTTGAGTTTGCCTATTGATTCTGATGAACCTATTTCAGAAAACCCCACAGTTCAAGAACTAATTGAGAGCTATAAACCATTACGAATAAAGGAGGCGCCGATAAAGTTAAAAATAATATTAAAAGATGAAGTACCAGTTACTCAGAGGCCAAGAAGATTGGCAATTAAAGAGGAAGAAGTAGTTAAGCACCAGATCGAGGAATGGCTAGAGAAAGGAATTATACGACCAAGCTATTCAGAGTATGCAAGTCCTCTTGTACTCGTGAGGAAAAAGGATGGAAATACTCGAGTTTGTGTCGACTACAGGAAGTTGAACCAGAAAATAATTAAAGATGAGTTTCCATTACCTGTGATAGATGACCACATAGACAAATTGAGTAAATCAAGAGTATTCAGCACATTAGATTTGAAAAACGGATTTTTCCATCTACCTGTAGACGAGGAATCGGTGAAATATACAGCTTTTGTAACAAGCAGTCCCGAAGGGCAATACGAGTTCTTAAGAGCACCTTTTGGTTTGTCTATATGCCCTAAATATTTTAGTCGATACATAAACATAATATTTCGAGATTTAATCACAAGTGGAATAGTGTTAATCTTCATTGATGATATAGTAGTACTGGCTAAAGACGAAGTGGAAGCTTTGGATCGGTTGAAAATGGTGTTGCAAGTTGCATCTGAATATGGTTTGGAGATTAATTGGCATAAGAGTCAGCTGTTGAAGACAAAAGTAGAGTATTTGGGCCACGTAATCGAAAATGGAACAGTAAAACCATCACCAAGTAAGACGGCAGCGGTTTCAAATTTCCCTGAACCAAAATCAACTAAGCAGGTTCATAGTTTTGTGGGTCTCACATCATACTTCCGCAAGTACATAGAGAACTATGCTACAATAGCTAGACCACTCACAGAACTGTTAAAAAAGGACAAAGAGTTCTATTTTGGGGAAGAAGAAAGAAGAGCTTTTGAAATTTTGAAGTCTAAATTATGCAGTGAACCAGTATTAAAAATATTTGAAGTTGGACTAGACACAGAAGTACACACCGATGCATCAAAATATGGATATGCTGCAATTCTAATGCAAAAGGACAGTGAAGACGGAAATCTACACCCAGTATACTACATGAGCCGAAAAACTAATGAAACAGAACAAAGAAACTATCATAGCTACGAGTTAGAAGCCTTAGCTGTTGTCGAAGGAGTAAGAAAATTTAGAAAATACTTGTTTGGGATTCACTTTAAGATTATTACGGACTGTTCAGCGTTTCAAAAGACTTTATATAAAAATGAGGTGTCCGCGAAGGTGGCCAGATGGGTATTATTTTTGCAAGATTTCGATTATGAGATAGTTCATAGAACTGGTAAGAAAATGTCACATGCAGATTCACTAAGCAGAAACCCGTATGTTTGTATCATAAAGTCAGAATTTCATGCAAGGTTAAGCAAGGCACAGAAGGAGGATGAGAATTTAAGCATATTATGGGATATACTCAAGGAAAAAGAATATAAGGACTATTACATTGAAAATGATTTAATTTATAAAGGACGGGATAAGAAGTTGGTTATACCGGAAGTTATGGATATGGAAGTTATAAAGAGAGCACATAATGTGGGACATTTTGGAAGAAAAAAGACTATAGATATGATGTGGAAAAGGTAGACAGGTCATCAGATGGGCCTATAAGAACAAGTTCTGCAGCAGAATGCATGAAGATGTGGCCATGAGCTTGTGCTGTATGCTTGTTTATTTTTGTTAAAAAAAAAAAAACCATTGTTTTTTTTTGTGTTACTTATAAAAATAGTAATTATATTAAGTACTAACTATGTACCTAGCTAAAGATAGCTAAAGTTAATTGTTTATTTTTAATTATATGCATACAGCCATAGATTTAAGATTTTTATTACTATATATTTTTGCGTACAGCACATAAGTCTCCAATTAGGATTCATATCAGGTGTAATCAATTAAAACATTGTTGATTTGTTATGGAGAGCTTTATGTAATAGACAGTAAATAATGATTAGTTATGGAGAGGTTTATGTGATAGTCAGTAAATAAAAAAAACATTGTTATTCTGAAAATAAGTTTATTTAACATGTGTCTAACATGTTTTGTATTATAATTAAACACTACTTTTATTGCTCATAAGTAATAATGTTGTTTGCTGTAGTCTGAGGGCAGACTACTTATCAGAATGGCCGAGATGTAGGAACTTTAACTTTATTATGTGTAACGGAACGTTTTGCAAAGTAGACAGGAACGGAATGTAATTTAAAAAAAAAAAGATTGTCGCTGGTTGGATATAGAAGCTTGGTGATGTTTGATTGTAAGAAAAATTGTAGAAAACTAGAAAACTGAAAATATAAGAAGATTAAGTTCAAGAATCCAGTGTTTGATATCCGCCCCGACCTCCTACATGTATTTACTAGGATTCCCAAAATTTTAAATAAGTAGATGATATGCTATATATTTATTTAACATCGGTATTAAAGAATATCCCCACGGGTAAAGACCCGCGGGGTGTCGGGTTAAGAATAGCACCCTCCCATCTCCTCGCATTGGGTGTTCGTAAGAGGCGACTAAGGGAAAACAAACCAGGAAGACGGACAGCAGCGTCTTTCTATTGGATTACCTATACTGCGAACCCCAAGACGCCTGCCAAGCGAGGGGATTATGGCAAACTCCCAACCCAGGGTTCAACAGCGGACATCTCTCGGCTGTTGATGATTCTTTAAAATGTTATGAAAAAAAAAAACTCGCTATTTTAAAGATTTTTAACAAATTTTTTGGTTATTTAAAAAAAAATCCCGGTCTAGTGCGAGTCGGACTCGCGCACCGAGGGTTCCATACCATCTTTGGATGTATTAAAGTAATTTTACTATTCATGTAACACCTCAGATAGCAAAAAAAACAAACTAAGTTTGTTTGTCGAGGTTTTTTTAGGATTACTAAAAAAACCGTACTTTTTAGAAAGATCATTTTATTTTTCCTGTAAAATATAGATAGACATGCATAACCCATAATTATTTCAGATTTTTCCCTTTACAAACTTCGGAGATAAGGGAACGGTATTTTTTTTGACATTTTTGATTATCAGCCAAAAACTACGTCACATAAGCCAAAATAAAAATCTGTTTTGATATGTGCAAATGAAGCCCTTTCATATGATACCCCACTCGATATAGTACTCTCACTTTGAAATTTTGATGACCTATTTCGACCCCCATTATAAAAAAAGTAAAAGTGTGGCGACTCGACACAAGATGACGCCACATGTGGTACAGTGACGCGAGGAAGAAGCGAATAGTACTACATACAACGAGACAGATGGCGCCACCGATTTCTGAATCGTGCAAGCGCAGTTTCTCCAACTCGGAGAATATATTATACAACATCCCGACAACAACTGTCGGGGGCATCAGCTAAACACCTGTTTAGCCGATGCCGACTCTCCGAATCTTGCCCGCTTCCCGGCGCAAATCTCGTCCCCTCAGGACACCGACCAAGCGATCGGCGCTTTCACTGATCATCTCAAATCGGCCATCAGCCAGTCCTCCCGGCAGGTTGAAGCGGACAACTTTTACGCTGTGCGCTTCAAGCTGCCCGATGACATTAAGGAATTAGTCCGCGCTAAAAACGCGGCTATTCGCGCGTACGACTCCTACCCCACCGATGCCAATCGGGTCCGCATGCGTGCTTTGCAGAGGGATGCGCTTCACGCAGCATCGCGGAACTCAGGGAGGCTCGATGGGGAGGGTTTCTAGAGGAGATCTCGCCGTCACACCAGGCTTACTGGCGGCTCGCGAGATCCCTCAAAACCGACACCGTAGCCTCCATGCCCCCCTTGACCCGCCCTTCAGGCGACCCACCCGCGTTCGAGGATGACGAGAAGGCTGAGGTCTCGCTGACTCTCTAGAGAGTCAGTGCACACCCAGCTCCGCTCCCGTCGATCCGGCGCACCTCGATCTTGTGGATAGGGAAGTAGAGCGCAGGTCCTCACTCCCTCCCACCGAATCCCTCTCCCCGGTCACGCAAACCGAGGTGGAAGACCTGATCAAAGGCCTTAAGCCGAAGAAAGCACCGGGCTCCGACGGCATCTCCAATCGCGTTCTCAAGGTTCTCCCTGTCCATCTGATATGTCTTTTAGTGACTATCTTCAACGCAGCCATGTCCCACTGCGTCTTTCCTGCCGAATGGAAAGACGCGGATGTAGTAGGTATCCCTAAGCCGGGTAAGCCTCGCAGCAGCCCTGCGAGCTACCGGCCTATCAGTCTTCTCAAGTCTCTCGGCAAACTCTATGAGCGCTTGCTATTAGCGAGACTCAAAGACTTTGTCAGTTCTAATAATATCCTTATTGACGAGCAGTTTGGCTTTCGAACCGGACACTCTTGCGTCCACCAGGTGCACCGCCTCACGGAGCACATCCTGACCGGGCTCAACCAGCCCAAGCCCGTCTACACAGGCGCCCTATTCTTCGATGTTGCCAAGGCCTTCGACAAGGTCTGGCACAACGGCTTGATATACAAGCTCTTCCAGTTAGGAGTCCCCGAGAGGCTCGTACTCATCATACGAGACTTTCTCTCGAATCGTACCTTTCGATACCGGGTCGAAGGTACGTTTTCTTCGCCCCATCCTATACAGGCCGGAGTCCCTCAGGGCACCGTGCTCTCTCCCCTCTTGTTCAGCCTGTTCACGAACGACATTCCTCGTTCGAGCAGAGTCCAACTCGCCCTTTACGCGGATGACACCGCTCTCTATTATTCCCATAGGAACATGTCCTATTTGACGCGTGCTCTTCAAGCCGCAGTCGACGCCCTGGGTCAATGGTTCCGTACGTGGCGCATAGAGGTGAACCCGGAGAAGAGTGCCGCGGTGGTCTTCTCCCGGGGACCCGCCAATATGTTCTCCGCGCGGAGCCTTCGGCCCAACAGACGACTAGTCCCAATATCCCTATTCAATCGCCCTATCCCTTGGACTAGGAAGGTTAAGTACCTCGGAGTCACCTTGGACTCCCGCATGACTTTCGGCCCGCACATTAGGTCCGTCCGCAATCGAGCGGCTTTCGTATTAGGTCGCCTGTATCCCCTTCTCTGCAAGCGGAGTAAAATGTCGCTTAGAAATAAGTTGACATTATACAAAGCTTGCATTCGCCCTATCATGACTTACGCGAGTGTAGTTTTCGCACACGCCGCCCGCACCCGTATCGATAGCCTCCAGGTTATCCAGAATCGTTTCCTCCGTCGCGCCGTCGGTGCCCCGTGGTACATGCGGAACGTAGATCTGCATTCCGATTTCAAATTAGATCCCCTTCGTAAGTTCCTCAAAGAAGCGTCGAAACGCTACTTTGAATCCGCGTCCCGTCACGCGAACAGTTTAATCCGCGCCGCCGCCGATTACGCCGCTAGTCCTTCTGACTCGCGCCGCAGACCACGGCACGTACTGCTCGACCCTCCTGACCCCATGACGGTCCTATTGGACCGGGATGCGCCGACCCCTCCCCGACAACCGTATGCTACACTAGCTATCAGACACCGGTCTCGCCGGCGAGGCCGAAGGGTCGTACGTATGCGACCGCAACGACGTGCATCACCCCACTGAGTTTCTTGCCGGGTCTTCTCAGTGGGGGCGCGTTGTGAACCGGTGGTAAACTCAGCCCTCTCTCAAGCGACAGCCCAAGCCGAGGCCGTGCCTCCCTGAGGTGCCCTTGTGCTCGTCGCTACTTCTGCCGTAAAGGCTAGAGCGCTTCAAGCGCTCGCCTCCTATTGTCCGGTGAAGCTGCAATAGCCATCTGCGGTTAACAGCGTCTATCATTCCCAAAAAAAAAAAAAAAAAACAACTGTCGGGGGCTTCGGCCCTGACCGAGCATCACACCTCGCTCGGTCGGAGGATCCTCCCTTTAGCACCGCCGCCGTTGCATCCCCAAAAAAGTAAAAATATTTTTTTTTCATTTGCGATGTATGCGGGTAAAAAAGATCTAAAATTATTCCAAGTTTCAAATCGATAGCGTTAGCGGTTCCTGAAATATATATGTTTGTGACAGACAGACAGACAGACAGACAGACAGACAGACAGACGAAGTCTCACCATAAGGGTTCCTTTTTAACCTTGTAGGTATGGAAGCAGATAACACTTTAGTTACCATTCGGTTGCCTGCTGCATCCAACTTTGTTTTAAAAAACCGGTGAAAGCTAAACCGATTGAAAAGGGTGACATAAAGTGACATTCTTATTGGCATATATTATGCGATAGTCTCACACGTGCCAACATTTATTTCATGTTAATTTGCACGTGTAAAATAAAATAATAAATTGCAATAAAATTAAGTTCCATTGTTCGAGTGCGAACTTTGTATAAAATAACTAGCGACCCGCCCCGGCTTCGCACGGGTGCAAAGTAAAGGATAAAAAATGGTTATTGTGGGTTATCCCTAAGAGATAAACATATACCGTCGCTGATTTTTTTGTAGACCTTGTTAAGGTGTACAATACTGTAGTACATTATTTTGATCTATCTTGTAGGGTTCAGCCAGCGTTTGCAATGTAAGCGCAAAAAAATGTGTTTATTTACATCTCATTAGAAACCTCTAAAATTATCAGTGTTTCTCTACTATATTATGTATGTATTATACATATAAACCGTCCTTTTGAATCACTCTATCTATTAAGAAACCCCTCATCAAAATCCGTTGCGTAGTTTTAAAGATCGAAGCATACATAGGGACAGACAGCGGGAAACGACTTTGTTTTATACTATGTAGTGATAGTGATGACGATGATAGTGATAATAGAAAAAAAAAATTATCTTGTTAGCTACACGTTTGCGTGCACGTTTTTCGCCATGTGTACAATATAATGTAATATACTTATATATATTGTATTATGATGCGAAACTATATCACGTGTCGGACAGGCACCTATTATTTAAGTGTTATATTACCTAAGTCCTGTTTATTCTCCTAGTTTGTAGACTCTGTGGCGCAGTGGGTAACAAACAGCTTGCTTTGCAAACCGGAGGTCGCGATTTCCAACCCCGCGGGGAGCTACTGTTGGATATTTGAATTAGACTTGCAAAACTTAATCTAACTAAAGTACTGGCATCTTCGTTTGTATTTAATTGTTTTGATCTTTGAGAGTTCTCTGTCATTCGTACTGTGTGTTGACAAGTCTCAGATGTACAATCTTCCTTGCATTTAAAATCAATAATATAATATTGAATAATCTATACTATAATAAAACTCAAAGAGCACTTTTTCTGTACATTGAATATTTTTCCAAAATTTCTATGTGGGGACACTATACTATCGACATAGAGGCCAAAACATTTTTTTTTGGAATTATTGTCTGTCTGTCTGTCGTTCTGTTTGTCCAGGTATCATTTGAAAACCCGTGGATGGAATTTGATAGGACTTTCACTGATGTGTTGTGTGGAAGTAGGGGTATAAATTGGTATATAAAACATCACGCTATGTTTCATAGAGGCTAAGCAGTGAAACATTACTTGCACATATTACCACGTAATTTCCTTTGTATGTGAATAGGGTAATTATAGACTGATCAGTTAATCATTAAGATATGTATTATTACGCTATATACAATAGGGACTGAGCAGACATTTAGTTTGCATAAGATATGGCATTGACGAAGGGTCAATTTTTGTAAGGGGTAAGCCGGTCCGGTACACCCAGGACATTTTCATTAGATTTCTGTATTGTTCTAAGTACTTTGCTGATAGCAATATGACATTATATCTTTGAAAAGTTAAAATCTGTAAATCCCGAGCGGATCCAAACTAGATTATGTACATATGTATTACAGTCACAACAATAAAAGATGCGGAAAACTTAAAACTTTCATTATCGAATATCATTAGACAGTCATTTACGATGTTAGCGTGATTTACATTATGAACAGCGCCATCTATCGGTGAAATTGAACATACAATAACTATAGAACTTTAATCTATATATTATATCAAAGAAAGTCGTGTTAGTTACACTATTTATAACTCAAGAACGGCCTAACCGATTCGACTGAAAATTGGTGGGGAGGTAGCTTAGAACCAGTAAACGGACATAGGATACTTTTTATCCCGGTAGGTTAAGGTTAAGCAACGTTAGGTAAGGTCATTAAATAGATGGGTGAACCGATTTGTATGAAAGTGTGCATATCGGGTAGGTCTGAGAATAGGTCATACAGTATATTTCATACCGCTAGGTTAAGGTTAAGCTACATAAGGCAAGGTCATTAAATAGATGGGTGAACCGATATGTATGAAATTATGTGTGCATATCGGGGAGGTCTGAGAATAGGTCATAAAGTATATTTAATGCCGCTGATACCATGATTGACGAGGATATATAGAACGAGAGGAGAAAGAGGGAGAGGGGATTCGAGAAGGGGGCGATGGGGTGAGGGATCGGGGGAGTTAGATGGAGTAAGGGGGGAGTGAGAAGGATCAAGTTCGTAGAAGAGAAAGGGGGAGAGGGTTCAGAGAGGGGTAACAGGGTAGGAAGAGGGGGAGTGTGACGGAAACCGACGGGAGGGGGAAAGAGAGAGGAGAGAAAGAGCATATAATTAGATTTTTTTTATAAGAGAGAGAGATATGGAGAGAGATAAATCTAGGGAGGAGGGAGAAAAGGGGAGCAAAATGTAATAAAAGCGCGGGCGGAGCTGCACGGGTCAGCTAGTTAATATCTAAATTCCCTCGTTTCATTTCGGCCCATAACCCTTATATTCCAATAGCTACAACTTTATATAGTTGTTCCTTACAGGCAAGGCAATGCAGATCGAGCACCTGATTGTCCGTAAATTAAGATGGTCCATGCGTCGGATGGGCATGTAAAAAGTCGGTCCTGCACCTGACCTCTCCCCGGTCGTGTCGGTTTACCTATCGGATTGTGATAGGTAAAAGGAAGAGAGAGTGCACTTGTGTCTACGCAAGCATTTGTGCACTATAAGTGTCGCCGCACACGGGCCACCGGCCACATCCACAATCGCCGCTACTTGAAGCTAGAAGC
Organism: Furcula furcula; assembly: GCA_911728495.1. NCBI lineage: Eukaryota > Metazoa > Arthropoda > Insecta > Lepidoptera > Notodontidae > Furcula > Furcula furcula. The sequence continues at coordinate 11,134,545 of OU452269.1, read as the reverse complement.
GGCCACAAAAGAAGCTGACGCGCGCGACAGCCACTTGTGGTCCATGTTAGACACTTGTGGTCGGTGGCCGCTACTTTTTTTAACTCGTGCTTGCAGTGAAATGAAGGGAGAGAGGGGTGGGGAATCGCGCGAGTGGTTTGTCGGCGTTTTGTGGCCGAGCCGACCACTAGAAGCGTATAGTGGCGTGTGTCTACCACCGGCGTTTACAGTGTGCGGCGCCGGCGAGTCCATGCAAAATGTATGAAAACAACAGGAAATAGGTTGGTGGCTGCGTTTTGTGGTTGTGGCCGGTGGCCTGTGTGCGGCGACAATAATATCTCCCGTGTAGATGGCTGATCTCGCGAAAAGATTGGCCGATGTGGTCGTACACAGGAGGGCATTATTTTATTATTATTGTCCTAAAAACCTGAGCATTCAGTTCTTATGAGCATTCCAGCGAATGCTACATTACAGAAAAATAAACAGCAGTCTTAGCACGATTTGCCAAGACTTCGTAATCTTGACAGTTCGGTGTGGACTATGACGTAGTTATCGACGTAGAAACGTCATTTTCGGTATTAGCTAGGTCGATAACTACGTCATACTCCACGCCAAACTGTCAAGATTACGAAGTCTTGGCAAATCGTGCTAAGCCTGCAGGAGCGTTCTAGCAAGCATTGCAGCGAAAGGGCATTTGTTTCGAGCTTTTTGCCGAGCCGAGCCATTGGTTATTGTTCCGCCGTCAATTGCAATGTGTGTTTGCATAAAGAAAACTTCAAAATAAACATACAAAGACGTGTATGGCGTCAGAACGAGTATTTTCTGTGTATTTCAATTTTAGCAAAGATATAGGTACAACTCTAGTCAGTGTTGAATTATCGTGCGTCACTAAAGATTTTTTTACGTGTCTATCTTTTGTAGCCACTATTTTACACTAGCTTTTGCCTGCGACTTCGTTCGCGTGAGATAGGGGCATCGTATATCGATGAATAGGGGTCGTCCATTAATCACGTGAGGCTCGAAAGAGGGGAGAGGGGTTCCCGGAAAAATCACCAGGGGGGAGGGGTATAATGAGACATCACGTGTATTTATTTTTCGTTGAATGCACGATTTCTAAACCAAACAGCGGCACGTGGCCTTGACTCACCTGCTGGCAACGACTTCCACTTCAACATTTAATTGGTTACCTGTATTTAAAGATAATATTCCGAAAATTTCAATATAGTTACAAATCTCTCTTTGTAAATTGGTTTGCTGTTAGAAAACTCATGTTTGAGTTAAGCTCGCCAATGTACATGCATTTACTATCTTTTAATTACTGTATCTGTGTTTCTTTGTGTACAATAAGAATAAATAAATAAATAGTTAGTAAAAAAAAAATTACACCTGAGTTAGTTTGTAATTTAAAATATCACCACATATCACCAGGAGGGGGGAGGGGTTAAAAAGTTGCTAAAAATCATCACGTGATTAATGGACGACCCCATAGTTATTTCTTATCAAGTGCCTAAATACAAAGGTTCTTTTACAATTATGATCTTCCGTACGTCGCTTAACATCAGGTGAACGTCTTCCTTGATTCATCATTCAGATGAATAAATAAAAACTGTAAATGACAACCCTATAAAATAAATACAATAATAACAGGTTGCAAGCCATTAAAGAGTCAGCCACTCAACGTGACCCAATTAAGTATAGTACCTACATATAAATAAAGTAGTACACTTGTGACCTATAAAGAATATAGGTCACAAGTGTACTACTTTATAATATTGTGATAATCTAATTTTATTGAACATATTATATCAAGAAAAAAAAAAAAAAAAACTACATTATACAGAACATTTGATTGATAAAAATGTCTGATTGCATTTTTTCATTTTAAGGGCGATTCTCTGTAAGCTCGCAATGGCCCATACAAACACTGTCCTGGCATATTTTTTTAGCATTTTCGCAGAAATATAATACCATTGCTTAGGAAAGTAACTATTATTGTTAATACATAAGAGGGCCAATTGAATTTATTGGAGTTTTTCAAGTTATTTGTCATTTTCTGAAAATCCATGACAGGGGACTGTTAGGTGCAACAGGGGACTGTTTTATATAGAAGTAAGACATATCATTAGTATCAATCATATTACTTCTATGCCATATTTATGCATCAACATACCGCTTAGTCTGGACTGAAGGCACGTTCAACACATAAGTACGTGTACGTGCCGTGCTTCTCGTCATCTGATGATGGTAGAGGGATGGTGGAATCAAGCCATGCAATTCCTGCGCACAATCTTTAAAATGCATCCTGTGAATACTAAGAGACTGGCTACTCTGCGCCTGTGCTCTAAGCTTTGTAAATTGGCCGCTACTAATCCTGCGTGACCAATAAATATCTTAGCACGACTCTCCACCGAGTTCAAAGCTGCAAGATGGCATTTTGCAGCACCAGCCTATGACTACAGTACTTCACACACGACCCGACTTGTGCTTTATATAGCATCAAAAGCTGCCGAAGTGTGTAGTACCGGCAGACCTTTGCAAGGACACCTAGCTTCCTTGCAGATTCCTTGGCCTTGGACTCAATGAACCGCCCAAAGTTGAGGCTTGAGGAAATTTCAACTCCCAACAACTGAAGGCGGTTGGTGTATTCCAAGGGTACATTCTGAAAAGGAGCCGAGGTGAACGGACTCCTTTTAGCGGTGAACAGACACGCTTGAGTTTTGGTGGCATTGAATCTCACAAGAGTGGCATCACTCTATTGAGAGATGGCTGCAATTTCAGACTGGATAACATCCTTACTGGCCCGAGCACTCGGCATATATCTCTCCACAACAGTGCTGTCATCTTCTGTCATCTCCATCTGTCATCCAGGGAAACAGCAAACGCTTCCCCACTAGAATGTCCCCCGTTAACCGATTTCGGCGAAATCCGTAGATACTAGAAACGTGTTGTACTTTGTTTGTTTGATTTTTGACTTTTCATTGTTAGGGGTTTACATTTAGCTGGGAAATTAAGGATGAATCTGAAATAATCACCCGCAACCTGATGCACATTCAAGGTGCCTTTGAAAAGCTTCTGATTGGACGCTTCCATTTCTAACTTATCAATCATCGACACTTAGACTGTTGATATCACCCCCAGAATTAACAACAAAATCAGCTGTTCTTTTGCACGTTACTTCGAAGCCGTCTGGTGCGCCTTTACCGTGATCACTTTATGTGTAGTTCCACGTACATTTTTCAACATTTGGAATTTCTTCAGCGAGTAGTTGCCGTTACAAAAAACATCGTTCTATTACGGTACTGTGTGACAGGGCCATCTCTCAAGAAATGTACGCGTTTTATGCCATGTGGAAGAGTCCTGAAAATTGGTTGTACATGTGTCCAAATGGCAGCAGGTGAATGCGATATGTTTTCAGCGACTGTGAAAAAAGAATGGATTGAATCCCGTAGGTAAACTACGATTTCCTCTCGTGATACCTTTATTTTTTTAGGAGGCATCTTAAATGTATGTTAACATCCTGTAACGTAATTTACGTTCAGTAAGATTAATAACGTGAAACATATAATTTTTTATACTTAGACGAGTGACGAATTTACACTAATAAAACGTATAAACATTGACCAATACATGAAATCTACAGTCCCCTGGCGCGGTTCACAGTCCCCTGTCACATTTTCAGCCAGGGGACTGTAGCTGGGGGACTGTGTTTTTCAGATTACTTCCATAATATTTGCAAAACTATTGAAAAATAGTTTGTTACGAAGCAACCACTACATTTGGACATAAATCATACATATAATCAATATTATACACACACAATAACACTAACTAACATCAGTAAAATCACTCATCAGAGGACTGTGTGTCGAAGTGACCAAGACGCATTTACCCTCACAGATGACGCTCGGACACTGAACAAAATGGCGTCCCGCCGCCATTCTCGACAATGTTACTTACTTCAGAATGATTGCGTTTCATTTCACTCCAAATTACGTTTGTAGACATAACAGATTTATTCTATTGCGTCTTTAAATTTTTGGCAGGGGACTGTTTCAAAAAACTCCGGACAAAATTTACATGGCATTATCAAATCGAAAAAATACATTACTAGACCATGTTTTATGAACAAATTATAACTTAAATATTCTATTTTTAGATATTAATTGCCAAATTTATGCAGTCTTGCTCACTGACTTTTAAATATTACTTCTAAGTGGGAATTCTTAGAATGGGACAGCCAGGGGACTGTATTTTTACAGCTTTGATAATTTCTAGAAAATTGTTAAACTTGTTATGGTTCTAAATACAACTGCGCTGTAAAGTTTCAGTCTTTTATTTAATTATAGATTGATAGTTATTTTATTTTATTGTATTATTTAAAACAAAAATCGGTTCGGACAGCGATTTACGAGCTTACAGAGAATCGCCCTTAAGTATGTAACCCATTGCATCATTACGTTATGAGTTGGCTTGAACTGCAATTCCCAATTGCATTTTATAACATTGCATCTGGTTTAAAATAACTCTTGTTAATCCGTTGATGATCAACGCATGATCATACTTATGAGGTTTGCATGTTAAACATGGTGCAGATCGTAATCACAGGCCGTTGTGAACTTAATAATCTTTTGTTTATATCCATATAATTATCATTTTTTTAATAAATAATTTACTAACACTTGTGTTGCCACTGTGGGCACATAGTTTGGAAGCCAGTTTAATGACAAAGCTGTGTAATGAAAACACTAAAATTGATCAAAATATACTTACTCCAGAAACAATTTTGTTAAAACTATTAACAATTTTGGAAAAACCATTATTTATTTTAGCTATTTATCATTATAAATTACTCTTATGGTCACAGACTGATCCGGATACGGATACACCAGATACGGTCTTAACACAGCTTATTTTAGATTTTAATTTCCAGACTTAAAATTTAATTACAATGTATAGTACATATTCGTGTAAATAAAAGACAACATTATTTATTTATCATATTTGTTTTTGTGTTCCATCTAATTGGATGGATCATTGTTTGCATTATGTAACCCAAGGATAATGCCCAAAGCACATGTAGGTTGAGGAATTAAATTTACAATTCCAACCCTTCGGAGCCCGGGCCTATTTTTTTTGCGCGGTTTTTTCTCGTTACGATTCGAGCCAACGGGCTCCGAGTTAAATCACACAAAATTAGGTCTACTCAGGAAAAAAAAAAAGAAGAATCATTAAGATTAAATATCATACAAAATTATTATTTACATGTACAATTAATTAGAGTTCGAATATAATTGTTTCGCAGTGCATTTAGTTACTCCCTTTACTCAGTGTTAACAACAAAAAAGCTTACCATAGGCAAATAAAAAAGAAATTGATGCCATAATCAAACAAATACATAGAATTTTAAAATAAAACAACTATATATACGTAACTACCCATGCATGTAGGTATTAGCAATTTAACCTTTGGGGTTAAATCTTTAACCTTTGGGGTTAAATTAAATCCCCATTAAAATTTGCTTGGTTTGATTAAAAGTTGAAGTAGAGGAATACATAACCTTCTGAACAATAATGAATTTAATGCGTAGCTAAAATAAGGTCACGCAAATGACCATCCAAAAGCGATCCACCTTGACACTTCCAAAATGGTAAACAAAATTAAATAAAAACTTAAAATAAAGCTTACATAGGTAAATATATAGGTACTTACCGAAGTCTATAAACTGTTTAATAGACAGCGGCGAGGGGTTGAATTGCGAATAAAAATCGAGCATCTTCGTAACGTTGCTGAATATCGCTCCGGCTAACCTCATCTTGATTACTGTATGATTTTTTCACTTAATCAAAATAATCAACAATTAACTACAAGTCACGTTTCTGCAAGTTCACAGTCACAGACGAATAAAACACATGTTTGTTTTGTTAGCAAGAATAAAAACACCCACAACACGTCTCTCGTGTGTCAATAATATGCACTGACTGCGTAATTTCACGTAATATTTATTATTTATTTATTGAAACGTACGTAAAACGAAACTAAAAAAAACTGCACGGCCGAGTCTATTTTAATGATTGAACCATAAAGTAAAGCAAGGTGTTGCAATCATTGGAAAATTTTCCCCCTAAACTTAACTCCCTACCCTTAAAACATTTTCGATGGAGTAATTCTAATACTCAGAACCATTTGTCTTTGGCTGGCCACCGGTCAGCCATCACTCCTGTGTTCATACATTTACTGTACTGATTTTGATCTTACATAGAAAATGAGGATTGTTTCTATATTTTTTAGGGCTCTAAAACAACATGTTTGCGCTAGATTTCGACTTGGCTGCCATTGTATGAATTGAATAAAACCCCAAAAGCTTTCAAATGGCATTGGTTTTATCACTGTTGTGTATTTAGCCCAGACTTCATACTAATTTGCCCATGGTCCTTTATACTATTGCGATCAATCAATCTAACTGGATATCCTTTTTGTTTTATATAATTTTGTAGGTGGTTAACCTATTTCATGTGTTCACAACACTCTTAGGACTAGGAAAACCCGTAAAATATTATACCCGTAAGAAAACCCCTCCAAACATTGTTTTCCTAAATCTAGGGGTAACTCCTAACTTGGAATCCCTATAAATAGGTCATCGTATTTATTTGTCAATGGATGTCATCACCACGAAGTAGAAAAATCCGTGATCATCACATACATCTCTGCCTCAGAGTAATTAGAAATTAGTGGTAGAGTAATTAGAAATTATTAGAAATTCTATCTCCTCTAATATCTCTGCCTGCTGTGCTGTCTGTCTCGAACTGGAGAGATCATGATGCGCTAACCCCTCTGCCAAATATTTGTTCATATGTTCAGGTCATTCTTTATTTGTGTGCGTATCTTTTTGAATGTGTTGCGAGTATATTATAGTGTAGGTTCATAGAAACATGAAGAGATTACCTGTGGAGATTACATTAGACATTTGCAAGAGTATGCGTGAAATTTTATCTGTGTGTGTTTACTTCGCCTCCCGCACCCCGCAAAAGTGCCACGTGTTCGGGGAATCGACGCGATACTAGCTCCATTCTAATTACTCTGAGCGAAAAGGTGTCTCTACTTAGAGGAAGAAAACAATAGAGGGCTGGACACTTTCTTTCTCATTCACGCAAGAAAAGAATGCGTTTATGTAGGTTACGTGTGATAGAAAGAAACAGTGTATATGATTTTTTGTCCCTCAGCATGTGTTCAATTTTTCCGCGCCGTGGGTGCGAAACAAATTTGACGTTTGCTCCCACTTTGCTCCGTGACAATTTTATCGTGGTTTTAGTATTAAATAAATAACTTAAAATTCAATAAAAAACTAACTGTGACATTACTGTGTGTTGTGGAAATCCTATAAGAATCGTGCAGTGCAGTATTATAGGCTGTAAAAGCGACAGTGAACGTAAAATTAGTGGAGTATCGTTTCACAGGTAAACGTGAATTATTATGGCCAATTTAGAGATTACATTTAGAAACTAATACATGTAAACGACTTATTTAGATCTTATTGCTCTAAATTAGTTACTATTTTACTTGAAAGTTACGTGTATGATCGATAAATTCTTGTTTTTCATCCATAACCTAAAATTTTCAGTTTATTTATCGCCATTATCAGTGTTGCCAGTGTATAAAAGAGAGACTACCATAAATAAGTGGTAAATTATTATTAAGTGCATCATACACGATCCCACATGCTGGGTGCTTAGAAGAATTTCTCAGATTTCCGAATTGATTTTTATGATTTCCTGAAAATATGGATATTTGTATACTGTGGATAGCAGCAACAAAAATAATTAATTAGGTTGCTAAAAGTTATTCCCGAATGCTTAAATATTCAGAAATAATGTAAGCGCTCAAGTAATTCGTCCAAGGCTGCGCAGGACGTATTCATTAGTCATTTAATCGTGCTTTTACTATATGCATGTTGTTTAAATATATGTATGTATGTTGTTGGTTACATGTTATTGGTAAATTTGTCTGAATTATAAATAAATAGTACCGACGTTGAATAGTTTGTTTCATTTGCCCCCCCCCCCCCCCCCTATTATGTACCTATCTCGTTTGACAACTAAAGTGATGATCAATAAAGCAAAGTGACTATTAAATAACTATCAAATGATTCATTTGGCATTGCTTAACTTGAATCACCAATAAATACCAAACACACTTTCAGTAGACATCAAAGTTTGGTGGACAACTGAAGCTTGATAGTCACTTTGCTTTATTGATCATCACTTTTTTTTTTGTAGGAATAGTACTGTTTCACCGGACAAGAGGGCGAGCGCTTAAAGCGCTCCAGCCAGAAAGGTTTGGGTAGCGACTAGCACAAGGGCACCTCAGGGAGACACGGCCTCGGCTTGGGCTGCCGCTTAGAGAAAATGAGTTTACCACCGGTTCACAACGCGCCCCCGCTGAGAAGAACCGGCAAGAAACTCAGCGAGGGGATGCATGTCGAGGTCGCATGCGTACGGATCCCTTCGGCCTCGCCGGCGAGACCGGTGTCTGTGTGTTGATGTGTTTACGACTCTTGACATCGTTGTCAGTGTTGGTGTTGTGTCATGGTCCAGGAGGACGGACATCGGGTCGGGTGGGTCGAGCAGTACATGCCGCGGACGGCGGCGATGTACGGCTGTTCGACGATCTGAGGGACCTGGCCGCTGCCCAATAGGACATGGGTTCGATTCCGAACAATTGTCTGGGTGTTATTTATCTATTTAAATATGTATTTATACAGTTTACAAGTATTTGTAATCATTTATCTGGTTACGTTACGTTAGGTGGTCATTGGTCAAGCGTAGATTGTCCCAATATACTAGTACTATAGATTTGTATATTGGAGAAATTTACTAAAACTTACCCGGTAATTGGCCATAGTATGTATTATATTAAGTTATAAGAAAGCCAATTTTTGCCTACCTCTCTGGGAAATAGCATATTATTGTTTTTATCTCTTAACTTTTTTGTATGAGGCTAATAATTATCTACAGCTCTTAGCTACTTTAATCACCACGTGATATCACCCAGGTGAACAATGTGGAATAGACCTTAGCTACAGCATATATGATATTAAGTGTACATTCACTTTGTAGCCTCCGTCGTGGGTTCGAATCCTGCGAAGGGCAACAAATTTGAGTAGTTGTTCCTTACTGGCTAGGACAATGCAGGCCGATGACTTGATTGTCTGTAAAGTAAGATGATCCATGTGTCGGGATTTGCGATAGGACGTATGCCCGACTCTTGTCCGTCAAATTAAAACACCGAGCTTTGGTAATAAACACTTATAATCAAATTGAGAGAGAACAACTTATAATACAGTGGAGTAATCGTAATAATTAAAACATGTCTCTGCCATAGATACTAGCGCGCTGTCATCTTTTTGACAGCCCCTTTGGCGTTCCGAAACCGTGATCCGAGATACGCCACACATGCGTCGGATGGGCATGTAAAAAGTCGGTCCTGCGCTTAACTTCTCCCCAGTCGTGTCGGTCTTCCGTCCCATCGGATTATGAGAGGTACCTATTATATAAAGGAAGAGAGAGTGCACTTGTGTCTACGCAAGCACTTGTGCACTATAATATCTCCTGCGTACATGGCTGATCTTGTGAAAGATTGGCCGCTGTGGTCGTTTCGGCTAGGAGGACATTATTATAACAATCACTTTCGTACTTTTTGCAGACTGTCATAGATTAAGACGATATAATGTAAGAAAAGTAAATGTTGTGTCAAAAAAGTGGTTTTTAGTTAGGAAAGAAAATATAATTTACAACAACCTCCGTATTTGCTTTACACAAAGGGTAAAATTTCCCTTACGTGGCAACTCTAAATTTAGTATGTACTTATTTTTCTGTCCTTATCGGCGGCACGCTTGGTATATGTCTGTATTATATTCTGTCTACGTGTCTCTATGTCTCGCACGGTGTTTTTGCTTAATTGACAATGTCATTGTCCTCGCTAGAGTAATTTTGTTCTGTGTCATTGTCTGTCATATTATGTTTGTTTTTGTCTGAAAGCAAATTAAACCCAAAAATACTCAATTCTTTACCATTTCAAACACGCAGAGAGAGTTTTGATAGTTAGTAATTACTTTTACACAACACAAGCTGTAGATTACTTTAAACACCTAACAGAAGTGACTTTTTTACCTTATGATAAAGTCACTCAGTTTATTGCTAATCCACAGGACAATATTCCTCCAAATATTTAGAAATGTAAGTAAATAATAATGATTTTGTTTATATTCAATCAGAATTAAGTTCCCGTGAGCATGATAGGTCCCCATGGGCTACAGAGCGCCCCCCAGCGGCGAGCTCAAAGGCTAGGCACTGAGGGGTATCTGGGGCAGATCCTACCTACATTGAAGGTTTCCCATGCGAGAAAAAAAAGAAAGTATTCTTTATTGTATAAAAAGTACCTCTTGGAATAGCATAGAAATACATGTTATAGCATTGTGGTGCAACAGCTTTTGAAGATCTTGCTTATTTAATAGCTAAGATCCACAACTGAATTATTTTTAACAAAAAATCCATCAAAAGTAAGGGACAACTTTCCCAGGGAGTTGCTCTAGCGAGCATCTGACTCTAGAGATAGTTTATCGTTGTCTTTCTCTGTGTCTATCAATACCTCTGCAGAGGATTTTGTGAGTAAATCTCATCCATACTGTTTCTTTACAGATGACAAATAAAGTATTTGTCTATGGTACATTGAAACGCAATGAACCTAACCATGACTGGCTGACAAAAAAGGAAAATGGTATCAGCAAGTTCATAAGTGAGGGTACAACCAAAAAGAAGTACCCTCTTATCATTGGTACAAGGTACAATATACCATTCCTGCTGCTCAGCCCTGGAAATGGACACAATGTTAAAGGTATGCTTAGGCAACCATGCTGTCAACTGGGGTTGGTGGACTTCACAAGTCATTCGAAAGCTAGTAAAGCTTTCTCTGACATGCAGGTTTCTGCATGATGTTTTCCTTCACTAAAAGCTAGTAACAATCGCACAAAGACAATTGGCACATGATTAATTAAAGAAATCAGAGGTGCGAGCTGGGGTTCAAACCTTGTTTCCAAGGGAAACGTTCCCACCTAACTACTTACCACCACAATTGGGTTAATTGCTGGAAACAGAAGGAGGGAAGCACGGGTACGAGCCCATGGTGACTCTGTCCTTGTAGGGATCTGGCAGTTTATTTCAAATAGGCTTAATGCTGGCACTTTTGAAAGGTCATGTTCTTTTTTTAATAAAGCTACCACGTGATCGCAATGCGGCCTCAACTGAGAAGATCTGGCGAAAATGCTACCTGAAGGTGGCAATATGTGGCAACTGGCAACATATGTGTGAAGAATGGTTTGTGACCAGCATGGTGTCAGTGTTGGTTACCTGCCCCACCTTCGGAGTCGCTGGTCACCCATCTACGGACTGACCTTGGGATGGGCGCGTCAACTAACTAAAGTTTTGGGCGACGAGCAGCAGTGCTAATAAAGTGATATGCGGGCGTGTCGCTTATCTGGAAAACGTTTTGCTCGCCTTTTTACTAAGGCATTCAAACATTGCTATATTAATTGTTCGGATTTTCTTTGCGCGACAAAATCCGTAATGAGGAGATTCGCCGAAGAACCGAGGTCACCGACATAGCTCTTAGAATCTGCAAGTTGAAGTGGCAATGGGTACGCCACATCGCTCGAGGAACCGATAACCAATGGGGAAGAAAGGTTGTCAAGTAGCGACCATGAACCGGAAGACGCAATGTAGGCAGGCCTCCTATTAGGTGGACAGATGAATCTGTGCGCGTCGCAGGCTCACTGTCGTTCATTGTGGCGGTCTTAGGGGGAGGTCTTCGTTCAACAGTGGATGTCTTCCGGCTGATGATGATGAAATTTATTGCAGGTGAAATTTATGAAGTCGACGAGAAAATGTTAAGCAATTTGGACATATTGGAAGGACATCCGGAGTTCTACCAAAGGGATATAGATGATATCATCGTGAAAAAGGGGTGAGCAATGCAAATATTTTGTAAGAGTTCCACTCTTCCCTCATGTTCCACAAGCTTAACTCCCGTAGAATTGATTAAGAGCCTGCTGCCATAAAAGAAGAAAGAGTAAGAGTTTCTTCTCCGACGTCTGCTTTAGCTGCGTCCACACCGACCGCCCGCGCTTGTGCGGTAGCCTCGCCAACAAAGTGATCGTTATGGATGTGCCTCGGGGTTGTTCGGTCGCACGTTGCCTCGGCTGAGCGTGACTCGGGGTCGAGCTGTTCGGCTGTCGGTAAACGGGACGCGCTCCAAGGTACCCCGGTGTGCGATGTTCGTCCGGTGTGGACGGTGGCCTTTTGGCTCGCGAGCAACTGTCCATTTCATCGTCTGATGTCTCGGCCTGGCTCGCGAGTCACGGCTCAGGATTTCCAGGCAAAGTACGGAGACTGCTTCGCGAGCGGCCATTACAGCTTTACCGGACAAGAGGCGAGCGCCTCTAGCACTCCAGTCTTGTGGGTAGGGGTAGCGACGAGCACAATGGCACGTCCGGGAAGCAAGGCCTTGGCTTGGGCTGTCGCTTTAAGAGAGAGGGCTGATTCCACCAACGGATCGCATTGTCGTGGTCCAATAGGACTGACATTGGGTCTGATGATCTAACAACACATGCCATGTATGGCAGCGTGAGTCTGTAGGAATAGGGTCATAACCGACGGTGCCGCCGATTAAAAGCTACGGCACACCAAATGCTTAGTTTCGCCGCACACGGGCCACCGGCCACAACCACAAAACGCAGCCACCGACCTATTTCCTGTTGTTTTCATACATTTTGCATGGACTCGCCGCATACTGTAAACGCCGGTGGTCGCCACATGCCACAAATCGCCACTGCTCGCCTCTAGTGGTCGGCTCGGCCACAAAACGCCGCCACAAAACAAGCCACTCGCGCGATTCCCCATCCCTCTCTCCCTTCATTTCACTGCAAGCACGAGTTAAAAAAGTAGCGGCCACCGACCACAAGTGTCCAACATGGACCACAAGTGGCTGTCGCGTGCGTCAGCTTCTTTTGTATCCGCTTCTAGTTTCAAGTGGCAGTGATTGTGTATGTGGCCGGTGGCCCGTGAGCGAGACGTAAGCGTGCATGTACTATGACGTAGTTATATATGAAACGTTATGTAACATGGCGTACCGCTTGCGTGACGTAATGACAAAATTAGTACACTTGGGACGTAGACAGAATATAATACAGACATATACCAAGCGTGCCGCCGATAAGGACAGAAAAATAAGTACATACTAAATTTAGAGTTGCCACGTAAGGGAAATTTTACCCTTTGTGTAAAGCAAATACGGAGGTTGTTGTAAATTATATTTTCTTTTCTAACCAAAAACCACTTTTTTGACACAACATTTACTTTTCTTACATTATATCGTCTTAATATATGACAGTCTGCAAAAAGTACGAAAGTGATTGTTGTAATAATGTCCTCCTAGCCGAAACGACCACAGCGGCCAATCTTTCACAAGATCAGCCATGTACGCAAGAGATATTATAGTGCACAAGTGCTTGCGTAGACACAAGTGCACTCTCTCTTCCTTTATATAATAGGTACCTCTCATAATCCGATGGGACGGAAGACCGACACGACTGGGGAGAAGTTAAGCGCAGGACCGACTTTTTACATGCCCATCCGACGCATGTGTGGCGTATCTCGGATCACGGTTTCGGAACGCCAAAGGGGTTGTCAAAAAGATGACAGCGCGCTAGTATCTATGACAGAGACATGTTTTAATTATTACGATTACTCCACTGTATTATAAGTTGTTCTCTCTCAATTTGATTATAAGTGTTTATTACCAAAGCTCGGTGTTTTAATTTGACGGACAGGAGTCGGGCATACATCCTATCGCAAATCCCGACACATGGATCATCTTACTTTACAGACAATCAGGTCATCGGCCTGCATTGTCCTAGCCAGTAAGGAACAACTACTCAAATTTGTTGCCCTTCGCAGGATTCGAACCCACGACGGAGGCTACAAAGTGAATGTACACTTAATATCATATATGCTGTAGCTAAGGTCTATTCCACATTGTTCACCTGGGTGATATCACGTGGTGATTAAAGTGGCTAAGAGCTGTAGATAATTATTAGCCTTATACAAAAAAGTTAAGAGATAAAAACAATAATATGCTATTTCCCAGAGAGGTAGGCAAAAATTGGCTTTCTTATAACTTAATATAATACATACTATGGCCATTTACCGGGTAAGTTTTAGTAAATTTCTCCAATATACAAATCTATAGTACTAGTATCTTGGGACAATCTACGCTTGACCAATGACCAACTGATCTCAATCTACGCAGATCCTTTAGTAAGGTAACCAGATAAATGATTACAAATACTTGTAAACTGTATTTGTATGTATTTATACATATTTAAATAGATAAATAACACCCAGACAATTGTTCGGAATCCTTCGGAATCGAATCCGTGTCCTATTGGGCAGCGGCCAGGTCCCTCAGATCGTCGAACAGCCGTACATCGCCGCCGTCCGCGGCATGTACTGCTCAACCCACCCGACCCGATGTCCGTCCTCCTGGACCATGACACAACACCGACAACGATGTCAAGAGTCGTAAACACATCAACACACAAACACCGGTCTCGCCGGCGAGGCCGAAGGGATCCGTACGCATGCGACCTCGACATGCATCCCCTCGCTGAGTTTCTTGCCGGTTCTTCTCAGCGGGGGCGCGTTGTGAACCGGTGGTAAACTCATTTTCTCTAAGCGGCAGCCCAAGCCGAGGCCGTGCCTCCCTGAGGTGCCCTTGTGCTAGTCGCTACCCAAACCTTTCTGGCTGGAGCGCTTTAAGCGCTCGCCCTCTTGTCCGGTGAAACAGTACTATTCCTAAAAAAAAAAAAGTGATGATCAATAAAGCAAAGTGACTATCAAGCTTCAGTTGTCCACCAAACTTTGATGTCTACTGAAAGTGTGTTTGGTATTTATTGGTGATTCAAGTTAGGCAATACCAAATGAATCATTTGATAGTTATTTAATAGTCACTTTGCTTTATTGATCATCACTTTAGTTGTCAAACGAGATAGGTACATAATAGGGGGGAAAATGAAACAAACTATTCAACGTCGGTACTATTTATTTATAATTCAGACAAATTTACCAATAAATTGTAACCTACAACATACATACATATATTTAAACAACATGCATATAGTAAAAGCACGATTAAATGTACAATGACCATTGTGCCTATAAATAACGAATGAATACGTCCTGCGCAGCCTTGGACGAATTACTTGAGCACTTACGTTATTTCTGAATATTTAAGCATTCGGGAATAACTTTTAGCAACCTAATTAATTCTTTTTGTTGCTGCTATCCACAGTATACAAATATCCATATTTTCAGGAAATCATAAAAATTAATTCGGGAAATCTGAGAAATTCTTCGATGCACCCAGCATGTGGGATAGTGTATGATGCACTTAATAATAATTTACCACTTATTTATGGTAGTCTCTCTTTTATACACTGGCAACACTGATAATGGCGATCAATAAACTGAAAATTTTAGGTTATGGATGAAAAACAAGAATTTATCGATCATACACGTAACTTTCAAGTAAAATAGTAACTAATTTAGAGCAATAAGATCTAAATAAGTCGTTTACATGTATTAGTTTCTAAATATAATCTCTAAATTGGCCATAATAATTCACGTTTACCTGTGAAACGATACTCCACTAATTTTACGGTCACTGTCACTTTTACAGCCTATAATACTGCACTGCACGATTCTTATAGGATTTCCACAACACACAGTAATGTCACAGTTAGTTTTTTATTGAATTTTAAGTTATTTATATAATATTAAATCCACGATAAAATTGTCACGGAGCAAAGTGGGAGGAAACGTCAAATTTGTTTCGCACCCAGGGCGCGGAAAAATCGAACACATGCTGAGGGACAAAAAATCATATACACTGTTTCTTTCTATCACACGTAACCTACATAAACGCATTCTTTTCTTGCGTGAATGAGAAAGAAAGTGTCCAGCCCTCTATTGTTTTCTTCCTCTAAGACTTGGGACCTAAGTGTGTACCATGTTGGATACGAGTAAATCGGCACACCCGGCCGGCAAAATTGAACATAATAGGTAGATGAATGTTCGAGAACAAAAGGCCGCCCGGCTTAGACCGGCGCAACGTATTTGCGGGCCGGCATTAATCGGCACAGCCGGTCGGCAAAAGCCCGGCTTCGTGGGCGCGCTTGTCGGTCAGCAAATACTGCCGACCCGCATATTATAGCCCGAACGGATTACCCGATCGGCACTAACCAAATAAAATACAACATGTGTATTATTTGCTTCGGGCCGGCCTTGCCGTTGAACAAATACTGCCAAACCGAATACCCGTGGGGTGTCCGGATAAGAATAGCACCTACCCTCCCATCTCCTCCCATTGGGTGTCCGTAATAGGCGACTAAGGGAAAACAATATGACGGGCAGCAGCGTCTTTCTATTGGATTACCTACCACCTATACTGCGATCCACAAGACGCCTGCCAAGCGTGGGGATTATGGCAACCCCTCCCTTCTAAGAGGGAGGCCTTTGTTCAGCAAAACTATTTATTTGAACACCGCAAAACATTGAAGCACAACAAACTTGAGAAATAAAAAAAAGCTGTCAAATATAGGTACATTCATTAAAAAAAAACTATATAATATGAAAACGCTGATGAAGGGAGATCTTCCACTATCGCTAAGCGCAAAATACTCGACATGTGTATCTTGCCCGTCCTAACGTACGGTGCTCAGACGTGGTCACTGACTGCATCCAAAGGTCCAGGCTCAAGGTTTGTCAAAGAGCGATGGAGCGCAGTATATTGGGCATAAAATTGTCGGATCGGGTCCGGAACACCATACTGCGAGCCAAAACTGGTGTAATAGATGTGGGCTACATGGCTGCCAAGCTAAAGTGGGAGTGGGCAGGGCACGTAAACCGCATGAGTTCTAAACGATGGGCAAAAGTTGTCACACAGTGGACTCCTGCAAATGGGCGAAGACGCCGGGGCAGGCTACGTAAAAGATGGTGTGACGACTTGAACGCCTTTGAAACGGAGTGGGCGGATATCACTAGGGACCGGGGTAGGTGGAAGTGTATGGGGGAGACCTTTGCCCAGCAGTGGGACACAACAGGTTAATAAAAAATATATATAATAGGTACTATGTGCCCCAAAGAGGCAGGTCCAAATGGGTCCCAGATCAGCTTATTCTCAAGCGAATGCCTGACGCTGGTTTTCATCTGGGCCTGATCCACGGATACGGAATAAAGTCTTTGTTTCAGATCAAACGATGCGGAAACATTGCGATGCTGGGTTTATTTCCTGAAGAACTTCAAACCGCATCTGCTGCAAGTGCCTTCAATGGAGAACTACTCGTCTAAGGGACCTCACGGTCTGGTATATTTGGAAAGGTCTCGTAGAGATCCGTCGTTTGATTACAGAAATGAAGTTAGAGGATAGTTTGTCATAGTACTGATTTATGATAACATCATCACCAGCCGGAAGACTTCCATTGGTGAACATATGCCTCCCCCTTGGAACGGCATAATGGCATTGGCTAGTTATTAGTATCCACTGGTTGTCTGCACCATGTCGTCAGTTCACATAGTGGGAGACCTTCCGATTCGTGGTCGCTGGAGAACCTTTCTTCCCCATCGGTTATCGGTTCTTCGAGTTAACCACTCGAGCCTACCCATTGCCATTTAAACATGCCGATTCTAAGAGCTATGTCGGTGACTCAATTCGATGTAAAATATGTATGTTACATTAGAATTTATGTTTCGGCTTCCAGAAAAGTTTACGTCAAGGACTAGCTTAACATTTCTTCGAGTAGTCACTAATGATATGTCTCGTAAACGAGCGTTAATTTATGCTTAGTCGGTTGTAGTTAGACCATTGTGTGTCACCGTAAAAATTAAGTATAATAATACCATTATACAGGGTAATACCATTATATGGCTGCGAAACTTAGAGGAGATACCACTGGAGAGAGCATGATGCGCTAATCCCTCTGTCAAATTTTTGTTCATATGTTCAGGTCATTCTTTATTTGTGTGCGTATCTTTTTGAATGTGTTGCGAGTTTATTATAGTGTGGGTATGCGTGAAAGCGACATAGCTCTCAGAATCTGCAAGTTGAAGTGGCAATGGGCAGGCCACATCGCTCGAAGAACCGATAACCGTTGGGGAAGAAAGGTTCTCGAGTGGCGACCAGGAACCGGAAGACGCAGCGTTGGCAGGCCTCCCACTAGGTGGACAGACGACATTGTGCGCGTCGCAGGTAACCGGTGGATGCAAATAGCCAATTGTCGTTCATTGTGGCGTTCTAAGGGGGAGGCCTATGTTCAGCAGTGGACGTCTTCCGGCTGATGATGATGATGATGATGATGCGTGAAATTGTATCTGTGTGTGTTTACTTCGCCTCCCGCACCCCGCAAAAGTGCCACGAAAAATTTGTTCGGGGAATCGACGGGATACTAGCTCCATTCTAATTACTCTGAGTTTCGTTCATACGTCGTCGTACGTGGCGCTTTGGTACCTATTAATTTAGGTGGCTTCACTTGCTAGTAGTTTTTTTTGTGACTTTAATGACACTAGAGTATTATGTAGTACCCACAAGAAAACCTCATCAGCCAAATAGGTAATGCTAACGGCAACGTCAAGTGAAGTTGTCTTCCTGCAAGGACTTATAACATTTCTTTGAATTACATAAAAAATATTAACAACAGCTTTATTTGTTTTTTTTTTTTATAAAATGTTACAGAGATTTATTTTCCTTTTTTTCAGTAACAATGAGGCTACGCTAGAAGATTTAAATGATATGTTGATTAAATAAAATGACGTAAATTATTGTTTTGTATTTGTTAAATTATTAATACATTCGTATACATAATGTTGTTATATTAATATACATTTGTTAAAAGTTTTTTTTTATTCCTACACCAAAACCTGTCTCAAAGCCCTGCTATCGAAGATAATTCGACCTTGATATAAAAAAACAACGAGACGAGTCGTACTCGTGGGTTCTGTACCTTCGTTTTACGTGAAATAGTTAATTTGCTATTCATGTAACGACTCGGGTGGCAAAAAGACCAAATCGCACAACTGTTTGTCAAGGTTTTTGACGATTTATAAAAAACTAGCTGACCCGCGCAGCTCCGCCCGCGCTTTTATTACATTTTGCTCCCCTTTTCTCCTTCCTCCCTTGATTTATTTCTCTCTCCATCTCACTCTCTCTCTCTCTCTTATAAGAATAATCTATTTGTATGCTCTCTTTCTCCTCTATCTTGCCCCTCCCGCTTTGGTCCACGTCACACTCCCCTCTTCTTCTCCCCGTTGTCCTCTCCCTAAACCACCTCCCCCTGCCTCTTCTCCCACCTTGCTCCCCTTCACTCCCCTCTTGCTCCACCTAACTCCCCCTATCCCTCACCTCAAATCCCCTCTCCCTCTCTCTCTCCTCTCTTGCACCCTCCTCTCGTTCTATATATCCTCGTCAATCAAGGTATTAGCGCGGCATGAAATATACTTTATGACATATTCTCTGACCTATCCGATATGCACACAAAACTTCATACAAATCGGTTCACCCATCTATTTAATGACCTTACCTAACGTTGCTTAACCTTAACCTAGCGGTATGAAAAATGGATATCGAGGACTTTTTGTAGACCTTGTTAAGGTATACAATACTGACCTACATTATTTTTATCTATCTCGTATGGTTCAGCCACCGTTTGCAATGTAAGCGCAAAAAAAATTTGTTTATTTACGACATCATATTAGAAACCTATAAAATTATCAGTGTTTCTCTACTATATATGCATGTATTATACATGAAAACCTTCCTCATGAATCACTCTATATATTAAGAAAAACCGCATCAAAATCCGTTGCGTAGTTTTGAAGATCTAAGCATACATAGGGACAGACAGACAGCGGGAGCTACTTTGTTTTATAATATGTATAGATAGATATAGACTAGGTATCATTATTAGCCGAAAGATGTCCGCTGCTACCCTTTTAGAAGGAGTATTATTCACCGTTAGAGGCGCTACACATTTAAGCGGGTATAAATCGGCACACCCGGGCGACAAAAAAACGAAGAAGAACAAACTAAGTAAAGAACATTCGGGAATAAAGCCACCCAGCTTAGATAGACGCGAGGCACTGCGCCGGCTGGTTTCGGCTACGAAAAACCTTGTTAGCACCCAAAGGAGTGCAGAACGAAACTGATCGTGATATTATTATTGCTCCGAGCCGGCGCGCGGCCTTGCCGTTCAACAAATACTGCCGAACCGATTGTGCCGGCCGAGTCGGCCGGGCCGACATAAATGTCCTATGGGCCTAAAGGTCAAGTAGCCAAGCTTTAACTTTTAAAAAAAATACTGTCAAATCAATCAAATGTCATTTTTTTGACAACACGTTTATTTTTCGCGTAGTTTTTAGGTTAGGTTCCAATATAAACTTGTTATTTAAGAGGACATAATTAATTTCCAAGGTATTATGTACAGCACAGGCTAGATAAAATAAACAGGAAACCCTAAAAATGGATTTCGCGCGTAAACAACTTGAAAAATACGGCTGGACTGATGGTAAGCTATTTACCTACTTGTATTTTGCCTTATTTCTTTATTATTACCAACTTCTATGCACTCTGCTAATTAAATTCCGTATTATAAATAAGTTAATAGGCTACTTCAGTAATATAAATAACTTAATAGGCTCTAATATAAACACTTATACGTTATTCATAACATAACCATTCGTCTCGATCTTAAAGGGACAGTCCTTTTTTCTGGTACTCCGTCTCGGCTGCAGAATACCCCGTATTCAACACTTATGGCTCTAAAATTGGTAAATAGCTATAAAAATTAAATTGCATGGAAGAAATTGCATTTGTTTTCATTACAGGACAACAGAAACAACAAATTAAATATCTTCATTTGTGTGCAGACAAACAGAGCTCTGCCTTAGAATACTGCTGCACCAGTGCAATGCTGCTATTTTGGCAGTAACTAAAACTGGCATCACAGAATACCAAGTAAAAAATAGAAGAATAGAATTCAAATAATGATTGCTAAATTATGTTTAATCATACTGAAAAGAACACAAAAATAATTTAGGAATTTTTAGATACCGAAAACCTGCAAAGCATAGCTAGTGACCTGTATGCAGGATTGCTGTTACCTGTATTTCATTGCTAGTAACATATAATTATGTTGAAATATTTATTTATAAAGATATCCAGATTAACACAAATGACTCCTTAGTGTAAATCGATCATATAACCTTTTCGTTAGCAGGAACAATATCTAAACCCTAGCACACAGGTTCCCCGCAGAGTCAGATATTTTGCCAGCGAACAGTAGTGTATAAACATTGCCTTTTTGATGTAAAGGGCACTATAGCCGGTGAAATACGGAGACAGAATAACTGAAGTCCTGGAGATGGGCCAGCCATTTAGCTGTCTATAGGCAGGCGTGTTGCTTTCCATCAGGCAAATACTGTGCTTGTTTCACCACTAGGTTAAAAAAAAAATGCACACAAGTCACTCATTACAATGTGTAGTATTTTTTTGGCCTGTTTCCATTGAGTGTAGGGCCTACACAATTCCACAGAATACATAATATGATTCTGCCAATCTCAGCGTAGTAAGCTTACACACGCGGGGGTTTGATTGGTGTGTATGTGTAGTATTCGTAATCAGAATCAGTAGTTTTGTAAGTATTATGCATATGAAATATAATATTTTCAGGTAAAGGACTGGGTAAGCACGAAAATGGTATATCGGAAGCATTAAAGCCGAAGTTAAAGAGAAGCGTGACAGGAGTGGGGCACGACCCTGCGTCTGAATTTAACGAGCACTGGTGGACCGCACTGTACGATAAAGCAGCTGGGAATGTCGAAGTTAGTATTTACTTACAGCAGCAGGCTTAGCACAAATTGCAAGTCTTGACCGATTTAATTTTAATTTAAGGGGGGGGGGGGGGGCGTGGTTATAGTACATATGCCTGTGCACCTCGTTACATCCAACAATGACTCGTTCGTTATTCTGTAACTGCGGGTCCCTTACTATGAGTTAAAATCATCCATCAAGTCATCAATATCCCGTGATAAACCTCCGAAATGGAGTGATAACTGTAATTTGAGCAACCAACAGTAAGCTGCTAATATGTTATTATTGAAATGGAAATATGTCATTATAGCTAACGATGGTAACTATTTTAACTTATAGCAAGGGATCGATAGGATATTGGGACCGTTAGTGAAGCCACACTCCACACAGAGATGTCACGCGCATTTGCAAATGCGAGGTTTGCTAGCATCGTGATTACAAATCCGAAATAATATGGGCACATAATTCATTACATCACATATCACATTATCATCCACATTTTCAGTTATTAGCTTGGATTGCATTCAACAAGATACTGTTTAAAATCATAATATAAAGATGCTCATATGTGTCTTTCGCGTTGTTATCGAAATGCCTGCCTATATTGAGTTCGTCACTAAAGACTTCAATTATTATCCTATTCCAGGTTCAAGAGAAGAATGGCAAAACAAAGAGAATTAAATCGAAAGATAACGAGTTTGTCATAACGAACAGCACATGGAAATTGAATAGGACAAAGAAAAATTCTGACAAAGAGTCACAATATTCGGAGAATTTCGTCAGAACTGCAGTACTGGGCAGTGGGGGGAGTAAAACGGAGAAAATAAGAGAATCAGATTCAGAGGAAGAGGCGCAGAAGAGGGATGTGTTTAAGATGACGGATGAGGAATTGTTTGCGGCTTGTGAAGGCAGGACTGCTCATAAGTAAGTCTAGTTAGGAATCTCTCACTTCAAATTAGATACGACACTAGTCTATCAGAATCGCGCCGCCGCGCCGTGCCGGTCACGGCACCTAGACCCAATGTCGGTCCAATTGGATCATGCAGTTGCACCAACACCAAAACAAAAGGTGGTTTGTCCATTGTGTAAGCGGCCGTCCAGGTCGGTCACCAGAAAGCCGTCAAGCCGCAGTGTGTAAACATGGCTGTGTTCCAGTGTGAAGGACACTAAAGGCGAAATTACCGGACACAAGAGACTGAATAACTATTGTATCTGGTGATCAGCACCAGTGAAATGCAAGCGTAACGCTTACCTTTAGGTGAACATTGTGCTTGTCTCGTCACTAGCTTTCGTTAGCATTCCAGCCACAGATATAAATATACATAGATAACGCAAATGCATGTACTTCGCGTGCCCGAACCCCGACGAAACGTCAAGGTTGGTCGCCGCTAACTTACAGTCCGCGCGCGTCTGTCGTTGCAGCCTTGCAGCCGGTCGGACGCAAAAACTAATAAAATCGGCGGGGAATTGGTTTGGATTTTTAGTCACGGCTGCGACGTCACAATAGGTGTTAAAAGGTCGGTACGCTTGGTTTCAATACAAATCGTGATACTTGCGTTATCTATGTAAATCTATATCTGTGGTTCCAGCACACAAACTAAGTGGGCACAATGGAAGCGCCCACTCAGGATTAGAGCTGTGCCTGACTGAGGAAATACCTCTACTGTATACCACACAAAGTTGTTACTGCCCGCTGGCTCGATCCCACAATTACCAGTTTAGATAGCCTTAACCACTGCACCATAGAGGCTACCACACTGAATGCACTACAATTGATAACTTTTTTTGCAGGGGTGCTCGACATGGTCTCAAAGCCTTGGGTAAATTAGCAAGAATAGCTGAACAAGAAGCCAAATTGCTAACACAATCGAAATACAACGGCTATTCACAAGCTAACAATATGGTGGATAAAGTTGTTGAAGATATGAATTTGGATTGCGACACTGAAGTCACAGAGCTCAAGAAAAAAAAGAAAAAACGAAAGCGATGTAATAGTCGCGATAATCCTGTAATCGATTGTGATATGGCTGAATCAACTGAAGCTCATGAAAACTCGTTGCCTGAAAAAAATGAATTGACAGCTGGTGATGGTGCTGCCAGTGTGTCAGTTAACAATGAAAATAGTAGAAAATTAAATAAGAAAAATATTGTTGTTCGAAATATAAATGAAATTACTAATGAAATAGACAATGTTATATCTGAGAAAAAGAAAAAACGGAAAGCCAAAGAAGATAGCATGGATTTAAAAAATGTAGATGAAACTGAATTAAATGCTTTCGATAATGTCATTAGTACAAAGAAAACAAAAAAGGATAAGGTTAAAAATATTTAATAAATTAGTCATATTTTTTTATTTATATGTATTTTTATATAATAAACCATAATTAACAGTTTATGTGGTAATTTCCCCACCTGAGAGTGAAATAATTTCTACCTAAGTTACACAATAAGATGAAACTATGAATTCGTCGCAGCTTATGTTTGAGTTTTCAGTTACTAATTCTGAGTATGACCACATGGGTGAGAAACTGAGAAGACCATGAGAATACTAATTTTCGTAAAAAAAAAGAAAGAAATTCGTAGAATGCTGTTTAGAAATTTGTTTAAATAGAGATTTGCTCTTATTAAATCGTTATTTTAAAAATCTTAATTCATGCGATCTATGAGGAATCCGTATCCTTAACAGATAAATTATTGTGTTTGCCTTAGTTCAATATTTTGTAGTATTACTAAATCTTATTTCTTGATTATTTTAAAGTTTTATCTTTCTAGAAATCCGAATATAGTACATTGGATAGTAGTTTTTGTGTAGTTTAAAACTAGCAACATTATGTAGTTATGTTGTCAAACGGCTTAAAAGGGCCTGTACCCAGAGCTGTAAAATCTGATTGTTCAAAAAAAAGTTATGTCAAACAGCTGTCAAAAAAAAATAATATTACGAAATTGATTGATATTTTTCCATAAAAATGTCCGTAATTAAACTACTAGGGCTCGATAAGGTGGCTACGTTATTCAACATAATACGCCATAATGGTGGAATAAGAGCATCTCTTTACAAACTGTACAGGTAACAAAGAAAATACATTATTATGTAATTATTTTCAGGTTATGTTTTGAACAAAATGATTACCAGATGATCATTGTATTCTTTCATAAATCGATCTAGATACGCTCATTAAGTTCATATGGTGTCTAAATTATGTGTGAAGTTTCATAAAAATACGGTATAAGTGGTTTTTACAATGGGTAATATTAGTGAGCTGTTTACTTCAATCAACTCGAGTTAAACTCGGACTTGCCTTATTGGTCTAGTGGTTTGACACCCTGGCCGCTACTTATTAGGTGGCGGGTTCGATTACCACCTTCTGTCTGGTTGCTATTTATCTATTTAAATATGTATTTACAAAAAGGTTTCCATAGTACAGGCTTTGCCTAGTTTGGAATCAGATAACCGTGTGTGGATTGTGCCAGGAATATTATTATTATTTATTCCAAACCAAAATGAAAAGTACCTATTCTAGGTTTGTTATTAGAAAATAAAAATTCTGTTATTTAATACCAACCTATTTTGTATAATTCACATTGTGATATACTGTTTATATTTTAAACAACTTAATGACAATGCTATTAGTATTTTTGTCTGAAAATCCAGCCCAAGGTCTGCTGCAGTACCATTAATTACTGTGATACATTAGTTGTCAAGTCTCCTGATTCTGTTAATTTCATCAGCTACAGTGACCTACACACCAGGGGGTCTAGTATGAACAGTGGCATAGAGTGACGTCGTTTTATGATATGGCAGGCAAAAAAGATAATTCTCTTAGAGTATCTATTACATTAGTTATTTAGATAAGTTGTGGGTTAGGCAACGTCTTTTTGCCTGTATGGACTGCACACCACTGAGTATGGGTTTGTTAATTATCAAAGTTAATGAAATCAGTTAGTTTTGTCCCATGCATTTTAAAGTATAAGGAAGATACAGTTTGGTCAATTCGACTAACCATTAAACCTATACTTACTAGACTCCCAAAACACAGCAATGCTTATAATACACTGTTGCAGGGGTTGTATTTTTTTATTTTTGTAGAAATTCTTGTAATCTGTCTCGTTGATATTCAGCAATTTTTGAGACATTAGGAAATAGTCTTGTACGGTACATGTCCACTGACATGTCCGTGTGCCCAGTGGCGTGCACTGAAAGCAGGCAAAAATATCTGCAAGTTGTTTATGCTCCATGCTATTTGTTCGTGTTCCAGCACAAATATCCTTAAATTAACCAATATCACCAAAATATCCATTTACATTAAAAAAAAATACGTTAATTCATGTCCAAACTAAGATTTTTTTAAATTATGACTGTTTAGAGAAATTCTAGGGTAGGCAAAGTATTTTTGTCTGTATGGAGCCGCTGAATAAACTTATTTATGTTTTCAAATGCAAATTAATATGTCTATAGTATTTGCTTGCATATGGATATTTGAAATTGTATAAGGTTAAACAAGCCGAATACCTTTTTTTGCCTACCCTCTGTGCACGCCACTGGTGTGCTCATGATTAATCTAAATCAATAGATCTTGGGGCATTTTTCTTTTCAATCTCCGAGGTTGAGTCGGCTCAGTCATTAAGTGCTTCGCAAGCGTATTAGAGTGTTGTAGTATTCTAGTTTTGTATGCTTCTGCACTAGCCCTGTTGTTGGGGGGGTGGCAGAATATCAGCGAAGGTGTATGTACCTGGACGGTCACTTTTTCAAGGGACTTACATCTTAGAAATAGGCTAGATAATAATAATACTATCCTGGGACAATTCACACACAGTCATCTGATCCCAAACTAGGCAGAGCCTGTACTATGGAAACCAGATTACTGATACTAATACATATATACTTTTTTTTTTGTAAATACATACTTATATAGATAATACACCCAGACACTTGGTGGGAATCGAACCCACGACCTGTTGAGTAGCAGACAGGGTCACTAACCACTAGACCAACAGGCCCGTGACCTGCTGAAAGATAGATGCTGGCTGTAGATGCCTGAAAAATTCTATTCTGTCTGTCATTTACATAATAAAAATATTCGACACATATATTTTCTTTTGTCGATTAAACAAAAAATTGCAAAGTTATATAGGTAAGTGCGTTGAAAATGTTTAATTCCTCGTGACGTTACAGCTAGTGCACTTTTTACTCCCGACCCCACTCCCGAACTTTGACGCTCTTCATCTTCGTCAATGGTGCCTCGCGAGCCAAATCTGTGGTTGGTGTAGACGTGCCTCGGGGTCGCATGTTGCCGGTGTCCATTTCAAAATCGTATCAGCCATTAGCAAAAATAATGAGACCTCTACTAAGCTCCGTTATAGAGAACTGCGTGGCCGCGCAGTTATCCGTGTGTGGTCCGCGCGGCCACGGTTATCCCTTCATAACTCTCTGAATATTGTATCTGCCAATTTGTGACCTTCTTTGTTAGTGTTTAGTAAATTCCTTCGTAATATTGACGTAATCGTTTTTCTTCTACTACGGACACTGTTGTCTCGTTATTGTTGTTTTAAATAGTTCATATTTTTGTTACAATGATTTTCTCAGCACCCTGGTATTGCCATTTCAGACAAGACGAGCTAAAAGATGGTGTGCTGGTTGGCGAGGACAAGTTTGGGAACAAGTACTTTGAGAATCCACGTTACTTCTACGGCAGGAACCGTTGGGTGGAGTACAGTGACAATTATAACATGAATTACGATGGTAGCCAGGTAAATAACCCTATTTCTTCAATTTATCATCATCATCATCAGCTGTAATACGTCCACTGCTGAACAGGCCTCTCCCTTAGAAGGGAGGGGTTGATAATCACCACGCTTGGCAGGCGGCTTGGGGATCACAGTATAGGTGGTAGGTAATCCAATAGAAAGACGCTGCTGCCCGTCTTCTTGTTTTCCCGAGGCACCTCTTACAGACACCCAACTGGAGGAGATGGGTGTAAACTAAATAAAACGAGCTATGGTCGGTCGGACTGAGGACATTCCGGATTCAGGGTTACCGACATAGCTCTCAGGATTTGCAAGTTGAAGTGGTAAGAGTAAGCCACATCCCTCGAAGAACCGACAGCTGATGAACCAATGGGGAAGAAAGGTTCTCGAGTGGTGACCACAACCCGGAAGATGCAGTATACGCAGGGCTCCCACTAGGTGGACAGATGACGTAATCGGTAGCTTCCGGTGGATGCATATAGCCAGTCGTTCATTGTGGCATTCGAAGGGGTAGGCCTATGTCCTTTTTTTTTTTTTTTTTTTTGTTTTTTTTTTTTTTTTTTGGAATGATAGACGCTGTTGGCCGCAGATGGCCATTACAGCTTCACCGGACAATAGGAGGCGAGCGCTTAAAGCGCTCTAGCCTTAACGGCAGAAGTAGCGACGAGCTCAAGGGCACCTCAGGGAGGCACGGCCTCGGCTTGGGCTGTCGCTTAAGAAGGCCTATGTTCAGCGGTGGACGTCTTCCGCCTTTTGATGATGATGATATTATTTTCTGCATCACTTCATTTTAGCCATTTTGATGACCATCACATATACTTGCTGTACCTTTTTGCTTGACTGACACAGAAGGCGGGGTATGTTTTCAAAAATATGCATGCTTGTCTGTAAGTTTGTATGTTGGTCTATTCCTTAACATGGCCTAGGCCTAGTAGTATCTTCGGAGTCGCTGGATGTACGGGGTGTGGGCCCTAGGACGTCCATTTAGTACGACGGAGACTCCGAGGAGGACGGGTTGCGAGCCCGTCCCCGTGAGCACCGTGATTGGTGGCTGCAATGCGCCCCCCGGCGGCGGGATCAAAAGCAAGTCCCTGAGGGGCCCCTGGTGCGGAGCCCTGGGGTCCCCTCTAATGTGCCAAAAAAAGGCCTTCCACTAGGTGGACCGACGACATTGTGCGCATCATTTTAATAAAAATAATCTTCTTCACAATAGACAGTTCGGCTTTAGAAAGATTCGCTCAACTACAGACGCGGGAGTCGAATTATTGAAATATATCTACGAGGCTTGGGAGCAATCACGGGATGCTCTTGGTATATTCTGTGATTTATCCAAGGCTTTTGACTGCGTAGATCACGACACGATGGTCAGGAAATTACGCCACTATGGTGTAAGGAATAAAGCTCTAGACCTTCGGACTTCATATTTGAATAATAGAATTCAGAGGGTCGATGTAAACGGTAAGAGATCTCCAGGTTCCGTGGTTTCCCTGGGCGTCCCTCAAGGTTCAATATTAGGCCCATTTTTGTTTTTAATATATTCAAATTCAAAATTAATGACTTACCCTACTTCGTGGGGGACAAACTTAATATTCTATTGTTCGCGAATGATACATCTCTTCTATTTAAAGTTAAGCGTAAACTCCATGATTATGACGAAGTGAACAATGTACTTTCTATGGTTGTCCATTGGTTCAATGTTAACAATTTAAAACTTAATGAGACCAAAACTAAATGTATGAAATTTGTAACTCCTAATGTGAGACAGCTGGCAACCAATGTAGAAATAAATGGAGCAGCGTTGGACCTTGAGGCGTCGACTGTGTTTTTAGGTATAACAATTGACGCCAAACTACAGTGGG
Source organism: Furcula furcula (assembly GCA_911728495.1). NCBI lineage: Eukaryota > Metazoa > Arthropoda > Insecta > Lepidoptera > Notodontidae > Furcula > Furcula furcula. Next base: position 11,104,993 of record OU452269.1, on the reverse strand, counting down.
GCCCACAAATTAAGAAGTTGTCAGATAGGCTAAGTTCCGCGGCTTATGCAGTCAAGAAAATTAGACGTTTAACTGATGTTGAAACCGCTAGAATTGTTTATTTCAGCTATTTTCAGAGTGTTATGTCATATGGTATATTACTGTGGGGATCTTCTGCAGAACTTAATACTATTTTTATTCTGCAGAAAAGAGCTGTGAGAGCCATTTACAATCTGGCTCCTATTGATTCACTTAGAGAGAAATTCAAAGAGATAGATATTGTAACGGTTGTCTCACAATACATATTTGAAAATTTCGTTTATGTTCAAAAAAATATCAGTTCTTTTAAAAAGTATAGTGATACACATAATATTAATACCCGGAACAAACACGATCTTGTTGTACATGCCACGCGTCTCCACAGAATAGGCAAATCGTTTATGGGAGAAAGTATACGCTTTTATAACAAACTGCCACAAGATATCCGAGATCTTCCAATAAAGAAATTTAAACCTTTGATAAAAAGCCGATTGCCAAAAAAGGCTTTTTATAAAATCTCGGATTACCTGGAGGATAAAGCTGCGTGGGCTTGAACTGCTCAACTCGTGCAAGCTTAGAAGTTTAAGGCTGACTTATGTATAATTTGTAAAACTGTTTAAAAAAAAATGACAAATAAAGACAAGCCCGCTGAGTTTCTTGCCGGATCTTCTCAGTAGCGGCCGCGTTACGATCCGGTGGTAGTTTGTAAAAATGATTTTTGTGTAAGTGCCTCCGTGGGGCCTATACATAATAAAGATATTTTGACTTTGACTTTGCATCGCAGATAACCGGTGGATGCAAATAGTCAATCGTCGTTCATTGTGGCGTTCTAAAGGCTCCCCTTTGTTCAGCAGTGGACGTCTTCTGGCTGATGATGATAATATAGAGGGAAGAGGAAACTCATGAGCCAATAATTTTCCTAGACGGAAGTAATGAGCCAATAATTTTCCTAGACGGAAGTAATGAGCCAATAATTTTCCTAATAATCGTCAATAATTTTATTGCGTCAATAAAATTACTCTTTGTTACAGGTTCCTGCAGAATGGTTTGGCTGGCTACACTACAAGACCGATCTGCCACCTTTTAAGGTAAATATATGGCCAAAGAAAATCCCCCATTACCATAAGGGCCACAAACCTCGCAAAACGCTTTGATTGGTTTCGGCAACTTCAAGACAGTGCAAGTAATCTTCGTGTCTGTTAGATCTGTTCAATTCCCTAGGTGGTAGGTTCCTTGTGCAAGGAACCGTCCAGATAGGTACCACCGCAGTGTCAGATATTCTGCCGCCAAGCAGCAGTGTATAAACATTGCTGTGTTCCGAGATGAAGGGCACTGTAGCTGGTGATATTACCGGACTCAAAAGACTTACTCAAACTCAAAAATAGTTTATTTCAAATAGGCTTAACGCACTTTTGAAAGGTCATGTTTTTTTAAAATATAAAGCTACCACCGGATCACAACGCGGCCTCAACTGAGAAGATCCGGCAAGAAACTCAGCGGGCTTGTCATTTTTTCACTCACCCCCAACTGGGGGAGTATAAAAAGAAAAATCTACTATTTCTGCTCAAGAGAGGCTAGAAATTACGTGATTCTGCTAGTACGATACTTCTGCCATCGCCACTGAAAGGACGATATTTGCCTACAGTATTCTCTAAGGTCCATGTCATCAAGAGATACATCAAATCAATTGTACACTGAGAGATGCATACAGCCAATTATAATCACAGTTCGGTAAACGATCAGTTGATTAAGCAACGTCAGGCGAAGTCAGTTCATAGATGGGTGACCTATTTTTTTTGAATGGGTGGCATGTAAAAGGTCGGTCCCGGCTATTGTCATCTAGACAGCAGTTGTCAAGCCAAGTTAGAGGGCTATGAGTAGCATGAACAAGACTGACACCAGCTTGGCTACTAAACCATTATATTCTATTGTTAGTGGCTAATGGCTATAAATTTGAGCCCGGTAACCACCGGAACGCACATCGTCCCAGTTGGATCCATTGTGCATGCCCTAGCCCTTACTCTGTTGCTGACGTGTCGAAGAGCTCCCTCAGGTACGCAACGATTGCGCCAGCTTGGAGCTGTACAAAACATCTGGCCTAGGATAGGCTACTCCTAGATGATTCAACCTACGTCTCGCAAGAGCGTCGCAGCTACACAATATGTGTCGCATTGACAATTTTTCACCTTCACATAATCTGAACAGTACTTAACGTCATTCGTGTAGATCAGTGGTCTATATCGACCCCTAGGGGTCTATGACAACCTGCAAAGGGTCTACGTAAGCGAAAAAAAATTTGGGGGGTCCATGAAATGAAAATTCGGGTCCACGATAGTGGATCTCAACACATACACTGATAGTACCTATTTACTTACATCATACTATCTTATAATATCAAGACATATACATTATTTAAAAAATTACCTTACCGGGGGGTGGGGTGGTAACTAGGGGTCCACCCAACACGGAAAAACATGGCAAGTGGTCTACGAAACAAAAAAATTTGGGGAACTCTGGTGTAGATGCTCGTTGCTTTAATAATTTAACCCCACAGTCGCTCCTTGTGCTAGAAAAGTTTTGGAGTGGTTTAGGCCTGACGCTTTCCTCCATTCTTTCATGTGTTCGTTCCTAGCATGTGCATTTAATATACTTATCTAAGCTCTGACGAATATCTTTCCAGGACCCCAGCAGGCCTAAGTACAAATGGATGTTGGATTCTACAGAGAATATGTCTGGTACTACTGGCCAATATGTTCCATACAGCACTACCAGATCTAAGGTGGATCCTTGGGAGCCACCACGCAAGAGTGCCGTCTAAACGACACAGTGTCGTGTCGTGTTGTTGTGTGTTGTTGGCTAAAAAAACACATGAGAACACTTGAATGTTGCTTTACACGTTATAAAATCAAAAAGGGTAATCAAAATTTACCCTTTAGTTTTCGGGAAAAAGATAGAGAATCTGTTTTGCCGATTGTTTTTCTTTTGGTACGCGGCCGCCATGTTGGTTGTTGCGATAACGATCAAATAACTAAGAATTTTAGTTCTTCTAGTCTACTTAATTTCAAATTCGTTAATTTGTAATTGATATTTTAACCAATTTATACTAACTAAATTATCATCATAATTAAAAAGTACTTCTTACTTTTGTAAAAGAAGACTCCGTATTGTTTGTTGTGTTCATATTCAGCCTTATTTTGTATAGAATAAAGGTGAAATTTAACTATAGGAATATCACGAAATAAAAACGTAACGATAGTTTTTAGTTGGCCAACGACACGCTACAACACGACACTAGATATTGTACTCTGAATATACAGCTGAAGATACAATTACGATTTGCAATGTGTAAATTATGTTTTAGTTGTAAGTAGTAAATGAAATATATCATGAGAACATTTTTATTTTGTTGTTATCCCATTTTTTTTCTTTTTTTCCCGGGTAATAATAGCACCCTCCCATCACCTCCCGTTGGGTGTCCTAAGAGGTGACTAAGGGAAACCAAGAAGACGGGCAGCAGCGTCTTTCTATTGGATTACCGGTAGGTGACCCCCACCATATACTGCGATCCCCAAGACGTCTGCCGAGCGTGGGGTATTACCGCAACCCCTCTTAATGGAGAGGTCTGTTCAGCATTGGACGTGTTTCGGTGTTATGTGTTTGAATTCCCTTTTTTATACCATTGGTAAGTTACTTCGGATCAGCAGGGTTTCTTCAGCTCCACCGGAAAGGTCAGCCGTCTCGAGGTCCTATTTTGTAGGTTCCTTGGTGCTGATCACACCAGAGCTCGTAAACTCCTTATGTGCTGATGCGAAAGCCTAGGGGATTTAGTGCAAGCGAAACCTATTCTGAAACCACAGGATCCCAGGAAGATTTAAAGGTCTTCGCCAAAAGGAAAAATTTGTAGCTGTTAAAATTACCAGCCTTAGGAGAAACAAAAGGCCAAGCTGTTAGGTACTGCAAGGTTCCGTTTGGGTGTTTTCTCGTAGACCCATTGTTTTGTCCCATCAATCCCAAGACAGAGAACTATTTCTCATGGTCGCATTGCACTCCGCGGTTATTAAGTATTATTATTATGAGTTTATGTTTAGGTACGAGTTCCTTACATATTTTACTAGTTTTTGATAGTTACCGCTAGGGGCGCTGGTGTGAAATGTATGGAGAAAACTGACAGCTCGTAAACTATCGGAACTCTTACTAGACAGACCTCGCCGGTCTCCAACGCCGCATTTAGTAGGGACGCCCAGAGCCCCTACCCTGTGCGTTCGCCACTTGGCCCCTTTAACGCAGGGGATACCTCGATACATTTCTATTGGGCCCCTGACGGTGGGGCCGGAGGACCAGAGCGATTAGCGCTCCTGAGACGTTTCCACAGATGGAGTACGCCAGCTATTGCTGGCAGAGAGAGGTCGAGTCCGATCACCCTGGCAAGGTCCGAGTATCCAGAGTCTCCCTAAAGCGTCAATGGGGGCCACTGGAGAGGTTTTAGTGGGTTAAAATCCCGCCCTATGAAAACCGGATAGCTTTTGAAAATGTCCTCCACGTGCCTTCGAGCCCGCCGCTGGGGGCGCATTATTAGACCTCGTCCTGTTACGGGGACGAGGGTAGCGAACCCAACGGTCTCGGGGTCGCTACCGTACTCAATGGACGTCTAGAGATAGACACCATGCCACAAGGGACCTACTACCTAATCATGACCTAGTAAATAATAATAATACCAGCCCTTATGTCCCACTGCTGGGCACGGACCTCCCCTCAAGATGAGGGGGCTTAGGCCATAGCCCACCACGCTGGCCAAGTGCGGGTTGGCGGACTTCACACGTCGTTCGAGAGCTAGTTAGGCTTTCTCAGACATGCAGGTTTCCTCACGATGTTTTCCTTCACCGAAAGCTAGTAACAATCGCACAAAGACGATTCGCACATGATTAATTGAAGAAATCAGAGGTGCGAGCCGGGGTTCGAACCTGCGCACCTTGTTTCCAAGGCAAGCGCTCGCCCACTGAGCTGCTACCGCCATCTGAACGCATTCTAACGTTTTATAACCGCTACCTAATAAAACAGCGAATAAGTCGTGAGTTCAATGCCCACGCAGTGTTGCAATATTTACCAAAAAGTATAAGTACTACCCCGTAGCGTCACATATTCTGCCGCCAAGCAGCAGTGCTCCGGTGTGAAGGGCACTGTAGCTGGTGAAATGTTATAAGGGTCGGCAACGCGCTAGTGATTTTTCTGATGTTGCTAGCGTCTATAGGCGGCGGTGACTGCTTACCATCAGGCGGGCCGCACGCTTGCTTGCCACCTTGGTTACTATAAAAAAAGTATACTTACCTAAGTATGTGTTAATTTTCTGATTCAAAGATTCAAAATTTTTATTTCAAATAGGCTTAACGCTTTTGAACGGTCATTTTTTTAAAAGCTACCACCGGATCACAACGCGGCCTCAACTGAGAAGATCCGGCAAGAAACTCAGCGGGCTTGTCATTTTTTCACATTCTTTTTTTAAACAAAGTTTGTCTTTTTACAATTAAATCAGCACCAGCGACAGTGTGTCCTGCCGTTCAAAATATCAAATAAAAATAAAAAATACGACGAAAATATAACAAACTAAAATGCCAAAGGGATAGTAGTCGGACCAGTCCCCCCAAGCAGCACCCGCGCATGAGTTGACTCGAGCAGCAGCCATCACTCCCCTCAACCATATTGGAGGGAAGGGGGTGACCCGCCACACGAAGCCGCCACAAGCAAAGACTTTTCGATGGCGAGCATGACCGAAATCACAGTGGCTCACGTTTAACATTTACCTTCTGCTGTCAAGCAGTGCCTCGTCAGGCAAGACACAAAGCACTTTGGTCACTTCTGGTCACATAGTACTGCAGTCTTAGCACGATAGGTAATAATATCCTGGGCAAATCCACACGCGGTCATCTGACCCCAAACTAGGCAGAGCCTGCAGGCTTAGTACGATTTGCCAAGACTTCGTAATCTTGACAGTTCGGTGCGGAGTATGACGTAGTTATCGACGTAGAAACGTCATTTTCGGTATTAGCTAGGTCGATAACTACGTCATACTCCACACCGAACTGTCAAGATTATGAAGTCTTGGCAAATCGTACTAAGCCTGCAGGCTCTGCCTAGTTTGGGGTCAGATGACCGCGTGTGGATTTGCCCAGGATATTATTACCTATTATCCATCCGTGGGGTGTCTGCGTAAGAATAGCACCCCCCATCTCCTCCCATTTGGTGCCCGTAAGAGGCGACTAAGGGAAAACAAGAAGACGGGCAGCAGCGTCTCTCTATTGGATTACCTACTGCGATCCCCAAAATGCTGCCAAGCGTGGGCGTCTTATAAGGGCCTTTGTTTAGCAGCGGGTCTTTCGGCTGATGTTAAAGATGATTATTATTATAAGTACCACACGATGTGCACATACTGTACGGATTTCGGTACGGTTTAATTCGTAACGCGGGCAGGCTGTTATTACTTCAACTCGGAAACCTGTTTGTCGTTGCCACGGGTCCTGAGCAGTGGTTCTCAAAGTTCAATCAACGTCCAAATATAAGCTGTTTTATTCGCTTCCGAGATTTTGTTGCTATGAGCCAGTGATTAACTGCAATCTCACCTGATGGAAAGCGCAAATCGCAATCGAGGATGGCAAAGCACACTAGCTTATTAAAAGCCTAGTCACTCTAGTCTTGAAAACACCCACATTATAATCTGGCGGGAAAACTGACGGAGGCAATCTGTTCCAGTCCACAGCTATACGAATTATAATTTAATGGAGCAGCAAATAGCTTAGTCCGGACTCCGGGCTAAAGGTTTCAAAACTTAAGAGCTTACTGCCACCCTCACGCACAATCGTCAAATAGCGTTAATCCTTATTTATTTATTTATACTCTTTATTGTACACACATAAAAATAAAATTAAGAGGACTTGAAGAAATTTGTACAAAGGGCGGCCTTATCGCTATCCGCAATGTCTTCCAGGCAACCTTGGGATGGAAAAAAGATTGCATGGAATACGAAAAGTGGGGTAGTTAATATGTGACACAATATACACTAATAAAAATACATATACATAATAAGTTTACCTATTTACATTTAATATATTAATATACATACAGATAAATAAAATAAAATCCTTAATATTTTTTTTTTTTGGTTCTATTTATTTCCACACACAGTCTTTTATGCTCATGTTTCGTTATTGAGTTTGAGGAAATTCATATCTCTACTACCCGTGGAGTGTCCGGGTAAGAATAGCCCCCCCCCCTTCTCCTCCCGTTGGGTGTCCGTAAAAGGCGGCTAAGGGAAAACAAGAAGACGGGCAGCAGCGTCTTTTTATTGGATTACCTACCTATACTGCGATCCCCTAGCCGCCTGCCAAGCGTGGGGATTATGGCAACCCCTCCCTTCTAAGGGGGAGGCCTTTTTTCAGCATTGGAAGTTTCAACTGCTGATAATGATGATGATATAATTGGGTTTATTATATCGATATAATCTGATTCCAAAATCTGGATATGTGATAGGTACTTAACTCTAATTGATGTTTGTGAGTACGGCAGACAGATTAAATTCCCGTGCGTGTCGTCAGATTATACAGTAAGTATATTTTTTCATTCGCCTTGGTCACAGATTAATCCTTGGTGTTAAGGCAAGCCATATATTCACTTGATAGTAAGCGATAAGCCTTCCTAGACAGCTGCTGTGCACTGTCACTAATCACCCGTTGAGGCCGGCAAGTTATTAAGCTACAGCGCCTTTTACACACTGCTTGGAGGCAGAATATGACATGGAAAAAAAAGAAAAGACATTTATTAAAAACACAAATAGCACATACACTAACACAAGATAACCAAACACAGTACAACTTAATTTAGATACCTATGTACAACAACGATACAATTTACAGATCAAATTTTATTTTGCCAGGTAAGTACGGTTACATGGCGGTTATATATACCTCGGACCTTACCTTGAACTCTCGTAGCAGGGCAGTTTAACACGAAAAGTGACATATGTACTTACCATGAGCGCACTAATCAGCACGCTACGCAGCTATTATTGTCACGTTATTTAGTGGGCTCACAGTACAAATAATTTGTAAGACAGGCATGGGCGCCGCCAGGATTACTTTCAGGGAGGTGCATCTCCATCTAATGTGCAGATGGAGATATACCTCCCAAATTATACTATTAACTAATATAAAATTATACATGTTGTAAATAAATGTAAAGTCAAATTCAAATCGCGCAATCCGTGTTCAGTTTTTATATAAAGCATAGAGAAAAGTAATACCTTGGAAATAGAATGGAAATAGAGAACCATCTGACTCAATTTTTATGTCACCCGAATTTCAATATGAACCTGTGCCATCTATTAGACGTTCACCTCAAACTAAGTACTATCGTAGAGCGTGTTGCTATAGGTAGCTATACATATACCCATAATTCACTAGGTATATATACATAACTACTACGAGCATTATATAGGTAAACTAAAACCACATAAACATTTGAATTTCAGTATTTTATTTTGTTTCAAACTTACTGATAACATAAATATGTAAAAACTTATCTAAACTTAACTAATAGCGTCTGTATCGCAAATTCACAAAAGGCCGGCCGGCGCGGTGCCGATCGTCAAGCGCGAAGTTAAACACAACTCGACGAAAACACAGACCGAAATCGATAATTATATGAGAAGACGGAGAAGAAATTACTCGACTCAATGTACTTGCAACAGAACTATCGTGCGAAAACAGAAAGTAATCCGAAAAACACAAATGTCAGCCATTTGCAATCAGACTCTGACTGACGCTGCGCTGACGCCAGTGACGCCACCTCAGACGAACTATTACGCTTAGTGCAGGTGAAAAGATAAAAGATGGCACTGTCCAAAACTACATTATCATATGTAAGCAACTTTCCAGCCCCTGATATAAAGAGTATTTTCTTTACTAACAGGGGGGTGCAAGTGCACCCCCTTGGCCCCTTGCACCCTGCTGCCGGCGCCCATGAAGACAGATCACTATAAGAACTCACGGCAAGGCCCCAGCAGGGCTATATCCTTACCGATCCAAGTAACTATCAAGCTTCAATTGTCCGCTGTACTTTGATGTCAACTGAAAGTGTGTTAATAGCGTTGGTATTTGATCACTTCTTTATTTTCCTCTCCATCCAAAGGTTGCCTGGAAGAGATCGCTTTTAGCGATAAGGCCGCCGATTTTTTATTAATTTGTGTCTTATTCTTTTTGTATCTGTTTGTTTGTGCGCAATAAAGAATTGTCTATCTATCTATCTCTCAGAGAAAGTACCAAAGGAGTTAGTATCGCGTCGATTCCCCGAACAAATTTTTCGTGCCACTTTTGCGGGGTGCGGGAGGCGAAGTAAACACACACAGATACACCTTCACGCATACCCACACTATAGTAAACTCGCAACACATTCAAAAATACACGCACACAAATAAAGAAAGACCTGACCATATGACCAAAAATTTGGCAGAGGGGGTTAGCGCATCATGCTCTCTCCAGTGGTATCTCCTCTAAGATCTATCTATCTAAGCAATACCGAATAAATCATTTGACATTCATTTGATGGTCACTTTGCTATAGTGATCATCACTTTAGTTGTCAAACAAGATACGTAATAGGGGGGCTGGTCGGTCCATTGCTCAAGGGACCTACCGCCTAGTAAATCGCTTGCTAGTTCGTATTTGGGAAGACTGTATGGCTATTTCTATTTTTACAACTGTACATGCTGAATGCATTAGCCAGAAATATCGAACCATCAATCAATGTCATTGTTTATAGGGCACAGAACTCCCACTATTGTGACCATGATAGTGGCGCTACTGTCTTTAAAAAACTGTCCAATAATACATTATTTTTCATAATGTTGATCATAAAGTTCTTATTTTCACCACCGACATTAGTGGACATTAGTAAGTTGGTCGGTGTATAACTAATTTCCCCTTTATGTTGAGAGTTGTCGGAAAGAATTGATTATGATTTATTTTATACCACCAAGGTGGCAAGCAAGCATGCGGCCCATCTGATCCCGAGAAGTCACTGCTGCCTCTAAACGCTCTAACAACACCAGAAGAATCACTAGCGCGTTGCCGACCATTAAGATATTAACTGCCGAACCTACAAACGTCAATTAAAGTTAATGATCATTAATCCATTTTTTGTATTTCGATACTCGAAGCCCATTAATACTTAACACGCAGATAGTAGAGATATCAATGATCTCGTGTTCATTAATCGAAATTAATCATACATGGCTCCGACCGTCGAAAAAATAAAGATTTCAAAACGTGACTTAATTAGAATTAAAGTTAATTGGCGTTTGTGAGTGCGGCAGTAAGCCTTTTGTGTCCGGTAATTTCACCAGCTACAGTGCCCTTCTCACCGGAACACAGCAATGTTTACTGCTGCTTGGTGGCAGAATATCTGACACTTCTTCGCACGAGGAACCGTCCAGGTGGGGACCACAGAAACCGGAAATAGATAGAAAGACAGGTTATAGATAGGTAAGGTGGAAGTCGATAGAATATTTCAGTATAGGACACAGGTGGAAACCTTATCAACCTTCATCATAAGCCTTGCGTTGTTTGAATAGTAAGAAGTGAAAAGTGAAGTTATTTTTGCTTCATCATCAGTCGTAAGATGTCCTCTGTTAAACAAAGGCCTCCCCACTGAGAAGGGAGGGGTTGCCGTAATCCCCACGATTGACAGGTGGCTTGGGGATCGCAGTATAGGTGGTACGTAATCCAATAGAAAGACGCTGCTGCCCGTCTTCTTGTTTTCCCTTAGTCGCCTCTTACGGACACACAACGAGAGGAGATGGGAGGGTGCTATTCTTACCCGGACACCCCACGGGTCAGGTGAGAAGCAAATATAATTTTTCACAGAGATTAAAATAATTAGTAAGTGCAGAATCCAACTCGGATGGGCAGCGTTCGGGAAACTACGCGATATCTTCTCGTCCAAAATACCGCAGTGCCTGAAGACGAAGGTTTTTAACCAGTGTGTGTTGCCAGTGATGACATATGGTACTGAGACGTGGTCTCTAACGGCTGGCCTTTTAGAAAAGTTCAGAGTCACACAACGAGCCATGGAGAGAGCTATGCTCGGAGTTTCTTTGCGCGACAGAATCCGAAATGTGGAGATTCGCCGAAGAACTAAGGTCACCGACATAGCTCTCAGAATCTGCAAGTTGAAGTGGCAATGGGCAGGCCACATCGCTCGAAGAACCGATAACCGTTGGGGAAGAAAGGTTCTCGATTGGCGACCACGAACCGGAAGACGCAGCGTTGGCAGGCCTCCCACTAGGTGGACAGACGACATTGTGCGCGTCGCAGGTAACCGGTGGATGCAAATAGCCAATTGTCGTTCATTGTGGCGTTCTAAGGGGGAGGCCTATGTTCAGCAGTGGACGTCTTCCGGCTGATGATGATGAGTAAGTGTAAATTACTATAAAGAAGGAAGAGGAAAATAATTGTAACACGTGAATCATTTGCTTAGAGGAAGATAATAAAATTCCCCCTTCCCTCTAATATGGTTGAGGGGAGTGACGGCTGCTGCTCGAGTCAACTCGTGCGCGGGTGCTGCTTGGACTGGTCAGACTACTACCTATCCCTTGGGCCTTTTAGTTTGTTGTAATTTTTGTCGTAATTTATTATTTTCTTCTTTTCTCCCTTGCTTTACCTATGTTTCGAACGGCAGGACACACTATCGCTAATGTTGATTCAATTGTAACAAAACAAACAATGTTTAAAAAAGTGAAAACATTAATAGCCCGCTGAATTTCTTGCCGGATCTTCTCAGTTGAGGCCGCGTTTTGATCCGGTGGTAGCTTTTAAAAAAAATGACCATTCAAAAGTGCTAGCGTTAAACCTAAATATTTGAAATAAAGATTTTTGACTTTGACTTTGAAATTCTTCTTTGCCTCATTAGATAATAATACTTATTAAAAAAAATATCATGATAGGTAATACAAATTAAAAAGCCCAACTACACTAACAAAGATAGTCATTAACGGTATTCTCTAATTAACCTCTTCAATTCAAACTAATTGTAGCCGTATAAAAAGACGGCACTTAAGCTAACGACGACGCTTTCAATCAAAATGCTAATAAAATCGTTTAAATATGCACGTTTTGACGTGGACAATAGACTATTTGGTTTAATGGTGGTCTAGTTTCAGAAGTGGTTGGCAAAGATATATTGTTCACCCATTGTCAAACTCCGGTTGTTACTGTAAATTTGTGACCTAATTACTTACCTACTTAATATAGTAATCATTTTTCCTGACCTCGGAATTAACCTACACCATACTGTGCTCTTGAGATCACCGAAGTAGCACATGAATTTAGTAATAGTTTAGTTTGGTTAATATAAAAATAGTTTAGTTTTTAGTTACGTACTTAATATTATGTTCGGTCATTAAAAGTTTTAGAAACTTTGCCCAGCACCAACTGCCCACTGCGTGTCTACTAGCGCACGATTCAGCCTGAGCTTTCTTAGTCCGAAGCATTTAATAAACAACCTTAACGCGTTCTATTATGTGACAAATTAAATTATCATTGAAACATCTGTAGTCACACTAATGCAATTATTGTAGCGAGCGAGTCTGACCTTTATTGCCTTAAAGTTTTGGTTTAAAATTACATTTCAACTTTAAGCTCGGAGTCCGAACAATTTTTTTTTGCTATCACAGGTAAAAATATCTTGACTCGACTTGCTCACTTGCTCGCTCACTCGCTCAGTGAAAATGCGACGCAGCGCGGTTTGTACGCGTCGCAGCAATCGTTACGAAACATTTGTGTAATTTGTAACTATAAAGTATAATATTCAATGAAATATAAACATAATCACGTTTCATTGTGTATAGTTAGTGAATGTGCGTCTCCCAGCCGTCCAATATGTGTTTCCATTTATGAAAAATAACTTTTAAAATACTTGTGTATCGTCTGTGCAAAAAGTTGTGCTGTGCATTTTTAAAACAGGATTTTGTGGATATAACAGTTTTATGGTACGTTATAGCATACAATTACGATGTAATTTCGCTATTTGAGCGTGTGATTTTAAAGCACAAGAGTAAAAGAACAAAGGCCTTCGCATTAAACTAGTTTTGAAAGTAAGCGGCTTAAAATTTCGTTGGTGTATCGGTCGGTAACGAGGATGTTTAGATTGAATATCTTTGCCTGTTTTTTTTTAGCACAAAAAAATGCGTGCGGCTCCCCTCCCCCCCACGAACGCAAATAGTGATGTTCATTATAAAAAAGATATATTTCATTTCTTTGATGTGTTCCTTGTAATTCTTTCTTGTTTTTTTTAATAAAACTGCCTTAAACGTGATAAGCAATTGTATTTTATTATCCTACTTACCTTCAATCTGATATCACTATAGATAAATTATATATCAAAGGCTTAGTATGTATAATGACTATTCCCGAATAAAAGATGAGGTAAAATAATACGAGATTAGTTCCTAGAAGAAAGCTGTGTACCTACTTTGTGTTTAAAAAATAATGAATTTAAATAAAGTTAGCACTAATAATAATAATATCCTGGGACAATTCACACACGGTCATCTGATCCAAACTAGGCAGAGCCTGTACTATGGAACCAGACCACTGATACTAATACATATATACTTTTTTTTTGTAAATACATACTTATATAGATAAAACACCCAGACACTTGGTGGGAATCGAACCCACGACCTGTTGGTTAGCAGACAGGGTCACTAACCACTAGACCAACGGGCCCGTCAATTGTTAATATAATGTTAATAATAATGTTAATGTTAAGGTTTACTTTTATTTTTTCATCAATAGTCTATCGTTAACTACAGCTCGTAACCAATCCGGGTCAGGTAGTCCATAGCGTTCGATTAATAATACTGACTCCCCAACCAACCTATTTTAATACCAACCCACCAATAGGGGATACTAAAAACGCTTGGCCGATCCCCCGCTCTCTAATTTGCTTCTAAATTCCTGGGTCCAGAGACAGACCAACTTCTTGGCCTGTCTTTTTTTTTTTTTTGGGATTGATAGACGCTGTTAGCCATTGCAGCTTCATCGGACAATAGGAGGCGAGCGCTTGAAGCGCTCTAGCCTTTACGGCAGAAGTAGCGACGAGCACAAGGGCACCTCAGGGAGGCACGGCCTCGGCTTGGGCTGTCGCTTAAGAGAGGGCTGAGTTTACCACCGGTTCACAACGCGCCCCCACTGAGAAGAACCGGCAAGAAACTCAGTGGGGTGATGCACGTCGTTGCGGTCGCATACGTACGACCCTTCGGCCTCGCTGGCGAGACCGGTGTCTGATACTTGGCCTGTCTCTACCTCTTAACTCTCATCCAATCCGTGCCTTTGGTAACTTAACTATTCCGCCTAGTGGTATAGCGCCAAGTGCTCTTACCGAATATTTTGGTACCAATGAGCACCCCCACATAATCAAGGCAAGTACTGTATATACTTGCAGATTCTGTGAATATTAAAAAAAGAGTCAATACAAAGTGAATTGTCTGGAAATAGCGTAGCCTACAACTCCAAACTGGCACAACTATGGCGTAGATATCTTCAGGAGCTCTGTCTCTCGAAGTGTTAGAGCTAAGAGATTGTATCCGTTAGCATACCTTAGTCAAAAGGCTAACGGATCCAAGAAGCTCGAAATACGTTCCGGTGATACCGGTCATAATATGTCGGTGGCTGGGGATCATACTTTGTTCCATTAGCTACCCGTACAGAAAGGTATTAACTTTCAGGTCATTCATCTAACGATATCATTATATAAAGGATCTGGATTCTACAGAACGATACAACTCTATCATAGATATAAGAGTTCAAGTCCGGTAGAATAACCCAGGCAGTTAAAACTTGCTGGATATGTAACTGCTCGGAGAAAGAGGTGGCAGCGCAAAAGTATCCCTAGTGGTCACTGGCCCTAGATAATCTAAAGCAAGAGACCAGACGAGTTTCAACTAGGCGACGTCCAATAATGACTTCATGGTATGCAAATACCATAAAGTCATTATTAGCTTTAGTATTAAAGCTCACACGTACCAAGTAAAGAAGTTCGTAAGGCGAAGGGCAGGTCATGGAGATCACTGACAATCAATAGCTTCCTGGGGGATATGAGGCTCATCAAAGCAATAAACTCTGCAATGGTTAGTCCGCTTAGATCCATTGGGGATGACCAAGGTAAGTTATTGTTACTAGGAAGGAAACACGCGTATGTTTCGAAAGCATACTGGATTCAGTGGAGCTACGAAATGTGACTGGTAATATCATCTTCTAAAAGAACCTGATAACTAATGGACCTTATGATAAGATGCTTTGTGATACGGTGAATGTAGTAAGTATACATGTTTAATAAGAGGTACCAAGTACACATACAAACAAGGGAAAGGTGGAAGTGAGGGCTGGTGAACTCATCTCTTGTTGTTCACTGAGAGCTCTAAAATAGAGTCAAATACAGGGGCAGGGATTTACTCCAAGGCTGCAGCGTCAGTCATAGCGCGGAGCATTATGCACAGTAGCAGTATTTGAAGCGGAAACATATGAGAAAATTGACACAAAATTTCAATGACAAGTATCATCATAGGCAAAAGACATTTGCATTCTCAGTGACAGGCAGTTTTGAAGACTTTGAAGTCGCTCAGAATTGTTTCAAATTGGTCAAAGAAGGTGTCACAGACATCTGGGAAGACACAACGTTGGCCTTATCTGAGTATCTGCAGGCCTAGCACGACTTGCAGTCTTGACAGCTTGGTGTGGCATATGACGTAGTTTACGACACCAAAACGACACGACACGTTATTCTCTATACAGACAGAAATGCGTAATAGTGACGTCAGACTCACAATTATTTGCTAAGCCGGCTGGACAATAAGGTGTCGAAGGTGTTGAGATGGTAGATAAACTATAGAGAGCCCACTCGCAAATACATATATCTATGTGGCCCTAAACTATTAGGAATCCCTAGATAGATCACAGAACAAATCACTAAGCACTATAATAATACGCACATGCTAGGAAAGAAGAAATGAAAGAATGAGATAAGCCTAAACCAGTGCAAAACCACTAACTACTATAATAATACGCACATGCTAGGAAAGAACAAATGAAAGAATGGGAGAGGCCTAAACCACTGTAAAACTTCTTTTTGCACAAGGAAAGATTGTGGGGTTAAATTGTTTAACCTAAACAGCCCACAAATTAGGCACCTATTGAGAGCGCTCACGGGCCATTTTGGTACCAAAAAACACCAACACAGAATGAGGACAAGTACTGTAGATACTTGCAGATTCTGTAAAGGTAAAAACGAGTCAATGCTACACATATTGTTTAACTACGATACTCTTGCAAGACCTGGGTTAAATTGTCTGAGAATAGATTATCATACACTAAATGACGTACACCTCTAAGGTGGAGGAATGGCATACCTTGAGAAACTCTTTAACACGTCAGCAACAGAGTAAGTGCTAGGGCATGCACAATGGATCCAACTGAGTTGAAGTGCGTTCCGGTGGTTACTAGACCCAATTCATAACATCAACAAAAGAATGGAAGCTGGAGCAATCGTGCGTAACGTATAAGGACCCCTTCGATCCGACACGTTAGCAACAGAATAAAGGATAATGGACCCAAGTGGTTCGAAGTGCGATCCGGTATACCCATTTATTTATATAGACAATAATACAATTTTGTTATCATCTACAACAGGGATTCCCAAACTGGGTTCCGCGGAACCTAGGTGTTGCGTAGAATTGTCATCAGGGTTCCGCCTAAAATTATTCAATAATGTGGTTCAATTATAACACTTTTCTTAATAAAAAATGTTCTTACATAAATTTCAGTGTTGATTTGTTGATTACAAATTTGATATGGGGCTCCATAAAATATAAGGTACTAGCGGTCCGGTACGTGCTTCACTACGTATAAAGTGAAACATTAATAGTGGTACACAATATGTTTTTTGTTCAAATAAACTGTTTAAATTAACTGTTCTGTTTTTTCAAATAAAGAAACACACATGCATACATATTATTTACTTCAACAGTTCAAAACATACCGCTTGTGTAAATACTTTTGACAATTTAATTCAAATAAAGCCTGTAAACGATATGAAACACCGACGGCTCGCTAAAAATATAAACACAAAGCAATAATTATCGCTGACAATTTGCTTTATTCGAAGCACGTCCAAAATGAAATGACCGCATGAATGACATAACAACATGCTTTTACTGTCAACACTGAAAAAAGTTTTAATTCTGAAAAAAGGTCAATTTGACAGCAAAATCCCCATTTGAAAATGTGGTAAATGAAGAACCGCTCTACCGATTTAGTGCAAACTTCACATAAACCATCTACTAAATAGTCCGAACAAAGCCTAAACATTTAGTTTGGATAGGTGAGCCCGTTCTTGAGTTATAAAATTACAACGAAAAGTGGCATTGATTTTTATAGATATAGATTTGGTTGGTGTTCCGTTATCTTTAAAGTTTAGGAACCCCTGATCTACAAGACAGTTTCCGTAGATTCTACGGCTGCGTTACCATTTATCAAGATGGATGATGTTTAAGCAGTAGCTCATATTTAGTAAATAAAAATTGTCTGCATTTGTAAATAGCATAAGAATGATTTCTAACATGTACTGCGAATGTAGTGACCGCTACAAATAAGCTGATGAGAACTACAATTATTTGATGCTAGCTTTCCGCTACGTTCAGCGTAACTTAACACTGACTGTTTATTGAGTGTGGGAGCGGGCATTATTACTATGTTACACCCGAGTTACGATCAAGACAACACAATTGTAGATTTATATTATCTGAGACAAACTACCTACTTAGTAGGAATATGACCGGATGCCTGGAAATATTCCCATGTTTTTGGTAAATTACAGACCATATTGGAATCGAATATTGCCGGCAAGATAACTGAAATATGGAAATTTACCGGGCGCAGTAGGCATTATTCCCACTCTTTGGGAATCTATCCATCCGGGCACGGTACACCACTACTTAGGAAATAAAAAAAAACCGAAAGCCGCTTGAATCTGTTTGGATATTAAAACTGGCTATCAATTTTAATACATATTATGTAATGTAACCCCTTTGTATTCCAACGGAATGATAAAAATATTCTGTATTCTGACAGTGTTGTAAAGACTATGTACTTACATTGCCGATAGAAGCTACATACTATCGAAATATGAATGAAAAACTATCTGACCCGTGCAGCTCACCACTTGAATCACTCTATATATTGCTGAAACTGCATTAAAATCCGTTGCGTAGTTTAAAAGATCTAAAAGCGTACTAACAGCGGGAGAGGCTTTGTTTTATACTACGAGTATGTACCTAAAGATATTGAATTTGAATACATATAAACTCTGTAAGTATATAATAAAATAATGCGGTAACAGCTCAGTGGGCGAGCGCTTGCCTTGGAAACAAGGTGCGCAGGTTCGAACCCCGGTTCGCACCTCTGATTACTTCAATCTATCATGTGCGAATCGTCTTTGTGCGATTGTTACTAGCTTTCGGTGAAGGAAAACATCGTGAGGAAACCTGCATGTCTAAGAACGCCTAACTAGCTCTCGAATGACGTGTGAAGTCCGCCAACCCGCACTTGGCCAGCGTGGTGGACTATGGCCTAAGCCCCTTCATCTTGGGGGGAGGCCCGTGCCCAACAGCGGGACATAACAAGGGCTGGTATTATTATACATACGCGTCGAATAGAGAACCTTCTTTTTGAAGCCGGTTAAAAAAAGATTATTTAATTAGTCATCTATTACGACACCCAAAACGAGAGGAGTTGGTTGTTTGCTATTCTTATCCAGACACCCCACGGACATGAAATAAAATCATATTCTAGGATAGGTATCATTAGGTCACTGGGCATAAATGACAAAAAAAATATTTTTAAACACACAAGTATGTCGGTTATTGACCCCAGCGATGGTCGTACGACCCGCGGACAGACAAGTCTTTATTATTTAAGAACAACGCCCCTCTGTCGTGTAGATTACTGTTAAATTGGCAAAATGCGTGCTCGTTATACCGGGTATACGCGTTATACCGGGTATCCCAAAATTCGTAGCTAATTTTGGGACATCATTTTGTTTTGTAATTTACAAAAGATGGTGGCCAGTATCTTATCTTTATCCTTTTGAGTATCTCTTCAACAAAGATAAAAAAAATCTAAATATGCTCTTCAAGCAGAATTGAATGAATATCAGCGCTTTATATGTGATGTTGATCGCAAAAAGCATAATTTACTATTTTCATTATGTCCGTTACGTCCCTTCCTTTGTAGGTTTTATATTTTTACATGCATGTTTGGGTTAAGTACGTCTTTGTGCACTAATTTTCTGTACCTGTTTTATAATAATGTGTAATATTATTGTGTGCAATAAAGAATAAGAATAGACTCCCACCCACACCATAAATCCACCTTCTTATACTCCTAATACAGGTTTTTTAAACTTAAAAGGAGAATCCCAACCCCTGTAAAAATGCACCTCCCTACCAAATCTTGTACTTACTGTATTTGTTTTTTAATTTTTTTGATACGTAGACTTTATATTAATAATAATTATATTAAACAAATCACCTCAGCGCTTTCATAAGTAAGTGACAAATTTACTGCAATTTTCGTATAAAACAATAGAATTTCATGAACGCGGCCGTATTTACTAAACGAGCTATTGTTCTTTTTTTATTGTTCTAAATTCAAATTTGTTTATTCTTCTTGCAAAACATTTTTACAATGGCGGGAAATTTATTTTTAACAGTAGGTAAGTACTGTTATCCGATCCGATATTTGTTGATATCCAGCACAGTAACATGACACACAGTTTAAAAAAAAAAGTGATAAAATGACAAGCCCGCTGAGTTTCTTGCCGGATCTTCTCAGTTGAGGTCGCGTTGTGATGCGGTGGCAGTGAGCTGTTATTACTACGTAATAACAGCTCACTGTGCGGTGGTAGCTTTTTTTAAAAAAAATATACATGACCTTTCAAAAGTGCTAGCGTTAAGCCTATTTGAAATAAACTATTTTTGAGTTTGAGTTTGTTAACCGACACCCCAAGCCTTTTCGTCCCTGTAGTCATTCAATAAAAAAAAACTGCTTGTCGTCATTCATTCGAAAAAAAAAACTAGTTCGATGGCTCTCTGTAGGTATCTGTAAATACAAAGTAAATGTTTGTAAATCTTGTAGAGAGCATTGTAATTAATGAAAACCCAAACTCAAGAAACTAAGTACTGTGTAGTGTGACTAGTGGCGGTGGGACTGGCTATGGGCAGACGTGGCGCGTACCATCAGGCGAACATCATACTACTTAGTTTTGTCACTAAATTGATCAAACTTTTTTTTTGCAAATAGCAATACATTTGCAAGCTTGCGGGCCGTTTGCTGTTTCCTTTCCATCTCCCGGCTTGGTTCGTCTTCAGCCGCCGGAAGACTCATTGCAGAACAAAGGCCTTTCCCTTAGGGTTGCCATAATCTTTACTCGTGGCTTGCCGTCTTAGGGATTGCAATATAGGTTAGTAGTAGTCCGTGGTAGGTAAAACAATAGAAATAGGCTGGGAAAACAAGAAGACGGGCGTCTTCTTGTTTTTCCTTAGTCGCCGCCTACGACACCCAACGAGATGGATGAGTGCTATTCTTACACGTCCGCGTACCCCACGGAATAGATCCGCCGTGGTTTGGTCCGTGTTTGTGTTTTGCTTAACTTACAATGCTCTATAAACTACTCATTCCAACAGTTGACACGATTCTCTCAATTGTCTGTGAACGCGTCAATTGACCATGAATTGACCTCGCGTCAAAGACAACACTATGAAGACATGATACGTCGGCGCATCTTATCTAAGGTTGCCAACCGTCCCAAGTTCTGCAGGACTGTCCCGTAATCACAGATAAACACCCGCTTTGGGTCATAACGTCTGGCCTATTATTTGTTGGATTTCTGTACACAACATATACAACTTTTATTATATTTTTGCTTTTTATCATTTATATAAAGTATTTCATTCTTGCAGCAAACTAAAATACTTTTGAACTTTGTGTCCGTCCTCATAGCATACCTAATCACTCGTCTCCAATGATAAGTAAAATATCATTGCTCGTCTCTAATATATAGTGAAAGCATAATAATGTGTTTGCGTTTCCCGTAATAATACCGGTAATTTGGCGGCAAAATGGCAGCCATTTTGTAACAATGGCGGTTCAATTCGCACACAAGATGTCAGGGGTCGGGGAAAGTGTAGGTTTATGGAAGTTTATGCAACAATAAAATCATGCTCGCCACTCGATCTTTACATTTACAGAATAATATGTTTTATATGTATTGCAATAGGTACAGTTCTTCACCAATCGTCAGCAATGGTAAACTGTAATAGCACATGAGTAACTTACTTAATAATGTGGTAATAGGCAAGGTGGTAGACGCTGATCAGAGTGAATGACGTCAATCCTGTGTAAATAAACAACTGTCAAACTGTCATCTCAACTTTTTCTTTCATACAATGATTCACTTTTATACCTAGACAGATGTTTATTTTTACACCGCCGTAGTGACGTCACAAAATGGCGCCATGCACCGGCCATCGTTTTGGAACGAAATTCAAACTCTATTTTAAAAATTGAAAATATTGCTATTCATTGTAAATTTAATACAAAAATATGATTATTTTCGGCAATAGTAGACCCGTAAGTATATTATAGATAGAGAATTTTTTCAAAATTAGTCATCATCCCTATTGTAGATACAAACAAGCTGAATAACTCATTCTCATACTATGAGTAGACAGCGTTACTCACAAAATATCGCTAATCACTGCAGTTCGCGTTTGGATCGCTAAGCTGATGGCTGAGACCCTGATAGAATGCTGATTTATAGATTGACGGGCAGTTTGGTCTAGTGGTTAGACACCCTGGCTGCTACCCGATGGGTTGTGGGTTCGATTCTCGCCAAGTGTCTGGGTGTTATTTATTTGTTGTTGTCTGGCTTCCATAGTACAGGCTTTGCCTAGTTTGGGATCGTGATTGTGATTGTCTCAAGATATTATCATAGATCGATGTCGAGAAAAGAAAACGGACAAGACGGTAGTCATACTTGATTAAAAAAAAAAAAAAACCGTGTCACTTAAAGAACTAAGAATACTATAGATCTCGTATCGTAGAAATCTTTAAGCAGGCTACAGAGCGTGCTAAAGATATGCTAAAAGTAATACAAAGAGTATTATTTTTTTATTTATTTTATTCTTCATGCACAATTGTACATAGGCGGACTTAAGGCCTTAGCATTATATTACTACTAGGTAGTTCAAAAAGAAGGCTAACAGGCACCGTGCGGGATTTTCAAAACGTATTTTAATGTATTGCCATGCTGGACTTATAAAAAACTATTCTTTTTTTGCCATAGACCACTAAGGAATGTTTAAAAAAAAAACTATCCTATCCCAAAATCCAAGGTGTATCAAAGGCTTCTTACCTGGGCTCCGTGCCATCGCGTCGTCTAGTCGTGATCGTGATGATTCTTTAAGGCTCGGTATGTCTATTATTGTCCATAGAAAGTCGTTTAATGTGTTTTTAGCCTTATCCAGGTAAAATCTTATGGGTTACTTTCAGATGACGTAATGTTTGGGCGCATAGCAATTAAAGACAAAAGAGTTAAACTATTGTATTTGAGTCATGGTTTGTAACTTTATTATCAATCCTTTATTTCCAATCTACTTTTGTATTAATTTACTTTATTAAAGTTTACTGTAACAAGTATAATCTAACGGTGCCGTTCTGGCTGCATAGCGAGTAAGTAGGTAGATAAGTATATCAATTATGTTGAATTAAAAAAATCAATAATAACCGCATACGACTACGGCAGTAGAAAAAAAGTGAGTTAATTATAATTACATTGTTATTATTATTGTCACACACTCAAGCGAAAACTCATGGACATGTGCATGCTCCCTATATTAACATACAGTGCACCGACGTGGTCTTTGACTAACATCCTGAAGTCCAAACTCAAGGTATGCCAACGAAATATGGAGCGTAGTATTCTTGGTGTTAAATTAACAGATCATGTTCGAAACACCATTCTGCGCTCCAAAACACAGATCACCGACGTAGCACGAAGAGCTGCAAGTCTGAAGTGGGACTGGGCAGGTCATGTCTGCCGCATGTCGGATGAGCAGCGGGCCCACATAGCGACATTTTGGAGCCCCGATACAGCGACGCGAAAACGCGGCAGGCCTTGAAAAAGATAGCGCGACGACCTAGATGCCTTCCTTGCAGATTGGCCGATAGAGGCGGGTAATAGACCAAGATGGAGGGAAAGGAGGGAGGCCTTTGCCCAACAGTGGGACAGAACAGGCGGACATAATAATAATTATAATTAAAGTAAATTGTCATTTGTGACTGCGGCAATTAATCCTCTCTCTTTCTTTCTTTCTTTCTATGAAATTGACTAATGATGATTATTCTTGAACACTCTACTTAAAAAATACGCTACCGTTCAGACGAATAACAATTGACAATAAACACAGCTCTAGTATCGAACAGTCGCATTAACTCGACTTCCCACGCTTAAAAAACAAAAAAAGCTTCACGAATTTGTTGACAAACCACTACCAGCGGGAGGTGAACGACCGCGAGTAATCGTTCAATCACTCA
The DNA here is from genome assembly GCA_911728495.1 of Furcula furcula. Taxonomy (NCBI): domain Eukaryota; kingdom Metazoa; phylum Arthropoda; class Insecta; order Lepidoptera; family Notodontidae; genus Furcula; species Furcula furcula. The sequence continues at coordinate 11,081,280 of OU452269.1, read as the reverse complement.
TTCATCAGAGTAATATAATCTTCTGTCTGACGTTGCATTGCAGATTAACTCCCATCATCATTAGTATATCGATGCCCATCACTAATTTAAATTGTCACATGGTCTAAATTCAAATTTGCGAATTGCTTTTTGAAGTGAAACTTCTTATGCGACTTCCAAAAATGTTATCATTTAACGCGTTAGACGTTATGCGTCAGACGTTAAGCGTTAAATGATAGGTGTTAAACGTTAAACGTTGAATTTGTTAAGGTTATGAAAGCGCTCATGTGACGCCGCCGTCACTGAGTGAGTGGGTGAGTGAGTGGGTGAGTGAGTGGGTGAGTGAGTGGGTGAGTGAGTGGGTGAGTGGGTGAGTGGGTGAGTGAGTGGGTGAGTGAGTGGGTGAGTGAGTGGGTGAGTGAGTGGGTGAGTGGGTGAGTGAGTGGTTGAGTGAGTGGGTGAGTGAGTTGGTGAGTGAGTTGGTGACTGAGTGGGTGAGTGGGTGAGTGAGTGGGTGAGTGGGTGAGTGGGTCAGTGAGTGAGTGAGTGAGTGACTGGCCGACCGGTATCGTACAGAGTCGTACAATACAGAGCGAGAGTCAAGTTTCACTTCTTCCGCGCGGAGGGACTCCACGCACGCACATTTTTTTTTCGGAAAAGGCACAAAAAAAATTCGAATCCGAGTGTTTCCGATTTTATTGTTCAGTTCGTTAAGGATTATCAAGGATTTTTCGTAAACAAAGAAGAAGAAGAAGAAGAAGAAAAAACGTTTATTTGACATATACACACAGAAATTGTACAAACCAAGCGAAAAAGAAACTAAAAAAAGAAAACATACAAAAGGAAGTAAAGCTTTAATTCGAGATTATTATTCGAATTCCAGTGGTATTTTACATAGATTTCTAATGCACGCACAGTCTGTTTCATCATCATCAACAGCCGAAATACTCAGGGTTGCCATCCCCACGTTTAGCAGTATAGGGACAATCCAATAGAAAAACGCTGCCCGCCCGTCTTCCTGTTTACCCTTAGCCGCCTGCCTCTTACAGACAGAAGGGACGGTGCCATTCTTACCCGGACGGGGTGACCGACCTTAAACCGAGATTTTTATTAACGACAATTGACTATTTGCTACTCGCACAATGTAGTCAATCCTTCTAGTGGGAGGCCTACCTACGCTGCGTTTTCCGGTTCGTGGTCGCCACTCAAGAACCTTTCTTCCCCATCTGTTATCAGTTCTTCTAGCGATGTGGCCTGCCCATTGCCACTTCAACTACAGCTTCTGAGAGCTATGTCGGTGACTTTAGTTTTTCTGCGAATGTCCTGATTCCGGAGTTTGCCGGGCAAAGGTTCGTTATTTTATGCTTTTTAGATAATTTACTTTGAAGTCGGTTTTTATTTTTTATAAAATAGTTTATTTAACACTTTTTAGTGACATATTTTACCAAGATACGTATCAGCACTAGAACGCAACTCGAACGTCTACGTTACAGTAACTTACTGAAAACATAAAAAGTTTATATCTCTTAAACTACTAGACCAATTTTGATGAAACTTGTACTCTACCCTAAGTTGAACAATACTCTAACTATTGCAAAAAGAATTTTCGAAATCGGACTTGTAGTTTCTGAGAAATCGGCGGTCAAACCTACATACATACATACACTCATAAAATTTGGTAAATTTCTTTAGAAGCCCACATAGACTAACATATATTAATATTACGCATTTTTATCAATATTACATACATACGAGTCGAATAGAGAACCTTCTTTTTGAAGCCGGTTAAAAATACTTCATGATCTGTCCGCTATGTCAACTTTTGTTTAGAAACAGCCATTTTAAATCTGTCAGCATTTCCTTATAAAATATTTGCTTAATTAACTACAGGTTTTATTAGTTTATTAAGTAAATACAGCTGTTAGCGTATAGCTTTTATGGTCCGTTCGGGCAAAACAGCTGTTCGCGCCGGATGCGGCCATCGACCATACACGCCGGATGGAGATGGATTAAATTATTGTTTTGCCCAAAGATGCAATAGCAGCAGCCATTTTTATTTTTTCCAGCGTTTTTATTTATACATATACTAGAAGTATGCTTATGGAATTTATAAGTCAAGAGTATGTCTGATATTGAGCTTGCATTTTTCTTTGTATCGGAATTTGTTGCCCATTCCTATCTGGCTTTCATGAGGTTCCTTTCTTGATTCTTCTTCTGGCCTCTGGCATGTTTCTCTAAAATACTTTAGGTATGCATTATAAAAACCGCAATGGACTGAACGAAGATTTCGTGGTGATTTTTTTATATAAAACTTACTGATAAGACAAATATGGACAGCTGTTGTTTTCTTGCTCGACAAGAAATGCCATAATTAGAAGTCTATTGAACCCAGGATTGTTTTATTTACACACTGCTGCTTTCCGGCAGAATATCTGGCACTGCGTTGTGGTACTACCAGATAGCACAAGGGGACGTACTAAGGGAGGAGGTGTACGTCCCCTTATTGTTTTAATAATAATAATACCAGCCCTTGTTTATGTCCCACTGCTGGGCACGGGCCTCCCCTCAAGATGAGGGGGCTTAGGCCATAGTCCACCACGCTGGCCAAGTGCGGGTTTGCGGACTTCACACGTCATTCGAGAGCTAGTTAGGCTTTCTCAGACATGCAGGTTTCCTCACGATGTTTTCCTTCACCGAAAGCTAGTAACAATCGCACAAAGACGATTCGCACATGATTCATTGAAGAAATCAGAGGTGCGAGCAGGGGTTCGAACCTGCGCACCTTGTTTCCAAGAAAAGCGCTTGCCCACTGAGCTGTTACCGCATATTTACCGCCGCTGGTACCGCCTTATTGTTTAGTCTGTAATTATTTGCCACATCTGAGAAAGCTTCTAGCATAGTATAATAAAAACTGTTGTATTGACTTTTACTCTCTTCTGGCAGAACGGGACAGGAGGAAGAGATGTCGCTGGCGGATGTGACGTCAGCGTGCAGTTCTCCGACGCCGGAGACGTGTCCTGAGTGCGACACCAGCGCCTCTGTCACTTCCGATCTGCACAAGGTATGGACGATGTTAAGATGGTCACTCCATCTCGCCTGAACCCTGAGCATGATCAATAGCTTCTTTCTTACAGTTCCTTTAAAAATCATCTTTCCATTTGGTTGAAGGTTTTACTATAGATTGTTTTACGAAGAATACGTTGTAGCATCTATTTGATCTTGTACCACCATATTCTTTTTGTTACCGGAGTGCTAGACGCCGGCAAGGCCTCCAACGCTTTATCACTGATACTCCAACTTGCCGCACTAAGCGATTCACTTCCTCTTTCCTCATCCGCACGGTCAAGCTGTGGAATTCTCTCCCGGACACCGTTTTCCCAGCAACATATAACTCGGGTTTATTCACACAAGTGCACTCTCTCTGCTTTTATCTCTCACAAGCCGATGGGATGCAAAACCGACACGACCGGGGAGAGATAAGCTAGCAATGTGACCAAAAATTACCCTTCGTCAGAGTTAGCAAAAATTACCCTTCGTCAGAGGTACAAACTAAGGTTAGTTTACAATGCTGTGGCAACCACTCGCCGCAAAAACATAATGCCGTTGAAGCGTTATATGGCAGAATATTTTTGCCCGACTGCCCCAGGAGGAGAGTCATGTTTTTCGAGAGTATGTATGTATATGTCTATTTCCTTGGCACGGCCTATAGCCTGAACGGCTCGATGGATTTGGACTTATAATATGCCATTAGATTCGTCACTAGGTGGACAGACGACATTGTGCGCGTCGCAGGTAACCGGTGGATGGAAATAGCCAATTGTCGTTCATTGTGGCGTTCTAAGGGGGAGGCCTATGTTCAGCAGTGGACGTCTTCCGGCTGATGATGGTGATGATGATGAGATTCGTCTCAATCGTGGGAGTGACATAGGCTATATATTTTTTCAAAAATCTTATATGGTGGCCAACAGTCGCCATTTTGTATTTTTTTACTTCCAAAAACATCAACATAGGTATCAAATGAAAGGTCCTAGCAAGACGAGTTGAAATATATGAACTTACATGTGTTTTATGTATGTATAATGTAATTTAAGTTCATTTAGTTTGTTCACGGGCTTCATATATAATGTATGCTTGTAAAATTATACTTTTTGTACAATTAATATTATTAACAATTCCAGTACCAAGTCGCGTGCACATGCAAGCCGTCGTCGGTGCAGTACGCGTGCGCTGATGACCCTGGACCCCCTCCCCCCGCGAAGACTGATACACCCCCTGCGTTGCCACCACGCCCCCCGACCAGCGTGCTGGCTGCTACTAACAGAAGAACTAATGGTATGTTCATACATGCAGATACCGCTCGTAGTTTTCTTTGAGACATTGACAGTTTTGACAAGGAATTGAGTTCGATTGAAATTGGCATTGCTTTTGATGTTCTAGTCCTAGAGTAGTCTAGTTGGTCGAAAAATAAGTACTTTTATATAAACCTTGTCTAGTTGGTCGATAAACCTCACTAATAGTCGAGAACGGCTTCAGCCTGATATTTTTTTTAATTGTGCCACCCCATAAGCTAAATTTTTTTTTTAAATAATAGGTTCGTTCACAAAAGCTTAACCAGATAGATTGAAGTTCAACAAATATTTCCTCAAACCGATTTATTTTTTAATGAAATCCTCCATTTATCAAACCATTTAGAAAGACACATTGACTCACTATATTGAAAGAAATCACTGAATTTTATTGTTGCATGGTTGGTTTATGTTTTCCGGCCATTTATTTCGAGTTTTTATTGGCTTTGGTCGCAAAAATGTATTAGCCACACTTCGCAATTCCATATAAGAGTAACAATGCATACAGGTGAAACCACCTATTCAAACATAAATATTCCCACGAAGAAGATATTTTGAAATTGGAACATGCATTGAATTTGAAAGATAAAAGCTTTTGTAATCCAAAACTACCTGTTCTATGAAAAAAAAAGTAATTGTAAAGCTTTTTTTTATCTGTGCCCTATCTACCCGCCTACGCAAAATCCATAAGTCACAATCCTATACATTTATTTGAAGACCTTTCTACCTGGAAATTGTAAGGACGTATTGCTTCTGCGCGAATCGGCCATTGTCAGTTCACATAACCTTACATCGTAAACTGAATAATGCAACAATTTTGTTTACCGCGAATAAAACTATGTATTAAACGTTGGTTTTAACATAAACTTTAATCATCTCAAGCTGTTACAACAATATAATAACTTGTGTCATTTGTTTTTGTAATAAAAACAAAGAAAGGAGGGAAAGTTACAAAAAAAAAATTAGATTTAAATTCAGAATTGTGATTGATGGAATTGATTTTTTTATAAGTAGTAACGCGCCAAAGTGATTTTTTATATACAGCCAGTGATTGTAATTAGTTTTGTTTTTGAGTGTAAAGAGGTCATTGTTCTTTACGCTTCGTTTGCGTGGGGGTGTAAATATCGATTAGTTGGTATGGCGCGCAATTCAAAGTTCCTTACTGTGCAATAATAAATACTGAACTTATCGCTTAAGTTAACAAAATCTGAAAAAGATCTAACTAAATCAAAATACAGTCAGAACAGCAGATAAGTAATTAAAAAAACAATATTTAATGGTTGAAAATATGAGGAAAAATAAAGAATATTCAGTGGATAAAGTGAATCAATAGTGATGCAAGCGTGTGGTATTATGCAAGTAGTACAATACCAAGTATCGACTCCAAGATCGACGATCGCAGCGGACGTAGCACAACACTATGTTCCACCGCCACCGTATTTCGGTAATTCCTACGGGTAATTCCAATTTTAAAAGGCCTTGACGCCTTGTCATATTTTTTTTATGGTCTGGTACCGACACTTTTAAGCCAATATGGTGTCGTCATTACCCGGAAGATTTCCATTGCATATAGGCCTCCCCCTTGGAACGCCATAATGAACGACAATCAGCTATTTACATTATTTGTATCCGACGCAACGGTTGTCTGAGATTCGCACAATAAAAAATTCAAAAAATTCAAAATTCAAATTTTTTATTTCAAATAGGCTTAACGCTAGCACTTTTGAACGATCATTTTTTTTTAAAGCTACCACCGGATCACAACGCGGCCTCAACTGAGAAGATCCGGCAAGAAACTCAGCGGGCTTGTCATTTTTTCACACATTTTTTTTTTAAACAATGTTTGTCTTTTCACAATTAGATCAGCACCAGCGACAGTGTGTCCTGCCGTTCAAAATATCAAATAAAATAAAAAATACGACGAAAATACAACAAACTAAAATGCCAAAGGGATAGTAGTCGGACCAGTCCCCCCAAGCAGCACCCGCGCACGAGTTGACTCGAGCAGCAGCCATCACTCCCCTCAACCATATTGGAGGGAAAGGGGTGACCCGCCACACGAAGCCGCCACAAGCAAAGACTTTTCGATGGCGAGCATGACCGATCCAAAATCACAGTGGCACACGTTAAACATTTACCTTCTGCTGTTAAGCAGTGCCTCGTCAGGCAAGACACAAAGCACTTTAACATATTACCAACTTTTGTCACAAGTCGTCTAAGTTAGATACACACCAAGAATAATTTACAAGCTCAAGTGAATTGCCTATATCATCGGTCCTCCTAGTGGGAGCCTACACTGCGTCTTCCGGTTCTTGGTCACCACTTCAAAACATTTTATCCCTATCGGTTATCGGTTTTTCGAGCGATGTGGCCTGCCCATTGGCTATTCAACTTTCAAATTCGGAGAGCTATGTCGGTAATATTGGTACTTCGGCAAATTTCCTAATTTTAGGAATTTATGGCGAAAAGAAATTTCTAGCATAGCTCTCTCCTAAGCTCGTTGTGTAACTCTCAGCTTCTCTAAAGGGCCGGCAGTTAAAGACCAGGACTCAGTACCTTATGTCATTACTGGCAACACGCATCGGTTGCCAGTTATGCATAAAATTCACAACACCTAATGTCAAACAGGTGAAAACCAATGTTGATATCAGTGGAGATGTTTTGGACCCTGTAAATTCAACTGTATTCTTGGGCATTACTATTGACGCCAAGTTGCAATGGGACCCATATATTGAGAAACTGTCGGGTAGGCTAAGCTCGGCGGCTTATGCGGTTAAGAAAAATAGATATGTCACAGATGTTGAAACCGCTAGAATTGTTTATTTTAGTTATTTTCACAGTATTATGTCTTATGGCATATTGCTGTGGGGAACTTCTGCAGATCTTAACACCATTTTTATTCTGCAGAAAAGAGCTGTGAGAGCTATTTACAGTCTAGCTCCTACTGATACACTAAAGGCACAAATTTAAAGAAATAGATATTCTAACGGTTACGATAATATTTATTGAAACAAAATATTTACAGTTTATTTACAAATTTGGTTAATTCTAACGGTTATATCACAATATATTTATGAAAATTTGTTGTATGTAAAGAAAAATATAAGTGCTTTTGCAAAGAATAGTGACCATAATGTAAACACCCGGAACAAACACAATCTTGCTATACACTCTACGCGTCTCCGCAGAATTAGTAATTCGTTCATGGGCTAAGGTATACATTCCTATAATAAACTGCCACAGGATATCCGAGACCTACCAATTAATAAATTCAAAAGCACTATTAAAAGCCAGTTGTCAAAAAAGGGCTGCTATACGATCTCGGATTACCTGGAGGATAAAGCTGCGTGGGATTCATGCGAGTTTATAATTTTAAGACATCTTTTGTAATATTTACTGACAAAATTATACTTCTATTAAAAAAAATGACAAGCCCTCAGAGTTTCTTGCCGGATCTTTTCAGTAGAGGCCGCGTTGTGATCCGGTGGTAGTTGTAAAAAATTGACAATAATTATGTAAGTGCCCTCGTCAGGCCTATGCATAATAAATATATTTTGAATTTATGAAATTACGAGCTGATTTCGGGTGCTTTACATAAATGTTGAGAGAGCTATGCTCGGAGTTTCTTTGCGCGACAGAATCCGAAATGTGGAGATTCGCCGAAGAACCAAGGTCACCGACATAGCTCTCAGAATCTGCAAGTTGAAGTGGCAATGGGCAGGCCACATCGCTCGAAGAACCGATAACCGTCGGGGAAGAAAGGTTCTCGAGTGGCGACCACGAACCGGAAGACGCAGCGTAGGCAGGCCTCCCACTAGGTGGACAGACGACATTGTGCGCGTCGCAGGTAACCGGTGGATGCAAATAGCCAATTGTCGTTCATTGTGGCGTTCTAAGGGGGAAGCCTATGTTCAGCAGTGGCTGATGATGATGATGATGATGATGACATAAATGTTGATCAACGTTCCTTTGGAACGTTGCGTTGTTGAACGTTGCGTGGAACAACAACTTTGTGTAGGCAGTGGTTCCTTACGAGTTAGAACAATGCTGACCGACCACCTCATTGTTTGTAAAGTACGATGATCCATGCGTCAGATAGCCATGCAAACAGTCGGTATTGCGCCTGCCCTCTCCCCAGTCGTGTCGGTCTTCCGTCCCATCGGATTGTGAGAGTAAAGGAAGAGAGAGTGCACTTGTGTCTACGCAAGCACGCGTGCACTATAATATCTCCCGCGTAGCTGATCTTGCACCTTTGATTTGAAGATTGGATGCTGTAGTCGTATCGGTCAGGAGGACATAATTATTTATCGTGGGCAGCGTCGGTGGGCGGTGGCACAGGCGTGGCCGTGGGCGTGGGCGGTGCGGGGGGCTGCCGCCGCCGCAAGTACGCGTGGTGGTGTGTGGGCTGTGGGGCGCTGGCTGCCGCTCTGGGCGGGCTCTTGGCAGCTCAGCACATCCTGCTCCGAGCATATACCGCGTCGCCGCACCACCTCGAGACTGTGCCCGCAGCTGTTCCCGCCGCTATGGTGAGTGGATCCGTTAAGATATATCATCACAAAGGATCACTAGGTGGGTTCCTTGTGCAAGGAACCGTCCAGGTAGGCACCACCGCAGTGTCAGATATTCTGCCGCCAAGCAGCAGTGTGTAAACATTGCTGTGTTCGGGCGTGACCGAGACCGTATGTGCCCCCCCCCCCCCCTTATCTCCGAAGTTTGTGGAGGGAAAAAACTGAAATAATTCGGTATAGGTAATTTAAGTATAGATCTATATTTTACAGGATGTTTCTAAGTAGAACAAACTAAGTTAGTTTGTAGAGGTTTCTGTAATACTAATAAAACCTCTACAAACTTAGTTTTGCTGTTTTTTGCTATCTGAGGTGTTAGACGAATACTACAATAACTTTAATTGGTCCAAACATCGATATACATCAAACTTTATTTTAATCGGCAATTAACGCGATTTACCTTATATTTTGGCTTGACGTTTCGGCCGGGTTGCACCAGCCGTGGTCACAAGCAGAGTGGAATAAAGTTTGTTAATGGAACGCGAAATTCTTAAAATATACATCGATACTATGCGTTTCATCTAAGAATGTGGCGGCCATCTTGCCATTTCAAATATATAATTACTAAAATTATGTTTTAACTAAAATAGATAACAAAATAAGACATTACAATAAATAATCAAAACCGGGGCGAATTTTTCATTTTGTGTTTACTCTGCTGCCGGTACAAAAATCGTAAAAAACGAGTGAAGTTCCAGTCGCGATCATCATGGCGGGCACATTCTTAGTTGAAACGCATAGTAAGTATATATATCGATGGGTCCAAAGAAGGTATACCGGACTGTTTTTTTTATGTTAAGTATTTTATTGTTTATGTGAAGCTCTAATTACTTTTCAAGCTTTCACAATGTGATGGTCGTCGTAGATTTATACGACACGATGTTGCATCGTGGCGTCGTGTCGTCTTTATGTGTGCTCCAAAGCGATCGTCTGGCGATATTGATCTGTCGGTTTCTTCCAGCTGGTCCTGACTGGAGTTTGTATCATGAGTCTGGCGAGACGCAGAAATAGATACAGCTATATGGTAAGAAAAGTATGTTCATCATTCATTCATTAATATAGTCATTCATTATGAGTCATTCATTACCACTCCCATTCAAATGAACTTGTAAAAGATTCAAAAACTGCGTAATGCGTACTCTCGCGGTCACGGACGGTGTACCATCTTTAGGACGAAAATCACTTGCATAAGCCGGCCCAAAATACGTGCGGGCGGCGTAAGCGCAACGTTGTTCAAACTATTTCGATTGAAAACTGGTACACCGTTCGTGGCCACGATAATACATTTTAACTTGGCGTGGCAGGTTTTAAGTTTATTTGAAATGGAGTATACATTGTATTCACTTCATGAAATTATTTTCAGAAACCTTCGTAGTGTTCATGTTGAATTCAAAAGAGCGCAGATTAGATTAATCCCCAGTGGGGTAAATCTGAAAGCATAATGCATAATGGTGTTAGCTTACCGGCTGTGTATATTTGGCACCAACTTCAATAATATTTAAATTATTTCATACTTTTCAGTGATATTGAAGTCGGTTCAATTTTATTTTTAAAAAGATTTTATTTTAAACTTTTTAGTGATATTTTCATATATAAAGATTGAACCACCGAAGACCGTAAAATGATCTAGGTAGGTTATGATCACATTATCGTCTGCATAGTTTTGCATAATTCATGTTTCTTCAGAAAAAAATATCCGGTCGTAATGAAATTTGCATGGAATCATCATAGTAGTTTACTCTCTCGAATAAAAAAAAAATCATCGAAATCGGTTCATAATTGTCAGAGCGATGGAATGGAGAACATCAGTTTTATGGTTTTTAACCGACTTCAAAAACGGAGGAGGTTCTCAATTCGTCTGTATAATTTTTTTTTTCTATGTATGTTCGCGCATAACGCTGGCAATTATGAACCGATTTGAAAAAATCTTTCTACCATCCATTCTTTAATCCGTTAATTGGGTCCCATAAAAAATATTGCGTAGTAATAAGTAGTTCCTGAAAAAACAAGAATGTTGACTGCGCAGGAAAGCCTATATAGATGACTTTATATCGCTTTTTAAGGACAAAAATGGTCTTAACTCTGGCAAATATTTACCAATTTCGATAATTATTTTTTTATTCGAAAGAAGAAACCACTGTAATGAACCTGTATGAATTTTATCACAACCGGATAAGAACTTCCTGGAGGACCATGAATGATATGGAGGAATTTATCCGGCCAGAGTTATGCGCGAACATACATAAAAAAAAATATATACAGACGAATAGAGAACCTCCTCCTTTTTTGAAGTCTGTTAAAAATAATAGTTATCGCTCCTCCTGCCAGAGTTTCAGAAAATCAACCATCTACGCGGGAGATATTCTATTGCACAAGTGCTTGCGTAAACACAAGTGCACTCTCTCTTCCTTTACTCTCACAATCCGATGGAACTGAATACCGACACGACCGGGGAGAAGACTACCTGCAGGATCTCTTGATATCCTGAAATCTATATTCATCTATCCTTCGTGGCGTAGAGGCGTCGGCTTGTAGAGAGTCGACCCTCCGTCTGACTTCTCCCTGGTCGTGTCGGTCTTCTGTCTCATAAGATTGTGAGAGTAAATGAAGAGAGAGTGCACTTGTGTCTACGCAAGCACGCGTGCACTATAATATCTCGCGTAGATGGCTGATCTTGTGAAAGATTATAATAATAATAATACCAGCTCTTGTTTATGTCCCACTGCTGGGCACGGGCCTTCCCTCAAGATGAGGGGGCTTAGGCCATAGTCCACCACGCTGGCCAAGTGCGGGTTGGCGGACTTCACACGTCATTCGAGAGCTAGTTAGGCTTTCTCAGACATGCAGGTTTCCTCACGATGTTTTCCTTCACCGAAAGCTAGTAACAATCGCACAAAGACGATTCGCACATGATTCATTGAAGAAATCAGAGGTGCGAGCCGGGGTTCGAACCTGCGCACCTTGTTTCCAAGGCAAGCGCTCACCCACTGGGCTGTTACTGCATAAAATGTGAAAGATTGGCCACCGTATTTTTGTTACAGATAAAAGTGGTAGGTGCTTGCTGTCTGGTCTGCGCTCTGACTTGTGTACTCGTCACCATCACTACGACAGTGATACATATGAATAAGTGAGTATTCTTCTTTCTGTATCGTAAGGTTAGTGGTCTACCCGGGGCCTAACCATGAACTCTTCTAGCAGGGCAGTTAAATACGAAAAGTGGCCTGTCTTACAAATTTGTACCATGAGCGCACTAATTACTATACTTTGTCCATTTTATTATTGGTTTTTTGACAGCTCGACGTTTGACGTTTATAGGAACGTGAACATAGTAAGTAAACGAAATAATCGATATCGAAAAATGTACATTTGATTAAATATTTTTTAATATTTCAGCCTTAAAAATTTGCGGTCTTTCTTTGTTATATTATGCATGAGACCCTCAAAATAACATGAATGAAAGTTAATGTACACAAGACGAAAGTAATGAAAACATATCACACCTTTACATATTAGCATTTATTTCTATCGATTATTTGTAATCTGTGGCACAATCGTAGTAATCGTTATGTGTGGCAACTCACTAAAATGCGGTACGCGTCTATGAAGTACAATATTATTTTTGTGAATTTGTAACTTTAACAATACGAAACTTCATGGGCGTCAGCTGTCAAAAAACCAATAATAAAATGGACTATAGCGTGACAATGATATTGTCACGTGACCACTTACCTGTTTGGGTGACGTAATAGCTAAGTAGACAGGTCACTGCTCGTGTTAAACTGCCCTGCTATAATAGTTCATGTTAAACGTCCCTAGTGTCAGAGTTTTCAAGCTGCCCTTAGACCTCTGACTTAGCTTAACGACTGCTGTCTATATGACAACAGCCGGGGCCGACTTTGAACGTGCCCTCCGAAGCACGGAGACGCTCAGTTCAAATGCCACTAAACGGTCACCCATCTAAGGACTGACCTTACCTGACGTTGCTTAACCCACTGGTCGTTTAGTGAACAGCGATTACAACTGCTTAAGAGTGTCCCCTTTTTTCCGTACAGATATTTTGTTAATTAATTTAATCAAAGCAGCGTTGATAGTGGCTTTCTAAAGGGAAGGCCCATGTTCAGCAGTGGACAACATCAGAGTCGTTCAATGCACAAAGAACTCCCCCTTAGAAGGGAGGGGTTGCCATAATCACCACGCTTGGCAGGCGGTCGTGGGGATCGCAGTATAGGTGGTAGGTAATCCAATAGAAAGACGCTGCTGCCCGTCTTCCTGTTTTCCCTTAGTCGCCTCTTACGACACCCAAAAGCAGGATAATATAATAATAATATTCTGGGACAGTCCACACACAGTCATCTGATCCCAAACTAGGCAGAGCCTGTACTATGGAAACCAGACAACTGATACTAATACATATATACTTTATTTTTTTGTAAATAGATACTTATATAGATAAAACACCCAGACACTTGGTGGGAATCGAACCCACGACCTATTGGTCAGCGGCCAGGGTGTCTAACCACTAGACCAACAGGCCCGTCAGATGGGTGGGTGCTACTCTTACTCGGACACCCCACGGATTTTCTAATGCATGAACATATTGCAGGCTACAGACGCTCAAGTTTTGCGAGTACACGAAACTGACTCGAACCTGCACTTGCTTCTCGATGCCACCGGACACACAACACAGCAATACCGAAGATGAAGGTAATTAATTATTGTTGAAATACAATCTAGCTGTTTAGACTGTACGCAAAGACATAGACATGTGTACATACTCTCAGAGGACTTGGCCCAGGCAAATCAGAACCCTTAGGAGTCGCTGGACGATCGGGGTGTGGGCCCTTTGAACGGCCATTGAATACGGCGGCGACTCCGAGGAGGACGGCGGCGGGGTTGCGACCCCCGTCCCCGTGAGCACCGTGACTGGTTCCCGGGGGATATAATGCGCCCCCCGGCGGTGGGCTCAAAGGCAAGGCACTGAGGGGTGCAGATCCCACCGGATAGCCCTGGGGTCCCCCCTCTCATGTGCCGATGCGACAGCCGCGGGGGTTTTAGTGGGTAAGAATCCCACATACCCCGGTTGAGCCCCACAGCTCCCGGGGATCTTTGCAAGATTTCCCCAGCATCAAAAAAGAAAAAGGCAAATCAGAACACCATTGATGTGGTCTTTTTCCGGGCGGTCTTTGCCCTATTAGTATTTGTGTATACCAATGATTTTACTATATTGTTACGTGCGGGTGGGTATTAAAATGCCGATCAACGTATAAGAAGATTTTATTACACGTACACTCACACTGTATACACTATACACGCAGTATACACACAAGGCACAGTAGTCCAAGTCGCACAGTACGTCTCAGTAGTCCAAAGCGCAGTATACACACAAGGCACAGTAGTCCAAGTCGCACAGTACGTCTCAGTAGTCCAAAGCGCAGTATACACACATGGCACAGTAGTCCAAGTCGCACAGTACGTCTCAGTAGTCGAAAGCGCAGTATACACACAAGGCACGGTAGTCCAAGTCGCACAGTACGTCTCAGTAGTCGAAAGCGCAGTATACACACAAGGCACGGTAGTCCAAGTCGCACAGTACGTCTCAGTAGTCGAAAGCGCAGTATACACACAAGGCACGGTAGTCCAAGTCGCACAGTACGTCTCAGTAGTCCAAAGCGCAGTATACACACAAGGCACAGTAGTCCAAGTCGCACAGTACGTCTCAGTAGTCGAAAGCGCAGTATACACACAAGGCACGGTAGTCCAAGTCGCACAGTACGTCTCAGTAGTCGAAAGCGCAGTATACACACAAGGCACGGTAGTCCAAGTCGCACAGTACGTCTCAGTAGTCGAAAGCGCAGTATACACACAAGGCACGGTAGTCCAAGTCGCACAGTACGTCTCAGTAGTCCAAAGCGCAGTATACACACAAGGCACAGTAGTCCAAGTCGCACAGTACGTCTCAGTAGTCCAAAGCGCAGTATACACACAAGGCACAGTAGTCCAAGTCGCACAGTACGTCTCAGTAGTCCAAAGCGCAGTATACACACAAGGCACAGTAGTCCAAGTCGCACAGTACGTCTCAGTAGTCCAAAGCGCAGTATACACACAAGGCACAGTAGTCCAAGTCGCACAGTACGTCTCAGTAGTCCAAAGTCGTCGTTACAATTCGCTTGCATACACAAACTGTCTGGACGCCTCTATGCGTCGGCTTATTTATATAGCTAAATTAATAGAGGGGTGGAAACTTCTCGAAGGTACTAGTAAGTACTTAGCCCAGCATTTTCGCGAGCCCACACAATAGGGGCAACAGTTCGAGAAAATAAACGAGCAATAGGCGGGGCAGTGAACCGTGAGTGAGCTATAGGTAGGTACATACCTAAGTACTTGCCGAATTTGAGGGAACAACTTTCTATTGAGAAATCCAGATTTTTCTGTACGGGTCGATAGACGACCTATAGACTAACAATGCGTATTGAGATCATTGGAATTAAATAATAATTAACCGAGTAATTAACACTTTCATTTCCCGGTCGTCACAAATATCATTGCAGTATAAGAATTAGCGGTAATAGACTTCAGTGAGTGTATTAATAAGAAGATTCAGTTTAAAATAATGCTCATCATTTGTCCTACAGGCGTCCGCTGCGTATTTGAAGGTGTCTCCGAATGTGGCGTAGTCCATGGCGCGTTGTATTGGTGCTTGCGAGGAGTATTCGCCCTCTCAGTGAGCGCTGTACTGGTCTGCATCTTCAGCTGCATGCTGGCTTACCAACTACTAAGGTAAGACAAAGACAAAGACATTTATTTGGCCGTGCAACAATGAGACACAATTAACATACATATAAAAAATACAAACATAAAAAAATACCAAAAAAGTAATTGGAAGAATGTGCCCCATGGCTGGACCAAAAAGGTTCCAGATCAGCTTTATTGCCAAGCAAAAGAGCTTGGCGCTGGTTTTCATCTGGACCTAGTAGGTCCATGGATGTCAAGCAGTTGATATATAATTTTAACTTAAGCGGGAAAATAATATAGTTATTCACTACAGCATAGCCATCCAAATACATGAGCCCAAATACATGACTGAGGTCAACGCTATCCCTTTCATTGAGGTCGAATCTACCTTTCTAAGATTGATGTTGCAACCTTGATGTTTCATGAGAAATCAGGACATCTTTTTAACTTCGTCGCATAATACGACTGACTTGGCTTGTTTAAGCTTTAAGTTTAAACCGATTAAATATGACTAGTTGCTTCCGTTTACCTCTCAAAATACGACGGGACGAAAAACCGACACGACCGTTGAGAGACCAGGCGCACGACCAACATTTTACCTATCTGACGTATGGAGCATCTTACTTTACAGACAACCAAGTAATAAATAAATAATAAGTTAATGGTTGTGAAAATAAAAGCATATGACGTTATGATAAAAAGAAATTGTATTACAAGATCATTTATTCAGTACGTTTAACGATTTCCGATTAATCACAAGATATTGAATAGCAATTTCCATTATATGCAAACAACTAAAACACCTTGTAACCCACACATTAGACGATAGAAAAAGCATTTGAGGCAAATTTAGGTTTCTATCGTTACCTACATCGTTTATTTTTTATCATAAAGTGAGGGAAAAAAAATCCCCAAAACGGAAAGTCTTCAAAAAATCTTTACCATGGTTACTCTATGAAAACAATGTAAAATATTTTAAATTAGATAATTCAACTACAAATTAATAGAAAGTTAAACCCAATACTAACAAACGAACTGAAAACGTGTTATGTGCCTATCGAAAGAAGAACTGATCGAAAATATGGTGCATAATCCAAAGGGATCATCGGTAGGTACATTATTGAACAAATCGGACTTACGAGTGATATTAGGTATCATATAAGGGGTACAACATATTTTTGCAACTAAGTACTACACATTTTATCACCATTCTTATTAGTTTAATTCACCTTATCGTGAAATTATGGTATTTAAATGTTGGATCGATTTAAATGACAGACAGTTTCATGCTGACAACAAGCGCCAATGTTGCCACAAAATAAGAACCTGTGGCAACATGACACAAGCAGATGGCGCCACAATTACCAGGCGACCACATCGACGCGAGGACAAGCAAGCAGTATCACATACAACGCGATAGATGGCGACACCTCCGATCCTGAATCTCGCAAGCGAAGTTTCTCCAACTTGGAGTATATATACGACATCCCGACAACAACTGTCGGGGGCTTCGGCCCTGGCCGAGCATCACACCTCGCTCGGTCGGAGGATCCTCCCTTTAGCGCCGCCGTAACTTCGCCAAAAACCCTTAAAATCGGTATTTAAAATTGCATTTGAGTACAATTGGCGAAAACACAATAGAGCATCATTCTAATCGAACTCGCAGAACAGTACCAAACAATTTTTTATTAGACATGATGGTCATCGTATTTTATGTTTTCGGTTGGAAAACAATCTTTTGATGTTAAAGTAGAGCATTTCTATATTAGGGTATCCATTTCTCGGGTAATTTCAATTATAACATGGACCACACATCGGACCTCTTAGAAAGAGAGATCCGACCTAGGGGACAGCGTATGCCTCAATCAAGTATTTGGAGGGGTTTGGTTCGCGGCCGCAATCTTGGTGGTAGCGACCGCGAACGCAAATTCTCCAATATTCGTTTTCTCTTTAAACTTAATACTTTATCTCATTTTTGTAACTGTTATTTAACTACTTGACACTGGCGAAACCCGTCGATGATTGATGGAAGCCATAATTTTATAAAAGAAGAAGTTGTGAAAAGCGCGGGAACTCTTGTAACACAAGCATCAAACTTGACATTGGCAATATACACTAAGTGTGACGCCAGAACAAGAAAGTAAAAACAAAAAAGGTATTTGGAGTGTGGGCTCAATTTTTGGTCTATAAGCTTCATGATAGCCATTCACAAATGTCGGGAACATTCCGTTTCGGATCGGAAAGTCAGATGACATGTCGAATTATGATCCGACGGATTGTCAAACGCTATTCACAGCATGAAGAAATAGGGTCAAAGTGGAGTCCAAACTCCAAATAGTTGATTGAGGCATACGCTATCCCTTTCATTGAGGCCGGATCTCTCTTTCTAAGTGGTCCAATGTGTGGTCCATGTAATAATTTAAATTACCCGAGAAATGGATACCCTAATATAGAAATGCTCTACTTCAACATCAAAAGATTGTTTTCCACCCGAAAACATAAAATACGATGACAATCATGTCTAATAATTTTTTTTTGGTATTGTTCTGCGAGTACGATTAGGATAATGCTATATTGTGTTTTCGCCAATTGTACTCAAATGCAATTTTAAATACCGATTTTAAGGGTTCATATTTTGTGGCAACACTGGCGCTTATTGTCAGCATGAAACTGTCTGTCATTTAAATCGATCCAACATTTAAATACCATAATTTCACGATAAAGTGAATTAAACTAATAAGAATGGTGATAAAATGTGTAGTACTTAGTTGCAAAAATATGTTGTACCCCTTAGATGATACCGAATATCACTCGTAAGTCCGATTTGTTCAATAATGTACCTACCGATGATCCCTTTGGATTATGCACCATATTTTCGATCAGTTCTTCTTTCGATAGGCATATAACACGTTTTCAGTTCGTTTGTTAGTATTGGGTTTAACTTTCTATTAATTTGTAGTTGAATTATCTCATTTAAAATATTTTACATTGTTTTCATAGAGTAACCATGGTAAAGATTTTTTGAAGACTTTCCGTTTTGGGGATTTTTTTACCGCCACTTTATGATAAAAAATATACGATGTAGGTATTTAGTTCAAGGATTGATATGGAAAAAATATTGTATGTTCAAGTGTGTATGTAGTTTTAAACATATTATTAAAATCATATTTATTCTTGTCGCCTCCTAGTCCTGTCGCGTCTAGTAGCCTCCGTGGCGCAGTGGGAAACTGCTTGCTTGCGTACCGGGGGTCGCAGGTTCGAATCCTGCGGGGAGCAACAACTTTGTATATTTGTTCCTTACTGGCTAGGACAATGCAGGCTGGTCATCTGATTGTCTGTAAAGTAAGATGATCCATGCGTCGGATAGGCATATAAAAAGTCGGTCCTGCGCCTGACCTCTCCCCGGTCGTGTTGATCTTTCGTATCACTAAACTGTGAGAGGTAAAAGGAAGAAAGAGTGCACTTGTGGCTACGCAAGCATTTGTGCACTGGCAGATGGCTGATCTTGCGAAAGATTGGCCACTGTGGTCGTATCGGCGAGAGTACCTATATAATTCTATAAATATACATATAATCACTTTCCCGTAGGGGTAGGCAGAGACCACTTCTTTCCACTTGCTACGATCCTTACATACTTGTTTCGCTTCGTCCACTTTCATTATTCCCTTCATACATGCTCTTCGGTTTAGGGTACTCTTGACCTGGCCTTTTTTCAAGACGTCCCTGATTTGGTCTTGAAACGTCCGCCTAAGTCTACCCCTTCCAACACTTTCATTCACACTCGCCTTATACACTATTTTCGTCAATCGTTCCTCATTCATTCTCTCGACATGGCCAAACCATCTCAGCATACCTCAATTTTTGTCACAACATCTTCTTTCATACCACAACGTTTCCTTATGTCACTATTTCTTAACCTGTCACTATACCTGTCACCTGTCAATATATATACTGTTTTATTTACCCGTGGTCAATATTAATACATTTTTTATTTTCTTGTAGATTTCCTAAAGATATTGAGCGAAGGAATATTATGACTATCCATTGTCCCATTCGAAAAGAAATTTTATGAAGCTGCAATGATCTGCAGTTGGTCCAATGGAAACCTAAATTTACTGCAAATGCTTTTTCTATCGTCTAATGTGTGGGTTACAAGGTGTTTTAGTTGTTTGCATATAATGGAAATTGCTATTCAATATCTTGTGATTAATCAGAAATCGTTAAACGTACTGAATAAATGATCTTGTAATACAATTTATTTTTATCATAACTTCATATGCTTTTATTTTCACAACCATTAACTTATTATTTATTTATTACTTGATTGTCTGTAAAGTACTCAGAGTAATTAGAATGGAGCTAGTATCGCGTCGATTCACCGAACAAATTTTTCGTGGCACTTTTGAGGGGTGCGGGAGGCGAAGTAAACACACACAGATACAATTTCACGCATAACCACACTATAATAAACTCGCAACATATTCAAAAAGATACGCACACAAATAAAGAATGACCTGACCATATGAACAAAATTAGGCAGAGGGGTTAGCGCATCATGCTATTTTATTATTTATTTATTTATACTCTTTATTGTACACACATAAAAATAAAATAAAAAGGACTTGAAGGAATTTGTACAAAGGGCGGCCTTATCGCTATCCGCAATTTCTTACAGGCAACCTTGGGATGGAAAAAAGATTGCATGGAATACGAAAAGTGGGGTAGTTAATATGTGAGACAATATGCACTAATAAAAATACATATAATAAGTTACATGCTATCTCCAGTGGTATCTCCTCTAAGGTAAAGTAAGATGCTCCATGCGTCAGATAGGTATGTAAAATGTTGCGCCTGGTCTCTCAACGGTCGTGTCGGTTTTTCGTCCCGTCGTATTTTGAGAGGTAAACGGAAGCAACTAGACATATTTAATCGGTTTAAACTTAAAGCTTAAACAAGCCAAGTAAGTCGTATTAAGCGACGAAGTTAAAAAGATGTCCTGATTTTTCATGAAACATCAAGGTTACCCTCTTAGAAAGGGAGATTCGACCTCAATGAAAGGGATAGCGTTGACCTCAGTCATGTATTTGGGAGTGTTTTCTCCACTTTGACCCTATTTCTTCATGATTCACAGTTCCTATCGGAAAGGGAGTTTACGAATTCGATATGAGTGTGTTTACGGAGACCATTATAAAATGGTAGAAAAAGAGATTATAGTGGTAGAAAGTTTTAAAGTGATTAAATAAATGTTTATTATTGAAATTTTAATGTATAGGCAATAACATAATTTATATTGCGGCTTATTTAGTCATTTATAGGAATGTGTTTTATTGACATAACATTTGTGCGAATTTTCTTCTAAACTTGCGTCGTAAACGCTTAGTCATTTTTTCCTTTAGTGCCGTGTACACACCTTGGAGGAAGGAATGTATGTACACACCGGGCAAACGGACGGGATTCGTTGGTTTTTTAAGGATGTTTCGGCGAAAGCTAACCACTACTACTACTGCTATTACTGCTTTTCTATGTATAGATTGCCAAACAAACCCAGCTAATGTGTTCCTTTGCCTCTATTGATCCTATTTGGATGTTTAGTGAATGAGTAGTTTGTTGGCGTAGTGTGAATGCACCATAATAAAATTCTCAATTTAATTTTACTAGTTACGCGAGTCGCGAATATTCTGTATATAAGTGAGTGTCTATAATTATTGTTGTTGTAGTCTTTTGTAAACTGTATTTGTATAAAAACATAATATTCTTGTGAAATATTAACCTTCCCGACAGCAAGAGGCTCGCGGAATAGTTTCCGTGAATTATCGTCTTGTTATCGAATCGAACTGTCAAAACTTTTCGATTACGGATTTGTGAATAACGTTTGAAGGAAAGCCTCGGAAGCTTTTCTCTCGGATTCGGATACGGGACTTTCCGACGGTTCTGAATAGCCCTGCAGGATAGATAAAAAGAAATAAGTAATTGGCTATTTAATATCAAACAACTTCTGTAAAAATGTAATAGTGATAATTGTAATAGTGATGTAATAGTGGTATAAGGGTAGATACATTTTTTGACGCGGCGGAAATCTTCAAAAGATTCCCGGGAGCTTTGTGGCTCGACCGGGTAATGTGGGATTCTTACCCACTAAAACCCCCGCGGCTGTTGCATCGGCACAGGAGACCCAGGTCTCTCTGGTGGGATCTGCACCAGGGGCCCCTCAGTGCCTTGCCTTTGAGCCCGCCGCCGGGGCGCGCATTGTAGCCCCCGAGAACCAGTCACGGTGCTCACGGGGACGGGGGTCGCAACCCCGCCGCCGTACTCAATGGACGTCCTAAGGGCCCACATCCCGAACCTGCAGCGACTCCGAAGGGGATCCATTGCGCCTGCCCTAGCCCTTACTCTGTTGCTGACTTATCAAAGAGTTCCTTAAAGTACCCCACGATTGCACCAGCTTGGAGCTGTACATAATCATCTGGTGTAGGATAGGCTACTCCTAGTTGACTTAACCTACGTCCTGCTAGAGCGTCGCAGCCACGCAGTTTAACATCGACTCTTTTTCACCTTCACAGAATCTGCAATATCTATGGTACGTAGCCTCTTTGGTAGTTGGTGCCAAAATGGCCCGTTAGTGCACCCATTAGGTGCCTGATTTGTGATCTGTTTAGGTTTAATAATTTAAGCCCACAGTCCACGCTATTAAGGTAAGGGAGAGTAATAGTTAACCCTGAACGTCCATTGAGTATGGCGGCGACTCCGA
This sequence comes from Furcula furcula, assembly GCA_911728495.1. NCBI lineage: Eukaryota > Metazoa > Arthropoda > Insecta > Lepidoptera > Notodontidae > Furcula > Furcula furcula. The sequence goes on along the minus strand of OU452269.1, from coordinate 11,058,910 downwards.
GGAGGACGGCGGCGGGCTTGCGACCCCCGTCCCCTTAACTACCGTGACTGGTTCGTTTCTGGTTTCCGGGAGGATATAATGCGCCCCCTGGTGGGCTCAAAGGCAAGGCACCGAGGGATACCTGGTGCCGATGGGATAGTCGCGAGAGTTCTAGTGGGTAAGAATCCCACTCACCTCTGTTGATTTTACAGGTTTTTTTGAAGGTTTCAGGGAAGGGGGAAGGAAATAAAAAGCCTTCTTGGACATACGGTGACCTGATCCCTAACTAGGCAAAACCTGTACTATGGTAACCAGACAACTGATACTGATACTGTTTTTTTAGCAGCCCTTGTTTTTATCCCTCTGTTTGGTATGCCTCCATGAGTGAACCTAAGCCCCTTAATATTGAGATATTAAGGGGCTTAGGCCATACTGTTGTACCATTGTTACGACCGCGACAAAGTGTTAATTACTCGGTTGATTATTACTTAAATGCATTTTTAGTTTATAGGTCTACTACTATCGATCCGTATTGAAAAATCTAGAATTGTCAATAGAAAGTAGTCTGGAACGTTCCTTCAAATAGGCACCTACCTCTTGCTCGCTAATAGTTCACTGCCCTGGCCCATTGTTCGTTTACGTATCGCTATTATTATTACACTCTTGAACTGTCGCCTCTATTGTGTCGCCTCACGAATGTACTAGATATAAGTAGGTACTTACTAGCAAGTTCTCGTGAATTCCACCCCTCTATTAATTTAACTATATAAGCCGATGCACCGCAACGTCCAGACAGTTTGTGTATACAAGCGACAGTGAAAACATCTCAAGGAAGCGATCGAAGAGAATGAGAATGTACCGGTGACTTTTGCGACGACTTTGGACTACTGAGAAGTACTGTGTGACTCGGACTATTGTGCCTATACGGTGTGAGTAACAGTAACATAAATATTAATGTGCGCAAAGGCAATATTATAATTTTTTTTGTTAATACAACCTAAAACACCGACACGTAAGGTGGGAATCGAACCAACGACCTATTGATTATCGGCCAGTGTGTCTAAGCACTAGACTAAGGGAACCTCAGATACCATGTGAAGTGTGTAAAACATAAAAATGTAACGTGATAAACCTTTATTAAAACCCACTACTTTGTATTCATTGACATCTGCAGTTGCTTGTTCGAGGAATTCAGAGCTATCTGCTGTACACGCAGCCTATTCTCTAGCATTTTGATGCTGTGTTTCAAATCAGTCAGCTCCGACTTCACTTGGACGTAGTCCATTATATCCGGGACTTGATACGCCAACCTGACCTTCCTCACATCTTCCAATCTTTGAGCTAAGCTATCAGCTTGGACTTGTATAACTTTACTCTCTTTATCTAATTCAACAGCTAACCTCTCTTTAGTCTTTATACTATCAACTACTGTTGTCAAATAAGAGTTCTGCTCCATCAAAGACTTCTTATGTATCGCCAAAGTCAAATTGGCATCGCCCGTCATCTTCTTCAATTCGGCCAACTGCTGAAGTTTCTGGTCGATGATTTTCATTGATTCCGAATTCTCGATCTTCAGTTTATCAAAGTCCACCGCTCTTAAGCTCTCGCTTAATTCCTCTTTTACTTTGATCTGTCCTTTCAATTTGCTGTACTGCGTATTCAGCGTGCTTCTTCTAAGCCTTAGTTTCCCAATGTGGCTGTCTGCCATTTTCACCCATTCCGTCATGAATCGTACCCATATCTCCGCTGGAATCCTCTGAGCGATTTTATCCCATCCATCCACTATCACATCCTGATTGAACAACGCGCTCGCCTTGTCTATCTCCGCGACCCCCAAGCTTACAACCTCAAGTTGTGCTTTTAACAACGCGTGCTGTTTCGCCGCTTTATTTCGAACCCTCTCCAAACTCGCTCTAACTATCTCCATTTCTGTTGACACCAATTCGGACCGTTCTAACACGTTGATCCTTGGTCCCGTACCGAATATAACTGTTCCACCCAACTTGGCTGATGAGTCGACCCTTCTTGAAGACACTTTTGAAGGGCTCGTCATCATTTTCGATGGGCTGGGTGTTGATTCGGCAAATCCGGCGAGTCCGAATTTAGATGAGGATTTTACGAAGCTGCTACCTATGGTGAGGGATGAGGAACTTTGCAGTTTGGTGGCATATTCTAGGGCTTGTTGGATGCCGTGCATCAGTGATGGCTCCAGTCTCATGATGGTCTTTTCAAAGATATCATTCTCGAGTTTCAGTATCTTGACTTGTTGCTTCAAGTCGTTTACTTGTTTGATAAGTTCCGAGTCCGTTAGTTCCTCCGCTTCGTTCAGGAATTGACTCATAGAATGGGAATTTTGGCTGATGCTGCTCTTCAGAGTGTGCGCTAAACTCTGCGACATTTTTTCTAAAATATGTTTGCACAAAATTAAATATATCTAAAATTCTTGTTGAGTGACAAAAGTGCTTTGACACCTTGAACAAATAAGTCATGTTTAGTTGTCGTACCGTTGCTATGACTTGTGGTAGTGATGTCGATATGAATATCGATAGAACCGGTGTTAGAAATATCGATAGGATTATTCGTATTAAATAAATTCAATTTTTTTTTATTAGCCTGTTCGTGTGTCCCGTTGCTGGGCTTCTCCCTTACTCTTCCATATCTCGATCTAATGCCATCTCTGGCCAAGTACCATCCGAGAATGGGCCTAAATCGTCCCACAGTCTTCTCCTTGATCTGATTATTTCAGCAATCGCAGCTAATTAATACTTTATATTCGGATAGTGAGTAGAGACAGGTATCTATGATCTCGTACTCTCGGAAAATAAGCATAAACTGCTCCGAGAGATAAAGTAGATAATTAGATAAACATTAGTTTAATAAGATTTAAAGATAAGTGACGTTCGCGCATTCGTGAGTGCGACTGTAAGTGGGTATAAGCCACTTGCTATATAATGTCCTCCTGGCCGAAACGACCACAGCGGCCAATCTTTCACAAGATCAGCCATGTACGCAGGAGATATTATAGTGCACAAGCGCTTGCGCAGACACAAGTGCACTCTCTCTTCCTTTATATAATACCTCTCATAATCCGATGGGACGGAAGACCGACACGACCGGGGAGAGGTTAGGCGCAGGACCGACTTTTTACATGTCCATCCGACGCATGGATCATCTTACTTTACAGACAATCAGGTGATCGGCCTGCATTGTCCTAGCCAGTAAGGAACAACTACTTAAATTTGTTGCCCCCCGCAGGATTCGAACCCGCGACCTCCAGTTTACAAAACAAGCGGTTTCCCACTGCGCCACGGAGGCTACAATACACAATTACTTGCTATATATACCGGAGGTCTATAACAAACTTTATTTTAAAAGTGTATATAAACTTCATATGATCTCTTTATTTAAAAAAAACTCATATAAAAAAAACACATGAGAACGACCCCACCTTGTAAAGTTCAGATAGATAACACATTATTGCACATCAAAATAACATAAAAATACATAGAAGAGTAATTATTGTTCACATTGTTTAATACAATTATCGATAATAGACTTGATAGATGGCAATCACTAGTAGGTATTCGTTGCTATGGTAACGTATCACTTGGTCGTAAACTGCGATTATATCCAGCCAGGTGTCTGATAGTATCTTGTCACGCTAGACACCTTCTCTTTCTTTTATATTCATAAAAGATTTTCTTGGTGATAGTTAAGGCCGCTCCACATTTGCGGGCGAACCTGCGAAGTCCCGCGAGTTCCTTTTAGTTGCCTATTTATATTTAGCGCGTCGCGTACCAAGAAGCGAACCTGCGAAGTCCCGCGAGTTCCTTTTAGTTGCCTATTTATATTTAGCGCGTCGCGTACCAAGAAGCGAACCTGCGAAGTCCCGCGAGTTCCTTTTAGTTGCCTATTTATATTTAGCGCGTCGCGTACCAAGAAGCGAACCTGCGAAGTCCCGCGAGTTCCTTTTAGTTGCCTATTTATATTTAGCGCGTCGCGTACCAAGAAGCGAACCTGCGAAGTCCCGCGAGTTCCTTTTAGTTGCCTATTTATATTTAGCGCGTCGCGTACCAAGAAGCGAACCTGCGAAGTCCCGCGAGTTCCTTTTAGTTGCCTATTTATATTTAGCGCGTCGCGTACCAAGAAGCGAACCTGCGAAGTCCCGCGAGTTCCTTTTAGTTGCCTATTTATATTTAGCGCGTCGCGTACCAAGAAGCGAACCTGCGAAGTCCCGCGAGTTCCTTTTAGTTGCCTATTTATATTTAGCGCGTCGCGTACCAAGAAGCGAACCTGCGAAGTCCCGCGAGTTCCTTTTAGTTGCCTATTTATATTTAGCGCGTCGCGTACCAAGAAGCGAACCTGCGAAGTCCCGCGAGTTCCTTTTAGTTGCCTATTTATATTTAGCGCGTCGCGTACCAAGAAGCGAACCTGCGAAGTCCCGCGAGTTCCTTTTAGTTGCCTATTTATATTTAGCGCGTCGCGTACCAAGAAGCGAACCTGCGAAGTCCCGCGAGTTCCTTTTAGTTGCCTATTTATATTTAGCGCGTCGCGTACCAAGAAGCGAACCTGCGAAGTCCCGCGAGTTCCGTTTAGTTGCCTATTTATATTTAGCGCGTCGCGTACCAAGAAACTAATTTTCAATATCGTTTCATCGTCATCAGCAGTCGAAAGACATCACGACATAGAAAGACGCTGCTGCCCGTCTTCCTGTTTTCCCTTAGTCGCCTCTTACGGACACCCAATGGGGGGAGACAGGAGGTTGATGTTCTTACCCTGGACACTAATAGAGCAATATCTAAAGTGTATTACGATAAAAACTATTTTAAAAAAAATAAAAACCGACTTCAAAGAAAATTATCTAAAAAGCATAAAATAACGAAAATATTATTGAAGTTGGTGTTAGCGTACCTGCTGTGTATATTCTGCACCAACTTCAATAATATTTTCGTTATTTTATGCTTTTTAGATAATTTTCTTTGAAGTCGGTTTTTATTTTTTTAAAAATAGTTTATTTAACACTTTTTAGTGACTTATTTTACCAAGATAGGTATCAGCACTATCACGCAACTCGAACGTCTACATTACAGTAACTTACTGAAAAGATAAAAAGTTTATATCTCTTAAACTACTGGACCGATTTTGATGAAATTTGTACTCTACCCTAAGTTGAAAGATACTTTAACTATTGCAAAAAGAATTTTCGAAATCGGACTTGTAGTTTCTGAGAAATCCGTGGACAAACCTACATACATACATACATACATACATACATACATACATACATACATACATACATACATACATACATACATACATACATACATACATACACTCGTGAAATTTGGTAAATTCGTTTAGAAGCCCACATAGACTAACATATATGAATATTACGCATTTTTATTCATATTACATACATACGCGTCGAATACAGAACCTCCTTTTTTGAAGTCGGTTAAAAATGGGCAATTGTACACTTAAGTGAGATGGTTCTTAGAAGTAAGTTCTTAGTAGTAAAGAAGTAATTTTATTTTATCGATATACCCACAGTTTCTCAAACAAAATGTGATTATGGAATCTTAAAATAGTCCTAGAGAATCTAATATATTATATGGCGGGACTTCTTCGCAAGTTCGCTCGTAATTTTCGCGAAACGCGCTTTGGCGGTCTATCGCGATACATTGCTTGCACGCGATTTTCTTTTCATCATCCAAGGTTGTACCCGCGTTCATATCAGATAAGACAAACACGACAAATCCTTGTAAAATAACACCAATAAACTACTAAGTTATGGTAAGTACCGCTAAGTTTACCGCGACGACCTAGTTGTTTTATACCTTAGACTATCGATATAATATATAAATAAATACCGGTCAAGTGCGAGTCGGACTCGCGCACCGAGGGTTCCATGCCATCTTTGGACGTATTAAAGTAATTTTACTATTCGTGTAACACCTCAGATAGCAAAAAAAAACAAACCGCAAAACTAAGTTTGTTTGACGAGGTTTTTTTAGTATTACTAAAAAACTGTACTACTTAGATAGATCATTTTATTTTTCCTGTGAAATATAAATAGACATGCATTATCCATAATTATTTCAGATTTTTCCCTCCACAAACTTTGGAGATAAGGGGGGGGGGGGGGGGATGGTATTTTTTTGACATTTTTGGTTATCAGCCAAAAACTACGTCACATAAGCCAAAATAAAAATCTGTTTTGAGATGTGCAAATGAAGCCCTTTCATATGATACCCCTAATACCTACTCGATATATCAGTCTCACTTTAAAATTTTGATGACCTATTTCGACCCCCATTATAAAAAAAAGTAAAAGAAAAATTTATTTATTTTATTTGCGATGAGGTTGGGTAAGTAAGATCTAAAACTATTCCAAGTTTCAAATCGATAGCATCAGTGGTTCCTGAAATATATAGGTGTGACAGACAGACAGACAGACAGACGAAGTCAGATCAAAAAAAAAAAAGTTCCTTTTTACCTTTTAGGTATGGAACCCTAATTAGATTTGATGTCACGGTTCAAAAATCGGTAGCGAGAAATAGCGCCCTTGTGTCGCTATTTCTTTACAAGCGACAAATTTATATTTTTGCCGATAGGAGTGTCGCTACTGTCTATATGAAACTGTCAAACTACAAGTCATTATCATTATAAAATTGTTAGTTCACGTTTCCGCCACCAGCACAGATAAGTTTGCAACCTCCGCGACTACATTTTAGATGTCATTTTGTTCGTGAATGTTTATCTAGTTTATATATTATATCGATGCCTTTTAGTACGTCTATGTTTCATACAAAGAATATTTTATTTCGTTCGTAGTGTGGGCCTACATGACCGCATACCTTTGCTTTCAAGTAGATACTTACTTACTTGAAAGTTAATAAATTATTCTTTTTCAGTCATGAACGCAAGAAGATGTATTGGGAGCAGTTAGAGCTTCGCTGCAGGTCACTATACAGGCCACCTACAGGTCAAGCTACGCCGGCCCCTGGTCGACAAGTACAGGTTAGTGTTAGTATAGAATATTATAGGTACAAACTAACTAAAATAGAATACTAACCAGGAAGGTACTACGCGATATCTTCTCGTCCAAAATATCGCAGTGCCTGAAGACGAAGGTTTTTAACCAGTGTGTGTTGCCAGTGATGACATATGGTACTGAGACGTGGTCTCTAACGGCTGGCCTTTTAGAGAAGTTCAGAGTCACACAGCGAGCCATGGAGAGAGCTATGCTCGGAGTTTCTTTGCGCGACAGAATCCGAAATGTGGAGATTCGCCGAAGAACTAAGGTCACCGACATAGCTCTCAGAATCTGCATGTTGAAGTGGCAATGGGCAGGCCACATCGCTCGAAGAACCGATAACCGTTGGGGAAGAAAGGTTCTCGAGTGGCGACCACGAACCGGAAAAGGTCCGGTCCCAGTAGGTGGACAGACGACATTGTGCGCGTCGCAGGTAACCGGTGGATGCAAATAGCCAATTGTCGTTCATTGTGGCGTTCTAAGGAGGAGGCCTATGTTCAGCAGTGGACGTCTTCCGGCTGATGATGATGATGAACCATGAAGGTTATCATCATCATGTTGATGGTATAGATGGTTGCTATTCAGCAGTAGTAGGTGGTAGCTACTCCAATAAAAAGATGCTGCTGCCCCTCTCCTTGTTTTCCTTAGTCGCCTCTTATGACAATGGGAGATGAGAGAGAGAGAGAGAGAGGTGGATTCTATTCTTACCCGGATACCCCAAGGGGATCAAACCTATCAGATATATTCTGTTTCGTTTTCAGAGTAACTGCAGTTGTTGCGCACAGTGCCACCCAACGCAACCGGCTTGGGATATCAGCTTACAGCATCGGTTCTGGGCGCCAGGTACGTTAAAGAGAGAGAGAGAGAGGGAGTGAGAGAGAGGGGATAGCCAGGGAGAGAGAGATGTGAAGATAAAAAAGAGAGATAATTAGAGTAAGAGACTGGAATAGAGAGGGTGGGGGGGGGGGGGGTGTAGAGTGAAAGAGTGATAGAGAGAGAAATAGATATGAAGAGGTAGATAAATAGAAAGAGGGAGCGAGAGATGTGTGGATAAAAAAGAGAGATACGTAGAGTAAGAGAGTGGAATAGAGAGGGTGGGGGGGAGAGTGGGAAATAGCGAGGGAGAGTGCGATGTAGCTTTTCTCAGTTGAGGCCGCGTTGTAGCTATTTAAAAAATAATTGACCGTTCAAAAATTTTTGACTTTGACTATGAAAGAGAGATAGAGAGAGAAATAGATATGAAGAGGTAGATAAATAGAAAGAGGGAGAGAGAGAGCAAAATAGAGTGGGAAGGAGAGAGCAGGTGTGAAGAGGCAGTGAGCGAGAGGGGAAAGAGAGATAGAGAGAAAGGAGTATAATATAGAGAGTTTTGAAAGATTTATAAACATCATTCGGATTGAAGATACGAAACAGGGGAAGAAACACGGAAAGAGAAGTGCAGTGAGTTGCCCCCCCCTGCTCACTGCCCCCCGGCAGTGCTTCATGACACTGTTACAACGTCATTTTCCTTGCGCGTTTATCCTCGCATGTAACAGCGCGTATTCAATAGCGTATTCAGTAATTAGATTTGTTATGCTTTGTTGCAGGTCGTATAGGTAACCTATACTCTCCTAATCCGGGCACTGGGAGGAAGACGTCCGCCTGGAGTTGGTTTCCTTGGCCGAGGAGTAACAGCCAGAAGTGAGTTTATGTTTTTTTACTACTATATAGCGTCCAACCGTTTATTTTGCGTCTGCGTCATGTTACGCAAAAGTTCACTTAAAGTGAACTTTTAAAAGTGAACTTCACTTTAAGTGACGTGCTGAAGTGCTTGTGGCGGCTTCGTGTGGCGGGTCACCCCCTTCCCTCTAATATGGTTGAGGGGAGTGATGGCTGCTGCTCGAGTCAACTCGTGCGCGGGTGCTGCTTGGGGGGACTGGTCCGACTTCTATCCATTTGGCCTTTTAGTTTGTCTTAATTTATTGTTTTCTTCTTTTCTCCCTTGCTTTATGTTTCGAATGGCAGGACACAATATCGCTAATGTCGATTCATTTGTAACAAAACAATGTTTAAAAAAAAAAGTGAAAAAATGACAAGCCCGCTGAGTTTCTTGCCGGATCTTCTCAGTTGAGGCCGCGTTGTGATCCGGTGGTAGCTTCTAAAAAATGACGATTCAAAAGTGCTAGCGTTAAGCCTATTTGAAATAAAGATTTTTGAGTTTGAGTTTGAGTGAACTTTTAAAAGTGAACTTTTGCGTAACATGACGCAGTTACGTTCTATTGGTGCTGTCAAAAAGAAAATAAACGGTTGGATCTATTATAAGTACTGGGGGCAGGCTCGAAGCCGCTCGAGGCCGCTCGGGGTCAACCGCGCGCCGCGTTTTTCAAGCGATACTGGCCTTTTACGTATTGTAGATAAAGTTTAAAATTCTTTCACAATGAAAGTGCGTTGCTGACCGCTGACGTTCTGGTGTGAATTGAACCTTTATGTTAGACTTTTTACTATCCCGACGTTTCGAATGCTTTGCAGCACCCATGATCGCGGAAGGACTGAGATGTTGAACGTCCGTACGATCAATTTTTATACTGTCATAATTCACCTATTCCGTAAAAATATTTTTACGGAATAGGTGAATCTAATATATAAAATTCTCGTGTCACAGTTTTCGTTGCCATAAGTACTCCTCCGAAACGGCTTGACCGATTTTGATGAAATTTTTTGTGCTTATCCGGTATCTATGAGAATCGGCCAACATCTATTTTTCATCCCCCTAAATGTTAGGGGTAGTCCACCGCTAAATATTTTTTTTACTAGGAAATTATTTATATGGCAAAACAATGTTTGCCGGGTCAGCTAGTTATGTATAATATATTTCAATAGATAAATAATAATATCTTGGGACAATCCACACACGGTCATTCGATCCCAAACTAGGCAGAGCCTGTACTATGGAAACCAGAAAACTGATACTAATACTTATATACATTTTTTTTTGTAAATACATACATAAATAGATATATAACACCCAGACACTTGGTGAGAATCGAACCCACGACCTATCGGTCAGCAGCCAGGGTGTCTAACCACTAGACCAACAGGCCCGTAAAACAAATAACACCCAGGCACTTGGTGGGTATCGAACCCGTGGCATATTGGATAGCAGCCAGGGTATCTAACCATTAGATTCACTAGACCAATATACCGGTCAGAAATAAAAATAAAATATTTTTATACCACAATGTGGCAAGCAAGCGTACAGCCCGCCTGATGGTAAGCAGTCACCGCAGCCTATAGACGCTAGCAACACCAGAAGAATCACTAGCGCGTTGCCGACCCTTAAGACATTAGATATTAAGTCTTTGTGTCCGGTAATATCACCAGCTACAGTGCCCTTCACACCGGAACACAGCAATGCTTACACACTGCTGCTTGGCGGCAGAATATCTGACACTGCGGTGGTACCTACCTGGACGATTCCTTGCACAAGGAACCTATAACCTAGTAAAAGTAAAATAACATATTTTCACTTATTATTCATTAACTTTTTAGGTATAACTTATGCTTACACTTGTCCCCAGTTCCCGGTGTCGCATGGGCGCAGTGCCCCAGTCTGGGGACAGCGCGTACGGGTTCTGCGATACGGAGCCCCCCGCCGCCCCACAGTCTTACGGCTTACACCAGACCAGCTTCCCCCAGCCGCAGACCTTCGCACAGAACCAGCCCGGCTTCCAGCAAGTATGAGTTCCTTACACAAGACCAGCTTCCCCCAGCCGCAGACCTTCAAACAGAACCAGCCTGGCTTCCAGCAAGTATGAGTTCCTTACACAAGACCAGCTTCCCCCAGCCGCAGACCTTCGCTCAGAACCAGCCTGGCTTCCAGCAGGTATGAGTTCCTTACACAAGACCAGCTTCCCCCAGCCGCAGACCTTCGCACAGAACCAGCCCGGCTTCCAGCAAGTATGAGTTCCTTACACAAGACCAGCTTCCCCCAGCCGCAGACCTTCGCTCAGAACCAGCCTGGCTTCCAGCAGGTATGAGTTCCTTACACAAGACCAGCTTCCCCCAGCCGCAGACCTTCGCACAGAACCAGCCCGGCTTCCAGCAAGTATGAGTTCCTTACACAAGACCAGCTTCCCCCAGCCGCAGACCTTCAAACAGAACCAGCCTGGCTTCCAGCAAGTATGAGTTCCTTACACAAGACCAGCTTCCCCCAGCCGCAGACCTTCGCTCAGAACCAGCCTGGCTTCCAGCAGGTATGAGTTCCTTACACAAGACCAGCTTCCCCCAGCCGCAGACCTTCAAACAGAACCAGCCTGGCTTCCAGCAAGTATGAGTTCCTTACACAAGACCAGCTTCCCCCAGCCGCAGACCTTCGCTCAGAACCAGCCTGGCTTCCAGCAGGTATGAGTTCCTTACACAAGACCAGCTTCCCCCAGCCGCAGACCTTCAAACAGAACCAGCCTGGCTTCCAGCAAGTATGAGTTCCTTACACAAGACCAGCTTCCCCCAGCCGCAGACCTTCAAACAGAACCAGCCTGGCTTCCAGCAAGTATGAGTTCCTTACACAAGACCAGCTTCCCCCAGCCGCAGACCTTCGCTCAGAACCAGCCTGGCTTCCAGCAGGTATGAGTTCCTTACACAAGACCAGCTTCCCCCAGCCGCAGACCTTCAAACAGAACCAGCCCGGCTTCCAGCAAGTATGAGTTCCTTACACAAGACCAGCTTCCCCCAGCCGCAGACCTTCAAACAGAACCAGCCCGGCTTCCAGCAAGTATGAGTTCCTTACACAAGACCAGCTTCCCCCAGCCGCAGACCTTCAAACAGAACCAGCCCGGCTTCCAGCAAGTATGAGTTCCTTACACAAGACCAGCTTCCCCCAGCCGCAGACCTTCGCTCAGAACCAGCCTGGCTTCCAGCAGGTATGAGTTCCTTACACAAGACCAGCTTCCCCCAGCCGCAGACCTTCAAACAGAACCAGCCCGGCTTCCAGCAGGTATGAGTTCCTTACACAAGACCAGCTTCCCCCAGCCGCAGACCTTCGCACAGAACCAGCCTGGCTTCCAGCAGGTATGAGTTCCTTACACAAGACCAGCTTCCCCCAGCCGCAGACCTTCAAACAGAACCAGCCCGGCTTCCAGCAGGTATGAGTTCCTTACACAAGACCAGCTTCCCCCAGCCGCAGACCTTCGCTCAGAACCAGCCTGGCTTCCAGCAGGTATGAGTTCCTTACACAAGACCAGCTTCCCCCAGCCGCAGACCTTCAAACAGAACCAGCCCGGCTTCCAGCAAGTATGAGTTCCTTACACAAGACCAGCTTCCCCCAGCCGCAGACCTTCGCTCAGAACCAGCCTGGCTTCCAGCAGGTATGAGTTCCTTACACAAGACCAGCTTCCCCCAGCCGCAGACCTTCAAACAGAACCAGCCTGGCTTCCAGCAGGTATGAGTTCCTTACACAAGATCAGCTTCCCCCAGCCGCAGACCTTCGCACAGAACCAGCCCGGCTTCCAGCAGGTATGAGTTCCTTACACAAGACCAGCTTCCCCCAGCCGCAGACCTTCAAACAGAACCAGCCCGGCTTCCAGCAAGTATGAGTTCCTTACACTAGTTCACCTTCTCCCAGCCACAGACCACTGGTGTAAGTACCAGACCACCTTCGCCTAGTGACAGACCTTCATACAGAACAGCCCGGCTTCCAGCAGGTATGAATCCCCCTGGGACGTCTAGTCAGCGTCTGGCACTGGTGACCATGGCGAGGTCCGTGCGGGGAGAGCCCAGGCTCTCCGTTGCGTTGATGACGACCACCGGGGTGGTATTTAGTGGGTAAAAACCCCACATAACCCGGTCTCCACCCCCTATGGAGACTGGGTGTCTTTTGAAGATTTCCTCCCCTATAGCAAAAAAAAAGGACCATTGCACAAGGAATACTCCAAAAGTAGGCAGCAAAGCTGTCTAAAGGCATGTGTTGATTGCCATCAGGCTGACGCGTCGTTAAGTTGCAAACCTAGAATATGAATAAGACCAAGCTTTTATCAAGTAAGAACACGTAGGCACGCGTAAGAACATCAAAATACATAAAAAGTACAATACCATTAAATAACAGCAATACAATACAATACAATACAATACCAATAGGTACTATATCGTCAGTTGTATTTATCGACATTTGCACTTGTGACAGATCAAACCCACCACTACTTGTCATTTACATATCCATATAACGCATAAAATATAACTTTGAATAGTTCAATTCACTTGCCTCTTGAAGGAAAACCTGCCTACGATTCTCAGAGTAATTAGAATGGAGCTAGTATCGCGTCGATTCCCCGAACAAATTTTTCGTGGCACTTTTGCGGGGTGCGGGAGGCGAAGTAAACACACACAGATACAATTTCACGCATACCCACACTATAATAAACTCGAATGTAATTCAAAAAGATACGCACACAAATAAAGAATGACCTGAACATATGAACAAAATTTGGCAGAGGGGTTAGCGCATCATGATCTCTCCAGTGGTATCTCCTCTAAGCTACGATTTGCTTAAGGGGATCATAGACAAATCGTGCTCTATACTTAATATGTCAACTCTATGGTTGCAAAAGAATTTGATTTGGCGTGTAAACATTGTTAACGCGATTCAGATATGACATATTTCATACAGCGCCATCTATCGAGTTTCGTGGTCACTACAACTTGTTTTGGTTGTTGCCAGGGTCAAGGGAACTTCCAACAGGGCGGCTTCCCGCAAGAGGGCTACAGCGAAGCCAGCGGTAGTTTCGATGCCCAAACTGGTGTGTGGGGACCCCCACCACCTTACAGCCCTCATGGGAGAACCGCTAACAGGTAAGAAACACCTTTTTTTTCATTCATTTTTTTATACTACCAAGGTGGCAAACAAGCATGTGGCCCGCCTGATGGTAAGCAGTCACCGCAGCCTATAGATACCTGCAATACCAGTAGCGTTTTACAATTGGGAATTATTTGATTCTATTTAAATACGAGTACAGCCATCGGCACGTAACTTGGCAAGATTCGTTAGATGCGCAGAAGTCATTTTATAGGTCTCTTTGGTTATCAAGCGGGGCGCGGGGAACAAGGTAACATCGTTCCGGGCGCGCTATTGGTTAGCCGGTCGAGCCTTGCTCCCCGCAACTCGTCTACGTCCCGTTCGCTCCCGAGTAAACTTGCGTGCACTAAAATAGTTCAGTTTGTTTTTGTTAAGTATTTGTTACAAGTTTTTGAAAATGTTATTTTATCACTTTATGTAGATTCCGACTTCTCATCCTGCTAACTGCCGACCGCCAAGCATTAAATCAGTAATTACTTCATCACAATATTTTATTTTAAAATACATTTCATAAGTAACTTAAACTTTATGAATTTCATTTATTACATCTCATTATATTTCAATTATTCCTCTGTTTTTCTTATTTTTATGACATGACTAAAAATATGGTAATAAAATTGCAATATATTATATTGTTTTGTTGTCACTAAGTGCACTTGCGTGAACTTTCCCCCATTAAGCCAAAATCTTGCCAACTTACGTGCCGAGGATTATACGGTGTCCTCATTTATCCTGTCAAGCGCCTATGGGTACCTAGAGTACCCAGAAGTAAAATAAGCGGTCGATCTCGAAGATCGGATCACTACAAGATGATACTTTAATAGCAATATTATTAGGGAAGGATACCTAAAAAACTGGTCGCATTACCTCTTTGTATGGCCAAGCTTATTCATTGGCAGAAAAAGCTACCAGCCCGACGGTCTCCTGAGACTTCGATAAGTATGGATTAAATTTCTTTCATCAAACCGTGCGTCTCATGAGACCAAGGCTGGACTGATTTATTAACGTTATATTTTCTCGCAGACACCATATACACCACCAAGACCCAGCAGCCGCCACACTCCTCCATCATCATCACATGGACCCTCGTGCTTCAATACCGATACACGACCACGGCTTGCCGGTACAAACTCACACGTGCACACGAAACTCATACTTAATGCACCAGAACATACCACAAAATGAGAGAGCCGACATGAACCGAATGAACCCAGAACTATCACGCATAAATCCAGAACTATCACGAATAAACCCAGAACTGTCACGGTTGAATCCGGAACTATCACGGTTGAATCCAGAACTATCACGGTTGAATCCAGAGCTATCACGGATGAACCCGGAACTGGCGCACATGTCCCATTATCCCAATGAAGTAGAGATTGCAATGATGCAAGAGTTGGGCCATATGCCAGCGGATGGCAGGTTTAATACGCTGCGAGGGCATTTGGTGCAATATAGGTGCCAAAGGGCGCTTGGTATGAGTGCCAGTAATTTGCATAGGGACTGCAGAATGGATGGGGAACCCGCGATTGAGTGTCTGCATCAGAAAACTGGTAGCAAAGGTAAGATGTTTTTCTTTACTTTTTTTTGGTCTCTCGGAAGAAACCTTTTAATAGAAAGAAATATTTGTCGTAGTATGTACTTATTTAAATTTTTTAATTAAATATCATTACATACTTTTAGACTTTCGCGTTCCATTATCAAACTTTATTCTAATCGGGAATTAACGCGATTTACCTTATATTTTGGCTTGACGTTTCGGCCGGGTTGTACCAGCCGTGGTCACAAGCAGACTGGTTCAGCGAGACGTCAAGCCAAAATATAAGGTAAATCGCGTTAATTCCCGATTAGAATAAAGTTAAATATCTTTACATATTGAAATCAAACTACTTTTACGTCGGGATAGTAAAATCTAAAATAAACCGCGATAAAATCCGTAAAAGTAGTTTTAATTCAATGTGTAATATTCGCGTAAGTAAAAGATAATATTAAATGTCTTTAATAGGCATGACTTTTTTTTTTCCTTTATGATGATCCCATTCCGTTTCAACATATAAATTACAATCTAGCCTTGAAACTAATGAGTAATATTATTTTAACCTAAACGAATAAAGTAAATTAAATTAAGAATGTGTCCAATAGCACTTTTCTTATTGTCTCTATTAAGGCGAAGACACTTTGTTATTGTGTTCTACACTGCACTAATTTAACATATAAACTAACTCAAACGGCTTTGTCCTTTTTAGTCTTCTTTCTATGTCCGTGTTATCGAGGAGCTGGATAGCCTCGACATTCCCGTGGTGATGCAGCCGCCGTTCATGTGCTTCTGCATAGTCTTTTATAACTTTGGCTACGAGGTCCACTTTGAGGTCCCGATGGAGGTCGTTGGTTCTAATGTACCAGGGAGCGTTTACAATGCCTCTGAGTACTTTATTTTGGAATCTTTGTATTGTCTGTATATTAGTTTTTTTGGTACAGCCCCAGAGCTGTATACCATAAGTCCATACCGGCATTAGGACTTGTTTGTACAAAAGTATTTTGTTTTGCACAGACAACACGGAGTGTTTTCCAAGCAGCCAGTGCATTTTCTTGTAGCGAAGGCCTAACTCTTCGCGTTTCTTTTTAACATGAGCCTTCCAGCGAAGCTTTGCATCAAGTGTCATGCCCAGGTATTTCGCGGTATTTTCATAAGGTTCATGATTGTTTATATACACCGGGTGATAGTTGGACCTTTTATTGGTAAAATCAATGTGAACCGACTTCGATTCATTAAGCTTTATGCGCCACTTTTTTGTCCAGTTATAGATCGAGTTCACGGCCATTCGAACATTCTCCACTGCTTCCGCATGTGTGGCTCCTGTAGCCATGATGGCCGTGTCATCAGCAAAAGTCGCAATGGTTTTGTTTTCTAGTTTTGGGATATCACATGTGTATAAGAGGTACAGGACCGGACCTAAAACACTTCCTTGTGGCACCCCTGCTTCAATTTTCTTAAGATCAGAATAACAATCTTCTTGTCTTACCCTGAACATTCTTTCTGTCATGTTAGATTTCAAGATATCACAGAATTGTTTTGGTAACATTTTCCTTAGTTTATATGAGAGTACCCTGATGCCACACCTTATCAAATGCTTGGGCTACGTCCAGGAAAACTGTAGAGCAAACTTTCTTCTCTTCTAATGTTTTTTCAATTAAGTTGGTAATTCTGTGGACTTGGTCTATTGTAGAATGTTTTTCCCTAAAGCCAAACTGATAGTCTGGGATAAGATTTCTATCGTGTATGATTGGTTTTAACTGTCTAGGAGCTTTTCAAATATTTTTGACATTATTGGCAAAAGTGATATCGGCCTGTATGAAGTTGCTTCATAAGATGGTTTACCAGATTTTGGTATCATATGCGGTAGTGTATAACTTATGCGGTAACAGCTCAGTGGGCCAGCGCTTGCCTTGGAAACAAGGTGCGCAGGTTCGAACCCCGGGTCGCACCTCTGATTTATTTAGTTAATCATGTGCGAATCGTCTTTGTGCGATTGTTACTAGCTTTCGGTGAAGGAAAACATCGTGATGAAACCTGCATGTCTGCGAAAGCCTAACTAGCTTTCGAAAGACGTGTGAAATCCGCCAACCCGCACTTGGCCAGCGTGGTGGACTATGGCCTAAACCCCTTCAACTTGAAGGGAGGCCCGTGCCCAGGAGTGGGACATAAAAAAGGGCTGGTATTATTATTTTTTATTATAACTTCAGCAACTTTCCACACATCAGGTATATATTTTAGTCTAAAGGAAGCATTTATAAGTGAGGTAAGTTTCACTATTGCTTTTCGTGTCAGATTACTGAGAACTTCCCCAGTAATGACATCGTAGCCAGGGGATTTTTTCTTGTTTAAGAGTTTTATCTCTTTGTGGACCTCTGTTGGTGTAGTGAATCTTATATCTACATCATCTTGTGTTGTTACATCCAAAACGATTTCTTCAGTATCCGGTTTATTTGGTTGGAATATGTTTTCCAAATGCTGTGCAAATCTAATTGCCTTTTGTTCAATATTTATAGCCCAGTGCCCGTTTTCTTCTTTAATTGGAGGAATTTGAGTAATGGGTTTTTTTAAGCTTTTTGTGGCTTTCCATAGTGAGTAATCTGTTGCACGATCACTCGTTAGTTGAGTGAGATAAATGTGCATAGATTCATCATGAAATTGTTGTATTTCCCTACTTAACTGTTTTGTAAGGTTATTCAGCAGTGACTTGTCAGGTGGATATCTTGTTCTTTGTCTTCTTTTTTCAGCTATAAGACGTCGGATTTCTGTTGGATAATTTGTGGTCCTGTATTTAGTTTTTATATCAGGCGTATTCTTCCAAGCACATTGTTGAATATCTGTTATAAACTTTCTTACTTCTAAATCTACTTGCTGTGGGTTTTTTAAGGGTACTTTTAGGATTATTACGGCATCCAAATCATGCTTAAAGCTTTCCCAATCAGTATTTTTGTTGACTAGAGTGGGGTGATTTTCTCTATATTTTATTTCTTCAGTAATAGTTAACATAATTGGTGAGTGATCTGAACTCATATCGTAACCTTCCTCGATAGAGAGAAGGTTCGATGAGATGTTTTTGTAAATAAAAAAATCGATCAGGTCCGGGATTTTGTTTCGGTCAGTAGGCCAATAGGTTGGCTTACCCGTCGATATGACATCACATCTCATATTTCTTATTACGCTTAGTAATTCTTTTCCTTTAGATGTAGTAAGTCTAGACCCCCAGTGGATATTTTTCGCATTAAAGTCACCTCCAAGTATGAATCTGTTACCAAGTTGTTTTAAGAAACTTTCATACTGCGTTGTTTTTATTGAATACCTCGGTGGACAGTATATAGCTGATATAGTAACCGGGTAATGTTTTATTTTAACACATACAGCCACGGCTTGAATTTCACGGTCTTCCTGTTTAAATATCTCGTGATGGTAAATATCTTCCTTTATTATGATAGCGCTGCCTCCCCTAGCTTTGTTGTCTGGGTGCAATGCATGATATATTTTGTATCCTTTCATTCGGATGTAACATTCATTTGTAAAGTGCGATTCAGATATAAGGCACACATCGATGTTTTCTGTGTTTAGGGCGACTTCTAGGCCATGATGATTCTGGCGTAGTCCATGAGCATTCCAGGCCATAATTTTTAGTGACGTAGTCATTTTTGCTTGGTAATAGCTACTTTGGTGCTATGTTCCAATTTCTTTAGTCTTTCGTCGAATGATGTTATGACGTTCAAGATTTTGTTAAGCTTTTCATCTAGATTAGATGTTTGTTTTGTCTGGAGATGTTGTTGTGACTGCGATTTTACCTGGCTGCCCGTTATTACCTGAGCAAAAGACAGATTTTTGGTGACAGGTTGGCTCTGAAGTTTTTTAACGGTATTGCTACGTGAAGTCTGCTGGGTTGGGGCTTTAGGGTTCTTTACTGCTTTATTTTTTAAATTCTGCAGTTCTTTAGCTACTATGCATCCTCGATAGCAAGCGGGGTGTGCTTCGCCACAGTGGACGCACTTTGGTTTAGTGTCTGCAGGTTTTCGGCAGTCTTTTGTCATGTGCTTGCCGGTACATTTTACGCACCTGGGCTCTTTAGAACAGTATTTTTGAGTGTGTCCGTAAGCTTGACACCTTTTACACTGAGGGATTAATTTGGATGCTTTAATCGGTTGTACGTCTACTTTACATCCAAGAATAGATTTTATATTATATATTTTGTTGATATCCTCACCCTTATCAAATGACAGTATGAACATATTGAGGGGTTCTTTCGTCCTCCAATTTAACTTGTTTGTTGCATTTTGAATCATGTATTCTTTGGACGATAAATCTTCGACTATCCTGACAGGATCACATGAGAAATGCAAGTTTTTAGCCATTACTCTGATTGGTCTATCTTGTTTATTCTCGTACGAATGCCAGAGGCTGTTGCTTTCTAACAGCAGCTTTTTAATGGATCTATACGAGTCCTCACTGTTAGCGTTAACCTTAACGGTGTCTCCGCTTCTCATTTTGATTAAAAACGAGTCACTAGGCACGCTTGATGTTAGGCAATCGTAGAATTTTTGGTAGTTTTTGACTTGTTCTACGATTATTGGCGGCGGCTGGGGAGCCTTTTTAACTTTAGGCGTCTTTTTATCAGTCTCGCTGGAGCATTCTCCATGTCGTTGCAGTGGTGACAGTGATTGATTCAGCTTCCTTTTCTTACGACTCTGCTGACGGATCCACTCAGTTTCCTTAGCTAGTTCCTCTTCGTCTGTTTCATAATGGACTTGTTCGGAGGCACTAGCAGTTGTGGTAAGTTTGGCTGGAGGCACATTCTTGCTCTCTTGATAATACTCCAGTTGCTGCTGAAGCTTCTCTATTTGACAGTGTAATTCTTTAACTAGATTTTGTAATTTCTTACATTCCGCTTGTTCCTCCGCAAAGCGCTGGTACAGGATATGCTCATTTTCTGTTTCAAGCCTTATTCTATTTTGCGAATCCATTTTTAAAATATAACTTCGTCTTAACAATGTTCACACATATTGTTTTGATTCACAACACATGACGATATCTGGGTCATCGCGGTTACCGGTGACGATTACTCGCGACAGTGTTTTTGCTGCGTCGGCGCTTAACCCGAGTACGGACTAGGGCAAGGACAACACAGCCGTTCTTCGCGGATGCTGAACTAACACTGAATAGGCATGATGACTGCAACACAATACCAATGAATCTGTGGTAATATTCAAATACTAGCTGACCCACGCAGCTCCGCCTGCACTATTTTTTACGTTAGCTAAACTTTTAATAACAGACATTCGCATCGAATACATAACCTCCTTTTGTACAGTCGGTTAAAAACTCTTTTTACACTTTTTACTTGCTCTCCGAAGCACGGACCCGTTTAGTTCAAATGGCGTTAAACGGTCACCCATCTATTTAATGACCTTACCTAACGTTGCTTAACCCGATCGATTACAAAACCTTGATAACAACTCTCTATGAGTGTTCCCTTACTAATATTTATTATATTATAAAGAAAAATTGATAAAATCGGACCAAGCGTATAACCAAGTACCCAATTTTACTTTAATCCCCTCTCCCAAAAGAACCGTGCTAGATTACGGGATAAAAAGTATCCTATGTCCTACCTCGTAGTAAGATCTCAAATCATGCCAAGTTTCATTTGAATCCATTCAGTAGTTTCGGCGTGATGCTCAGCCGTGATACAGACAGACAGACAGACAGACAGACAGACAGACAAAAATTAAAAAAATCACATTTTCGTCCTCAGTATCGGTTATAGAATGCCCTCCAAATATAATTTTCAAAATATCTTCAATGTACAGAATTGGACCTGTTACAGTTTTATTATAAGTAGGTATAGATTAGAAAAGATTGCATGGATTCCAAAAATGCGTTTCATTTCATTTTAATTTTTTTTTTTCTTATTAATAGAAAATTTTTTGTGATATTTATGCAAATAAATTACTTAAATACGGATAGATAATCGCCATTTTGTAATAAACACTGATCAGAGTGAATGACGTCAATGCGGTATCTATCTATACTATAATAAAACTCAAAGAGCACTTTTTCTGTACATTGAATATTTTTCCAATTTGATTTTGAATATTTCTATATGGGGATACTATACTATCGACATAGAGGCCAAAACAATTTTTTTTGGAATTATTGTCTGTCTGTCTGTCTGTCTGTCTGTCTGTCTGTCGTTCTGTTTGTCCAGGTATCATTTGAAAACCCGTGGATGGATTTTGATAGGACTTTCACTGATATGTTGTGTAGAAGTCAAGGTATAAATTGGTGTATAAAACATCACGCTATGTTTCATTGGGGCTAAGCAGTGAAACATTAAGTGCACATATTACCACGTAATTTCCTTTGTATGTGAATATATCGACATTATATCTTTGAAAAGTTAAAATCTGTAAATCCCGAGCGAGCCCAAACTAGATTAGGAAAGAAATAGGCAAGGGAAAAATACCATTTCATTTCATTTAAAAGCCAGCGGTTAGGTCCGCTGCACCACAAGAGAGATAAATCTAGGGAGGAGGGAGAAAAGGGGAGTAAAATGTAATAAAAGCGCGGGCGGAGCTGCACGGGTCAGCTAGTAAATAAAAAAACTGACGAACTGTCATCTCAACTTTTTCTTTCATACTCATGATTCACTTTTGTACCTACAGATCGATGTTTATTTACACCGTAGTGACGTCACAAAATGGCGCCATGCACCAGCCTCCGTTTTGGAACGACTTTCAAACTCTATTTTAAAAATTGAAAATATTGCTATTAATTGTAAATTTAATACAAAAATATGTTTCTTTTTCGGCAATAGTAGACCCGTAAGTACTAAGTACATTTTAGAGTTTTTTTTTTAATTAGTCATCATGCCTAGAAGAGGTGAAAAAATGTTTGCGCAAGCTTCTTTAATTCTTCTCCAATCCGTTTTATTTTGAACTCATAAAACCTATCCTCTAGCCCCCACCACTTCTTAACATTTCTGCTTCCTCAGTTTCAGATCAGAGCACCGATTCCTGTCCGAAGCAAGGCAAGGAAAACTTGGGCTTCCAGAATGACAAACATTCACCTATAAGGTAAGATTACGAAAGGTAGGGTACTAGGAGAACACTAGAAAGGCATCGTCCAAGTTGCCATCCCCCTTCTGAGTCGCTGGACGTTTAAGGTGCGGGCGCTAGAAGTCCATTGAGTACGGCGGCGACTCCGAGGAGGACTGGTTCCCAGGGGGGGGGGGGGGCTTATAATGCGCCCCCCGGCAGCGGAGCCAAAAGCAAGGCACTGAGAGGCTCCCGCCGGAGAGCCCGAGTGTCCTCTTTCATGTCCCGATGTGTGGTTTTAGTGCGTAAGATATACATACCCCGCTTGACCCCCCCTACAGGGTTTCGGGTACCTATTGAAGCTTTCCTCCGCCAGAATAAAAGAAAACCGGTCAAGTACGAATCGGACTCGCGCTCCGTGGGTTCCAGACCTTCTTTGGACATATTAAAGTTTTACTATTATTAGTATTTTATTATTAGTATTTAGTATTTTACTATTCGAAAACTAAACCGAAAAACTAAGTTTGTGTGTCGAGGTTTTTTTAGGATTATCAAAAAAACTATACACAAAACTATACTATATAACGGGTGTAAGGAACATCGTACCGAAAACCGATACCAGGGATCCAGAACACGATTCTGAACATCCTAGTGTTGAAATTTTTCATCGGCTTTTTGATGAATTTCCAAAAAAAAAATCCTTTTTTTAAATTAAATTAGTATAACATCATTATTGGTATAATAATAAAGCCTAATTTTAATTTAAAAACAATTAATTAATTATTTGTGTTTTTATTTTATTTTTATTTATTTATTTATTCTTTATTCACAAAAATAGTGCATAGGCAATTAATTAATAGGCAATTAACTATTATTATTTTATAAAATTAGCAATGTAATTTGAAAAATAAACATTATTCCGCATATATTCATTAAATGCTCGAAAATTAATAAGTTAGTCATTTGTCATTTACCATATAAATGGTTACTGTAATGTTGTAACGGACATTATTTGACGTCTTATAAAATTATTTTCGGTACGATGTCCCTTACACCCTGTATATACTTCTTGAAGGATCATTATATTTTTCCTGTAAAATATACATAGACGTGTACTATCCATAATTAGATTAGATTTTCCCCAGAGTTTCCCCAAATATTTCCCTCTTTAAACTTCGGAGATAATGGGGAACGGTAGTTTTTTGACATTTTAGATTATCAGCCAAAAACTTCGTTAAGCTACAAATGAAGCTCTTTCATATATTACCCCACTCGATATAGTAGTCTTACTTTAAAATTTAGATGTCACATCCTCGCTACTGATATAATAGACAAAACTAAATGATCTGGGATTTGGTACTCTCTTATTTATTTCTTATTTATTTTTTCTTTTTTAACATTGTCATTACACTAATACACACTTACTTAAGTATATATTATACCTATACCTACCTATATCTTTCTTTAATTATCATTTTACTCATTATTATCTTTATATATAATTCTACTGTACGTGTGTATGTCACTGAACTCCTCCTAAATGGTTGGACCGATGTTGATGAATTTTTTTGTGTGTGTTCAAGGGAATTCGAGAATGGGTTAGATTCAATAAAAACGTAGGCAGAGCTGCGCCGGTCAGCTAGTTTTTTATATATAATTAGAGTATTTTTCTTCCGTGACATCACTTCTTCATCTGGTCCTTTCTGAAAACCAGCGCTGCAGCACCTTATCGTGGCTGCAGCAATAAGCTGAGATATGTGCCAATTTTGGCATCGCACAACTTGGTAATGATTAATGTTATTGTTTTTACTTTTATGTCAATGTAATTCTTTCTTTTTTTCCCCTTTCTCGTTGCTGTATATCTCTTCTTTTATCAGCTGTGTGTTCATTACCATGTCTTGTGTGTGTCTAAATAAATATTTTTCTTCTTCTTCTTCTATTCGTTCATCATTAAAAGATTTTTTTTCATTTTCGATGAGTTTGGGTAAGTAAGATCTAAACTATTCCAAGAAGAGCGGCAGTGCAATGCAGCTGTCTATAGGCAGGCGTGTCACGCGACCATCAGACATTAAATACATGACGTTTATACTTCTATTTCGCAGGTCCTCAATGCAAGACTGTCGCACTGCGAATCAAAATGCGGAGTCCGAAGTATATTTCGCGGATGTGTCTAGCTGTTGCAATGTATCTGTCAAGGTAAATACCATAAATACAAACTAATTGGGCAAAAAATGGGCAGGAACTACATTTGTGGGTAATTTCTGCCCATTTTTTGGCTGACTGCTTCAGGAAGCGGGCTATGTTTTTCAAGGGTATGTATGTAATATGTATGAATGTATGTATGTATATTTTGACTTATAATATGTCGTTAGATCCGTCTCAGTTTGGGAGTGACATAGACTATATTTATTTTTCGAAGCTGTCATGCCCATCTGCGGCCTACAGTACTACTTACTACTACAACAAAAAAAAAATAGATTTTAATGTGACTTAATTAGGATTAAAGTTAATTGGGGTTTGTGAGTGCGGCAGTTAGTATATTAAATAATAATGTCCTGGCCACAGCGGCCAATCTTTCACAAGATCAGCCATCAACGCGGGAGATATTGTAGTGCACGCGTGCTTGCGTAGACACAAGTGCACTCTCTCTTCCTTTACTCTCACAGTCCGATGGGACGGAAGACCGACACGACCGGGGAGAGGTCAGGCGCAGAATCAGCTTTTTAGAAAGTCAAAGCCAAGTCAAAGTCAAAAATCTTGATTTCAAATAGGCTTAATGCTAGCACTTTTGAATGGTCAATTTTTTAAAATACCACCGGATCACAACGCGACCTCAACTGAGAAGATCCGGCAAGAAACTCAGCGGGCTTGTCATATTTTCAATTTTTTTAAAACATTGTTTTGTTACAATTGAATCAACATTAGCGATAGTGTGTCCTGCCGTTCGAAACATAAAGCAAGGGAGAAAAGAAGAAAACAATAAATTACGACAAAAATTACAACAAACTAATAGGCCAAAGGGATAATAGTCGGAACAGTCCCCCCAAGTTAGTTACACACCCATCGACGCATGGATCATCTTATTTTACAGACTATCAGGTGATCGGCCTGCATTAGCCTAGCCTGTAAGGATCAACTACACAATGTTGTTGCTCCCGTTGCCTCCACCCCTACGGAGACCAAGTATCTTCGGCAGGTTTCTTCCCTAACCAGGCAGTAGGGCCTTTGTGCAAGAATCCGTCCAAGTACCACAGTAAATTTTACCAGTGATCCAAGATGAAGGGCACTGTAGCTGGTGAAATTACCTGACACAAGAGACTTGATAACTAATGTCTCGTGTGACGAGCGGCAGTGCAATGCAGCTGTCTATAGGCAGGCGGGGCGCGCGACCATCAGGCTAACGTCTTGCCTGTCTTGCTACTAAATTGATTTAAATAAAACCTTATTCCTAACTTTTTGTTCTTTTTTCAGGCCGACTGCTGCATGAACGCTAACGTCTCCGCTCTAGTGGGTACCATAGAGAACCACCCAGAGTCTACATCAGAATCTGACACCGGGTCCTTTACTCTGACGCGACAGCAACGCCCTCAACCTCAAGTGGGGTCCAAACGACGCCCCAGACAGACAGACAAACATACAAAAACCCAAGACAAAATGCGCCAGGCTTTGAACAGTTCTGTACGTTTGACGGAACATCAAATTGAACAATTAAACAATTCTATGAGAATGACTGAACGAATAGATAGGTGCGATCGAATGGCTATCGAGCGAATGAACGAGACGAGACTGAGTGAACGCATGAACGATTCTAGAGACAGATTGAATGATCCCCGCGTTTGTGAGCGTATGGACCGTATGAATGATTCGAGGATCAGTGATCGGATGAACGAGACGAGAATAAGTGAACGAATGAATGATTCCAGAGACAGATTAAATGACTCCAGAGTGTGTGAGCGTATTGAACGGTTAAACGATTCGAGGATCAGTGACAGAATGAACGAGACGCGATTAAGTGAACGAATGAATGATTCCAGAGACAGATTAAATGATTCGAGAGTTTGCGAGCGCATCGAACGAATGAATGACTCGAGAATCAGCGACAGAATGAACGAGACTCGTTTGAGTGAGAGAATGACCGATTCTCGGGACAGATTGAACGATTCGCGTAATTGTGAATTGAGTGATCCGAGAATCGAACGAATGAACGACTCGCGGATCAGCGATCGAATGAACGAAACTCGACTGAGTGAACGCATTACGGACCCTCGTGACCGAATAAACGAACCGAAGATCGACAGGTGTAGCCAACACGAGCGAATGAGCGACAATCGCATAGAACGAATGAACGACTCCCGTTTAGAACGAATGACGGATTTAAACTCGAGCATTCGCATAGACGGAAGTCCGAAAGTCCGGTCGCATATAAGTCCGCTGCGGATACAGAGAACCAGCCCAAAAAACCTTCCAAAAGAGACACTTAGGCAAGAGACAAAGGCTGAGTTCAGGCAAATATCGCCTTTATCTCCTAATACTGAAGAGTCATTACTCTCAGACGACGAGCAGCCTCCAGACCAGGTGTACTCCAACGACCCTGAACCTTCCAAGTGTTTAGGGCCTGACTCCCAGTATGAACCAGTAAGGGAGGGGAAAGAGGAAATATTGAAATCTAACCATCATCATTGTTATAGTGACACGAATACCATGGATTCAGGATGGCAGAGTGGATCGGAGAAACAGGTTACAGATTAAAATAACCATAGACATAGCTATAGACATAGACCGATGGGTCAAGTAGTCTTATTACAAAATTATAAAATGTGCCACAGTCTACCACTAAACTAAAGCTCAGACCAAAAGAATACACGAGCCGCACAGTTCTAACGTGAAACCACCTAAAGTCGTAGGCCGGCTCGGCCAAATCGTAGGTGACCAGAAAACCGAGGCAACACTCCCGAACTAGGTAATCCTCAAACTAAATGATCCCCAAATAAGAGACTGGGTGACCGACCCCCAAATAAACAACTAGGTTACCCCCAATTTAGGTATACAGAGTGCACAGTACTTATAAAGCCTTTAGGTGGCATATTGCAAAATAATGACCACAGTGTATCTTGGTCATAAACTTGCTGACCATTCAAAATTAAATATTAATAGTTTCGCCTACGTCGGTTTTCTCACCTGATGATAACGTATGCTCTACCATCTTCCATTGCATCGTAGCTTTCCATCAGGCGGGACTGCAGTCAAACATTGGCTTATATTGAGTAAATAAAAAAAACAAAAAACCAGATGACAGCCCTAAAGTAGGTGAACCCGAACAAGGTGATTAATCAAGTATCGAAGTACAGCCAAACTAGATGACCCTCCAAAAAATAGGTAATTCGTCCAAACTAGATGACCCCAAACTAGGCATCCAACAAACTAGGTGACCCCCAAATTACTCCGAACAAGGCAACCCATCAACCAAGTAACGAAACACCGCCAAACTAGATGACCCTCCAAAAATGCCACCAAACTAGATGACCCCAAACTAGGAATCCCCACCAAACAAGGTGACCTCCCAAACTAGGTAACTATCACGCCTGTTCGCTATCGACAAGGAAAAATGTAGACTATTCTCCAATAAAAAAGTTGTAGAGGTAATGGAAACTGAGCTTTATCGTAAAGCAATAAGACTTGTTATTGATGTGTACTAAATTTAAACTTTACACAGAGTTTGGCATTTGCGCTTTGTCGATCGTTACGTTTTTCGATATGCGTTTAGTGTTCCTTTATTTATATCCTCGAGCTATTATTCTTTGTACTAGACTACCTGCCGCACTCACAATGGTCAATTAGTATTAGTTATCATTAATGCCGTTCTTGAAATTGGGTTATTTAGATATTTACTTTATAGTCTGATAATGAAGATGTAAGTAAATAACAAAAAAAATTTCGACGCAAAAAAAAAAAATTAAAAAAAGGAAAAACACAAAGCACAAAAATGTTTAGAAAGAGAATTAAAAAGAAAAAAATTAATTGTGCGTGCTATATTGAAACAAGTATATATGGCTCCAAGAATCGAAACAATCAAATTCAAAATAATGCCTTAATCAGAATTAACGCTAATTTACGTCTGTGAGTGCACCAGTAAGTGTAACGACTCGAAAAATATACACAAAATTTGTGCAGAAAATTTGAAACAGGAATTCGAACGGTTCTTTTTTCGATTTTTTGTATTTGTTTTATTTTTAAAATGCTAATAGTTTATGCGTTGCTTCTTAATATAAAGTAGGGCTGTTCATAGCTAGTTTTAATTCACTGTTCGACAAACGATCTATTGGCTAAGTAATGTCAAGCAAGGCCAATCTATAGATGGGTGACCATGTCTTTTGAATTGAGCGTCCCGTGCTTCAGAGGGCACGTAAATAGTCTGTCCCGGGCGTTGTCATCTAGACATAGATAAGAGTATATTACTTAGAAATAGATAGGTAACTCCCACGTCAAAACGCGCCCCCTAACACCAGCGCCTCCAGCGGTGTGATTTTAAACTTTAATAGCCTCGAGAATTTTTAATAAAAAAAATAGCTAAAACTTTGTAGTATTCGATATAAAGTACGCGGACGTCAATAGTTTATGCATTAAGGAATGAAATAAAAAAAGAAAAATGATTTCGAACTCCATCCACAGCCCCACCCATGTGTTGGGGATCGAACCCGCGCCCCCTAGACTTCGTATTAATTTGATTCCAACCTATTTACCGCTACCACTGTAAGACATATGACGTCAGATGCAAAATACTGATCTACTATCTCAGTTTCATTCCGAACAGAGAAAAGTTGCAAATCACGCCGCAAGAGGGTGCTACTGGTAGCTTTTTCCATTTCTTCTAAGATACCATACCATGCATCTAGACATCTGTCATCAGTCGTTAAGCAAATACAGAGGCCTAAGGGGAGCTTGAACAACTCTGACATGGCCACAAATTAAACAACAAAAAGAAAACTCTGTAGAAAAAATTGTTTGTGACAATGTGTCTTGTGTATACTCGAATTCAAGTATTCCGTCGTAAAAAGTAAATAAACATGGCGGTATTGCAACCATCGACAATATTAGGGAGGTGACGCCTCATGAACGAGTGAATCTGACCACATCATAGATGTATGATAAATCCCTTAGAGGAGATACCACTGGAGAGAGCATGATGCGCTAACCCCTCTGCCAAATTTTGTTCATATGTGTTGCGAGTTTATTATAGTGTGGATATGCGTGAAATTGTATCTGTGTGTGTTTACTTCGCCTCCCGCACCCCGCAAAAGTGCCACGAAAAATTTGTTCGGGGAATCGACGCGATACTGGCTCTATTCTAATTACTCTGAGGATAAATCCATTACAGTATCGATATTTATGTCAGCAACGGTAGGATTAAAAAGAATACATTATTACTGTGAATTATTTTTATTGATAATTTCACCTTTATTTAAACAAATAACAACTCGAAACCCTTTAATTCAAAATAATTAACAAATGCGTCAGTATTAAAATGTTAATTTAATAATCTTTTCGAGTACGTGAAATTCATACTCTTTAAAAGTCTATAAGGTGGTTTGAGAGAATGAAGGAAGATCTTCATCACTGTTAACTTCCACCAATACTTTTTTTACAGTCGGAATTTCGTTGCTAAAGTAAAATTGGCGAACTTTTCTTCTAATGGCGCTAATTGTAAAATCGTCCAAGGTTTTTAGTGAAGAACAGTGATTTCCTTTCTTTTTGTGTTGAGCTGAAACTACATTTCCTGTTATTTTGTATTCATGTACAATTCTCTCCACAGTTCTTTTAGAAATGCCCATTACTTCCGCAGTAGCCTGCGAAACCTCCGACTTATACGGATATGTGGGCATAGCTTTCGCTACAAATTTATTAATATCGATTGCAATATTTTTTTCGTTGGAAGTTAACTGTGTAGGTCTTGCCCTTTTTTTCATGGGACTACTCAAAATTGTCGGGGAGTTACGTCTCTTCCTTTTTGACGATGTAGGTTCAGATGGCCCAGGACGAGGTTCGCTCATCTTCAAGCACTAAAAACACATTTAGTGATTACTTATAATTCTTGTAATAAAGTCACCCATTTTATTTTGTTCTCACGGGAAAAAAGTTTAAAGTTACCTGGTACCTGTGGGGACGTGGGGTGATAGGGGTCGCAACCCCGCCGGAGTCATTACCATACTCTATGGGCGTCTTAGGGCCCACACCCTGAACGTGCAGAGACTCCGAAGATTATCACCAATTGAGCTCAACCCACTGGATGGTTCAACAGAGTGAAATCTATATACATTTTGTCAAGCCATCCAGTGTGTGGAGCGAACTGATTTATATTGGGTTTTAACCCACTCGTGAGTTCCACTCGGGTAATTACCCATTTATATTTTGGACTCAAACGAAATAAATGGATTTATTGACTTGTTGTAATTACTAATAAAAAGTATTGACATAATTTATAAATTAAATATTCAAGCTTATAAAATAATGCTCATTGAAACAAATGAGTGCACGACAGTGCAAATGTATAATAGCTTTGGAGACTTAATCGACAACACTTAGTAAAACTACATGTAAAAAAAACGGATGGAAAAAAGAACCTGTAGTGCATGTATGTGAATTGAATTTTTTTAAATGATGTTGTATATTTCTATTGATAAATGTATTTTTTTTACTTTATCATAATTTTTTTTTTCAATTTACTTAAATTACTTTAAACTAAAATAATCTTATAAAATCTTACCTTATATACACACAAACACTTCAATTGAAATCTAATCGAGAGTATCAAAATCCTTAGATCGTAGCAATAAGTCGTCAGTCCAATCGAAAACACGGTCCAAATCACAAAGCAAACACAAAACCAAAAATCGAAAGCAAAGTCGTTAAAGAAAAGACACCAGAGAGCATTCAGTACGTACGACATCGATACGAAGCGACGAATGAATGACTATGAATTACACAATGAGGGTGTTCAAAAATGACGTGCACCAGGTGGCAGCACTAAGGCGTAAGTCCCGGAACCTGTCAAACCGCATACAGTTTCATATTCGGCACTCAATTTAAATTAATATTTATTTAAATAAATAATTAAATACGTAATATAAAATATTATCTTACAATCAACATAATATAATCCGTGTAGACGTGGGCAGAGTAGCGATTTACTTTGAAATAGGGACGGCGGACCTACTGTTTATGTTGAATCTACCTCAGTTTAGTCTGAGTTTAATATAATACTTTTTATTTTATAAAATGATTGGTTGTGGATCAATTTCAAATCATTCAATATCGAGATTTAGATCTTTAAATATTGAACATCACTAATTTCCATAGACAAAGTGTGTGTTCTATATATTGACATATTTTATCTGTGGCATTCTCATGTCAAAAATATTTTATTTATTCGTATATCTTAAGATTTTAATTATATTTTCAGTAGTTTAACTATTTTTCTGAATCAGTTGGATGTTTTACGTGTGTGTGGTGATAAATGGAAAGTTTTCATCTTGTATTGGTGAAGAAATTTAGGTTTGTTTTGAAGTACCCGGTTTGATTACAAAAAATGACTTTATATCTGGTTTTGGGTATAGTGATTGTGCCAAGGTAGTTTATTAATAAATACGACCAAAACTAGGTACGTAACATTATGTTCATTTTCAATCTCTTTTAAAAGTAAAATATACGTAAAATCTTAGAATAATAACGCATAGAAACCGTGAACATGTACGCACATTGATGCAAGTAAAACCGAGCCAGAATGGCTCAGTAGCGAACAGCCCGCGTCAGTGCTTATCATAGATAATACACTATATACTTAAGAATAGATGGGTCACTCACGTTCAACTTTTAATAAACTAATTTTACCCTCGCCAAAAGATGGCGTAACTTCACAGGAATCCAAAATGTGCCAACAGATGGCGCTTTTTTGATAATCATTTTACGTATAGGGAAATGAAGCTTTATGTTGAATGAATATTTGTAAGGAACATGTATAAAGGCAAAACAAAGAGATATTTATTGTAAAAAGTTTACTTGGTAACCAATAACTTTATCTAAACATATCTGACGCACAATCGTACTCTTTTATTTACATAAATATTGTCCAATCCCCTTAACTTGAGTTTCTTGTCTCAGTACAGCTTTGCATTAAATATTTCCAATTCAAGCCATTGTGGTTAAGGACAATGATGTAGTGGACCTGAAATAGTTCATGAGTAGTATAAATGTTATTATAAATAAATACTTATGCCATGTTCTTAATGACTTGTTTTAGCTTTTAAAAATGTTTTTGTAAATAAGTACATACCTACATAAGTAGATAAATAACACCCAGACACAGAACAAACAGAATTCTTCAAAAACATATTTGTAAATAAACTGTAAATATTTAGTTTCAATAATTGTTTATAGCTTTTTATCTTCAATGAAACAAAACTTTTTAAAAAAATGACTTAACAACCTAAGTTGCCATAGTAACCGCCAAAGGCAATTTACAATACCACAGATATAGTACAATACTATACGGAGCGCGTTCCACTTGGGGCCCACACACAATAATAATCCATTGAGGCCGGCAGTTGCATAGGTATTATTACATTATGGAAGTTTAATATAAATATTCGAAATATAACATTACTCAAATAAATTGAAGATATACAAAAACAATATTAAACTAAATAAATAAAAATATATAAACTGCGTTTTTAACGCCATCTAGGCAAATTATAGTAGAATCTTAAAATTTAGTTCCTTCCCTCGCCTGAAGGTGTGCTAGTTTCCATACATTAAAATTTTGTCACCTGTTTTAAGGAGAGTGCCACTGGCATGGTGCTTATAGTCGAGTCGTAGGGCTAGCAGCTCTCGATATTTTAATTTAAAATGATGGTTTGTGCAATAAATGGAAATCATAGTACATTGGAAAAACTTAAGAAACATTGTAACATAACATTTCACTTGCAAGCATTACGTTTAATCTAATATTTTAACGTAAAACAATCGCCAAAGTGAAAACAATAATTTTAAATTTCAACAGACGACATTATATGAAATGTTGCCAATAAAAGGAAAATTGCCACCCTAAATTTGCTTATTAAGAAAAGATTTATTTAAGTACTAGATGATCCGCGCACGCTTACGTTTTCGAATGGCAATAAACGGTCACCCATCCATGTAATGACCTTGTCTAACGTTGCTTAACCTAGTGATATGAAATATACTTTACGACCTATTCTCACACCTAACAAGTATACATAAAAAAAATCATA
Organism: Furcula furcula; assembly: GCA_911728495.1. Classification (NCBI taxonomy): domain Eukaryota; kingdom Metazoa; phylum Arthropoda; class Insecta; order Lepidoptera; family Notodontidae; genus Furcula; species Furcula furcula. The sequence goes on along the minus strand of OU452269.1, from coordinate 11,025,201 downwards.
AATATCGGTCGAGCCGTTTCGGAGGAGTGCGACCACAAAAACAGTGACACAAGATTTTTAGATCGTAGATTTGTTATTTCAGATCTTTTAAATTAAAAAGTAATTCATCACTGTCAGCAATAATAGTAATTCTATTCTAAAAATTAAATAATGACCTCAGTAAGAAGCAATTCCATTTTCCCTAATTTTGGGGAAAATCTGATTCCCCTAACAACATTATTTTCTCACTTGTGTGCGTGTCGCAGAGCGTCAATACGCGCGACTTACGCCTACATCAATGATATTGTGCCTCAAACGAGACAGTTTTTTCGTACGAAACTATCGTTCTAGGCGTTATTATTCTAAGCGTAAAATATCCTCGGATTCTATATACTCTAATAGATTATGAGAGATAAAATTTTAGTTTAGTTCCGTTAAATATCTAAGCAATAAAATTTATATCTTTTTCTTTCTGCTGTAAATTGGCAGATTCTGATCCTGATTGATTTATTAGAATTTTATGCAGTGAAAGTATGGTTATGATTTTGGATATTTTATTGGAGTAATAATCAATATGCCACGAAACTCTGCCTGAACGAATGCCTTGTTTCTTGCCTCAACAATTGTATACATGCTGACTGATTTGGCGCAAAGTTTTGACGAAACAAATGTTGCCATAAAAATCATTGTTTTTCATCGATATTATTCTTCTATTAATAATAGTTTTTAAGTTTTTTTTTTCTGTAAATAGTTGTTTCCTTATTTCTTAATAAAAATATTAACTGATATTTGTAATTTTTTGCCAATTGTTCACAAAATGCAATAATATTTTTATATTTTACTTTAAATAAGGCAAAGGTTCAAGCGGGTGATGATTTTACTTTCTGCCCGACTCCCAGAAAGAGGGCTTGGTTTTTACAAAATTGTTAGTTTCAATTGACATCAGAAATTAATGTAATCACTAATCATACACATATATAAAATATTGCTGCATTTTTATTATTATTACCTAATGTTTAATATTGTCTACATAATATTGTATTTAATATTAAGTTTGTCTTGTATACAGGATGTTATGTATTGTTTATAACCGCTAGGTACATCGTAACAACTTTTGTTGGATTTAACTTTATGTGCTGGGTTCTCGCCCAAGATTCCTGATGAAATAAGTCGTATATACATAAACATTCTGTATACAAATTGTTGTATTAAAACTTTTTTGTATATAATATAAATTTTGATTATGTAATTAATCATTAAAAACTCGTTAAAAGTTAATGTTTTTTCATCTAAGTTTGTATTTAGATTAAGTGTATTTTTGTACAGATAGACCAATTTACCTTTACTGGTGGCAAAATTTAGAACTATAATTATCAATATGAAAATGACGTTTGGATTGACAGTTCCGCATAGACAGTAGCGACACTGCACAATGTAAAGGTAATTTGGTCGCTCTATCAGTCCTGTTTTCATGATATTTGATACATTTTGAAATTTTCCTTCCTATTAATGTAGGTTTCCGAAAATTTAAAAATAGATAAAAATGTTTTTAAATGATTTGCATTACACTATTTTATTATCACAAATTGAATATTGGATAACTTTTTTCATTAAAAAAATCTTAATATTCATTACGAATGCAGACAGACGTGAGATTGAAAGTTATTTTGCAGGCTGTCAAAAGCTCACTCATTCAAGGGACTTAATTCAGGACGCACGGTTATGGTTGTCCATCTGTAAATTTAAAAAAAAAACCTTCAAATTTTTGGTCGTTTTTGAATTCCTATGATTGTAGATCAACATAGTGTGTAGTGATTTTTTGTATGTTTTTTGTTTATTTGTATTTATGGTTTTCGTTTTCTGTATTGGTATAGTGGTTGAATGCCTTGGCTGCTACCCAAGAGGTCGTAAGTTTGATTCCAACCTGGGACAAAAGTGTTCATCTCATGTCATGTCATTTATCTTTAAGTATGCATTTAAAGTATACCATCTGGGATGGATAATACGACAATTAATTAAACCTAGTGTGCGGAATGACGTTCCCAGTCGAATGTCTAATAGGTGAAAAGTGATTTATTTTATTTTATTTTACATGGAAAACTTACAGCCAAGAAACTATATTAATATTAGACTAAAGAAACAGGGCCAATTACAAGTTTTCACCTATAGAAATAATGAATGATAATCACAATGCTCAAAAAATGTAAACATAAAGTGAAGTACAATAATTATTTACTTATCTATATTTAGTAAGAAATTAAGTAACAAAAATAGGCAGGAAAAAGTAAGTTTATGTGCCAAAAAATTGATTGTGATTAATCTCCTAATAGCTGTAACAGCTCAGTGGGCGAGCGCTTGCCTTGGAAACGAGGTGCGCAGGTTCGATCCCCGGCTCGCACCTCTGATTTCTTTAATCATGTGCGAATCGTCTTTGTGCGACTGTTACTAGCTTTCGGTGAAGGAAAACATCGTGAGGAAACCTGCATGTCTGAGAAAGCCTAACTAGCTCTCGAATGACGTGTGAAGTCCGCGTATGGCCTAAGCCCCTTCATCTTGAAGGGAGGCCCGTCCCAGCAGTGGGACATAAACAAGGGCTGGTATTATTATTTATATTATTTAATCTCCTAAATAATTACTAGAGAGGTAACTATTCGGTGTGATCGCGTCGAAACATACGAACGAGTTGGTATCACCACCGGCCTCACTGTTGCCGCCCGTACCAGAGGTTAGTGACCCAATATTTACAAATTGTGTTTTATTTTGATTACACCTTTCTGCAGTATAGTTTTTTCGGAAAAAAATATTATATATTATTTAATTTCTATGTAATGATTTATTTGACGTTATTAAAATATTCCTATGTGGCGGTATTACCAAACTTTTAATTAATTGTCGTATCGTCTTTCCCACATTGTATACTTACGAATATTTATGAGTTGTCTGGTTCCCATAGTACAGGCCTTACCTAGTTTGGGATCGAAATATTAGTTTATTTCAATCGATAATTAAATCAACTTTGCCGATCATCGTCCATATCGTCCATAGTCAAATATAAAATAGCGTTCTGCGAAATATTTTTAATGATTATTAAAATAAATGTACGTATTGTTAAATAATTAGTGTTTTGTGATTATTTTCCTATTAATATGGTGTCGTGTAAGTTCTAATTAGTTTCAATTCTAATATGGTTGCTATGTACCTATATTGTTAGTAGGTATTGATTTATGATAACGGTTCTATTAAAAGACTGAAATCTTGTTTTGAGTTTTATTTAAAAACTAGCGGTCCTTGTAATTTTTTTCTTGTAATAAATTAGCCTATGTTACTCAGTGATAATGTAGCATTCTAATGGTAAAAGAGTATTTGGTCGGTCCAGTGGTATTTGAGTTTATTCCTAAGGCTCAATTCACACCAAGATGGCAGCGGCCTGAAGAGGCGCGAAGCGGTCGGTAGCGGCGCAAGGCGGCCGCCCGCGGCTGCTCGCTGCCTCGCGCCTAATTCGTACATTCTACAAGGAAACTGCCCCCGCGGTCAGCCGCTCTGACCAATCGTGAGCGGCCGCACGGTCTTTTTAAGATTTTCAAGCGATACTGGTCTTTTACGTATTGAAGATAAAGTTTAAAATTCTTTGACACTGAAAGTGCGCGTCGCGCCGCTGCCGGCCGCTGCCATCTTGGTGTGAATTGAGCCTTACAAACATACAAATCTTTCCTCTTTATAATATTAGTGTATGTAGAAGTGTAGATATAGATGAGTGGGGTTCAACTGGTGGATGTGGGATTATTACCCTACAAAACCCTACATTCCGATTTCAAGTTAGATCCCCTTCGCAAGTTCTTGAAAGAAGCGTCGAAACGCTACTTTGAATCCGCGTCTCGTCACGCGAACAGTTTAATCCGCGTCGCCGCCGATTACGCCCCTAGTCCTTCTGACTCGCGCCGCAGACCACGGCACGTACTGCTCGAACCTCCTGACCCCATGACGGTCCTATTGGACTGAGATGCGCCGATCCCTCCCCGACAACCGTATGCTACACTAGCTATCAGACACCGGTCTCGCCGGCGAGGCCGAAGGGTCGTACGCATGCGACCTCAACGACGTGTATCACCCCACTGAGGTTCTTGCCGGTTCTTCTCAGTGGGGACGCGTTGTGAACCGGTGGTAGAATCAGCCCTCTCTTAAGCGTCAGTCCAAGCCGAGACCGTGCCTCCCTGAGTTGCTCTTGAGCTCGTCGCTCCTTCTGCCGTTAAGGCTAGAGTGCTATAAGCGCTCGCCTCCTATTATCCGGTGAAGCTGTAATGGCCATCTGCGGCCAACAGCGTCTATCAGTCCCAAAAGAAATATACCCTACAAAACCTGGCCTACCTACCCGGCTGTCGCATCGGCACATGAGGAACTGTGCACTTTTATTCAAGTACCTACCATCAGTTACGCTCACCGAAGTTAAGCTCAAAGAAAATACTACGTTTGTAGTTTAACTTACATATAAAAAAAGTCATCGCATATTGTAATCTCAATTCTTATGATCGAAAAAACCGTTTATTCCTAGTAGTCCGATTAGTAGTTCGATCATCGGACAGATGGGAAAAAAAATTACTTCAAAATTCCCGTCTGTCCGACTGGCTTCTGCGATCGATCAGTTAGGAAATGAATTTTGTGTAAATATTCCAAGTAGTTATACCGTGTGGTAGCTACAGACGGAATTCTTATGTGACGAAATAGCGCGTGAAAGCTAAATATTACGCATTCGTAAACATTGTTACCAGAAGTACTAGGGCAACAGAGGGCACAAAGAGGCTTCCCCTTTCGTGAGACATACAGTGAAACTGCTCCCCAGGCCTGCTAGTTCTGCATATGAAAAACGATTTGTTAATTAGAAAAAGAAAACATCTTATTTGTATTTTTTATACTTTTATTATTAAGATTCCTAAATTATATTTAGGCATAGGACCCCTTCTACAATAACTTTCTTATTCGAAACGTTGAAATAAATTAATAATCCAATTACATGTTTTAATGTCGCCTAATTAGAGGAAGGGATCCTTACAAAGCTGTTAAAAATCACCGTGAAATAAGTACCAGTAAGTATTGCAAGCACCAAATACAAAACTAATTTAGTAAAAAAAATAAGTAAGTATATGGCCAATTATTAAAAAAAACGTAGATAAAATGAGTTTCTTTTTTGTTTATCCATATGATTATATTTAATATTTATATAACGTAAACTGGGACACCATTAATTCAAACAAAAATGAGTAATTAATGCTGTATTCAGTTAGTATATGCCAGTTTCATAATCTAAGTTATATGCCTTCTCAGATACAAAACTTCCTTCTGGGGAGGCATATAACTACACTAGCAACTAAAAAAAAACATGGTTTTATTAACTAGTTCTACTGTTTTACAATTGTAATCAGTAAATCGTCAACTAACGGTGAATTAAAATTTACTTACATATTATTATTTTTCTAATATAAAATATTCACAGTTAGAATAGAGTTAACTATTGAACAATTGTTGTTTTATCATAAGACTAGTGGACTTAAATGCTTTTGCATTTATTTTCAGATGAGCGCACATTAACATATTTTTTTTTAATCCCAAATCCCATACCTAGAATCCCGTTTCAATATATTATTATGAAGTAAATAAATATGGAAAAATAATACGCATACAAACATACTTAGGTATCTTAAATTTTTAATTTAAGAAGTTTAAAAAGAAAAGTATGCAGTAATAATTACCTACCTACTTACTTATAAAAAAAAATAGATTACTTTTTTTCAATGAATATTTTTCTTAAAAATACTCATACCACTTATCCTTAGGTAAGTATAATAATTTTTGTTTGTTCAAAGAAGAAATACATGTACTTGTTCTTGTATTATCCTAAGGTTGAAATGAAACTAATTTTACGGATTATATCGCGGTTTATTTTTGATTTTAATTACAAGTTAAGTTTTTTTTAACATTTTTCAAGCCAGTCAGTTTTTACCATCAGTCAAGTGCCATATACCTCTACAAGATGCAGGAGTATACAAACTGGATTGTGACTGTGGGCTCTCATACATCAAGGCAAACAAAAAGATCGGTAAAAACCCGTGTAAAAGAACATATAGCTGATGTTAAACATCGACGCTATACGAAGTCTGCAGTCTGTGAACATGTTCAGGATCGCACCCGCCATTATATTAGATTTGACAAACCACAAATCCTCGCAAAAGAACAGCGCTACCTACCAAGGATGATTCGTGAGGCTATTGAAATTAAAAAGCATCCAAATTTCAATAGAGAAGATGGCTGGGTGCTACCACCAGCTTGGGATCCCGTGATAAACATAGTCAAATCCAAAGACAAGCATTCCACTGCAAGACCTCAAGATACTGTAAGCTCTTTCTGCGTAGATCGGACTAACAATAATAATTAGAAGACCTGAGGGTACCCTAAAACAACTATAACATATGGACAGCTACCACCTCAGTCCGCCCGTGACCATGAATGCTGTAAAGTATTCGAAACGTCGGGAAATTAAAATCAAAAATAAACCGCCATATAATCCGTAAAATTAGTTTCATTTCAATGTGTAATATTCGTGTAAATATCAGAAATCATTATCCTACGGTTTATTTTCTCGGTCTTGTGTTTGTGTGTACTACATAAATTTTTAAATAAATAAATAAACATGATTAGTTTAGCAAAAATAACCCGTTTAAAAAGCTTTTTTCTTTAAATTAATGTGCACTCATCCAAAACTGGTAAAAGAACTATATTAATAAAATTCTTATAATGTAGATTGTTATCAGATAAATCACTTTATTTACGTAAAATAGCTTACGTTATTTATTTATTTAATGTGGTTGATCATAAGATTAATGAGTTAGCGGACTAATTTTTTTATTACTTAATATATAGGCTATATCCCAATTTAATCAAAAATAATTTTTTGCCCTTTTTTCTAAAATATAAATGAAAAATAAAAATATATAGTGTAAAACTGCTTAATTTTTCATACAAGTACCTAATTTTTAACCCCAAACTTAAAAAGGAGGGGTGTTTTAGTTTTGACGCCTATGTTTGTCTTGCTGGAGATCTTATACAAATGGGCGGTTCTAAGGCAAATAAAAAATACTTTACCGATTATTAATTTGTCATTAGAAAATTGTTGTTCGAAAATAAGTACATAGTTATAATAAACAATACGTGAATTGGATGTACGCGTACAATATCATTCGAATTAAATTTTAATTCACAAAATTTTACATACAAAAATTTAACAATATACTGGTCACACTAAATTTAGTACTAAAAACTGCCGCGACAGCGGCGCTACTGTCGCATATGCAACGGTTCAACTTAACCCGTATTGTATTATTTAAAAAGTAGTAAAAAACTAATTAGTACCACGCAATTTATGGTAAGTACACTGGCGCTGTTCGCTTCGTACGTTGCTTTTTGCACTACGAGCTTGTTGTCGGACGTATGTTCGATCACTGTGGCCGGTGTTCCGTCTGCATCGCCCAGCTTTTGGTTGGCTGACTTCAAGTTTTTGAAGAAGGCGAGAATGTTTTCTGGAATTAAAAAAAAAATAGTGTAGACCCTGGTGGCTGGAAGACAATCGTTAATACCTTTTGTAGCTGGCAGTGATACCTCTGACACAGGCATTACTAATTTAATACAAATAATAGTGTATAGAAGACCGCTGGGGTAAACAGGTTCTGGAATGGACACCGCGAATCGGGAAGTGTAGTGTAGGACGCCCTGTGACCAGGGGGTCTAGTACGAGTTCCAATAGTTTACGAGCTCGATCAAACTGTCCGTTTTCTCCCATACATTTTACTAGTTTTTGAAAGTTACCGCTAGGTGCGCTGGTGTGAAATGTATGGAGAAAACTGACAGTTTGATCAAGCTCTTAAACTATCGAAACTCGTACTAGACCCCCAGGTGGAGCGACGATATCACAGCGGCGGTTGGCAGACACTGGATGAGGAGAACCGAAGATTGGGCTCAGTGGCGTGCCTTGGGGGAGGCCTATGTCCAGCAGAGGACTGATGTGGCCTGATGATGAATAGGATATAGCAGCTTTTTTTTTTTTAATTGACCGTAGTGCACTCTCTCTTGCTTTATATAATACCTCTCATAATCCGATGGGACGGAAGAACGACACGACCGGGGAGAGGTTAGGCGCAGGACCGACTTTTTACATGCCCATCCGACGCATGGATCATCTTACTTTACAGACAATCAGGTGATCGGCCTGCATTGTCCTAGCCAGTAAGGAACAACTACTCAAATTTGTTGCCCTCCGCAGTATTCGAATGCGCCACGGAGGCTACAAATTGAGTATATAATATACAACATCCCAACAACAACCGTTGGGGGCTTCGGCCCTGGCTGAGCATCACACCTCGCTTGGTCGGAGGATCCTCCCTTTAGCATCGCTCCGCGATAGCAGTATAGGCGGTAGGTAATCCGTAATCTTAGTGATGCTTACAATGTGTAAAGACCATCATACCTTCGTCTTTCTCGCCGTTCTCGTACTGCACTTTAATGAATGTCGTAAGAGAGACTTCATATATTTTGTTGGCATCGTTAGAGGCGATCGAACGCCGTCTCCTGCCGTACGCGATCTGGCCATTCGTGCATTGTACCTGAAAAAAAGGATATTATAAAATGCTACAATATCTCCAATATTACAGTAGGAAAGGCCTTTTTTACTGAGTGGTAGGTACCACCGCAATGTCAGATATTCTGCTACCAACCAGCAGTGTGTTGCTATAATAACTAATGTCTCGTGTGACGAGGAGCAGCGTAGTTGTATATAGGAAGCCGTGACGCGCGACCATAAGGCGAAAGTCTGGTGTATAAAAACAACGTTAAAATTCGCAACGTTACCATGCAGTTGACAGACGGAAAGTTAATATAAAATAACATTGTTAACCATCGATATAATATATAAACTAGGTTTGGTGTCACGGTTCAAAAAGTGGTAGCGAGTAATAGCGCCCTTGTGTCGCTATTTCTTTACAAGCCACATCCTGAAAAAAAATATTTTTGCCCATAGGAGTGTCGCTACTGTCTATATGAAACAGTCAAACTACAAGTCATCTATCTATACTTATAATAAAACTGTAACAGGTCCAATTCTGTACATTGAAGATATTTTGAAAATTATTTTTGGAGGGCATTCTATAACCAATACTGAGGCCGAAAATGTATTTTTTTTAATTTTTGTCTGTCTGTCTGTCTGTCTGTCTGTATCACGGCTGAGCATCACGCCGAAACTACTGAATGGATTCAAATGAAACATGGCATGATTTGAGATCTTACTACGAGGTAGGACATAGGATACTTTTTGTCCCGTAATCTAGCACGGTTCTTTTGGGAGAGGGGATTAAAGTCAAAACGGGTACTTGGTTATACGCTTGGTCCGATTTTATCAATTTTTCTATAAAATATAATAAATATTAGTAAGGGAACACTCATAGAGAGTTGTTATCAAGGTTTTGTAATCGATCGGGTTAAGCAACGTTAGGTAAGGTCATTAAATAGATGGGTGACCGTTTAACGCCATTTGAACTAAACGGGTTCGTGCTTCGGAGAGCAAGTAAAAAGTGGGTCCCAGTTTTTAACCGACTATAAAAAAGGAGGTTATGTAATCGATGCGAGTGTCTGTTATTAAATTTTAGCTAACGTAAAAATAGCGCATGCGGAGCTGCGTGGGTCAGCTAGTAATATATAAACTAGATTTGGTGTCACGGTTCAAAAAGTGGTAGCGAGAAATAGCGCCCTTGTGTCGCTATTTCTTTACTAGCCACATCCTGACAAATTTATTTTTTCCCATAGGAGTGTCGCTACTGTCTATATGAAACTGTCAAACTACAAGTCATTATCATTATAAAATCGTTAGTTCACGTTTTCGCCACCAGCACAGATAAGTTTGCAACCTCCGCGACCACATTTTAGATGTCATTTTGTTCGTGAATGTTTATCTATGTTATATATTATATCGATGTTGTTAACGTTAGTTTTAGCTTTGTCATAATTATCGATAATCTTCATTATACCTACCGTTCGTTTTGCAAAGACAGCGGTTTTCTCCTGCGCCTCTGAGGCTGTGATTAAGTCTCTTGGGGACAGTCATTTCTATAGCTACAGTGCCCTTCACACCGGAACTCAGCAATGTTTACACACTGCTGCTTGGCGGCAGAATATTTGACACTGCGGTGGTACCTACTTGGACGATCCCTTGACCTATCAATTAATTTAGATCCAGTACACTCTCAAACACCTGAAGTGTTCCACAATAGCTTGGAATAATAATATTCTGGGACAATCCACACACGGTCATCTGATTCAAAATTAGGTAGAGCCTGTACTATGGAAACCAGGCAACTGATACTAATACTTATATACATACATAAATAACACCCAGACACTTGGTGGGAATCGAACCTACGTACTAATGGAGATAGAGAATAATAAATAAACTGTCATGAACATCGATATACTATACCAACTAGATTAGCTGTCACGAACAAAATGACATCGAAAATGTGGTCGCGGTTACATATACTTACACAACTATACACGTACACGCAAAACAATAATATGTTCATATAAGGTTCAATAATAATTGCAGACAATTGAGCGACAGCCGTCTCCGTAGCTCTTATTTTCTTATTTTCGTGACCACTTTTCGGGTCGTGACAGCAAATCTAGTTGGTATATAGTATATCGATGGTCATGAAAGAGGAATTCAGAACAACAATTCTATTCTATAAAGTAAACTATCGTAGCTGTGCCAGCCTTAAATACGATGTCGAGTTTAACGCTGTTAAAATCCATATGCTTGCTTTGGAAACAAGGTGCGCAGGTTCGAACCCCGGCTCGCACCTCTGATTTCTTTAATTAATCATGCGCGAATCGTCATTGTGCGATTGATACTAGCTTTTGGTGAAGGAAAACATCGTGAGGAAACCTGCATGTCTGAGAAAGCCTAACTAGCTTTCCAATGACGTGTGAAGTCCGCCAACCCGCACTTGGCCAGCGTGGTGGACTATGGCCTAAGCCCCCTCATCATGAGGGGAGGCCCGTGCCCAGCAGTGGGACATAAACAAGGGCTGGTATCATTATATTATAAAATCCATATTCACTCGCATACCCGCTCAACGTCGAACTGACTTTAAAACTATTCAACCTTAGTAGTTTCATTGAAAACCGTAAATCCTTGTGGCGATAGTGCTGCGTAAGATAAGTTAGTGAATAGGTAAACGCATCTCGCCGCTCTGCCCCAGCGCCGGATTAGTCATATAGCAGGAGTCAGCACATGCTACGGGCCCCGCCCCGCACGTAGGTGCATAACGTAGGAATTAGCATATGCCTTACTAAAATTTAATACCTAGGCCCCGCGCTGGCTTAATCTGGCACTGCACTGCCCGCAACGTCAAACTCGGGTTTACGTTAGAGTATACCATAGCAGAGGTTACGGAGCTCTGAGGAGGAGTAAGGCTATAACTACGGTTTGGAAGTATGGCTTACCCCCTGGCATTTATCGAGGCAAACGGTGACAGTGCCCTTGAACTGCACGTATGTGGTGTCGGGAAACTTGAACGCCTTGAACTTTGCTGTCAGGGTATCGCCGTCGTTGGTCACGAAGTTGTCGAAGAGATATGTGTCCACTGAACAACTGGAAACAGATTTTGGGGATTAGTAGTGGTAGACCACGACTGGAATTCGAGCAACGATTCATCATCATCAGTTAAAAGAAGTCCACTGGTAAACGAAGCTCTCCCGCTTAGAAAGGTGCATTTTGCCCCACTCGTGGCAGGCGTCTAGCGGATCGTAGTATAGTTGGAAGGTAATCCAGTAGAAAGACGCTGCTGCCCGACTTCTAGATTTTCCTTAGTCGCCTCTTAGTGGTTGGCCACAGTGAACGCGCGGTGACTTGAGCCTAGCGCGGGCGCGGCGGCGGGCGCGCCGGGTGGCCACAGTGACGCGCGGGCTGTTGTGGCGATAACACTTATTGCAGGTGTCGCAAACCTTTTATGAGGATTCTGTATTTTTTACTGGATAGGCCAATCCTGAGATGGGAGGCGTTGATCATAAGAGATGGTGTGCTGGGTGCGCACGAAATAACTAAAAACAGTTAAATGAATGGAGATTTAAAAAAAAAAATATTAAGAATTGAAATTGTAGTCAAAAAAGTTTATTTTATTTATTAAGGAACATTAACAATAAACATATTATACACTTACAATTTCAAATGTCCAAAAAAACCTTTTTTATACATGTATTTAAAGTTATTTAATAATAAAAAATACTTAAAACGAGCGACAAGACCGAAATGGTTTGATACCCCGCCAGCCGCGCGATCGGTCGCTTGTTGACTAGGCCCGCAGTGTGGCCAGAACGAGCGGATAGGAACGTTTGAAAAGTACGCCCGCAAACTCGCGCAAGCCGGTCGCGCTAGGCTCCCGCGCAAGTCACTTCAGTGTGGCCGCAAGCGGCGTTTTCATATGTTTGATATTTCGCGTCCGCCGCCGCCGCGGCGCTAGGCCTGCAGTGTGGCCGACCACTTAGGCCACTCTTTTGAAGGCCTTTGTCCAGAAGTGGACGTCTTTCGGCTGCCGATAATGGTACAAGATAAAGCGAACTCTGATTAGAAGACACGAGAGTTAAGAAGACACGATAGCCAGCATTAAATAGAGACAGTTTTCTCGATGTCGATCCACTGAAATCGATGTCAAATCCTAAAAGCTTTGATAAAATTTTGGTTACTCCAGATCTCACCCGTTTCTTCGGAGTCGCTGGACGTTCGGGGTGTGGGCCCTTTGAACGTCCATTGAGTACGGCGGCGACTCCGAGGAGGACGGCGGCGGGGTTGCGACCCCCGTCCCCGTGAGCACCGTGACAGGTTCCCGGGGGGCTACAATGCGCCCCCCGGCGGCGGGCTCAAAGGCAAGGCACTGAGGGGCCCCTGGTGCAGATCCCACCGGAGAGCCCTGGGGACCCCTCTCATGTGCGGATGCGACAGCCGCGGGGGTTTTAGTGGGTAAGAATCCCACATACCCCGGTCGAGCCCCACAGCTCCCGGGGATCTTTGGAAGATTGCCCCCGCGTCAAAAAAAAAAAAGATCTCACCCGTTCAATATAATAGTCTCCTGCTGCGCGCCAGTGTCGGTCACATGCATGTAGTTCACGAGGAGGCCGTAGATCGGAGCCGACTTCTCGTTCAGGAATATTTCCATCGTCAACGGCGTGCCAGGCGTCACGGAGATCTCACCAGAAACCCTGCAAAGATTCGATTATGTAGATCAATATTCAGGGACATTTATGCTTTACTTGACGATGATAATAATAAATGGTATGGTTAGTGACCCCGGCCTTTGCAATAGCCTAGCTTCTAGCCTATCAAATGTTCAACAACATAGACTTATTTATAATCTTTCCATGTACAACAGTTCCTACACCTGTCGAGGTCAACTGCCATTTTTTCACCATCTTAGTAATTGATCCCGGGAGGTGTTCTATACACCATTTATTACTTAAAAAGGGCCTCTACGTGTTGGATTCGTCCCCGCGCAAGCCTCTAACATGACCGGGTATATAAAATACCATGGAAATAATAATAATAATATTCTGGGACAATCCACACACGGTCATCTGATCCTAAACTAGGCAGAGCCTGTACTATGGAAACCAGACAACTGATACTAATACTTATATGCCTACTTTTTTTTTGTTAATACATACTTGTATAGCTAAACCACCCAGATACTTGGTGGGAATCGAACTCACGACCTATTGGTCAGCGGCCAGGGTGTCAGCCGATGTGCTACTTCATTTGTTTCAGGATTTTGAAGGGTGCATTCTGGAGAAGCTCAGAGTCACACAACGAGCTATGGAGAGAGCTATGCTCGGAGTTTCTTTGCGCCACAGAATCCGGAATGAGGAGATTCGCCTAAGAACCAAGCTGACCGACATAGCTCGTAGAATATGCAAGTTGAAGTGGCAATGGGCAGGCCACATCGCACTAAGAACCGATAACCGATGGGGAAGAAAGGTTCTCGAGTGGCGACCACGAACCGGAAGACGCAGCGTAGGCAGGCCTCCCACTAGGTGGACCGACGACATTGTTCGCGTCGCAGGCAACCGGTGGATGCAAATAGCAAATTGTCGTTCATTGTGGCGGTCTAAGGGGGAGGCCTTTGTTCAGCAGTGGACGTCTTCCAGCTGGTGATGTTGATTCTGAATAACACGCTGAGTAAATATTTTAAGAGTTTAGTATAAAAGTGGTCGGTGTTGCTTTTGAGTTAGGTGGTACGGATCTAGACGTCCTTTGAGTAGGAGGAGGATGACGGCGGGGTTGCGACCCCCGTCCCTGTCCCCGTGAGCACCGTGTCTGGATTCCGGGGGTCTGTAATGCGACCCCCCGGCGGCGGGCTCAAAGGACCCTGACTCCCTCGAGGTCCCCTCTCATGTGCCGATGCGAAAAAAAGGTCCTTCCCTCGGCGATGTGATAGCCGCGTGTACGGCGAGGGTTTTAGTGGTTAAAAATACCGCATACCCGGGGTCTATACCTTGTGAAGATTTCTCCGGCTAGGAAAAAATAATCCGAAGGCTGTTGCTTTCTTGTTTGATTTAACTTTGTGGAATACTGGTTTGTCAACATGGTTCTATATTTCCTCCCTTTAAAAGTTCTACTTAGGTTTCTAAATGTATTTATTAGGGAAGATATGAAAATTATCTGGCATGTAGGTACTCACTGTTTGCCATTTTGTTTTACAATCGCGCCAAGAACTGGTTCCGGAGCCTTCCCTTCTTCATATCGTGTGATATTTAGGACGCTGAAACGCAAATATAGAAAAGGATGAAATAGGTAATCTTTGCACACCGACATTATATTAAAATATAATATAATTAAGATATGCACCTATTGGATGAGTTAGTTCTAGATCAACAGGTCCATCAATTATAGTAGAAGTACCAGAACCTGATACAAAGGAGATCTCACCTCTTTTATTATCATTAATAAATATACCTACCGTTTATATAAAAAAGAATTGGAGTAGCAAAGGATATAAGGAAGTGGTCTCATGTCTCGTCCCACCAACTGACCGATTTAGATTTTCGCTTTCCATCATCGAACATTATTTTAACCGGGAATTAGTGCGATATACCCTATATTTTGGCTTGACGCTTCGGCCAGGTTACACCAGCCGTGGTCATCATCACCAGACTGGTTCAGCGAGACGGCTCCGTGCGCGAGGGAGAAATATCTTCGTCTACCCCCGTTCTTTCACTTGTAACGTTAAGTCCACTACACACTACAGTCACTAACCGCCGGCAATTAGCGAGGTTTTGTCATTTTAATCACTGGTTCCCGTGCGGTTTTTGGCGAGAAGTCGTAAGGTATTTTTTTTATACTACAAATGTGGCAAGCAGGCGGCCCGCCTGATGGTAAGCAGTCACCGTAGCGTATAGACGCTACCAACACCAGAAGAATTTCTAGCGCGTTGCCGACCCTTAAGACATTAGATCTCTAATTTTGTGTCCGGTAATTTCACCAGCTACAGTGCCCTTCACAACGGAACACAGTAATGTTTACACACTGCTGCTTGGCGGCAGAATATCTGACACTGCGGTGGTACCTACCTGGACGGTTCCTTGCACAAGGAACCTACTATCTAGTAATCGCGCTAATTCCCAATTAAAATAATGTTCGGTTTAGATTGATAAACAGCAGATTGAGATGGAGACCAAGCCTCTTGAATCAAGAGGCTTGGTCTGCATACTGCTTTCGGGATACAGAACAAACTTTAGGCTTTTTTACTTCTCATACCACCTAATCGTCGCTTTCCGACGACGCAATCGAGGATCGTAAAATATATATTAAAAGCCTATTCACTCTAGTCTTGAAGACACCCACATTATAATCGGGCGAGAAAACCGTTTCAGTCCTTAGCTGTCCTTATTTTAAATGAAGAAGCCAATCATTTAGTCCGGCCTGAAGGCACGTTCACAACATAAGGGTGTGTATGTGCCGTGCGTCTCGTCGTCCGATGATGAAAGGGAGATGGTGGAATCAAGTCCTGCAATTCCTGCGCACACTCTCCAAAATGCATCCTGTAGAATACCGTGAGGCTGGCTACTCTGCGCCTGTGCTCTAGGCTTTGTAAATTGACCGCTACTAACCCTGCATTTACTTTCGCTAGCACGTCGTATAATTATCTGTGGGTGGCATGCTGGCATGTTTGGTTAAGATTTCACTCACTCTGGTTCATCGAAGTCCAATGGAAATGGCTTTGTGTCCCGTTTAGCGAACGAACGAAGCTTTCCCAAAACAACACATCTCGCGGTGACCGTTTCCCGTCCACCCGCGCTGTCTTCTATCACGATTTTATGGTAGAACGTGCGCTTTCCCTGAAAATAATACCAGTTACTTAGCCATCATTATCATTTTAGGTATGCGACGGACGCGGGTTGTATCTGGTACTACTCGATTTTTCTTTGCGTTGCTGTACCACATGTGGTGCCATCGGGTTATGTCGAGACGCCAAATCATCATCATCGGCCGGAAGACGTTTACTGCTGAACATAGGCTGTCGTTTATTGAGGCGACAATGGGGACGACAATGGGGACGACAATGGGGATGAGGACTGGGTAAAAAAGAAAAACTAATTAGTCCGTCAGTTAGAATATCCAAAAAAATATTGGACACGTATTTTTTTATTTAAGAAATCAATAAAAAATGCCGAAGATAATACAGCCTCTTAGTTCGGGAGTGGGTATTTTGACGTCACCCCTCAGTAAAAATTGTATACCGGCGTGACGTCACACGACATTTCAAAGCACTATATCTTCGTCATTTTTTGTTTAATCGACAAAAGAAAAAATACGTGTCCAATATTTTTTGATAATATAAATGACGGACTAAAAAAAATTTTTTTGGTCATCTAGCCTGTTGGCTATTTGAATCCACCGGTTACCTGCGACGCGCACAATATTGTCTGTCCACCTAGTGGGAGGTGTGCCTGCTTCGCGGTAGGATATTTGACACTGCGGTGGCACTTACGTAGATTGTTTCTTGCACAAAGAATCTACCACCTAATTATCCTCAGGTATAGGTACTAATTTATCTACGCAGAGATCATAATAGTAGTCTTGAGGTTTGCTTAAATGATGAGTAGAATGCTTCATTTTGGATTTAAGTATAGTAGGTATCAGCCCCAGATTTACGATTTTTTCGAACCGGGGCAGAAACTTGATAGAGGCGCCTCATCCTTCCGCGTTTGAGAAATTACTTAAAAAAACTCAAATCTCAAATCGGCATCACAAGTTCACTTGTGGTATGAGCCTGTGTGGCGCCTTTTTCTTGCCAGTCAAAGGCGAGCCAACAAGGGTATGCTAGGCGCTTTGTGGAGCGAGTTTGTTTTTTATTCATCATCATCACCAGCCGGAAGACGTCCACTGCTGAACATAGGCCTCCCCCTTCGAACGCCACAATGAACGACAATTGGCTATTTGCATCCACCGGTTACCTGCGACGCGCACAATGGCGTCTGTCCACCCCGCCCGGGATGGGATGGGCCCACCCCGCACCCCGCGGGGTGCCGGGTTAGAATTGCATCCCCCCATCTCTTCTCGTTGGGTATCGTAAGAGGCGACTAAGCGAGAACAGGAAGACGGGCAGCAGCGTCTTCCTTTTGAATTTATCTACCACCTATACTGCGATCCCCAAGCCGCCTGCCAAGCGTGGGGATTATGGCAACCCCTCACTTTAAAGAGAGAGGCCTTTGTTCAGTAGTGGACGTGTTTTCGGCTGCTGAAGATATTATGATTTAGCGTCTTTGTATTGGATTACCTACCACCCATACTGCGATCCTCAAGACGCCTGCCAACCGTGGGAATTATAGCAACCCTTCCATTCTAAGGGAGAGGCTTCTGGTCCGCAGTGGACTTTTTTGGCTGCTGACTTTGGCGCCTTCTGAAACTGCCGCCCGGGGCGACCCGGTCTGACCACCCCCACTAGATCCGGGCCTGTATGTATTCTAGTTGTAGTAGTAAATATAGCAAGTATTTATCACTGGATCCTTAGCTAATAGCCACCCATACATCATGTCTATTCAAAGACCTATTGGCTAGAAACCAGGCCCTCTAACTACTAGATGACTAGACCAACGAGTCCGTCAACAAATAGTAAAGTGTACATAAGTAGGAGTTGGAAAGAAAACCTACAGTTAATTTATACAGCACTTTGGTTACTCCGCATTTGTGATGGTCTTGAAGATCAAGCACGAAGACCGCGGTCTGGCCAACCAGCTCCGGCTGACAAGGCTTGTATTCTGTAATTGAAAGATGAAATATTAAAGACTATGAATCAGTAAAAGTACTAGGGTAAAAGTGGGATAGTTGCCACACTTTTTGAAATTACTTTATATCTCTCAGTGAAAAAAGCCAAAATTCTTTATTTGTAATACGGGTAGGTACCTACTTTGATTTATTATCTTCAAACTTATGAAAGGAAAAACCATTATCTTTGATATTTCCAGAGTATTAGCGATTTTTGCGGACCTCTAAATTTTGGGGCATCTATCCCATATAGGGGATAATTGCCTAATCTATGTAAATTACGTATAGGATAGATGCCCCACTGAAAAAGAGGCCATCTATCCCGCAAAAACTTTGATTGCACCTTGCCTTTCCATGACAGAGACATGCAACTTAGTGGTAGTAGTAGAGTCTTTCGAAAGATAAATAAAATAACATGTGATTCATCCGGCAAACTAGAGAAATTACAATCGAGGCAACTATCCCACTTTTACCCTATAGAATGCTTAATTCAAGTAAGAACATGTAGCCACGAGTAAGAACATGACAATAGGTAATATACCGTCAGCTGCATTTATCGACATCAGCGCTTGTGGCAGATCAAATCCATCACTACTTATCACTTACATATCAATATAACTCTTATAATATAACTTCAAATAGTTCAATTCACCTGCCTCTTAGAGGAAAATCTGCCTATGCTTTGTTTAAGGGGACCATATAGCGTGCTTTATCTACACTTCTACACTAATATTATAAAGAGGAAAACTTTGTTTGTTTGGTTGTAATGAATAGGCTCAAAAACTACTGGACCGTTTTTAAAAATTATTTCACCATTCGAAAGCTACATTATCTACGAGTAACATAGGTTAAATTTTATTTTGAAAAAAATAGGGTTCCGTAAGATATTTGGATTTTTTCGGACACAAGGTGTAAAAAATCAACCAGAAAAGTTACTTATTTTGCGTACGCTGCCTAAACTATACAAGATAGAACCATAAAATGCGCTAATTATTTGTAGATCTTATAAATATCTACAAAAAAGTACGCAGCACATGCGCGTATCTATGTCGAGTGAGGCCCAACAACCATTTTTTTATTTAAAAATCTTGAATTTTGTTTGGACTAAATTGAAACTCATTTATTTTACTCATGCTATTAATCCTTATCAAAATAAATTATTTCATCATTAAGTACAGTTTATGTAGATAATATTTGGCCTTTGAATGATTAAAATTGGACATATGGTTTTGAAGTTATGGCGAAATTAAAATATTACTGCTTATAAATTAAAAGATTTCTGCCCGTTGCGAAGTGAGCGTCACCAAGGCGGTGCGCATGCGGGAGGGGAGTTTAGATCTATGAGTAAGGTAGGTGGTACACGCGCGGCTCGGCTCAGACGCGAGGTCGGCTACCCATAGATAAGAGTATATTACCGGCTACCTACGCAGCGGTCGTGCGCGATTTCTAAAAAATTTCGTGAGATTTTTTTTAGATTTCTTTCTTAAAACTACACCTACGCAAAAGTTCTTCTCAGAGCTAAACAACAGTTCTTCTCAGAGCTAATCAACAGTTCTTTTCAGGGCTAACCAACAGATTTTTTCAGGGGTAACCAACTGGTCTTTTCAGGGCTAAACAACAGTTCTTTTCAGGGCTAAACAACAGTTCTTTTCAGAGCTAGAATATTACACGCTATTAGCATTTTCTTAAACATTTGAAAATGCCTAAGAGAGCCAGGTCTCAACTTTCTAAACATAGTTCTCAAGCACGGGCAGCAAGAATACGTCGTATGGGAGAATCTTCACCTGAACGTTCACATCGCCTTGCTGAACAAAATCAGAGAAACTCTCAGGTACGCGCACGAGAGTCGAGTGTCGAACGTTCGCAACGCCTTGCACAACAAAATCTGAGAACCTATGAGTTACGTGCACGAGAGTCGGGTGAACCGATATGTATGAAATTTTGCGGGTAGGTCTGAGAATAGGTTATAAAGTATATTTTATGCCGTTGATACCATGATTGACGAGGATATATAGAACGAGAGGAGGGTGCAAGAGAGGGAGAGGGGAGGGTGATGGAGTAAGTGATCGGAGGAGTTAGGTGGAGCAAGGGGGGGGGGGGTAGTGAGAGGGAGCAAGTTGGGAGAAGAGAGAGGAGGGAGAGGGTTCAGAGAGGACAACGGGGAGAGGAAGAGGGGAAGTGTGACAGGGACCGAAGCGGGAGGGGAGAGAAATAGCATAGAATTAGATTTTTATTATAAGAGAGAGAGATGGAGAGAGATAAATCAAGGAAGTAGGGAGAAAAGGGGAGCAAAATGTAATTAAACCGCGGGCGGAGCTGCGCGGGTCAGCTAGTTCTTAATATATAAACTCTATGTTAAAGACATTAAGTAGAGAAGGAATCTTCTTTCATCATCATCAGCCGAAATATGTCCACTGCTGTACAACACCCCCCCCCCCCTTGAAGGGAGGGGTTGCCATAATCCCCATGCTTGGCAGGGTCTTGGAATCTTAACATAGTATAAACGCTCCCGCTGTTTGTAAGCTTAGATATTTAAACTACGCAACGGATTTTAATGTACTGTTCAGAAATAGATAGATCGGCCGAATTGTCGGTTCGGTAACAGTTTTGCCGAAAATTCGGCTGAATTCTTGTATTCGGTGAAACCCATGTTTGGCCCATCTCTAGTATTTAACATTATGAACAATTGTTGGCCAGACTTTCGCTGCCCAGAGAATCAATGAAGCTGAACTATTTACCATACAGCTTAGCTTACAAAACTCAAAACATTTTCTACTTTAAGCCTTGTTTCATAACATGCCAACTTGAATGAACTCTCTCAAATAACTTGACTGTTTATTGCAAACCGTAGCAAGACGTGTCAACAGTTTACGATGTTTTAACGAATTTCGTACTTTACATCTTATGTTTTGAGTGGAAAGGTTGAAATTTGAGACGTTTACTTAGACTTTCAAGTAAGTTCGCAGTAAAACAATAACAATAGTTTTCTTAGGCTGTGACAAAGAGAAGTTTTAGAACAATGTATGTGTAGACATACATACATAATACATTTTGAGGTCAGGGAAACTTTGATATTATTATTTAATTTAAATAAGTGACGGGAAAGCAAGACGATCGCCTGATAGTCGCGTGACCCGCCTGCCTATTATAGACAGCTGCATTGCACTGCCGCTCGTCACACGAGACATTCGTTATTAAGTCTCTTGTGTCCGGTAATTTCACCAGCTACAGTGCCCTTCACGCCGGAACACAGCAATGTTTACATACTGCTGCTTGGTGGCAGAATATCTGATATTGGCCACTGCACAAGGGATCTACTAACTAGAAAGTCTATTTAACAACGAGTACGAGTTTTTTAGCCTAAGATATAAATAATAATAATAAAAAATAATAAAAAAAAACCGGGGACACGGTCATTTGATCCCAAACTGATCCTGTACTATGGTATCCGGACAATTGAAGCTAACATAACTTAACATGTACGTTTTTTTTTTGTGTATAAATACACTTTGACATTGTGAAACAAGGTCGTTTTCCGCGTCTGTCTAGATGTCATATCCGCAAACTCCTTTTCACTATCGGTTAGATAATTTTACATAGAAGACTTGCTACCGAACCTACAAAAGTCAATCCAAGTTAATGATCGTCGATTTTTTGGTCACTCGACGCCCATTAATACTTAATACACAGCTTGTTTAGTAATCTCGTGTTCAATAATCGAAATTAATCATAAACTGCTCCGACAGTCGAAATAAATAGATTTTAAAAAGTGACCAATAATATCCTACTTTTCCTATTTCCCACTCTAAATTGCCAATCTTCCTTTTCACAACACCTATCCTTCCCTTTCCCTCCTTATTCGTGAGAACGCAATGGTCAATCATATAAATAATTTAATTAACCAAAATGGCGGCGATGTGGTTCGCCACCCATCACGTCTCGTTTCTCACGGAGGCGAAAAGCGGCCCTTGGGCTCTGCCTACGGGAAAAAGGCGTGATTTATGTATGTATGTAAAAAGTGACTTAATTATAATTAAAGTTAATTGGGGTTTGTGAGTGCGGCAGTTAATAAATAAAAAGCCAAAGGGATAGTAGTTGGACCAGTCCCCCCAAGCAGCACCCGCGCACTAGTTGACTCGAGCAGCAGCCATCACTCCTAATATACTTTAATAAACAACTCTGACCTTTAAGGTTGTCCAAGTAAGAGATCTTTCGGTCACCATCCATAGGTACTGTCACCTTCATCACCTCTGACGTGCACTCCACTTGAGATTCAGATCCTGAAACAAAACAAAGAATGATTAGAAGTTTATTAATTCACCCGTGAGGTCCGGGTAAGAATAGCACCCTCCCATCCCCTCCCGTTGGGGGTTCGTAACAGGCGACTAAGGGAAAACATGAAGACGGACAGATGTGTAATCAATGCTGTGTTCCGGTGTGAAGGGCATTGTAGCTGGTGAAATTACCGGACACAAGAGACTTATAACGAATGTCTCGTGTGACGAGCGGCAGTGCAATGTGAAGGGCACTGTAGCTGGTGATATTACCGGACACAAGAGACTTGATAACTAATGTCTCGTGTGACGAGCGGCAGTGCAATGTGAAGGCCACTGTAGCTGGTGATATTACCGGACACAAGAGACTTGATAACTAATGTCTCGTGTGACGAGCGGCAGTCCATTGTGAAGGGCACTGTAGCTGGTGATATTACCGGACACAAGAGACTTATAACTAATGTCTAGTGTGACGAGCGGCAGTGCAATGTGAAGGGAACTGTAGCTGGTGATATTACCGGACACAAGAGACTTATAACTAATGTCTCGTGTGACGAGCGGCAGCCCATTGTGAAGGGCACTGTAGCTGGTGATATTACCGGACACAAGAGACTTATAACTAATGTCTAGTGTGACGAGCGGCAGTGCAATGTGAAGGGAACTGTAGCTGGTGATATTACCGGACACAAGAGACTTATAACTAATGTCTCGTGTGACGAGCAGCAATGCAATGCAGCTGTCTATAGGCAGGCGAGTCGCTTTGAAAGAAAGTAAAAGGTAAATTTTACTTTCTTTCTTTCTTTTACTTTCTTTGCCATTTGCCTTTTCCATTTGGCGAATGTCCTGCTTACTCAGACAAAAACTGTGATTATATGTATGTGGTTAGTAGCCACAGTCCCTCGGTATAGGTTCGATGTCCGTTCCGGTCCGTCGCTGTAGTTCGCGTGTGTATGGCTAGACAACTCTAGAATAAACGAGTAATTCTTTTAGACGTTCATTAGTTATAATAGTTTGTTTTTTAGTTGAAAGTGTTATACCCCAGAGTGGTTCCCATAGAAATGGTCATGGGACTAAGACATTTCAGTAGCAACGAGCACTTACACCGAATGAAGATAAGTACTGTAGCTACTTGTAGACTCTGTCAAGTTGGAAAAGAGTCAATTCTATAAATATTGTGCAGATGCGACGCTCTTGCAAGACGTGTACTGAGTTATCTGGAAATAGCATATCCTACACCAGATGATTATGTACAGTTCTAAGCTGGCGTTATCGTGGCATATCTAAGTCCTGTTGTGATGGGCCTGTTGGTCTACTGGTTAGTGACCCTGTCTGCTACCCAACAAGTCGTGGGTTCGATTCCCACCAGGTGTCTGGGTGTTTTATCTATATAAGTATGTATTTACAAAAAAAAAAGTATATATGCATTAGTATCAGTTGTCTGGTTTCAATAGTACAGGCTCTGCCTAGTTTGGGATCAGATGACCGTGTGTGAGTTGTCCCAGGATATTATTATATTATTATTAAGTCAGCAAGGGCTAGGGCTTGATCAGTTCCAACAGGGTCAACATTACGGAATCAAACTTATAGCTAACAACTATAATACAATAGAACGCGGAACTCCAAAACAATTCGGTTTTAGAATAGAATATTTTAGTTTTTTCCCTAAAACAATTATTTATGTAATTATAGGTACTTCTTGACTACCTTGTATGACTTTTAGAGCTAAGTTAAATAATGACTAATCAGACAATATGCTCGGACTCTGTATGCTGATGCAATGCCCGGAGGTCACAGAAACCAGTCCCACTTGATACCAACACTACCGGTTTCTCGACGAAATTTTGGATACCCGAAAAAATGTTGAGTTTGAATTATAAGATTTATAAATTCATTATCGTATAGAGAGAGGGAGACGAAAATACGTGGAGAGAGACATAAATAAGTGGAGAGAGAGAGAGACTTTACTGAAACTGAAAATTACAGTGATCATATTGAAAACAGCGCGAGCAAAGCTGCGCGGATCAGCTAGTTATTGACATCATCAGCAGAAAGACCTCCGCTGCTAAACACAGGCCTCCCCCTTAGAAGGGAGGGGTTGCCATAATCCCCACGCTTGGCAGGCGTCTTCCTTCCTAGAACAATGAAGGCCGATCACCTGATTCTCTGAATTTTATTTATCTTCTATACTTATAATAAAACTGTAACAGGTCGAATTCTGTAGATTGAAGATATTTTGAAAATTATATTTGGAGGGCATTCTATAACCGATACTGAGGCCGAAAATGTATTTTTTTTAATTTTTGTCTGTCTGTCTGTCTGTCTGTCTGTATCACGGCTGAGCATCACGCCGAAACTACTGAATGGATTCAAAAGAAACTTGGCATGATTTGAGATCTTACTACGAGGTAGGACATAGGATACTTTTTATCCCGTAATCTAGCACGGTTCTTTTGGGAGAGGGGATTAAAGTCAAAACGGGTACTTGGTTATACGCTTGGTCCTATTTTATCAATTTTTCTTTATAATATAATAAATATTAGTAAGGGAACACTCATAGAGAGTTGTTATCAAGGTTTTGTAATCGATCGGGTTAAGCAACGTTAGGTAAGGTCATTAAATAGATGGGTGACCGTTTAACGCCATTTGAACTAAACAGGTCCGTGCTTCGGAGAGCAAGTAAAAAGTGGGTCCCAGTTTTTAACCGACTATAAAAAATGAGGTTATGTATTCGATGCAAATGTCTGTAATTCAAAGTTTAGTTAACGTAAAAATAGCGCAGGCGGAGCTGCGTGGGTCAGCTAGTAATTAAATAAAAATAAACTGTAGTCTCAATCAGTCATTTATTCATAAAAATATAGGCATATTTAAAAACTATAATTTGTTGTGCGACGTTATTGATGAAAATTTTGCTCACCAAGGCCAGTCAAGGCTTAAATAGTAAAATATCTGTATGTAGATGTAATTTTACTTAGATAGGTCACCCCTGGGGTGTCTGGGTAAGAAAAACACCCTCCCATCTCCACCCGTTGAGTGTCCGTAGAAGCGACTAAGGGAAAGCATGAAGACGGGCAGCAGCGCCTTTCTTTTTTATTACCCACCATCTATACTGCCATCCTCTAGCCGCATATTACGCGTGGGAATTATGGCAACCCCTCACTTATAAATGGGAAGCCTTTATTTATCAGTGACCGTCTTTCGGCCATTGGTGAATTTTACTGTGTAAGAGATACTTCTTCCAGTGGACAACTGCACCGCACTGCTGGTCGTCACATGAGACATTAATTATCAAGTCTCTTGTGTCCGGTAATATCACCAGCTACAGTGCCCTTCACGCCGGAACACAGCAATGTTTACACACTGCTGCTTGGCGGCTGAATAACTGACACTGCTCTATTGTTGGTGACTATAAAATCGGGCCCGGTAACCATCGGAACGCACTTCGACCCAGTTGGATCCGTTGTGCATGCCCTAACCCTTACTCTGTTGCTGACGTGTCGAAGAGTTCCCTCAGGTACGCAACGATTGCGTCAGCTTTGAGCTGTACATAATCATCTGGTGTGGGGTAGGCCACTCCCAGATGACTCAACCTACGTCTCGCAAGAGCGTCGCAGCCGCACAATATGTGTTGCATTGACTCTTTTTCACCTTCGCAGAATTTGCAAGTATCAATAGTACTTAGCCTCATTCTGTGGAGGTGTTCATTGGTACCAAAATGTCCCGTGAGTGCACCTGTTAGGTGCCTTATTTGTGATCTGCTTAGGTTTAATAATTTAACCCCACAGTCCACCCTTGTGCTAGAGAACGCTTTGGAGTGGTTTAGACCTGACGCTGCCCTCCATTCCTTCATGTGTTAGTTCCTAGCATGTGCATGGTTCTATGATTAGAAACTTAATAAAGTAATTTGAATTGTCTGTTGTTATATTGTGTTATAGTAATGTGTTGTTCACGGAAGCTCGTGCGCATTCTAAGTCACGGATCGCGGCGTTCACTTTATTTATAGTTCGCTATATTTAACTACTTTGTCTATGTATAATGTAGTGTATCACCTCATTTCATTCCTTATATATCAATCTCCATTGTCATACCTCATCTTTTTTATAAATATTTGTATTTATTTTTAATTAATTTTAGAAATTTAAAATTTAGACAAGGAGCTGTCAAGTGAGAGAGGAGAAAAAGAAACGTCGGTCAGTCTGAAGTCTTGAGTCGGAAGTCTTGGTTCTGAAGGCTGAGTCTGGAGTCTGGAGACGAGTGGAAAGCCTGAGGTCTACAGCCTAGAGTCGAGGGTCGAGACTCTGAAGTCGCAAGTCTTGAGCCGGAATCGGCCATTATCTACGCCAGAGGCCACGAATCTACGGGTGCTGCTGCTGTGGCGTGCTGACGCCCGCACCCCATTTCATCGGCCAGCCTGCTGGTTGAGTGTCGTGGCCGGTGCTAAACCTGTCGGCGTCCAACGGCCTGGCTGCGGTTGTGCCATCTGGCACGCCGCCAGGCTTCCCTGCGCCCAGGAATCTTTGCAAGCAAGTTACGTGATCTTACGCTAATAAGTGTCCGCGTTCCCGACCCGGTGAAACGAACTGCGTATCTTTAGAGAACTGTAAACGTTTTATCTGTAATTATAGTGTTACTAGCTGACCCGGCAAACGTTTTTTTGCCATATAAATAATTTTTGGACTACCCCTAACATTTAGGGGGATGAAAAATAGATGTTGGCCGATTCTCATAGATACCGGATAAGCACAAAAAATTTCATCAAAATCGGTCAAGCCGTTTCGGAGGAGTATGGCAACGAAAACTGTGACACGAGAATTTTATATATTAGATTGTAAGTCCTGAGTTCTCATTCTTTTATTGCTACTTCCCCCTTAGGTACCTACCTGTCTTAGTAGCGGTCTCCGGGTTCTCTCTACCCTACTCTAAACCATCCGTTACGTGACAATAAGTACGTATATAAAGGAGTTTCATTTGAGAATTAAATGAGTTACATAATGTATGGTCGATCCGGCCACGGCGGCCACCCTTTTTAGGGTTCCATACCTAAAAGGTACAAAAGGAACCCTTATGGTGAGACTTCGTCTGTCTGTCTGTCATCGATTTGAAACTTGGAATAGTTTTAGATCTTATTTAACCAACTTTATTGCGTAACTTAATTGCCTTTAAAGCCTGAAGACGAAGGTTTTTAACCACTGTGTGTTGCCAGTGATGACATATGGTACTGAGACGTGGTCTTTAACTGCTGGCCTTTTAGAGAAGCTCAGAGACACACAACGAACAATGGAGAGAGCTATGCTCGGAGTTTCTTTGCGCGATGGAATCCGTAATGAGAAGAATCCCAGAAGAATCGAGGTCATCGACAATTAGCTCTTAGAATCTGCAAGTTGAAGTGGCAATGGGCAGGCCACATCGCTCGAAGAACCGATAACCGATGGGGAAGAAAGGTTCTCGAGTGGTGACTACGCACCCGAAGACGCAGCGTAGGTAGGCCTCCCACTAGGTGGACAGACGACATTGTGCGCGTCGCAGGTAACCGGTGGATGCAAATAGCCAATTGTCGTTCATTGTGGCGTTCTAAGGGGGAGGCCTATGTTCAGCAGTGGATATCATATTAAGCTTCATATGCGTGTTTTAAAATAGATTTTTATTTTGGTTTATGTCACATAGTTTTTGGCTTATAATAAAACACTTAAAAAAAACCGTTACCTTTATCTCCGATGTTTGTGGAGGGAAAAATCAAAAATAATTATAGGTAATACGTGTTTATCTATATTTTAAAGGAATAATAATATGATGTGTACTAAGCAATACAGTTTCTATGTAATCCTAAATAAACACTGACAAGCAAACTTAGTTATGCGGTTTGTTTTTTTTGCTATCTAAGATGTTAGACGAATAGTGAAATAACTTTGATAAGTCCAAAGAAGGTATGAAACTCTCGGTGCGCGAGTCCGACTCGCACTTGACGGTTTTTTTAAAAGTTATTTATTACTTTACTTTCTATTACTTTGTAGGCGCTTCGTACGGAAAAAAATAAGACAGTTGCACAGGAAATTAAAAAAATACGCGGGCGGTGCTGCGCGGGACAGTTAGTGATTAAATAGTGTACAATTAAGGCCGACATACTAGTAACAAGTAAATAATATGTCAACTAATTTTATTCAGTCCCATATGGGCATAGTGTAAAGATACCAAGATTTATAGTAACAAGTGAAGCTAGGAGCGCATAAATAAGAGAAGCCTCCTTATCCGACGAACGTAGTCGCCGTTACTCTATGGTTCAAGCGATAGACAAAAGCGGTTTAGGATTTAATTATTTTTAAAATAAAAATTATAACATGCTAAGACAATCCATATAGGTACTGCTGGTAAAATCAGACTACCGATACAAATAATTTTTTGCATAAGTACTTAAATAGATAAATAACAAATGCCAAAAACCTAATTACATGTTTGTCCTGGGTGGGAATCGAACTCACGACCTATTAGGCCAGTGACCAGAGTGTCTAATCCTTAGACCAACATGCCCGTCGAAAAAGGTATTATTTATAATTTTTAAAGAGTATAATTATAGTGGTTACGTCCTAGGACGTATATGGTTGAAGTAAAATATAACGAGATAAGTGGTTTCTTATACTGGATTTCTAATTCATTAATTTTGCATTACACGCTATTACAAAAAATATCATTTCTGGTCCAATTAATGTTGCCAGCATAAAAAAAATATTATCGCTCCAAACATATCGGCAAATATTGGTATACAATTTCTGTAAGAATTAGATGTTATTGCTATCGATTATAATCTACACAATCTCGGGCGATGAATGGCAGGCGCGTTGCCCGCAGCGTCGAGATTGAGGATGTGTTGCTCATAGAGTAGTAGGGCTGGTGTTAAATCGCTATCGCTTGTGTATTGTCACAGGCAATAAGGAAACAATACGAAATGTCGGACCAACGGCGTAAACTCGCAGCCGCTAGGCGATGACAATTTTATTCTACACA
The DNA here is from genome assembly GCA_911728495.1 of Furcula furcula. Taxonomy (NCBI): domain Eukaryota; kingdom Metazoa; phylum Arthropoda; class Insecta; order Lepidoptera; family Notodontidae; genus Furcula; species Furcula furcula. The sequence goes on along the minus strand of OU452269.1, from coordinate 10,995,600 downwards.
GATGTAAAGATTAGACTTTAGCGTTAAATATAAAGGCTTAAGCAACAGGACTTATCTGATAACTTGCTTGAAATATAACTAATAGTTTTTATGCCATTTATGTGTAGATTTTAATACAAAGTTTAAGCTAAGGATGACATAATGACTGAGTCTGCCGCATGTTCCGGGAAATGATATAAAACGTTGGAAAACTACAGATTTATTTTCTCTACTTAACGTCAGTATATGGACTAAAATCAAAGACATTGAGAGAGAGAGAGAGAAAGAAAGAGATAAGAGGAGAGATAGATAGAGGTAGAGCAGGGGAGATCAAAGAGAGAGAAAGAAAATATACGGGACAGAATGCTACTGATATATGATTATTTAGTTTTAAATATAGCTTACTCAACCTCGTTGTAAATAATAATAAAAAAAATTACTTTTGTTTTCTTTTCGAAAACGATCTTTTTAGAGAGCATAGTTTTTGAGAAATCTCCAAAAAAACCTTAACAAACAAAGTTCAGTTTGGTCTTTTTGCTACCTGAAGTGTAAAATAACTTACTTGATATGAAGAAGGTACGGGACCCTCAATGTGTCAATCCGACTCGAACTTGACTTTATTGTAAAATAGAGCAAAAACTACTTAACCCTACACAATCATGCGACAGTCTTTCATTCGGTGCGGTAACATCAAACGGACGTGGAAAAGAATTCAACGCGTGTTGTGCAGGCGCATCTCTTGTAGGACGACCATGTAATATTTTTTTGAATACTTTTTTTTTTCGATTAATATATTTCCCAAATTATAAAGATTTTGGTGGCGGTGTTATTTATATAATATACTAGCTGTCACGCGCAATTCCGCCCGAGTAATTTTCTATCTTTCTGCGCGACTTCCTTAATTTTTTTTCCAAAGAAATTTCTAGATAGTATTAGAAAAATTAAAAAGAAAAGATGGATGAAATCGGTTGAGTCGTTCTCAAGTTATGGCGCGACCAAGGGAAATATGGATGAATTTTTATTTAGGTAGTTAAATACATATAATTATATATTTACAATAATATGTAACTGGTTACCATAGTTAATTTGTATATTACTTTGCATGCTATTTAATAGCAAATGTGTATCGCTCGCTATGTTTTTAATGTACCATCTTTATACGCACCACATTTATGCAAATAAATTGAATTTGGTTTGATTTTAAAAAGTGATGTTCCAAAATGTATGGAGCCTGGGCTACGACTTTGTACACTATACTCTAAAATAGGGAAACACACTTATAACAGTTTTTAACTATCCATTTACTTTAGTTTGGCTTTATTTGCTTATAAAACTTAAGAATTTTTACTTAAAATTGCAACACATAACATAAAACTGGCATGGCGGAAAAGTATCACTGTCATGTGTCATTTTTATTATCAATGGCATTATAAGTACTTTTATTACAGTACCCTTTGTATTTTTGTTTCTGTTTTCTCATACATAATTTTAATAATTAAAATATCAACGATAATCAATTCACTACATACAGTACACGCACACAACCAACTGTGACAAGTGTGCAGTAGCTATTGACAGCTGGCTGGCTGGCAGTTCAATTCGACATCACTGAGACACCATCTTAGGACGCCATGTCGAAATTAGATATAAAATAAATGATAATTATAATTAAAATTACAACAATAATAGTAATTTAAACGAAATAGTTATATTTTTCCCGGATTCTATGGATTTTTTTAGATTTTTTGAGGTGGTGTACATATTCCTAGCCCATTTTCCAACAACTCCTTTGATTTGATGGTAAAGACTCTGCCTAGTTGCAGATCTGCGGATCTAAAATTCGTATTTCGTGGCATGACATAATATGAGTAAGTAACTGTTTAAATTTGACTCCTATGGCAGAATTAACACGAAACAGGAATCTGCTAATAAATTAACTCAGTATGATTGAACTAAAATGTGTGATCATTTTACGAAAATTACAGGAATTGCGAGGGATCTGCTGGGATTGCAGAATATGAATTTATTTTATATGAGAGGCTCAATGTAACCTTTTTACCCCCGCTGATGACCGTGTGTAGATTGTCCAAAACGGATAGTTATTATAATTAATTTGTTTGCATTCGGGTTTGTGCTTTCAAATTCCCAATTAATAATAATATTTTTATGTCGTTATGGCTAAACGTAGTGAACCATGTCTTTTTATTTAAGATCTTTATGTAAATACCTATGTTTTACAAATAAACTTCTGTATCTGTAATTCCCGTATTTATCCACAAACAGACACAAATCATGCAAGCCCTAACATGACGTCACACCGGCTAGACGGTGCCACCGTTTAATGTGTCCGGTCACGTATAGATGGCGCTTTTTGCAACCGTCTCACCGGACGCGACAAGTCGTGCGCCCGCGCAGCGTCGACCGCTTGTTTATCGTTTTACGACCTATTTACATTCGATATTTGATTTTGTTTTCTTTTGTTGGTATTAAATGGACTACGAACGAAGCAGTCTAGTTTTTATAACTTAATTTTTATCAATGTCGTAATGGAGACGGGACTTTTGATCGACCGTTTGAACAGATGGTACGCGTATTGTGTATTTGCATACAATAGCCTCGAACCTAGGTCAATTGATCTCCTTGAGTCTAGTATGGAAGATACTTCCGGAGATCCCCAAACCAGGTCGGATATACTCCTATTTCTCAAACATTGCCGTATCTTTTTAAATAATCCGTCTAATTCCGCCTACCATTAGTAGTCGCCGTGGCCCTGTTGGTAACCGCTTGCTTTGCAAACCATAGGTCACAAGTTCATTTTTTTTTTTAAATCAGAATATACATACAATACTTGCATCTTCGCAATCGGTAGGATTATTAATACTCCATGAATCATACATACTTAAATAAATAAAAATTAATCGCCTACTTAATTAATTAAACTTCCGAACGACTGAACCAAATTAGATAATTTGTTTTATTGTGTTTTTTATTTTCAGGAGAAGGTTCTTACGACAAAAAAAAAACAGCTGCAAAGAAAATAAGAAAATTACGGGGGTGGAGCTGCGCCGGACAGCCAGTAAAGAATAAAAAATCAAATAAGGTTTAGTAAGGTGTAGAAATTCAACTGGAATTAGGAAAAGTATGGGATCTTCGGAATCGCTGGACGTTCAGGGTGTGGGCCCAAGGACGTCCATTGAGTACGGCGGCGACTCCGAGGAGGAAGGTGGCGGGGTTGCGACCCCCGTCCTCGTGAGCACCGTGACAGGTTCCCGGGGGGCAATAATGTGCTCTCCGGCGGCAGGCTCAAAGGCAAGGCCCTGGTGCAGATAGCACTTTAGAGCCCAGGGGTCTATAGAGGAAGAAGAAGAATCTTTATTTGGCAATGTACTACAGTACACAGGTTTACAATAAAAAAATACAGAATGTATAATTTGCCAAAAAGGACTCAGCTCAGCATAAAGTCACAGCCGGGACTGTGACGCTGGTTTTCAGCTGGACCCTAAATACCATATCATCATGTGCCGATGCGACAGCCGCGGGGGATTTAGTGGGTAAGAATCCCACATACCCCGGTCGAGCCCCACAGCTCCCGGGGACCTTTCGAAGGTTTCCCCCGCGAAAAAAATAATGGGCTGAGTAGGCTTAACGAACACTTTTGAATGGTAATTTTTTTTAAAGCTACCACCGGATCACAACGCGGAATCAACTGAGAACATCCGGCAAGAAACTCCAGCGAGAGTACGGATGGACATACCCTATACATTCCATGAAATTAGTTTGAAATAAAGATGCGCTACTATGAATGATTTCATTCGAATTATCCGAATATAAAAATCATTCGACTTATTCGAATGATTTACGAAGTTAGTACTTAACTAATTTGATACTTGCTCGACTTTGATTATTCGCTCATTATTCGGTGGATTGAGTGATGTGATTTGATAGGCACTCTGACATTATTCGTTTCGTCCGTGACCGGAATGGCAAATAATTCATTCATATTTCATTCCAAAAACTGTCGACTGGTCGACTGACTGGCGAACAATCTAGTTCAAACGCCGTTAGTAGTTACTAATTAGTAGTGGTTATTCGACTATGAATATTATGATTATGACAATTTAAGATATGTACGAAGGTATGTACACCACTAACTACCCAAATAGTTGTTTCTTCTTTTTAAAGTTTTGGTTGTCTGGAAGAAATCGCTATTAGCGATAAGACCGCCATTTGTACCTAATTTAAGTTATTTTTGTAAGTTTTTCTGTATGTTTTAATTTGGTGTGCAAATAAAGAGTATTCTATTCTATTCTATTAGTATATTACTAATATTCAAGTCGAATGCGTACATTAGTAGTTGTAGATTATTCGAATCGTCGAATTAGTAACAGTCGCGCATCTTTAGTTTGAAGTCATTCTGAAACTAGCAACTCATACCAAGTTGCATGGACAGCCGTAATTGGTGTTGCTAAGGTCCCGGCTTTGAATCCGCGAGGTCAAACATCCAGGCTATCGACATGTGGGTCAGTTAGACGAGTGTCCACAGGTCTAGCGAGACCGGACACCTATGAATGTGTCAGTTATCTCGTTAGCATAGCCGTATAGTAACACTTCTGATTCCGTATGAGATTCAATGTGGCACAATAGGAAACCGCTTGCTTTGCAAACCGGAGGTCACGGGTTAGAATCCTGCGGGGAGCGACAACTTTGTTTAGGTGTTCCCAGTGGTGGTCCGAGGGTGGTCATAGGGGTCCATGACCCCCCCAAAATCTCAAACTCATTCACGTCAAATTGATAAACTTAACTTCTTGCTGTAAAACGTCTAAACAATTTTATCCACTCAGACGCCAGGTGGGAATCGAACCCACGACTTATTGGCTACCGGCCAGGGCACTAGACTAACGGGCCCGACAACTAGCCCCCCCCAAATCGTTGGCTGTGTTCCTTACTGGCTAGGACAATGCAGGCCGATCACCTGATTGTTTGTAAAGTGATAATCTATGCGTCGGATGGGCATGTAAAAAGTCGGTCCTGCGGTCCTCTCCCTGTTTATGTCGGTTTTCCGTTCCATCGGATTGTGAGAGTAAAGGAAGAGAGAGTGCACTTGTGTCTACGCAAGTACGCGTGCACTATAATATCTCCCGCGTAGATGGCTGATCTTGTTAAAGATTGGCCACTGTGGTCGTATCGGCCAGGAGGACATTATTTTTTATATTATTGGTGCAAATTGCACTGCGGCGGGCCTGTTAGTCTAGTGGTTAGACCTGCTGACCTATAGGTCGTGGGTTCGACTTCCACCAAATGTCTTGGTGTACAAATAAAAAGTGTATATGTATCAGTATCAGTTGTCTGGTTTCCATAGTACAAGCTCGGCGTAGTTTGGGATCAGATGACCGTGTGTGGATTGTCCTAGAATATTATTATTATAAATGATAATCCGGTGGTTACTGAACCTAATATTACTAATAGAAACCTAACTATTTGTTTAGGAGCTATGTTCGATGCTACAGACATATAAAGCTCCAATAACAGGCTTATAATAATCCCGTGGGGTTTAGAATAGCACCCTCCTATCTCCTCCCGTTGGGTGTTCGTAAGAGACGACTAAGGGAAAACAGGAAGACGGGCAGCAGCATCTTTCTATTGGATTACCTACCACCTATAATGCGATCCCCTAGCCGCCTGCCAAGCGTGGGGATTATGGCAACCCCTCCCTTCTAAGGGGGAGGCCTTTGTTCAGCAGTGGACGTCTTACGGCTGCTGATGATGGTGATGGTTAATAAACACCTCCAATTTTTCCGTCGACCATAAATATTTATACACTAGAGTACCATAAAGTAATAAAACTTCTAATAAATTATATTTAAAAAGCCAACGGCACCATTGCATCTGTTCAATATAAATAAACTTCGTCTGCATAAAACCACTTTATCATTTTTACTTTTTAATAAATTTATCGATACGCGCGCCGCACTGTCAGGCGCCCATTATCATATAAAAAGGGACAACAGTTTTTTTATGGCTAGTGAAAAAAGGCACAGGTGCGGTGCTAACTGTACTTTAGTGATGTGACAATTTGTCGATTTTGTTATCGATGAAATAAAGAACAGTACTTTAAAAAAAATATACCAACCACATAAAATACACGCTAATGGAGTAATGCAAAAACGATATGCCGAAAATAATGGTGCAGGAGCAGCTTATTAAAAGTCTATTGAGCCTGTTCGTTTTAAATATTTAATCAGATTAGCGAACTACTTAAGATTCGGAACACAGCGGAAATATTATCTGAACGAGTAGTTTGAACGAATAACATTTTCCAATTTTTTTAATCGCCTCTTTTAGAGTCTCTATAACAATAGTGGGATAATGGACGGATCCAGTCCGATTATGCTGTCTAATTATAATGTATTAGTGACATAAGGGATCAGAGTACTAGATGGGAAGGGACTCCATAAGCAAAAGACTGGCTTTCGGATATAGGAGAGTTTTATTTTTCAATATAAGATTCCCAATACATTCTAAGTTTTAGGACAAGACGTCAGCTCGTTAGCTCGTCAACGGACTCTCAATTATTAGATCATATTTTTTACAACGGTCAAATATGGATTGAGACTCTATCGGTATTGGCCCGTAGCAGCTACTGGCAGTACTATCACAGTCTTGAATATTCAGAAAGAGCTAGATAAACAACCAGACTCAAGACACTTAAACAAACGTGATGCAATAAATAACTGTGTATAAAAAAAATAAAGTTATCGATAAAAAACAAACACAGTCGTTCCATCACTATTAATCCTTTAAAAGCCAGTCGGCCATTTTAGACAAAGTATCACAAACTACTATTATTATAGGACTCGTTACACCCACTTTATGGGTAATTATTTTTAGGGTCCATTGCAATAAAAACCTATTATCACTCCGTTGGAATTTAGGTTCCATTATTAAAGAGCAATGGTTTGTGTAGTGGTCCGAATGGTGGATAGATAAAAATTAAAAAGAGTGTTTAAAAACCCATGTTTAATACGTTAGAGTATTATTCAATGTATTCATTAGGGTGGAGAACCTTTATGTATTAGCGTGCAGTCAAATTATTTTGATTTCGTTAATTATTGGGAAAAACATATATAATAAATACTGCCTATTATTATATCTAATACTAAAGAAAACAGTTAAAATTATTTATCTTATTATTGTTGCAAAAATATTTTTTCTTGTATAAATTTTCTCAATTTAAGTATTTTTTCTCAGTACATAATGAATTTTGTGATGGGTAGCGTGCCCAAAATATCGTGGCACGAGTGCCATTGGTTGGCCATCCCTGCACTAGGAACCGTTCCTTGTGCAAGGAACCGTCCAGGTAGGTACCACCGCAGTGTCATATATTTCGCCGCCAAGCAGTAGTGTGTAAACATTGCTGTGTTCCGGTGTGAAGGGCACTGTAGCTGCTGAAATTACCGGACACAAAAGACTTAATATCTATTGTCTTATGGGTCGGCAACGTGCTAGTGATTCTTCTGGTGTTGCTAGCATCTATAGGCTGCGGTGACTGCTTACCATCAGGCGGGCCGCATGCCTGCCAACTTGGTTGTATAAAAAATGAGGGCTTAAACTGTTAAGAGTATGTTAAATTTTTTTTGGATATTTTATTATTATGAAATCTAATACTTACCGTATTAGATTTTCGCTTGGCGATTTTCCTGTACTACTGTCGTTGCAGGGTTATTGATTCGACTTTAGGCAGTAATGGGCAGATTTCCCATAGGAGGTGGTGTCAAGATATTTATGCAAATGAACAGGTGCGGTGCACGAAAGACACTCTAGACAAGCAACTATAAAATTTATTAAGTCTTTTTTGTTTGTAGTCTGGTTAGTGGCCAGCCAGCAGACTTAGCATGATGTGCAAATCTTGGCAGACAAGTGTGAGTATGATGTCACTATGACGTAGTGTTTCACATTTTTGTCTGGAGAACTGACGTTTCGGTGTTGAAAACTACGTCATACTCAAGTCGTGCTAGGTCTGCTGGTGTCAGAGTTTGCAAGCTGCCCTTATCCCTCTGACTTAGCTTAACGACTGCTGTCTATATGACAATAGCCGGGACCGTCTAGTAACGTGCCCTCCGAAGCACGGAGACACTCAGTTCAAATACTATTAAACGGTTACCTATCGAATGCCTGACCTTACCTGTAGGCTTCAGTGGCGGACTAAGCCTGTCGGGGGCCCGGGGCGGCAAGAAGCAATGAGGCCCCCACACGAAGTGACGTATTTTTGCCAAACTACCCCAGAGGAGGGTTATGTTTTTCGAAAGTATGTATGTATGTCTGTATATAAGTATGTATATCTATTCTTTGACATGGCCTACAACCTAAACGACTCAATGGATTTTGACTGTGATATGTCGTTAGCTTCGTCTTAGTTGTGATAGTGACATAGGCTATACAGGCTGGGAACGTTAAATGTCAACAGACGATATTTTGACGTGACTAATGCAGACTTTTGCCACTACTCTTCTCCATGCTGCTCGATCTTAAAGCTTTATATATGCGTTCTTGTAGCGGTGCTCTCATAACCGCTGTGATAGTGTCTGCCCATCTCATCGGCATGCATCTTCTTCCGTCCATTTGGCTTTTCTAGATAAGCCTCTCTAGGCTGTCCGGTATTTTCCTGCCCGTGTGCGCAAAGAAATGAGGCGAGGCGAGAGGCGAAACATTCCTGGCGCGCTTTTCAGCGCTGAACATTTCAGAGGAAATAGACGCGGGGGTCAATGATTTAATCCACGTCCACTGCCAGCAGGGTAAAAGCGCACCCGTGCTCATATAACTCCAGTTGGAGGTTAGACGGCACGCACTTGAACAATTACGCTCATGGCCTTATGATGGGCGTACACGAGCAAATGCAGTTGTCAGATTGGTCCTGCCAGTCTTCGAGGCCTGGCTGCGACAGAAAGATGGTCGAATAGCTTGCAGACTCACTTAGATAATCTGGGCAAGGTTGTTTCAGTGATTATCTGAGTGAGATAGGGCGACAGGAGACAACGACTTGCAATAATCGTGGTGAGGACCCGGCTTCCACCCAACAGGCGCTCCAAGTATATTGTGCATAGGACCTAGAACAGCGAATCCTGGTCAGCCGGACTGGACACGACCACTCTGCCAGCAGCAGTGTTTAATATATTAGCAGAAAAATTGATGTGGAGGGTCCTTCTGTGAGACGGTGGTGCAAATCGTACCGTCTGGAGTCCAATAGAAATGTGACCAGGTATGCTCTGCCTTAAAGAGGACTCGTGGGACGCAAAAGGATGCGCTCTGTGCGTCTGATCCTCACAAATATTACTGTTCTGGTCCTAACTAAATGCGACCCCTTGGTAGGTGACGATGCGTTCGAGGTAGAAACTGCGTCCGTCATTGGTATCAACGACGAGCGTGCTGGAGAGAGTGCACATTCCTGCTACCAGGCCCAGGATGTCTCAATTTCTTATTACATTTTATCTTTCGAACTGCAAAACACGCTGTCGCTGATGGTAACAAAAAGAAACAGGCTGTTTAAAAAAAGGAAAATGTCTAGCCCTTTGAGTTTCTCGGCGGATCATCTCAGTTCATGCCGCGTTGTGATCCGGAGGCCGCTTTAAAAAATACTGACTATTAAAAAGTGCTAGCGATAAGCGTATATGAAGTAAATAATTTCATTTAATTTAATTTAGGTGCACATATTCATATCCAATCCAACAATCGTATTCAGCTAGCGATGTGCTAACTACCTTAATTAACTTTCTTGTATCCAGCAGACATCTGCTTTTTTGTTTTTAATAAAACAAGGCTGCAGTTCACATATCACTAATTGATTGGGTTACCATTCTACAGTGTACAGTTTGTGTAAATTCCCTGCAGTGCTGATAAGACCACAGATACAGGCGTTGCATTGTAGGTGCGTTAGTATTTTGGTTACGTGCGTCATGAGGCCCCCAACTCTAAACTGCCTAATACTTACAACACATAAGATTATTAGCCGTCTTTGAGTTTTCATTGAGTTGACATATCGGCCAGATCATTTCACGCAAGCTTTAAGAGGCCAACGCACAAAAGCGCCGGAGCTCTAAAATAGTCTAGGTATTAGGTATGTACTCTCTAATACGTGGTAGGTACTTAAATACTTCAATGATTGAAAAGGAGTTTTGGAGATTGGAGGCCCCCCTGGACCCGAGGCCCGGGGCGGACCGCCCCCTCCGCCCCCCCGTTAGTCCGCTACTGGTAGGCTTAGCACGATTTGCCAAGACTTCGTAATCTTGACAGTTCGGTGTGGAGTATGACGTAGTTATTGACCTAGCTAATACCGAAAATGACGTTTCTATGTCGATCTCAAGTCAACTCGTGCGCGGGTGCTGTTTGGGGGGACTGGTCCGACTACTATCCCTTTGGCATTTTAGTTTGTTGTATTTTCGTCGAATTTTTTTTTTATATTTTGAACGGCAGGACACACTGTCGCTGGTGCTGATCTAATTGTAAAAAGACAAACTTTGTTTAAAAAAAGAATGTGAAAAAATTACAAGCCCGCTGAGTTTCTTGCCGGGTCTTCTCAGTGAGGCCGCGTTGTGATCCGGTGGTAGCTTTTAATAAATTAATCGTTCAAAAGTGCTAGCGTTAAGCCTATTTGAAATAAAAAAAATTAAATTTTGATAACTACGTCATTCTCCACACCGAACTTTCAAGATTACGAAGTCTTGGCAAATCGTGCTAAGCCTGCTGACGTTTCTTAACCAACGATAATAATATAATAATAACTATAATAGGCAGCTAGTGGCGAGCTGTTGGTGCGTAACGACACCACGGATCCGAGTGCTCCAGAGGGTCGGTCAGGGCCCCCACCGCGGCGTAGCTTTGTCAGCCGAGTGGAAACCGAAGGGGCCCGCTGGACTCTCAGCTCTGGCTTGCCTTAATTGGCCGTCCAGAGAGGAGCTGTCAGAGCTATATGCTCCGGGGTGGAAGTGTTAAACGCAGTAATTTCGGAGAAAGCGCAGCACACCTCTCGGCACCCCTGAGCCACCCACACCGGTGTTGCACTCCGCCGTATTACGACGACCGTATGAAGAGCCCATCTAGTGGGTGGCAAGTCACCACTTGTCATAAAATAATAATTATACCTACTAATTATGGCAAGCGACCCCGGCCTTTTACAATAGCCCAGTATTCAGTCCACCAAATGTCCACTCAAAAACATATAGAAATCTTTCCACAATAGTCCCTACACCTGCCAGAGTCAACTGCTGTTTATATCTTATTTCCAGCAGTTTATCCTGACAGGCGTCTTCCATATTATTAATTTCTCCCAACAGGCCTCTACGTGTAGGATTCGTCCCCACACAAGCCTTTTAAAAGTCCGGGTGTGAAAACCCGAGAAAATTAAATTAAAAGAAAAAATAATAATAATATTCTGGGACAATCCACCACACACGGTCATCAGGACCTGTACCATCATCTCTAATAGCAATATTATTTTCACCTTACTTTCTCGATAGAAAGTGACAGAGCTATAAACTACGTATATTGATGTCTCTACCTCGTCTCAAGTAACATGATAATACTGTTAATAGAGATGGTGGTAGGGCCCCTGATCCTAAACTAGGCACGAGCTTGTACTATAGAAACAAGACAACTAATACTAACATTTATATTTTTTTGGAAATACGTAAAACATCCAGACACTTGGTGGGAATCGAACCCATGACCTATTGGGTGACTAAGCCCAACAGGCCTGTCAAAGACATCTGATCGTTTACCGAACGGTGATTACAAATGGCTATGAACTCCTACAGCACTGCTTCATAAACTAACAAAGAAGCTACACCATTTCATTTTAAAATAAATAATTATTATGTCTCTGGCATTTAATAATAATATAATTATTTAATGCTAGAGTACAGATATGATTTAACTCACTGCAACGTAAGTCGTCGTTAATGCTACTAGTGATGTGAATAGGTTTGTAGTCAATCGATTTTATTATGATTAGTCGATTTTTACAGCGGGTAAACATCGTTGGTGGTTACCTGCAGTCGGTAGATAGAATCAATTTTTATGACTATCGTTCGTGGAGTTTTCATTAAATTAGTACCTACCTTTAATAAGAGATGGAAATACGCGGTCTGTAGCAAGTATTTAGTCGATTTTATTTAAGTTAGTCTAAATTATTAAAAGAGAAGACTAAAACACTGGACTCGTAAGCTTTAGTACTTTGTAGATTGTACAATAAAGAGTTATCTATCTAGACTTTGTTGTGTAGTATACACTTAGTGATTTATTACCAATGTATTAAATTAACCTTCACTTATAATAAATCGCTAGCGCTAGTGATTCTTCTGGTGTTGCTAGCGTCTATAGGCTGAGATGGCTGCTTACCATCAGGTGGGTCGCAGGCTTGCTTGCCAGCTTGGTTGTATTAAAAAAAAAATCGCCCGTGGGGAGTTCCGGGTAAAAATAACACCCACGCATCTCTCATCTCGTTAGATGTCATAAGAAGTTACCAAGAGAATACAAGAAGACTTGCATATTTCTATTAAATTATTAGCAAGGGTAGCAGCCTTGCCTTCTAAGAGGGAGGCTTTTGTTCAATAGTGGACCCTTTCAGCTGATGGTAATGATAATAAATCGAATATAACAAATCGACTAAGCAACAAACTAATTACTGCACGCCCCATCACTAGTGTCATTACCATGTTCGTTTTATGGTTATTCAGCATCTACTAGTTGGCCGATAAACTAGGTAACATACAGACATACAAACCTCGCCGGACCAGTCGTGGCGTGACCTATAGGGCGTAGGAAATTGCACGTTGGGCTACTTGCGAATGAATTATTCACATAGTTGAGTACGAAAATATAATTTTGTCTTTTTTCGGCCGAAACACGTCGACTGCTGAACATAGGTAGGTCTCCAAATATGGGGGGGGGGGGTGTCGTAGGAGTAGTACTGTTGGTCGCAGATGGCAATGACAGCTTCACCGGACAAGAGACATAACCGGGGAGAGGTCAAGCATAGGACTGACTTTTTACATGCCCATCAGATGATCGGTCCGCATTGTCCTAAGAAACAATTACACATATTTGTTGCTCCCCGCGGTATTCGAACCCGCGACCCCCAGTTTGCAAAGCAAGAGGTTTTTCCCACTGCACTACGGAGGCTACAGCTCATATATAGTTCAAAGCACGCACAGCAACAGAAATGGCGGTCGTAATGACAGTCGCTATCGCAAAAGCAAATTAGCAACGACTCTATAATTTTCTTTTTCTCACGCGGAGATATCGTTTAGTATAATCTGTGGCCATGAGAATATTCTGGTATTGTTTTAAATCTAACGCAAATAGATCCGCGTGGCATTTGAGATAGAAATCTGGGTCTAGAAAATAAAAAATAATCAGTTCAGTGCGAGTCGGGTTCAAGCACAGAGGGGAGTCACTATCCTCGTCTTTATGGATGTTTTACCTTACTCTTTCTAAACAACACAATGAATTCTGTTATTCCTGTAAGCCAGGATCTACAGTGGTCACCAGTGAAGACACCGAGGTTTGATCCTCGGCGAGTCCCGGGGGAACGCTAAATTGTCTTGGAACCCTCAACAAATTTTATTAAAAAGGTAGATAGGAGGGGTTAGAAACACATAAATTCCACTTTCCTCCTTTGTCCTTGTCCCCGTGGGGTGTTAGGGTAAGAACAGGACCCCCCGTTGGCTGTCCGTGAGAGGCGACTAAGGGAAAACAAGAAGACGGGCAGCAACGTCTTTCGATACTGCGATCCTCGAGACGTCTGCCAATCGTGGGGATGACGGCAACCCCTCCCTTCTAAGGGGGAGGCCTTTGTTCAGCAGTGGACGTCTTTTGGCTACAGATGATTTCAGTTTTGTTTTCCCTGCACAAACTTCGAAGATAGGGACGTTACTTTTTTATAGTTTTGATTATAAACTAAAAACTAAATTACATAAACCAAAACAAGTAATAAGTTTTAAAAACTAAAACCCGACTACGGATAAAATCGCAGTCTAATAATGTGATATTATATAGCCTATAACCAGCGGACAATCAAGACGCTTCTACCGACACCCAACTTGTCAAATTATGTTAAGAAGATTAGAAGATATGCGGGAACAGATGAACATACATACATACATACTTACATACATACATACATTCTTGTTAAAATCATAACCCTCCCTCCGTTCCGTAGTCAAATCTGTTTTGAAATCTTCTATACTTATAATAAAACTGTAACAGGTCCAATTCTGTACATTGAAGATATTTTGAAAATTATTTTTGGAGGGCATTCTATAACCGATACTGAGGCCGAAAATGTATTTTTTTAAATTTTTGTCTGTCTGTCTGTCTGTCTGTCTGTCTGTCTGTCTGTATCACGGCTGAGCATCACGCCGAAACTACTGAATGGATTCCAATGAAACTTGGCATCATTTGAGATCATACTACGAGGTAGGACATAGGATACTTTTTATCCCGTAATATAGCACGGTTCTTTCGGGAGAGGGGATTAAAGTCAAAATGGGTACTTGGTTATACGCTTGGTCAGATTTTATCAATTTTTCTTTATAATATAATAAATATTAGTAAGGGAACACTCATAGAGAGTTGTTATCAAGGTTTTGTAATCGATCGGTTTAAGCAACGTTAGGTAAGGTCATTAAATAGATGGGTGACCGTTTAACGCCATTTGAACTACGGGTCCGTGCTTCGGAGAGCAAGTAAAAAGTAGGTCCCAGTTTTTAACCGACTATAAAAAAGGAGGTTATGTATTCGATGCTAATGTCTGTTATTAAAAGTTTAGTTAACGTAAAAATAGCGCAGGCGGAGCTGCGTGGGTCAGCTAGTGTACAAATAAAACTCTTTCATGTGATACAGTAGTCTTACTTTCAAATTTTGACAACACATTTTGACCTCCATTGATAAGCAAATAAAAGAAAAAAATATATATTCACTTGCGATGAGGTTGGGTAAGTAAGAGCTTAAACTAAACTAAATTTCAAATGGATAGCATCAGTGGTTCCTGAAATATATAGGTGAGACAGACAGACAGACACACATGCAGACAGACATACAGACAGACGAAGTCTCACCATAAGGGTTCCTTTTGTATTACACTAAAAGACTTATATATTTTTTCTTTCTCCTGTAAAGTTGCATCCTTCGCATAGATATTTGAGGACGAGTTAGCGTACCACTCGTCAGTTTCCTTACTCGTCAATTTCACTAATTCACCAGTTCACTCATTACACAGTTTCGGTAGGTTGGCAATTTGGCTAGTTAGGCATTTTTCTGATTCTTCAGTTTCCTCCTTCGCTAGTTTTGCTAGGATGTCAGTTTCACTCAAAAATGTTGTACTTTCTGTGTGTACGAACACCATCTACAATAAGTATAGAAATTTAATGATATTATGGCTTCAATTAGCATTGAAAATACATTTAAATTAAAAAGAGATTCTAACAACTAAAATATATTATTAAAAGAAGTCCCTTTAGGCAAGGTTCCGAAGATACTGGCAGCGTTCCCCCTTTGAATTGCTAGACTAATTCTTTGTCCGAGGTAGCTGCCAGCTCTTCGGTCTCCTGTGATGTCGACTAACCTTTTTGCCATTTCCATAAAAAGCTTTACAGCACTAGGACCCCACGGACCAAGGGTCTCGACGCCGAATGGGACAAAATCATATTCGGAGCCTAGACCCCTGTATTTGCATGCTTTAGCTTTTTCAACCGCTTCACAAGCCGCACCAGCTCTGTTTTTGGTTCCATGTAGATGGGAAGGGGCCAGCGTGTCTGAACAGGTTGCATCCCATACCAGCACCCGGCCCATCTTCCATGGAATCAAACTCATACCGTCCGGTCTCTTGCCATCGTCTCTTGCAATACCAGTCGGCTCAAGTAGACTTGGCACGTTGACGGTGGCAAGGGACCGGCGTATGATATCGTTAAGTGCGGCATGTCTCGAGAAGCGGCCTGCACTTTTTTGGCATGACAGTCCGTGATGTCCTAGCTTGTCGACATCACTGCCACAGGGACATTTATGAGGAGCGCAGACCGGAACCCCAAGCCGTAGACAGGTTGCGATTCGGAGCGTGTCAGGCTCAAGAAATGTTCCTGTATTTGACGAAGGGTACGCGTGAAGCCAGTAGCCGGCCTCATGCGTACCCACGGCCAAAAGCCTAGCACGCGCCGAACCTGTACTACAGCTCAAAAGATTGTCATAAGTCAATTTGCAGTTTATGTCGTCCCAGCTCCTCTGTGAATTTGGAGAAACTGGAAAATTTTGACCTGGGCATGCAATTAAGAAAGCGTTTCTAGCTTCTTCCAAGCCAGCAATCTCAAAGTTTGAAGGGGATGCCCTTAAAAGTTTACTTATGAGATTTGCTGAACTATGGACAGAAGATAGGAAGGCTGGTAAAGCGACACTGGAAATTTTGCGAATCCCTAAACCACCATAACGGATGGGTAGGGATGCTTGGGTCCAAGATTGCTCGTTCAGCTGCATATTAAGAATCGATTCTAAGCTAATTTTGATTAAGTCATCTACTTGAGTCAAAAGAACTGGCTGATTCCGAAAGGAGCAGCAACGGAGCACATACGTAAATTTTGGGACGAAAAAACAGAATTTTAAGATGCAAAGTGCATAATGTGGACTAATTTCAAGGAGACGGTCAGCAGAATTTTGAAATTTAGTAATTGATTTACTAATGTATCCAGGAATAGATTCATCAAAAATTGGAGAACCTAAAAGGTAAAGGGAATTACTGTTGACTATTTTAATATTTGGAGCCAAAATATTAAATTTTTGTTTTACGTCATTTAAATTTAAGACGCTATTATTTATAAAAAGTTCGCATTTGCTAAAATTAAGCTCCAAACCAATGGCTTCAAATTTATTTTTGATTAAAAAAAGGTCCGAAAACACAGTATCCACATCACCTCCTAGGGTTCCGTCGTCCAAATACCAAACGTTGAATTTAGAATTTAATTTTTGGATTATCGGATTTATGGCCAAACTAAAAATTGCAGGCCCAAGGGGATCGCCCTGTTGACAACCTACTTCCGAGGACAGTTCATTAGAACGATATAACAATTTTGTTGGGTCAGCGTAACTGAGAAGAAGATAGTTGTATATTTCCGGTATATGTTGTTTTATTTCCGTCAGCAGGGTATCCCTATTTACCGAATTGAATGCATTTTTGACGTCAATTTTGAGCAACACGTCAGGCTGTCCGTAAGTTAGGAAAGAGCGTAGGGCATGGACGGCTGCCTCACACCCTCCTTTTACACCGAAGCCTAACTGTACGGGTTCAAATTCCGAATTTAATTTTGGTAAAATATGACGAACAGCAATTTTGGAGGCTAGACGTCGTAGTGTTGATCCAACAGCAATTGGTCTCACCCCTCCGTCCTTTTTGGTGAGGGCAATGAGGTTCGCGCCGAAGAGAATGGGAACAATTTCTGGATTTACATTACCGGAATACATAAAGTTGATTAATTTTGTGATCGAATTAACAAGTTGCTCGCCTGCATCGCCCACCGAAAACGATGTTAAGTCTTTCAAATGTTGGGGTGAGATTCCATCCAAACCTGCAGCCGAACCTGGTTTAAAACATAAAATAGCATCCGTAACATCTTTGTTTTGAATTTGAAGCCATGCTTGCCCTGCTGTTGGTGGGTCGAAAAAATATGGGTTTACTGGAGCTGGAGGATGTTTTGTCCGTAAGGCCTGAAGGGTGTCAGAGGTATCTGGTGATAGCACGTCGTTGGAGAACAAAAGGCGAGCGGCGCCTTTGAGATCTCCGTCACAGATTTTGTTTTCGATGAGTTTGTTGCGATTGCGAGGGGCATCATGTTTGATTAGAGGTGCGGGAGAAGGTGAGGAGCTTACGGTACAGTTATTCTTAATCTTTTGTGTCAAGGATAAGTTCGGTTCATCAGTTTTTATTATATGTAGTGTACTGTATGAAAATAAAAATAGGTTCTGCCAGTCTTGGGTACAATTGCTTATGTAACATTTCTGGATTAATTGTGACAAATGTGTAGCAACGGTTATTCGTGCTCCTCGAGGGATTCTTTTAACTATGGGTACACTATTTTTTAAATGGCTAAGATATGTGTGGAAAGGAGTTGGATCGTTAGCTACATAAGTAGGCGCACTGGGAATAATGGTATGGATGTCTGAAGGTGAACTGTTTTGGCTAATACATTTCCTGTGTGTTTTTGTAGTGTGTATGTTGAGGCCTTTCAAAGATTTGAATGATTTGTTGCACTGTGTACATGTATGGGTCGCGTTCGACGTGCCATCACAAGATTGGGTCACGGTCTGCATTCACAACAGTTAAATAAATTTACAAAAAAGAATAACTTAAAACAAATTTAAAAACACAATAGAGTAACTTAAAAGTACACTGAAAATATAAAAAAGTCAAAGTCGAAATATGACGGCTGCTTGTTTTGGTAACAAGACGCATGCGTCGCTACGTAGATGCGTCACAGGATGGTCTTGCAATTGGACGCTGCAGTGGAAGAGACCTAGCGACGCATGTCGTCGCTAGGACAACCGGTGGCGGCCTTAGCAACCGCGTCTGCTTTGTTGACTAAATCTTTATCTTTAAAAATCTGATCTTTAAAAACGTTTTCATGTTCCTACTTCGTACAAAATGGTTTTGACATGGTTTTCCGCGTAATTTTTCTGAATATTCGGAATGCCTTGCTACGGCTCTCGTGACTAATAGTGACTGTTCATCACTGCAGTTCAGCATACAAAACTTAAGGAACACACGGAAGCCACTCACAGAGTCTAACCACACATGCTAATGATCAAATGTTACTTGTGACACATCATTTCAATCGGCACGGCGTATTCTATCGAATGAGGTAGTTTTCGTAGTAATCCAGATCACTTTCAATTTAACATGAATTTACTAAGCGGAGCGCGACGAAAAAACATCTGTCAGCCATCCAAGTTTTTAATTGAAATTTAATTAAAGTCTTAGCGTCCCATTGTCTTACCCGAGTCGTGACAAACTGTGCCAATAATGTTCTCACATGCCTTTATCACCGCCTCGATGCATATCAACGTAATAAAACTTCACGTTGTAATAACTATCTCGTGAGGGTTTATTATAAAGTAAAGATCGAGTTGATTGTGGGGTAATTTTTACACACCTAGTAGTTGCTTTGAAAACCTGAGGTCACTGGTACAATTCCCGCGGGGAGTACTAAGTATGTGTAATCAGCCCCGGATCTACGATTTTTTCGAACCGGGGCAGAAACTTGTTATTATAGAGCAAAAGTTCACTTAAACGTTTGCGTAACATGACGCAGTTACGTTCTATTGGTTCTGTCAAAAAGAAAATAAACGTTGAAATGAAACTAATTTTACGGATTATATCGCGGTTTATCGTGTAAAAGAACATATAGCTGACGTTAAACATCGACGCTATACGAAGTCTGCAGTCTGTGAACATGTTCAGGATCGCACCCGTCATTATATTAGATTTGACAAACCACAAATCCTCGCAAAAGAACAGCGCTACCTACCAAGGATGATTCGTGAGGCTATTGAAATTAAAAAACATCCAAATTTCAATAGAGAAGATGGCTGGGTGCTACCACCAGCTTGGGATCCCGTGATAAACATAGTCAAATCCAAAGACAAGCATTCCACTGCAAGACCTCAAGATACTGTAAGCTCTTTCTGCGTAGATCGGACTAACAATAATAATTAGAAGACCTGAGGGTACCCTAAGACAACTATGACATATGGACAGCTACCACCTCAGTCCGCCCGTGACCATGAATGCTGTAAAGTATTCGAAACGTCGGGAAATTAAAATCAAAAATAAACCGCGATATAATCCGTAAAATTAGTTTCATTTCAATGTGTAATATTCGCGTAAGTATCAGAAATCATTATAGAAAATAAACGGTTGGACGCTCTATAGGCTACATAACAAAAAAAAATTTTTTAGTGTGTCATCTTTGACGCTCTATATCTTTGCCAATTATCATTGAATTGTAAAATAAAAATACGTAAGTACGTTTTTGCCCTGTCATCATCCCTATTGGCATTAGAATCAGCATTTGAGAAATTACTTAAAATATCTCAAAACGGCATCACAAGTTCACTCGTGGCGCATTTTTCTTACAAGTCGAAGGTGAGCCAACCAGGCTTCCGTATGCTAGGCGCATTGTGGCGCGAGTTTTTAGGGTTCCATACCTAAAAGGTAAAAAAGGAACCCTTATGGTGAGACTTCGTCTGTCTGTCTGTCTGTCTGTCACAAACATATATATTTCAGGAACCGCTAACGCTATCGATTTGAAACTTGTAATAATTTTAGATCTTTTTTACCCGCATACATCGCAAATGAAAAAAATATATTTTTACTTTTACTTTTTTTTTAATGGGGGTCGAAATAGGTCATCAAAATTTTAAAGTGAGACTACTGTATCGAATGGGGTATCATATGAAAGGGCTTCATTTGCACATCTCAAAACAGATTTTTATTTTGGCTTATGTGACGTAGTTTTTGGCTGATAATCAAAAATGTCAAAAAAATCTCGACTTGTGCCCCGGCAAGCATTTGTGCTCTATCTAATATCTATAATATCTCACTCGTATATGTGTGATCTTGTGAAAGATTGGCCGCTGTGGTCGTATCGGCCAGGTGGGCTCTATAACCCGAGGTTAGTTAAATTTTATGTTACACTATTAAAAAAGAATTAAGCTGTTAAGCACAGGCTGTTAACCCGTAAATTGCCTTTGGCACTTAGAGGAGATACCACTGTTGATAGCATGATGCGCTAACCCCTCTGCCAAATTTTGTTCATATGGTCAGGTCATTCTTTATTTGTGTGCGTATCTTTTTGAATGTGTTGCGAGTTTATTATAGTGTGGGTATGCGTGAAATTGTATCTGTGTGTGTTTACTTCGCCTCCCGCACCCCGCAAAAGTGCCACGAAAAATTTGTACGGCGAATCGACGCGATACTAGCTCCATTCTAATTACTCTGAGCTTTGGCACGATGCCAAGTCCAATTTATTATCCTTTAGTCCTGTAACGCAGGCAGGCCTCCCACTAGGTGGACCGTCGACATTGTTCGCGTCGCAGGCAACCGGTGGATGCAAATGGCAAATTGTCCTTCATTGTGGCGGTCTAAGGGGGAGGTCTTTGTTCAGCAGTGGACGTCTTCCGGCTGGTGATGATGATGAATGATAAATATTATCCTCCTCCCTCCTAATCCAGGTATATTTTGTTGTGCCCAGCAGGGTCCACAATGACTCCTTTAAATCTATTACCACCTAATTACAAAAAACATTGTGGAATGCCATAAATACATAGGAATATGAATATGATCAACCTGTGTGTACCCATAGGGTATCTGGGTAAGAAGAGCACCCTCCCATCTCCTCCCGTGGGGTGTCCGTAAAGGCGACTAAGGGAAAACAAGAAGACGGGCAGCAGCGTCTTTCATTGGATTATCTACCACCTTTACTGCGGTCCCCAAGCCGCCTGCCAAGCGTGGGGATTATGGCAACTCCTCCCTTCTAAGGGGGGGGGGGGGCTTTATTCAGCTGTGGACGTCTTTCGGCTAGTGCTGATGACTATTTCAGCCTAACTATGTAAAAAGAATGGGTCGCCAGCGATATTTATTTATGTTACAAAAAAAAGAAAAAGAAAATAAAATGGCGTCGGCGGGAACACGTTCTATTTTTTTATAGTCTATGTCAATTTAACTTATTTCGCGCGCATTATGAGTATTGCCTGCTTTTAAACAGAGTTACTAGTGGTACGATTTTTTTATGTAAGTTGTGAAATGAAAATTGTGATTGGCTTTTTTTTGTGACAGGTGGTTCTAGGCTTATTATTTTGGAACACGAGTTAATTGATATCTCTAGAAGAAGAAGAAAAGAAGAAAAAAAATGTTTATTCGTAGCAATATTCAATAAATATAAAATATTAACAAAGTGATAAAACAAGACAGACACATAAATAAAATACTAAAATAAGCATTAAGTAGCTTGTTGCCAATCACGCTGGTCTTCCGTTGGGACCACAGAGACCTCATGGACATACAATTACACACGAAATATTTAAATAATAATACGGTAACAATACTAAAAAACTAAAAATGGCATTACTCTTATTTTAATGAGCAAACGTTCTTATGATGCAAAATTAACGAAAGTATCGAAAAATTGACAGCAATATTTCAATAATTTTGTGTTCTCTCACTATCAGAGTAATAAGTATATTAGTTGGCTTCAAGTTTCAAAATAATCCGATTTAAAAATACTATAATAAACTACTACTACTACTATTATAATGAACTATAATTGAGATTTGAAAGTGCAATAGTTGAATATAGAAACAACACCCAGCCAGACACTTGGTGGGAATCGAACCCAGGACCTATTAGGTAGCGGCCAGATTGTCTAACCACTAAACCAACAGGCCCATTAAATTAATACTTTATTAGTTATAATAGTAGGAAAATATTAGTTTCGATTTTTCGTTAGGAAATTGCCGTTTTTGTGCTGGCAATACTGGCCACAGTATGGCATAATCGTAAATATCGATAAGAGTAGTCGATAGGTTTTTATCGATTATTGAAAATGTACTTCTATTTCGAGGCACAGCAAACGGTACACCAGCATTCTAAAGATATTTTATCTACAGCCAATATTTTATTAAATATCTATATATTTTATTGCAAATTGAATATAAAATTTTACGACGCTTCGTGCCAAAATTCACTGAACAGAATAGGATTTCTTAGCATTCCGTGTACGGTACTTATAGCGAACTAGAGATTGGACCAAGAAGTTTACGTCTCTTTGAACCGACTGCGTTAGAAGGAGCATTCTGTTTTTTTGTTCAAAAAGCTGGATTCATACTTATTCATATTCTAAGGGATTCAAAAGTCAAAAACTCAAAAATATTTATTTCAAATAGGCTTTACGCTAGCACTTTTGAATTTTCATTTTTTTAAAAGCTACCACCGGATCACAACGAGGCCTCAACTGAGAAGATCGCGGGCTTGTCAATTATTCACTATTTTTTTAAACATTGTTTTTCTTGTTACAATTGGATCAACATTAGGGGTAGTGTGTCCTGCCGTTCGCAAAATTACAATAAACTAAAAGGCCAAAGGGATAGTAGTTGGACCAGCCCCCCCCAAGCAGCACCCGCGCACGAGTTGCCTGCTCGCAGCAGCCATCACTCCTCTCAACCATATTGGAGGGAAGGGGGTGACCCGCCACACGAAGCCGCCACATACATGATAATTAACTTTAAATAGTGTGTTGCCAGTGATGACACATAGTACTGAGAGGTGGTTAACTGCTGTCCGTTAAAAGAAGAGTCAAAACTCAGAGTCCGACAACGAGTAATGGACAGAACTATGGTGTGAGTTTGCACGACAGAATCCAGAATGAGGAGATCGCTGAAGAACTAAAGTCATCGACATACTTAGCTCTCAGAATCTGCAAGTTGAAATGGCAATGGCAGGCCACATCTCTCTAAGAACCTATAACCGATGGGCAAGAAAAGTTCTCTAGTGGCGACCAAAAAGGAAGACGCAGCGTAGGCAGGCCTCGCACTAGGTGGACTGACAACATTGTGCGTGTTGCTAGTCTGTGGTTGCTGGTAACATATGGCGCTAATAGCCAATAGGCTAGATGACAAATATTTCTTTTTAATTCGTCATTTAGATCAGTGATTCCCAAAGTGGTTTATATCGACCCCTAGGGGTCTATGACAACCTGCAAAGGGTCTACGTCAGCGAAAAAAAATTTGGGGGTCCATGAAATGAAAATTCGGGTCCACGATAGTGGATCTCAACACATACACTACCTATTTACCTACCTATTTACTCAATTTACTTACATCATACTATCTTATAATATTTATAAAATTACCTATGAAGTAAAAAAATTATTATATATGGCATATGTTCGTTTTATTATGAATCAAGAAATCTACGAAGAACTGCTCTTCGCAAAAACTTTGTTAACCGACACTAAAGGTGAATCAATATTTCATGTTTTAAATTGTAAAGGATCACTTCATTGAAAAAGCAATTCCTTTATCAAATATAATATCAGTAGCTAGCTGGGGGGGGGGGGAGGTAAGTAGGGGGTCTACCCAACACGGAAAAACATGGCAAGTGGTCTACGACACAAAAAAGTTTGGGGAACTCTGATTTAGATTATCAAAAAATATTGGACACGTATTTTTCTTTTGTCGATTAAACATAAAATGACGAAGGTTTAGAAATGTCGCATGACGTCACGCCGGTAGGTATACATTTTTTACTAAGGCGTGAGGTCATGAGCCCCCACTATTATTCTTTATTATGTACACAAAAAAACATACAATAGAAATATTAACATAAAAAAAAGTAACATAAAGGGCGAGCTTAACTCAACACGTGAGTTCTCTTCAAACAGAATGAATGCGGGCAAAACCAAGTGTACTAGCAAAAACAATATTATAATTTAAATAAGAAAGAAAGCGAAAAAAAAGACTTTAATTTAAAAAGGGTGAAATAAGATAGAATAAATAAATGTAACTATCTAAATGATACACACTATATCAATATAAATATATAACAATATGTATACTTACAATACTATATAATATACTCATATAAATATGTACTTATATATAATATATACTTATATATATATAAATGTATAATATATAAATAGATCTAATATAATATCAACTACAAATATAGGATACAAATATAAATAATCCCACCCTATTCAGGCCGGAGTCCCTCAAGGCTCCGTGCTCTCTCCACTCCTGTTCAGCCTGTTCACGAACGACATCCCTCGTTCGGACAGGGTGCAACTAGCCCTATATGCGGACGACACCGCACTATATTTCTCACACAGAAATAAGGCTTTTCTGACGCGCACTCTTCAAGTCGCCGTCAACGCCCTAGGCGAATAGTTCCAAAAGTGGCTGATCGCGGTGAACCCGGAAAAGAGCGCCGCGGTGCTCTTCTCCCGGAGCACCAGATCCCACACTGCGGGCCATCCCAGGAGTCGTTTAGGTCAGATCACCCTCTATGGGCGTCCCATCCCTTGGACCAAAAAGGTCAAATATCTAGGCGTCACCCTAGACTCCCGCATGACATTTGGACCGCATATACGGTCAGTACGCAACCGAGCGGCCTTCGTCCTCGGCCGGCTCTACCCCATGATCTGCAGGCGGAGTAAACTGTCGCTTAGGAATAAGTTGACACTTTACAAAACCTGCATCCGTCCCATCCTATCTTACGCCAGTGCCGTATTCGCACACGCGGCTCCCGTCCACATCAATAGCCTCCAGGTTATTCAAAACCGATTTCTTCGACATGCCGTCGGTGCCCCGTGGTACATGCGGAATGTCGACCTTCATTCCGACTTCGGTCTAGTCCCTATCCGCAAATTTTTCAAAGAAATGTCCGAACATTACTTTGAAAAAGCTTGCGTCCACCCGAACCCGCTCATCGGCGCTGCTGCCGACTATATCCCCGACCCCGACCCTGGTCCTGGTCCCTCAGATCGTCGACCTACCGTACATCGCCGCCGTCCGCGGCATGTACTGCTCGACCCACCCGACCCGATGTCCGTCCTCCTGGACCTTGACACAACACCAACACCTACACCGACAACGACGTCACGAGTCGTACACACACCTACACACAGACACCGGTCTCGCCGGCGAGGCCGAAGGATCGTACGCATGCGACCTCGACATGCATCCCCTCGCTGAGTTTCTTGCCGGTTCTTCTCAGCGGGGGCGCGTTGTGAACCGGTGGTAAAGTCACACACTCTCTAAGCGGCAGCCCAAGCCGAGGCCGTACCTCCCTGAGGTGCCCTTGAGCTAGTCGCTACCTATCTTTCCGGGCTGGAGCGCTCAAATCGCTCGCCCCTCTTGTCCGGTGAAGCTGTAATGGCCATCTGCGGCCAACAGTACTACTCATACAAAAAAAAAAAAAAATAATAAATAAATAATAAACAAGTAATAATAATAGTTCATAACTTAAACAAATCATAGTGACAGAAAATATTCTTTGGTTCTCTTCTTAAAAATGGGCAGAATGAATGAATGTTCATTGAATTGTTAAATAAAAAAGTACGTGTCCAATATTTTTTGATAATCTAACTGACGGACTAAGTAATTTCAATTTTTTTTTACCCAGTCATCCCCATTGTCGTTCATTCTGGCGTTCGAAGGGGGAGGCCTATGTTCAGCTGTGGACGTCTTCCGGCTGGTGATGATTACTCTTCTTTTTGAGACGTGATGGTCTAAAAATGTTTTTTTGTCTATTTTACTCCTTGTACAGATCATTATTTTATAACTTCGTGGCTTTGATTCCCCTAAGACAGGGACGGATACGATATGAGACGCACATAGCCAGTTGTAACCACTGTACGGTAAACGATCAGTTGGGTAAGCAACGTCAGGCAAGGTCAGTCCTTAGATGGGTGACCGCCAAGTGTCTGGGTGTTATTTATCTATTTAAGTATGTATTTACAAAAAAAAAGTACCTATATAAGTATTAGTATTAGTTGTCTGGTTTCCATAGTACAGGCTCTGCCTAGTTTGGGATCGGATGACCGTGTGTGGATTGTCCCAAGATGTTATTATTATTATTATTATTTGAACTGAGCGTCTAGTCGTTAAGCTAAGTCAGAGGCCTAAAAGCAGCAAACTCTGACACCACGTTGGCCCTTAGAGGAGATACCACTGGAGAGATCATGATGCGCTAACCCCTCTGCCAAATTTTGTTCATATGTTCAGGTCATTCTTTATTTGTGTGCGTATCTTTTTGTATGTGTTGCGAGTTTATTATAGTGTGGGTATGCGTGAAATTGTATCTGTGTGTGTTTACTTCGCCTCCCGCACCCCGCAAAAGTGCCACGAAAAATTTGTTCGGGGAATCGACGCGATACTAGCTCCATTCTAATTACTCTGAGCGTTGGCCACTAACCATACGACAAAATGGAAAGGATGGATGACCCCTCAGACTCGCAGGGACTTTTTTTATGCTTTTGTTGATAAGTTGCTACTACACCTCCCTTTCCTCAAGGTGGGATCGCGGCCAAGAACTACCTTCTAATATTTAGTTAAAGGAATGTATATTTTTCTCTGTTAACAATAGAACATATAATTATTTACACGCTTGGCCAGTTCTGAGAACCCTATTGTTTGTGGTGCATAATTTAAGTTACGTCTGGCCTCGGATCGTGTTAACTATTTACTAATGACTGTGGAGCCAGTTTTGTGCGCGACAGAAAAAAAAAGTAAAAAAAAAAGTAAAAGTGTTGTTTTCTTTTTCGCGTGTTAGCGGATGGCGTGCATATTTTTGTTTTCTGCCAGCACCCTGCCAGCACAAGTATTTTGTAATGAGAAGTTATGTTTTGAGAGCGAGCGCCGAAGCGAGGGTTTTCTTGTTAATTTGTTAGGAATCTAGTGCTTTACCATCCAAAGAGTATATAAACACTACGGTATATTGCCGCCTACCTATGCATATCCTTCATCCATTATGTCGGACCAGGTCAAACCATAGTCCAATAATGTGGCTTTACTGTAGTAAAGCCTTGTATTAAAAATAAATATTTATGTAACTGGATTTTAAAAAAGAACACTGCGAAATAATAAAAATAACAATAAGGTAGCCCATCAGCCGACTCTCAGGTTAAAATGTTATGCTTAGAATTTAGCATCAATATACTAAAACCGTACTAGAATGAATAAAGATGATATTAGATAAAAATTACCACAACATACATACATAATCGATCGATCGGTTCCTGTGTTAGGGATAATGCTGTGTCGAATTAACGATAACCCCGTCGCAGGGTAATTTTTCTCGTATGGTAATACTAAAATGTTTTTTTTTTTAATTTTACTGTTCTGTTACATTATTAGTTTGAATATACATTTCGAGACTATTTTATTTTTAATTTTACTGTTCTGATGCTGTTCTGTTACATTATTAGTTTGAATATACATTTTGCGACATAACTGTCGCAACATGCGACCTGAATTTGTCGTCCTACTACGGCTAGCAGTGTGTAACCAGCCTTATAAGGACATCGTGTGTTTACGGAGTGAATGGTCGACATTATCTTTTATATTTTTAACTTAATTTAATGTCCTGGCATCAGTTTAGTAATTGTACAACGCTAATATTTATAAACAAAGTGTCCACCATAATTTTATAGATTTAATGCCGAACCTACAAACGTCAATTAAAGTTAGTGATCATCAATCCATTTTTAACCGACTTCAAACAAGGAGGAGGTTCTCAATTCGTCTGTATATTTTTTTTTTTAGTAATCTAATTATTTCGTCACTCGAAATTAATACTTAATAGGCAGATAGTGAGTACATATATCAATTATCTCGTGTTCAGTAATCGAAATTAATCATAAACTACTTACTCCAACAGTCGAAATAAATAGATTTTCAAAAGTGAATTATATAGAATTAAAGTTAATTGGAGTTTGTGAGTGCGGCAGTTAGTAATCTGTGGTGTTATGAATTTATATCAACATCAGCAACCGAATGACGTAATTTGCTGAACAAAGGCCTCCCCCTTAGAAGGGAGGTGTTGCCATAATACCCACGTTTGGCAGGCATCCTGGGGATCACAGTATAGGGGGCACGTAAGCCAATAAACACACGCTGCTGCCCGTCTTGCATTTATATGCGAAACTTAAATTCATTCACTTCACCTTGAGAGGATAGATCAGAGATGTCTGAATCCTTCGGAGTCGCTGGACATCCGGGGTGTGGGCCAAAGGACGTCCATTGAGTACGGCGACGACTTCGAGGAGGACGACGGCGGGGTTGCGACCTCGTGAGCACCGTGAATGGTTCCCGGGGGGCTACAATGCGCCCCCCGGCGGCGGGCTCAAAGGCAAGGCACTGAGGGGCCCCTGGTGCAAATCCCACTGGAGAGACCTGGGTCTCCTCTCATGTGCCGATGCGACAGCTGCGGGGGTTTTAGTGGATAAGAATCCCACATACCCCGGTCGAGCCCCACAGGTCCCGGGGATCTTTTGAGGATTTCCCACGCGTCTCAAAAAAAAGAAGAGATGTCTGAATAGCAACATGGAACGACGGGTGTCCGTAAGAGGTGACTAAGGGAAAACAAGAAGACGGGCAGCAGCGTCTTTCTATTGGATTACCTACCACCTATACTGCGATCCCCAAGACGCCTGCCAAGCGTGGGGATCATGGCAACCCCTCCCTTCAAAAGGGGAGGCCTTTGTTCAGCTGTGGACATCTTTCGGGCGGATTTACGGAACAATCTAAAGTAACTTAGAATCTACTTACCACTTTTTGTTACAAGAAATTGAGTTTAGAGCCACTTATAGGTCCGTTAGCGATGACGTCACTATTGTGGGCGGAAAGGTTAGTGTGGGTATCCTTGCCGACTAAATTATGCAGTAAAACCAAGAATATTTTATCGAAAATCATCTCTATCGCTTTAGGATAAGGATCGTTATGGTATCAAAGGATATTCTATGAGTAAGCCTCCTTTTTCGGTATTGTAAGGCCGTCGACAGTACGTAGGTGTGAAATCGAAATAAAATAGAATTGTCGTTTCTTTGTGTGTCGACTAACACTAAACTGTATCTCAATCGCGTTGGAACTGAATGATGTGTATGCGTTTAACCATTTTTTTCGCGAAAACCTTTGAAATATCCGAGTGACCTGTGAAAAAGGAATATGTGGGATTCTTACCCACTAAAACTCCCGCAACTATCGCTACGGTACGTGAGAGGGGACAACAGGGTTCTCCGGTGGAATCTGCACGAGTAGCAACTCAGTGCCTCGCCTTTGACGGGCCCGTTGGTCTAGTGGTCAGACACCCTGCCTGATTACCGATGTATCGTGGGTTCGATTCCCACCAAGTGTCTGGGTGTTGTTTATCTATTTAAGTACGTATTTACAAAAAAAAAGTATATAAGTATTAGTATCAGTTGTCTGGTTTCCATAGTACAGGCTCTGCCTAGTTTGGGATTGGATGACCGTGTGTGGATTGTTCCAAGTTATTATTATATTATTATTATTATTTGAGCCCGTCGTCGGGGGGCGCATCCCCCCGGGAACCTATAGCCCCCCGGGAACCAGACACGGTGCTCACGGGGACTGGGGTCGCAACTCCTCGGAGTCGCCACTGTACTCAATAGACATCCTAGAGCCCACACCCTGAAGGTCCAGCGACTCCGAAGTGTATGCGTTTAACCATATAGGATGTATGTATTATAACCCTACTCGCTATATAATCCGAAGGTCAACGGTTATATCCTGCGTGCAGTAATAGTTTTTCCATGCGTTGGATGGGCATGTAACAAGTCGGTCCTGCGCCTGACCTCTCCCCGGTCGTGTCGGTCTTCTGTCCCATCGGATTGTGAGAGTAAAAGATCTAAAAGGGAGAGTGCATTTGCGCTTGGGATCGCAGTATAAGTATAGTTGGATATCACACAGAAGATGCTGTTTTTTGTCGATTTGTTTTCCCTTTTCGCTTCCTACAACATACACCCAACGAGCAGAGTTGGGAGGGCGATGTTCTTCAAAAAAGAAATATTTGAGTCATCATCATCAGCCGGAACACTTCCACTGCTGAACAGTGGTCTGCTCCTTAGAACGCCACAATGAACGAAAATTAGCTGTCTGCATCGACCGGTTGCCTGCGACGCGCACAATGTCGTCTGTCCACCATGTGGGAGGCCTGCCTACACTGCGTCTTCCGGTTCGTGGTCGCCACTCGAGAACCTTTCTTCCCCATCGGTTATATTTATCGGTTCTTCTAGCGTAGTGCTATGCCTATTCAACTTGCATATTTTGAGAGTTATGTCAGTGACTTTAGTTCTTCACATGTCGGATTCTATCACGCCAAAAAACTGCGACCATAGCTCGTTGTGTGACTCTGTGCTTCTCTAATAGGCCAGCAGTTAAAGATCACGTCTCAGTACCATATGTCATCACTGGCAACACGCACTGGTTAAAAACCTTCGTCTTTAGGCACAGCGGTATTTCGGTCGAGAAGGTATCGCGTAGTTTCCTGAACGCTGTCCATCCGAGATGGATTCTACGGGCGATCTCTTTGTCGAAGTTGGAATTGATATGTTGGTAATATTGGTTAATTTAAGGATATTTGTGCTGGAACACGAACAAATATCAAAAAGCATAAACAACTCGCAGATATTTTTGCCTGCTTTCAGTGCACGCCACTGCCTAACTGTATAGTTTAGTCCATGGTATACATAGTGGTGATAGCTGGAACAGCTCAGTGGGCGAGCGCTTGCCTTGGAAACAAGGAGTGCAGGTTCGAACCCCGGCTCGCACCTCTGATTTCTTTAATAATTAATCATGTGCGAATCGTCTTTGTGCGATTGTTACTAGCTTTCGGTGAAGGAAAACATCGTGAGGAAACCTGCATGTCTGAGAAAGCCTAACTATCTTTCGAATGACGTGTGAAGTCCGCACTTGGCCAGCGTGGTGGACTATGGCCTAAGCCCCTTCATCTTGAAGGGAGGCCCGTGCCCAGCAGTGGGACATAAATAAGGGCTGGTATTATTATACATAGTGGTTAAGAGATTCGAGTGTATCGTTCCCAAAAACTACCGGTACGGGTGCAACATGGACATTAGTAAACATGATTTTCGTCTTGCCTCACTTGTTGGAGTACGGGAATGTAATATTTGAGTAAATATCAGAAATAATTATGAATAATTCTCATTATATTTGCGATAGTAGCCTCGCCGCTATGGGATGTATACTCGGTACAAGCGTGGAAGCATTTCGCTTTTTTTTCATCAACCCACGTCCGGACTTCCCATCGCTTTAATAAATCCGAAGAGTCATCGAACCAATAACACAGTGTGCAAACCAGTCTATGAGCTGGACAAAAAACACACAATTATATTTACTGTTTTGTTAGTACGTTAACCTGATGTTTGGGTTACGGAGACAATGTTTTTATGTGTTGAAAGTTTCAAAAGAAGACAGCCATTGTGCTAAAGATGAGTAGTTCATAGGTATATTTAACACACTTCTGAGCAAGCATAAATTTAAAGTACAAAAACCCGACTGCGAACAAACAAAATAG
Source organism: Furcula furcula (assembly GCA_911728495.1). Taxonomy (NCBI): domain Eukaryota; kingdom Metazoa; phylum Arthropoda; class Insecta; order Lepidoptera; family Notodontidae; genus Furcula; species Furcula furcula. Next base: position 10,963,478 of record OU452269.1, on the reverse strand, counting down.
ACCTTATTGACAAATATACAAGTAATATATAGTAAGTCAATGTATTTAGTTACTTACTTGTGATAAAAGTTGGTAATATGTTAAAGTGCTTTGTGTCTTGCCTGACGAGGCACTGCTTAACAGCAGAAGGTAAATGTTAAACGTGAGCCACTGTGATTTTGGATCGGTCATGCTCGCTATCGAAGTCTTTGCTTGTGGCGGCTTCGTGTGGCGGGTCACCCCCATCCCTCCAATATGGTTGAGGGGAGTGCTGGCTGCTGCTCGAGTCAACTCGTGCGCGGGTGCTGCTTGGGGGGACTGGTCCGACTACTATCCCTTTGGCATTTAAGTTTGTTGCATTTTCGTCGTACTTTTTATTTTATTTGATATTTTGAACGGCAGGACACACTGTCGCTGGTGCTTATCTAATTGTAAAAAGACCAACTTTGTTTAAAAAAAATGCGAAAAAATTACAAGCCCGCTGAGTTTCTTGCCGGATCTTCTCAGTTGAGGCCGCGTTGTGATCCGGTGGTAGCTTTTAAAAAATTGACCGTTCAAAAGTGCTAGCGTTAAGCCTATTTGAAATAAAAATTTTGAATTTTACATACAGCATAGACGGATATGTGTTTTAATTAGCCTCGTTAAGACATTTCATGTTATTAGATGACAGATTAAATACGAAAAAGGTGTTTTTTGGTAGTTATCATCATCATCTGTTGGAAAACGTCCACGGCTGAATAAAGACGTCTCCCTAGGGGGGTTGCAATGTTACTTTAATCCCCAAGCTTGGCAGGAATCTTGGGGATCACAGTATAGGTGCTAGGTGCCCATAGCAAGACGGATAAAAATAATAACTGGTCAAATGCGAGTAGGACTCGCACACCGAGGGTTCCATGCCTTCGTTAGTTATTTTACTATTTGTCCAATACCTCAGATAGCAAAAAAATCAAACGGCAAAATTAATATCGTTTGTCGAGGTATTTTTTAGGTTTACTAAAAAACTGCACTATTTAGAACGTCTATTTTTTCCTGCAAAATATAGATAGACATACTACTCATAATTATTTAATGTTTTACCCTCAACAAACTTCGAAAATAAGGGAGGGGGACGGTATTTTTTTGAAGTTTTTGTTTCGCAGCCAATAACTGCGCGATATAAACAAAAATAATAATCTGTTTTGAGATGTGTAAGTAGTCCGGTGATATATTTCAACCGAACCACTGCTACTGAAAAGTTGCACTAGTTCGGTCAACCGGACTAACAACCGGACTATTGCGACTAGAGGAAATGAAGTCCTTTCATATTATACCACTGGATATAGTAGTCACACTTTGCCATTTTGATGACCCTTTTTTTATTTTTTGACGCGGGGGAAATCTTCGAAAGATCCCCGGGTGCTGTGGGGCTCGACTGGGGTATGTGGGATTCTTACCCACTAAAACCTCCGCGGCTGTCGCATCGGCACATGAGAAGGGGGGACCCCAGGGCTCTCCGGTGGGATCTGCACCAGGGGCCCCTCAGTGCCTTGCCTTTGAGCCCGCCGCCGGGGGGCACATTGTAGCCCCCCGGGAGCCTGACACGCTGCTCACGGGGACGGGGGTCGCAACCCCGCCGCCGTCCTCCTCGGAGTCGCCGCCGTGCTCAATGGACGCTCAAAGGGCCCACACCCCGAGCGTCCAGCGACTCCGAAGGTGCCATTTTGATGACCCATTTCAACCCCCATTAAAAAAATAAAAGTTAAAACTATGAAAATGCTATTATTACCCAGACCCCCCCCCCCCCCCCCATGTATAAAATATAATTAAAGCTGCTCGGGTCAACTCGCACGAGTTAACTGGTCCGACTACTATCCCTTTGGCCTTTTAGTTTGTTGTAACTTTTCTCCCTTGCTTTATGTTTCGAACGGCAGGACACACTATCGCTAATGTCGATTCAATTGTAACAAAACAAACAATGTTTAAAAAAAGTGAAAAAATTACAAGCCTGCTGAGTTTCTTGCCGGATCTTCTCAGTTGAGGCGATGTGATCCAGTGGTAGCTTTTAAAAAAATTACCATTCAAAAGTGTAAGCCTATTTGAAATAAAGATTTTTGACTTTTGACTTTTAAAGAAGAAGGTTTTTTAGGAATATGAACTTAATTAAAAGGAGCACAAAACAAAAATGTAATCTATTTTGATTAATTAGAAAGTATAACTCGAATTATATTGTACAGTTTAATTATCTAGAAGCAACTTCTTGTTTATCCGAGTTTCAAATCTTAATTAGTTGCGCTAACTTTTGCAAAGACAAATTAATGCTTCCCGGAAAAAAATATTCCGACGACACAAATGCGGGAGGTGTTTTATGCAAGTGCCTCTTCAAGTTGTTGACGAGATAAGAAACTAGTTCGCTTGATGGTAAGCGATTCGCCGCTCGTCACCCGAGACGTTAGTTATCAAGCCTGAACCCTGTAACTTCACTAGCTACAGTGCCTTTCACACCGAAACATAGCAATGTTAACACACTGCTGCTTGGTGGTGGAATATCTGTCATTGCAGTGCTACCTACCTTTGTACAAGAGACCTACGGATAAGTTAATAGCAAGGTCATGGCACTGTATTAAAATTCGAATAGCCCAAAATCAGCACTTTCATGAAAATGAAATGACGAGAGAAATATCGTAGCTAGTTGTAACCTCTGTTCGGTAAACGGGTAAGCAACGTCAGACAAGGTCAGTCCTTAGATGGGTGACCGTTTATTGGCATTTGAAACGAGCGTCTCCGTGCTTCGAAGGGTGCCGTTAAAAGTCAGTCCTGGCTATTGTCACTGGCTAAAGGCAGCTTGAAAACTCAGACAACAATTTGGCCACTAACCATACGATAGAAAAAGCACTTTCGTATTAAGAAAAACTACCAACGGATCACAACGCGGTCCCTACTGAGAAGATCCGGCAAGAAAATCAGTGGGATTGTCATTTTCACCTCTATTTGCCCGAATGCTCCAAAAGGAGGGCTATGTTTTTTGTGTGGTATGTCTATTTCATTGGCATTGTCTACATCCGAAACGGCTAAATGGACTGTGTCTTTTAATATGTCGTTAGATTCGTCTTAGTTTCGGGAGTTACATAGGCTATAGGCGGGTGCTGCTTGGACTGGTCCGACTACTATCCCTTTGGCATTTTAGTTTGTTGTGTTTTCGTCGCATTTTTTATTTTATTTGATATTTTGAACGGCAGGAGACACTGTCGCTGGTGCTGATCTAACTGTAAAAAGACAAACTTTGTTTAAAAAAAAATGTGAAAAAATTACAAGCCCGCTGAGTTTCTTGCCGGATCTTCTCAGTTGAGGCCACGTTGTGATCCGGTGGTAGCTTTTAAAAAATTGACCGTTCAAAAGTGAGCGTTAAGCCTATTTGAAATAAAAATTTTGAATTTTGTATTTTTATATATTTTTTCCAAAAAAGTTAATATAGCGGCACAGTCTAGTTTATATACTGTGATAGCGGCCATCAGCCACAATTTATTATTTCATCCAAAAACATCAACATGGGTATCAAATGAAAGGTGTTGAACCATATTATATACATGTGTATACGTTTTATAATAATAATAATAACTTTTTATTTCAGGCCCATAGATACTTATTAAATACAATATATTAAATTACACGCTGTGCGTAGGCGAGGTTCCAGAGCAGGGGGCCTAACACTGACCCCTGCGGAACCCCTCGCTCTACTTCCCTCCGGATCCTCGTACCGTCTCGATCCACGTACAGGATGTACCTGGTATAACGGGCTGGTTTCCGCAACTCCACGTCGAAGCGCGTATTTTGCGTGCGGGTGGGAATGAATTTATTCGATCCACCCCAACTCCTCGAGAAAGGCCAGCAGGCGCCTAATGCCGCTGACAATCTCTCGGAGAGTACTCGGGTTGCCGAAGTACTTAGCCCTGTATGTTGCGACCTCCGGGCAACTCAGTAGCACGTGGGCCGCTGTCTCCTCCTCCTCCATGCACGCTCTGCACAGAGGACTGTCTGTGACACCTATGACAAAAAGGTGTTTATTAAAGGATCCATGTCCAGTTATGGCCGCCGTGACTACACGCAATTGTTGTTTTGATAGTCGAAGCAGCTGTTTGGTGATGCTGCCATCGAGGGCCGGAAGCGCCTCTCTGGCCTGCCTGCACTCGCCGTGGTTCGTCCAGGCTTCATTATGTTTGTCCCTAGTGCGCTGTCTTACCAGGGTGCGTAGATGGCCGAAGGGGATTGGCACTATAGGTTCAGGTCCTACGGCGGCCATAGATGAGCCTCTTCTAGCGAGCTCATCCGCTGCATCATTGCCACGGGAGCCACTGTGTCCCTTAATCCATTGAATGGTTATGTTGTTGAAGTTGCCTACCTGATTCAGTTTTTGGTGACATTCGTACAACAGCCCGGAGTTAACGGTGTATCCGTCCAGGGCTTGTAGAACTGACCTACTATCGGAGAGTATACGGATGTGAAAATCTTTTACTTCCCGATTCGAGATAGTTGATGCAGCCATGTAGATACCCATGCACTCAGCCTGGAATACTGTGTTATGGGTTCCTAGAGGTATAGAGATATGTATGTCGAGAAAATCCTGGCACCAGTTCCCGCATTAGTTTTGGATCCATCTGTGAAGATCCTCAGCTCTTGGGCGTTCAAACCTTCGCATTGGTCATCCTCATGCAGTTGGATCTTATACTTCTTGTCAAAGATGAATTGTTTTGGTATGCGGTCATTTATTGCCCGCATAATAGGGATGTCTCCAGCGAGTTCATCCAGTATTACCGTGTGTGGGGTATTGTTGCTTTTCCAGAGGCCCAGTGTCTTCAGGCGTAGCGCCGTCACCGCTGCTTCCTGTTGAATGAATAAGTGCAGCGGTGCAAGATTCAGCATGGCTTCCAATGCAGCTGTTGGTGTGGTCCTCATACTACCTGTAATTGCCATACAGGCAAGTCTTTGGAAGCGTTGTAATTTGTTCGATGCTGTGTCCAATTTGGTTCTCGGCCACCAGACTACAGCGCCGTATGTCATCATCGGGCGGATCACCAAGTTGTACAGCCACAGGATTATTTTAGGTGTTAAACCCCACTTTTTCCCCATCATTCTCCTGCACTGCCACAGGGTGATACTGGCCTTATTTATTTTACTATCTATGTGGTTGCTCCATCTTAATTTGCTGTCTAGGATGACACCAAGGAACTTGACTTCGGTAGACAGCTGGAGTTCTGTATTGAACAGCTTTGGGAGCCGATATATTGTGCCCAGTGTCCGTTTTTGAGTGAACATGACTAGTTCAGTTTTTTCAGGGTTGACTGATAAGTCAAATTCCCTGCACCAGCGTTCCACTATTCGTAGCGCTTGTTGTGAATGGTCGCAGACGATGCTGGTTACCTTCCCAGATGTCAATATGACTAGGTCATCAGCGTAGCCTATTGTGTAGTAATGGTTGGCGTTGAGTTTGGTGATGAGGTCATTTATAACCAGGTTCCAGAGGAGGGGGGATAGAACACCTCCCTGAGGACAGCCTCTGGCTATCATGGCTGATTGCTCCTCACCTTCAAGTCTAACCACACGTTTGCTTAGCATGTTCGTGATCCAGCCTATGAGTACTGGTTCCACTGCATGTCTTTCGAGAGCAGCATTTATGCTAGTAAAGTTGGTTTTGTCGAAAGCTCCTTCGATGTCAATAAATGTGCCCAGGCAGATTGCTTTCTGCTGAATAGCCTCCTCTATTCGGCTTACTACTAGGTGTAGTGCAGATTCGGTCGATTTGCCAGAGCTGTATGCATGTTGATTGTCATGTAGAGGTATTTGCGTTAACGCACCCTCCCTCAACTCTCTTTCGCAAAGCCTCTCCAAGGTCTTCAACAAGAACGAGGTTAGGCTGATTGGGCTATAGGATTTTGCGTTAGTATAATCACTCTTTCCCGGTTTGGGGATGAATATAACTTTCACTTCCCTCCACTCCCTTGGCACATATCTATAAGCCAGGCACGCTCTAAGGATAGCTGCAAGCGCCTCAACGACGGGTGCTTGTCCCCATTGCATTAATGCAGGAAATATACCGTCCGGGCCGGGCGCCTTAAAGGGGTGGAAGCTGCGGATAGCCCATTGGAGCTTCTCCATTGTAATCATCCTATGTGCATAATGCCAATCATCTTCTGTTGGTGTAGAATGTTCATCCTGCCAGTTTATTACATGTGAGAAGGCGCATCCTGGGAAGTGAGTTTCTATTAGGACACGCCTTGTTTCTTCTGGCGATGTAGTGAGTGTGTTATCAGGTTTTCGGAGAGAACCAGGTCCAGATGCCTTCTCTTTAGCTAGTATCTTCCTTACCCTGTTTGCTTGTGGGCACGATTCAATATTACCACAGAATTTCCTCCATCCCGTGGTGCTTCTGAATCTGATGCATTTTTTGTAGCTAGATTTTGCCGACCGATAGTCGTCCCAATCCTCATCTCTACAAGTGTTCATTGCCTTGTTGAGAGCCTTTCTCACTTTCCTACGTTTACGTTCCAGTTCCGCACCCCACCAGGGTTGCTTACCCGGTGTCTTGGGCGCGGTGGTCTCTGGGCAAGTTTCCTGGTAGCTGTCTATCATTGATTTATTTAGATGGCATACCTGTTTATCTATTTGTGTTGTGTTCATACAAGCCGGAATTTCATTTGATTGCGCAAGCCTGGCGCTAAGTACTTGTGAGTACCTAGCTTTGTCCGTGTTACGCGGATTCCGGCTTGGTGGAGGTACTGGTAAATTGACCTGTAGGTCGAAGAGGATCCACCTATGGTCCGAGCATGAGGCCTCCTGGGAGACATGCCATCCATTGATGGCTCCTGCGACGCCTTCTGATGCCAGTGTGAGATCAATAATTGTACGACTTCGTCTATTGACGAATGTTGGTTCAGATCCTGTGTTTAGAAGGGAAAGATTAGTTGTAAACAAATAGTCTACTAACAACTTACCCCTGTTGTTTTGTACGTCCATACCCCATAAGGGGTGATGTGCGTTGGAGTCTGTCCCGATGACCATTTCTGTTCCAGCCTGGATGTACCTGTCGCGCAAGTAGTCCCTGATCAGGGCCTGCAGGTAGGGAGGCACTCCATGGTAGACTAGTGCCTCCCAGATCGCATCCCAGTGTAGGGAATTGAAGGCGTTGACAATGTCGAGTGACACGTGTTGCGCTGGTCAGGAGAGTCCCGTATTCTTCCTTTAAACTTCCGGTACAGGACTCCCTTCGGCCAAAACTCTTCCTTCATGAAGGGCTCCAGCTTGGCTGTAGGAACTCGCACCACAAAGGAGTTGAATGACACTTTGTGCCGCGAGTTGAGCTTCTCGACCCTCAAGGTAAGCTTCGTCTCGACTCGTACGTATTCCGTTATGTTCTCGGCAGTGGTGCAAGCGTGAAGCCGGGATACGTACAGCAAGGTTGCTGGTACAGCTGGACGCAAGAGCATGTTTGGCCCCGCCAATGCCGTACCACACTTGTTTTCTTGTTTCTTCGCAGTCGGGCTTTTTGGGCTTTTACTTTTTTTATACTTCTTTATGTTTATTTTCCTTACTTTTTAGGGTTCCATACCTAAAAGGTAAAAAAGGAACCCTTATGGTCTGACCTCGTCTGTCTGTCTGTCACACCTATATATTTCAGGAACCACTGTTGCTATCGATTCGAAACTTGGAATTGTTTTAGATCTTACCCAACCTCACCGCAAATAAAAAAAATATATTTTTTCTGTTACTTTTTTTATAATGGGGGTCGTATTTCGACCCATCAAAATTTTAAAGTGGGACTACTATATCGAGTGGGGTATCATATGAAAGGGCTTCATTTGCACATATCAAAACAGATTTTTATTTTGACCTATGTGTCGTAGTTTTTGGCTGAAAAAAAATCCCCCCCCCCCCCCCCTTATCTCCGAAGTTTGTGAAGGGAAAAATCTGAAATAATTATGGATAATGCATGTCTATCTATATTTTACAGGAAAAATGATCTATCTAAGTAGTACAGTTTTTTAGTAATCCTAAAAAAACCTCGTCAAGCAAACTTAGTTATGCGGTTTGTTTTTTTTTTTTGCTATCTGAGGTGTTACATGAATAGTAAAATTACTTTAATACGTCCAAAGATGGTATGGAACCCTCGTTGCGCGAGTCCGACTCGCACTTGACCGGTATTTTTTATAATAGCCCGTGGTCATAGCCCGGTGTAATGGGTCGACAATTTACATTATCGTTATTACTAGTTCCTAGAGCGCACTATTAAAATGCAATCAACACACGACACGCACCGCTCGGAGCGTCGTGATCTATCAATTTGCATGAGTCCGCTAGATTTCGGTAGACAAATTTTACATAAATTATACTAGGTATTTACTGATATTGAGAACACAGTCACTTGCGAACGGTGTCAATTCAAATGTTAGCACTTTTGAGCGGTATTTTTTTTAAAAGCTACCACCGTATCACAACGCAGCCTCAACTGAGAAGATCTGGAAAAACACTCAGCGGACTTGTTATTTTTAAATTTTTGTAACCAGTGTTTTTTCTTGTTACAATACAGCAACAGTAGCGACAGTGTGTCCTGCCGTTCGAAAGATAAAACGTGAGAAAGAAATACGAGGAAAATGCAATAAACTTAAAGGCCAAAGGGATAGTAGTCGGATGAGTCTCCCTAAGCAACACCCGCGCACGAGTTGACTCGAGCAGCAGCCATCACTCCCCTCAACCATATTGGAGGGAAGGGGGTGACCCGCCACACAAAGCCGCCACAAGCAAAGACTTTTCGATGGCGAGCATGACCAATGTATTCTTTTATTCAGTGTATTGTATCGGTCAGGACATTATTCTGATCATAGATGTATGATAAATCTATAGATTGGCCTAAAGAGTAAAAGAGAGCTACTCGATCTAATGGTACTTCAATGTGTAGGAAAGAGCAAGCGAGAGTCGCCGAAAACGAGACCTCACACGTATTTGATACCGGCCTGTAGCGGCCGCTGTTGACAATGAAAATATCATTATAAACGATTAAGTATAACAGTGTGAATAATTGTAGATTATCGTGATTGTTAATTATTGTATAAGCGTGAACGAATTTTGTGTCACATACAAACCTTAGAGGTCTGTAAATCTGGATAGATTTAGTGTAATCGGGATATTTCTGTTTTATATACTTGGGAACTTAATGTTCATGTGAAGCCATTCCTACACCTCTGCCTTCCCCTTGATTACAGATGTGAATATACGAGATTGCAGCGAAAATTATTAAGCTTGCTATGTTCTTTACAACATTGCATTACCAAGTAATCAAGAGCTGCATTTTGATGAAGGGAGAGGGATGCCCACATAGACATAGCTCGTGTGGCAAGCGCGGAGCGTCGGTCACTGCGCGGGCGTCGCCCTAATGATGCACTTCTGCAAGGGCGAACATATCAAGGGGCTTTAGTCCATCTCCTTTCGAAAGCCAGACACATATAAATAAAACGGTTTTCAAACAAATATGTAATTTTATTGCACATCACTAACAATTAGTAAAAAAAATTAAAAAATATTTCAAGATAAGGAAAATAAACAATATTATGAAAAATGAAAAGGTTACTAGGTAACATTAAGAATAATGCCATGATTTGGATATAATCACTAACAATTAGATTAATAGAAATATGTATATTTGAAGATAAGGAAAATAAACAAAAATAAAAAGATTACTAGGTACATACATCAACATTAAAAATAATAATAATGCTAAAATTTGGATATAACTGACAAAGCAGGCAGCAACTAAGAACTATTTAGTCACAATGGAAGCCAGCAGAGGCTGATGATAACGTGAGATTTAAATTCTATCAGCTCTCAAATATTAATACAGATCTGAAACAAAAGAAAACATGGTGGTTATATTCTTACAAATTTAAAAAAATGTACACCTAAGTACTGTGTATACACATATATGTATGAAAAAGGAATAAGAAAGCACTTTATCTGAAATATGGTAATCAGGATTTCTAAAAAGAAATACTACTACATAAATTAATACAATTAATTATATGTAGGTCCATAATATAATTTTTACAGAAGAATTATTTATTTAAAAATCCTTACCAAAAGGTATGTATATATCTCTGCAATATTTCTCAGCAATCATTTGGAAGGAGTTGGCTATTGTACTCATAGCTTCAGCATGTTTTAGAGCTGCTTCTGATTGGAGCAGCTCCATTCTAGTACACATCTCTTCTATTCTTGCTACAGCCCTGCGGTATTCATCTAGAGTGCTGCTACCTGTAATCATTTTAATTATTAAGTATAGCGCAAGGTTTTTAAGTTGATGTTACACATTTACCTACCAAGTCAGATATTACCTTCACGTCAAGTCTCTTGTGGGGTAGGCTGTCTAACAGACTATGACACACTACATTATGGATGTATATAATTACCAAACAATTACCAAATTTAATTTAATAAGCATATTATCAAAGTGGTACTCTTTATAGGATATTTCGTCCATGAAACATAGTCTAAAAATGTTATAAGAAATTAGTTAAGAATGAAGTCGGTTAAAAATAACATTATAATATTCATCAAATACACACCTGCACATCCATAACAGGATCTATACGCACTCCAGCAAGATGCCCTGCATCTCGCTGCTGATGCTACCCTATCCTCAAGAGGGGTCAATTGTGGTGCATGGCCCAGTGCCTCTGTGTTCTTTACACGGGAATTTATAGCTCTTACGTTCGTCCGTGTCGATCTCACAGGAAGTAATGAATGCTAGGTACATGATTCTTTCATTGAATTGTGCTTTACAAAAAAAGCAATTAGTCAATGGGTTAATTTGTTTCGTGAGAACGAACAGCGATATCCGATATCGAGGTTTCATTCAAGTGGTTTCTTTTAGCACTTGTGATAAAATATAAGTATAATAACACTGTGGTAGAAACTATACTTGTTAAAATTTACATTAATTGTCGAACTCACAGCCACTTGATATTCTAGGCACACAACACAACACAGCACAATAATGATTAAAAGTTAAAAACTTTTTTCCAGACGTGATCTAATGATATCTCATACGTCTAAGCTATAAATAGTATACATAGTATACAACTTATCTGAAACGTCAATGTCAAGTAGGTAGGTAAAGCTATACTATTTTCAACTGATTATGGTAATAGGAACTAACTAAGTAATTCTATGACTTTTTAAAATATAATTTTATGCTTAAAACTTATCTAATATGTCTTATTTTATAATTATCACCTATTTTATAGATCGGTATTTTCTACCACTACAATAATGGCAACATTCATACATAACGCTAATCTTCAGCTACCGTCCAGCTGCAGCTCGGCTAACGTAGCGTACATTGGAATAGTGGAATAGGTTTTTGCGTCACTATAGATTGAATGCCGTTGCTGAATTGCAACGAAAACAAGATAGATCGCTCAAAGTTGTAATTTAGTAGAATCGGCCCCCTGATAATGATCATGATTGAATGTTTAAGCCGAATCTCGTTCAAATTAGTAACCTCACGTTTGTGCCAGTGTTTAACGCAAGTAATTAGTACGAACAATGTACTCATAATACAGAGTGTGGTTTTGTATTTTTGCCATATTTGTAGACCTAACAGACTTAAGTTATTATGTTAATTTATTAAAAATAGATTAATAATTCAGTGGCTAATAACTGAAAGATTATTTTATACTTTTCAGTGTAAATGGGTCAAACTGACCAACCAAAATCAATCAATTATCATCTCAGACAGCATGTCAGCCCTCTTGGAAATTAACAATAGAAATTCAACAAACCCGTTTGCAACGAAAATTCAGGAAACCTTGCACCAATTTCCAGGGATAGTGAAATTTGCATGGACTAAAGCACATGTCGGCATAAGGGGTAATGAAACTGCTGATGTAGCTGCGAAACAAGCAGCATCACTCCATAAATGTCCTGACTACTCACACTGCCCTTTCAGCTACATCAACTCAAAAATCAGACAACATACCAATGAATCAGCGGACAGTTACTATGCAAACACCCCTCAAGGGCAACGCACCAGGAATCTAATCCCTACCATTCATGCAATATCAGATCTTTGGACCAAAACAAAACCATCATTTTCCCTGACGCAGTTTTTAACAGGACATGGATACCATAGGCAATACCTTCACAGATTTAAAATTTCATGTACCGACAAATGTCCATGCTATTGCATGGACATTTGTCGGTACATGAAATTTTAACGGCGTAGTCCAGACAATGGATCACTTAATCCAGGAATGTCCCAGATACGCACGCCAACGTTTTGATCACGAAGAACTCTGCAATAACTTCAACATAAACCCTTACCACTTTATGGACTTGATGAAGAATCCAACTGGCCTTAAATCTTTTGAAAATCTTCTACAAATAATAATCACAACACTCAAGAAATTCAACAATTCATAGACTTGATTCTGCTAGCTCAACTCTCATTATTAATTCACTAACTTATCATTAATTTATTTTCCAACAACGAATGGTGAAACTTGTATACCATTAGCAAGGCCATTCGTTAGATGGTCACTGCCTCTCTACCCCAACCCAAGAAAGGAAGGATAGATAGACAGAGACTAAGACAAAAAAAAAAAAACTTTTCAGTGATATTGAAGTAGGTTCAATTTTTTTTTAAAAGATTTTATTATTATATACATACTTATAGTATTTTTTTTCTCTAAAATATACCTTCACATATAACATATAATATCCAGACGGAAGACAAACGTATCACTTACCATCACGATTGTGGTCAAGCGTAAAACCATTAATAATAAAAAATAACCGGTCAAGTGCGAGTCGGACTCGCGCACGGAGGGTACCATACCATCTTTGTAATTTTACAGTGATATTAAAGTCGGTTCAATTTAAAAAAAAAAAAGATTTTATTGTAGCCAAGTATAAAGCTTAAATAGATCCCTTAAGATTAGTACAATCCGTGGTGGCTTACAGATGGGCTAAATCGTTAGTCAATCTGTAAGTCTTCCTTTTCGCGGTTACACCGACTTCCAATTTATAGTTTGTCTCGCGCTTTGCCATGGAGGGAAGTGAAGAAGAAGAAGAAGAAGAAGAAAAAACGTAGAAGAAGAAAAAAGTGGAATTTGTCTTTCCTACAGTTAAATTCGATGCGGGTTCCAAGACAATTTAGCGTTTCCCAGGGACTCGCCGAGGGTCAAAGCTCGGTGTCTTCACTGGTGATCACTGTAGATCCTGTCTGACAGGAGTCACAGTGGTGGGAATGAGTGGTGGGACTAGTCCCCAAAAATACCACACATACGGGCCCGTTGGTCTAGTGCAGTGGCGTGCACAGAAAGTAGGCAAAAATATCTGCGAGTTATCAGTACTTTACGCTATTTGTTAGTGTGCCACCACAAATATCCTTAAATGAACTAACATTACAGGTGTATCTATTCACATTTAAAAACATCACATTAATACCATGTCAGTACAAAATATTTTTAAATTAAGATTATTTAGAGAAATCGTAGGGTAGGCAAAGTCTTTTTGTGTGTACGGAGCCACTGAATAACCTTATTACAGTTTTTAAATGCAAATTAATATGTCTATAGAATTTGGGTACTTATGGGTTATTAAAATGGTACACTAATATACATATAAGTAGGTTAAACAAGCCGAATAAGTTTATTTGCCTACCCTCTGTGCACGCCACTGGTCTAGTGGTTAGTGACCCTGTCTGCTACCCAACAGGTCGTGGGTTCGATTCCCACCAAGTGTCTGGGTGTTTTATCTATATAAGTATGTATTTAAAAAAAGTATATATGTATTAGTATCAGTTGTCTGGTTTCCATAATACAGGCTCTGCCTAGTTTGGGATCAGATGACCGTGTGTGAATTGTCCCAGGATATTATTATTATTATTATACATACATACATAGATAGTTAGACAATTCTTTATTGCGCACAAACAAACAGATACTTGAAGAATAAGATACAAATTGATAAGACATGCAACAATGGGCGGCCTTATCGCTAAATAGACGAGACGCATGAGCGTCTCGTCTATTTAGCGCCGCCCATTGTTGACTGGTTATGAAACCAGTGGTAACCGCTGTTCGTTAAACGATCAGTTGGGTAAGCAACGTCAGGTAAGGTCAGACCATAGATGGGTGACCGTTTAGTGGCATTTGAGCTGAGCGTCTCCGTGCTTCGGAGGGCACGTTAAAAGTCGGTCCCGGCTATTGTCATATAGACAGCAGTCGTTAAGCTAAGTCAGAGGCCTAAGGACAGCTTGAAAACTCTGACACCTGGTTGACCTATTGGTACTGAGACGTGGTCTTTAACAGCTGGCCTTTTGGAGAAGCTCAGAGTCACACAACGAGCTATGGAGAGAGCTATGCTCGGAGTTTCTTTGCGCGACAGAATCCGGAATGAGGAGATTCGCCGAAGAACCAAGGTCACCGACATAGCTCGTAGAATATGCAAGTTGAAGTGGCAGTGGGCAAGCCACATCGCTCGAAGAACCGATAACCGTTGGGGAAGAAAGGTTCTCGAGTGGCGACCACGTACCGGAAGACGCAGCGTAGGCAGGCCTCCCACTAGGTGGACCGACGACATTGTTCGCGTCGCAGGCAACCGGTGGATGCAAATAGCAAATTGTCGTTCATTGTGGCGGTCTAAGGGGGAGGCCTTTGTTCAGCAGTGGACGTCTTCCGGCTGGTGATGATGATGATGATAGGTTGACCACTAACCATACGATAAAAAAAAACGCTAAAAGCCATCTCTTCCAGGCAATCTTAACAGGCAACATAGTCCTGCTTCTGAGACAGTCGGACAAAAAACTCTAAGCCACAGACCATATAATTACACTTCAAACAATACAACCATAAACTATACTTAAATAATTAGTCCACATTCAGCAGTTTAAACCCAATTCAAGAAATTACAACGTTAATAAAATACAATCTAAAATTAAATCACATCGCAAAATGTCGAGCGGTTCCGATGATCACACACAGACGTAGGTACCGTTTCTAATTAATGGCGTGGAATCACTCGAGACTCGTTCACGGTTACATATTTAACGTGTTTCGTTACGTTTTTTCGAATTGAAGCTGAAAATTTTCATGCTCCTAATTTTTGGCCGTGAAGTATCACGATTGGCCCACTGGTCTTATTACTATGTTTACATGAACAACGATTTGCTCTCCTATTACGTATCTCGTTTGAAAACTAAAGTGATGATCACTGTAGCAAGTAACCATCAGACTTAGATATATGATCTAAGCCATCAGATAAATGTCAAATTATTCATTCGATATTGCCTAACTTGAGTGACCAATAAATACAATTATTTTTTTGACTCGGGTTAAACCTTGCAAAGATCCCCGGGAGCTGTGGGGCTCGACCGGGGTATGTGGGATTCTTACCCACTAAAACCCCCGCGGCCGTCGCATCGGCACATGAGAGGGGGGACCCCAGGACTCTCCGGTGGGATCTCCCCTCAGTGCCTTGCCTTTGAGCCCGCCGGGGGGCGCATTGTAGCCCCCCGGGAACCAGTCACAGTGCTCACGGGGACGGGGGTCGCAACCCCGCCGCCGTCCTCTTCGGAGTCGCCGCCGTACGCAATGGACGTTCAAAAGCCCACACCCCGAACGTCCAGCGACTCCGAAGGACCAATAAATACCAATGCTAACCCACTTTCAGTTGACATCAAGGTTCAGTGGACAACTGAAGCTTGATAGTCATTTGGTTGGCTAAAGATATGCAATAGCCTCTGTGCGTCGGAGGGTACGTAAAGTCTGTCCCGGTAGTTGTCGTTTAGACAGCAGTCGTTAAACAACAATGACACCAGGTTGGGCACTAGCCACTTACCATCTATACGGGAATACTCATATTGCTTGCGTGAACACAGCAGGCCTAGCTTGACTTCCAGCCCTGAGCCCGGGGCTATAAATAACGGGCAACCTTCGGAGTCGCTGGACGCTCAGGGTGTGGGCCCTTTGAGCGTCCATTGAGTACGGCGGCGACTCCGAGGAGGACGGCGGCGGGGTTGCGACCCCCGTCCCCGTGAGTACCGTGTCAGGTTCCTTTGAGCCCGCCGCCGGGGGCTACAATGCGCCCCCCGGCGGCGGGCTCAAAGGCAAGGCACTGAGGGGCCCCTGGTGCAGATCCCACCGGAGAGCCCTGGGGTCCCCCCTCTCATGTGCCGATGCTACAGCCGCGGGGGTTTTAGTGGGTAAGAATCCCACATACCCCGGTCGAGCCCCACAGCTCCCGGGGATCTTTCGAAGATTTCCACCGCGTCAAAAAAAAAAAGGCCTAGCTTGACTTGCAATCTTGACAGATTGGTGTGGAGTATGACGTAGTTTTCAACACCGAAACGTCAGTTCTCTATACAAAAGTGTTAAATACTACGTCATAGTGACATCATACTCACACTTATCTATCAAAAAGCCTGCTGGAGCACTCTCTTTTCCTTTACTCTCACAATTCGATGGGATGAACGACCGACTTGACCGGGGAAAGGTCAGGCAAAAAATTTACTAAATGCCAATAAATCGACTTTATAGAGAGGTTCTCATTTCATCAATATAAATATTGTTTTTATCGGGTGGGCATGTAAAAAGCCGGCCATTTCCCCGACCTTTTCCCGGTCATGTCGTTCTTCCGTTCCATCGGATTATGAGAGGTAAAGGAAGAGAGAGTGGACTTGTTTCTACGCAAGTCTTGTGCATTATATCTCCCGCCTAGATGGCTAATCTTGTGTAAGACTGGTCGCTGTGTTCGTATCGGCCAGGAGGACATTTTTTTTGTGGTAATTGTAAATTGACTTACCTTTAGCGAAAGCCATGTGCACAAAGCAGAGACACGCCAGGAATTTGAGAACCGCCATATTGGATATCATCAACAATATCCGGTATTAATCACCTGTAACAAGACAAAAAAAATATAAATTTTACTACATTATTAAGTTTGAGTATAATACCAGGAAAACTATATGACTTAGGTATATGACTTAATTCAGCGCTAATTCGAGTCACTAAATAAGTCGAGTTGATGTTAAATGGCGTCAATGTTAAATCGAGTTGGTATTGTCTTTTTTTTTCGCTGGGGAAATCTTCAAACGTGAGTGGGCCAGGCAGAGCCTGTACTATGCAAAGCAGACAACTGATACTAATACTTTTTTTTGTAAATACATACTTAGAAAGATTGGTAAAACACCCAGACGTTTGGTGGGAAACGAACCCACGACCTATCGGGTAGCGGCCAGGGTGTAACCACTTTTTTTGCACGGGAGAAATCTTCAAAATTTCCCCGGGAGCTGTGGGTCTCGACCAGGGTATGTGGGATCTTTACCCACTTAAACCGGGCTTTCTGGTGGAATCTGCACCAGGAGTCCCTCAGTGCCTTGCCTTTGAGCCCGCCACCGGGGGGCGCATTCTAGCCCCCCGGGAACCAGACATGGTGCTCGTTAAGTTGTATGTGTGTTAAGTCGAGTCACTGTTAAGTCGAATTAGTGTTACATCGAGTCCACTTTAAGTCGATTGTACGAGGGCCATTAGCCCACTCTGGCCCACCCAATAATAAATTGCACGGTACATAAACTATATTGTGTACCGTAAAATGTGATTGAACGCATCGCCGGCCGCCCACCGGTGCGAGTCGGGTTCGAGTCCCGGACGCGCACTGATTGATAATTAAAATTACCATTAGAGTCGCACGAATCGATTTATTTATTCTAAACATGATATTCTCTTCCATTAATAGAATTTCACTGGGTATTTTAGGTATAGGGTTATTAAACTGGTACATAATCATGACCTGGATATATTAGGGACCAGTGTTTCTATACTGCGGAGTCGAGTGAATGCTATTTTCTTTACTGAACATTAAATATATTTTTGGTTTTATTCGTTAAGCATGCGATTAAATACTATTTTGTTATACGGATCATTATATCTACACTATACTCTGTCCATTTTATTATTGGTATTTTGACAGCTGACGCCCATAAAGTTTCGTATTATTAAAGTTACAAAATTCCATAGATATAAAAATTTTCACTACGTTCAGCAAAATTCACAGAAATAATATGGTACTTCATGGACGCGTACCGCACTTTAGTGAGTTGCCACACATATCGATTACTACGATTGTGCCACAGATTACAAATTATCGATAGAAATAAATGCGTTTTCATTACTTTCGTCTTGTTTACATTAACTTTCATTCATTTTATTTTGAGGGCCTCATGCATAATATAACAAAGAAAGACAACAAATTTTTAAGGTTGAAACATTAACAATTTTTTTTAATCCTGACGACTCACGTCAGGATCAAAAAAACATTTAATCGAATGTACATTTTTCGATATCGATTATTTCGTTTACTTACTATGTTCACGTTCCTATAAACTTCAAACGTCGAGCTGTCAAAAACCAATAATAAAATGGACAAAGTATAGGTCTATTAGTGGAGACTTTTTAATAACTGTTTGGTTCTATTGTATGACCTAATTAAGTTATTTATAGTTGATAGTCTTCCAAAATAAATAAATAGAATATCGACCTATGGTTTAAGTCGACTGGGCCTGAAGTTTTGTAGATGAGGACTTCCGACATTTACGCGATTATTACCAGTTCTTGTTTATATCCCACTGTTGGGCACTGGCCTCCCCTCAAAATGAAGGGGCTTAGGTCATAGTCCACCACGCTGGCCAATTGTGGGTTGGCGGACTTCACACGTCATTTGAAAGCTAGTTAAGTCTTTCTCAGACAGGCAGGTTTCCTCACGATGTTTTCCTTCAACGAAAGCTAGTAGCAATCGCTCAAAGACGATTCGCACATGATTAATTGAAGAAATCAGAGGTGCGAGTCGGGGTTCGAACCTGCGCGAGCTGTTACCGCTCATTTGCGGTTTATATCGCGGTTTATTTTTGATTTTGATGCAAAGCAGATATGTTTGTGGTTTGAATCTAGACATTATCAGTCATGAACAACTATCGCGACGTTTCAAACACTTTACAGCAATCATAGTCACGGGCGGACTGAGATGGTAGCTGTCTATACTTCATAGTTGTCTAAGTCAAAGTCAAAAATAATTTATTTCAAGTAGGCTTAACGCTAGCACTTTTGAAAGGTCATGTTTTTAAAAAAAAATAAAGCTACCACCGGTTGTCTCAGGGTACCCTCAGGTCTTCGAATTATTATTGTTAGTCCGATCTACGCAGAAAGAGCTTACAGTATCTTGAGGTTTTGCAGTAGGATCGTTGTCTTTGGATGTAATTATATTTATCATGGGATCCCAAGCCCGATCTTGAGGTCTTGCAGTGGAATGCTTGTCTTTGGATGTAATTATATTTATCACCTGATCCCGTGACCATGCAATTTGTGCTCAGTCCTTCCTATAATACTCTAGCTCATCTCGCCATCTCCGTCTAGGCCTACCACGACGTCGTATCCCAGTGCGTGGCACCCATAGCGTTGTTCTGGCCCATGAAGTATCCAGCATGCGGCAGATATGACCAGTCCAGTCCCACTTCAGTTCTGCAGCTGTGCGACCCACATCAGCAATTCGCGTTTCAGAGCGCAATATAGAGTTCCTTACACGGTCGGTAAGCCATACTCCAAATATATTGCGCTCCATCGCTCGTTGACACACTGCAAGTGCGTACACTGCAACTGTTGACGTTTTGTCAATGAGCAAGTCTGTGTACCCATGAGTTGTCTTTCCAATGAAAGTGAGCCTTTCATAAGGTCTTTCATTGACCAATAGCGCCTCCAAGTGTTTCCCAGTGCGTCGATCAATTTCATTGTGTTTTGTCGGTTGAATAATAGAAAAAAATTTGATCACTATAGCAAGTACCCATCAAATAACTGTCAAATGATTTATTCAGTATTGTCAAATTTGACAGTAAATTCCAATACTAAAACGCATTCAGTCGACATCTAAGTTCGGTGTACAACTGAAGCTTGATAGTCAATTGGATAGCTAAAGATACGTAATAGCCCTGCTGGACGGATCTTTACTTGTTTTTTTTTTGGCAATGATAGACGCTGTTGGCCGCAGATGGCCATTACAGCTTCACCGGACAATAGGAGGCGAGCGCTTAAAGCGCTCCAGCCTTAAGGACGGATCTCTTGGTCTAGTGGTCGCTACCCGATAGGTCGGGGCTTCCATTCCCATAAAGTGTCTGGGTGCTATTTACATATTTAAGTATGTATTTACAAACATCTTGTTTCCATAGTAGGCTACTCAGGCTCTGCCTAGTTTGGGATCATATGTATGACCGTGTGAGGATTAACTTAATTAAAGGAACCAGAATATTGTTATATCATTATTATTATTACACACATCAAAAGTGTCTAGGGATCAAGCATTTTTAAGCGGATTTCTTGAGATTGAGATGTGGCTTTGTAATAAATTTATGATTTTATAAATTTATATGGATCCTTTTTGGTGCATTTCATAATTTGAATCAGGAACTGTGAATCAAATTCGAGTAAAAGATGAAAATCAGCTGTCAATATTTTCCCTATAAAAACATACAACGCATTGAAGACATTATTAGTGCTACTGTTTCCCTACTACTGATTAAAACCAACGTTATTATGGAGCGGCGACGTCATTTAAGCAGGGAAGAAATGCTCAGAGCCGTGGGAATGATAGAAGCTGGTTCCCGGCAACGTACTGTGGCTTTAGCTCTGAATACAAGTCAGAGTGTTATCAGTCGACTTTGGACACGTTACCGAAGCACTGGTACCGTGGCTGAGCGCCATGGAGGACGGTATCGCTGCACCACACGGAGACAAGACCGATATATTCAAATCTTAACTCGAAGAGCTCCAACAATAACTGCCATGATGTTAGCCGTGAGGCTTCATCACTCTTCAGGGAACTTAATTAGCGACCAAACAGTCAGAAACCGCTTGCATGAAGTGAACCTTCATTCCCGAAGACCGCTACGGGTACCACCTATAGCAATGCACAATCGTAGGATTCGATATCAATGGGCTCTTGAACACAGAAATTGGGCAGAAGAACAATGGCGTTTCGTGTGCTTTTCTGATGAGTCTCGTTTTGGTATGAGACCGGATACAAGACGTATACGACACTGGGGAACCCCTGGACGCCAACAGCGATTAAAATCCTGCCAGGAAGTCCATCCTTATAGTGGTGGAACCATCATGGTATGGGCGGGTATTTGGATCGGCGGAAGAACTGAGTTGATTTGGATCAGAGGCAACCTCAACGCTCAAATTTATGCTGAGACGATTGTATCAGACGTCATCGTTCCTCTACAAGTGCAAATCGGTCCCTTATTTCAGTTAATGCATGATAATGCACGACCGCACACCGCAAGAGTTGTAAGACAGACTCTCGCCGCAGCTAACATCAATGTCCTGCCCTGGCCTGCTCAGTCGCCAGACTTGAACCCGATTGAGCATGCATGGGATATGCTACAGAGAAGAGCTCTGCCGAATATGGAGGGTATCCAGTCGCAAGAAGACCTTTTTTTGTTGTTGCAACGAACATGGGCGGCCATTCCACAGCGTGATTTGGATGAACTCATTTTGAGTATGCCAAACCGATGTTCTTGTGTTGTTAGTGTTCGCGGTAGAAACACGGATTATTAATTGTTTAAGTTACCCAATAAAATTTTAAAGAAAACTGTTATTTCAGTCTTTTTTTCGAACTTTTGTGTTAGTGGTTCAAATGTCAAAAATCCCTTTATTAGGAAAATGGCAAATTTCTTTATTAATGCAAAGGTGACTTGGTTTATCGTTACTGTGACAAACGAAAACACTTTATTTGATGAATCCTTAAAGAAAATTTTAATTAATATCAATCAGGAGAAAAGTTATTGCAAAAATATATGTTGATCCCTAGACACTTTTGATGTGTGTAGTTTTCAGTCGATGTTTCCTTCTTCATTAGAGTTCATGGTAAGTTCACACAAAATTAAATTTTGAGTATGCTAGATTGGGTTTGATACTGCATCTCATGGCTTTCCAAGAGCTGCTATAGTGATACGATATTGCATTCATGTAGTTTATGGTCAAGTATCTACTGATCCCAAATCAAATATAAAAGCTACAACTGTTTTTGTTGTATTATTCCGTTACACATCGACTACATTAAATGCTAGACAGTCGCTATCTCTTTCAGACTCTCATATATCGATATCTTGTTCTAATGTTTAAAATTGCTTACTCGCAAAATTCATTTTTTTTAAATAAGGAACTGTTTTTGGTCGGTATTCACTGACCATATTTTATTTTATTTTTAAAATTAGATCTGTCAAAAGCATTTTGACATTACCTAATTACAGCAACATGACGTTTAAATAAAACGCGCACGTAAACTTGTCTCACGGCTCGTCTCAAGTTACATTCTCAAGACATTACGTAATCTACACTTTAAACGGCCAATAAAGTAAAAAGACGAAATACTCACTTAGAACAGGGAAAAGAATCAAACAATAATACTGTCACTGCACAAAAATAACCTCAACAATTTGACAACTGATCAAACAGTATGGCGGACAATTGTTTGTAAATGGAATAATTCGTCTTATAAACTCATGGTAGACGAAAATGTTCGCGTGATTGATGCTTAAAATATGAACGTGGCACGTTCGAACCGCGCGACGGCTTCGGCGCGACTGGTATAAAGCCTTGAACGCGAGATTGAGTAAGGATGCGTGTACGCAGCTGTTCATGTTGTGTGCATTAAAACAAAGGCGTGTGTAGCTTTGGTGCTTCAAGCTCTCTATAAATCCAAACTATCTCTTGGTTTCCAGCGTCATCAGTCGTCGATTTCATTTCAAAGGTGCTTTATGGTCGATGTTCATGACTATTTTGAAGACTATTTGTAAAAAGTTCAAAATTTTTGAGCTTTTGTCCAACTCTATTTTAAAAGTTCCGTAGCAAATAACTGCATTAAACCTAAACTAGCCATTGCCTGCGGCTACGCCCGCTATTTTTTCCCCACCCCATTTAACCCCTTTAGGAGTAGAATTTTCAAAACCCCTTTCACAGTGGATGCTTACATCATAAAAAGATCCTACTGTCCAAATTTCAGATTTTTAGGTGCAGCGGTTTGTCTTGTGCGTTGATGAATCAGTCAGTCAGTCAGTCAGGACAAGTAATTTTATATATACTTATAGATTGATGTCGCACAATATAAACTGTCATTTTTGTGTCATCTAGATAGTTTATTTATAGTAAAGATAACTTAACTCAGAAATTCCGTAAAGAATAAAATATTTAATGATTAAAATTTTCTCAAAGAACAGTTTTAAATTGCCAATAATTAAAACCTGGACAATTTGAAATATGTAATTAATTTTATTTGAACATCCTTGTAAAATTAATTTGATTGTAAGCCATATGAAGATCTAATGTAGTGAAAATGATGTTCGTCTGATTGATAAATGAGATTAACTTTTGCCAGTGTAGTAAACTTTAATAATTTCTGTCCCAGTAGACAAGTCTATTGAATTAAATATAATTATGGCTAACGGCACACCCTGGTGTCGCACGGGTGGACATTTTTTTTCTAGTAATAAATATAGCCTATACTATAGAGCGTCCAAACGTTTATTTTCTTTTTGACAGCACCAATAGAACGTAACTGCGTCATGTTATGCAAAAGTTCACTTTTAAAAGTTCACTTAAAGTGAAGTTCACTTTTAAAAGTTCACTTAAAGTGAACTTTTGCGTAACATGACGCAGTTACGTTCTATTGGTGCTGTCAAAAAGAAAATAAACGGTTGGATCTATTATAGCGGATAATTTACCATTTTAATCGTGAAAGAATTTTGAAATCGGATCAGATTTTTTTGAGTTTCTTCTTTACAAATCCATTTTTACAAATCTTTCCTCTTTGTTTTTGAAGTGTATATGAAGATACTCGTATAAGCTTTAGCTTTTATCAAACATAAATCTGGTTGCTCATCTTCTTTTTCTCGTCTCCCTCCAAAAGGTCCACATTTGGTAACATAAAATATTTAAATATTTATTTACAATTTCAAGATACGGAAAACCGAAACAGGGATCCAGTTCGTGATTCTGAACATTCTAGTGTTGAAATTTTTCATCGGCTTTTTCATGAACTTCCAAAAAAAAATGCAGCTTTTTTTTATAAAATTAGGATAACATCATTATTGGTATACTTAATAATGAAGCCTCATTTCAATTTAAAAATAATAAATTACTTGTTTGTGCAAAATTAGTAATCCTCTCCTCTCCCTTAGAAGGAGGGGTTGCCATAATCTCCACGCATGGCAGGCGACGTAATTTGAAAAATAAATATTATTCCCCACGTATTCATTACATGCTCAAAAATTAACAAGTTAGTCATTTGTCATTTTCCATATAAATGGTTTCTGTAATGATGTAACGGACAATATGAGAAGTCTTATATAAAAGTTTTCGGTACGTAGTATGCATTTTATATACACCCTGTATATTTATAAAATGCATATTGCTGAAAAAAAGAGACGATCGCCGAGTTTCTTAACAAATCTTTTCACTGGAGGCCGCTTTACGTAAGGTGGTAGTTGTAAAAAAGACGAAACTATTTCTAAGCCCAGTGAGGGCTGTGCATAGTAAAGAATATATGTATTTCCGCATCCATTATTCCTCTCTAGTTGGGTGGTAAGTAATTTTTTAACCGGCTTCAAAAAGAAGGTTCTCTATTCGACGCGTATGTATGTAATATTGATAAAAATGCGTAATATTAATATATGTTAGTCTATGTGGGCTTCTAAACAAATTTACCAAATTTTATGAGTGTATGTATGTATGTATGTATGTATGTATGTAGGTTTGTCCACGGATTTCTCAGAAACTACAAGTCCGATTTCGAAAATTCTTTTTGCAATAGTTAGAGTATTTTTCAACTTAGGGTAGAGTACAAGTTTCATCAAAATCGGTCCAGTAGTTTAAGAGATATAAACTTTTTATGTTTTCAGTAAGTTACTGTAACGTAGCCGTTCGAGTTGCGTGATAGTGCTGGTACCCTATCATGGTAAAATAAGTCACTAAAAAGTGTTAAATAAACTATTTAAAAAAAAATAAAAACCGACTTCAAAGTAAATTATCTAAAAAGCATAAAATAACGAAAATATATTGAAGTCGGTGTCAGCTGGTGCTAGTGTTAGTTAACATGATGTGCTAGCACCGACTTCAATATATTTTCGTTATTTTATGCTTTTTAGATAATTTACTTTGAAGGCGGTTTTTATTTTTTAAAAAATAGTTTTTAAATCGTTCTAGTGATTGCTATTTCATGGTACTCATTGTATGTAAATTCCATTATTTACTACGAAAGCTTTTCAGCTCGACGTATGAAAACACCTTTATCTTACACGGCTGTGAGTGGGAGCCTTTGAAGGTTGCTTGGGTTTACAATGGGCAATCACTTAAGTACATAACCTCCACAAGCTGTTATCAACTTAATGCTCCTGTTTACATGGTACAATTTCCTACGACTTATAATTGAAAGACTTTTGGTAGAGTAATTTATATTTTGTGTACGAAGTCTTAGGGTTTGTTATTAGTTTGGATAAACGTCATATAATTAAATAATGATTGCCGTGTTAATACGGGGCTCCTTTAGTTTCACCGATTGGAATGAGAGAGGTGTATTGTTCATTGCTTTTAAATGATGATTTATGTATTTATAGTTGTTAATCAACTGTTTTTATGACAGTGACTGTTAGGTCCTAGTTCCACAAAACCTATAAGTCTAGAAGAGACAGTCTGATACATTTAGCACCTACATTTTGTAGACTATGTTCATCGATATTATTATATCAACTAGATTTGGTGTCACGGTTCAAAAAGTGGTAGCGAGAAATAGCACCCCTGTGTCGCTATTTCTTTACAAGCCACATCCTGACAAATTTATTTTTGCCGATAGGAGTGTCGCTACTGTCTATATGAAACTGTCAAACTACAAGTCATTATCATTATAAAATCGTTAGTTCACGTTTCCGCCACCAGCACAGATAAGTTTTTAACCTCCGCGACCACATTTTAGATGTCAATTTGTTCGTGAATGTTTATCTAGTTTATATATTATATCGATGATGACTATGTTGGTTTCTTTCATAATAATAATGTCCTCCTGGCCGATACGACCATAGCGGCCAATCTTTCGCAAGATCAGCCATCTACGCGGGATAGTGCACAAGTGCTTGCGTAGACACGAGTGCACTCTCTCTTCCTTTTACTTCTCACAATACGATGGCACGGAAAACAGACAGGACCCCTAGATCAGGCGCAGGACTGGCTTTTTACATGCCCATCTGACGAATGGTTCTTCTTACTTTACAGACAATCAGGTGATCGGTCTGAGTCATGCTAGCCTGTAAGGAAAAAGGCCACGTTGTAATCCAGTGGTAGCTTTTCCGGTGGTCATTTGACATAATTTGTCTAAATTCATATATGTATTGTTACATTTTGTATTGCTAACTGAAATGAAATGAAATGAAATTTATATCAAAGTATATGAGTTAGGGTACATGCTACATATTTTAACTATACGTTTGATGAGTACAGATTGTCAGGGTACCTAGATGACCTCCGTTACTTACATTAGGTCTCTTTAGAGCCTGTGTTGTAAGTAAGCAGTTCTCTTGGTTTCCCGGGCGCTGTATAAATTTTCGTTTTTGTATAGGTGAACTGAGACTTAAAAACTAATAAATAATAAACAAAACAAAATAAATAATAGAAAGAAATCATAAGTAAAACAGCAGAAGGTAAACAGTAACTTTACAAAAAAATAATAATAATATGTGTATTTGTGTTGTGTATTATTTGTGTAAGTGTACGTTTGTGTTTTGTGCATCAACTTGGTGCAAACTGTTGTATACTATTGTGTCATTAAAATAAATAAATAAATGAGGGGTAGCCTGTGCCCAACATTGGGACATAAACTGCTGCTCTGCTTAGCCTACCAGGACATTTTTTTAGTAATGCTGAAACAATAAAACAATTTTTTCTCAATATACCGCTATTTATTTTTGATTTTTATTACCCGACGTTTCGAATACTTTACAGCATTCATGGTCACGGGCGGACTGAGGTGGTAGCTGTCCATACGTCATAGTTGTCTTACTGCCGGTCCCAATATCCAATCGATCCTTTGCTATAAGTTAAAATAGTTACCATCGATACCTATCTATAAATATAAAATTATTTGTCCTGACTGACTGACTGACTGACTGATTCATCAACG
Source organism: Furcula furcula (assembly GCA_911728495.1). NCBI lineage: Eukaryota > Metazoa > Arthropoda > Insecta > Lepidoptera > Notodontidae > Furcula > Furcula furcula. The sequence goes on along the minus strand of OU452269.1, from coordinate 10,936,259 downwards.
CACTGGCCAAACCGCTGGACCTAGAAAGCTGAAATTTGGGCAGTAGGTTCTTCTTATGACGAAAGCATCCACTAAGAAAGGGTTTTTGAAAATTAGACTCCTATAGGGGTTAAATGGGGTGTTTTCTTTTGTATGAAACTATTGGTTTGATATTTACGGAAATGAAATAAATCAATACGTATTTCGCGAATTTTCAAAAACAACCTTTGGGGGTGCGTTAGGGGTTTTGTAAACTTTGTAAAAAAAATAGCGGGCGAAGCCGCAGGAAATTGCTAGTAATGACATATTTCCGTTTCAATAATAACTAGCAGCTTGGTTGTTCAAATGACAGTATGTCAGAGTTTTAGTTATCCCTCCATTTCGGAGTTTTATCGTGCGATATCGATGAGTTGATCGATGATTTTAACTTACAGTTAGAGATCGATAGGATATTGGGACCGGCAGTTAGGGTACCCTCAGGTCTTCTAATTATTATTGTTACTCTGATCTACAAATTAATAATCCTTAAAAATTATAGGTAGTCCGTAAAATTATTTTCATTTCAATGTGTATCAGAGCGCTGAAAAAAGACGTCACGAACTTACTTACAGAAGATCGCAGACTCTTGAGATTACTGGTTATCTCGGGTGACTAGTGACGGTACAGTGCAATTTTTTTGGGCAGGAGGGTTGCTTACTATCAGGTTACCGGCCGGCTAGTATTTTTGTTGTAGCCCTATGATTTAATTAACCAGTTCATCATCGGGGTTGCCATGATCCCCACGCTTGGCAGGCGGCTTGGTGATCGCAGTAAAGGTCAAAGTCAAAAATATTTTTTAAAAGCTACCACTGGTTTACAACGCGGCCTCATCTGAGAAGATCCGGCAAGAAATTCAGCGGGCTTGTCATTTTTTCACTTTTTAACCGACTTCAAAAAAGGAGGTTCTGTATTCGACGCGTATGTATGTAATATTAATAAAAATGCGTAATATTCATATGTTAGTCTATGTGGGCTTCTAAACGAATTTACCAAATTTCACGAGTGTATGTATGTATGTATGTATGTAGGTTTGTCCACGGATTTCTCAGAAACTACAAGTCCGATTTCAAAAATTCTTTTTGCAATAGTTAGAGTATCTTTCAACTTAGGGTAGAGTATAAATTTCATCAAAATCGGTCCAGTAGTTTAAGAGATATAAACTTTTTATGTTTTCAGTAAGTTACTGTAATGTAGACGTTCGAGTTGCGTGATAGTGCTGATACCTATCTTGGTAAAATAAGTCACTAAAAAGTGTTAAATAAACTATTTAAAAAAAAATAAAAACCGACTTCAAAGTAAATAATCTAAAAAGCATAAAATAACGAAAATATTATTGAAATTGGTGCAGAATATACACAGCAGGTACGCTAACACCAACTTCAATAATATTTTCGTTATTTTATGCTTTTTAGATAATTTACTTTGAAGTCGGTTTTTTTTTTTAAATAGTTTATTTAACATTGTTTGTCTTGTTACAATTGGATCAACATCAGCGATAGTGTGTCCTGCCATTCAAAAGGTAAAACAAGAGAGAAAAGAAAAAAGAAATTACGACAAAATTATAACAAACTAAAAGGTATAGTAGTCGGAGCAGTCTCCCCAAACAGCACCCGCGCACGAGTTGACTCGAGCAGCAGCCATCACTCCCCTCAACCTTATTAGAGGGAAGGGGGCGACCCGTCACACGAAGCGGGCACCGCCGCCGCTATAGGTGGAAGATAAATCCAAAAGGAAGACGCTGCTGCCCGTCTTCCCATTTTCGCTTAGTCACCTCCTACGACTCCCAACGAAAGGAGATGGGGGGGTGCAATTCTAACCCAGCACCCCACGGACCTTTAACCAGTTATCCAGTACATATTCCAAAGTATTGTGCCAGAATTTAAAATGTAATTAGGTTGGGTTGGATCGCTCAGTCGTCGTCAGTTAGGTCAATGCACTAAACTGGTTTTTAGGATATCCAACGAGTGGGTATTTTGAGCATAAATTAGGCGTCCCACGAAAGGCGAGGAGCGATTTGCGAGAATAAAAAAAGAATACATTCTTTTCAAGTCAAAAATATATATTTCCGCTAGCACTTTTGAATGGTATTTTTTTTAAAAGCTACCACCGGATTACAACGCGGCCTTAACTGAGAAGATCCGGCAAGAAACTCAGCGGGCTTGTCATTTTTTCACTTTTTTTTAAACAATGTTGTCTTGTTACAATTATAAGTGTGTCCTGCCGTTCGAAACATAAAGCAAGGGAGAAAACAAGAAAATAATAAATTACGACAAAAATTACAACAAAATAAAAAGCCACAGGGACAGTAGTCATACCAGTCCGCCCAAGCAGCACCCGCACACGAGTTGACTCGAGCAGCAACCATCACTCCACTCAACCATATTAGAGGGAAGGGGGTGACCCGCCATACGAAGCCGCCACAAGTAAAGACTTATCGATGGCAAACATGACGGAACCAAAATCCCAGTGGCCATACAATAATAGGACCACAATATGTACTTCAAACAGTCAGCTAACTTTCATCATCATCATCATCACCAGCCGGAAGAAGTCCACCGCTGAACAGGCCAACTACAATTGGCTATTTGCATCCACCAGTTACCTGCGACGCGCACAATGTGATCTGTCCACCTAGTGGGAGGCCTTTCTACGCTGCGTCTTCCGGTTCGTGGTCGAGAACCTTTCTTCCCATAGGTTATCGGCTCACTTATATATTAATCGGGCATTAGCGCGATGTGCCTCATATTTCGAGTCGATTTCTACCTCACTCACGGAGCCGTCTTTGTGACCACGGCTGATATAACCCGGTCGAAACGTCCAGCCAAAATATAAGGTAAATAATAATACGCCCGCAGGGGGCTGTCGGTGCAATAGTCGGAGTCACTCACACCTGTGTTGCATTCCGTTGTCTTCTGACGACTATATGGCGAGCCCATATAGTGGGTGGCAAGTCACCACTTACCAAAATATAATTAGTATATACTAATGATGGCTATTGACCCCGGACTTTTGCCCAGTATTCAGTCCATCTAAAACAAATCTAGAAATCTTTACACATACTTATAATAGACCCTCCCTACACCTGCCCGAGTCAACTGCTGTTTATATCATAATTCCAGCAGTTGATCCTGATAGTTCCTTCCAACAGGCATCTACGTGTTGGATTCATCCCCATGCAAGACTTTTAAAAGTCCAGGTGTAAGAGTCCGAGTTATTTATATTTAGCTACCCAAAATAATACCTCCTCCGATCGACTCCGGATACGTTACGCCTGCCAAAATTTTAATAGCAATATGTTTCATATCTTTGTATTTACTATTACATATGGGAAGGATTTTGTCTAATGCAGGCCCAAGGAGTTTAATATAAACAGTACTTATAACATCTGCAGGTCTGTTGACCTTACGTAAATTATCTGCTCCAAATAATAATGTCAGATGAGCTTCCAATTATTTATTAACCTGCAAAGCACTGGTTGTGTCGTTTAACATTACGACTCGTAATTACACGTATAATTAGGTATAAAATACATTGTTGGTTGACTATGTGTTTCCTTAACGATGACTTTACTACACGAAATATGTACAAAGAATGTGTCAAACACTAGTCAGACAGCATCGTTCAAAGCCGCGCTGTTCGGCATTCAAAGTACGTTGAAAATACGTTCACACAATTCTAAGTGGCAAAGAGGTTCTAGTCGCCACACATCCATGTGCAGACCACATCGCTCGAAGAACCGATAACCAAAGCAGTTAGAAAGGTTTTGGAGTGACTTCCAACTAGGTGCACGGTTGACATTGAAACAGCCGCGGGTAATCGATGGATTGAAATGGCAAAATTGCTAGAATCCCAATTGATAGGAAGCAATGACGGGCCTGTTGGTCTAGTGGTTAGACACCCTGGCTGCTACCCAATAGGTCGTGGGTTCGATTTCCAGCAAGTGTCTGGATGCTTTATCTATTTAGGTTACGTATTTAAAAAAAGTATATCAGTATTACTATCAGTTGTCTGATTACCATAGTACAAGCTCTGTCTAGTTTGGGACTAGATGAGTGTGTGTGGATTGCCCAAAAAAGAGAAGACAAATGTACAATGTAAACTTTGCTACTGCAATGATATCAAAATGCATGTGGAGTTACCTACTGTAGGTAACGTTGATTAGATTCTCTTCAGATGCCACCGGGTCAAGAACGGATGTTACGTCAGCAGGACTATTAGGGATGAGCCGTACGGTTATCGATTCTTCGAAGTCGCTTGACGCTTTGATTGTGGTCGACGTCCGTCGAGTATGACAGTGACCATATGAGCACCGTGACATGTTCCTGGGGGCTATAATGCGCCCACCGGTGGCGGACTCAAATGCACTAAGGGGTACTAGATCTCACCGGAGATCCCAGGATATCGAATTATGAAATACAAATACTTTCGCTGAATTAAGACTCATTTACATGATGCCTTTTTTTGTTGCACATACAATAGCAATTATTGAACGCAATAAATTGACCTTCAAGAATTGTAAGTAACTGTTTACACGCGGATACTGGTTAGAAATTTGAATGTAATTATTGAATGCAAATCTTGCCTAGTAGAGCAAGAATGTGACATGTTGTTCAGACGATGCGAGGCATGTATTGCTTAAATATTATTGTATGCAACAGGCAAGAGACTTGCTTCGTGTAAATGGGTCATTATGCTCAGTTTATACTACCAAGGTGGCAAGCAAGCGTGCGGTCCACCTGATTGTAAACAGTCACCACAGCCTATAGACAATAGCAACACCAGAAGAATCATTAGCTTAGCTATTAAGTCTTTGTGTCCGGTATCTTCACCAGTTAAGGTTAAGGTTTACACACTGCTGCTTGGTGGCAGAATATCTGACACTGCGGTGGTACCTACCTACAGGGGCGTAGCTACCGCCGTATCAGCCATATCAATGATACGGGGCCCCCGGGATACAGGGGGCCCCGAACACGTGTAAGCAACAATTCGCAAAATCCATGCTCTCACATAATCTCTTAGGCCGTACCATAATTTGGGCCCCCCAACAAATTTTGATTCGGGGCCCATCTAAGGCAAGCTACGCCACTGCCTACCTACACGATTCATTGCAAAGTAACCAACCACCTAGAAGAAATATAACATACATATTGTTTGTAAGCTAGTTAATGTTACTACCACAATCCCAGCTGTTAGTAATGTCATGGTTTGCAGCGCATTAGCTTATTAACTCTTGTTAATAAAATGTTCTCCACCACTCTTATTCCAAATGCACTCTTATTCCAAATGTTCTCCACCACTCTTATTCTTACCCGGACACCCCGTGGGAGTTTATGAGAGTAGTTTTAGAGAATTTGGAGGAGGTTTGCTGTCAGCACTATGATTTCTCTACAAAGAATTCTTTTCTTTGTCTTCAAAGAAAAGAATCCTCCTCCAAATTCTCTAAAACTACTCTCATAAACTCCCACGGGGTGTCCGGGTAAGAATAAGAGTGGTGGAGAACATTTGGTGTCCGTAAGAGTCAACTAAGGAACAACACGAAGACAGGCAGCAGCGTGTTTGTATTGCATCACCAGAAAATGCCTGCCAAGCGTAGGGATTATGGCAACTTCTTTTATGGGAGATGCCTTTGTTCAGAAGTGGTCTTACATGATGATGATGACTCTCAAAAATATCGATATGCTATCGATAATCGTGCCCCGACACTAGTGGGCGTAGCAGCGCATCTGCAGTGCGCGGCATGTTGCAATCAATGCAGCTAGCCCAGGAATTGGTTTATATAACAGAGGCTACACTGGGCTACACTCATAGAAATATTATCTGCCTATTTCAATCACTAAATATGTAGCATTGCTGTAGGTAAAACTAGGATAGTTGCCCCAGGGGTATATTAATTTATATACCTAATATAGTAATTACTCTAGTTTGGCGGATGAATCACATGGTATTTATCTTTCGAGAGACTCGACAACTACCACTTAGTTGAACGTGCTGCTTATCTCTGTGCGATTGAATGGAATGTGAAGGTGAAATCAAAGTTTAAATAAATTTCCTCTTTCTCAGCGGGGCATCTATCCTAAACGTAATTTACATGGATTAGGCAATTATCCCCTATATAGGATAGATGCCCCAAAATTTAGAGGTCCGCAAATATAACCAATCTCTGGAAATATCAAAGATAAAGGTCTTTCAAAAGTGGCTAACGTCTTCGATGGCTGACCATCAGGCGGGCCGCATGCTTGCCACCTTAATATTATAAAAAAAACTGAGCCAAAACGTGGATATTAAGTTCATTTAAAAAGTGGATTCATGGTAGAGCAGGCTCACAATTTATATACGCTCAGTGGGCTATGGAAAGGGTAATGGAGTTTATCTGGAAGATTGAATTCGAAACGAGGTGACCAGACCCAGACAGAAAACGTTACCGACGTAAGCCACCGGATCAGCAAGCTGAAGTGGCAGTGGGTGGCCATATCTGCCGTAGAACCGATGGCAGATGGAGCACGAGAATTCTTCAGTGAGGACCGCGAATTGACAATTGTAGTGTAGGACATCCTCAACCTAGAAGGCTACTTAAAGTGGCAGGTAAGAACTGGATAAGGAAAGCCGAAGGTCGAAGACAGTGTCGTGCAATTGGAGAAGCTTATAACCAGCCGTGGACGAATAATAATAATAACACTGCTGCCCACAGGGCAGCTTGTGGCGAGCTGTTGGTGCGTAACGACACCACGGACCCGAGTGCTCTAGAGAGTCGGTCTTTGTCCCCACCTCGGCAACTGCCATTTTTTACCATTTTAGCAGTTGATCCCGGGAGGTTTTTATCACACCATTTATTTATTAAAAAGGGCCTCTACGTGTTGGATCCGTCTCCACGCAAGCCTCTAAAATGTCCGGGTATAACCCGTGAATATAAATACATAAACGAAATAATAATAATAAATTGTTTATTTCACAGAAAATTAGTTATACATTACAAAATGTACGTCAATGCCTGTGCTAGTATAAGGCTGTCTGTCCACCGGAGCGGAGAAACGGAGAAATATTAACCAATAAGATTGCACAAAATCTCCGCTCCAAAATCTTATTGAATCTTATTGGTTAATATTTCTCCGTTTCTCCGCTCCACTGCCTCGCTCCGCTCCGGTGGACAGGCAGCCTAAAACTGTGTTACAGGCATCGGCGCCCTCCTCCAGAACTTATGCTAATTATCCCCTATATGGGATAGATGTGTATATTGCGTGTTTATATTTGTGGTTGGTGTGTGTGTGTGCGTGCGTGTATCTGTGTGTGTGTTTCCGATATACTTATGTACTAATACTATGCTATACAATTATAACTATTAAACTTTCTGTGTAGTCATAGCTTTGCTTTAATAATTTTTTTTTTACTATTGACTTACACTCCGATCCGAATATAAGTCGATGATGATGATGATGATGACTTCATATACACTAGTTAAAGCAAAAACATCTTTATTATATTATAGGCAATATAGGTCTCACGGAGGCACTTATCTGCACAGAAATCATTTTTTAAATACTACCACCGGATGGTTACGCAGCCGCTACTCAAAAGATCCGACAAGAAACTCATCGGGCTTATCTTTTTTGTCATATTAAAAAAAAAACAGTTTATACAGTGGTATAAATTGTAAGCCTTTAAATTATAGTTGGGCAGTTCTCAAAAATGAGTGCTGCAAAGCATTCGAAACGTCGGGATAGTAAAATCTAAAATAAACCGCGACAAAATCCGTAAAAGTAGTTTGATTTCGATGTGTAATATTCATTTTGTGTGTGTGTGTGATGTGTGTTTCGCGTAAACAAGAGACAACATTATAACACCACTTTTATGGATTCTATCGCTATTTTAGGTTTTACTATTCCGACGGTTCGAATAGGTACTTCGCTCGCAGCACCCATGGTCACGGTAGGACTGGGATGTTGAACGTCCCTAGGTCACAATTATGCCGGTAACACCCAAACATCTTCTCTATTGAAATTTGGATGTTTTTTTATTTTATTTCAAAAGCCTCACGAATCATTCTAGGTAGGAAACGGTATTTTTTTTGAGAGGATTTGTGGTGAGGTGTTAGCGTAAATAAAATACAACGTTATGATGCTAAATGAATAAGCATTTGAATGAGTTGGTTATTATAGATGAGGACGAATAGTATGTATCACTCTGATATCAAAAAATTAATGATAAATCCTCCTTCCAATACTGTATCAACAAACATATTATCGAGTTATATCGAATTGTTAAACACAGAACATTGACCGAAACCAATGTTTACATTATTAATCATTAGGTACGTAAATGGCGACAATGACCCATCAGTTTTCAATCATTGAGGTAATATGTACTGAGGCCGAGGATTTTGCATGACGTAGATGAAGTCATCTGGAAGTCGCCTATCCTACACCAGATGATTATGACTCCAAGCTGACGCAATCGTTGCGTACCTTATGGGAACTCTTCGGCACGCCAGCAACAGAGCAAGGGCTAGGGCAAGCACACTGGATCCAGCTGGGTCCCGGTGGTTACCGGACCACTAACACTAGACTAGAATAATAATCATTATCATACTTTATTTTAATCGGGAATTAACGCGACTTATCTTATATTTTTTTTTTTTTTTTTTTTTTTATTATTATTTTTTATTTATTTTGGCTTGACTTTCCGGCCGGGTTCCACCAGCCGTGGTCACATGAAGTCTGCTTGTGACCACCGCTGGTGCAACCCGGCCGAAGGAGGGAGTGGGTTGCCATGCGTCCCCACCCTACGCTTGGCATTCGTCTTGGGGATCGCAGTATATGTGATAGGTAACCCAATAGAAAGACGCTGCTGCCCGTCTTCTTGCGTTCCCTTAGTCGCCTCTTACCGAAACCCAACAGGAGGAGATGGGAAAGGGCTGTTCTTACCCGGAGACGCCACGGGGATGCATGAAACACGACCAAAATTTTATCCTCAATTATTTAGATGCAAGTTTCGCTGTGTATGAGACTGCTCAGATGGGTCTGGTTTATTTCTTCTCATCCGAAATTCCGCAGTGCCGGTGTATGTAGCCAGTGCTAATATATGGCACTGAGACAGGGTCCTTAACAGCTGGCCTTTTAGAGAAGCTCAGAGTCACACAATGAGCTATGGAGAGAACTATGCTCGGAGTTTCTTTTTCTTGTAAGCTCGGAGATTCGCCGAAGAACTAAAGTCACCGACTTAGCTCTTAGAATGTGCAAGTTGAAGTGGCAATAGGCAGGCTACATCGCTCGAAGAACCGATAGCCGATGGGGTAGAAAGGTTCTCGACTGGCGACCACGAACCGGAAGGCGCAGCGTAGGCAGGCCTCCCACTAGGTGGACCGACAAATCGGATCATCGACTGTAGAAATGGCTAATTAGCCACAATCAACAACAATTGTTGATTGTGGTGGTCTACAATTGTTGATGGTAGTAAGGCCTCAAACTAGACTAATTAATTCCACTCAAATCACCTAGCTCAAATCACCCAGGTGATTTGATTCCGAGGTGATTAAAGTAGACTAATTAATTCCACTCAAATCCCCCAGGAGATTTGATTCCAAGGTGATCAAAGTAGCCTAATTAATTCCACACAAATCACCCAGGAGATTTGATTCCAAGGTGATCAAAGTAGACTAATTAATTCCACTCAAATCACCCAGGAGATTTGATTCCAAGGTGATCAAAGTAGCCTAATTAATTCCACTCAAATCACCCAGGAGATTTGATTCCAAGGTGATCAAAGTAGCCTAATTAATTCCACTCAAATCACCCATGAGATTTGATTCCAAGGTGATCAAAGTAGCCTAATTAATTCCACTCAAATCACCCAGGAGATTTTATTCCAAGGTGATCAAAGTAGCCTAATTAATTCCACTCAAATCGCCCAAGAGATTTGATTCCAAGGTGATCAAAGTGGCCTAATTAATTCCACTCAAATCACCCAGGAGATTTGATTCCAAGGTGATCAAAGTAGCCTAATTAATTCCACTCAAATCACCCAAGATATTTGATTCCAAGGTGACCAAAGTAGCCTAATTAATTCCACTCAAAGTAAATCAAATCAAGGTAGGGTAAATTTTTCGACTCAAATCTCCCAGGTGATATCTCCAGGTGATCAAAGTGGAATACACCAGTCCCACATTATTCTGCCATCAAGCAGCGTGCAAACGTTGCTGTGTTGCGCAGGGCACTGTACCTGGTGAAATTACCTGGACACAAGAGACTTAATAACCAATATCTCGTGTGACGAGCGGCAGTGCAATGCAGCTGTCTATTGGCAGGCGACTCGTTTACCATTAGGTGAAGGTGCTGTTTTTCTCGTCATATGATTCAGCTATTTCCTGGGAAAATCCTTGTGACATTGAGGGAAGTTCAAGAGATCTTACCATACACGGAGATATAATTGTCATGTACTTGTCAAAGTATCATCGCAAACATTGCACAATATTAAGAGTTTTCCGTCGAAAAATCAAATTATTACTCAACTTTTAACCTTATTCTTATTAAGATAAGGAAGTGGGGACTATTTATTAGCTGCCTTTTTATATTTGCTTGGATATTTCGTATATATAGAGGATTTTTGTGCAAAATCTCAGAATATTTAGAACGTGCACTGTGTGGTGTGAAGATTAGTTCCATTCCAAATTCAAAATGTCGGCTTTGATTAAGTTTTTGATAGTATTGTTAACAGTTCTTGTTTTAACCGAGGTGCGTATTCTTTTCTAATTTACTTAATTACTTATAATTTTTTTACCACAGTGCCCTAGAAGGTTTGATAAGTTATTAGATTTTTGTTTATTTATTTGCCACACATTGTAGCTGTAACATATTAATGGATAATAATTTATATATTAATAAATATCTAAGTATTTTATTTACTAATACATATTTTTTTTTATTAATACATCAGAGGATCTGTTTAAACGAGTCTGATTACTAGAAGTCAATCCTTAAAAGTCATACGCACTGTCCGGGTTTATAGTGTTTTTTTAACTTCTTTAATTCTCTCTCTGACAGGAATAATGAAGTTAATACAAAAATCTAATAAAATTAGGCTAGGTTCACATGACCGCTCGATCGCCTCAACGCGCGTTGCAAGATACACCCAGTTTAGTGTTAGCTTTTTTGAAAATAGCAATGTGTTTTTAATATTTTTTGATATTCCTCGTAGTTTTAGAGTTTGATAATCAAAGTCAAAGTCAAAAATATTTATTTTAAATAGGCTTAACGCCTTTGAATGGTAATTTTTTTAAAAGCTACCACCGGATCACTACGCGGCCTCAACTGAGAAGATCCGACAAGAAACTCAGCGGGCTTGTCATTTTTTCACTTTTTTTAAACATTGTTTGTCTTGTTACAATTGGATCAACATCAGCGATAGTGTGTCCTGCCATTCGAAAGATGAAACAAGAGAGAAAAGAAAAAAAATACGGCAAAATTAAAACAAACTAGGTGGCCAAAGGGATAGTAGTTGGACCGCACGAGTTTCCTGCTCGCAGCAGCCAACACTCCCCTCAACCATATTAGAGGGAAGGGGGTGACCGGCCACACGAAGCCACAACAAGCAAAGACTTTTCGATGGCAAGCGATGGCGTGTGGTTGAAAACATCACAATTATATTTAAATCATTTTTGTTAATTATCACCTCCTTTATACAGAGTGTTGTCAGATCGCTGAGGGAATTAGTCGGTGTCGCAATACAATCATACGTATATGACTTATTAGTTGAATATCTCATAAATATTTTTCCTGATTTAATAATAATAATATTCGGGACACTCCACACACGGTCATCTGATCCCAAACTAGGCAGAGCCTGTACTATGGAAACCAGACATCTAATACTAATACTTACATACTTTTTTTGTAAATACATACTTATATAGATAAACCACCCAGACACTTGGTGGGAATCGAACCCACGACCTAGTTTGGTCAGCGGCCAGGGTGTCTAACCACTAGACCAACAGGCCCGCCAACCGATTTGTGCCAGCAATGCGAATGTTGACACACCCTATATAACATTAAATAAAAAAATAAAAAAAAAACTTTATCAGCTATTTCACACATCGACACCACGAACAGACTGCCGCTACCCACTTGCTACCCACTTCCGACCACAACAACTAAGAAATATTATTTTTTACAGAAAATTGACGCCCATTGGATTGGCGGTTGGGGCGGTGGTGGTTGGGGAGGACGTGGTTGGGGTGGTCCTTGGGGTGGTGGTTTTGGTGGATGGAGAGCTGGTGGCTTTGGTCTAGGTGGCTACGGTTTCGGACCGCCGCCGCCTCCACCGCCGCCAATATTCTTCGGTTAGCACTGCAATTGAAGTAAATTCTAATTTATTTTTATGGTTACCAATTTATGATGAATTGTAATCATTGCTGTTTGTTTTTTTTAATTAATTTTGATTGTTTTTCTTATTTTGCAAAATTATGTTTTCTATTTAAACTTTTTTTTTAAATATTTACTTGGCTTTTATTGTTATATTACCAATACTTTTTTGTAAATACGCATTTTAAATGGAGACTGTTAGTTAAATAATTATTTTAAGCAATAATAAATATTTTTTGTGACTTTACACTTGTTTATTTTAATGTAATTTTAACTTTTACACACCTGTTTACCTAATGATATTTAAATTGGTTGAAATCGAGTTCTCATGTTTAAGAGTTGATTTAATATATCATCGAAATTAGAAAAACAATACTTTACTTATTATTGAAAAAATTTCATTTTCAATTTATTTATTTTCGTCAAACTACCTACCAAATACAATGCTTTTGAGTTCCACACTAGGCAAACTTGTATCCTGGCCATCGGTACGACTACAAGTAATTTTCGGGTGTAATATTTTTAGTCTATAGGGATATTTAGGGGTATAATAATTTTAAGAGAATATTTAGGGGTATTCTAAATACTTAAAATAAGTTAATCACCATTGCAAAATAGATTAATGTAATCAATTAAAAAACAGTTATATAGTTATATTCAATTGATTATCTGGGGTAAGTTGCAATCCAGCGTCAATTTTAATCGGCCGGATCCGACCGGATTGATCAAATCAGGTTGATTTTCGCTTTTCAGGCCAAAATGAGCTATCAGCGAGTTAATATTTTGTAATTGTATTCATTATTTAGGTGGTACCAGCCTGAAATGGGCTCAATATTGTGTTTTTTTTCTATAAAGTAGGGCTACTTCATAAGTGAACACAATATTGACTTTATTTCCAAGGTCCAACAGACAAACAAGTAAAATCTAATAAGTACCTATGTGGTGTAGGTAACTAGTGTAACGACGGTAACCAGTGGCTCAGTCTTCCTAGATTTCACTTTCACAGATGGATTCATTATTTTAATAAGTTACTTTAATCTAATATAGTTAACCTTACGTAATTTACTGAGATGCTAATTATTGAGAGATCACAGAACTTGATCATCACCATCCGGAGGACGTACCTACCTATATTTTCATACAACAGCGCTATGATTTTACCTAAAATTGCTATCGCCGGATCCGTATACCGGATCCGTTACCAGCATACCGGATCCGGTCAGCGTTTAATGATGCCAGATCCACCGGATTATCAGATCCGTTTTTTCGGATTGCAATCCCTATCTGGGGTGAAGTTACTCACGGAACCACAAGCACGTACTTTTTTAAAATTACATATTTACTATACTATGTTAAAATTAAATTTTGGTAATGCTGTTGGTCCAAATATTGCAGATATAAAGTAGTTGCAGCATTAACTCCAATGAAAATATTTTTAAGTGGTTTTTAAGGATATTCTGACTTGAGTTTGGAAGGAAACTTTTCAAATAGTTGGCAGCAAAATAATAACGACACTGCTGACATAATTTATATAATTATTAACACATATTAAAGTACACAAGTTATATCATATAACATAGAATCTTATGTGACTAACAATATTAATATTACGCTATGGAAACCGGCTTTAGGTGGAATCTATAGCCAAATTAGGCCCTCGACGGAGAAAAAATAGAGACAAAGAGATATTTTATATCCTTAACAGGTTTTTTTTTATTCCAGCAGAAAAATATAAATTTTCAACTTTATAATATTTTCAGAAAATAGCTTCACATCACAGTACTTAGGCTAATTCATCAAAAACGACAACTCGACTAGAAAACAGTTATTTTATTTGATAATAATGTGATATAACGACTATTTTTAATAAAAAAAAAACGCTGTATGTTTTAAATATTCATTACCTAGCTAGTTAAAAGATTATAATAATAAAAATTAAGCAAAAAACGAGAAATGTTTTCACTTACAATTACTTATCTTATTAAATTATGATATGTTTAGTATAATATTTTTTAATTATAACATCGATATTATCTATAAATGCCTCAGCCAGTACGATATGTATTTGTTTCAATGAAGACTTATTTATTTTACATACTATTCATAATATTAAAGATTAAACACATTAAAATATTTCTTTTACAATACGCCACATTGCGGACTACATTATAACATTCATAAGTATTCATAGTCATTAAAAACATTTATTCAAACTCTATGACTACACGATTAAAATTAAAAACTAATAAAAATGATATGTCTTGCTTTGTCCTATTCTTTCTTTTTTGTTTTTTTTTTTATTATTATTTCGAGCTTTTGTTTTTTATTTTAAATAAAATGTAGCTAATCGTTTGACCGTTTTTCGAAGCAAATTTTCCTTTTTTTTAAATCCCTTTTAATTTTAAAATTACGCCCGTAATAACATATTTTTTATGTGAGGATGTAAAATAATGTTTAATAAAAAAAAAGAAAATTTTGAATAGCATTTACGGGCGTAATTCTTAAAACTTTATCATTATAAACGGTTACATTGAATGTTACAAGTTTTTTACAAAAACATTTTGAAGAAAACTCGTAACATTTTATAACTTTTTACTAATAAAAATCACATTTCATAACGTACGGGCTTTGCAAATTAAAGGAGTTTCAATTTTAAATAACTTTTATTAGTAAAAAGACTGAGATCTTATTTTAAGTCTGCGCTGCATAAAATACTCATCGAGTACAATGAATTAATAAACAGAAAAAAAAATATTTTTTCGTTTTATTATTAAAATTAAGAACAAAGTATTTTTTTATCTGTTCGTGTCATGTTTATTAATTAGTATTGCAGAAACCCCATTAATCACTTTATGCAGCGCTATTTTATCATCATTTAGTGTAGTCTGTAGACACCGATACGCTTTTCGCCGGCGGTGTGTTGCACATATTCGCGAATCTGGTCGGTGGCTACAGGTCCGATGCATACGAGAGGTTCCTTGAAATATCCGCAGCTCTGAAACAAACAGTTCCGTGAGAAAATAACAAAGGTAGAAATTACTATGTAGGTACAAGGAGTCTAGGAGCTAGGAGTGTCTACGTAACTACCAGCAGTATCAGATCGATCGTCAGATTCATCGGAAGACGTCCACAGCTGAACAAAAAACCTCACCTGTAGACCGCCACAATTACCACAATTTCTTCAATGCACCTAGTGGGAGGCCTGCCTATGCAGCGTCTACCGGTTCGTGGTCGCCACTCGAGAACATTTCTTTAACATAGGTTATCCGTTCTTCGAGCAATGTAGCCTGCCCACTAGCACAGGAGACTGTAGTTAGTGAAATTACCGGGCGCGAAAGTCTCGGGTGTTATAGGCAGATGTGTCGCTTACCATCAGGCGAACGTCTCGCTTGTTACGTAACAATGTTACATAAATTATAAAACATTTAAAAAAAAAACAATTTCAAAGAAAATGATCTAAAAAGCATTAAGTAAATAACGATAGTGGTCGCAAGCACAGCAAGGATGTCCGGAGACCATTATTTAGCTTCGAGACTTTATTTCGCAAGCATCCGCGCAAACGATACAGCACGTAATGCATATTTCAACAAAAAAATTATTACATCGCGAGTAGTAGCGGTCAGCATTCAACTGATGTCAAGTGAACGCTACCACGCGCAAAGTCGCGCGAGTCCGCGCGGTCATGTGAACTTAGCCTTAATTGTTCCGCTTTTAATAGCTGAATCAAACTTTATTTTATTGAATTACTTTTCTTTAAAACTCCTAGTCCCGTACGTTCCATTAACGAAAAAAACAACTTAGTCTGCAACAGAATTCACAGCTTGCGAATTATTAATGTAACTTCAACAAAAGCTTTCAGCGAATTCTTTGTTCCTTTGGGATCTTTTGTATAAATTACGTACATAGCTTTCACTTCAATAAGTTTTATTGAGCTGTATTTTTTTTTACTACATAAAGCCAGAAACACGTTCAGCTGATTTCAGACTACGCTATAATATTTCAATTTATTCTTCAAAAATCACATTTGGTATAGTAAGCTATTACACTTGGGCGAAAGTAAAAATTACAATAATTTCAACCTTAAAGTTTATAACAGTGATTTCCACACTAGGTTTAAAACCTGTTTCGTGGAAGTCTGTAGCATTTATGAAAAGCAAGGTGGATTAGTTGGTAGAGGTAGTGAGGTGTTTGTATTAATTTCTTAATCAAAATAGCAAATTGTAGGTGATTGAATGAGGTTAAAAATATCAGTTGTGTGTTAGTGTGGGTGTGTGTGAATGTGGGTGTAAGTTTGAGCAAGTATGACTATGCGTGCCGGAGTATGTGGATGTATGTGTGTGTGTGTGTGTATGTGTGAAAATGTGTGTGTTTGTGAGTGTGTGCGTCCGAGTGTGTGGGTATTTATGTTGTGCTTTAAGAGGTTGTATGAGCTGCTGAATTACAAGGTTTAAATCTGTGCGGGCTATGAAACGACTTTCAGAAGCTGTTCAACTTCATGGTAATTTAGGGATTGTAACCAGCTCATAACTTTAGGCTTAGCTTCACGGGTGTTACATTTGTGGAGTTGGCATGATTTATTGATATTGTTAAAAATGTGTGGATGAAGAAATTTGTTAAATCTTTTAACAAAAGAGGTGTGGGTACGTGGTTTTTTAATGTTATACGTACGTTCTTGGAGCATGGAATTGTGTTCATCTGAAGATAACGCGAGTCGGTGTACGTGTAATGTAACTTTGAAGACAAACAATTTGCGCACACTTAGTAGTTCGGTTTCTTTGTATAACAGCTCCGTGCTAAACCTATAGGGTTTTTTGTACATTACCTTGATAATGGCTCTTTGGGCTCTTTCCAACAATAGCATTCTAGTTTTACTGGATCCACCCCAAGCCAATATACAATAACTTATAATAGACTGACCGATAGCGTAGTAAATTCTTTTTAAGAGAATTTTGTTAGCCACATCTCTAAGTTCAATAAAAATGTATATAATTATCCGTAATCTTTCAGCTGTTTTAAGAATTTGAAGGTTGAAATTTAGGTTTTCGTCTAGTATTACTCCAAGGTATTTGATAGACTCTGTTCTGGATATGGTGCTACAACTACAGTGAGGACTTAAATCTTTACAGCTATGTACTTTAATAGTGGGACAGATCTCTGGTCCAGATCTAGCAGTTTTATGAAAGCATATGAATTTAGTCTTCGTTGTGTTTAGAGTGAGCAAGTTGCTGTCTAACCAATTAGCTATTTTTGACATTCCTAATTCAGCATTTCTAAACGTGTCATTCCAGTTATTACCGTTAAAGATGATCGTGGTATCATCTGCGTAACAAATAATATTGGCGTTCTTGAGAGCTAACGAGGTCAAATCGTTTATGTATATCAGGAAAAGCATAAAGATATAATAGCATATAGTATATACCTAGCTCATAGCACAACAATATCGCGCACCATGCATTGTTATGGACACGTTCACACTGTACTGTACTATATATTATTGGCTTACTATACGCTATAAATTGGTGCGATGTGCTGAGTTCATGCTGTGCTATATCGCGCGGCCCCCTTTTCTTCCTCCCTCACCCCGGCCGTCCCGCAAGCGAAACGAGTGATATCCTATAAATGCTTGCGATAATATCGCGTAATGTGAACGCCATGCTATATAGTATAGCATTAGGTCCTTCTTTGCTATACTATATAGCTCAATAGTATAGTGTAGTCTGAAACCCACTTTAGGCTGACGTGTCGTGACTCAACGCGTCAGCAGCATATCGGTTCCATACATTTTGTATGGTTAGAGACACACTATTATGGCGTGTCGTGGCGCATTTCGAGCTATCCGATTGGTTGCTGACGCGTTGAGTCAGGGCTCGTCAGCCTCGGCGACTCCGAGGAGGACGGCGGCGGGGTTGCGACCCCCGTCCCTGTGAGCACCGTGACTGGTTCCCGGGGGGCTACAATGCGCCCCCCGGCGGCGGGCTCAAAGGCAAGGCACTGAGGGGCCCCTGGTGCAGATCCCACCGGAGAGCCCTGAGGTCTCCCCTCTCATGTGCCGATACGACAGCCGCGGGGGTTTTGGTGGGTAAGAATCCCACATACCCCGGTCGAGCCCCACAGCTCCCGGGGATATTTGGAAGATTTCGCCCGCATCAAAAACAAAAAGGGCTCGTCAGCCTAATGTGCTTTTTTTTCTTTTTTTTCCCCGTTTTGATGTTTCGCGTCGAAAGTTTTGGTTTTTATGTTGTTTTAGTCCGGACGAGACAGGTGAGACGCGATTTGATACGTTGTCTGTCAGTCCGGGTTGGAGTTTAATTTGCTCCGCAATAGGTGTTATGTACCATTGAATGCCTTCAGCCGATCCACTATGAAGCTACCGAATCGGATGAAGGAATTCAATTCCTGGGGGTGATTAGTAAGTTCCTTCAAGAGGAAGGGCTCGACTGTGTTTGATTCGCATAGTGAGATGTTTCGCATACGTTGATCTATGAATTCGGGACATTACTCCAAAAGGTGTTGAAATGTTTGTGGAGTTGCCCCACAGGGACAATCAGGATCTTGAGTAATGTGGAATCTGTGGAGGTATGATTTATTGTAACCGTGGCCAGTGAGGATTTGTGTAAGCTGAAAGGAAATGCCGGTTCCTTGGAAGAATTTCCGGACATCGTTTATGGTTGGTAGTAGTTTCTTAGTGTGTGATCCTTGTGGGGCACTTAGGTATCTGGAACACCAGATGTCGGTGTTCTTCTTTCTCGTTTCAGCGATTACGTACGATATTGGGAACCGGTCGTAATCCGGTGCCTTGTGTGTGACTGCGGCCGCGTTTGCTGCCAGATCAGCGGCTTCATTCCCTGGTATCCCTGAATGGCTTTTGACCCATATAATTTTGGTTGGATTAGGGTTTTCGAATATAGTTTTATGAATTTGGTGAACGATGGGATGTGTGTTTGAGCGGTTGTGCATTGCCTGAATGGATGAGAGGGAGTCGGTTAGAATAAGAGTGTGAGAGAACCGGTTCCTTGAAGAGAACCTGCATGCGTGCAGTATGGCAAGTAGTTCCGCTTGAAATACAGTGCAAGTGGGGTGAAGCCTAATGTGCCGGAGCCTAAAGCTAGTTTCAGACTATGCTATACTATTGTGCTATATAGTATAGTAAAGAAGGACCTAATGCTATACTATATAGCATGGCGTTCACATTACGCGATATTATCGCAAGCATTTATAGTATATAGCCAGACGTGTTGTATCCACAGGTTGTTGTGTCGCTCGTTTCGCTTGCGGGACTGCCGGCGGTGAGGGAGGAAGAAAAGGGGGCCGCGCGATATAGCACAGCATGAACTCAGCACATCGCACCAATTTATAGCGTATAGTAAGCCAATAAAATATAGTACAGTACAGTGTGAACGTGTCCTTAACAATGTATGGTGCGCGATACTCAAACTCAAACTCAAAAATCTTTATTTCAAATAGGCTTAACGCTAGCACTTTTGAATGGTCATTTTTTAAAAGCTACCACCGGATCACAACGCGGCCTCAACTGAGAAGATCCGGCAAGAAACTCAGCGGGCGTGTCATTTTATCACTTTTTTTTTAAACATTGTTTTGTTACAAATGAATCGATATTAGCGATATTGTGTCTTGCCGTTCGAAACAAAAAGCAAGGGAGAAAAGAAGAAAACAATAAATAACGACAAAAATTTCAACAAACTAAAAGGCCAAAGGGATAGTAGTCGGACCAGTCCCCCCAAGCAGCACCCGCGCACGAGTTGACTCGAGCAGCAGCCATCACTCCCCTCAACCATATCAGAGGGAAGGGGGTGATATTGTTGTGCTATGAGCTATATGCTATTATATAGCGTAGTCTTAAACCAGCTTTAATTCTTGTTAGAATTGAATATTTGAATTACGGCTATAACCAAGTAAGGCGTCGATCGCTACGTTCAATATCTATCTCTATCCATCAATGATTGGATATAATTTGATAAGACAACATCGCCTCTCGGTTGGAATTGGATAACAATTACCATTGGCTTCCAAAGTAAAATAGCTGTTATCTAACTTAATAATATTGCCAGCTATTTACGTATACCCACCCGTGTGGTGTCCGGGTAAGAATAGCACCCCCCCATCTCCTCCCGTTGGGTGTACGTAAGAGGCGACTAAGGGAAAACAAGAAGACGGGCAGCAGCGTCTTTCTATTAGATTACCTAACACCTCAGAGAAAGTACCAAAGGAGTTAGTATCGCGTCGATTCCCCGAACAAATTTTTCGTGGCACTTTTGCGGGGTGCGGGAGGCGAAGTAAACACACACAGATACACTTTCACGCATACCCACACTATAATAAACTCGCAACACATTCAAAAATACACGCACACAAATAAAGAATGACCTGACCATATGACCAAAAATTTGGCAGAGGGGGTTAGCGCATCATGCTCTCTCCAGTGGTATCTCCTCTAAGCCTAACACCTATATCGTCTAAGCCACCTGCCAAGCGTGGGTATTATGGCAACCCCTCCCTTCTTAGGGGGAGGCCTTTATTCAGCCCTGTACGTCTTTCGGCTACCGATGATGATGAATGTAGGTATAATAACGTCTTCCTGGCCGATACGATCACAGCGGCCAATCTTATACAAGACTAGCAATTCCGAGCAGCTACGCCCGCTATTTTCTTTTCCACCCCATTTAACCCCTTTAGGAGTGGAATTTTCAAAAACCCTTTCTTAGTGGATGCTTGCGTCGTAAAAAGAACCTACTGTCCAAATTTCAGCTTTCTAGGTCCAGCGGTTTGGGCTGTGCGTTGATGAATCAGTCAGTCAGTCAGGACAAGTAATTTTATATGTATAGATAGATCAACCATCTACGCGGGAGATATTATAGTGCACGCGTGCTTGCGTAGACACAAGTGCACTCTCTCTTCCTTTACTCTCACAATCCGATGGGACGGAAGACTGGCACGACCGGGGAGAGGTCAGAAGCAGAACCGACTCTTGCGACCTGCGATCTCCCGCATGCAAAGCAAGCGTTTTCCCGCTGCGCCACGGGGGCTACGAGGCGTGTAGGTATATACTATGAATAAGTTTATGACGGCAATGTTCGCATCATCGCGATATGTGAATCTAATCTAGATTCGCATATCGCGATGAGACGTGTTTAAAGAGAGAGAGAATCTCACTTTAGAACCAAATCTTTTGTATCTTTATTACTCCATTAATTTTTCTCTTTGTCCTGTAAAAATAGTGAGCGCTCACAAAAAGATTCCTCTTTTAAATCACAAATGTTGCTTGCGCATCGGACCAGTTTTGTATTTTCCTTGTTCATGTTTTTTTATATTTTATTATTCTTTTGTTTGATTCAAGTTCTCGTTAAACAACTGAAGCGTTGTTACACCAATTTGCCAAAGAGTGAGTATTCACTCTTACACATTTGCGCAAATACATATACAGGGTGTAAGGGACCACGTACCGAAAGCTTTTATATAAGACTAGCTGACCCACGCAGCTCCGCCTGCGCTATTTTTACTTTAACTAAACTTTTAATAACAGACATTCGCATCGAATACATAACCTCCTTTTTTATAGTCGGTTAAAACTGGGACCCACTTTTTACTTGCTCTCCGAAGCACGGACCCGTTTAGTTCAAATGGCGTTAAACAGTCACCCATCTATTTAATGACCTTACCTAACGTTGCTTAACTCGATCGATTACAAAACCTTGATAACAACTCTCTATGAGTGTTCCCTTACTAATATTTATTATATTATAAAGAAAAATTGATAAAATCGGACCAAGCGTATAACCAAGTACCCATTTTGACTTTAATCCCCTCTCCCAAAAGAGCCGTGCTAGATTACGGGATAAAAAGTATCCTAAGTCCTACCTCGTAGTAAGATCTCAAATCATGCCAAGTTTCATTTAAATCCATTCAGTAGTTTCGGCGTGATGCGCAGCCGTGATACAGACAGACAGACAGACACACAGACAAAAATTAAAAAAATTACAATTTCGGCCTCTGTATTGGTTAATGAATGCCCTCCAAATATAATTTTCAAAATATCTTCAATGTACAGAATTGGACCTGTTACAGTTTTATTATAAGTATAGATTCCAAATAATGTCCGTTACAACATTACAGAAACCATCTATACGGAAAATGACAAATTACTAACTTATTAATTTTTGAGCATGTAATGAATGCGTGCGGAATAATTTTTATTTTTCAAATTACATTGCTAATTTTGCACAAATAAGTAATTTATTGATTTAAATTGAAATTAAGCTGTATTATTATACCAATCATGATTTTATACTAATTTTATTTAATAAAACCGGTTCTTTTTTTGGAAATCCATGAAATGCCGATGGACATTTTCATCACTTTCATGTTCAGAATCATATACTGGATCCCTGGTATCGGTTTTCGGTATGATGTCCCTTACACCCCGTATAGATTTATATGCAGTGGCGCAAATAGGTATAGGTTTGAGCAAACTCTCGATTTACGCAAATCCTAAAGTGTATGTCGACGGCTTACCTTCCTTGGTTTCTGGCGGTGTCGACGCTGCATGATGCAGCACAGGCCTCGGGTGATATCACATTCGCCGGACGAGTTGCAATCCTCGTTGTACTGCTTACGGCCAGTTGATGGTGGACGACAAATGTGCATCTCACCTTAATGACGAAAATATTACATTCTATATTTTTTTTAGGAAGAGAGACGAGAGAAGAGAAGATAGAGAGAGAGAGAGGGGTAGACACAGTAGGAACACCCTATTAACGATATATCTTAACCGATAATAGCTAGGGTAAGAATGGAACCCACCCATCTCGGTGTGGTGTAAGACGACTAAGGGAATCAAGAAGACGGGCAGCAGCGTCTTTCTATTGGATTACCTACCACCTATACTGCGATCCCCAAGACGCCTGCCAAGCGTGGGGATTATGGCAACCCGTCCTTCTAAGGGGGACGAATTTGTTGAGCAGTGTGTAAACATTGCTGTTTTCCGGTGTGAAGGGCACTGTAGCTGGTGATATTACTGGACACAAGAGACTTGATAACTAATGTCCGTGTGACGAGCGGCAGTGCAATGCAGCTGTCTATAGGCAGGCGGGTCGCGCGACCATCAGGCGAAGGTGGCTGTGGCGACTCGACATAACCAAATGGCGCCACATGTGGTATAGCGTCGCGATGAGAAGCGAGTAGTATCACATACAACGCGATAGGTGGCGACACCTAGGAATCCTGAATCTCGCAAGCGAAGTTTCTCAGATGATGAGAATATATACATGATCCCGAGAACAATTTTCGGGGGCTTCGGCCCTGACCGAGCATTACACTTCGCTCGGTCAAAGGATCCTTTAGCACCAACGCCGCGCCATTGCGTTGCTAAAATACTATCAGCTAATAAAACCCTGGGTTTCACAGTTTCTGTTTGAACCCAGACTTGGAGGTCACGGTCTTGGAGGAAGATTCCCTAGAGAGCTGGATACTTTATTTCTCATTCACACAAGAAAAGAAAGGGTTTATTTAGGTTACATGTGATAGAAAGAAAAAGAGCATATGATTTTTCAGCATCTGTCGCGAACTCGAAGAAAAATCGCAACGACGGTGCAGTATACTTTGAAATTTCGGCCACGATCTAGCTTTGGTGTTTTTAAATTGAATTGCACTAAGAAATTATCGGCTGCACGCTAGCTAGATGTCTTGTCATAAGTATTCTCTCTACGCTCACGGTGTACTCACCGGGTACTTCTTCACAGACTAGTCCAGCATCGCACTGGTTCTCTCGGTTACATATCTCACCCATCTTCCTAGCTGCAAACGCCGGTAGACAACGGCCTCCGTCTTCTGCACAAAAGAAATTAAAAATTAAAACAACGAATTTAAGTAAAACTCCTTTTACAGATTATATCGCGGTTTATTTTAGATGTTACTATCCCGAGTTTTCGAATGCTTTGCAGCACGTATGGTTACGCCGGGATGAAAGACAACATTATATAAACTATTTAAAAAAAAAACGACTTCAAAGTAAATTATCTAAAAAGCATAAAATAACGAAAATATATTGATTTCACATCATGTTAACTAACACTAGCACCAGCTGACACCGACTTCAATATATTTTCGTTATTTTATGCTTTTTAGATAATTTACTTTGAAGTCGGATTTTTTTTTTTTTAAATAGTTTATTTAACACTTTTCAGTGACTTATTTTACCAAAATAGGTATCAGCACTATCACGAAACTCGAACGTCTACGTTACAGTAACTTACTGAAAACATAAAAAGTTTATATCTCTTAAACTACTGGACCGATTTTGATGAAACTTATACTCTACCTTAAGTTGAAAAATACTCTAACTATTGCAATAAGAATTTTCAAAATCGGACCTGTGGTTTCTGAGAAATCCGTAGACAAACCTACATACATACATACCTACATACATACATACACTCATAAAATTTGGTAAATTTGTTTAGAAGCCCACATAGACTAACATATTTTATATTAATATTACGCATTTTTATCAATATTACATACATACGCGTCGAATAGAGAACCTTCTTTTTGAAGCCGGTTAAAAATTAAATTCAAGCGATCGAGACACCGGCTGAATAAAGACTGAAAAAAAGACATATTTAGTAGAATGCATGTAGAAGAGATCCCGTGGGGTGTCCGGGTAAGAATAGCAACCTTCCATCTCCTCCCGTGGCGTGACCGTAAGAGGCGACTAAGGGAAAACAAGAAGACGGGCAGCAGCGTCTTTCTATTGGATTAAATACCACCACCTATACTAAGATCCCCAAACCACCTGCCAAGCGTGGGGATTATGGCAACCTCTCCCTTCAAAGGGGGAGGCTTTTGTTCAGCACTGGATGTCTCTCGGCTGCCGATGACGTTGATTATATTATAACAACTAAGAAAATATTCGAATCCAGCACCTAAAAAGTATCAACCATTTTATACTATTTGTTAGGTGGTAAACTCAAACTCAAACTCAAAAATCTTTATTTCAAATAGGCTTAACGCTAGCACTTTTGAATCGTCATTTTTTAGAAGCTACCACCGGATCACAACGCGGCCTCAACTGAGAAGATCCGGCAAGAAACTCAGCGGGCTTGTCATTTTTTCACTTTTTTTTTTTTAAACATTGTTTTGTTACAAATGAATCGACATTAGCGATATTGTGTCCTGCCGTTCGAAACATAAAGCAAGGGAGAAAAGAAGAAAACAATAAATTACGACAAACTAAAAGGCCAAATGGATAGAAGTCGGACCAGTCCCCCCAAGCAGCACCCGCGCACGAGTTGACTCGAGCAGCAGCCATCACTCCCCTCAACCATATTAGAGGGAAGGGGGTGACCCGCCACACGAAGCCGCCACAAGCAAAGACTTTTCGATGGCGAGCATGACCGAACCAAAATCACAGTGGCTCACATTTAACTTCTGCTGTTAAGTAGTACCTCGACAGGCAAGACACAAAACACTTTCACATAATCTTTATAGCAGCAGCTATATAGGGTAGCAAACTACCACCCACACACACATGGTCCTTTGCACGAAGGCAAAGTATCGTTTTTCTTTTGGGGGATAGTTGCTCTTGGCCGCAGATGGCCATTACAACTGCATCGGGTAAGAGGGTAAGTGCTTATAGCACTCCATCCATAAAGACAGGGGAGCGACGAGCTCAAGGGCACCTCAGGGAGGCAAACCACAGCTTGGACTGTCACTTAAGAGAGGGCTGATTCTACCACTGGTTCACAACGCGCCCCCACTGAGAAGAGCCGGAAAGAAACTCAGGGGGGTGATGCTTGTCGCATACGTGCTACCCTTCGGCCTCGCCGGCGAGACCGGTATCTGATTGATAGTGTAGCATACGTTAGGGGATGGTGCAATGTCTTGGTCCAATAGGGCCGACATTGGGTCTGGGGATCTCACAATACATCTCGCGGACGGCGGCGCGAGTTTGAAGGATGAAGGAGACTGTCCAGTTAGATACCAACCGCAGTGTCAGTTATTCTGCCGCCAAGCAGCAGTGTGTAAACATTGCTGTGTTCCGGCGTGAAGGGCACTGTAGCTGGTGAAATTACCGGACACATGAGACTTAATATCCAATGTCTCCTGTAGCAACGGTGCAATGCAGCTATCTATAGGCCAGCGTGTCGCTTACCTTCAGGCGAATGTCTTCAAAGTCAAAGTCAAAAGTCAAAATATCTTTATGATGTACCTATAGGCCCCACGGAGGCACTTACACAAAAATCATTTTTACAAACTACCACCGGATCGTAACGCGGCCGCTACTGAGAAGATCCGGCAAGAAACTCAGCGGGCTTGTCTTTTTAGGGTTCCATACCTAAAAGGTAAAAAAGGAACCCACCCTTATGGTCTGACTTCGTCTGTCTGTCTGTCTGTCTGTCACACTTGTATATATTTCAGGAACCACTGATGCAATCGCTTTGAAACTTGGAATAGTTTTAGATCTTACTTACCCGACCCCATCGCAAATAAAAAATATATATTTTTTCTTTTACTTTTTTTATAATGGGGGTCGAAATGGGTCATCAAAATTTCAAAGTGAGACTACTAAATGGAGTGGGGTATCATATGAAAGGGCTTAATTTTCGCATCGCAAAACTGATTTTTATTTTGATTTATGTCATGTAGTTTTTGGCTGATAATCAAAAATGTAAAAAAATATACCGTCCCCCCCCTTATCTACGTAGTTTGTGGAGGGAATAATCTGAAATAATTATGAACAATACATGTTTATCTATATTTTACAGGAAAAATAAAATGATCTTTCTAAGTTGTACAGTTTTTTAGTAATCCTAAAAAAACCTCGACAAACAAACTTAGTTTTGCAGTTTATTTTTTTGGCTACCTGAGGTGTTACATGAATAGTAAAATTACTTTAATACGTCCAAAGATGGTATGGAACCCTCGGTGCGCGAGTCCGACTAGCACTTGACCGGTATTTTTTTGTCATGTCTTGCATGTCTTGCTTGACTTGTTACTAGGTTAAACAAAAAAATGTGTAAGTAAACCATTAAGTAAACTATATTCTGCTAAGTTTCTGCTAAGCCCTAAAATAGGGACTTAATTCTGCTAAAATAGCAGAATTCTGCTAAATCTGGTCACACTACTCGGAAGGTTTCCTCCTTGACAACAAAAAAATATTAAATAAAAAACAAAACCCCAAACAAGGAAAGATCTTTTCAACAACGCCTTTACAAACTTCTATAACAAGAATTCAACTCAATTCGTGTTTCTTCTGTAAGTTGGTATTACCTAAACTTTATAAGATATTTCGTTGATGGGCGAAGTTGTTTGGCGCTTGAGACACAGGTGTGGGCTTTTACGGCTTTCGCAAGCTAATGGAGTTTTCTTCGCTTCTTAAACTAAACCTAAGATCTTTCTCTTGTACAAAGGAAAAAGACTTATTAAATACTAGCTGACCCACGCAGCTCCGCCTGCGCTATTTTTTCGTTAACTAAACTTTTAATAACAGACATTCGCATCGAATACATAACCTTCTTTTTTATAGTCAGTTAAAAACTGGGACCCACTTTTTACTTGTTCTCCGAATGCACGGACCCGTTTAGTTCAAATGGCGTTAAACGGTCACCCATCTATTTGATGACCTTACCTAACGTTGCTTAATCCGATCGATTACAAAACCTTGATAACAACTCTCTATGAGTGTTACCTTACACCTTACTAATTTTTATTATAATTATAAAGAAAAAATGATAAAATCGGACCAAGCGTATAACCAAGTACCCATTTTGACTTTAATCCCCTCTCCCAAAAGAACCGTGCTAGATTACGGGATAAAAAGTATCCTATGTCCTACCTCGTAGTAAGATCTCAAATCATGCCAAGTTTCATTTGAATCCATTCAGTAGTTTCGGCGTGATACGCAGCCGTGATACAGACTGACAGACAGACAGACAGACAAAAATTAAAAAAAATACATTTTCGGCCTCAGTATCGGTTATAGAATGCCCTCCAAACATAATTTTCAAAATATCTTCAATGTACAGAATTTGACCTGTTACAGTTTTATTATAAGTATAGATATAGATAAGACCGGCCGTTACAAGCAACATTTTTAGATCAGAGGGCTGTGTGCGAAACGATCCACGATTATAAGAAAAATATTATATTCATCAGCCGGAAGACGTCCACTGCTGAACATAGGCCTCCCCCTTCGAACGCCACAATGAACGACAATTGGCTATTTGCATCCACCGGTTGCCTGCGACTCGCACGGTATTGTCCGTCAGTTGGAAGCCAAAAACAATTAAAAAAAAGTTCATAAAAAGTAAATAAACTGCTAATCTGACAGATTATTTAATTTCTTTCAGCCATTTTGCCTCATCTCCCATGCACACCGCCACTTCCTTTGACCTCTGAAAACGTTTCGGTGAATACTGAATTTTAAATAAACAGCGCCACAGGGGCACAGGGCTACAGGCTTTGTAGAATAAATTCGTCTGACGCACCTGATTCGTCTGTGGTTATTTTATGTTTCTACCTGCGAAAACACTTTGAACTTCGCCACAATTAATTAAATTTATTTATTCTTTTTTTTAGAAACTTTTACTACTTGGCCGGCCTTACCGAGAAGAATTTTCAACATAGGGTAAAAGTGGTATAAGTTGCCCCGGGGGTATAGTTGCCTCGATTGTAATTTCTCTAGTTTGGCGGATGATCACATGTTATTTTATTTATCTTTCGAGAGACTCTACAAGTACCACTAAGTTGACCGTGTTGCATGTCTTTGTGCGATTGCATGGTAGGGCAAGGTGAAATCAAAGTTTTTGCGGTATAGATGGCCTCTTTTTCAGTGGGCATCTATCCTATACGTAATTTACATAGATTAGGCAATTATCTATATGGGATAGATGCCCCAAAATTTTGAGGTCCGCAAAAATCGCTAATACTCCGGAAATATCAAAGATGATGATTTTTCCTTTCATAAGTTTGAAGATATTAAATCAAAGTACCTACCCGTATTACAAATAAAGAATTTTTCTTTTTTCACTGAGAGATATAAAGTAATTTCAAAAAGTGTGACAACTATCCCACTTTTACCCTATACTTGTTAACAGTAACAGCTCAGTGGGCGAGCGCTTGCCTTGGAAACAAGGTGCGTAGGTTCGAACCCCGGCTGTTATAGATCTGACTTCTTTAATTAATCATGTGCGAATCGTCTTTGTGAAATTTTTACGAGCTTTTGGTGAAGGCAAACATCGTGAGGAAACCTGTATGTCTGAGAAAGCCTAACTAGCTCTTCTTCTTGAGGGGAGGCACGTGCCGAACAGTGGGATAAATCCAAGGGCTGGTATTGGTAGTACACTTGATGTGTAATAAGCCAGTATAAACGTGCGCTCTAAGCCAAAAACTATTACTATTATACAACAAAGTCCTCCGCCGCGTCTGTCTATATGTTCGCGATATACTCAAAAACCACTGATCGGATTTTCATACGACTTCACCACTAGATGGAGCCATTCATGAGGAAGGATTAGATAATATATAATTTGTCAAGGTATTGTGTAAATTAATTGAAATATAACGATAATCACTGGAAGTGTCGGAAAAGCGCGGGCGAAGCTCTGCGCGGGTCATCTAATGTTATAAATCTCAGTATGGTAAAATAATGAACGCGACACTTTGTTTCCATATACCTTTTCCCTCCCCCCGTTTAAAGAGGGAGACCTTTTCTCAGCAGTGAACGTCTTCCGGCTGAATGAATGAGGAACCAGGTACGCAAAAATATGTAGAAAAAAAAACACCGGTCAAGCGCGAGTCGGACTCGCGCACCGAGGGTTCCATACCATCTTTGGACGTTTTAAAGTAATTTTACTACTCAGATAGCAAAAAAAGGAAACCGCAAAACTAAGTTTGTTTGTCGAGGTTTTCTTAAGATTACTAAAAAACTGTACTACTTAGAAAGATCATTTTATTCTTACTGAAAATTATAGATAGACATAACCCACAATTATTTCAGACTTTTCCCTCCACAAACTTCGGAGATAAGGTATTTCTTTTGACATTTTTGATTATCAGCCAAAAACTACGTGACATAAACCAAAATAAAAATCTGTTTAGAAATGTACAAATGGAGCACTTTTTTAAAATACCCCACTGGATATAGTAGTCTCACTTTGAAATTTTGATGACCTATTTCGACCCCTATTATAAAAAAAAGTAAAAGAAATCATACCTATATTTTTTTATTTGTGATGAGGTCGGGTAAGTAAGATCTAAAACTATTCCAAGTTTCAAATTGATAGCATCAGTGGTTCCTGAAATATATAGGTGTGACAGACAGACAGACGAAGTCAGACCATAAGGGTTCCTTTTTACCTTTTAGGTATGGAACCCTAAAAAGAACTTTCATTTCCTATAATTTTAACAACATCCAATCTAATTAAGTATCTAATTATGAGTAAGTAAACATACTTCAGGATTTAATTATCAAATGCTTTCAATGTAAATGGGGAGGGTGTTTAAAATAAACTTAATTTGTTGCTTTTACGTAATTACGGAACACGTTTACGTTCAGTTAATTTTGAAACACGACACCCGGACGCATTCGGAGTTCTTAATGAGACATTCGGAGTTCTTAATGAGATATTATGTCATCTTTTAGTGTAGACTAGCTGACCCACGCAGCTCCGCCTGCGCTCTTTTTACGTTAACTAAACTTTTAATAACAGACATTCGCATCGAATACATAACCTCCTTTTTTATAGTCGGTTAAAAACTGGGACCCACTTTTTACTTGTTCTCCGAATGCACGGACCCGTTTAGTTCAAATGGCGTTAAACGGTCACCCATCTATTTAATGACCTTACCTAACGTTGCTTAACCCGATCGATTACAAAACCTTGATAACAACTCTCTATGAGTGTTCCCTTACTAATATTTATTATATTATAAAGAAAAATTGATAAAATCGGACCAAGCGTATAACCAAGTACCCATTTTGACTTTAATCCCGTCTCCCAAAAGAACCGTGCTAGATAATATTAGTGCCAGGAATATTTTAAGAGAAATATTACATATTAAGTACAAAATGAAATTTACCTGTTATCACACCAACCAAAATAACGTAATATTAAAGGACAGTTTTACCCAGACCGATACAGTAAAATTCATCAGTGACACTAGCAATAGCAATGATTGTGGTTCGAGTGTTAATGCGGATAATACTGATAAAATAAACGAAAATATTAATAAGAACTCAAGAGCCAACCAATCATTTTTTCGAGTTTATCAACTTAAAATTATTGCATCAAAATATTAACGGTCTCATAACAAAATCTGATTTGCTAACTATATCTTATTCGTCCCTAGAAAAGCAATACGATATGATTGATATCTTATGTATAACTGAACACAATATGAATGCAATTGAATATTCCAAATTTTATATTGGGTTCCTCTGTTTCACGAAAGAATCGACGTGGTGGATCTTGTATTTTACTTCGAAGTCATCATAATTATATTTCGATATGTGATTTAGATAATTATAATCTCGAAAACATTTTGGAATGTTCCGGAGTAGTACTTCCGCAATACAAAATGTACATCTTATGCATTTATAGACCACCAAAATTAAGCCGTGAGGACTTAGATCTTTTCTTTCATAAATTTAATTTATTACTTAGTCGATATACGCAAGGTAAAAGGAAATTAATTATATGTGGCGATTTTTATATTAACATTCTTGCAAAATCTAAGGAATCTTTTGAATTACGCCAAGTTTTTTTATGTTATAATCTAAAAATATATGTCAATGAACCCACTCGTCTAGTTAGCGGCACTTGTATTGATAATTTTTTATCAAATGTACGGGGATGTCATACTGAAATACATGACTACATGATACTGAAATACTGTTGAACATAGTTATACTTTTAAACACTGGTATTTAGAAAGGCGTGACTTTAGTAGAGATAATGTGAGAAAGTTTAGGGAATGCATTAACACATTATCTTTTGTCGATGTTTTAAACAGTGAGGATCCAAATGCAGCGTTTGATGCCTTTCATGAACTTTTTTCCTTGTTCTATGATTTGTGCTTCCCTGTGGTAATCATAAGAAAATCTGTAAGACGACGCCCAAAATAGATAACTAGGGGGATTATGGCCTGCTGTAGACGTAAGAGACGGTTGCTCTGGGCTTATAAAAGAAATCGTATTTTGAATAATAAGAATAATTTGTTGACATTATCATCAAGACTCAATCATATCATAAAGTCCACTCAAAGGTTACAAAATGAAAATTATATAAATAAAGCTCACAATAAATCTAAAGCTACTTGGAATAATATAAATGACAAAAAACAAATGTACCAAAAGAACAAATATCCGAAATAATTTATGAAGGTAATATAATCAAAGACCCTATTCTAATTGCTAATGTTTTTAATGATTATTTTGTTAATGAAGTTACGAAGCTAAATTCAAATAATTCTTTGAATCTTCCTGATCATTTTCCTAATTCGGTTTTCATGCATCCCACAGTACCTAACGAAATTTATAATATAATTAACCTAAAAAAATACAAACAGTAATGGGTATGACAATATCTCTGCTAAAATTCTTAAAGAAGTTGCATTAAAAATATCTACTATTCTTAGTCATATATTTAATTTATGTATCTTACATGGAGTTTTCCCAGACAAATTAAAAAAAACTATATTCAAACCAATATTTAAAAAAAAAGACGAAACTGATATTCACAACTATAGGCCTATTGCTCTTATATCAGTTCTGTCTAAGGTATTTGAAAAAATAATCTATGAAAAGCTTTATACATTTTTTGAAGTTAATGATATATTTGCCAGTGAACAATCAGGCTTCAGGAAAAATAAAAGTATAAATTTAGCGATTTATAACTTTCTCGATGTTATTATGAAAAGCATTGATAACAATGAAATGGTGTGTGCCTTATATATGGACCTTAAAAAAGCCTTTGACTATGTAGATCATTCTATTTTGATAGATAAGCTAAATAGATATGGTGTTAGAGGTAATGCTTTAGAACTCATTAAGTCCTATCTAAGTAATAGAAAACAATCGACTCTTGTAACTAGGCTTTGTCTTAAGGAAAAAAAGGAATGTAATTACTACTCAACATTCAGAGATGTAAAGTATGGTGTACCTCAAGGAAGTGTGCTAGGGCCCTTACTATTCATAATGTATGTTAATGGTCTCCCAAAAATAAGTAAGCACAAAGCAATTTTATATGCAGATGACAGTACTTTATTATTCACTGGTAAAGATAAAGTAGTCCTCGAGCGTGATATTAACACAACCTTAGTTACTACTATAGATTGGTTGACTTCATATAATTTAAAAATTAATATTGAAAAACAAAAATTATGACATTTAGAAATAGGATAAATAAATTGGCTAATATTGATATTAATTACTTAGGGTGTAAAATTGAAGAAGTTGACATTTTTAAGTTTTTAGGACTAAATATAGATTGCAATTTAAATTGTAAATTACATATTGAAAATTTATGCTTGAAATTAAGTCAGTACACTTTTGCTCTTAATAAGCTGTCAAAAGCGATTGGCACTTCAAGTATTCTAGTAGCATATCATGGGTACGTTGGATCTTTATTAAGATACGGGATGATTTTTTGGGGCAACTCAACTGAAAAAGAGGCAGCTTTCAAGGCCCAGAAAAAATGTATAAGAGCTATTTGTCACCTTAAGCAGACGGATAGTTGCATGCCATTCTTTAAAAAATTAAAAATTCATACATTACCCTCGCTATATATTTTTGAAATGGCTATTTTTGTTAGGAAAAATCTCAATCTCTTTAACAAATTACGCAGTCAGAGATATAACAATCAAATAGGTTTTCCTCACAATAAGACTGTTTTTAACCGACTTCAAAAAAGGAGGAGGTTCTTAATTCCTCTGTATATATATATATATTTTTTCTATGTATGTTCGCGCATAACTCAGGCAATTATGAACCGATTTGAAAAAATCTTTCTTCCATCTATTCTTTAATCCGTTAATTGGGTCCCATAAAAAAATTATTGCTTAGTAATAAGTAGTTCCTGAAAAAACAAGAATGTTGACTGCGCAGGAAAGTTGCAAGAAAGCCTATATAGATGACTTTATGGTGCTTTTTAAGGACAAAAATGGTCATAACTCTGGCAAATATTTACCAATTTCAATGATTATTTTTTTATTCGAAAGAAGAAACCACTGTAATGAACCTGTACGAATTTTATCACAACCGGATAAGAACTTCCTGGAGGACCATGAATGATATGGAGGAATTTATCTGGTAAAAACCATAAAACTGATGTTCTCCTTTACATTTCTCTGACAAATATGAACCGATTTCGATGATTCTTTTTTTATTCAAGAGAGTAAACTACTATGATGATTCCATGCAAATTTCATTACGATCGGATAAAATGTTTCTGAGTTTCTGAAGAAACATGAATTATGTAAAAGTATGTAGACGGTAATGTGAAATCATAATGATGTCATAACCTACCTAGATCATTTTACCGTCTTCGATGGTTTAATCTTTATGTATGAAAATATCACTAAAAAGTATAAAATAAAATATTAAAAAAAAAAAATTGAACCGACTTCAATATCACTGAAAAGTATAAAATAATTTAAATATTATTGAAGTTGGTGTTAGCGTACCTGCTGTGTATATTTGGCACCAACTTCAATAATATTTAAATTATTTTATACTTTTCAGTGATATTGAAGTAGGTTCAATTTTTTTTTTAAATATTTTTTTAAATAAAAGTATATTCTGTATGGCTCCTCGAATATACAATCATTTACCCAAAACGATTCTTGAGTGTATTGATTACAACATGTTTAGAGCGAAACTTAGAATGTTCCTGCTAGATAAGGCATACTATTCTGTTAATGATTACTTAACATATAAACAGTAATTTGATCATTTCGATTATAATGTTAATTTGTTTGTTTGTGTAATCTATTTATATTAATGACATATTGTGACATTTAATATTAAGGTTTTAAAATAGTAATTTATTGTGAATATTTTTAAATGTATAATAATAATGACTAATCACAATTTAATATATTAACTTAATTGCATGCCTCAATGGCTGAATATGGTGAATCAAGCATGTTTATTTCTAAGACCCTCTGTATCTACCCATATTACTGCAATAATAAACAAATTTAATTGAATTGAATAGATTACGGGATAAAAAGTATCCTATGTCCTACCTCGTAGTAAGATCACAAATTATGCCAAGTTTCATGTGAATCCATTCAGTAGTTTCGGCGTGATGCGCAGCCGTGATACAGACAGACAGACAGACAGACAAAAATTAAAAAAAAATACATTTTCGGCCTCAGTATCGGTTATAGAATGCCCTCCAAATATAATTTTCAAAATATCTTCAATGTACAGAATTGGACCTGTTACAGTTTTATTATAAGTATAGATATAGATTTTATAATAAAACAGTAGATTTTTACTAGTTTGTAGGTTCCTTGTGCAAGGAACCGTCCAGGTAGGTACCACCGCAGTGTCAGATATTCTGCCACAGTAGTGTGTAAGCACTGCTGTGTTCCGGCGTGAACGGCACTGTAGCTGATGAAATTACCGGACAAAAAGACTTAATATCTAATGTCTTAAGGGTCGGCAACGCGCTAGTAGATTCTTCTGGTGTTGCTAGCGTCTATAGGCTGAGGTGACTGCTTACCATCAGGCGGGCCGTATGCTTGCTTGCCACCTTGGTAGTATAAAAAATACACATACAATATACAAATTAGGCCCCGTGGTGTGTCCGGGTATGAATAGCACCCTCCCATCTCCTCCCGTTGGATGTCGTAAGAGAAAACAAGAAGACGGGCAGCAGCATCTCTGTATTGGATTATCTACCACCATACTAAGAGAAGTGGGTATCTGCAAGTTGAAGTGGCAATGGGCAGGCCACATCGCTCGAAGAACCGATAACCGTTGGGGAAGAAAGGTTCTCGAGTGGCGACCACGAACCGGAAGACGCAGCGTAGGCAGGCCTCCCACTAGGTGGACAGACGACATTGTGCGCGAGGTAACTGATGGATGCAAATAGCCAATTGTCGTTCATTGTGGCGTTCTAAGGGGGAGGCCTAAGTTCAGCAGTGGACGTCTTCCGGCTGATGATGATGAAGATGCACGCCAAGCGTGGAGATTATGGCTACCCCTCTCTTCTAAGGGAGAAGGCTTGTTCAGTAGCTATGATGGCATACATTTTAAAATCTACAATACTTCTTCTTATTTTCGTATTAACTTTGCAATGGTATTTAAGTATGATGGAATGCCCCCGCCTATGTAACATAAACGTAATGTTTTCATAAACTTTATTACTGAATGAAACTCGTTTCCACACTCATTCCCCATTACAGAGTAATTTCGTCCCAAATAACACACGAGAACACAAGTTAATGGTTATAACCTCGTTTATAGTCGGGTAAGGAAAGTAATGTGTTTGTGGAGGCGTCGACGTGTAAAGAGAGGATCCTTCGAAAGAGCGAGACGTTATCTCTCAATCAGGCCCGAGACCACCGACCACAGATATAGATTTACATAGATAACGCAAGTATCACGATTTGTATTGAAACCAAGCGTGCCGACTTTTAAACACTTTCTGTGACGTCACGGCCGAAATTTAGTGACGGAAAATCCAAACCGACTCTAAGACCCCGCCGATTTTTTTTAGTTTTTGCGGACGACCGGCGGCAAGGCTGCAACAACGGACGAGCGCGGACTGCACGTTAGCGGCGACGAAATACATGCATTTGTGTTATCTATAGTAAATCTATATCTGTGCCCCCGACGCACGGTTGATTATAATAATAATAATAATATTTTGGGACAATCCACACACGGATTGTATTTTTTTCTGGGAATTATGGGTCGTTGTTGGGTGGAATGAGAGGATGCGAGGGCTTATTGCAGACCATACTGAGGGCAGGATGGATGGATGGAGGCACGGCCATGGTTTGGACTGTCACATAAGAGAAGGCTTATTTTACGCCCGGATCATAACGCGCCCCCACCATTGAGAGAAGATCCGGAAAGAAACTCAGTGCGGTGATCGTCGTTGAGGCATGATATCCTTTGGCCTCGCCGGCAAGACTCGTGTGTGATGAAACCGATGGTTGATGTTAGGATATTGTATATATAGGGTAAAAGTGGGATAGTTGCCACACTTTTTGAAATTACTTTAAATTTCTCAGTGAAAAAAGCAAAATTCTTTATTTGTAATACGGGTAGGTACTTTGGTTTATTATCTTCAAGCTTATGAAAGGAAAAACCATCATCTTTGATATTTCCAGAGTATTGGCGATTTTTGCGGACCTCTAAATTTTGGGGCATCTATCCCATATAGGGGATAATTGCTGCCTAATCTATGTAAATTACGTTTAGGATAGATGCCCCGCTGAAAAAGAGGCCATCTATCCTGCAAAAACTTGGATTTCACCTTACCCTTCCATGCAATCGCACAGAGACATGCAACACGGTCTTAGTGGTAGTTGTAGAGTCTCTCGAAAGATAAATAAAATAACATGTGGTGTAGCATAGCTACATTGTTTTCACTATATTATAACAAATAATTACGAAAAACAGACTTATTAAGAAATATATTATAGTTCCTATTTCGTTTTAATAAAACAAGGGTACAAGACATTGTGCTCAGATAATTAGGTCAGGCGCTTAGTGGAGTAGTTTCCATATCTTTTAGATTCGCTATAAATTCGTTAGATAGTTTATATAATATGGTAGCTTGGGGTTGATGGAAGCTGCAGCAAGCTTCTCTGCTATTCTTTTCACCAAAAGAATAAAACTTATATATATTTCTTTGTTCTTTTACAATTTTCACGTAGGAAGGTATTTAGTTATTAAGGGGCGTGGTATAGCCGCTCGCTTGTGCCATCATTTCTTTTAATACCTGCAAATAAAATAGTGTCTCAACGAGAGACAAAGGAAATCGAGTTGCTAGGCGGAATGTGGGCGGAGTCTTCTAGACCTTTCCATCCCTTCTTTTGTAACTCGATATTTTTAATGCAGCGCATAGGTCTCACACACATAAAATAGTCTTTGCCTGGAACACACGTTCCACAGTTGAGTTGGAATCGTGAAGAATAGTTTATTCCATATAAGTTCTTTTTATCAGAATCTGTATTTTAAATATTTCAAAGCCATATCATTAATATTAGAATCAGTGACCCAGTATTAACTGGTAAGTTGTACTTAGTTATAAGAATGTAGGTTAATAACTGTGTAAATTCTTTCTTGTTTTATATAGGCATCTCCTACCTGTTAGGTTTTAGTCTTTTTATACCAGGAGAATCTACATTCTCCTGGCCTTTTATGTGTGTTTTACCTTCTTGTAATCGTCGCTCTTTTGCGCCAACTTCCACCAACTGAGGTTGGTCGGGAGAGGGCCGCGGTAAGGGAGCGGCGACTACAGGGACGCATATCTGGCGTTCCAGGGTTTTACTGCTACGGCAAGAATCTTCCTCTGGTTAGAGGGTTGCCACCTCCGAGTTGAGGTCTCGCCGAGCTGATCAAGGTTGATCAGTTTCTCCGTTTCCGGGTCTACGCCCGGCTACTGCGACCGGGACGATAGTCCGGTTCCTCCCTGCGAGGACTCCAGGCTTCAGCCAGCCGAAGACATCGTCCGAGGGCTCGCCGTTCTCGCGCCCTCCAACTGTTTAGTTGAGTTACCAACCATTTGTAGAATCGAACAAGCTATAAACCAAATAACGAATCTCCCTGTATTCTTCTCTGTAATTAATTAATTTTATGTAAATAAATTTGTGTAGTCCTATTTAATTTTTTTATTTAATAGCTCATGCTCGCCGACTAGGCTACACTGGCGCCAACGTGGTTTTTATAGCTTGTTCGTTTTTTTTTCTTTTGGTGGTGGTTGGCGTGTTTTTTTTTTTATTTCGTGTCGTGGTTGGAAGATTTTTTCATTCTCGCTGCCCTCCGCCGTGTGGTACCCGGCCTACTTTGCAGAATCGGTCCACCCCTACTCATCCTAGGGTATCGTAAGAGGCGATTATAGGAACCACGGAGCGAATTCCGTGGCAGGTTTTTCGTAAACTAGGTCTGTAGGCCTTCAGCCGCAGATCTAGGGTCACTAGATAGGGGGCCTAGTGACACCACAGCATACCACCAACGCTGTGTTCTTGTGTATTTTTTTTTCTTCCAAATATTTTTTTTACGTAATTATTCCTGGCCTAATTTATGTATGTTATGTGTATTTTCAGCCACGACCGATAATTCTGTTGTGTATTGTGTGTTTTGTGTAATCCTGTATAGGTATTATCACGTATAGGTCTATTTTTTCACGATTCCAACGCAAAGATTATACCCGGTATATTTTTTTATTATTCTAGCAATATAAATTGCCTAATGGCGGGTTCAGTTGCCAGCACATTTTTTTAAATAATTTATACTTACAGAATCAAAATGATTTATAGTAGTTTTCTTTATCGGGTAAAGTGCAAATTAAAACATATAAAGTCAAGTTAAAGTTAAAGTAAATTATTGTTTTGATAATTAGTATCCTCCTCCCTCCTAATCCAGTTATATTTTGTTGTGCCCAGCAGGGTCCACAATGACTCCTTTATATCTATTACCACCTAATTACAAACATTGTGGAATGCAATAAATACATATGAATATGAATATGAATATGAAGTTAGTACTCGTAATATATTTTTTTTTATGCCAGAAACATTAATTCGGCAATATTGGTATATTTATTAATTTTTGACCTAAATAGTACATTAATTATTTTAAACTTGACATAATTAATATCGAACTTTAGACTATTAATGAACGTAATATTGAAATATAATTTTTTTAAAGGTATTCATTATTTTTTTCATAACTTATACCATGGGCACATCTATTTCAATGTTATAACTTCTACTATGATTTACCAGTCAGCTTTCCATCAACCATCATAAAACAAAATTTATTTAGCTTGTTGTCGATATAATAATTATATTATATCGATGTGTTCCTGCCATTATGGTACATCGCCGTGCGTCTCGGCCGTTGAGGAATGTGGGTTGTCACAGAACTACCTCCAATATAGTTGATATTTTTGATATCGCTTATCAGTAATGTTTAACGCTAGCCGCAGTACGAATCACACATAGTCGATCATTAACTTTGTTTACATTCAGTAAATAACTAGGTCAACCGGTACGTTACGTTAGTGAACTTAGTAGATATTATGGTTACTTGCTACTAGTGAAGTGTAGTGAGGTTTTTAGTGGAATGTAGTGTATAAACACACATAGTGATTCACAAATAGGGTTGATACTTTCGATTTTTTTTTATAAAACATTTTTTTATTAGTTATCGTGCTGTTTGTTTTACAGCAGTAGGGATAAGTAGGTATGTACCTATTTTGTATGTATGTCTGTTTAGTTACAGATCATAAAATATTTTTTTAATAATTTTTATTAGTATTCTGAACACATAACGGGGTGTTAATACTACGCCATTCCGTATGTATGTCTTCTTGTTTTATCTCATAAAATATTTTTTTTTTCTCACTCAATTTTTTTTTTAAATTCATTCGGTACTGCGGTGAATTGCGAAACTATACAGTATGTATGTTCGTCTTGTAGTTAATTCCTATAAACAAAAAAAAAAAATTTTTTTTAGAAAGCTTTTGTTTTGCTAAGTAGTAGATTTAGATAGTTACTACGGCAGTATGTATGTCCGTCTGTTAGTTTATTTTACTAAATATTTTTTTTTTACTAGTATACGTTTAGCAGAATATGCAACGATATTCTGTAGTATGTTAGTATGTCTGTTATTTGTATCTCAGAAACAAAAATTATTTTCAGTATTTTATATCCATGGGTGATTAATACTATAGTAAGTTGTATGTTTGTATGTGAGTCATTACTCATAAACAAATTTTTAGTAGATTTTTTTTTTTTTAACAATAAATCAACGAGGTTTTTATGATTTTCTTCTTCCTCTTAATACTGTCCTTTGTATTTTCTGGAGCGGGGGTTACGGACTCCAACCAAAAATAAGCCGTCGTAACGTCTTTTCTAAACAGCGGATTTTAATAACTGTATAAACAAGCCAATATTAACTTTTCTTTTCATCTGTACTTATACTATGGGGACATACTTATATATATTTATTTTTTCAGTGTGTTCGTGCCACAAGAAAAGTACGGAAGCGGGGTTAGGCCACTTCTTAAATAAGCCTTAGGCCGTAGGTTATGTTTATTTTTATTAGGGTTTTTTTTCTTGGGGTTTACTTATATTAATGAAGAAGTTATCATAAATTACCTATATTGACTACATATTTTTTTTGTTATTTTCAATTCTTTTGAATCGGTCAACAGTTTTATTGGTGTCTTAGTTGATGAGAGTAGATCGCTGTGTATCTAAACTCGTTTTGCTGTCTTTTATACAGCGTTTTGGTGTCTTTTATACACCGTGTTGGTGTCTTTTATACACCGTGTTGGTGTCTTGTATACACCGTTTGCTGTGTCGCGCTGTGTCGACGCAGTTCTTTTTAAGGCATTATACTGTTGTACCATTTACGTTGAGAAAAATATATAGTCAATATTCATTGTGTAGGTTTAGTTAGCTGCTTATCTCCAAAACATTTAACATCTTGCACTGATAGTATGAGCGCATAATCTGATACGATTGTGATCTCTATTTCGCATGCAGGCGACAGGAATCGCTTCTATAAAGATTGCTGCCGCTACCTTGAATGATTGGTTGAATGAAAGTGATGTGTGATTGTTGTAAGCTATCAGGGTAATTTCCTTCGGGAGTTTTGTTCTTTAGGTAGTAGAGAACAAAACTCTTACTAAGCGAGGGGGATATGTAGCATAGCTACATTGTTTTCACTATATTATAACAAATAATTACGAAAAACAGACTTATTAAGAAATATATTATAGTTCCTATTTCGTTTTAATAAAACAAGGGTACAAGACATTGTGCTCAGATAATTAGGTCAGGCGCTTAGTGGAGTAGTTTCCATATCTTTTAGATTCGCTATAAATTCGTTAGATAGTTTATATAATATGGTAGCTTGGGGTTGATGGAAGCTGCAGCAAGCTTCTCTGCTATTCTTTTCACCAAAAGAATAAAACTTATATATATTTCTTTGTTCTTTTACAATTTTCACGTAGGAAGGTATTTAGTTATTAAGGGGCGTGGTATAGCCGCTCGCTTGTGCCATCATTTCTTTTAATACCTGCAAATAAAATAGTGTCTCAACGAGAGACAAAGGAAATCGAGTTGCTAGGCGGAATGTGGGCGGAGTCTTCTAGACCTTTCCATCCCTTCTTTTGTAACTCGATATTTTTAATGCAGCGCATAGGTCTCACACACATAAAATAGTCTTTGCCTGGAACACACGTTCCACAGTTGAGTTGGAATCGTGAAGAATAGTTTATTCCATATAAGTTCTTTTTATCAGAATCTGTATTTTAAATATTTCAAAGCCATATCATTAATATTAGAATCAGTGACCCAGTATTAACTGGTAAGTTGTACTTAGTTATAAGAATGTAGGTTAATAACTGTGTAAATTCTTTCTTGTTTTATATAGGCATCTCCTACCTGTTAGGTTTTAGTCTTTTTATACCAGGAGAATCTACATTCTCCTGGCCTTTTATGTGTGTTTTACCTTCTTGTAATCGTCGCTCTTTTGCGCCAACTTCCACCAACTGAGGTTGGTCGGGAGAGGGCCGCGGTAAGGGAGCGGCGACTACAGGGACGCATATCTGGCGTTCCAGGGTGTTTCGTAATCGTATATATAACTTTAAATTTCGCGCACCTTTCATTTAATTCAAATCCCGATTTATCGATCGCTAGCGACATCTCACGGTGTTGCTGTGCGTGCACTCAAAGTCATTACGACTCGGAGCTCGAAGCAAATATATCGAGCAGGAAGAAGACGACATCGGTTGAGCATCGAGCGCGCATGGTCTCCCGCTAAATCAAAAAACCTACTTGCTGGACTTCATTTTCTTCCACAACAAGATTACACGTTATTAGCCGGCCGGCAAGTGTTTTGTTAAGTGTACAATCCAGTGTCCTAAAAACCAATCGAATCGGTCTTCGGTGTGAACCGACCGGGGCTGCTG
Source organism: Furcula furcula (assembly GCA_911728495.1). NCBI lineage: Eukaryota > Metazoa > Arthropoda > Insecta > Lepidoptera > Notodontidae > Furcula > Furcula furcula. The sequence continues at coordinate 10,892,707 of OU452269.1, read as the reverse complement.
CAGCTGAAGAAGCGCCACGCATCCAGAGCCGACACAATCAGGTTAGTGCACTGCATTGTAAGCGCATCTTAATCGGGTTTTGAATGTATAAAAAACCATTTCTAAATTCGTTTCCCCCGTTTGTGTCAAAACAATTCTCAACTTTACATCGGTTTTGGCACATTCTTTTTGGTGCCGAAACCCGGGACTGAGGTCCGAAGTGACTCAGTTCCTTAATTTAATTTAATTTTACTAGTCTTTTGGTAATTAACCCACCAAATTACATTTTATTGAGTTTTGTAAAACTTTGATAAGTTTTCTAGTACGTCATATTTCTATCCCTAGTAACCGCCATTGCATTCGTAATATTCATTAAAATAAATTAGTATTGTTATCTTTGAAAACATTAAGTAAACAAACATACGGAATACACATTCTCGAGGTTATTTTATTTAATATTCAATATAAACTAGGTGGCTATCGATTTTGAGTTCATAATCTTAATTAATATTTGTCAAAAAATATCTCGGTATAAACCGACTCATTTACGAAGTCGTCATCATAGTGCTATACTCCGGTGGAGGCCAGTGCAACTAAATTTAGCCGTGTTCTCACTAAACTTGAATATTGTTTTGTGCACATGTTTTTGTTCGGTTACATGTAAATTCATACCATTAATTCGGTACATGTTTACCTAAACTTTTGCATTGTACAATAATATTCAAAGTTTTACATTCGTTCGTACGTATAAATTCATTTATCTATCCGGTATACATACAACTTATTCGATACATTTTATTTAGGTACATCTTCCATCTGCTGTCTTTTGAACAAATCCCTACGAACTTACGTTTAAAATCATACACATAACTCGGTATACGTACATCTATTGTTATTCAACATAATTTGTGAATAAATAATATTTGCCATTCGTTACAAACTAATATCAAAATAAGTGGGTAATTTCAAATTAGTTGCCGCACGAAGTTCACAACGGCTTGCTCCGTGGCCCCTACCATTGGTACATAACTCACTTTTCACTCGAAGTAATTGTGAAATCCTACATTTTGTGGCGAGTTTGTTGTGAGTTGTTGTATCGTAGTAGGACCATTATCATTTACCGGCGGCTTGGTTTAAACTAAGTTTACACTTTAACATTTTACGTTTATACAACCATGTATAAGTCGAAAAAAGTCCGTGGAACTCGTTCCAAATCTTTTGAAACGAAATCGCTAATTGGTAAAGATTTGCCCGTGTTGCGTCGGAAGCGTACCTTAGCGTTTAATAGACTAACAAAAGTGTTAGAAGTCGCACAATCAGCGGTATCCGATGCTAAAAACTTAGACAAATTTTTAGCATATTTCTCGGATTTAGAAAAAACTGTAAACAATTTTGAAGACGCTCACGCCGACATTCTTAGCGTTATTGACAGCGATTCAGAGGATAGTGAGGATGCTATTCGTGAAGAATTTGATTCTAATTATTTTGAAGTTATTGCAATTTATCGACAACTTACTCGAACTTCAAGCAATTTAAACCAACCGTCTTGCAACTCGAATGATATCGTCAGTGTTAAGCTACCTAAGATTAATTTACCAAAATTCACAGGAAATATTAAATCGTGGCCTGAATTTTATGATATTTTTAATTCATTAATTCATGAAAACCAATCGTTATCCGACACCGAACGCATGCACTATTTGGTGTCATGTCTTTCCGGTGATGCGTTATCTCTTATTCGTACCTTTCCTGTGACAGGGTCTTACTATCGGTCTGCGTATGATACGTTGGTTAAACGTTACCATGATAATCGCGACTTAGCGTTTACGTGTTGGAGGGACATGCTAGGTATTAGTTTAAAGCTAAATTCGCCGCACGACTTTCGCCGATCCTTGGATACGTTTAATGAAAATCTAACCATGCTAACTAGGCTTGGGTTACCAACCGATAAATGGGACTTTGTGTTATGTTATCTTCTCCTTTCGAAAATTGATTCTAAGCTGCGCTGCTCGTTTGAACAATCTTCCCCGTCTTCTGAAATGCCAAGTTTTTCGGAACTTAATGACTTTCTCTATTCAAAGTGTACCGCTCTTGTTCGTGATACTCATTTTTCTACACCTATCAAATCAATCGTCCCGAAGAACCATAATATTTCCTCAGTTTTGGTATCTAATACGGATACTAAACCTAGTATCGCAGCACCCTTATTGCCGCCATCGAAAACTGTTGCGCCTACATCTCAAGCGTCATCATCTCAGGGGCCAACATATAAATGCACATACTGCGGCGAGGGTCATTCCATTAGTAAATGCACAGCCTTTTGTAACATGTCTGCCCAAGAGCGATTCGATCACGCAAAACAACATCATTGGTGTTTTAATTGCCTGAAATCATCTCACACTCTTAAGGAATGCCGGTCTGTGTTCAAATGCCAAAAATGCCACATGAGTCATCACACATTGCTTCATTTAGGCGCGGTGGACTCCAACGCTCCGCCAAGTCAGCCTGAAGAACATAAAGCGAATACGTGCACTCATGCAAGTATGCTAGGTAGGACCAACGAAAATTCTTTTGTGTTGTTGTCAACAGCGAAAATCGATATTCTTGATTCGACAGGTCAGTTTCAGTCTTTTCGTGCACTCATTGATACGGGAAGTCAAGCTCATTTTATTACAGATCGCGCCATTGATCGCTTAGGTTTGGCTCGAATATCAACGTCACGACAAATTCGAGGCTTGGGTCAATCTCTTGCGGGCGTGTCAGGTTCCGTTAAATTGAAAATAGGTGTTAGCCATCAGATTGTCTTCAATATTGACGCGCTTACATTACCGAACATCTGTGCTAACATGCCGATAGTCAAATTAGATAATTCTACTTGGAAGCATCTTCAAAATTTAACATTAGCGGACCCTACTAGTCACATCCCTGGAAACGTAGACGTTCTCCTCGGTGCGGAGATCTTCTCATCAATTCTGCTTCCTGGCAGTATAAGTGGTGCACCACATCAGCCTTCAGCGTTTAATTCTATATTTGGGTGGCTTTTGTTGGGGAAAGTTGGTAATAGTGATCCGAATAACTCGACTATTAATACATTTTTTGCAACGGAGGATGAGCTGCTTCAAGAACAAATTCAAAAATTTTGGGAACTTGATAATTCGCCACAGCTTCCTAACAAACTTTCAGCCGAGGAAGAAGTTTGTGAACGGATATATCGTGATACTGTTTCTCGTGATTCTACAGGAAGATATATCGTCAATTTGCCTCTCAAAGATGAGACCAAATCTCAAACTTTTCCAGGATCACGAGAAGTGGCTCTGAGACGTTTTCATTCACTCGAACGCAAGCTTTCGCGTAACCCAGAATTACGTACTCAGTACACCGAATTCATGGCAGACTATTTGGACAGTGGTCACATGAGTTTAGTACCTTCTCAAAAGGTAAATCACGGAAAATTCTACATTCCACATCATTGTATTTTAAAACCTGACAGCGTAACAACGAAGCTACGCGTTGTCTTCGACGCTTCTGCAAAAGACGCGCGTGGTATCTCTCTAAACGATACTCTCTTGATAGGTCCAAAACTTCAAGCTAACATTCTTGACATTTTGTGTAGGTTTCGCATACATCCTGTTGTCTTCACCGCTGACATGCGGCAAATGTATCGACAGATTTTGGTTCGCGAGGAGGATCGAGACTACCAGCGCATTCTTTGGCGTTTCAACGATTCGGATCCCCTCCAAGAGTATCAGTTAAATACCGTAACGTATGGTGTTGCATCGGCACCTTACCTTGCCTGTCGTACCGTCAGACAATTAGCTACTGATGAAGGTGCTAATTTACCCTTGGCTTATAAGGTTTTAACTTATGACACGTACGTCGATGACGTAGTTAGCGGCTGCTCTACTTTCGAAGAAGCTCTCCAAACTAAATCAGAAGTTATTTTACTTCTAAATCGTGGTCAATTCGAACTCCGAAAGTGGGCCAGCAATCGACCGGAATTGCTTGCTGATCTGCCTCCTGAATTTTGTCTCACCGACTTTGTATCTTTAGACAAAGATAATTCTAGTTTCCTTAAGGTATTGGGCTTAAAATGGAACCCCGTAAAAGATGTTTTTACGTTTGAAGTTACACCACTTCCGAGAGCTTGTACAAAACGAAACATTCTTAGTGAACTTGCTCGCATCTTTGATCCGTTAGGATTTCTCTCTCCTCTTACGTTTCTTGCAAAAAGCTTTGTTCAAAGGTTATGGATTATGAACGTGGGGTGGGATGAAACTCCTCCCGAAGAAATTATTCTACAATGGAAACGTTATTCGGAACAAGTTTCGCTTTTGAATACGCTCGAAATTCCCCGTTGCATAGCGGTTTCAGAAGTCAAGCAGGCTCAATTTCATGGGTTCTCTGATAGTTCAGAGGCAGGATACGGTGCTGTCATCTATCTTCGCGTAGTGGACTTGGACGAAAAGATACACATATTCTTTATATGTGCTAAATCTCGCGTTGCTCCTACAAAACGTATTTCATTACCACGGCTAGAGCTATGCGCTGCCGTACTTCTAGCAGATCTTCTTAAGTATGTTACAGACCTTTATGGTTCTTTGTTACCAAACTTTGACGTCTATGCTTGGTCAGATTCGATGGTAGCGCTATCGTGGATCAAATCCCCTTCACATCGCTGGAAAACGTTCGTTGCCAATCGCGTCAGCCACATTCAAGACGTAGCTTCAAACACTCAATGGGGCTATGTATCGACCAGTGAGAATCCTGCTGATATCGCATCTCGTGGTCAATTTCCTGCTGACCTTATTCATAATGCCTTATGGTGGGCGGGGCCTATTTGGCTCTCGCAATCTTCAAATTCTTGGCCTTCTAGTAACAGCGATTCTGCCGTCCTTCGAGAAAATGATGATGTTCTTTTAGAAGAACGCATTCACACATTACTAGTTCATGATGATCCATCATTCATAGATACTTTATTGGCGAAATTCTCCTCGTTGAGGAAAATTCAGAGAATAATAGCATACTGCATTAGGTTTATTTCAAATTTTGGTCCCACCAATCCGCGTTCGTCCGACTTGTTTATTACTCCTTCCGAACTTTATCGTGCTTTAATGATAATTGTCAAACACGTTCAAGCAAAATACTTCAAAGATGATATCACTCGATTGCAAACGGATAAGGTTCTATCCAAACCCATGCGTAAACTCAATCCATTCATTGATAGCAGTGGAGTACTTCGCGTTGGCGGACGTCTTTCGCGATCTGGACTTGAATATGAACATATGCATCCCGCTTTACTCCCTCGTAATTCAGTTCTAACTTATCGCATCATTGAAGCTATCCATCAAGAAAATTGTCATCCAGGCGTTAACACCATGCATTACTTACTAACGCAGCAGTTTTGGATTCTATCTCCAAAACGAGCTATTCGACACTGCTTATCGAAATGTCTTCGCTGTTTTCGAATCAAACCTCAATCTCTTGAACCTTTCATGAGTGACTTACCGGCTACTCGAGTGAATCAAGCGAAGGCATTTTCAATCGTCGGGACAGACTTTGGAGGCCCGTTTCGCATTAAGTTAGGTCCACACAGGTCTTCCAAAGTAGGTAAAGCATATCTCTGTCTTTTTGTCTGCTTCACAACCAAGGCAGTTCATCTTGAAGCAGTTTCCGATCTATCTTCTGACGCTTTCATCGCAGCTCTTCGTCGATTCGTAGGTCGACGCGGACGTGTAAACGTTATATATTCAGACTGTGGCACCAACTTTGTTGGAGCACACAATCAATTAGCTCAGTTTTTACAAACCGCTTCACACGCTAACCAAATCGAATTTCGTTTCAATCCCCCCGCTAGTCCTCATTTTGGGGGCGTTTGGGAAATTCAAATCAAAGCTGTCAAATCTCATTTGTATCGAATCATTGGTGACCAAACGCTCTCATTTGAGGAACTATCTACACTTTTCGTACAAATCGAATCTTCTCTAAACTCTAGGCCTCTGTGCCCAGTAAGCTCAGATCCAAACGATTTGAGTGTTCTCACTCCAGGACACTTTTTAACGTTGGAACCGCTTACTTCTGTACCGGATCAGGATTTTACTACGGTGAACATAAATCGTTTAGGCCGATGGCAACTCATTCAGCGCTTTCAACAAGACTTTTGGGAGCGCTGGAAGGTTGAGTATCTACAATCGTTAATGCAACGTGCGAAATGGAATTCTCATTGCAAACCTCTAGACGTAAACTCAATCGTTATCGTAAAGTCGGAAAATACCTTTCCTTTGCATTGGCCTCTCGCTCGAGTAGTAGAACTGCATCCCGGACCTGATAACGTTGTGCGGGTTGCAACAATTCGTACCGCGAACGGGTCTCTCTTCAAGAGACCATTAACAAAACTTTGCCCACTGCCTAATCAGTGTGATTAGGTAGTGTTCGTAACAAAACCCTTTCGTAGCTATAAGTTATCGTTTCTTTAGAATTAGCTTATCTTATTAAGTTTATCGTTAGTAATATTTTTGAAAATACAATAAATTGTATTTTGGTGGGCGGAATGTTTCGTAATCGTATATATAACTTTAAATTTCGCGCACCTTTCATTTAATTCAAATCCCGATTTATCGATCGCTAGCGACATCTCACGGTGTTGCTGTGCGTGCACTCAAAGTCATTACGACTCGGAGCTCGAAGCAAATATATCGAGCAGGAAGAAGACGACATCGGTTGAGCATCGAGCGCGCATGGTCTCCCGCTAAATCAAAAAACCTACTTGCTGGACTTCATTTTCTTCCACAACAAGATTACACGTTATTAGCCGGCCGGCAAGTGTTTTGTTAAGTGTACAATCCAGTGTCCTAAAAACCAATCGAATCGGTCTTCGGTGTGAACCGACCGGGGCTGCTGCAGCTGAAGAAGCGCCACGCATCCAGAGCCGACACAATCAGGTTAGTGCACTGCATTGTAAGCGCATCTTAATCGGGTTTTGAATGTATAAAAAACCATTTCTAAATTCGTTTCCCCCGTTTGTGTCAAAACAATTCTCAACTTTACATCGGTTTTGGCACACAGGGTTTTACTGCTACGGCAAGAATCTTCCTCTGGTTAGAGGGTTGCCACCTCCGAGTTGAGGTCTCGCCGAGCTGATCAAGGTTGATCAGTTTCTCCGTTTCCGGGTCTACGCCCGGCTACTGCGACCGGGACGATAGTCCGGTTCCTCCCTGCGAGGACTCCAGGCTTCAGCCAGCCGAAGACATCGTCCGAGGGCTCGCCGTTCTCGCGCCCTCCAACTGTTTAGTTGAGTTACCAACCATTTGTAGAATCGAACAAGCTATAAACCAAATAACGAATCTCCCTGTATTCTTCTCTGTAATTAATTAATTTTATGTAAATAAATTTGTGTAGTCCTATTTAATTTTTTTATTTAATAGCTCATGCTCGCCGACTAGGCTACAGTGGTCATCCGCCAAACTAGAGAAATTACAATCGAGGCAACTATACCCCTGGGGCAACTATCCCACTTTTACCCTACTGAATGTACGTTGAAACTTCGCTAACGCGATTTGGGATTGTTCGAGTGACATGATCTAAATACCAGCGCCCTCTCTCGCTTTATGTAGTAGTCGCTATACCATTATACTGTATATTTAAAGTAAAATAAAGTTAAACATAGAATATAAAGAATTTAGTGAAGCATTTAGTTGAAGCGGCATTTCTTTTTCCTTTTCTAGTTTCTTAAATAGGTGACCGTTTAGGGGCATTTCAATATGGAGCTTGGACTACTCTGACTCTAATATCTCTCATATTATAGCCAACCTAATGTCAGACAAAACAAAACAAAGTAGAAAAAAAAACAAAAAAAAATTGCATTAACTAATAAATTGAAGGAATGAAGAAAAAGGGTATCTATCTAAGAATCTGTCAATTAGTTTTCATATACTTAGTCTCGTAACTAATTTATATTTTTCTAACTCCTATATACCTGTTGTACTGTGTATCTATGTTTCCCTGGGACATGCTGTGGGTTAAACCTCAGTGTCTTCACCTAGCTGACCCAATTGTTTATTTGTATTAGATAGCATATTCAAATTATAACCTCGCCTCTGTAGTTGGTTATTGCCGTACACCTTGCTGGTGAGCGCTGTGCTCTGCTAACAGCTCAATAACCTAGTATGGAGCCGGTCCCAAGCCCGGTTAAAGAGGGAGGGCACCTGGGGGAGTGAGGGATGCAGCATCTAGATTCATCCGTCGATATGCTGGATCCAACACTTCTCCGCCCCGTAACCCGAGAACCTCTGTGGCTGAGGCTCATGGGTCCTGTTGTCACAACCAGCTGACGACGGGCAGGGGAGCAGTCACCTGCGCTAGGACCTGCGCAGTAGAGCGCCGTAAGGGGGGAAGAGGGAGTCCTGGGGGGTTGAGCGTTCAGTGCGGGCCGGGTAAGATGCCTGCGCTGCGCAACACGCCCCCTTTGGTCCTAATTTCAACCGAAACGGTAGCCTCCTTACCTAGCCAGTAAGGGGGAAATGGCCAGGACGCCCGTCAGAGGGTCGTCGGCGAGGGTAGGAGGGGTCCGCGGTTCACTCCGTGGAAGGTGACGGTCATGCTGAGGGGACAAGGACGAGTGTGGGTCTCTAGGGTCGAACCGCCCGACGAGACCGCATCCGTTTCGAGTCCCTAATGTCGCGCCCAATCACCACCCCAACTTCCCTATATCCGTCTGGTACTCCTAGTGCACCTGGTAGGGCACTCCCAAATGTGCGGGCTCCGTGGAGGGTGGGAGGCTAGATGGATGAAATCTTTAACATCTTTAATATGGATAATAGGTTCAATAAACCCAACAAACAACCACCCGGGCAACCGGGAGGTAACTCAGTGGCTGGGAAAGTCTCTAAGGCGATCTCGGACTCTGAAACTAACAAACACCTCAATACGGAGGCTGGGAAAGTCTTAATGGCGATCTCGGACTCCGTACACACTAAACAGCACAATCCGGAGGCTGGGAAAGTCGGCTCATCGGCGATCTCGGACTCCGCACATGACACACAACTAAACAAAGAGGCTGGGAATGTCGGCTCATCGGCGATCTCGGACTCTTCACACACCACACAACACAACATAGAGGCTGGGAAAGTCGATTCGTCGGCGATCTCAGACTCTCCACAAACCGGGCAGGCCGCTCGTGAAATCGACGGACAATGGGAACTGGTCGGCAAGCCGAAGCGTAGGGAGGGTAGACCACCTGCTAAGGAGGTCCCCGCTAAACCCCGCGTGGAGGCGAGCGGACCGGGGACCGTTAGATCCAAGCGCAGGATGAAAAAACTGCGCTTCACAGAGAAGACTGGAGGAAGGAGAGGTCCCAAACCCAGTCGGCTCATCAACAACAGCTACAGTTGCCGGCCGTGTCGAAGCACCCAAGAAAGTGAAGACGGTTGGGAAAGAACCACAGGGCACTCAGCAACAAGCACCCATTGACAAGCAACCCCAAGCTAGCACAAGCGCAACACCGAGCACAAGTGCAACGCCGAGCACAAGTGCAACACCGGGCACAAGCGCTACAACGGGCACAAGCAAGGTTGCAACCAACAAGGGCGGGAGGAACAAGCCGCCTGGGAATGCGAAGGCAAGCGCTAAGAGATCGAGACTGGACGAGACCATGTCTCCGAAGGTCGACGTCAAGAAGCGCAAGCTGGCGCAACCCCGGGGGCCTAAACCAACCACCTATGCTGCAGCGACAGCTAAAACCGACATACCCATCGCCATAACATCGGCTACGAGGGGTCATATAACGAGGAAGGCATCGGACCTAATTCAGGAAGGGCTCGTCGAAAAGATATGTGTCCTAGCATGCGGCGACCTTGAAGCACAGGGACCTGCCTTCCTAGGTAGACCAACATACCTGGATGGGACACTTCGCCTGCTCTGTGCGGATCAAGCGACAGTGGACTGGACAAAAACAACGGTGGCCGGACTGAATATCCCGGAAACCGACAAGCTAGTAGTCCTCCACCCTTGGGACATTCCGAAGAAGATCAGGTGCGGCATCCTGATTCCGGAGCTATGTGGCGAGGATATCAGGATGATAGGAAGGCACCTGAGACTGTCCAACCCCTGGGCAATGGTGGAGAGATGGCTGGTGCATGCGGTCCAGCCGCAAGAAAACACTGGTTCCACATTTGTGGTAATCAGTATACCGGACGAGTTGGTCCCTGAGATCCTCAGAAGGGGGCGCCGCTTCAGCTACAAACTTGGGGCGGTGTACCTAAAATTCCGGGGATCAAACGGACGATTTACCGATACGCCGCCGGGCTCGGACGCTGACCAGTCCAAGATGGATACGGAGGAGGCGAAACCTACAGAGAAGCCCGGGGATCGATCAACAGCAGGTGAAAAATCATGCGCGCAAGTAGAACCTAAGCAGAGGGCGCCACCTACTAGTGAGGACGAGCTCCTTGGCTTAGGTAGCATGGAGCTGAGTGGTGAAGACGACAACACCGATGGCGTCTACATCATCTAGCTCCCAACACAATAGGCTACAGATTTTACAGTGTAACCTCCACCACAGTATTACCGCGACGGCTCAGCTACGAAGATGGTTGGAGGTTCACAACAACAACACCATCGCCCTGATACAGGAGCCGTGGATCAGAGGCGGTGTCGTGTGCGGACTCTCCAGTATTGGCGGTAAGCTCTTTTATTGTACTGTTGAGAATCCCAGGGCGTGCATTTATGCATCCCGTCCCATAAACACACAACCATTACTGGACTTTTGCTCTAGAGACATTTGTGCCACTAGATTAACTCTGAATCAGGGAACGGACAACATCGACCTGATTATATGCTCGGTATACATGCCGGAGGGGGATGATGCACCTCCCGAAGGCATTCAACAACTTGTCAGGCTCTGCGAAAGCAAAGGACTTGAACTAATTATTTCAACTGATTCCAATGCTCATCATCCTCTATGGGGCATGGAACAAAGCAACAGTAGAGGCAACCAACTTGTTGAATACCTTCTTACAACTAACCTTGAAATTATAAACACAGGAAATGAACCCACCTTTGTTGGCAGACGTTGCAGGACAATTATCGACCTAACGCTGGCCACACGCAAGGCGGCGGACCTCATCTCCGGCTGGCATGTGTCGAGCGAGGCATCATGCTCGGACCACAGATGGATCCGCTACGACATACAGGTAATTTTAAAAACAGACATCGTGCTCAAAAGACTACCTCGTAAGACTAATTGCTTTTTATACAGCAATAAGGTAGAGGAGGCCCTTGCTACATTAAACACTACCACCAGATTGGAGGGAGAACTACAGATAGAAGAACAGGTAACAAACCTTCACCAAACTCTTATCGAAAGCTATCACGCAGCATGTCCAGCAGTTGCACCGCGCAACGACGCCAACAGCGGACAACGCTGGTGGGGACCTGAACTGCAAAGGCTTCGTGGACAGGTGAGGAAAAGATTTAACAGAGCTATGAACACCAATTCCGACGAGGAGTGGGACAGGTATAGAAATGCTAAGTCCAAATACAAAAAACGTATAAGGTACTGGCGCTCTACATCGTAGAGGAACTTTAGCAATGGTATCACCTCGAACAGACAAGCCAACAGAGTTAGGAAGCTGCTAGCAAAACAAGGTCCATGCGTGACAGGTAACCTTCGTAAACAGGACGGCACTATGACTACGTGTCAAGATGAGACGAACGGTGTACTCCTACAAACACACTTTCCGGGTTGTCAAATCATCTCGAACCACACCTGGGGTGAACTTGGTACACAAGCCTCGGATAGAAGCTGGCAAGTGGCTGAGAACGTAGTCACCTTGGAGAAGGTGAACTGGGCCATTAATAGTTTCCAACCATTTAAGGCAGCAGGTCCAGATGAAATCTTCCCCGCGTTGCTACAATGGGGAGGAGAATATGTCACCAACATACTAACCCAAATACTACAGGCCTGCCTGGCACACCAATACATTCCGATTCGGTGGCGGTTTGTGGAAGTGGTATTTATACCCAAACCAGGTAAAACGGACTACACTAATCCGAGATCCTTCAGGCCAATTAGTCTGACCTCATTTCTTCTGAAAACCTTAGAAAGGCTCTGCGATTGGGAATTACGCGGAGATGCCTTAATTAACATTCCGATTCACAAGCATCAGCATGCATATAGTGCAGGGAAATCAACGGACTCAGCGCTACACCAAGTGGCGGGTAAGATAGAGAAAGCCCTCCAGGACAAACAAATCTGCTTAGGCACCTTCATTGATATAGAAGGGGCCTTTGACAAAACCAACTATACGAGTATCAAGGCAGCCTTGTTGCGACACAATGTCGATGATGTCTTGATTGACTGGATCATTAACATGCTCGGCAACAGAGCTATTACTATTAAAGGCGACGACAGCTCCCACGCAGTGGCAGTAAAGGGCTGCCCACAAGGAGGAGTCCTCTCACCACTGTTATGGAACCTAGTGGCCAATGAACTTATCAGCGAACTCAATGCCAGGTACTTTTATACCATAGGCTACGCTGATGATATAGCCATACTCACTGTGGGCAATCAGGCGAGTATTGTCTGCGATATAATGCAAGTAGCACTGCGTACGGTTGAGAGGTGGTGTAAGGACCAAGAACTGACTGTGAATCCAGCGAAGACTGAACTAGTCATGTTCACCAACAAAAGAACGGTAGGTAACTACCACTTACCCAAGCTGTTCGGAACCACATTACGTCTATCAAAGGAGGTTAAATACCTGGGGGTAATCCTAGACAGTAAACTGAACTGGAGCAGTCATGTGGAGAGTAAGATTAAAACTGCCGAGATTGTTTTGTGGCAATGCCGTAGAATGGTAGGCAGCAGGTGGGGTTTAACCCCGAAAATACTCTTATGGCTCTACACGACTGTTATTCGTCCCTTGCTTACCTATGGAGCCCTGGTCTGGTGGACCAGAACTAGACAGTCAAACTGCATAGGAAGTCTACAGACGTTCCAGAGATTAGCATGTAGGGCGATTACAGGGGCGATGAGAACGGCACCCACGGCCGCTCTGGAAGCCATGCTAAACATCCCTCCATTACATATGTTTATACAACAAGAGGCAGCACTAGCGATAGTCAGGCTGAAACACCTTAAACTGCTATACCATGGCAAGGTAAGACATTGTGGTATCATGGAAGAGGCATGGATTGAGACCCCACTCCTGGAGGCAGTGAGCGACAGGGTCAAGGCCACTTTCATTTTCGACAAAAAATACAGGATACACTTAGATGGATTCACTGGCACAGGCCATACTGAGGAGCTGTGTATTTATACTGACGGCTCAAAAACTAAGTCGGGCACAGGCGCTGGCGTGTTCTCGGACGACTTAAACATACAACTCTATACATCACTGGGTAAATATAACACTGTTTTTCAAGCAGAGTGCATAGGTATTCTGCTCGCAGCCAGCTAAATTCTCACAAGAGATCTTCGCGAGTACAATATAAGGGTGCTCTCTGACAGCAAGGCGGTTCTTCAAGCTCTTAATAGCAATACAACAACTTCTAGTCTTATACAAGAGTGCCACTCAACCCTAAACAAGGTAGGTAACTCTAATCAACTTACCCTACAGTGGATCAGGGGACACAGCGGTGCCCGAGGCAACGAGGCGGCAGACGAACTAGCCAGGAAAGGTTCAGAGTCGACCCCGGTAGGACCAGAACCTATTATTCCTCTACCATTGAACTGGTTCAAAGCCACTTTGCGCCGACGCACGAGCCTACAACATCAATCATACTGGGAAAACCTTGGAGACTGTAGACAGGCCAGACTTGCGCTACCCCAGGTCGACCCGTACTTCTCCAAAGGTATTATACGGCTGAGTAGACCTAAGATTCGCCTGGTAACAGGTGCACTAACGGGTCATGGCAACTTTAATAGACACCTGTTTAATATAGGTATCACTGACAGTCCACTGTGCAGAGCATGCATGGAGGAGGAAGAAACAGCTGCCCACGTGCTGCTGAACTGCAGTGGGGTGCCAACTTACCGGGCGACGCACCTGGGCACACCAGGTTGCCTCCGGGAGGTCTTCGGCAACGTTAAGCGGCTGGGAGACTTCCTGGTGGAGCTGGGATGGCTGGAGTGAACCGGCCTACCTCCACCCTCAACACAAAATAGGCGCTTAGTCGTCGAGTTGTGGATACGCCCGTACGACGACGAAGATATTCAAATTATTGCCATAATAATTATTGCCTTGCTTATCTTAAATAGTAGAAAAACTAGTAAATAGACGTCTTCTCAGTTATCTAGAAACACACAATTTTTTATTTTGTAATCAATACGGATTTAGAGAAAGAAAATCTAGCTCTAATGCAATAGAACGCCTTGTAACTCATCTCACTACTAAACTAGATAAAAAGCAAAAATGTTTGGGTGTCTTCCTAGATGTAGCAAAGGCCTTTGATACTGTTTCTCTCCCTAACTTACTAACCAAGCTAGAGTATATGGGCGTAAGGGGTACCACATAAACTCCTCTGGGACTACCTGTCCAACAGAAGCCAAGCAGTTAAAATCGACGATATGACTAGTGACAGTATTCCCATTTACTTTGGTGTTCCTCAAGGGTCCGTATTAGCCTCAACCCTTTTTTTAATCTACATAAATGATTTACTCAACCAAAAATTAAATAATGCTGAAATTATAACTTTTGCTGACGATACCGCTATTATATTTCATGAAAACACATGGCATGGTGCTAAAAACATTGCTGAAAACGGACTAACAACTATTATGAAATGGTTTAACAAAAATACTCTAACATTAAACCTATCTAAGACAAAATATGACCTTCACAATAAAAGGTAATGATCAACCTCCAAAGGTATATAATAATTTACCTTTACGTTAAAAGCACATGTCTGTAACTCTAAAACTTCTAACTGCAGCTGTCATATTATCATCTGTGACTTCAATAAAATATCTCGGAATTATACTAGATGCAAATCTAAATTGGACAATACAAATTGATAACCTTACTTCTCGATTAAGAAAATTGATTATACTTTTTTTTTTTTAAATTCGGCATATAAACGACTATACAATAATCAAATCTGTTTGTGGGCTTAACGTTACAAGTGAAAGAACGGGGGTAGACGAAGATATTTCTGCCTCGCGCACGGAGCCGTCTCGCTGAACCAGTCTGCTTGTGACCACGGCTGGTGCAAAACGGCCGAAACGTCAAGCCAAAATATAAGGTAAATCGCGTTAATTCCCGATTAGAATAAAGTTCAAATCTGTTTCATTCGCATTATGTCAATCTATTGCAACATATGGAATAATAGCATGGGGATGTGCAGCAAAAACTATTTTGATCAAAGTAGAAAGAGCGCAGCGAGCAATAATCAAGGTAATTAATTTCAAGAACTTTAGGTACCCGACAACCGAACTATACAAAGAATACTCAGTTCTCACCATTAGGCAACTATTTATAAAGACGATTATACTCAAACAACATAAATATCCCAGACAAGTTTTTAACAAGCAGTACACAGGCATAATTGTGACATAAGGACTTTCAACATCAGTCCTTCCCTGACAGTGGGTGCTGCAAAGCATTCGAAACGTCGGGATAGTAAAATCTAGAATAAGCCGCGATAAAATCCGTAAAAGTAGTTTGATTTCAATAGAATAGAATTTCGCCATCCTTAAGTATTTTCTTACTAGTCGCGGCTTTGCTAACGACGTGTTTGTAAATAATCTTTTGAAATAAATATACTTAAAGAATGTAACAAAAACTATGTTCGATTGCTTTCGTGAACACTCGAACAATACGATTCAGATCTTGTATCGCTAATAAAATTAGGACAAATTATTTATGATATTCAATAAATGAGTTACATAAATATAATTATATTGATACACCGAATAATACCCAGCGATCCAACAGGGTTTCGTTACATACGGTATATAACATATCAGTAACGGTTTTCCGTTCACATAATGGGAAAAATCTAATACAATACATGATCGGAATATTTTATACGTAACTCTGCCTGTTGTTTTATCAAAATGGTCGACGGAAGGGGAGAATATATTTTACTAAGCATCTATCTAATATCGAGGCAAATAGGTCGTTCTCTTGCGGAAAACATAGTTTTTTTTACCACTTATAAGCTAATACTTGACTGCAGTCCCACCTGATGGAAAGCGGCGACGCAATCGAGGATGGCAAAACACACTAGCTTATTAAAAGCCTATTCACTCTAGTCTTGAACCCACACCTACACGCCCACATTATAATCGGGCGGGAAAACTGACGCAGGCAAACTGTTCCAGTCCTTAGCTGTCCTTATTATAAATGACGAAGCATACCGCTAAGTCCGGACAGAAGGCACTTTCACCACAAAAGGGTGTGTACGTGCCGTGCGTCTTGTCCAATGATGAAAGGGAGATGGTGAAATCAAGTCATTTCCTTCAAAGTGCCTTCAGTCCGGACTAAGCGATTTGCTTCTTCATTTATAATAGTAGTTATTATTTGGTCAAGTCTTCTCGTCGCCGATACCGCGATATTTAAAGAAAAAAGTTTTTAATCAGTGGGTCCTACCCGTGATAACATACGGAGCCGAGAAGTGGCCACTCACGGTACGACGAGTCCACCGATTCAAGGTCGCTCAGCGGGCTATGGAGAGAGATATGCTGGGTGTTTCACTGAGGGACCGAATACGGAATGACGAGATTCACCAGAGAAACAAAGTGACCGACATAGCTCAAAGGATTAGCCAGCTGAAATGGCAGTGGGCCAAGACCGTTGGGGTAAACTGGTTGTGGAGTGGAGACCGCGAATCTGGAAGCGTGGTGTAGGACGTCCTGTGACTAGGTGGAGCGACGATATTCGCGGAGCGATTGGCAGACACTGGATCTGTATGAGGAGAGCCGAAGATTAGGCTCAAAGGCGTGCCTTGGGGAAGGCCTATGTCCAGCAGTGAACTTACGTGGGCTGATGATGATGATGATTTATAATAAGGACAGCTAAAATTTGGAATAATTTGCCTGCATTGGTTTTCCCACCCGATTGTAATGTGGATGTCTTCAAGGCTAGATTGAATAGGTTTTTTGGCACTTTCCATCAGGTGGGCCTCAACTACTTAGCTTATCTCTCTCTCTCCAACTTAAGAGCTGGGCTCTAGTCGGTGAAGCAATTTCCAATCTGATCTAATAGATGCCTTCATTTTGACCTCCTGATACGACATTTCACTTAGCTCATATTGAACTAAAAAAACACAACGCCAATATTTACTTATATATTTTTAGACATTCGCGTTCCATTATCGGTCTGCTTGTGACCACGTCTTTTCTTTTTCGAGGGCGAAACCTTCAAAAGGTCAAACGGAGTGGTGGAGCTCGACCGGAGTATGTAGGATTCTTACCCACTATAACCCCCGCGACTGTCGTATCGGCAGATGAGAGGGGGCTCCCCAGGGCTCTCCGGTGGGATCTGCACCAGGGCCCCTCAGTAGCTTGCTTTTGAGCCCACTGCCGGGGGCGCATTGTAGCCCCTCGGTAACCTGTAACGATGCTCACGGGGAAGGGGTCGCAACCCCGCCGCCGTCCTCGTCGGAGTCGCCGCCGTACTCAATGGACGTCCTAGGGCCCACAACCTGAACGTCCAGCGACTCCGAGAAGCTTGTGACCACGCCTGTTATAACCGGGCCGAAACGGCAAGACATAAACTATTAAAAAAAAACCGACTTCAAAGTAAATTATCTAAAAAGCATAAAATAACGAAAATATATTGAAGTCAGTGCTAGCACATCATGTTAACTAACACTAGCACCAGCTGACACCGACTTCAATATATTTTCGTTATTTTATGCTTTTTAGATAATTTACTTTGAAGTCGGTTTTTATTTTTAAATAGTTTATTTAACACTTTTTAGTGACTTATTTTACAAAAATAGGTATCAGCACTATCACGCAACTCGAACGTCTACGTTACAATAACTTACTGAAAACATAAAAAGTTTATATCTCTTAAACTACTGGACCGATTTTGATGAACCTTATACTCTACCCTAAGTTGAAAAATACTCTAATTATTGCAAAAAGAATTTTCAAAATCGGACTTGTAGTTTCTGAGAAATCCGTGCACAAACCTACATACATACATACATACCTACATACATACATACCTACATACATACATACATACATACATACACTCATAAAATTTGGAAAATTTGTTTAGAAGCCTACAGAGACTAACATATATAACATATATAGACTAATGGTTGACTGGAAGAGATCGCTTTAGCGATAAGTCCGCCTTGTTGTTCACTGTATTTAATTGTTTTAATTTCAAATGTATCTTTCTTTTGTGTGCAATAAAGAGTATTTGTATTGTATTGTATTGTATATATTAATATTACGCATTTTTATCAATATTACATACATACGCGTTGAATAGAGAACCTTCTTTTTGAAGCCGGTTAATGAAGCCGGTTAAAAATAGTATATGGTAAATAGCACTAATACTCAATTATAATATAGTTTGACAACGTCAATCTATCTATACTTATAATATAACTGTAACAGGTCCATTTCTGTACATTGAAGATGTTTGGAGGACAGTCTATAACCGATACTAAAGAGAAAACTGTATTTTTTTCATTTTTGTCTGTCTGTCTGTCTGTCTGTATCATGGCCGCGCATCACGTTGAAACTACTGAATGGATTTAAACGAAACTTAGCAAGATTTCAGTTAATACTACGAGGAAGGACATAGGATACTTTTTATCCCATAATTCAGCATGGTTCCCTTGGGAGAAGAGATTAAAGTCATAATGGAACTTGGTTATACGCGTGGTCCGATTTTATCAATTTTTCCATCGATATACTATATACCAACTAGATTTTCTGTCACGACCCGAAAAGTGGTCACGAAAATAAGAAAATAAGAGCTACGGAGACGGCTGTCGCTCAATTGTCTGCAATTATTATTGAACCTTATTTTATAGTATGTACGTCATCTTTTTATATGAACATATTATTGTTTTGCGTGTACGTGTATAGTTGTGTAAGTATATATAACCGCGACCACATTTTCGATGTCATTTTGTTCGTGACAGCTAATCTAGTTGGTATAGTATATCGATGAATTTTTCATTATAATTAAAATAAATAATAATAAGGAGACACTTATAGACAGTTACTGTTGTTATTAATGGATCAGGTTAAGCAACGTTAGGCGAGGTCATTAGATAGATGATTTGAACTAAGCATCTGCGTGCTTCGGAGTGAGTCCCAGTTTTTAACAAACTTTAAACAAAGGTTATGTATTCAACGCAATTAGGAGTGGACATGCGCGGGTAGGCGAGTTATTTTGGGTTTGATTTTGTCTATGGTCTTCTTTTCTCTCTGACGTACTTTCCTAGTTTCCCAGTGTTGTTGATCCACAGTTATCTGAGGGTGCTCCAATTTTGAGTGGTCTGTCCCGTCATTTACCTCTTCCGAACAAATAAACGTTCCCATTTTATAACATTAAGTATAAACAAAACCATACATATATTTATTTTGAATCGAATATGTCAAAGAAACAAAAATATGATAGTACTTGAAATAAATTCATAGAAAATAAGGATAATAAAAACGATATTCAGAGCGCTTGGATACCACTACTATTTGTTTCCCGAGCGAAATTTTGTTGCGAGTATTCAAGTGAGTTCGAAGAACAGGTAGAATAGAAAATAATACAAATTTGGAATTAATGTAGGTTAGCAGTCACCGCAGATTGTGTACGCTAGCAACACAACAAGAATCACTAGCGCGTTGACCCTAAAAACATTAGATGTTAAGTCTTGTGTCCGGTAATTTCACCAGCTACAGGACCCTTTACACCAAAACACAGCAATGTTTACACACTGCTGCTTGGCGGCAGAATATCTGACACTGCGGTGGTACCTACCTAGAAGGTTCCTTGCACAAGGAACCTCGCATCTAGCAGACTATCGTTAATTCGATATTAATACAACCAAGTACTTGTACTTAGCTGAACTTTTTCTCTCTGCTTTATTTGATGTGGGGTATAAATTCGAGTGAGTTTCAATCGAGTATCAATAGTAGCACGAAGTACTTTACGGTAGAACTACATTACGGTGACTAACCACCCAGTAAGTGCACTCATTCACGCTAACTTTTGATAATTTTCATTTTAATTTAAAAGACTTTGGGCTTTTTACTAATAAAAACAGGTCTTGTCAGCCTTGCGCACCGAGTACGAGTCTTTAGATTTATAAGAGTTAAATATTCAAACAACTTCTCAAGTAGCCAGAAGGACAAACCGCATAACTAAGTTTGTTTTACAACGTTTTGTTTTTAAGATTACTAAAACAAGTATAACTTATAAAAGCATATAAAGCTCCTAAGCGAACAAACAAAATGGTCCTAAATTACATTATTCATACATAATATATGCATGTATATATATTTCAACATGTTTTGGAACTAAAAAAAATACGAAATAGCGGCTGGCGTCCGCCATATTTTTTTTTGAAAATTATATAGCCTATAGATAGATAGATAGGTAATACTTTATTGTTCCACCATTATTAAAATCACAAAAATACAAGAGAAAAAAAAATACAGTAAAATAGAATGAAACAATGGGCGGCCTTATCACTAAAAGTGATCTCTACCAGGCATCCTTTGGATGGAGAGGAACTATGAACTGCAAGGCGGGGTTGTTTATACAAACCAATTATAAAAGAGAAAATAAAAAAACATAACTATAAACAATAATATACGTAACAGCAAAATAATATATATATAATATTAGTATAATATATAAATATTATATTTGATAGAATCAAATATAAATAACCAACAATAATAAATAAATAAATGCAGCCGGCTAATATCAATATAAAATTCATAGGGACAAATAAAATGCTTTCAAACGATCTTTAAAGATAGGCAGAGATGGTGCATGTCTAACAGTGACCGGTAAGGCATTCCACAGACGAACAGCTTCTACTGTGAATGACTTATCGTAAAACGAACTATTCTGAGAAGGGAACATAAGAGTGAGATTTTCTGATGACCTCAAACAGTGGGAATCATTGCCGAGAAAAACAAAACGTTCCTTTAGGTAACGCGGAGAAAAAGATTTAAATAGTATATTATAAAGAAGAGACAGGATGTGCGTATTCCGACGAAGACGAATAGGAAGCCACTTGAGCTTAGAACGAAATTGAGAAACATGATCATATTTGCGCAAACCAAATATAAATCGTATACAAAAATTTTGAAGACGCTCAAGTTTATTAAGCTGGTCCTCTGTAAGATCTAAATAGCAGATGTCAGCATAATCAAGAATTGGAAGTAATAGGGATTGAGCTAGAACAATTTCAGTGGCAGTGGGTTTACACGATTCACTAAAAGGTATTAATTCCCCATCTAAATTGACACTAGGAATCGTTCTCCAGTTTACCCTTGAAATCAATCGCGAACTACCCACTATCATCGCCTTAGATTTTGCAGGATTAACTTTTAAGCCAATTTTTTTGCTCCACTCGGTTATAAGGAAAAGATAAAAAGGAAAAGCCTATGTCACTCGTAAAACTAAGAGGTATCTAACGACATATTATAAGTCACTCTCCATCACGCCATTTAGGCTATAGGCCGTGTCAAGATAGACATACATACATCTATACATAAAATAAAATTACTTGTCCTGACTGACTGACTGACTGATTCATCAACGCACAGGCCAAACCGCTGGACTAGGTCCGCTGGAAAGCTGAAATTTGGACAGTAGGGTCTTCTTATGACGAAAGCATCCACTAAGAAATGGTTTTTGAAAATTCCACTCCTAAAGGGGGTTAAATGGGGTGGAAAACAAAATAGCGGGCGTAGCCGCTGGGAATCGCTAGTACATGTATACTTACATAAATACATAACCCTCCGACTGGGGCATACGGCCAAAAAGAGTTTTTCTAAATTGGATGTCCATTTTACCTACAATTTCCAATTGCCCCTTTTTTTAGCCAATTTACTTAATAGATTTACATATACATTTACACTGGAAAGGCCGGCGTACAAATTTTGATTAATTGAGCAATTTAACAGCCAAGTA
Source organism: Furcula furcula (assembly GCA_911728495.1). Classification (NCBI taxonomy): domain Eukaryota; kingdom Metazoa; phylum Arthropoda; class Insecta; order Lepidoptera; family Notodontidae; genus Furcula; species Furcula furcula. Next base: position 10,870,616 of record OU452269.1, on the reverse strand, counting down.
CCCGCGACCATCCCACCCAGCCTACGCGTCGTTAACCTTATGTGCCTACCATTCATTAATCATAAATATTACATTTACGGATTCTGAAAAAACACCTAATTTGAATTGCAAAGTTAAGGCAATGAAAGGCTAAATGACATGGTTGACGAAAGTTCAAAAGGACCCTTCGGAGTCGCTGGACGTTCGGGGTGTGGGCCCTTTGAACGTCAATTGAGTACGGCGGCGACTCCGAGGAGGACGGCGGCGGGGTTGCGACCCCCGTCCCGTGAGTACCGTGTCAGGTTCCAGGGGGGCTACAATGCGCCCCCCGGCGGTGGGCTCAAAGGCAAAACACTGAGGGGCCCCTGGTGCAGAACCCACCGGTGAGCCCTGGGGTTCCCCCTCTCATGTGCCGATGCGACAGCCGCGGGGGTTTTAGTGGGTAAGAATCCCACATACCCCGGTCGAGCCCCACAGCTCCCGGGGATCTTTGGAAGTTTACCCCCCGGTCAAAAAAAAAATAAAAAGGGTCAAAAGGACGTGAGGAAGATGGGACTCAAGGTAGATGACGCACAAGACCGAAGTAAATGGCATCACATGATTGGGAAAGCCGACCCCCGTAACGGGAACGGGGTGAGGCTTAAGAAGAAGGGCAACAAACGGCCTAACGACTAGATGAGGAGGAATTTTGACTTTGCACTTACCTTTATGCTGTCAGCTGTCGACGCGTGATCTCGGTGCGCACTTCGCGTGTTAACATGGTTTAAATTAGAACCATCCGTCGTTGAGCGGTTAAGGAATTAAAGGTACTTAAATCCTAGATAAAAGTTAGGTCAAGGGTCCATCTAGGTCCACCGCGGTCTTTTGTGGTCGCTTTAGACTATCGAGTACGGCGGCGAGGCCAATGAAGATGGCGGTGGGATTGTGTCCCCTGTCCACCAGGTTCCCGAGGGGCTATCATCCATCCCCCGGCGGCGGGCTCAAAGGTAAGGCACTAAGGGTTACCTGGTGTAAATCCCACCGGAGAACCGAGGTCCCACGTGACAAGAGGCGGGGGTTTGAGTGGGTAAGAAAACACCCACATACCCCAGTTGACCCCTGACAGGATCCTGGGGACCTATTGAAGGTTCAGAGTACTAAAAAGGTTTCTATACATACCAGTATCTAAGCAGACGAGGCCAAGGCCTCGGCAGCAGTCCCCGTTTGTAGCACACGGGGCGCTGTAGCAGTGAGCAGGCTCATCGATGACGTCATCAATGCGGTTCCCTTCCAGAGCCTCTGCGTATACCTCTTCAGGCTCAACCTAGAAACAATCGATATTTATAACTCCTGCTAATTTGCGAAAAAAGGAAACGCTTCTGTTGACTGGCGCAGCCCAAATGGATACGAATATTTTTTATTCAAGTTAGTGACAAGAAAAACATTCGCTTAATGGTAAGCGACACGTCAGCTTACAGTCCAGGAGTAAATAGCTTTAGGCTCAATCTGAAAAGACGAGATATTTCTAACTCCTGCAAATAGAAGAGAGAGAACGCGCTTAATCAACTGGAGCAGCTCAAAAGGATCAGTTTTTTATTGATCTTGGTGATGAAACCAGCAAAACCTTCACTAGATGGTAACATGACTGCCTGTAGACAGCTGCAGCTAAACTGCCGTAACCCGAAACAATAAGCCTCTTGAGCCCGATATCACCAGCTACTGTATCCTTCACATCGGAATACGGCAATATATAAAGATCGCAGTGTGGCTGCAACGCTTTTGCAATGTGTAGGTTGGGTCATCTTGGAGTAGCATATCCTACACTAGATGACTATGTACAGATTGAAATCAAACTACTTTTACGGATTTTATCGCGGTTTATTTTTTGATTTTACTATCCCGACGATTCGAATGCTTTGCAGCACCCATGGTCAAGGGAGGACGGAGATGTTGAACGTCCTTATGTCACAATTATGCCGGTGTACCCTCAGGTCTTCTTAGTTATTATTGTTGGTCCGATCTACGCAGTAAGAGCTTACAGTATCTTGAGGCCGTGCAGTGTTTTGATTGATATTGGATTTAATTATATTTATCACAGGATCCCAAGCCGGTGGTAACACCCAACCATCTTCTCTATTGAAATTAGGATGTTTTTTGATTTCAATAGCCTCACGAATCATCCTAGGTAGGAATCGGTGTTCTTTTGCGAGGATTTGTGGTTTATCAAATCTAATATAATGGTGGGTGCGATCCTGAACGTGTTCACATACTGCAGACTTCGTACAACGTCGGTGTTTTACATCAGCTATGTGTTCTTTAACGCGAGTTTTTATTGCACGCTTTGTTTGCCCAATGTAGTACGACTAGTAGTAGTAGTGTAGTGTGTGTGTGTATGACTATGTACAGCTTCAAGCTGGCGTGATCGTGGTGTACCTTAGGGATCTCTGACACGTCAGAAACAGAGTAATGCCTAGGCATACATGATGGATCAAATTGGATCCAATAGGGTCGAAGTGCGTTCCGGTCGTTACCGGGCCTAACTCATGGACAAAAAGATAGATATGGCAGGATAGAAACATCGCGGTGACCATGGGTACTGTTAAAGTGGACATGTCGGGTAAAAATAAACCCCTTAAGTATAAAAGTAGTTTCATTTCAGATTGACATTTCCACAAAAGGTACCAAATTACACACGCCCCAATAAACTTAACGTAATCCGAGACCCTCTATAAATACAAATTAATAGGATCAACGCGTTAAAGGTCGGATCTGCCCACACGTAGGTGCTATCACCCGTTAAATGGCAGATTTATACGCCTAACTCGTTACGGAATTACGCGGCGTAATTCTATCGTAATTCTGCGTTAATCTGTATGGCGTTGTAATAGAACAGATAGAAACTAGAAGGTGTTTTTTTTTCTAGATAGATCTCTAGAAAAAAAACACCTTCTTTCTTTTTTTCTAGATCTTTCGACAATTGAAACAATTCTTACTATAAAACAACGGGGGATGCTGACTGGGAATAATAGTAATTCTAATTAGTCAAATATTTTTCGTGTCAAATATTTGTTGATATTCTCGTCAGTTAGAATTTATTATTTTAGTATTTTTTATTTATTTAACAAATAAATAAAAATTGCCAAAGATATAGAGCGTCTAAGTTCAGGAGTGGGGGCTTTGACGTTACGCCTCTGTAATAATTGTATACCGTCGTGACGTCACGGGACATTTCAAAGCACTATACCTTCATCATTTTTTGTTTAATCGACAAAAGAAAAAATACGTGTCCAATATTTTTTGATATTCTAACTGACAGCCTAAAAAATTTTTTTTTAGTCGTCTAGCCTATTTTACACTAAATACAATCCCGTGGGGTGTCTCGGTAAGAATAGCAACCACCTACCTCCTCCCGTGGAGTGTCCGTAAGAGGCGACTAAGGGAAAACAAGAAGACGGGCAGCAGCGTCTTTCTATTGGATTATTTACCACTACGATACCTAACCCACCTGCCAAGCGTGGGGATGATAACCGACCTTGGTTCAGCAGTGGAAGTCTTTGGGCTGCTTATGATGATGACAATGGTGCTGGTTTTTACACATAACAAACTGGTTAAGCACCTGACTAAGGTAAGCGTTGTTGTCATCGAGTACGGCAGTGACTCCGAGCAGGACGGAGGCGAGATTGCGACCCCAGTCCCCATGAACATCGTGACAGGTTCCCGGGTGAATATTACGGGGTACCTACTTAAACTACCGCGGCTGTCGCATTGGCATATTGGAGGGGGGATCAGTGATCTCAAGGGGGTTCTGCACCAGGTACCTTTCAGTGGCTCTAGACCCACCATCGTTGGCGCATTGCAGCCCCTCGGGAACCTTTCCAACTCACAACCCCGCCGCCATCCTCCTCGGAGTCGCCGCCGTACTTAATGGACATCTAGGGCTCAAATCTCAAATGTCCAGAAACATGACGGACAGACCTTGTTTTAACTAACTGAGGGTTCCTACCTGTCCATACGGGTAATGTCGGTAAGGAGTCTTCCCGTAGCCAAGGTTAGCCAGCATGTCCGAGCTGAACCGGTTGAACAGTCCACCCCACGCGTGGGCTCCAGCCCCGCACATGAAGAGCACCACAGTCACAAGCATTGTAGAACTGTTGACAAGAAAATAAATGCTATTGGGCTTAATTTTCCTTTATATACATACTTATAGTACTTTATTTTTTCTAAAATATACCTTCACATAAGTATATATAACATATAATATCCAGACAGAAGACAAACGTATCACTTACCATCACGATTGTGGTCAAGCGTAAAACCATTAATAATAAAAAATAACCGGTCAAGTGCGAGTCGGACTCACGCCCCGAAAGTTCCATACCATCCTTGGACGTATTAAAGTAATTTTACTCAAAAAAAAACCTCAAAAATAGTTTATTTCAAATAGGCTTAACGCTAGCACTTTTGAAAGGTCATGTATTTTTTTTAAAAAAAGCTACCACCGGATCACAACGTGGCCTCAACTGAGAAGATCCGGCAAGAAACTCAGCGGGCTTGTCATTTTATCACATTTTTTTTTAAACAGTGTGTCATGTTACAACTAGATCAGAGCGACAATGTGTCTTGCCGTTCAAAAGATCAAATAATACAGAAAAAAAAATACGACGAAAGTAGGTACAACAAACTAAAAAGCCAAAGGGATAGTAGTCGGACCAGACCCCCAAGCAGCACCCGCGCACGAGTTGACTCGACTCGCTTACTATTCATGTAACACCGTTTTTTTGTCGAGATTTTTTTAGGATTACTAAAAAAGTGTACCTACTACTTACAAAGATCGTTTTATTTTTCCTGTAAAATATAGATGATAGACACTTACGTATACCCATAATTATTTCAGATTTTTCCCTCGATAAACTTCGGAGATAAGCGGTATTTTTTTTACATTTTTGATATTCAGCCAAAAACTTCGTGACATAAACCAAAATAAAAATCTGTTTTGAGATGTGCGAATGAAGCCCTTCCATATGATACCCCACTCGATATACTAGTCTCACTTTGAAATTTTGACGACCCGTTTCGACCCCCATTATAAAAAAAGTAAAACACAAAATATAATTTTTTTATTTGCGATGAAGTTGGGTAAGTAAGATCTAAAACGATTCCAAGTTTCAAATCGATAATCAGTGGTTCCTGAAATATAGGTGTGACAGACAGACAGACGAAGTCAGACCACCAAGGGTGTTTTATCTATATAAGTATGTATTTACAAAAAAAAAAGTATATAATGTATTAGTATCAGTTGTCTGGTTTCCATAGTACAGAAAGAAAGAAAAAGAAAGAAAAATAAATTTATTCAACGACAAAAAAAATCTTAAAATAAACGAAAGTATAAAAAAAATAACTAAAAACTACAGGCTCTGCCTAGTTTAGGATCAGATGACCGTGTGTGAATTGTCCCAGGATATTACATATTATTATTACCATAAGGGTTCCTTTTTTTCCTTTTAGGTATTACGGATAAACGGCTGCACTGTCGCTCGTCACCCAGGATATTCCCTGGGTGACGAGTGCAGCCGTTTATTGGCGGCTGTGTAGCTTACCATCAGGCGAACGTCTTATTTATCTCCTTACTAGGCTCAAAAAGTATAATTGGTTATACCGTTGCCGCCCCAGCACTCCCGCGACATAGACTAATGAAACAGTAAGGTAATTTGCTTAAATTTAAACGGTAGGTAAATTTGTCCCTAGAGGATACTCGTATTAGGAAAAAATACTCTTAATTAAAGAAAAAAAAATTGAGTTTATTTTCACGAATTTTGTTGGCCGTATGGTGTAGCAGTTACACACCGTGGCTGCTAACCACAAGGCTGTAGGTTCGATTTTCATTGCATGTCTCTTTGGGATTAAATGGCCATTTGTGGATTTTTCAGAAATATTTTTTTTTTAATAATATTCTAGGACCTAGTTTGGGATAAGATGACCGTGTGTACTGTGTGTGTAATACACACGGTCATCCGATCCCAAACTATGCACAGGCTGGAAACCAGACAATTGATACAAATACTTATTCACTTTTTTGTGTAATACATAGATAAATATCACCCAGACACTTGGAGGGAATCGAACCCACGACCTACTGGGTAGCAGCCAGAGCGTCTAACCCCGAGATCAACAGGTCCATCGATTTATTATTATAACAAAAAAAATGAGGATGGGAGAGGATTATCCTTTTATGCTTTTATTTTTTTTGCTTTTATTTTTTTATTTTTTTTTTTAAAGAAAGGACGGGCATTTACTTTTATTTAAACATACATAATACGTATATCTACTTGTCTAGGTACTGTGTAATATTCGCGTAAATATCAGAAATATTGTTCATTGATATTTGGTTCGTATTAACATCCAACAGGCCACCCCCTGGCTTAAAATGATTCTAAATGATCGTATATCGGTAGGTATAATTACTTAAAGTGAAATAGATACCTAATATCCAGACGCAGTGTGGGAATGGAACCCATTACCTATTGGATAGCACTAGAACAACGTCCTAAATGTAACCAAAATTAAATTTAAAAAAAATGGCCGAGACTGATTATATAAATATGCACATTAGAAGCTTTTATATATTAGGTAAGAAATGTATCTACGCGACATGAATGATTTGTAATATCTGTGTAATGTCTTTGAAGTTGGTTTTATCAATGTACTTACCGGGTCATGGTGATGTCTGTTTTCCGGGAACGTCTGCGTTCGACTGACGATCTATACTCACTGTGGGTGTCCCAGTGCGCATGAATGGGGATGAAACGATGCCACGTTCACAATGGAGAAAAAATCTCTGCAACTTTTTTTCTTTAAGGATGATAGCTTACTTTATGTATCAAGACAATGTTTAAAAAAAGTGAAATAAATACAAGCCCGCTGAGTTTCTTGCCGGATCTTCTCAGTTGAGGCCGCGTTGTGATCCGGTGGTAGCTTTTAAACAATTCCAAAACTGCTAGCGTTAAGCCTATTTGAAATAAATATTTTTGACTTGACTTTGACTTGAATATGCACGGAATTTCTTTGCACGAATTTGGAATGATCCTCCGGAGAACTAAGGTCACCGTCATATTTCTCAGAATCTGCAAGTTGAAGTGACAATGGGCATGCCATATACTTCGAAGAATTGATAACAGATGGGGAAGAAAGGCTCTCGAGTGGCAACTACAAACCGTAAGACAGTGGACAGACGACATTGGATGCAAATAGCCAATTGTCGTTCATTGTCGTGTTCGTAGCAGTGGACGTCTACTTGCTAATGATAATAACATTTTAGTGCAATTTTTTTTTGTTCATTCACCTCATGTTACGCGTTGGTAAATCTTGAGTTCAGTAATTTTAACAGCTCCATACCGAAACACAGCACATTGCTACTTGGCGGGTGAATATCACTACGATGATAATCGGGGTGCCTATCAGGGACGTTTAAGGTGTGGACTTTAGATGTGCATCGAGTACAGCGGTGACTCGAAGGAGGATGGTGGCTGGTTTGCGACCCATGGGAGCACCGCAATAGGTTCCCGCAGGTTATAATGCCCAGACAGCACAAAGGCTAAGAAAAACCCTCTCATATGCCGATGTAATAGCCACAGGAATTTTAGTGGGTAATAATACCACATAAAGCAGTAAACCCCTATCAGCGTCCCCGGGTACCAACTGCAGGTTTACCCCACCAGAACAAAGAAAAAAAAAAGAGCCCTAGAGTATTGCGATTTTTCAGTCGCAAGTGTATTGCATTTTTTTCTGTCGCATTATACATTATGGACATAATAAACGCACCTTTATTTACCCGAAATCGTCACTCCACCGGCAATCGAATATATAGAGCTTTTTTTAATGGATCCAAGGACTGAATTACGTCGTGACGTCAGAGCTTTATATACAGTGGGTTGCTTTGCGAGTCTATATACAGTACGTTTGTGTGTGAGCAAAGAGATTAAATATATAAGCCATAGAAGCGAAATTTGGTGTCATACTCTGCAGCAGAGCAGATTGGTATTTAATGTGGTGACATTAAATACCAATCAATTATATCTTAAAATGATGTACGTTGAACGTACATAATGTACGTATACCGATTACCTATGTACGTATGCTAGTTTACGAAATAATTCACGTTGTTTGTGGCTCTGCTGGGGAGCGTACTCTGCAGCACAGCCACGTTGTACAGGCATTCAGAAAGGCTAAATCTGATTGTTTTTTGATAAAAACTGATATACGCGTGTTGTACAATGCGTACGTGTTGAAAAATATCATTATTAGGTAGTGGTAGTGCACTGCATTGCCGCTCGTCACACGATACGTTAGTTATTAAGTCTCTTGAGCCCGGTGATTTCACCAACTACAGTGCCCATGACCTATGGGTCGTCCGGGCAAGAATAGCACTCTTCGATCTCCTCCCTTTAGGTGTCCGTAAGGGAAAACAAGAAGACGGGCAGTCTTTCTATTAGATTACCTACCTATACTGCGATCCCCAAGACGACTGCCAATCGTGGGGATTATGGCAACCCCTCCCTTCTAAGGGGGAGGCGGTTTTAGTAGTGGGAGTATTTTAGCTGCTGATGATGTCGATGACAGTGCCCTTCACGCCGGAACACAGCAATGTTTACACACTGCTGCTTGGCGGAAAAATATCTGACACTGCGGTGGTACCTTCCTGGACGGTTCGGTGCTCAAGGAACCTACCACCACTACTACTTACTAGAAAATAAGTTAAAAGTAGCTAACCTTCCAGCGGTCTCTAAGCTGCGTTACAAACAAATGTCATATTTTATTTCCAGGGTGACATGCACAGGTGTGCAGCAAAATGCACAGTTGCATAGATAATTGCACCGGCCCACTAAACCTACCTGGACGGTTCCTTGCACAGTTAGCTACCACCTAGAGTAGGTGAAGGAGGTTTTTTTTATACTACCAAGGTGGCAAGCAAGCATGCGGCCCGCCTGATGGTAAGCAGTCACCGCAGCCTATAGACGCTAGCAATAACCTGAAGAATTACTAACGCGTTGCCGACCCTTAAGACATTAGATATTAAATCTTTGTATTCGGTAATTTCACCAGCTACAGTGCTCTTCGGCATTGATTGTACACTGATGCTTGGCGGCAGAATACCTGACACTGTGGTGGTACCTGCCTGGACGGTTCCTTGCATAAGAGACCTACCATCTAGAGTAGGGGGAGGAGAAGGACGAGGTAGCTACACTGCAGTGTTAATATTCCGGTACCTAGCGTGTTAACATCACCGTACTCTTCACATCACAAGGGCATTAATGTAGGAGAAATTACAGGGCTCCAGAGAATAAATACCTAACTTCACAGGTGATGCAACTAACAATGGGCTACGTGTCGCTTACCATTATCTACAGAAAAATTTAAATACTACACTTATTACAAGACTAGATGTGGGTCAGCTAGTTTTGTAGCAGTGTTTCAATAATATACCTACATTCGCATATAATACAAAACCTCCTTCTTTAAAGTCGGTTAATAACTTGGACCCACTTTGTACTTGCCCTCCGAAGCACGGAGACGGCAGATGGCGTTAAACGGTCACCCATCTATTTAATGACCTTACCTAACGTTGCTTACCCTGATCGATTTCCAAACATTGCTAACAACTGTCTATAACTGTTCCCTTACAAATATTTATTATAATTAGAATACCTGTAACTGGCATACTTATACGACCAAAGTTTCTCTTTCATGATATAATGTAATATAGATATTTATGCTGTTGGTATTTCTAATTATAAATAAATAATGAAAAATTGTTAAAATTGGAGCAAGCGTATAACCAAGTACACATTTTGAATTTAGTCCCCTCTCCCAAGGGAACCGTGCCGAATATCGGGATACAAAGTATCCTATGTCCTACCTCGGAGTATTAACTCAAATTATGCCAAGTTTCGTTTCAATCCATCCAGTAGTTTCGGCATGCTGCGCAGCCGAGATAAAGACAGACAGACAGACAAACAAAAATAAAAAAAAATACATTTTTGGCATTAGTATCCGTTATAGAATGCCCTCCGTTATAGAGTTATAGAAGAATAGAACATAATTTTCAAAATATCTTCAATGTACAGAATTGGACCTGTTACAGTTTTATTATAAGTATAGATATAGAAGATAGATAAACAAACAATAACAAAAAATAATTTATTTACAAAGGTAATCTAACAAAAATCTAAATAAGATATAATGTTGTATTTTACTTACGCGAATATTACACAATCAAACTACATTTACGGATTTTATCGCGGTATTTTAGATTTTACTATCCCGACGTTTGGAATGCTTTGCAGCACCCATGGTCGCGAGATGACTGAGATGTTGAACGTCCTTATTATATTTATCACAGGATCCCAAGCCGGTGGTAACACCCAACGATCTTCTCTATAGAACTTAAATCAAAAACCAAGCAAAACACTGCACGGCCTCAAGATACTGTAAGCTCTTACTGCGTAGATCGGACCAACAATAATAACTAAGAAGACCTGAGGGTACACCGGCATAATTGTGACACAAGGATTAAGGACGTTCAACTTCTCAGTCCTGCCGTGACCATGGGTGCTGCAAAGCATTCGAAACGTCGTGATAGTAAAATCTAATATAAACCGCGATTAAATCCGTAAAAGTAGTTTGATTTCAATAAAATATTTATTATAATAAAAATAACAAAACAATAATTTATTTACTACAAAAAATCTAATTTAATTAAATTTACATCACAATAACAGACTTAGTAGAGCTTCTACTAGCATCACTACTATTTGTAGTAGACCAGGTAACAGACCACCACCGATTCCAATCAGCACATCCTCTGCCAAATCGCCAACAGTCGATATAAGGGTTGTCAACAACCCTTGTAGATTAACCACTCCAGTGCTAGGAGTGCTCGGATTCGCTCCTATAGCGTACTCAGGTAGCCCTCTTAAGAAATTCACAATCGCCAATGCTTGGGAATATAATTTTAATAAGGATGTCTCTAACGCCCCCAAGTCCACTGGTATCAAACAGCTTATGTTCGCTGGTAGTGTGTCGAATATTGATAATAGTGATAGTAGTAGATTGTAAACATTGTTCAGCAGTGGTAGAAGGATGTTAACTAGTGGGTACACCGCTGGTAGTTGGACGTTTGTGGCTGTCACTGGCTGTAAAGGATGGAAAAAATGTTATTTTTAGGTGACTAACTGCCGCACTCACAGACATCAATTAACTTTAATCGCAATTAAGTCATTTTTTGTAATCTATTTATTTCGACTCTCCGAGTCTCTTATGATATATCTTTTAGTATTAATTAAGAGATTATTAATATATTTACTCACTATCCGCGTATGAAGTATTATTTGGCTTCTAAAGTCGAAATAATCCATTTACAAAATATGACTTAATCACAATTAACTATAATTGACATTTGTAGGTTGTAGGTGCGGCAGTAAATAAGTATAAATTATAAAAGCATAAAATGGTCCTTAATTACATTACATACATAATACGTATACATATATATTTCAACTCGTCTAGTTAACACCTTCATTTGATATCCATGTTGATGTTTTTGGAACTACAAAAATATAAAATGGCGGCTGACGGCCCCCATTTTATTGGAATAATATAATATTATAGCCTATGTCACACGCACAACTAAGACGAATCGAACGACATATTATAAGTCACTGACCATCACGGCGTTTAGGCTGTAGGGCGTGCCAAAGAAATAGTCATACATACATACAAACTTACATACATACATACAAACTTACATACATACATACATACTCACAAAAAACACAACTCTCCGCCAGGGGGCGTTAGGGGCAAAAATAATTATATCTGAGTGGAGGAAATGACCCATGAGATGTCTGGGTACGAATACCACCCTCCCATCTACTCCCTTTGGGTGTCCGTAAGATACGACTAAGGGAAAACAAGAATACGGGCAGCAGCGTCTTTCTATTGGATTACCTACCACCTATACTGCGAATACTGCGATTCCCAAGACGCCTGCCAAGCGTCGGGACTTATTCTTTATGACGCGGGGGAAATCTTCCTAAGATCCCCGGGAGCTGTGGGGCTCGACCGGGGTATGTGGGATTCTTACCCACTAAAACCCCCGCGGCTGTCGCATCGGCACTTGAGAGGGGGACCCCAGGGCTCTCCGGTGGGATCTGCACCAGGGGCCCCTCAGTGCCTTGCCTTTGAGCCCGCCGCCGGAGGGCGCATTGTAGCCCCCCGGGAACCAGTCACGGTGCTCACGGGGACAGTACACACACGTATGTGTGTATGCATGTATGTTCCTTAACGAATTACTCAGAAACTGTAAATCTGAATGCGACAATTGTTTTTCAAAAATTTCGCTGTGTTACGTACGTATAATAATACTAAAATTAGTATATTTTTATTTTACATGTTTGAAATACGGAAGTTTATTTGTTGAAATATTCATTAAAAATAATAATTATCATTACTTACCACTATGTATAATATTGCAAGAACAGAAAATAAAATTATACAAAATTTAAACATTTTGCTTCTAAATATAAATATTCTTAAAATACGTTCACCCGTTCCTTAATTGGCATTTAAAATAGATTTAACATTTTAATAATAACAGTTTTTATATAATCGATTGTTACGAAATTATATATAAACGATAATTATTATCAATACAATCGGTTATTAGATAGTAAGTACTATATTTGCATAATGGATAGAGCTATTTGCATAATATATTACACAAATATATAATATACGGGGTGTAAGGGGCATCGTACCGAAAATCGATACCAGGGATCCAGTACATGATTCTGAACATTCTAGTGTTGAATTTTTTCATCGGCTTTTTTATGTATTTCCAAAAAAAAATGCCGCTTTTTTTAATAAAATTAGGATAACATAATTATTGGTATAATAATAAAGCCTAATTTCAATTTAAAAACAATAAATTACTTATTTAATTACTTTTTATTTTTAATTAATTTTTTTTTTCATTCTTCATCTTCTTTTATTCTTTTTAGTCCAACTACCCCAGCATATCTCAAAGCACGCTTCCAGTTCCTTCACGAGACGCATTCGCGAGCTCTAAGGTCATCAGAAAACCTTAAATTAAATATGCCTTCTCATTCTACAAATTTTTATGGAAAATCTTTTTCTGTACAGGATGTGCGCTTATGGAATGACTTACCAATCTCGATAAGGCAAGCCAAATCCCCACATATATTTAAAAATCTTTTGAAAACCTACTATCTTTCTTTATAGTCATTGTTTTTTGCTTTTTAATTGCTGTCTTTATTGTTATTGTTTTTATTATTATTATATATTTTACTATAATTATATTGCTATTTATTATTATATTTAGGTCCTTATATATTTTGTAGTACATAGTGTACGTATAAATTTAAGATATATATAAATATGTATTGATTATATTGGTTTTAATATTGGTATATATAATTTATAGCTATGTTTTTCTGTTATATTCTCTTTACTTTATTTCTTTCTTTTTTGTTTTCTAAGTATCATAATTGTTGCACTAGCTAACTACCCCACTTTTATGTTTCATTCTATCTTTTTTCCATCCCAAGGTTGTCTGGAAGAAATTGCGAATAGCGATAAGGCCGCCCTTTGTACATATTTCAGTTTTTAAGTGTTTTTATGTGCTTTATTTTATGTGTAGGTGAGTTTGTGTACAATAAAGAGTATATCTATATATCTATCTATCTATTTGTGCTAAATTAGCAATCATCAGCAGCTGAAAAGTCCTCTCCCTTAGAAGGGACGGGTTGCCATAATCTCCACGCTTGGCAGGCGGCTTGATTGAAATTAGCAATAACATTTGATTAATAATTAGATAATAATATTTGTTCATTTATATTACACGTTGTACTAAAAAATTCTAGACGGAAAATAGTAACATTCAGCCTGTTGATGTGTTCAAGTTAAATGTGAATATTCAAGTTTGCACTTCTGTCGGCATTCCCGGGTTGCAACCCGTTGTTTTTTTTTTTTTAATAAATCCAATGCAATCAAGCACAGATTACCTTATTAACTTAAAAAATAAGCATTTTCAAAATCTCACCGGAGAGTTTTGGTAGAGAAAATTCTCACGACATCTCACAAAAGGGAGAGTTGAATAATCGAAAAAACCACCTCACGTAATGGATGCTGCCTTACTTATTTCATCATTATATATAATCATATAATAATAATAAATAAAAAAACCTTCTTTATTCCTTAAATTGCATGCATTTTACAAAAGATACAAAATATAATATATTTTTTTTATTTAAGGACCTCTCACCGAGTAAAGGCCTCCTCCATATTTTTCCAGGCGTCTCTATCCCTTGCCTTGACAATCCAGTCGTTCCCAGCCACTCTGTTTATCTCGTCTATCCATCTTTCTTTGGGTCTTCCCCTATTCCTTTTATTTGATGGTCCGGCCCAGGTTGTTCCTTTTTTCGCCCATTTGTCGTTTTCCATACGTGCTACGTGTCCGGCCCATTTCCACTTTGTTTTCTTACAATATTCCAAAGCATCAATGACATTCGTTTTTTTTTCTTATTTCTGTATTTCTGACCCTGTCTTTTCTTTTTAAGTTCATAATACTTCGTTCCATCGATCTTTGAAAATTCTTATTTCATCATTAAATATAATCATATAATAATGCTTAATAATTTTAATGTCAACATGCAAAATGATATACTTAATATGAACTTGAAACGTGATTCAAAAATGCATGATTCGCAAATACAGAAATGTTTACATTGTAAGTACATACATATTTATACTGAACATAGCGCGACGGATCAACAGGTGTACGTCTGTAAGTATTTATCTCGAAACTGAGTGCTAGTTATACTTTTTAGGGTTCCGTAACTAAAAGGTAAAAACGGAATCCCTAAGGTGTCTGTTAATAATCATGCAAAATTCAAATTGATAACATATCAAGGTAACCGATTTGAATTTTGCAATAAAAAGGCATTTTTTTTTTTTCGAAATCAAAATTCCCACTTGAGAGATATCTTGGTATCATATATCATATCTGAGATCTGAAAAGTAAAAATTACATTAATACCATAGATTTAGGATTTTTTTTCACTACGTTCAAGTCAAGAGCATTTAATTTAATATTACAAAAGAATAAAGCTTTATTTCTAAGTAGGTATAGCATACTCCAAAAAATCAAAAAATCTAGACTACGATTTATCGATGGATCGTTGTGTAAACAATACGACAGTTTAATCAACGAAGTTTTCTTTTTTAAGTAATGCAGACAATTAACTATTTCGTTATATCACGATAACCACTAACAGATAATAATAATTATTGAAAAGTCTTTATTACTTAATAATAATTACATGTAACAATATGCAGATAGCAGGTGTCTATAAAACACTATCGATAAATACAATAAAAATCATTATTTATTTGTTAATTTTAAGTATTTGACGTTTTAAAAAATGCGTTCGTTTTTAATTGTCTGCGGAATTTTTGGCGCGTTTTTGGTTAGTATTAGAGGTTATTTTCAATAAATTTTAATAAGAAAAGCAAGACGTTAGCCTTAAAGACTACTGCCTATAGACAGCTGCATTGCACAGCCGCTGGTCACTAGACACTAATGTCTAATAACTAATTATTAAATCTCTTGTGTCCGGTACTTTCACCAGCTACGATGTCCTTTACATTGGAATACAGTAATGTTTATAAATTGCTTTTTGGTGGTAGAATATCTATCACTATGGTGGTACCTTACCTTACTTTTTTGTGGCAAACCTCTGGGCACTCCGTTTGGATCTCACCAAAATCTCTCCAATGCCGGAAGCTCGCTAGAGCAAGTCCTGACTGTGTGGCGATACACACCAACAAACAAAAAAGGCCCTTTTCAGGGCCGCAAATGGTTCCCAACGAGTCGTGTGACTCTTCTTTTAACAGTTTCCTTTGGCATGATCGTTATTATTAGATGGTGTTGGTACATATCTAGAGTCTTTGCTTTTTGGGATTCCCTCCTAAAAACTTAAAAAAGCAACCCTTAAGGTTGCGGCTTTGTCTATCCGTCTGTCACAGCCATCGATTTATTATATAAACTAGATAAACATTCACTAACAAAATGACACCTAAAATGTGGTCGCGGAGGTTCCAAACTTATCTGTGCTGGTGGCGGAAACGTGAACTAACGGTTTTATTATGATAATGACGTGTAGTTTGACAGTTTCATATAGACAGTAGCGACACTTCTATCGGAAAAAATAAATTTGAATGGTTGTGGCTTGTAAAGAAATAGCGACACAAGGGCGCTATTTCTGTCTATCACTTTTTGAACCGTGACACCACATCTAGTTTATATATTATATCGATGACTCGAAAGGTGGATCGAAATTTCAATGCTTCATTATCATTAGCTAAAAGACGTCCACTGCTGAACAAAGGCCTCTCCCTTAGAAGGAAGGGGTTGCCATAATCCCCACGCTAAGCAGGCGTCTTGGGGATCGCAGGGAATTGTTAGAAATCCAATAGAAAGACGCTGCTGCTCTTAGTCGCCTCTTACGACACCCAACGAGAGGAGATGGATTCATACCCGGATTATAAACAAAATTTATTTTTACGGTTCAGTATTTTGCTTCCTACAGTGGTAAACAAGTAAATAATAAACCTACATAGTTTACCTACATACCAAAAAATGTAAAAAATTCGTACCTTCTTTTTTGAAAATACCTGTATCTATCAAAGGAACTGCTACTATATTTCATAATATTTTTCCTGTTCCAGGTCCAAGATACAGCAGCGATGATACCAGCTTACTCAGTATCAGCTCTAAGGCTCGCCTTCGACGAGATATCAACAGTACTACCCGTCGCAAATCAACTAGCATGCCTCCTTCTCCCCTTCCTAATAAACCTTATCAACAATCTTAACAACTTATCAAATATTGTACAAAACTTAACACCGGCTTTGTTGCCATACTTTGGTTGTACACTACCGTTGTTGTACGCCACATTGACTGATTTAGCGTCTGTATTGTTCTTATATATTAGTGTATTAATATCATTGTTTAGGTCTAATGTTTTAGCAGCTCCAGGTCTGTTGTTAGGGCTAGTGGCTCAAGTGTTGAATTTAGTGCTAAATCTGCTTTCGGGTCTGACAGATGGAAGCGGGTTGTTGAGTAGTCTTATAAAGTTGATAACGAGTGTTGTTGTTGAGGTGGAGAAGTTGTTGTTATAAGTTGTTTTATTAAATTATATTGTATATTTTTTAAGTAAATATCCCCTTGTTTTTTTTTATAATTAATTTAAGTATATTACAAAATTTATAAAAAGTTACCTGCTATTAGTTTTACGCCTTTAATGCTAATTGATGTTTTATAGATGGAGGTAAGACCATTTATATTAGAATTATTACGTTGACTAAAAATTAAATTTAAAGTCACTTTTTAGCCGTCAAAGTCAAAAATATTTATTTGAAATAGGCTTAACGCTAGCACTTTTGAATGGTCATTTTTTTAAAGCTACCACCTGATCACAACGCGGCCTCAACATTACACAAAGTTGTTGTTCAAAGTCAAAGTCAAAATCATTTATTTCAGCTAGAGCTTTTGAACGGTAATTTTTTTTAAGCTATTTAAAAAAAAAGTTGACCGTTTAAAAGTCACAACCACCGGATCACAACGCGGCCTCAACTGAGAAGATCCGGCAAGAAACTCAGCGGGCTTATCATTTTTTCATTTTAATTTTTTTCCCGCTCCCCGCGGAATTTCTACCCGCGACCCCGCCACGGAGTTCACTTCACCCACCTATAAGTAAGTCGTGGATGATAACGACCTATCTTACTAACGCTCAAAGCAAGTTGTAGTCATTGTTCAGTCAACAATCATGGTAAGCAACGTCAGGCAAGGTCAGTAAATAGATGGGTGACCGTTTAGTGGAATTTGAGCTGAGCGTCTCCGTGCATGAAAATTCGGTCCGCAGTTGTTAACCAAGTCTGAGGCTTAGGCCTCAGACTTGGTTAACAACAACTTAGGGCAGCTTGAACTACACTGACATTAATCTATACTTATAATAAAACTGTAACAGGTCCAATTCTGTACATTGAAGATCTTTTGAAAATTTTATTTGGAGGGCATTCTATAACCGATACTGAGGCCGAAAATGTAATTTTTAAAATTTTTGTCTGTCTGTCTGTCTGTCTGTATCACGGCTGAGCATCACGTCGAAACTACTGAATGGATTCAAATGAAACTTGGCATGATTTGAGATCTTACTACGAGGTAGGACATAGGATACTTTTTATCCCGTAATCTAGCACGGTTCTTTTGGGAGAGGGGATTAAAGTCAAAATGGGTACTTGGTTATACGCTTGGTCCGATTTCATCAATTTTTCTTTATAATATAATAAATATTAGTAAGGGAACACTCATAGAGAGTTGTTATCAAGGTTTTGTAATCGATCGGGTTAAGCAACGTTAGCTAAGGTCATTAAATAGATGGGTGACCGTTTAACGCCATTTGAACTAAATGGGTCCGTGCTTCGGAGAGCAAGTAAAAAGTGGGTCCCAGTTTTTAACCGACTATAAAAAAGGGGGTTATGTATTCGATGCGAATGTCTGTTATTAAAAGTTTAGTTAACGTAAAAATATCGCAGGCGGAGCTGCGTGGGTCAGCTAGTCTATGATATAAAGACTTGCGGACAAGCGGTAACAGCTCAGTGGGTGAGCGCTTGCCTTGGAAACAAGGTGCGCAGGTTCGAACCCCGGCTCGCACCTCTGATTTCTTCAATGAATCATGTGCGAATCATCTTTGTGCGATTGTTACTAGCTTTCGGTGAAGGAAAACATCGTGAGGAAACCTGCATGTCTGAGAAAGCCTAACTAGCTTTCGAATGACGTGTGAAGTCCACCAACTCGCACTGGGCCAGCGTGGTGGACTATGGCCTAAGCCCCCTCATCATGTGGGGAGGCGCGTGCCCAGCAGTGGGACATAAACAAAGGCTGGTATTATATAAAGACTTGGTGACCTCCCTAGCCCGTAAGGTGTCCGGGCAAGAATAGCGCATTGGCCCGCCCCGGACGCACCGCACGCAAGGCACGCATCGGAAAATGACAGCGCGGATAATGGACGCAGTTCTATGTAAAATCATAGAAAGCAAACTAAAATCCGTTGCGTGCCGTGCGTGCGGTGCGTCCGGCGCGTGCCAATGGACGCGTACCTTTAATGTTTTTGGAAGTAAAAAATACATATGGCGACTGACAGCCGCCATATTAAATTATTTTCACTAAGACGAAGTGCTAAAAATAAGTATAATTATGTGTTATTATTATATATAAGTACGTTTTTTTTTTAATATGCACTTGTTTCCATTTTGTTTCCTTTCTTTTTTTTTCTTATTAGTGGCCTGCTGGGAGAAAACCCATATTGGGTTAAGCACGCCATTGTATCTACATATGTTTTGTATTATAAAACTCTCTATGTTTCTAGTGTGTACAGAATAAATAAATAAATATATGTCACTCCCACAACTGAGATGACTCTAAAGAGATATCTTAAGTCAAAATCCATCAAGCCGTTTAGTAGGCTGTAGACCGTGCCAAAGAAATAGACATACATACTGTCGAAAAACATAACCCTCCTTCTGGGGCAGTCGGGCAACAAACAGGTGGATCCCACTGTGTGAGATGTTCTGTCGGAAAGCAGCAGTGTTCCGGCGTGAAGGGCACTTTAGCTGGTGATGTTACTGGACACGTGAGACTTAATATCTAATGTCTCTGGTACGAGACGAGCAGCACTGGAATGCAGCTATCCATAGTCCAGCGTGTCTCTTACCTTCAGGCAAACGATTTGCTTGACTTGTCACTAGGTTAAATAAAAATAGAGTTCATTTTTGCTGCAAAAACTACGGGACATAAACCAAAATAAAAATCTGTTTTGATATATGCAAATGAAGCCCTTTCATATGATACCCGACTCGATATAGTAGTCTCACTTTGATATTTCACAGCATTAAAAACTGAATTCTGGTAGGCAAAATTCGAAAATTGGAAAAAAAATATCTTCATTACTTTAACGGTTTTTTTTAAATCAAATTAGTCGTTGAAAATCAGGTGGGCTACCTACCGGTTACGTTTGATCGATTATGTACGGGACACCCTGTATATAGGTGTGTCAGACAGACCCGCGGTGTGTCCGGGTAAGACTAGCACCCCCCCATCTCCTCTTGTTGGGTGTACGTAAGAGGCGACTAAGGGGAAACAAGAAGACGGATAGTAGCGTCTTTGTATTGGATTACCTACAACGTTTTTTTTTTAATACTACCAAGGTGGCAAGCAAGCGCACGGCCCGCCTGATGGTAAGCAAGCAGAATAATATAATACAGGGTGTAAGGCGAAAAAAAATTTATAAGACGTCAAATAATGTCCGTTACAACATTACAGTAACCATTTATATGGTAAATGACAAATGACTAACTAATTAATTTTTGAGCATGTAATGAATATATGCGGAACAATGTTTATTTTTCAAATTTCATTGCTAATTTTCTAAAATAATAATAGTTAATTGCCTATGCACTGTTTTTGTGAATAAAGCATAAATAAATAAATAAAAATAAAATAAAAACACAAATAATTAATTAATTATTTGTGTTTTTATTTATTAATTAATTGTTTTTACATTAAAATTAGGCTTTATTATTAGACGAATAATGATGTTATACTAATTTTATTTAAAAAAAAGTGAATTTTTTTTGGAAGTTCATGAAAAAGGCGATGAAAAATTCCAACACTAGGATGTTCAGAATCGTGTTCTGGATCCCTGGTATCGGTTTTCGGTACGATGTCCCTTACACCCGTTATATCCTGGGACAATTCACACACCGTCATCTGATCCCAAACTAGGCAGAGCCTGTACTATGGAAACCAGACAACTGATACTAATACATATATACTTTATTTTTGGAAATACATACTTAAATAGATAAAACACCCAGACACTTGGTGGGAATCGAACCCACGATCTGTTGGGTAGCAGACAGGGTCACTAACCACTTGACCAACGGGCCCGTCGAAGAAGAAGAATTACTAGCGCGTTGCTGACCCTGACATTAGATATTAAGTCTTTGCGTCTGGTAATTTCACCAGCTACAGTGCCGTTCACGCCGGAACACAGCAATGCTTACACACTGCTGCTTGGCGGCAGAATATCTGACACTGCGGTTGTACCTACCTACCTACCTACCTAGCAAGATACCTAGATAGATAGATAGTACCTAGTAAGATGACAGACAGAGACGAAGTCTCACCATAAGGGTTCCTTTTTCACTTTTTGGGTATGGAACCCTAACAATCTAAAAAAAAAAAAAAAACTGGTTATATTATGGGACTCAAGTATTGTCTTAACAGCGACTGGCAAGGCAAGGTAACTATCTATGGTTAAGTGCGTCGCTTACCATCAGGCGACTGGAATAATAGGCATGGTGCAACACCACCCCACCCTGTACTACTGTACCGTATCTTCAATCAAGACAAAGTCATCATCACCAGCGGGAAGACGTCCTCTGTTGAATACATGCCTCCACCTTCAAACGCCATGATGAACGACAATTGGCTATTTGCATCCACCGGTTACCTGCGACGCGCACAATGTCGTCTGTCCATGTAGTGGGAGGCCTGCCTATGCTACTTCCGGTTCGTGGTCGCCACTCGAGAACCTTTCTTCCCCATCGGTTATCGGTTCTCCGAGCGATATGCCTATTGCCACTTCGACTTGCAGATTTTAAGAGCTATATCGGTGACCTTAGTTCTTCGGTGAATCTCCTCATTACGGATTCTGTTATGCAAAGAAACTACAAGCATATCTTTCTCCATAGCTGTAATTGAAATGAAATGAAATGAAATTTATTTCAAAGTATATGAGTTAGGGTACATGCTACATATTTTAACTATACGTTTGATGAGTACAGATTGTCAGGGTACCTAGATGACCTCCGTTACTTACATTAGGTCTCTTTAGAGCCTGTGTTGTAAGTAAGCAGTTCTCTTGGTTTCCCGGGCGCTGTATAAATTTTCGTTTTTGTATAGGTGAACTGAGACTTAAAAACTAATAAACAAAACAAAAGAAATAATAGAAAGAAATCATAAGTAAAACAGCAGAAGGTAAACAGTAACTTTACAAAATAATAATAATAATAATAATATGTGTATTTGTGTTGTGTATTATTTGTGTGAGTATACGTTTGTGTTTTGTTAAGTGTAGTGTATGTTAGATCACTGGATGCTTCATATTAATTATGGTATAATTTCATGATTACTTTCAACGAATCTTTAAAAGCAGTTGTTCTGTGTTATCACAGTCTAATTTTGCAAGATACTCATGAATCAACTTTTTAAACGTAAAGCGCGTTGAGTTTACTAATTTATTATTCTTATTACACAAGGTATTGTATAATTTTGGACCCAGGTACTTTGTGGATTTTTGACCAAAGTTCGTGCGGGTTTTTGGTACGGAAAAAGTACAGTCACATCTTCGCTTTGTTTTCACAGTTTCAGAAATCTCACGTGTAATCAGGGCTCGTTGTTTTCAAACAATTGCCTTGACAAATAATTGTCGGACGTTAAGGACTTTAGATTCCTTATAAAGTGAATCCGTAGAAAAACGTCTTGGCTTGTTCATCATGGTTTTTAGAAGTGCACGTTGTGCTCTTTCAAGTTTGAGCATATGTGTTTTAGCAGCCGACCCCCATACAGTGTTGCAATAAGTGAGAACAGATTGTGCTAGGCTGTAGTATACTTTAATGAGAGCTTTAAGATTAAGAACATGCCGAAGCTGTTTGAATGTGAAGATAAGTTTCCTAGTTCTGCCTATTAAGTACTTTATCTGCTGAGTCCATGTTAGATGGTTATCCAGTACTACTCCGAGGTATTTGATGTTATTAGTAAGCACAATTTCTGGACAGTGACATAAGCCTGATTGCTGACAGTTGCTCTGATGCATCTGAAGTTTAAGTTGTTGTTTTGGTTGAGTTCTTTTATTTATACTAAACGTTATGTATTTTGTTTTATTGACATTGACATATCAGAATTGAAATTAAATCAAATTTATTTTCGTCATTCATAATAAGGACAGCTAAGGACTGGAACAGTTTGCCTGCGTCAGTTTTTCCGCCCGATTATAATCTGGGTGTCTTCAAAGCTAGAGTGAATAGGCTTTTAATAAGCCAGTGTGCTTTACCATCCTAGATTGCGTCGCCGCTTTCCCTATAAGCCAGTGCTTGACTGCAGTCAAGCACTGGCTTATAGGGAGTAAAAAATAAAACTGGACAACTACCAATTTGATGGTTTTGGATTCAATAACTGTTGATTTGAGCACACTACAGCTGCAGGAGGTCCGTTTCTGAACAAAGGCCTCTCTCTTGTAAGAGAGGGGTTGCCATAATCCCCATATACTATGCAGGCGTTTTGTGGATCGCAGTATAAGTGGTTAGGTTAACCAATAGAATGAGGCTGCTGCCCTTCTTCTTGTTTTCCCTTAGTACGCCTCTTACGGACATGCAACGGGAAGGGATGGGATAGTGCATATTCCTTAGCAGCCGATAGGGACGATACAGGACTTATCTCCTGCAGTATAGGTGGGAGATAAGTCCAAAAGAAAGATGCTGCTGTCTTCCTGTTCTCGCTTAGTCGCCTCTTACGACACCCAACGAGAGGAGATATGGGGGATGCAATTCTGACCCGGCACCCCCTTCGGCCTTTTGGAAAAGCTCAGAGTCACACAACGAGCTATGGAGAGAGCTATGCTTGGAGTTTCTCTGCGCGACCGAATCCGAAATGTGGAGATTCGCCGAAGAACTAAGGTTACCGACATAGCTCTCAGAATCTGCAAGTTGAAGTGGCAATGGGCAGGCCACATCGCTCGAAGAACCGATAACCGTTGGGGAAGAAAGGTTCTCGAGTGGCGACCACGAACCGGAAGACGCAGCGTAGGCAGGCCTCCCACTAGGTGGACCGACGACATTGTTCGCGTCGCAGGAAACCGGTGGATGCAAATAGCAAATGGTCGTTCATTGTGGCGGTCTAAGGGGGAGGCCTTTGTTCAGCAGTGGACGTCTTCCGGCTGGTGATGATGATGATGACCCCGTTCACCCCACTGAGTTTCTTGCCGGTTCTTCTCAGTGGGGGCGCGTTGTGAACCGGTGGTAAATTCAGACCTCTCTTAAGTGACAGCCCAAGCCGAGGCCGTGCCTCCCTGAGGTGCCCTTGAGCTAGTCGCTACTTCTGCCGTTAAGGCTAGAGTGCTTTAAGCGCTCGCCTCCTATTGTCCGGTGAAGCTGTAATGGCCATCTGCGGCCAACAGCGTCTATCATTCCCAAAAAAAAACCCCGGCACCCCACAGGCAATAGTGCACACTAGCAAGTGGAATTACCGTATTCAATAAATAGACTTACTAGTGTCTCTGGTGTCAAGCAGGCAGCAGTCCATAATCAAGCCTTTATTCTCGCTACTAACTTACATTAAAAAAAAAAACATTCAAATTTATTAGAATTGCAGATAAGGAAGGTGTAAAAGACATGATCGTGTCCAATCGACACCTAACAATCGATTGTCTTTATCGACTAATCGATATTTAAATACATTTCTATATAAATCATATATCAATTAATCGGCACGTACTTGTGCGGTTGATTTCGTTACGGAAAGATTATTTTTGTGGAAAAAAAATTGTTGGGCGATGTGAATAATGATTTTAATAAAACATGTTACTATTAGTAATATGTTTAATTGCCTCGTTATGCGTATTGGTAAGTACATTGTGACGTCATATTTATTAGTGTTTCAAATCGATCAGATGGTTAAGCAACGTCAGGCAAGGTCATTCCTTGGATGGGTTACCGTTTAGTGGCATTTGAACTCAGCGTCCCGTACTGCGGAGTACCAGTCGCACGTCGGTCCCGGTCATCTAAACAACAGTCGTTTAGGCAAGTCAAAGGCCTTGAACAACCACAGGCCACTAACGAAACTACAAATATTCACTGGAAAGCGTCGACGCAATCGGAGATGGTAAAACACACTAGCATGTTAAAAGCCCATTCACTCTAGCCTTAAAGGCAATCGGGGTTGGTCTAAAACACTAGTCTATTAAAAGCTCATCCACTCTAGCCTTAAAGGCAATCGGCGTTGGTAAAAAACACTAGCCTGTTAAAAGTCCATTCACTCTAACCTTAAAGGAAATCGTGGTTGGTAAAACACACTAGCCTATTAAAAGCTCATCCACTCTAGCCTTAAAGGAAATCGGGGATGGTAAAACACACTAGCCTGTTAAAAGCCCATTCACTCTAGCCTTAAAGGAAATCGGGGATGGTAAAACAAACTAGCCTATTAACGCCTATTCACTCTAGCCCTAAATGCACCAATTTATTATTTTGTTACCTATCTATATATTTTATTCCGTGACTTCACTTATCTAGTCCACTTATCGCTGTAGCATTATATTCTTGCTGCAGCAACAAGCTGAGATAGCAGCCATTTTTGACAACGCACAGCTTGGTACCAAAGAGGATCTAATATACTACTTGGTACTGTACTGGCTTAAGGTCACCTTAAAGTCAGTCTCTGTTATGTCCTACTTTGAAGACTTATTGTAAATATTCCTCTATGGCACCATTGTATGTCTCTTTTTTATCTTCTGTGTGTTCAATGTTCATTGGGTACCTTGTTTTGTGTATTTCATAATAAATATTTTTTTCTTCTTCTTCTTCTTCACCCACAAATTATTCCGTGCCCACAAGCATATCGTATGTTTTTGTTCCTCCTTTCGACGTATACGGCGATGCGTATAGTATTACGTATTAAAAAAAATGGTAAATCAGTAAACCTTTTATGGTAAATCAGTAAACCTATGTTTATTAAACAGGGAGGAAAATTGAACGGAACGTAAAAGAAAAAGACATAAAAATAAATATTGGAGATATTATATATTTTAAAAAAAGCATCCTTTTGTTTTTAGGCCGCGTAACGTATCCATTATAAGGTAGTTGTAAAAAAAGGTTGCAATATCTACGAGCCCTCATGCATAATGAATATATGCTACTCGAGTCAACTCGTGCGTGGGTGCTGCTTGGGGGACTGGTCCGACTACTATCCCTTTGGCCTTTTATTTTGTTGTAATTTTTGTCGTAGTTTATTGTTTTCTTCTTTTCTCCCTTGCTTTATGTTTCGAACGGCAGGACACACTATCGCTAATGTCGATTCAATTGTAACAAAACAATGTTTAAAAAAAAAGTGAAAAAATGACAAGCCCGCTGAGTTTCTTGCCGGATCTTCTCAGTTGAGACCGCGTTGAGATCCCGTGGTAGCTTTTAAAAAATGGACCATTCAAAAGTTAAGCGTTAAGCCTATTTGAAAATAATGATTTTTGATTTGATTTGATTATAATATTTTGAATTTGAACAAAACATCTCCGCCTTAGAAAGGACTGCCAAAATCCCCACGCTTGATAGGCGTTTTGGGGATCGTAGTATAGGTGGTAGGTAATTCAATAGAAAGACGCTGTTGCCCATCTTCTTGTTTTTAGTCGCCTCTTACGGATACCCCGTTGGGTATCCCCGTTGGAAGAGATGGGTGGATACTATGCTTACCCGAACACTCGGTCGAGTAAGTTTCTAGCTGCTTTTCAGACTGGAACGTATCAAAGTTCACACACTGCTGCTTGGCGGCAGAATATCTAACATTGCTGTCTCTTTCGCAAGAAATCATCCATCTAATGATTTACTTACTTATACTATGTTCGTCATTATTAATAATAAAGTGAAAACTTCTTTAGCGGCGCTGTGCACTTTTTTCTGATGGGGATAAAATGTTAAATTCGCGTCAGGACACGTGACCGTATGACTCGTAAGGTAATAAGTAGGCGGCGCAGGGCGCTTGCGCGAATGTTCGTGTGTGTTTGTGCAACGTGCCACGCGCATCCATGGATGGTGACTGCTGATGGCTCGACCGTCTATGTAGTTCATGTAAAATAATTGTAATAGTTCTGAAGTGTTAAATTTTTAATCTAATATATAAAATTCTCGTGTCACAGTTTTCGTTGCCATACTGCTCCGAAACGGCTTGACCGATTTTGATGAAATTTTTTGTGCTTATCCGGTATCTATGAGAATCGGCCAACATCTATTTTTCATCCCCCTAAAAAAAATTTTTTTTATTTTATGGCAAAACAATGTTTGCCGGGTCAGCTAGTGTAATATAAATTGTCATGTTGAAATGAAACTAATTTTACGGATTATATCGCGGTTTATTCTTGATTTTAATTACCCGACGATTCATTTCAATGTGTAGTATTCGCGTAAATATCAGAAATCATTATAAATTGTCATGTTTGTGTACGATAGCGCATTTATGAATATTGTATTTTACCACATAAATGATAGTACTTTTATACTGATTGTTTCCTAACTATTCCAAAATATCAAAAATACACAACTTAATAATATTCAAGTTTTCACTTCTGCCAGCCCAACTCCCGGAGTGCATTTTTTTTTATTTGTGTAACGCCATGTGTGGAGCCACGCCACGCCTTATCTTAAAACCAGCGTCATATTTCAAGATCATAATAAATCGTGCAATTTTTTTTCCAGGTCTCAGCTGTTCCGATTTCGACGGTAATACCTCAAACATATCCTATTTACCAGCAAGAGAATAGGTATTCGCCGGCAAGCCCTTCATGCGAAACTGATACTTGCCTTCTACAGAACACGGCTCACATCCAATCTACAAACTTACCTCTCGATGTGAAACAGATTTTGTTGAATACGATTCTATCGAAACCTTCTGTGCAAGCGATTTTGGATTCTAACTCAGGGGGTTATGGTGTAAATCAGTATCAGTATCCGAATACTGAGAGTTTGGCGCCGAAAGTGGTGAATAATTATATTTTCGTACCGTACGAGCATATAGATTTGAATAAAACAGAAACTAATGAGGTGGATACTTCTAATAGCAAGGTGAATATTAAGGCAAATAAGAAATCAAATCAAAATGGTACCAAAACTAAATCTAAACACAATTCTAAGAGAAAAGAAGGTCAAGATAATAAATCAAATCATCAGAGTGGCAAAAGTGGTGTTGAAAAACAAAAACTAATGCAAAAGCACACAGAACCTCATAATAAAAAAGGTAGTACTGTAAATGATGTAAGTGAAAGAGATAATAACGGAGGTAAAAACACTAGGAAAATAAAGCAACAACAGAATGAGGTAGATCCAATTAAGGAAAGTATTGCAGACAATATTAATTTAACAGGATTAAATGGTAGCCCGAGCAAGGTAAAGAAACGTAAGAAGAAAGAAAATGCGGAGAGTAATGTAGAAAAAGAAGAAAATGCAATTCAAGTTGTCAAAGATTCATCAAAAAAAATTGAAGGCATTCCTGGAACTAACACAAAGAAAGTAAAAGTAAGAAGTTCAGTAAATAAAGTACCAAAAAGTCCTAAACATGACAGTACAAATGATTTCTATTCTATGTTTCCAAGCATGCCAGACAATATGGCTCTGAACTTTATGACTGGCATGAACCAATTTAATGATCCGCAATTAAAATCTATCTTTGGTAACTATGAACAATTTTTCCAGTCAATAACGGAGCAGCACACAGCTCCTCAGAAAATTAAAAAAACAATTAAAAGAAGACGAAAATCTAAGAAAAATAGAAGGAAAAGGAAAAAAGATCACAAAAACCGATCCCAGAATAAAGGCGATAGCTTAAAAAAGTCTGTAGTCTCAATTCCGGTGACGATTAAAACAATTGGTACCAATAACACTGCTACACAATCAGAACCAAAATTGTTGAATATGGAACTACCTCCAATTAATGAAATCGTGAAACATTTTGAAACAATTTCAAGCCCAAAAG
The DNA here is from genome assembly GCA_911728495.1 of Furcula furcula. NCBI lineage: Eukaryota > Metazoa > Arthropoda > Insecta > Lepidoptera > Notodontidae > Furcula > Furcula furcula. The sequence goes on along the minus strand of OU452269.1, from coordinate 10,841,731 downwards.
AAACAGACTCGATTACTACTGTAGGAGAAGAAGAACCCTTGAAGAAATCTGACGATACAAATGCTCAAATAGTTGAAAAATCAGAAAAAGATGACTTTGATGACACACCTTTGGTTTACTACGGCCTGATTGAAGACTACTACCCTCTTTTCACAGATGATGCACTATATGATGGCAGCAATGAAAGGTTTGTCAAAAATTTAGATAATGACAAATATATGTATAATAGTAATAACGATGATGATGAAAAAAATTACGACACATTAAAAAATGATTACGTTCTTTCAGAACATACTACAGATGACAAAGAAGAAAACAAACACACATACCATAGTGTAGAAGAGGAAACTATAAACAATTTGAAAGATGATAAAGATGATTTTGAAGAACTAAGTTTTCGGAATCCTCCATCCCTAGAGATACCGGATTTTAAAACTAGAAAAGTTCAGAAAATAGAAATGAATACTAATCAGTTTGAACCAACCGATTTGGATGATCGAGTGTATGTTCCTGATGATAATGATAAATCTTCAAATTATTCTAATGCCAAACCCTCCAAGGTCGGTTCACAAAATTTAAAGCAATCAAAGAGGCAAAATGATGTAGAAACTGTGTATGCTCGATCAAAAGTGGTCAAATATGGACAGATTGAGATGTCAGAAGAAGATCATGAGAATAGCGTGGAAGAAGATTGGGAGGAATTTCAAGGTGACGGCATTACTTACATTATAGCAAAGTCACTAGATGATGCAGAGTTTTGGTGACATTTATGTACTATTTTTGGAAATAAATATATTTTATAACACATGTTTTAGTGATACTCTGATACTCCGGTGGACTCAAAGGGAGGGATAAGTCTAAATAGTGTATTATTCACACAATATAATCCAGTGCTTGATCGCAAGCAATCCTGCCTGATGGTAAGCGTTCATGGGTTGTAGAGCCTGTAAACTAGTTTGTTAACAAATAACAGAGGAATTATGGCAAAGCAATCGCAGCACTATCAAGAAAGGACAGCACTATCAAAGTGGCCGCACAATGACTCAAAATTTGGCTTAAAGGTCTATGCAACCAAGCCATAAAAACTACAAAAAAAAAATGCAATGACTCAAAATTTGCAAAATGACAACTTTAGTTTTTTTTTTGGAAATAAATTCAAAATAGTGACTGACGGCTGTACTAAGCGAAATGTAATTTTTCATTTTAAATAAATTAAGGCAGATTGTAATGAAAACTTTAAATCCATCAAAGCTTAAGTCAAGGAATTTGCATAATAATAATTGTCTTACATACTAAAGTCTACCCGTGGGGTGCCCAGGTAAGAATAGCACTCTCCCATCTCCTCCCGTTGGGTGTCCGCAAATGGCGACTAACGGAAATGGGGATTATGGGATTATACCCCTCCCTTCTAAGGGGGAGGAAAGAACATACACTCAAAAAACCTCCTTTCCAGGCAACTAATAATGATGATTTTCGAGGTTTGAATGATGATGATTCGTTGACCAAGCAGCGCAGCGGTAAGAAAAATCTCTTGTCTGGATTTTTTCAATACACTGGAGATGTTTGGCATATTCTCCTAATTTTATGAAGCTATTTTGAATCTTTTTCGTTTTAACTTTTGTTAATGTGTGTATGTGTGGTGTGTGTTTGTTTAAGGCTAAAACAGAACCATATTGACTTTTCTGCAAATGAGTTTCCGATATTTTGATCACGAGTTCGAATTCCAGTAGTATTCTTGATACACCCAAACAAAGTAATACTTGTTTTGGCCACCTATCCCTGAAAAAGGGCCTGAAAAAGGGTATTTTGCAAATCGATAAATAATGTGATATCGATAGAATTGTAGCTATGCGAGAGATATATCTCTATCTTATATCTCTATATATCTTTTCTTTCTTCTTCTTATCTTATCTACACTATAATAATATTATAAAGAGGAAAACTGTTTGTTTGGTTGTAATGAATAGGCTCAAAAACTACTGGACCGTTTTTAAAAATTATTTCACCATTCGAAAGCTACATTATCCACGAGTAACATAGGCTAAATTTTATTTTGGAAAGAAATAGGGTTCCGTAAGATATTTGGGTTTTTTCGGACACAAGGTGTAAAAAATCAACCAGAAAAGTTACTTATTTTGCGTACGCTGCCTAAACTATAAATGATAGAACCATAAAATGTTCTAATTAATTGTAGATCTTATAAATATCTACAAAAAAGTCCGCGGCACACTGTCTATGTCGAGGCCCAACAACCATTTTTTTATTTAAAAATTTTGAACTTTGTTTGGACTACATATAAACGCATTTATTTTACTCATGCTATTAATCCTTATCAAAATAAATTATTTCATCATTAAGTACAGTTTATTTAGATAATATTTCGTCTTTAAATGATTAAAATTGGACATATGGTTTTGAAGTTATGGTGAAATTAAAATATTACGATTTCTGCTGCACGGCCCGTTGCGAAGTGAGCGTCACCAAGGCGGGGGTGCGCATGCGGGAGGGGAGTTTAGATCTATGAGTAAGGTACCCGCGGCTAAACAACAGTTCTTTTCAGCGCTAGAATATTACACGCTGTTAGCATTTTCTTACATTTGAAAATGCCTAAGAGAGCCAGGTCTCAACTTTCTAAACATAGTTCTCAAGCACGGGCAGCAAGAATACGTCGTATGGGAGAATCTTCACCTGAACGTTCACAACGCTTTGCTGAACAAAATCAGAGAAACTCTCAGGTATGTGCACGAGAGTCGGGTGAACCGATATGTATGAAATTTTGCGGGTAGGTCTGATAATTGGTTATAAAGTATATTTTATGCCGCTGATACGTAGTAGAAGTATATAGAACGAGAGGAGGGTGCAAGAGAGGGAGAAGGGAGGGTGATGGAGTGAGTGATCGGAGGAGTTAGGTGGAGCAAAGGGGGGGGGGGAGTGAGAGAGAGCAAGTTGGGAGAAGAGAGAGGAGGGAGAGGGTCAGAGAGGACAACGGGCAGAGGAAGAGGGGAAGTGTGACGGGGACCGAAGCGGGAGGGGAGAGAAATAGCATAGAATTAGATTTTTATTATAAGAGAGAGAGATGGAGAGAGATAAATCAAGTGAGTAGGGAGAAAAGGGGAGCAAAATGTAATTAAAGCGCGGGCGGAGCTGCGCGGGTCAGCTAGTATATTATATAAAAGAGTAGACAAAAACCCACTCATCACGAAATCTCAGAAACTACAAGTGCTAGGAGTCTCCAACTTTGCACGGGGGTTCCTTTTAGGACGTAAGTGCTCACTAAGATGGGATTTTGCGAAATTCAGCCTCTAAGGGGGGCACATTTTGTATGGGAGAACGCGATTCCTTGGCCCTATTGACTTGAAATTTTGCATAGACATTCTTTCACAAAATTAATGGAATACTTATATCGTATTTTTTTAAATTTCTCCCTTAACCAGCTTAAAAAAGAGTATTATTCCTCAGTAGACGACGTTACAAATTCATTAATCAATTAAGATTGAAGATGCCACGAACAAGCTGAATTGGAGGACTAAAGAACCTCTTAACATGTTCGTGCTATCATTTGATAAGAGTGAAGACATCAATAAAATTTACAACATAAAGTCTATTCTTGGTTGCAAAGTAGACATACAACCAATTAAAGCGTCGAAATTGATCCCACAGTGCAAAAGATGTCAAGCATACGGGCATACTCAGAAATATTGCTCTAAAGAGCCGAGATGTGTCAAATGTACAGGTAAGCACCTAACAAAAGACTGCAATAAACCTGCAGACACTAAGCCTAAATGCGTCCACTGCGGTGAAGCACACCCTGCTAGCTATCGGGGATGCATAGTAGCAAAAGAACTGCAAAGTTTAAAAAATAAGGCAGTTAAGAAACACAAAGTCCCTACTCAACAGACCCCAAGTATTAATATCAATAAAAAGGTACAGAGCCAACCTGTTACAAAAAATCTGCCTTTTGCTCAAATAACAAAAGGCATTCAGGCGCAACAACAGCCACAGCAACATCAACAGCCACAGAAAACATCAAACTTGGATGATAAATTAAACAAAATCCTAAACGTCATAACATCATTAAAATTTGACGAACGGCTCAAGAAATTGGAATTTAGCACTAAATTGGTTATTACTAAACAAAAGTGATGGTTAACTCGCTAAAAATTATGGCATGGAATGCCAATGGACTACGTCAGCATCAACATGAGCTGCTAGTGGTCCTAAATACAGAAAACATCGACGTGTGCCTTGTATCTGAATCACACTTTACCACTGAATCCTACGTACAAATGAAAGGATACAAAATATATCACGCATTGCACCCGGACAACAAAGCGAGAGGAGGCAGTGCCGTCATAATAAAGGAAAATATTTATCATTATGAGTTATTTAAGCAGGAAGACCGTGATATTCAAACTGTGGCTGTTTGAGTCAAAACTAAAAGTTTTCCGGTTACTGTATCTGCTATATACTGCCCTCCCAGGTACTCGATAAAGGCAACGCAATATGAAAGTCTCTTGAAAAAACTAGGCAACAGATTCGTTCTTGGAGGTGATTTTAATGCAAAAAATATCTATTGGGGATCTAGATTAACCACAACTAAAGGGAAAGAACTCTTAGGTGCAATCAGAAAAATGAAATGTGGCGTTATATCAACGGGAAAGCCTACCTATTGGCCCATTGACCCACAAAAATTCCTGATTTGATCGATTTTTTTATATATAAAAACATCTCGTCGAACTTTCTTTCTATTGAAGAGGGTTTCGATATGAGTTCAGACCATTCACCAATTATACTCAACATTAATGAAGATATACTATACAGAAAAAGACATTCAACTTTGGTCAATAAAAATACAGATTGGGATAGCTTTAAGCATGATTTGGACTCCCTAGTCATTCTGAATGTGCCGTTAAAGAAACCAGAGCAAATAGAATTAGAAGTAAGAAAATTTATAACAGATATCCAACAATGTGCTTGGCAATATACGCCTGATTTAAAAATAAAATCCAGTTCCAGAAACTACCCTATGGAAATTCGAAATCTTATATCTGAAAAAAAAATGACAGAGACAAAGATGGCAACGAACCAGATATCCACTGGACAAAACGCTGCTAAATAATCTTACGAAGCAGTTAAGAAGAGAAATACAAAAAATCCGTGATGAAGCTATGCACACATACCTTACACAATTAACGAGTGATCGTGCAACAGATTATTCATTATGGAAAGCTACAAAACACCTTAAAAAACCCATTACCCAAATCCCTCCTATTAAAGAAGTGAACGAAAAATGGGCTGTAAATAATGAGCAAAAGGCAATCAGATTTGCACATCATTTGGAGGACACATTTCAACCAAATAAACTTGACACTGAAGAGCTTATATTTGAAGCAATTACACAAGATGAAATTGATATAAAACTCGCCACACCAAAAGACGTTCACACAGAGATTCAACATTTAAACAAGAAAAAGTCCCCTGGCTATGATCTCATTACCGGGGAAGTTCTCAGTAATCTGCCACATAAAGCTATAGTGAAACTTACTCTTATAAATGCTTCGGTCAGATTAAAATTCGTGCTTGATATGTGGAAAGTTGCTGAAGTTATAATGATACCAAAGCCTGGTAAACCATCTTATGAAGTAACTTCATACAGACCGATCTCGCTGTTGCCAATAATATCTAAATAATTTGAAAACATCCTGTTGAAACGATTGAAACCTATCATAGAAGCCAGAAATCTTATCCCTGACTATCAGTTTGGTTTTAGGGAAAGACACTCTACAATAGATCAAGTTCACAGAATAACAAACATAATTGAAAAAGCATTAGAAGAAAAGAAAGTGTGCTCAACAGTTTTCCTGGACGTGGCCCAGGCATCCGATAAGGTGTGGCATCAGGGCCTCATACATAAACTAAGAAAAATGTTGCCAAAACAATTCTCAGATATTTTGGAGCCCTATATATTAGATAGACTGTTCAGATTAAGGCAGGAAGATGCTTATTCTGATCTTAAGCAAATCAAAGCTGGAGTACCACAAGGAAGTGTTCTAGGTCCGGTCCTGTATCTATTATACACCTGCGATATTCCAGAATTAGAAAACAATACCATCGCAACCTTTGCTGACGACACGGCGATTTTGGCTACAGGAGTCACTTACGCGGAAGCTGTGGAAAATGTTCAAAGCGCCGTTAACACCATTTTTAATTGGACGAGAAAGTGGCGAATAAAATTAAATGAATCAAAGTCGGTTCATATTGATTTTACCAACAAAAGGTCCAACTATAATCCGGTATACATAAACGATAAAGTTATAACCCTATGAGAATACTGCTAAATACCTTGGCATGGCACTTGACGCAAAGCTTCGCTGGAAGGCTCATGTCAAAAAGAAACGCGAAGAGTTAGGCCTTCGCTACAAGAAACTGCACTGGCTCCTTGGAAAACATTCAGTGTTGTCTGTGCCAAACAAAATCCTTTTATACAAGCAAGTCCTTATGGACTTATGGTATACAGTTGTGGGGCTGTACCAAACAAAGTAACGTACAGACAATACAACGATTCCAGAACAAAGTACTCAGAGGCATTGTACATAAGAATAAACGACCTCCATCGGGACCTCAAACTGGACCTCGTTGCCAAAATTATTAAGGATTATGCTGAAGCTCACCAACATCGGCTTCATCACCATGTGAATGTCGAAGCTATCCAGCTCCTCGACAACACGGACATAGTGAGAAGACTGAAAAGGACAAAACCTTTTGAGTTAGTGTAAATATTAAATTAGTGCAGTGAAGAGCAGTGTAGAACACAATAACAAAGTGTCTTCGCCTTAATAGAGACAATAAGAAAAGTGCCATTGGACACATTCTTAAACTATTTTAATTTATTCGTTTAGGTCAAATTAATATTACTGATTAGTCTTACGGTACAGCATTAGGAAAAAAAAATTATAATTTTATAATTTTTTTAATTTTTATCTGAAGTTTTATGTATATAAAAACTGAATTTATTTAGAAGTTTTATCTAAGTAAATAAATTTACATAGCTTACGTTGACTAAACCTAAAGAGATACATACTTAACAATCAAGTATTAGAGAAGTTCATTCTATATATCATTCCATATAATATAAGGTAAATCCGGGATATAATATGCTTGCCCCCGGTGGCGGACTCAAAGGTAAGGCACTGATTGACACCTGGGCAAATCCCACCGGAGAACCCAGGTTTCCCTCTCATGTGCCGATGTGACAGCCACAGGAGTTTTAGTGGGTAAAAATCCCAAATACCCAGGTTGACTTCCCCACAGGATCCCGGAGACATATTGGATGTATCCTCCGCCACCCCCTTAACTGTGACAATGGTGATAGATTCCCGGGGGGCTATAATGCGCCCCCGGCATCAGCTTCAAAGGCCCTTGCCTTGCACTGAGGGGTACACGGTGCGGCCCCCCTCTTTTGTGTGGACACATGATCGTGGGGGCCTATTGGAGGTTTCCCCCGCGATCCCCGTATCTTTGAGCACGATGACAGTTTCCCGGGTGACTTTCTTGACCCTCGGGTGGCGGGCTCAAAGGTAAGCCACTGAGGGTGCAGATCCCACCGCATCGGGGATCTTATGTGCTTATTGCACGGCTGTTGGGGGTTTTGGTGAATAAGAATCCTACATAACCGGCGGCGGGCTCAATGGCAATGCACTGAGTGGTACCTTGTTTTTTGACGCGGGGGAACCTTCAAAAACTCCCTGGGAGTTGTGGGGCTCGTACGGGGTATGTGGGATTCTTACCCACTAAAACCCCGGCTGCTGCCGCATAGGCACATGAGAGGGGGGACCTCAGGGCTCTCTGGTGGGATCTACACCAGGGGCCCCTCAAAGCCATGCCTTTGAGCCGGCCGTCGGGGGGCGAATTTTAGCTCCCCGGAAACCAGTCACGGTGCTCACGGGGACGGAGGTCTCAACCCCGCTGCCATCCTCATCGGAGCCGCCGCCATACTCAATGAACTGAGTGGTATCACATGGTGCAGATCCCAACAAATAGCCCAGGTCCCCCCTCTTATGTGCCGACGTGATAGCCGCGGGGGTTTTAGTGGGTAAGAATTCCCCGGTTGACCCCCGTTTACCTCTTATTTATGAAACCGAACAAGGAAGACCCATACTTCCATAAATTGGTTTCAAAGAAGGACACCATTTCTTGTGTTATTGTATTACGAATCCTTGATCCACCAAAATTCTATAATCAAAGGCAGTAAACTCAAACCTTTCACTTATTTCTTTTCTAAACTACACCCGTGCGAGGCCGGGGCGGGTCGCTAGTCTTTAATAAAAATATAACGGCTTTCAGACACCGTTTTGTATCTTTTATTTCTAACAAACATCCATATGAATAACGAATGAAAGGATGCCTGCAATTTCAACGCTACGGAGTCTCACACTGGAACACAGCAACGTTTTATAGAATGCTGCTTGGTGGCAGTATTTCTGAAAATGTGATGGTAGAAGAAGGAAATAAATAAAAAAAGATTTCAAGAAATATGTTGGTGACATTTTTTTAATTAGTTAGAACCATCAATTCAGATAAACATAACATAAAAATAAAGATTTTTGTAAGGTGGATTACAAAAAGAAGTTGTAAATTTGGTCACACATTTAATGTAAATGATGATGTACAGCTACTTAAAGACAAAACTGGTGATGGTAAAAATAAATGAACGTAATGAATATTTAGGTAAAACATAAGTGCTCAATGAATTGTCAGGGAAATATATTAATTTTAGCTGTGTTACGGATTTTATAATAGTTTATACTGCCTAGTAGATACAGCCAAACCAAGAAGGTAACTGGATCATAATTGATATTCTCAAGAAGCTGTAAAATAATTAAAACTATACTAAAATATTAACAAAATACAAATTTTGAATTTAAAAAATACTATTCCAAGTATTTGAGAAGTTGCTCGATTAGAAATAAACAAAAAAAAAAAGAAATTAAACATTTCACACGGAGAGAGCGATGATTAAAACAAACACTTTTAAACTACTACTGTATTGCACGTGGTCTATGTGAAGCAGGCTATCACTCAGCTTAATTCTGCGTTGAAACACTAGCCGCATTACAACCTACCAGGGTTAGTCTCAAGTGACCGTACGAATTTGAATGTAATCCTTTGTAAATTATAATCATTGTGAGAAAAACTTAAGTAACTGTGGAAACTAAGAATGAAACAACTAGGAATGCACAAACAAGCACCCGCCAATACCACTACAGATTAAGAGTACATACTAAATAAATGATACGTATTAATTAACAATTAATGATGCACTTGGATTATTTTTAGATACTGATTTTACACATGCTTTCAAGGAAGATATCATTTTCTTAGTTATTTTAGATGTTATATCACTTATCGATGAAGTTAATTTAGCTGTTTTGGCGGTAATGTCTGGTTTTGGGATGTCAGTAACTCGAGAAACAGCTGTCACCGAAGGTCTATGTATCATCACAGAGTCTTTAGTGCAGTATATATCGGTACCTAGGGGTGTGATAGATGTTTCTTGATTTGCAGAGCCAGGGAATTCGGACAAGTAAACTGGAGATTGATTTACAGATCCAATTAGTTTTGATACTTCATCAACAATATTTGGTATTATATTAGTAGGGCTTACAGGTTTGGTCGAAGTTGGATATACATGCTCATTGGCTACATTTAAAGGTGCTGTTAATTCAAAAGGAGTCAGAAACTCAATATCCGAGAATTCATAAACATTATTTGGAGCCACATTAATGTTATTAGAAATTCCACTTAATGCCATCGGTTCTATATTAATACTATCACATATACACTTGACATATTCTCTAGGATTTAATCGGGGGTGTGGCAAATCATTTCCGGAAATCACCACAGTTTCAGGAATGAACATTTCTGAATTTAATTTATTAACTGTCGGAGCAATTGCTGGAGACGGCATGATACATGAAGAAGTAAAAGTTTCAAGTGTTGGTGGTACAAAGTCCAAAGGTACGAGATTCTCATAAGGTGTATTTAATGTACAAGAATCTGTAGGTTTTATAGCGGCAATGGTATTTAATATTGGTGATGGGTCTATAATACTACGCTTTATTTCGGTCGTAGATATCAATAATGAATTTTTACATGGTCCTTCTTTTGAATCTTTGCTATAAAGATAATTATTTAACGGACTTAGACTAGAATCCTTTAAATCTGTCAAAGGTAATTCTAACTGAGATTCAGATAATATAGCATTGTCAAAATTATATGATTCAAACGGATTTCTAAAAGTAAAATCTGATTTAGGTTTTTTATCTGTTAAATCGATTTCTGAACTTGGATTATCTTTGAATATATTATTGTCAACATGTTTCGGATAAGGGGCATATCTTAAATATCCTTGCAAGGGTAGAATGGGTGTGCCAGTGTCAACTAAATATAAATCTCGTATTGTAGCTACGCAATAAGATGGTAGAGTTGAAGAACGTGAAATTTCCTTACATTCAGAGAATGCATCAATGGATTTTTCTATTGGTATTGTTACTTCAGGCAAATAGTTAGAGTGGAAAGAAACTGGATGCATAGTTGAATTAATTGATACATGGGGATATTTTGTGATTAGAAGAATATTATCTGGTAAATTTATTTCCTGTGATAACATGTTTTTTAGATGACATCCCTCAATTGTTGATCTTCTAACCAATTCCGATTTCAATAAAGATTTTTCATCCAACGGAGTAAAAGAAGGCAAAAATGATATATCAGATGCACTAGTTGTTTGTAAAACACACTCTTCACTGTTTGATTCTTGCATAGATGGATAAGAAACGCACATAAGTTTTAGCGGAGCATCATTCGCCCTTTCAGTAATTTTCAAAATGGGATCAAAACAATTATCTCTAAAATTATTATTAGTTTTTGGTTCACTAAACATAGCTGTTTTAGAAATTTCTGGTGGTGATCGTCTTATTCTAGAAGAGTCTGGCCTAAGCGTTGAGGTAGAATATATATCAAATACATTTTTTGGATTTAATATTGGTACATTTGTTTGCACATCAATATGATTATTTAAAGTAGAAGTCGGTAAAATATGTGATGATGATTTTAATTCTAGTGGTACAATACCACTATTAATTACTTTTTTTTTAGGTAATTTTGAAACAGGCAATGGTTTTATGGAAGGCTTAATAAATGGTATTGAGAATTTGCAAGCATTAATTTTTACTTCTTCTATGTTCGTCAGTGATGCTATAGAAGTTGGTGCCAATGGTACAGTATGCCACATACTTGTTGGTGGTTTCACATCATCACTTAAGCTTGTAAATATCTGAAAAAAAAGGATACGAGTAGTAAGTTTTCATATAGAATTTAGTAACGAGAGAATCGTACTGTCAGTTGTCACTTGTCTTTCTACACCACTTATTTATTCAGCTACCGTTCTCCTGGGTACCAGTGCCTGGACGTGGTACCTAGTATGAGGCACGTAGTAAATATTTTTCACATTAATTTAACACAATTGGTAATTTAGTTCATAATGATCATTTGGTTATTTAAGACTTAAGTCAGGGTCAAAGCTTCCTTCGGAGTCGCTGGACGTTCGGGGTGTGGGCCCTAAGTCAAAGTCAAAATCAAAAATCTTTATTTCAAATAGGCTTAACGCTAGCACTTTAGAATGGTCAATTTTTTAAAAGCTACCACCGGATCACAACGCGGCCTCAACTGAGAAGATCCGGCAAGAAACTCAGCGGGCTTGTCATTATTTCACTTTTTTTTAAACATTGTTTTGTTACAATTGAATCGACATTAGCGATAGTGTGTCGCTAAGGACGTCCATTGAGTACGGCGGCGACTCCGAGGAGGACGGCGGCGGGGTTACGACCCCGTCCCCGTGAGCACCGTGACTGGTTCCCGGGGGGCTACAATGCGCTCCCCGGTGGCGGGCTCAAAGGCAAGGCACTGAGGGCGCAGATCCCACCGGAGAAACCTGGACACGAATACTACAATATAGACCACAAAAGGACGCACTCAGCTTAAGCCAGAGGATTTATGATGTCATGAAATTTGACGGGCCCGTTGGTCTAGTTGGCAGACACCCTGCCTGCTAACCGATGGGTCGTGGGTTCGATTCCCGCCAAGTGTCTGGGTGTTGTTTATCTATTTAAGTATGTATTTACAAAAAAAAAAAGTATATAAGTATTAGTATCAGTTGTCTGGTTTCCATAGTACAGGCTCTGCCTAGTTTGGGATCGGATAACCGTGTGTGGATTGTCCCAAGATATTATTATTATGAAAAGGGCTTGGTCCCCAGTCAATAAACATCCAAACATACAGAAACAGTATTTTTATTTAATAAACGCCTTAATTAGCCTTTCACAAAGCGGGCGCCCTTGTGGGCAGGGGCACTGGAAGCCTGCGGAGCGGAAGACCCAGAGATAGCGGGTGTCAATGCTGTCCGAGTTGGGTGATAATTAAAAATAAAAAAATCATTTGAAAAATAGTGTTTTCACACGAGTCTGCTTTACAATTTTAAATCTGAACTAAGAGCTGAGATTTACGCCCTACTAATTTAATATTAGTTTACTTCAAAATTAGGGGTCTCTAGAAAACCTTAGATTTTTTTTATTCCAATATAAGCCAGTACTTGACCTGATGGAAAACGGTGATGCAGTCGAGGATGGTAAAGCACACTAGCTTATTAATAGCCTATTCACTTTAGTCTTGAAGACATCTACATTATAATCGGGCGGGAAAACCGACGCAGGCAAACTATTCCGATCCTTAGTTGTTCTTATTATAAATGAAGAAGCAAATCGCTTAGTCTGGACTGAAGGCACGTTTATCACAAATGGGTCCGTATGCGCTGTGCGTCTCGTCGTTCGATTATAGAAGGGTGATGGTGGGATCAATTCATGTAATTCCTGCGCACACTCTCCAAAATGCAGCCTGTAGAATACCGAGAGGCTGGCTACTCTGCGCCTGTGCTCTAGGCCTCCACTGACCTAGTGTGTATTTTCTCAAGGGACAGTTAACAACCGATGCTAAATTATCTAAACGTAAAAAATATGCAAGAAATACGCACCCACCTGATTCAAAATAAATATAAGTAAGACACTGTTTATTTCCATTTTGTTCACAGAAATGACACCAGAATTGATCTCACCTATATTATAAACTTGAGTATTACACGTTATCTGACTGTTAAGAAATAATTTTCAAACATATGTATGTGTGTAATCAGGTTAGTGGTAATTCGTTGCAATACATAATAATATCACAATTAACAAGTACATAATTAAAACATTCTTAGTGTCGCCGCACACGGGCCACTAGCCACATCCACAATCGCCACCACTTGAACACGAGGCCGAAGGGTCGTACGCATGCGACCTCGACATGCATCCCCTCGCTGAGTTTCTTGCCGGTTCTTCTCAGCGGGGGCGCGTTCTGAACCGGTGGTAAACTCATACTCTCTAAGCGGCAGCCCAAGCCGAGGCCGTGCCTCCCTGAGGTGCCCTTGTGCTAGTCGCTACCCCACTGGCTGGAGCGCTTAAAGCGCTCGCTCTTGTCCGGTGAAGCTGTAATGGCCATCTGCGGCCAACAGTACTACTCCTACAAAAAAAAAAAAAAAAGACCACCACTTGCAGCTAGAAGCGGCTACAAAAGAAGCTGACGCGCGCGACAGCCACTTGTGGTCTTGATACCCCATTTCTGGGACACACTGTAGTTACTTTATGTTTTGATGACATACATATATTATAGAAATTATATATATTTTGAAACGTAACATGCTAATGTAACACTTTACTTATAATTATTATGACATTCACTAGTTATCAATAAAAGCACATGTGTATATCATCACGTTTTATTATCTAAGAATGGGTAGGCAGAGGGACCATCGAGATAGGGCAACCATTCTTTAGGTAGACGTTTTAAAGAAAAAAAAAGATTCTGATTTGTCATGAAATGAACCGTGCCTTTGTACTTGTATTATTCTAAGTTATTTTTCTCTGTCTTGTAGTTATTGTTGTCTTTTACTTACACGAATATTCCACATTGAAGTCAAAATACTTTTACGGATTTTATCGTGGTTTATTTTTGATTTTACTATCCCGACGATTCGAATGCTTTGCAGCACCCATGGTCGCGATTATGCCGGTGTACCCTCAGGTCTTCTTAGTTATACCCGTCTCCCGTCTCCCGTGACCATGGGTGCTGCAAAGCATTCGAAACGTCGGGATAGTAAAATCAAAAATAAACCGCGATAAAATCCGTAAAAGTAGTTTGATTTCAATGTCTTTTAGTTGTGTATACATAAATTTAATAAATAAATAACTATTACAGGTAATAACAACTGTATAACATATTAGGTGAAAGTGAAAAAGCCATAACACCAATAAATAGGTAGGGCGATGCGGGAATGCTGACTGATAATATTGAGTATGCGTGAACAGAACATCTTACTTAGAAAACACTGCAGTTAATTAACGACAGGTTTGAGTCAAAGTCAAAGTCAAAAATCTTTATTTCAAATAGGCTTAACGCTAGCACTTTCGAATGGTCATTTTTTTTAAAAGCTACCACGGGATCACAACGCGGCCTCAACTGAGAAGATCCGGCAAGAAACTCAGCGGGCTTGTAATTTTTTCACTTTTTTTAAACATTGTTGTGTTACAAATTAATTGACATTAGCGATAGTGTGTCCTGCCGTTCGAAACATAAAGAAAGGGAGAAAAGAAGAAAACAATAAATTACGACAAAAATTACAACAAACTAGGCGGCCAAAGGGATAGTAGTCCCCCCAAGCAGCACCCGCGCACGAGTTGACTCGAGCAGCAGTGTGAGTGGTTTTATGTTACTGCGTTGAATAAAGATTAAGATTTGTATGTGGAGGGCTGTGTCGATTGCTAAGAGACTAACAGATCGACCCTTTTTCTTCAAATGCAGAATTTTAACACCTTCAGTGCGGAACAGGCACATATCGGCCTGCCGCGGTACTTCAGCTGGTGCGGTCGAAGAAAACCGGTGTTTTCTCGTGGACCCACTATTTTGTCCCACCAGTGGGTCCACGAGGGAGAACTATTTCTCGTGGACCCACTGTTGTTTATTAACATCCTATAAATAGTTATATATAGCAAGGGTTGGGATAATAGTATGTTTGATTTCAATAATAGTATGAAATTATCATATGAATAAATAAATATCAACTATAATTTATTAAATGAAATCTATATTATCGGACATTTTAGGCACCACATAATATTACACCAGAAGTACCAGGGCGGCATAAGATACAAGGAGGCCTCGCGCATTTTGCCATCCAGTAATAAGCTCTGGTATGAGTTGTTTAATGGTATGGATGTCCGGGAAGACTAGACAACAGACTAAGGGAAAACAAGAAGCAACGTCTATCCAATAGAGGCGTATCCGTTCCATTTAGTCCGATTAGTAGTTCGATCATCAGACTCGATAAATATTCCAAGTAGTTACACCGGCTGAATGTGGTAGCTCCAGACGGAATTTCAAAGGTCCACGAAATAGCGCGTAAAACCGCAAAAATGCGCATTCTTAAACATTATTACCAGAAGTACTAGGGCAACAGAGGACACAAAGAGGCCTTCCCCTTTCGTGAGACATCTAGTTTTACCAAACTGTGACTGCTTCAATATTTATACCAGAAGTACCAGGGTAGCATAGGACATAAGGTGGTCTCATCATGAATGATGGTTAACTTGTTAATGGGAAGTTTATAAGGTGTTTATAACTTAGTAATGCCGTTTAAGAATGTAGTTGTAGTGAAAGATTTACACCGACCAGCGGAAGCATATTTTTTGTCTGCCACTTGTCACTTCACTATGCGATAGATAAATTTTGACAATGCAAAAAGGTGCTATACATCTTTATTATACAGGAGGAACATTTAATAACCGTAGAGTGCAGTGGGTCCACGAGAAATAGTTCTCCCTCGTGGACCCACTGGTGGGACAAAATAGTGGGTCCACGAGAAAACACCCAAGAAAACTATGTCCCTCTCGCCTGTGCGGAACGATTATCTCAGGTGTTTGTAAGAGTTCGACAGGAACAAATATATATTTCAACTTGTAATTTCCTGTTTGGTAGATCCCGGGGCGAATCGAACCTAAGGAAGTTGGCTTCACGGTTATTCAAACAGTACAAAAAAAAAGTTATATACGAGTACATCATGTTTTAGCAAAGTTATAGCATTTTAATATACCTAAGTGCTGGTGGGTCGAAAAAGACCTGCCGGCGGAAAGATTGTTGGGGGCACATTTCGACCCGCCGCCGCATCAGATAAAGGTGTATGATTTTACTTGCCGCCGCCAAGGTGTTATATAATATATCTGAAGCCTTTTCCACCATTAACCACACCACATTAAAATCCATGCATAATTAATAAATAGATAGGTATACTCGGAACATATTACCTTGGAGAAAATGCTATCCTAGTTTTTGTACCTTATGTAATTTTACCTTTTATTTAATAATATATCAATAATATATCTTGGGACAATCCACACACGGTCATCCGATCCCAAACTAGGCAGAGCCTGTACTATGGAAACCAGATAACTGATACTAATACTTATATACTTTTTTTTGTAAATACATACTTAAATAGATAAACAACACCCAGACACTTGGCGGGAATCGAACCCACGACCCATTGGTTAGCAGGCAGCGTGTCTGACCACTAGACCAACGGGCCCGTCAATTATATTTATTGTTTTAGTTTTACCCAATCGCATTTCTTTTTAATGTTTGGTTAATGTCTTTGTATTTTTTTTAATGTTTTTAAACTTTTATCCACCTGATAGTTAGGATCAACGCTTGCTTTTAACTATAAACTCTTACGATCGAATTTTAGAAACGTAATTTTAATTAATGTAAGTGATGTGCATTCCTGTAAGTGACACATCCACTCTGTTATTAGATATCTGTGTTTTATATATATAAAACAAAAAAATATAGAAAATGATTCAGAAAAACAAGTCATCAATAATAACAAATTTATTTAAAACTAAACAAAATAAATTAATAAATATAATTATAAGGGTAGTTAAAAGGGACGGGTGCCATCATATTACCCATCAGCTCAACTTGAGGGCTGTAATTTGGGATAACCACCTCATTAGTGGGCAGTGTGTTGCTTAGGAGATTGCTGACTACTAAGAGCTGTAAGGCATTAGCGAGGTTGTTCGCCACAGTACTGTCTTGGATTATGGTGGTTGCTGGTACAACCTGGTTTGGTATCATAGTTTCAACCCCGTATGGTTCTAGAAAGTTCGGGATACCTGGCCCGTAGTTAGAATTCAGTAGGAACTGGTTTGGTAGAAATGTCTCAGTGATGGGTAGCAGGTTCGATCCGCACGTTGGTATCATTCGGTTGATGCATTGGCTGTGGGTAGTCTGGAACAATGACATGACATGTTTTATAAGCCACTTTTAATGACGAGACGCTTATGGTTAGAGGTACGCCTGCCTCTTTTCTAGAATTATAAGTAGTTGAGTTTTTTAGACCCGTGGGATGTCTGGGTAAAAATAGCACCCTCCCATCTCCTCCCGTTGGAAAACAAGAAGACGGGCAACAGCGTTTTGCTATAAGATTATCTACCACCTATACTGCGATCACCAAGACGCCTGCCAAGCGTGGGGATTATGGTAACCTCTTCCTTCAAAGGGGGGGGGGGGGGGGGGGCTTTATTCAGCAGTGGACTTCTTTGGCCTGCTGATGATGAGTTTTTAGGTACGTTAATTACACAAGCTATGGTATCCTTCACACCGGAACACAGCAATGATTACACAGTGCTGCTTGGCGGCAGAATATCTTACACTGTGTCACTTAAGGAGTTAGACTCATGTACAGGTTACCTACCATCTTATATAGTCATGACTAGTCAGTGGGTCACTCCCCACCCTCCCCTATAATATGGTTGAGGGGAGTGATGGCTGCTGCTCGAGTCAACTCGTGCGCGGGTGCTGCTTGCCTAGTTTGTTGTAATTTTGTCGTATTTTATTGTTTTCTTCTTTTATCCCTTGTTTTATGTTTCGAACGGCAGGACACACTATCGCTAATGTTGATCCAATTGTAACAAGACAAACAATGTTTAAAAAAGTGAAAAAATGACAAGCCCGCTGAGTTTCTTTCCGGATCTTCTCAGTTGAGGCCGCGTTGTGATCCGGTGGTAGCTTTTAAAAAAAATTAAAATTCAAAAGTGTTACAGCTAGCGTTAAGCATATTTGAAATAAATATTTTTGACTATGACTTTGACTATATGATATATGTAATATAGTTATGTAGGTTATGTAATATACTTACATTTAAGAAAGCCAATAGGAAACAGGAAAAAGCAATTACTTTAGCGGCCATATTATAAATTTCTTTTTTACAATTATAAATAAGTTTATATTAAAACGATTGAATAAATTATAAGTTTCAATATTTCCATACCAACTTTATATAGTAAAAATATTATCGATACATCTTCGGATTATTCAATATGTTATCTGATTTTGTAAGTCTTGTAATTGGTTGATAACAATCGTGACTTATCTTTGCAATTGTGTAACATAAATATGTTGCAACGTAATATGGCGCCTATGGCATGGAATAATTATATCAAAGCCAAAGTCAAAAATATTAATTTCAAATAGGCTCAACGCTAGCACATTTTGAATGGTCAATTCTTTAAAAGCTACCACCGGATCACAACACGACTTCAACTGAGAAGAACCGGCAAAAAACTCAGCGGGCTTGTCATTTTGCACTTTTTTAAACATTCTTTGTCTTGTTACCATTGGATCAACATCAGTGATAGTGTGTCATATCGTTCGAAAGATAAAACAAGAGAAAAAAGAAAAAAAAAATGACGACTAAATTACAACAAACTAGGCGGCAAAAGGGATAGTAGTCGGACCAGTCCCCCAAGCAGCACCCGCGCACGAGTTCACTCGAGCAGCAGCCAACACTCCCATGCATCCTATGACATGTAACGCGGTGTTGTTAACCCCCGGTAAAAAACGAGGTAAGTTTGATGACTAGGTATGTCGGGGTGTCTGTCTGTATGTCTGTCGGTACTCAAACGAGTGGACGCATTTGTAGGTGGTTGTTATCTTTAAAAGGGTTCAACAAAGTTCCCAAGCCGGTTTTATTTGTATACTCGCACTTGGACTTTAGCTGCTCGACAAATTGCAAAGGACCATGCCCATATTAGTATGGAGCTGAAATTCAGAAATGTCATGCAATGCCCAAATTGCAGCTCTATGTCATATGATATTCTATTCTATTCTTGGTGGCTATAAATTTGGGCCCGGTATCCCCGGAACGCACTTCGACCCAGTTGGATCCATTGTGCATGCCCTAGCCCTTACTCTGTTGCTGGCGTATCGAAGAGCTCCCTCAGGTACGCAACGATCGCGCCAGCTTGGAGCTGTACATAATCATTTGGCGTAGGATAGGCTACTCCCAAATGACTTAACCTACGTCTCGCAAGAGCGTCGCAGCTACACAATATGTGTCGCATTGACTCTTTTTCATCTTCGCAGAATCTGCAAATGTCACCAGTACTTAGCCTCATTCTGTGTAGATGCTCGTTGGTGCCAAAATGTCCCGTGAGTGCACCTATTAGGTGCCTTATTTGTGATCTGTTAAGGCTTAATAATTTAACCCCACAGTCCACCCTTCCGCTAGAGAACGCTTTGGAGTGGTTTAGGCCTGACGCTGCCCTCCATTCCTTCATGTGTTCGTTCCTAGCATGTGCATATAATGCTTGGTGATATGTTCCATACGGAATCCCCACAAATGGTTCGGGGCCAACCAAATGACTCTGTGAGCCGGCCCTCGCTAGTCTATCTGCCTTCTCATTGCCCTCGACGCCTTCGTGTCCAGGTACCCAGATAAGGCTGACATTGTTGTGTCTTCCCAGGTTGTTCAAACCTGTAACACCTTCTTTGACTAGTTTAGAAGCAACTCGGAAGGAATTCAGAGCCTTCAGAGCTGCCTGACTGTCACTGAGAATGCAAATGGTTTTACCTTTGACGTTTCTCCTTTGCATTTCTTTAATGCTGGCAATTATGGCATAGGTTTCCGCTTGGAATACCGATGCATAATGCCCCATGCTGTGACTGACACTACAGTCCTTGGAATAAATCCCTGCCCCTGTACCTGACTCCATTTTAGAACCATCAGTGTACCATATGAGGTGAGTTCCACCAACCGGTTTGAGTCCCCTCGTCCACTCTTCCCTGGATGGTATATGTACTCGGTACCTCTTGTTAAACATGTACACTGGATTTATCCTATCACAGGGCATGTCCATTAGATCGTCCAGTTCTTTCACGGGATCCAATAAAGTGTGTTTTGTACAGGGCTTGTTACGATTCCAAACTCCTGCTTTTGCAAGTCTGTATAGCGACTTCCTTGCCTCTGTTTGTATGTAAGTGTGTAGTGGGGTTAGTCCCAGTATCCACTCAAGAGCCAATGTAGGCGTTGTTTTGAAGGCACCTGTAATTGCCATGCAAACTACTCTTTGTACGTTCCTAAGAATGTCATATGATAACTTTTTAACAGTATTTATATGATAACTAGATTTAATGTCATATAAAGCACCGGTACAAAAGATATTGGATATTAAACCTGATAACCTCCTACTGGTATTTTATACATTTTACCGTTTACAAACAGCATTGCTATTAGTTTTTCACTAGGAACTTCATGATCATCATCACATAATAGCTTATGCCAGCCAGATCAGTGTTCTTTTATATACTTATCTGTATGTTATCAGATAAACATGTCAGTTATTTGGAATTATCTAGTCTGTCTCCATTGTATAGTGTCAATATGTATGTCAAAACAATTTGGGTAGATACACTGGTACTGCAACATCAACAGAACATCTAATTTTTTTTTATTCAGTGCTTCATATAAATTAACAACATAATTCTAGTTTTCATTTATTAGAGCAATCTTGTAATATACTTTATCTGGGCATTTCTGGGGCGCAGATGGGCATTGTGCTTTATGAATTGGCTCCAACTAGGCCCCCACATTTGGTTATTACAACACTATTACTAACAGTATCCTTCTGGCCGATAGGATCACAACGGCCACTCTTTTTGCCCGAATGCCCCAATCGGAGGGTTATGTTTTTCGATAGTATGTATGTCTATGTACTTGTACATTATGTCTTTTTCTTTGGCACGGCCTACAGCTTAAACAGCGTGATAGGCAGTGGACTTATAATATGTCGTTAGATTCGTCTTAGTTGTGGGAGTAACTTAGGCTATAGGTATATTTTTGTAAAAAGATAATATTGCGGCCGCCATCCGCCATCTTGTTTTTTTTAGTTCCAAAAACATCAATATCGGTATCAAATGAAAGGTCTTATAGAGACGAGTTGAAATATACATACACATATGTATGCGTATTATGTATGTATGAAAAATTCTACGTTACGTTACGTTAGTCATTATGGCAGAGTCGCTGGAGGACCTCAATACGATGCTCAGCGACCTCAGTTGCGTTTCCCAACAGGTGGGTCTTAGAATGAACATGGACAAGACGAAGATCATCTAATGAAAGAAGAAGAAGAAGATCTAATGTCCATGTTACTCCGGTAGGTACTGGTAGTTGTTGGGAATGATACACTCGAAGTTGTTGACCACTACGTATATCTAGGACAAACTATCCAGTTAGGTCGGTCCAACTTCGACAAAGAGGTCGCCCGAAAAATCCAATTCGGATGGGCAGCGTTCGGGAAACTATGCTCGGGGATCTTCTCGTCCAAAATACTGCAGTGCCTGAAGACATGGGCGTACGCAGGGGGGGGCAGGGGGGGGCCGTTGCCCCCCCTGGACTTGGCAACCACTCACTAAGTTGACAATATTTTGTTTCATTATACATTTATTTGAAAGTAATTGTTTTTTTTTTTTTCCATAATGCTGCTACCATAAGGTAACACCATATAAATTACAATCTAGCCTAAAGACTAATGAGTGATATTAATTTGACCTAAAGGAATAAATTAAAATAGTTTAAGAATGTGTCCAATGGCACTTTTCTTATTGTCTCTATTATGGTGAAGACACTTTGTTATTGTGTTCTACACTGCACTACACACTGCACTAATCTAATATTTAAACTAACTCAAAAGGTTTTGTCCTTTTCAGTCTTCTCACTATGTCCGTGTTATCGAGGAGCTGGATAGCCTCGACATTCACATGGTGATGAAGCCGATATTGATGAGCTTCAGCATAATCCTTAATAATTTTGGCAACAAGGTCCACTTTGAGGTCCCGATGGAGGTCGTTCATTCTTATGTACCAGGGCGCATTTACAATACCTCTGAGTACTTTGTTCTGGAATCGTTGTATTGTCTGTACGTTACTTTGTTTGGTACAGCCCCACAACTGTATACCATAAGTCCATACTGGCATCAGGACTTGCTTGTATAAAAGTATTTTGTTTTGCACAGACAACACGGAATGTTTTCCAAGAAGCCAGTGCAGTTTCTTGTAGCGAAGGCCTAACTCTTCGCGTTTCTTTTTGACATGGGCCTTCCAGCGAAGCTTTGCGTCAAGTGTCATGCCAAGGTATTTAGCAGTATTCTCGTAGGGTGTAGGTTGATTATTTATGTATACCGGATGATAGTTAGACCTTTTGTTGGTAAAATCAATATGAACAGACTTCGATTCATTTAATTTTATTCGCCACTTTCTTGTCCAATTATAAATGGTATTAACGGCGCTTTGTACATTCTTCACAGCTTCTGCGTGAGTGACCCCTGTAGCCATAATAGCCGTGTCATCAGCAAAGGTTGCAATAGTATTGTTTTCTAATTCTGGAATATCGCAGGTGTATAATAGATACAGGACCGGACCTAAAACACTTCCTTGTGGTACTCCAGCTTTGATTTGCTTAAGATCAGAATAAGCATCTTCCTGCCTTACTCTGAACATTCTATTTGTAATGTAGGACTCCAAAATATCTGAGAATTGTTTGGGCAACATTTTCCTTAGTTTATGTATGAGGCCCTGATGCCACACCTTATCGAATGCCTGGGCAACGTCCAGGAAAACTGTGGAGCACACTTTCTTCTCTTCTAATGCTTTTTCAATTATATTTGTAATTCTGTGAACTTGATCTATTGTAGAGTGTCTTTCCCTAAAACCAAACTGATAGTCAGGGATAAGATTTCTAGCTTCTATGATAGGTTTCAAACGCTTCAATAGGATCTTTTCAAATAATTTAGATATTATTGGCAACAGCGATATCGGTCTATATGAAGTTACTTCATAAGGTGGCTTACCAGGTTTTGGTATCATTATAACTTCAGCAACTTTCCACATATCAGGTACGAATTTTAATCTGAACGAAGCATTTATAAGTGTCGTAAGTTTCACTATAGCTTTATGTGGCAGATTACTGAGGACTTCTCCGGTAATGAGATCATAGCCAGGGGATTTTTTCTTGTTTAAATGTTGAATTTCTGTGTGAACCTCTTTTGGTGTAGCGAGTTTTATATCCATTTCGTCTTGTATTATTTCTTCAAATATGATCTCTTCAGTGTCAAGTTTATTTGGTTGAAATGTGTTTTCCAAATGATGTGCAAATCTGATTGCCTTTTGCTCATTATTTACAGCCCATTTTCCGTTCACTTCTTTTATAGGAGGAATTTGGGTAATGGGTCTTTTTAAGTTTTTTGTAGCTTTCCATAATGAATAATCTTTTGCGCGATCACTGGTTAACTGTGTTAGGTAAGTGTGCATAGATTCATCACGGAACTTTTTTATTTCCCTGCTTAACTGCTTCGTAAGATTATTCAGCAGTGTTTTGTCGGGTGGGTATCTGGTTCGTTGCCATCTTTGTCTCTGTCTTCTTTTTTCAGATAAAAGATTACGAATTTCCATAGGGTAGTTTCTGGAACTAGATTTAATTTTTAAATCAGGCGTGTTTTTCCAAGCACATTGTTGGATATTGGTTATAAATTTTCTTACTTCTAATTCTATTTGCTCTGGTTTCTTTAAAGGAACTTTCAGAATTACTAGGGAGTCCAAATCATGCTTAAAGCTATCCCAATCTGTATTTTTATTGACCAAAGTTGGGAGTCTTTTTCTGTATAATATGTCTTCATTAATACTAAGTGTAATTGGTGAATGGTCTGAACTCATATCGAAACCCTCTTCAATAGAAAGAAAGTTCGACGAGATGTTTTTGTATATGAAAAAATCGATCAAGTCAGGAATTTTATGTGGGTCAGTGGGCCAATAGGTAGGCTTACCCGTTGATATGACGTCACATTTTATATTTCTGATTGCACCTAAGAGTTCTTTCCCTTTAGTTGTGGTTAGCCTAGATCCCCAGTACATATTTTTTGCATTAAAATCACCTCCGAGAATGAATCTGTTGCCGAGTTTTTTCAAAAGACTTTCATATTGCGTTGCTTTTATCGAGTATCTTGGTGGGCAGTATATAGCAGATACTGTAACTGGAAAACGTTTTGTTTTGACACATACAGCCACAGCTTGAATTTCACGGTCTTCGTGCTTTAATAACTCATAATGATAAATATTTTCCTTTATTATGACGGCGCTGCCTCCTCTCGCTTTATTGTCCGGGTGCAATGCGTGATATATTTTGTATCCTTTCATTTGTATGTAGGATTCAGTCGTAAAGTGTGATTCGGATATAAGGCACACGTCGATGTTTTCTGTATTTAGATCGCTTCGTGTAGCGGATCACCCCCTTCCCTCTAATAGGTATGGTAGTGATGGCTGCTGCTCGAGTCAACTCGTGCGCGGGTGCTGCTTGGGTGGACTGGTCCGACTAATATCCCTTTGGCCTTTTAGTTTGTTGTAATTTTGTCGTGATTTATTTTTTTCTTCTTTTCTCCCTTGTTTTATGTTTCGAACGGCAGGAGACACTATCGCTAATGTTGATCCAATTGTTACAAGATAAAGAATGTTTAAAAAAAGTGAACAAAAGGCAAGCCCGCTGAGTTTCTTGCCGGATCTTCTCAGTTGTGGCCGCGTTGTGATCCGGTGGTAGCTGTTAAAAAATTGTCCATTCAAAAGTGCTACGTTAAGCCTATTTGAAATAAATATTTTTGACTGACATAAATATGTATTTAGCGATTTTTATATTAGCAACAAAAAAACAAGAATTTGCAGTCAGAGAGTATCATTTGGCGAAGTGGAATCGACTTTGACTATGATGAAGCAAAATAAATAGTAAAATCGAATATAGCGCCATCAAATTGATCTGATGACGAAGCCGTAACAAAAAATGTATCTTAGCCGTGTTTAGGGCTTATTGGATTGTCATAAGATGCACTCGGGCCATAAATGATTTTAATGGTAATTTCCCTCGTTTTGTCAGAAGGCCCTGTTTGTCAGAAGGCAGATGTCATAGCCTCATTATTTCCTTTAACAATATGTCATCATGTGGTCGCTGAATAACTATCTGGCGTCGAAAAAAATCAAAAACCATTTTAGCTCCAGCAAAATTGTTTAATAAAAATTAGCCGAAAAAGGGGGTTTAGCGGTCACTGAAATTACCCCTTGTATAAAAACACATGTGAAAAAATATTTTATACGTTTTAAAAAGTAGCCTAAGTTGAATCTAAATGATGTCAGTATCAAGTCAGCAAATGATGTCAGTACAGCATTTGTACTTTTTGAGTTTTTGTAGGTGACAACTAGACAAAAATTGTTTTAAATTTGGATTTGGATAAGATAAGGAAATTCCCAACCAAAAAAAAAACAAGACCGCTCCTACAAACGTCAATTATAGTTAATGTTCATTTATCCATTTTTTGAAATCGATCCCCATTATTGCTCAATACGCAGTAGAGATATCAAATACCTCGTATTCAATAATCGCAAAAAAAAATCATAAACAGTTTCGACGGTGGAAATAAACAGATTTTAATAACCGACTTAATTATAATTAAAGTTAATTGACGTTTATGAGTGCGGCATTCAAATATACAATGTAGTTACTTGTTTTTTGATGAATTTGACCACCAGCAAAAAAATCTTAACTTGCCCCCCCTAGACCAAAAGCTGCGTACGCCCATGCCTGAAGACGAAGGTTTTTAACCAGTGTGTGTTGCCAGTGATGACATATGGTACTGAGACGTGGTGTCTAACGGCTGGCCTTTTAGAAAAGTTAAGAGTCACACAACGAGCCATGGAGAGAGCTATGCTCGGAGTTTCTTTGCGCGACAGAATCCGAAATGAGGAGATTCGCCGAAGAACTAAGGTTGCCGACATAGCTCTCAGAATCTGCAAGTTGAAGTGGCAATGGGCAGGCCACATCGCTCAAAGAACCGATAACCGTTGGGGAAGAAAGGTTCTCGAGTGGCGACCACGAACCGGAAGACGCAGCGTAGGCAGGCCTCCCACTAGGTGGACAGACGACATTGTGCGCGTCGCAGGTAACCGGTGGATGCAAATAGCCAATTGTTGTTGATTGTTGCGTTCTAAGGGGCCTCCCCCTTAGAACGTTCCCCCTATGTTCAGCAGTGGACGTCTTCTGGCTGATTATTATGATGATGATGAAAAATTCTACGTTAGATTTTATAAAGAGAATATTATTGTGCACAAATGCTTGCGGTAGACACAAGCTGTGCAGGCTCTCTTTCTTTACCCTTAGAATCCGATGGGACAGAAAACCAACACGACAGGGGAGAGGTCAGCTTCAAGAACGACTTTTTATATGCCCATCCGATGCATCAAATAAGTTATTCGAGAGAGAAAGAGACATTATTCTTTCCAGATATTCCAGATAATCAAGCAATTGGCCTGCTTGTTCTAGCCAGTAAGGAACAGCATTACGCAAAGTAGTTGCTCCCAGCGGGATTCAGCGGGATCCCAGCTGCGCTGAGGGTAAAGCTACAAGGACTGCAGTATGTATATTGATCCTAAATATTGATTGGTAATAATTATAAAAATGATCTGGTAATAATTATACAAATGATCCGGTATTCATTATAAAAATGATCCGATAAATATTATAAAAATGTCAATATGAAAGAGTTATAAATTATTTTGGTTCGTTTAAGTTCAAACGCACAAATACCCAACTGCGGACAAAGAATCAGATTTACTTATAATAATTCGTTAGGGCGGATCGTACGCATGTTCGCATCAGACGTTACGTACGCATCGAGCATATCGTTTGCACTGAATGAGCTGTACGGCTCGGTCGCATGGAAATGCCTGCATCCAACAGAAACAACGTATCGCACGCATTGTACTGTACATTAGGCGTATTGTATGGATGGAACGCACTATTTTTTTATATTACCAAAGTGGCAAACAAGCATGTGGGCCCGCCTGATGGTAAGCAGTCACCGCAACCTATAGACGCTAACAACACCAGAAGAATCACTAGCGCGTTAAGGTATCTGTAATGCCAAAATTCTCAAATTGTCCCTCAAATAACGCGAACCATACCTCATGGGCGTCAGGTGAAAATGCAGGGATCTTTATATTAAATTTGTGAACATCAGAAATGTTCTTGTCCAGCATCTAGGACGATTCTCTACGGCGTTCAATGGACGCACGCATTTTCTTTGCACGGCGCCGCGTGGTAACTTTTCTAGGTTATTGTATATTGGAGAGCGGAACCAAGCCACTAGAAGAAAAGCTACAGGCCATACGCGACTTTCCCCCCACCAAAGAACGTCAAAACATTGAGACGATTTTTGGGAACGGCAAATTTTTTTTTTTTTTTCATAATTCTGTAAGGTATGGAACGCGAGTTGGATATGCATGTCAGAAATATTGAATGAAAAATGATCAGGAACGTAAGAGCTGAGAGTGAGTGAGACGGACATATGATTGGACGCTGTGAGTGAAAGGGTAATTAGTTAGAATGACAGATAGTGTGAACGAGATAGTTGTAAGGTAATTAGAAGTAGTATAAGCGAGACGAGAATAAAAAAGGATTAACGAAAAATACGTCTTTCATTTACAATTCAAAATTTTTAGTTTCAAATAGGCTTAACGCTAGCACTTTTGAACGGTCAATTTTTTTAAAGCTACCACCGGATCACTACGCGGCCTCAGCTGAGAGGATCCGGCAAGAAACTCAGCAGCTTTTTTTAAACAACGTTTGTCTTGTAACAATTAGATCAGCACCAGCGACAGGTTGTCCTGCCGTTCAAAAGATCAAATGAAATAAGAAATACGACGAAAATTCAACAAACTAAAACTAAAATGCCAAAGGGATAGTAGTCGGACCAGTCCCTCCAAGCAGCACCGGCGCACGAGTTCACTCGAGCAGCAGCCATCATTCCCCTCAACCATATTGGAGGGAAGGGGGACTCGCCACACCACAAACGTTTCATGCCAAATGCCGCCAAAATAGGCCGTATTACAGAAGCCACTATGTTACAGAAGGAATTGATTGAACGAATAAACTCCAAATTATTCATAGTGAACAAACACAGAAAACAGAAAGAGTTCAAAAACCATTTGTTCGTTATCTATATAAAAAAACTGTATTTTTAGTACCCGTACTTCTATCCAACATTGTTTATTGTGGGTATGGTGGATTTCCTTATGTTGTCAGTGCGACGAAATGTCGCCCTCGTAACATACTTCTTCCGTTTTTTTTTTTTTTTTTATAATAAATAGGTTTGCGCTTGACCACAATCTCACATGATGGTAAGTGAAGATGTGGTCTAGGATGGACCGCGCTTACCCATAAGATGCCTGTTCACTCTAGACTTGAATACACCCAAGTTATATTTATCAGGGAAAACGTTGTCCGGGAGGGTATTCCACAGCTTGGCCGTGCGCATGAGAAAAGAAGAAGCAAAACGCTTAGTGCGGCAAGTTGGAGTGTCAACGACAAAGCGGTGGAGACCCTGCCGGCGCCTGGTAGTCCGGTAAAAGAAAGGGGATGGTGTTACAAGGTCAAAAAGTGCTTGAGCGCATTCACCGTGGAACAATCTATAAAAAACCGATAAACATGCAACTAGGCGGCGATGATCCAATTGTTGCAGTTTTTCATTTGTTAGGTCGTTATCGTCAATTATCCTGCGAGCGCGTCTGTCTAGCGAATCCAAAGAGTCAAGTTAATATTGATACGCGGTATTACATACAATCCTTTACTGCTATCTCAAGTGCGATTCAATGTACCGCGCCGTACTGCAGTGCGCGAGTGTCACCAGTGTCCGTTGGCACCACCGTCCGCACGCTCTAACCTGGGCCAGTTCACGCAGCTAACTCACGCGCATACTTTTTTTATTTTTTTTTAGAGGCCCCTCATTGCCTTGCCTTTGAGCCCGCCGCCGGGGGGCACATTGTAGCCCCCCGGGAACCTGACACGGTGCTCACGGGGACGGGGGTCGCAACCCCGCCGCCGTCCTCTTCAGAGTCGCCGCCGTACTCAATGGACGTCCTAAGGGCCTAACGGATACTTACATCAACCTCATCATCCCATTTGATTCAACGCTAGACCTATTCTCATGCACAGAACATAAATTTATTCTATCAGCAGGGCGCTACTTTGAGTTCATGACAGCTGGCTAGGTAATTATTATCATTGTAAGCACTTATCACGTAAGGTTTTCTGTTAGTGGTAAGAATTCTGTTTAATAAATAAATCAAATAAATCAAATTCCGAAAGCCATTACCATTTTAGGCATTCATAGATCTCCTTCCTTTAACTACACTAGCGGATTGATTTTTTCACTCGATGATCTACTAAATAGTTTATCAAGTAAAACTTGCTTAGCATTAGCTGCTGGCGATCTAAATATTGACATCTTATCACTAGACAAAAATAGACATGATCCATTCGATTATTTAAACGTATTAAGTCAGCACCGTCTCAGTCCGGCTATCAAAAAACCCGCTAGATTGACTGCTTGTCTAGACCGCATTTTTATAAGATTAACGACTCAGGCAGTGGGTCTCGTTTGTGAAACCGTCATTACAGATCATTTCCCAGTCCTACTTGGTTGGTCAACATATAAGAAAGGTAACTCTTCAAATAGGTTTAAAACGGTAATTAACTACGGTAATTACGAAGAGGTTGAAAATAAGTTAAATTCAGAGGATTGGAGGGCTGTGATAGATCAAACTGATCTTAATCATACTGTGGAGAATTTCTTCAATCGTTTCTCTGCTGTAGTCAATTCTAACGCAAAACGTATCCGGATCAGCCGATCTAAGTATAATTTATGTGCATGGGCAACTCCTGGCCCGTTACGTTGTACTTATTTATCACCGTGACCCTCTCCACTCTAAAACTAAACAATTTCCTAATGACTTAACGTTGCAAGCTTCCTTTAAAAGGTATTGGAACTTCTGCAATGAAATTCTCAGAAAAGTAAAAACAGAACATGAAGCTAATGAACTTGAATTATCCAAAATGAATCCCAAAAAACTTTGGAACACAGTAAAGTCAATATGTCATCTTCAGCAGAAAAACCAGAACAATAAACTGTTATCAATCACTACTGACTCTGCAACATCTCTGAATGTCTGTAATAAATATTTTGCGCCGATTGGTAAAGAACTATCTCAAGAAATCCTTGCCAAAACGGGTGAAATCGAGCATACATTAGCGGGTAAAATAGACACAAATGATATACGATCGTTTTTCTTTATGCCAACTGATGTCGAGGAAATAAATGATCTAATTGGCCAACTAAAAAACGATTGTTCTCCTGGTTTGGTCGGGATTACAAACAGCTTATTAAAGGCTACTAGGAAACAGATTTTGACTCCATTATCAATTATTTTTATCTTTTTATCTAAGTGGAAAGTGGCTTCCATTACACCAATTTACAAACATAGAGCAAACTTTTGAAGAAAATAGTAAACAAGAGGCTCGTTAACTATTTAGAAACGCAGAACCTGTTGTCAGATAAACAATTTGATTTTAGGAGACAAAAACCTACGAGCGACGCAGTGGCACTACTTAGTGATCTTACATCTAGCTACCTTCATAAAGGGCGTAGTTGCTCAGCAGTCTTTCTAGATCTGGCCAAGGCGTTCGATACCATTTCAGTGCATATTTTCCTAAAAAAAAATTAAAAAATGGGTATTCTTGGGGTTACATTGAACTGGTTCACGAGTTATCATTCTAACAGACAACAACTAGTACAGAATAATGATCTTAAAAGCGATCAGCTACCAGTTAATTTTGACATCCCACAAGGTAGTATTCTCGGACCTATGCTCTTTCTTAAATGTATGAATGACTTACTTGACCTAGAAATCCCTTGTGCGGAGCTTATCTGTTACGCTGAAGACACCGTGGTTCTATTCCGGAGATCTAATTGGGAAAACATTTTTCTGTCGCTGATAAGATCGCTCGTATTGCCAAGTGGTTAGATCGAAAACTTAATACAAGTAAGACAAAATTTGTTTGCTTTCACAAAACCGCTGCATCAAGTTCCGACAAGCGCCTCAATTTACATATCCATTCCTGTTCACATTCTATAGACTCAGCTGTCTCATGTACGTGTATGTGTATCGTACTTCAGCGTACAACTAATATTAAATAACTGGTCATAGTTCTGGTGAGCATCTAACCTTTCAGGTCCACATAAATGGACTGGCGGGGAAGCTGAGAAAACTAATGCGGGTTATGCGAATCCTAAGACGCTTGGCAAACCTTGCTACCTTAAAAACGGTTTATTATGCAGTGTGTCAATCAATTATCACGTATTTTATTGGGATTTGGGGGTCTGCAGCAAAGACGCACCTAATTGTTCTAGAAATAGCTCAACGTTGAATTTTAAAGGTAATGTTACGAAAAACTTTTAGATATCCGAAGGATTCAATTTATTGTACCATGAAAGTTTTGTTAGGCAGCTATATATTTTAAGGGCCTGTCTAGATAGCGACTTATGAACAGATTATTCATAAGTCGCTTCTTAAATCGCCAGCTTATAACAAACTATTGGAAAAACGCATGTTCAGGGTGACTACCCCCACAGTTAAAACCACTTTTCCAAAAAGATTTGCTTGCGTTTGTTTCTTAACCACGTACAATGCGGTTACATCTCGTCATAATCTGAGTGTTCTTTCTGTGAAGGAAGTTAAGGAAAAATTTACAACATTGCTTTTAAGTCTGGATTATAATCAAACAGAATCTCTATGTATCAATAGATAAACCTGTCAATGTTTGAATGATACTAATACGGATTGCTTTAAATTTGGATTAAGTAAGTACTTCTTCGCCTATCATACACAAACGCACACACACGGATACACATACACATACTCAAGCATATCTACACAGAATTCTTCCATTGCCCTTTGCCTTGTTTAAATTCTGTTGTCCAATTCCTAGCTGGTTTCCCAAGATACAGGCTGTGCCTAGTTTGGGAAACCCTGGTAATTCTGTAGAAAATGTTTAATGTGTGTCTTTAATAAATATGTAAATAATCAAACATTTCTACAGATAGCCTTTTGCATTGTTCGAAGTTTTTTACACATTGAGTTAAATTCATTATCGGGGTAGTATAACCTGTTAATTACAAGAACAAAATCGGTACAATAAATGCATCGATTTATATCGTTATATAAATGTATGGGGTCACCCCCTTCCCTCCAATATGGTTGAGGGGAGTGATGGCTGCTGCTCGAGTCAACTCGTGCGCGGGTGCTGCTCGGGGGACTGGTCTTTGGCTTTTTAGTTTGTTGTACTTTCGTCGTATTTTATTATTTTTTCTGTCTTATTTGATCTTTTGAACGGCAAGACACACTGTCGCTCTGATCTAATTGTAACGTGACACACTGTTTAAAAAAAGTGAAAAAGTGACACGCCCGCTGAGTTTCTCGCCGGATCTTCTCAGTTGAGGCCGCGTTGTGATCCGGTGGTAGCTTTTTTTTTTTTTTAAAAATATGACCTTTCAAAAGTGCTAGCGTTAAGCCTATTTGAAATAAACTATTTTTGAGTTTGAGCTTATGAACACAAAAGTGACCTCTATTAGCCATCACTCCTATGTTCATACATTAATTTACTAGTATTGTTCTGATTTAGATCTTGTGAAGAAAATCCCTTACTTTCTTGTACCTACTATCCCTTTGGCCTTTTAGTTTGTTGTAATTTAGTCGTTTTTTTTTTCTTTTCTCTCTTGTTTTATCTTTCGAACGGCACACACTATCGCTGATGTTGATCCAATTGTAACAAGACAAACAATGTTTAAAAAAAAGTGTAAAAATCACAAGCCCGCTAAGTTTCTTGCCGGATCTTCTCAGTTGAGGCAGCGTTGCGATCCAGTGGCTTTTAAAAAATTTACCATTCAAAAGTGCTAGCCTATTTGAAATAAATATTTTGGACTTTGACTTTGGAAAACAGGGTATAGATTATTAAATTATAATTAAGGTCTATAAAATAACAAAACAATAAATAATATAAATAGTTTATTTAATAATTTAATAAATTACAAACATAATAGTTATCATTACTATGAACAAACGTATTCACTCTTCCTATCTCCACTTGCCTGTGGATCTTCCGCCTATAGTTCGATCAGTATTACTCACGTAAAAGTAAGATTACTTTAACATTACAATAAGAGTTATTGGTAGGGTATTGTTATTATTTAATAATATACCACTTTTTTAATAGAAGTCGTTCATTTCTGAAAACATTGCGTATGGAGACTTAAAGTCTTTTTTGAGACTGCTAGTCTCAAATTGAGATGACAACGCATCTGCGTACTGTGCAGTTGGTCCCAATGCTTCATATGGGGACATGAGTATCATACTAGCTCGTGTCCTAGTTGGTATATCGGGCTCTTTGGACCCAATTCCGCCCACCAAGTGACCGTTAAGCAAAACTGGTTGTTGTTGTTCATAATAATAAGGTTGACTGTTTGGAATTTCGATATTTTGATGATAGTATAATTGACTTTCTCTTGGAATTTCAACATAATTCGCCTTGGAACAGGGTGGGCTTTTGCTTGGCAACTGAACGTAATTTGAAAGATCTATCGGTAGTTCTGTTTTCATACTATGCTTGGCATCTAAAGGCCTATTCAATATATTACTAACAATTAATAATTGCAAAGCGATAGCCAAATTGTTTAGTACTGTGGCATCAATATGGGAGCTCCGGTCTGAGGGCTTGGTATCCGAAACTGATTTTTGAACTTCTGATAATAGAGTCGGTATTGAGAACGCTGGTATTGAAGGTATGGTATTTATCGACTGCTTCAAGGGGAGAGGAGAAGGGTTTGGAGGAGTAGGAACGGGTTGAGGTGGACGGGTAACAGGATGGGCAACTGGTATGTTGGAGAGGGTTGTTGCGTGAGGAAATCCATTGAAGTGTATGTACTGCTGGTACGTCGGTTGTATGTGCGATGATAGTGCCTGAAAAGAAGATTTTAACATTAGAATGGACTACAGGAGATTGTGACTTAATAGGGTAGGGAAACCTTTAAAAAATAGGGTAAAAGTGGGATAGTTGCCACACTTTTTGAAATTACTTTATATCTCTCAGTGAAAAAAGCAAAATTCTTTATTTGTAATACGGGTAGGTACTTTGATTTATTCTGCAAGCTTATGAAAGGAAAAACCATCATCTTTGATATTTCCAGAGTATTAGCGATTTTTGCGGACCTCTAAATTTTGGGGCATCTATCCCAAGGGGATAATTGCCTAATCTATGTAAATTACGTATAGGATAGATGCCCCACTGAAAAAGAGACCATCTATCCCGCAAAAACTTTGATTTCACCTTGCCCTACCATGCAATCGCACAAAGACATGCAACACGGTCAACTTAGTGGTACTTGTAGAGTCTCTCGAAAGATAAATAAAATAACATGTGATCATCCGCCAAACTAGAGAAATTATAATCGAGGCAACTATACCCCCGGGGCAACTATCCCACTTTTACCCTACGTTGAAATAGTTTCATTCCAATACCTCCTATCTAGTCTCTGGGACTCGCCATGGTTTAAACTTCAGCATCTAAAATCGGTGCCTACTGTGGATCTTGACTAATGCAGTCACAGTAATACAATTTAGTGGTGGAATTAGTATCATAAAAATCCTTATTTATGCTAATTTTATGGAACAGGGATTCTAGCCTTTTGCTCCCGAGGGCGCTAGCAAAAAGCTAAAATCCATGTTAAAAGGACTGATAGCTAAATTGGTAGTGCGTCTAACATCTAGTTAAAGGTTCATTGTTATATGACGTCCACTGTTGGATGTAAGTTACTAAGATCAGTCCTTGGTTTCTGTAATCCAACTTCTGCCATTTTACAAAATTAAGTCAACCAGTCTAAGAAAGACATTACTGAGCTCAATTCTCCCATTCAATTTCAACCTCCATACAAAGATAGACTAAGATTTCCCTCATCGCTGTCAGAAAAATCGTTTCAACATTCATTATCAGTATCAGCTGCCACAAGACGTCCACTTCTGAATGGAGGGGTTGCCATAATACCAACGCTTGGCAGGCGTCTTGGGGATCGCAGTATAGGTGGTAGCTAATCCAATAGAAATACGCTGCTGCCAGTCATCTTGTTTTCCTTTAGTCGCCTTTTACGGAAATCCAACGGGAGGAGATGAGAAGGTGACGGAGAGTTTCTACATTAACAAAAAAAAAAAACTTATTTCCAAAAACGCAAGCTTGATGACATAAACATAACGGGTGTAAGGGACATCGTACCGAAAACCGATACCAGGGATCCAGTACATGATTCTGAACATCCTAGTGTTGAAATTTTTCATCGGCATTTTCATGAATTTCCAAAAAAAAATTCACTTTTTTTAAATAAAATTAGTATAACGTCTTATTATTATAGTAAAGCCTAATTTTAATTTAAAAACAATTATAATTATGATTAATTATAATTGTGATTATAATTATTATTATTTATATTATTATGTATTTTAATTAATTATTTGTGGATTTTTTATTTATTTATTTATTCTTTATGCACAAAAACAGTGCATAGGCAATTAATTAATAGGCAATTAACTATAATAATTTTAGAAAATTAGACATGTAATTTGAAAAATAAATATTATTCCGCATATATTCATTACCTACATGCTTGAAAATTAACAAGTTAGTCATTTGTCATTTACCATTTAAATGATTACTGTAATGTTGTAACGGACATTTCTTGACGTCATATAAAAAAAAATCGGTACGTGGTCCCTTACACCCTGTATAGGCATTATAAAATATACTGAGACAAATCATAATTGTGTAGGACGCTAAAGTTGGTGACGAGTTCAAGACTCTCAACATTCTTCTGCAGGGTTAGCATAGATAAGAGTATATTACTTAGAAATAGATAGGTAACTCCCACGTCAAAACGCGCCCCCTAACACCAGCGCCTCCAGCGGTGTGATTTGAAACTCTAATAGCCTCGAGCATTTTTAATAAAAAAAAATAGCTAAAACATTGTAGTATTCGATATAAAGTACGCGGACGTCAATAGTATATGCATAAGTAATAAAGGAATTAAATAAAAAAAAAAACAAAAATGACTTCATACGGGTTGGGGTTCGAACCCGCGCCCCCTAGACTTCGTATTAATTTGATTCCAACCTATTTACCGCTACCGCTGTAAGTCTTATAAAGTCAGATGCAAAATACTGATCTACTATCTTAGTTTCATTCCGAACAGAGAAAAGTTGCAAATCACGCCGCATGAGGGTGCTACTGGTAGCTTTTTCCATTTCTTCTAAGATACCATACCATGAGGCTTAGCACGATGTGCAAACCTGGACAGATAAGTGTGAGTACAAACCTTGACAGATAAGTGTGAGATGACGTCACAATGACGTAGTATTTCACACTTTTGTATATAGAACTGACGTTTCGGTGTTGAAAACTACGTCATACTGGAGTATTGATGTGGACATCAATCTTTGTTAAGATTGCAAGTCGTGCTAGGCCTGCTGGTATCAATCGATAGACAAATGCAACTGACTTATCAGTTACTAATAAGTAATCGCGCCAACATCCTTATTGAAACTTTTCACCACTATCTAATACTTTTTGCTAAAACTGTCCTTAAAAACCTTTGTGTGAAACTAGAAATCAGTTCTTCCACACCTCTGACGCAGACGAACACTAGATAGTTGAAGCGATGTATTTTTATTATTATTTGCTTTAAATATAGTCATTATTAGTACCTCCAGAATTAGTATTTCCACTATAACAACTGACACAGCTTGCCGCACCATCTTCGTAAAACTGTTATCTTTGTAAAGATTTATCTCTTTTCTATTATGTATTATCATCTTTCAATAAACTTGCGTAATTATACGTGTCTTGATGTCTTATAGTAATGTGTCTTATCCGATGATATTATTTTATAGATATGCCATGTTTATTACATTGAATTTTACAAATTCTGCCAACTAGCAATTATCTATTCAAACGAACGGAGTGTCGACAGTTTGGTTGACAGTCAGGTTTTAGTGAGTAAAAATCCCAAATAACACAACCTCCGACCCTGAATGGCACCCAGAGACCGGGTACGATTTAAAGAGTTCCTCCCCAATATCAAAAAAGGTTCCATACCTAAAAAGTGAAAAAGGAATGGTGAGATTCTGTCTTTCTGTCTGTCACACCTATATATTTCAGGAACAACTGATGCTATCGGTTTGAAACTTGGAATAGAATGATAAAATAATATTTTCTTTTGTTTCTTTTATCGTATGATTTGTAACCAGCCTGGTGTTAGAGATCTTTTTTTAAATTTAGAAGACCTTTTTTAGACCTCTGAATTAGCTTAAAGACTGTTGTATATAACTGCTGGTAATAACTGGACGGATTTTATTCGTGCCCAGGCTCAAAGACGCTCAGTTCTAAAGCCACTAAAGACGGAAGTGTATATATACTAAAACACAAATCGATTTTGATTTACAACACTAATAATAATGATGTAGATATAACATTAACGAAAATTATCACAATATTTACGAAATTAAATGATGTCAATATTACACATACAGCATTACTGTAATCAATATTAAATAGAGTATATAAGTCACTGTACAACTGTTAATTGTTTTAAATTACAAGATGGCCACCTTAATATTTATCAGCTTGACAATCTTGGTCTTAGAGGTGAGTAAGTCTTTCGCACGGGGCAGGTCACCCCCTTCCCTCTAATATGGTTGAGGAGAGTGATGGCTGCTGCTCGAGCCAACTCGTGCGCGGGTGCTGCTTGGGGGGTCTGGTCCGACTACTATCCCTTTGGCCTTTTAGTTTGTTGTAACTTTGTCGTATTTTCTTTTCTTTTCTCTCTCGTTTTATCTTTCGAATGGCAGGACACACTATCGCTGATGTTGATCCAATTGTAACAAGACAATGTTTAGAAATTGTGAAAAAATGACAAGCCCGCTGAGTTTCTTGCCGGATCTTCTCAGTTGAGGCCGCGTTGTGATCCAGTGGTAGCTTGTAAAAAATACCATTCAAAAGGGCTATAAGCCTATTTGAAATAAATAATTCACAAGCCCGCTGTGATTCTTGCCGAATCTTCTCAGTTGAGTTCACAGTTGTGATCCGGTGGTAGCTTTAAAAAAAAATATCGTTCAAAATTGCTAGCTAGCTAGCTAATAGGGTGAGCAGAAGTGTAAGTTGATAAACCAATTTTCATTAGGATGTGTCACTGTATCCATCGCTCGCGTTTTTCGCGGGGGAAACCTTCAAAAGGTCTCCGGGAGCTGTGGGGCTCGACCGGGGTATGTGGGATTCTTACCCACTAAAACTCCCGCGGCTGTCACATCTGCACATGAGACCCCGGGGTCTCAAGCTGGGATCTGCACCAGGAGGCCCTCAGTGCCTTGCCTTTGATCCTGCCGCACCGGGGGCGCATTATAGGCCCCTGGGAACCAGACACGGTGCTTACGGGGATGGGGGTCGCACCCCACCGTCGTCCTCCTCGGAGTCACCGCCGTACTCAATGGACGTCCTAGGGAACACACCCCGAACGTCCAGCGACTCCGAAGGTTGCCCGTCAGTTATAGCCCCGGGCTCAGGGCTGGGGAGCGAGACGTTGGGCGGCCGCTTGACGCGGCCTGCGGCTTCGTCGCCGAGCAGGATCAGCGCGTTCGCGTATTTCTCTTAGGCATACTTGTAGTTTAAGTCAATGGCGGTGTTTCAAGGGCTTTTCCAGCGCTCCATAAAGTCTCGCTATAATACCAGCCAAGGGTGCATTAATTTCGTCCCCTTTGTTGCCCTCTTTGTTCTTAACAGTCTATTGTGTATTACCTACGATTGTAACACCTCTTTCAATCAGTTTAGATTACAAAGATATGCCTGATCTTCCTTAATTATTCTACTGGCAACCGTTGCCGCGTAATTCCCAAAGGATGATGGGCAGAATAGTATGGACTTTGGGTCCACCAAATACCCACCATTCAATCAAAAAAAATTATCGTTAGGTAGGTATTATCATTTACAATAAGAAAAACCATGGCTCTTGTCTCCAGTTATTGTCCGATAGGAGTGATTTGACATTGAAAGTTATTATTACTGTAGATATTTAAATAACAGTATATGTAATGAAATACATATATCCTATATTTAAAAACGCCATGGTAACTTATCATCATCATCATCATCAGCCGGAAGACGTCCACTGCTGAACATAGGCCTCCCCCTTAGAACGCCACAATGAACGACAATTGGCTATTTGCATCCATCGGTTCCCTGCGACGCGCACAATGTCGTCTGTCCACCTAGTGGGAGGCCTGCCAACGCTGCGTCTTCCGGTTCGTGGTCGCCACTCGAGAACCATTCTTCCCCAAAGGTTATCGGTTCTTCGAGCGATGTGGCCTGCCCATTGCCACTTCAACTTGCAGATTCTGAGAGCTATGTCGGTGACCTTAGTTCTTCGGCGAATCTCCACATTTCATGGTAACTTATGACCGACTCAAAAAGTGTTAATCAACGTCTTATTACTCATCTTATTTACAAAATGGACCCAAAATGCCCATAATCTTTTTTTGAGTACATAAAATCTTTTTTTTTTAAAGACAAATTCTAATGCTTTTTTTTCTATTGCAGGCTCACTCACAATGCTTACCGCGATCAATATTGCCTCCACCGGAGCCAGTTGTTACGACACCAGCAGTCGCTTCCACAGTAATTGATAACTCCGTATCTAACGCGTTAGCCAACGCGATCCAATTGCTTATCGTCAGCAATTTAATAGAGGGCACGGTGAAAATGAATTGCGCAAAACATTTGGCAAAGGTTTGTGAACCAGTACCAACATTGAATTGCGCAAAAGATACGCCAATGGTTTGTGACCCCGTGCCTTTAAGTTACACGAACTTCGAGATCATAAGCCCGCCAGAGATTATAAACCCTATGCCATGTAATAAATATTTGCCGATGCCATGCGAAGTTTACATACCCCCATGTGACATGAATGAATGTATACCGGATACCAGCTACGTTGACGTCACGTCCAACCTTTACTGTGATTGTACAAGTTATGTACCAACCAATGACTGTCCAAGTCTCTATCAAAATGTTGGTTATGATGTTGCAAGTCCAATGATTGGCCCAATGTGCCAATGTGAACAAAAGTGTTCGCCAATTATTGCTGAAATGGTATTGCCGAAGGGAATACCAACTCAACTGAATTGCAATTTGGGATATTTGCCAAATACTCAAATTTCCATGGTCCCTAGTCCCACGGTTATGAACTTTAATTTAGATTATCCTAATACAATTGACAATAGCTGTAACGCGCCAAATTTAAATCCAAATCGTTGTTAATTAATGTACTTTTTTTAAATATTTAAATGTGAATAGATTTTATAATAGTACTGAATGGTGCCTAAGATTTTTTGGTCCTACAAGCAAACCAAGGAAAAAGGGTCAATATATTTTTTAGTTAATTAATTAGTGTGTAAGACTACTGTTTTTTTAATGTTTTTGTTTTAAGTTTTTTAGAAAATAAATATTCTGTAAAATAATCGATGTACTTATTTAATTTTACAAAAAAACACTTGAGAGTGAGAGAGAGCTCTAATTTCAAACTTGGAATTATTTCCGCAGTGGTATGGGTTGCTCTGAACTTCTCTAACGGCTGGCCTTTTAGAGAAGTTCAGAGTCACACAACGAGCCATGGAAAGAGCTATGCTCGGAGTTTCTTAGCGCGACAAAAGTTGGTAATATGTTAAAGTGCTTTGTGTCTTGCCTGACGAGGCACTGCTTAACAGCAGAAGGTAAATGTTTAACGTGTGCCACTGTGATTTTGGATCGGTCATGCTCGCCATCGAAAAGTCTTTGCTTGTGGCGGCTTCGTGTGGCGGGTCACCCCCTTCCCTCCAATATGGTTGAGGGGAGTGATGGCTGCTGCTCGAGTCAACTCGTGCGCGGGTGCTTCTTGGGGGGACTGGTCCGACTACTATCCCTTTGGCATTTTAGTTTGTTGTATTTTCGTCGTATTTTTTATTTTATTTGATATTTTGAACGGCAGGACACACTGTCGCTGGTGCTGATCTAATTGTAAAAAGACAAACTTTGTTTTAAAAAAAAATGTGAAAAAATGACAAGCCCGCTGAGTTTCTTGCCGGATCTTCTCAGTTGAGGCCGCGTTGTGATCCGGTGGTAGCTTTTAAAAAAAAATGACCCTTCAAAAGTGCTAGCGTTAAGCCTATTTGAAATAAAAATTTTTGAATTTTGAATTTTGACAGAATCCGAAATGTGGAGATTCGCCGAAGAACCCAGGTCACCGACATAGCTCTCAGAATCTGCAAGTTGAAGTGGCAATGGGCCGATAACCGTTGGGGAAGAAAGGTTCTCGAGTGGCGACCACGAACCGGAAGACGCAGCGTTGGCAGGCCTCCCACTAGGTGGACAGACGACATTGTGCGCGTCGCAGGTAACCGGTGGATGCAAATAGCCCATTGTCGTTCATTGTGGCGTTCTAAGGGGGAGGCCTATGTTCAGCAGTGGACGTCTTCCGGCTGATGATGATGATGATGATGGGTTGCAAAGCGCGTATTTTGCTATTTGAAAAATCAAAAATAGTTCTGCTCTCAACGGCCGGTGATTCCGATCTGCGCCATGTTAACCACGCGAAGAGCAAAAGCACGATCACGCGTCAACCACCGACGGATTAAAGTTACTGTTTTAACCCGGAAAAAATCCTTTGGAGTCGCTGGACGTCTGGGTGGGTGCTAGGCGTCCATTGTGTACGGCTGGTTTTGAGGCAAGGCTCTGAGCGGTTTCTGGCGCAGATCCCACTGGAGAGACCACGTTCCTCGTCTTATGTGCCGATGCGACAGCCACGGGGTTCATCATCATCAGCCGGAAGACGTCCACTGCTGAACATAGGCCTCCCCCTTAGAACGCCACAATGAACGACAATTGGCTATTTGCATCCACCGGTTACCTGCGACGCGCACAATTTCGTCTGTCCACCTAGTGGGAGGCCTGCCAACGCTGCGTCTTCCGGTTCGTGGTTGCCACTCGAGAACCTTTCTTCCCCAACGGTTATCGGCCCATTGCCACTTCAACTTGCAGATTCTGAGAGCTATGTCGG
Organism: Furcula furcula; assembly: GCA_911728495.1. Lineage (NCBI taxonomy): Eukaryota > Metazoa > Arthropoda > Insecta > Lepidoptera > Notodontidae > Furcula > Furcula furcula. The sequence goes on along the minus strand of OU452269.1, from coordinate 10,799,192 downwards.
GGGTTCTAGTGAGTAAGAATCCCCCATACCCCGGTTGATCCCTACAGCTCTCGGGGGTTTTTTGAAACTTTCCTCGCCGGAAAAAAAGTGCACCTAAGTCAATAATATTTTAATCATCGTCATCATCATCATCAGCCAAAACACGTTCACTGCTGTACAATTGAGCTTCCCCCTTCAAAGGGAGGGGTTTGTTATAATCCCCACGCTTGGCAGGCGTCTTGGGAATCGCAGTAAGAGGTGGAAGATAAAATCAAAAGAAAGACGCTGCTGCCAGTCTTCTTGTTCTCGCTTAGTCGCCTCTTACGACACCCAACGAGAGGAGATGGGGGGATGCAACTGTTACCCATACTGGTCACGGGTCAAGGATATATAAGACCCTTTGAATAGCTCCTGTCGAGTTGCGTTAAATCATAATTTCGGAAGAGCCATAACACCATAAATGTTACTTAAGTTCAAATGCCGGACTCGCTATGCTGGGTGTTCCTCTAAGAGACCGAATACGGAATGAAGTGTTTCGCCAGAGCACCAAAGTGACCAACTTTGCTCAAAGGATTAGCCAGCTAAAGTGGCAGTGGGCATATTTCCGCAAAACTGAAGACCGTTTTGGTAACTGGAGACCGTGAACCGAGAAGCGTAGTGTAGGACGCCCTGTGATCAGGTGGAGCGACGATATTTGCAGAGCGGTTGGCAGACACTGGATGAGGAGAGCCGAAGGTTGGGTTCAGAGGCGTGCCTTGGGGAGGAATAAGTCCAGCAATGGACTGATATAGGCTAATAATTATGATGATGATGTAGTCCCACCTGATGGAAAGTGGCGACGCAATCGAGGATGGTAAAACACACTAGCAATGAAATCACTCTAGCAATGAAACCCACCTTATAATCGGGCGGGGAAATCGACCTAGGCAAACTGTTCCAGTGCATTAGCAGTCTATAAAAATGAAAAAGCAAATCGCTTAGTCAGGAATAAAGGCACGTTTATCATAATAAGGGTGTGTACCTACGCGCCGTGTGTCTCGTCGTCCGATGATAGAATGTTGGGCTCAAGTCATATGTGAATACCGACAGCCTATAGGCTTTGAAAATTGCTCTCTACTAACCCAGGGTCATCAATAAGCCTCTTATTTTTTTCCTTTTAGCAAAAAGTACACCAGAATTAGGGATAAATACGGAAAACAAAAACAAAAGGAAACTTAAAAATAATTTATTTCTCAACAAAATAATTTATAACATAATTATTATTTCTACTAAATTCACATTTGCACATTACCTAAAATATTCATTAAAGCATTGATTAAAGCGTTAGTATTGGTGGGAGTGCCTGTAGGTAAATTAGGAGAAACTCTGTTAGGAGCCATAATATTAGCTTGACAAGGCCCAGTAGAACTTAACACTCTTGAAGGCAATGCTACCACGTTAGAAGCAATCATGTTAGATGGGATCATGTTAGGGTTTTGTGGCATAGATGTCATAATATTTTGTGGTTTGGGTGGGAGTAAGTTTGCAGCCATCATGCTAGGGTTTAAGGTGTTTAGAGGTAACGAAGCAATCATGTTAGGTGAAAATAAATTAGATGACAAAGGATTAGGAGCGGCGACGTTAGGAGAAATGACGTTAGGGGATACTATATCGTTTATCATTAAATTGTCAGGACTTTGACATCCACACGGTAGTGAAGGCGTCGCTATCATATCATTTAAAATTGATCCTGCTAATTCCGTAGCCATTTCTGTGCCACCTTCTGAATTCTGCAGTAAATTACAAACAATCATTAGTTGAATAGTGTCTGCTAAGTTTTTGCAGACTGTAGGGGAGCAGTCTGTGATGATGGTAGTGCTAGGGGGTGTGACGACGTTAGGAATAGGGACCATACTGTTGCATGGTGGTTCGGTGATGATTGTATGAGCGTTGAAGAAGTTTCCAGTAGGTTCCAGAAATGTGTCCGGTAACTGGCGATTTAGGTGATTGAAAGGCGGTGAAGGTCTCAGTATTTGTGGAGTAGCTAGCTGTAAATAAAAAAAATGTGTAAGTATTACTGTGGTCAACAGTTTGCTTTGAAAATTGGAGGTCGTAGGTTCAAATCCCACATAGAGTAAAAACTTTGTGTAATTGTTATTTACTGGCTAGGACAACGCAGGCCAATCACCAGATCGTCTGGAAAATAAGATGATCCATGCTTCAGATCGGCATGTAAAAAATCGGCCCTGCCCCTAAACTCTCCCCGGTCGTGTCGGTCTTCCGTCTCATCGGATTGCGAGAGTAAAAGAAGAGAGAGTGTTGTGTCTACGCAAGCACTTGTGCACTATAATATCTCCCGCGTAGATGGCTGATCGTGTGAAAGATTAGCCGCTGGGATTTCATCGGGCAGGTGGACATTATGTTATTATAGTCAACAGACGTTATTATTTCGAAAAGTATTTTTTTATTATTGGACTAATAACTTTTTTCGAATGATTTATTTGCTTAAGCAGACTAAAGAATACCTATGTTTTTTTTTTTGTGAACCGCACAGGAATTATAAAGATATTACCTTCATGATTAGCAATATAAAAATAAATATTAAATATTCTTTCATTTTTGTTAAACCTATAACAGACTATGTAAACCAATTGTAACGTTGCTTTAAGGCTTCTAAATAAAAACTTATAGATACTGTATTATTTATCCATCGATTATCTATGGTTCGTGTCTTATCTGATTTTCGAATCGATAATAAAGTTATTCATTAATTGGTACTTAATCATTAGAAGTTTGATAAATTATTATCAACTGTTTTGATTTCCAATATGAAGTTAACCGCATGTCCAAGAAAATTTACATAACCAAGCATCGATATAATATTTAAACTAGATTAACAAAAAGTGGTAGCGAGAAATAGCGCCCTTGTGTCGCAATTTCTTTACAAGCCATACCCTGACAAAATTATTTTTGCCGATAGGACTGTCGCTACTGTCTATATGAAACTGTCAAACTACACGTCATTAACATAACAAAAGCGTTAGTTCACGTTTCCGCCATCAGCACAGATAAGTTTGCAATGTTAGATGTCATTTTGTTCGTGAATGTTTATCTATGTAGTATATATCGTCCCCGTAGTTGGAAAATTAAATAAGTCCGATTTAAGCGATATTGACTTTTCCCTATTTTCAAAACACCTAAAACATGCCGCATATTTGAGCCTTACAGGCATTTTCGTATCTTATTCCGTTCCAAAATGATAGCCATTTTTGTCGGACAGATGGAATAATAAATATTCAGACAAACACTATTTTTTTGTAGGAAAAATCAATAACTGTGGTCAATGATAAGTTGAATGTCAAATAAATTAAATAACATGAGTTGTTGAATTTATCCCAACTTAAAAATTCTTTCACAAAACTAACTAAGTTCTAGGAAAACTAAACAACTCTATTTATTTAATTCTGCTATTCAGAATTCTGATATGACGTACCTAATTTATAAATACTTGATGCTATCTATTTCTTCTACAACTAGATAATGATTAATTATAAGATGCTACACAAATAAAATTAAATAAATTATGTTGTTTATAATTGCCATAAAACAAAATGCACCTGAGGAAAGTTATCATTCACGTGATGTTTATTTTTAGTCATGTTTTGAATAAATTTGTTATTTAATTTTAAATTATACTTTTTTCTAACTGTGATGGGTTTGCTCTTGACTCTAGTCTTGGTCAGAGATGACAGAGACAAAGTCTACGATGGAGCGAGCTTACCCAGAAGGAGCCTGTTCACTCTAACTTTGAAGGGACTACTTTCGCTGTGATTGAATTAATGGGTAGGTACCTATGTTTATGTTTTTTTTACAAGTTTATATTTAAGTATTGATTAGTTACAGTCATTTGAATCAATTGTTTTGAATTATGTTTTATTCTGTTATAAAGGTATTTTTAGTTCTAAGTAAATTTATATTAGAATTTGTTGATTGGTGCACTCAATGTACCTGATTAGTGTCATATTAGTTTTTGAGTTTTGAGTTTTATTTAAGTTGTGTTTTAGTTACCTTATTACGAAATATTTTTAGTTGAACTGAGTCGTTTTAAAGTTTTATAATGATTGCTGTGCCTTTGTTTAGGTGCAAACAATCTTAATTTTTTGAGTTTTAACACAAAATAGAATTATAGTACTGTTTTAATTATGATTTGATTTGATACAAACTTATATTTTTTATTTCTAAATGATACTTTTTTTTTGCTACATATAAGGAAGTACTTGACTGCAGTCCCACCTGATGGAAAGCGGCGACACAATCGTGGATGATAAAACACACTAGCTTATTAAAAGCCTATTCACTCTATTCTAGAAGACACCCACATTATAATCGGGCGGGAAAACCGACGCAGGCAAACTATTCCAGTCCCTAGCTGTCCTTATTATAAATGAAGAAGCAAATCACTTAGTCCAGACTGAAGGCACGTTCACCACATAAGGGTGTGTACGTATCGTGCGTCTCGTCATCCGATGATGGAAGGGGATGGTGGAATTAAGTCATGCAATTACTGCGCACACTCGCCAAAATACAACCTGTAGAATACCGAGAGGCTGGCTACTCTGCGCCTGTGAAGAGTAGTCAGCCAGCTTTGTAATTTGGCCGCTACTAACCCTGCGTCACGAATAAGCCTTTTGGCACGCCTCTCCACGGAGTCCAAATCTGCAAGATGGCATTTTGCAGCACCAGCCCATATATGACTACGGTACTCCACACACTACGGGACTTGTGCTTTATATAGCAACAAAAGCTGCCTCGGTGTGAAGTAACGGTGGAACTTTGACACGGTGACTACGGTGGACACCTAGCTTCCTGGCAGCTACCTTGGCGTTGTACTCAATGCACCGCCCAAAGTTGAGGTTTGAGGAAATTTCAATTCCCAACAAGGCGGTCAGTCTATTCCAAAGATACATTCTGAAAAGTAGGAGCCAAGGTGAACGAACTCCTTCTGGCGGTGAATAGACACGCTTGAGTTTTGGTGGCATTGAATCTCACAAGATTGTTATCACCCCATTCAGAGAAGTGTGAGAGTCACGCGCTCCACCATGGCTGAGTAGCCATGGTGGAGCGCGCGACTCTCACACTGCATATTAATATATATAATAGTGCTCGGGCCAGTAAGGGTGTTATCTCATATACTCTGACAGAGTTGTCAGAGTCTATGACAACTCTGTCAGAGTATATGAGATAACATCCTTACTGGCCCGAGCACTCGGCATATATCTCTCCACAATAGTGCTGTCATCTGCATACCCATAGATACCACGCATAAGCAGATCATTAATATGCAGCAAGAAGAGAGTTGCGGAGAGAACGGACCCCTGAGAAACTCCGGCATTATTCAACAACGGCTCAGATGAACAACCGTCAACAACCACTCGGACAGACCGTTCACTCAGGAAGTCCCTTATCCAGCCGATCAGACCCGGGAATATGCCGTACGCTGGCAGCTTGTTCAAAAGGCTAGCATGCCAAAACCTATCGAAGGCCTTCGAGACATCCAGGGAAACAGCGAGCGCTTCCCTATTTTTCTCGAGGGCCTCGCCCCATAAGGAAGTGACATAAACTAGAAGGTCCCCCGTCAACCGATTTCGTCGAAATCCGTACTGTTGGTCGTCGAGGAGATCATTTCTGTTCTAGGTATGCCATGAGGCGCGAGTTCAATATACGCTCCATAATCTTAGAGAGATTAATCTTAGAAAAATATTCCATTGCTTGATGTACCACGTCGGTTATAGCATCCGCGCAACTCGACGGATCTTTGGAAGAAAGGCAGACCCGCCATCAAGATGCAAAGAAATGCGGCATCTCATCCCAAACTGCTGACTTGTATCGCCACAATCGCCGCACACCACGGATATTACAGTTAGGGAGAGAAAAGGTCGATACAGCTTTCACCAGACAGTGATCCGAGGTTCATTAAGGTGAGGAAACTATTACATGATACCTGTCTGGATCAGTCTTCAGCAGAAGGTCTAGACAATTCAATTTCAATTGGCTGTATGACCAACAACATCAGGTACCCTAATCGCTTGCTTTACCAGCTGGGAAAGCCCTAGCGACAGCGCAAAGTTCCGCGCTTCTCTCCCAGCATGGTCAGTCCTCTGGTATGAGAACAGCCAGTCCTGGTGACAGGCATTAAAATCCCCCAGAGTGACCAGCTGCGCATCAGGGTACCAATGAAGGGCTTCATCAGCGGCCTCACTAAGGTGGTCAAAAAGACGAGGTGTCTCCAGGTCACCGCTATGTGATCTATAGACACAAGTATAGACAATTTTATCTATACCAGTGTCTACTAACATCCACATTGTAGAGAATGTGGGGTCCTCAAGTTGACCGAGATGCTGGCAGCAGATGTCAATGCGAACGTACACACAGACTCCGGCGCGCTGGTGCAAATTATGCTCTAATGTGCACCCAGGGTAGTCGAGGTACGCCGCATCTGATGGACATCTAATCTGCGTTTCCGTCATGAAACCTATTTTACCTATTTTAAGTTTTTCATAGTTTTACTTGCTACTTAAATATGTATGTGTAATTAGGTCTCTGATTTTAGAGCCATAATGTTATTTTTTGGGTTCAAATTATATACTGTATTGATTTGAAAGAATACTCTAAGTTAATTTGTTTCCACTTGTTATAATTGGTGTAATTTTGTTTATTTTTTAAAGTTTGTGGTAAGATAAGTATCTGATTACAATACACTTTTTCAAAATTCTATTGTACTTTTCTATTTCTTCCTTAATATAACTCTATTAATATCATAATACAGCTTTTATTTTATATGAGATCAATAATAGTTAAAAAATATCAAAGTAATAATAATGTACAAAGCCACTAAATTTTATATTTCGAGTTTGATAAATTCAATAACTGCATTTATTTCACCAAATTTTACTCTGCCATATGTATTTAGCTTGTAGGAAAACTAAATAAATAGCCGAAATTAGTAGCTAATTGTAGTTACGTTATAAATAACGGTTGTGGTAAAATTAAACAACTTGATTTTTTATGTGTTATTTAGTTATAGTTAAAGATAGAGTTCAGTTTGTTAAAGCATAAGGTAAAAGGTAATCAGATCCACAATATATAAAATTACCGACACCAAAATTGTCTCACATATTTTAACAAATGTACATTAACTGAATAAAAAAACACTAAATCGCGTTTATCTCAGAAATACAAAATCAGAGTTATTTAATTTTCCAACTACGGGGACGATATATTATATCGATGTAACTATATAAGTAAGTTTATTTATACTTATTACCAATTATATTTATAATAATATTATTATATGATATAATTGCTTATTACATAGTTTTTAATAAGTACCTTTTTTTTTCGAGTGGGGAAACATTGTGAGTATCCCACAACCCCGTGAGTTGTGGGATATTCTTACCTACTAGGGAGTGATGGCTGCTGCTAGAGTCAACTCGTGCGCGGGTGCTGCTTGGGGGGACTGGTCAGACTATTATCCCTTTGGCCTTTTGGTTTGTTGTACTTTCGTCGTATTTTTTTCTGTCTTATTTGATATTTTGAACGGCAAGACACACTGTCGCTCTGATCGAATTGTAACATAACACACTGTTTAAAAAAAAGTGAAAAAATGACAAGCCCGCTGAGTTTCTTGCCGGATGTTCTCAGTTGAGGCCGCTTTGTGATGCGGTGGTAGCTTTTTTTAAAAAAAAAAACATGACCTTTCAAAAGTGACAGAGGCTTAACGTTTAAGACGTTATGACGTCTATTTGAAATAAACTATTTTTAACCGACTTCAAAAAAGGAGGTTCTGTATTCGACGCGTATGTATGTAATATTAATAGAAATGCGTAATATTCATGTATGTTAGTCTATGTGGGCTTCTAAACAAATTTACCAAATTTCACGAGTGTATGTATGTATGTATGTAGGTTTGTCCGCGGATTTCTCAGAAACTACAAGTCCGATTTCGAAAATTCTTTTTGCAATAGTTAGAGTATTTTTCAACTTAGGGTAGAGTATAAGTTTCATCAAAATCGGTCCAGTAGTTTAAGAGATATAAACTTTTTATGTTTTCAGTAAGTTACTGTAATGTAGACGTTCGAGTTGCGTGATAGTGCTGATACCTATCTTGGTAAAATAAGTCACTAAAAAGTGTTAAATAAACTATTTTAAAAAAAATAAAGCCGACTTCAAAGTAAATTATCTAAAAAGCATAAAATAACGAAAATATTATTGAAGTTGGTGCAGAATATACACAGCAGGTACGCTAACACCAACTTCAATAATATTTTCGTTATTGACTTTGATTTTAACTAGACTAAACCCCCGTGGCTGTTGCATCGGCACATGAGAGGGGACCCCTGGGCTCTCCGGTGGAATCTGCACCAAGAGCACCTCATTGTCTTGCCCCTGAGCCCTGAGCAGTGCATTATTATATTTCTTGGTCTCCTAGCCTTAGAATAATAACGCCTAGAAACCGAGAACATGCACGCACAGTGAGGCAAGTAAAACCAAGCCAGAATGGCTTGGTATCGAACAGCCCGCGTCAGTGCTTATAGTCGAGTCGTAGCGCTGGTAGCTCCCGATATTTTATTTTAAAATGATGGTTTGTGGAATAAATGGAAATCACAGCACATCGGAAAAACTTAAGAAACATTGTAACATAACATTTCACCTGCAAGTATTACGTTTAACCTAATATTTTAACGTAAAACAATCGCCAAAGTGAAAACAATAATTTTAAATTTCAACAGACGACATTATATCAAAATGTTGCCAATAAAAGGAAAATTGCTACCCCAAATTTGTTTAGTAAGAAAAGATTTATTTAATTACTTGATGATCCGCACACACTTACGTTTTCAAATGACATTAAACGGTCACCCATCCATGTTATGACCTTGTCTAACGTTGCTTAACCTAGCGATATGAAATATACTTTCCGACCCGATTTTAACAATTTTTCCTTACAATTATAATAAATATTTGTAAGGGAACACTCATAGACAGTTGTTAACAATGTTTGGAAATCGATCAGGTTAAGCAACGTTAGGTAAGGTCATTAAATAGATGGGTGACCGTTTAACGCCATTTGAACTAAACGTCTCCGTGCTTCGGAGGGCAAGTACAAAGTGGATCCAAGTTTTTAACCGACTTTAAAAAAGGAGGTTTTCTATGCGAATGTATATTATTGAAAGTTTAGTTAACGTAAACACAGTGCGGGCGGAGCTGCGTGGGTCAGCTAGTTATTATTATAAAGCGTAAGTTTCAACTACCAAACTCATTCATGCATAGAATTTTAAGACTAATAAAATTTGTTAAATGTAGGCAAGTACTTTGTAATACTGTTAAAAAAAAGAAAATTATTACCCAAAAGGCAAGCCCGCTAAATTTCTTGACGGATATTCTCAGTAGCCGCCGCGTTACAATCCGGTGGTAGTTTGTATTTGTGTTTGTATTTAAAAATCTTTTCATTAGCCCCCCAGATACCCAACAAGGTCCTCACGGGGACGGGGACGCAACCCAGCCACCATCCTCCTCAGAGTCGCCGCCGTACTATAAGGGCGTCTAGGGCCCACACCCCATCCGTCCAGCGACTCCGGCGGCCTCCGTGGGGTCTAAAGATATTGGCTTAATACTATAAATGTATAATATTTATTTTTTTAATAATAAATAGGTTTGCGCTTGACCACAATCTCACATGATGGTAAGTGAAGATGTGGTCTAGGATGGACCGCGCTTACCCATAAGATGCCTGTTCACTCTAGACTTGAATACACCCAAGTTATATTTATTAGGGAAAACGTTGTCTGGGAGGGTATTCCACAGCTTGGCCGTGCGCATGAGAAAAGAAGAAGCGAAACGCTTAGTGCGGCAATATTATAAGTATGCTATAAATAAATAGCAAAAAAAACTCCCGTGGGGTATCCGGGTAAGAATAGCACCCTCCCTTCTCCTCCCACTGGGTAAGAGGTGGCTAAGGGAAAACAAGAAGACGGCACCAACGTCTTTCTATTGGATTACCTACCATCTATATTGCGATTCCCAAGACGCCTGCCAAGCGTGGGAATTATGGCAACACCTTTCCTCTATGAGAAGACCTTTTTTTAGCAATGGACGACTTTCAGCTGATGATGATGATGATCAATAAAAAAACATTCAATATATTTATATACAATTTAATATTTTCTTATAATACATTTATAATATAATAGGTTTGGCCAATGCCGACCAATGATAACACATTGGCGATGCTATTACCAACTTATCACACTCTGAAGACATTGGTACATATGCGCCAGTCACTATATTGGTTACAGCTGGCTTAAAACTATTGGCCACTAACGGTAAAGCCGATGGAAAATAGCCCAAGCCAACTGGCAACTCGGAAATAATTGGCGGTAAAATCAATTGATCGTTACATTTCAAATTCCGAATGCAGTTGGGTTCGATGACAGATGTTATCGGGGTTGCTGCTGTTAAAAAACATGATCTGGAGAAAGCTGATGTTACCTGGAAAGAAATAATATTACGTAGGTAACTATTGTTAAACAAAAAAAAATACAAAACATGTTTGCAGTTGCTATTGTACGCCAAAAACCTATGTGCGGGATAAAAAAAAATCTCCATCTAGCATAAAGGCTATGTATGTATTTCGGTTTTTTGGCTTCATTAATTTTCTGGCATGTTATGAAGTAGACAGATGTGGATCGGCACATGAGAGGGGACAACATCGCTTTCCGGTGGGATCTGCAGTCTGCACCAGGAGCCCATCAGTGCCTTGCCTTTGAGCCTACCACCAGGGGTGCATTATAGCCCCCCGGGAACCAGACACGGTGCTCACGGGGGCGGGGGTCACAACCCCGCCGCCGCACTCAATGGAAGCCCGGGCCAAAGGGGCTTAGCACCTAACAAACCTTACTTTTTATTTATTGTTTTAATTTTTTTTATGTTTTTTTTTCAGATTTTTATTAATATATATATATATTCATTTATTTCGGATAACAGGATCCATAAGGGTTAGTAACAATTAAATACTTAAGATTAATGTTAGTAATACAATGGCGGACAATAATTTAAAAAATAAGACCAATATCACCCAGACCAAGACAGGCAAAAACCAGTTACTTGACTGCATGCAGTCGTAACCAGCGTGCCAGCATTGGCGACTCCCACCGGTCCACCAATGCACGCAGAATGGTGTTGGGACTGTCGCGCATCCGCCGTAGTAGTGAGGCGCAGCGCTTACGCATGATGGCAGCGAAACCATCAGCGTGAGCCGATGCGAACATGGCGGAGAAATCTCTATCTAATGTCGATACGGTGAGTGACCTACGATGCAAGGCGATTTTTTTTACGATGAACTTATACTTACAATACATAAAAAAGCCAATGATATATTATTTTTTAGATCCATTGCTGTTATCAATGTAATTGGAAATAATAATTTGATATAATTACTTACCTGACTTTTATGATTATCGGTGTCAACATAAATCAAGTTTCATTGGGTGGGTGAAATAATTATTATTACTTATCAAAGTGAAATAGTTTTTTATGAAATTTTGGTACAGTATGTTTTTTTTATACTACCACCTAAGTTAGCAGGCAGGCATACGGCCCGCCTGATGGTAAGCAGTCACCGCAGCCTATAGACGCAAGCAACACCAGAAGAATCACTGGCGACCCTAAGAACTTTAGGTATTAAGTCTCTTGGGTCCAGTAAGTCCACCAGCTATAGTTCCCTTCACCAGCTACAGTTCGCTTCACCAGCTACAGTTCCCTTCACCAGCTACAGTTCCCATCACCAGCTACAGTTCCCTTCACCAGCTGCAGTTCCCTTCACACTGGAGCAGAGCAATGTTTGCAGCTGCACACTGCGGTGGTACTTACTTACATCAATGGTACATGCACAAGAGAAATACTACCTTTTTTGTCCATTTATATAAATATCTTGCGATCAGTCTAACAATACAGACTTTGCAGATGAGGTGCATGCAGTTCATTAAAGGTAAGGCACTTCTCCCAGTGGAGTAACCCTTTCTTTCTAGAAGTCAGATTTGCTGACTATCATGGTCGAATATATCCCGCCGCTTTTTTAGCTGACGTATGGTTTCAGGGATAGTGAGTTGCCCCGCTAGCTGGTTCGGTTGGTTTTGAAGTCTGAGCATATATTTGGCACCATGCATGTTTAGCTCTTCTTTAACCATAGGCATATTGAAGATTTCATGACCTCTGTTGTTTTGATGAACCATGGTGCATTCGATATTTGTACGAGGATGTAGTTCTGTACTCTTTGGATTACCATAAAGGCTCCCACACATAACTGCGAATTCGCATCGCATCGCAAATGATTTTTTGTATTGAAAATGCATTTGTTTCTCGCAGATATTTGTGATGCGATGCGAATTCGCAGTTATGTGCGGGAGCCCTTAGATTGGAGTTACTACAACCTAATACGTTAATTGTTTTTTTTTTTATTTATTCTAAAATGTGGGTAAGGTCATTTAGCTTCCGTGGCATGAATATGCCACGAATATGATTTCGAATGAAAATTATCTGCTTTGCAAATCGGTGTTTTTTACGATCTAGGACAAATCAGGCTAAACACCTGACAGTCTGAAAAGTGAAAACATCCATACATAGATTGGGCATGTAAAATGTCGATCCTGTCATCACCCTGGTCGTGTCGGTCTTCCATCCCAGCACTTTCTCTAAGCGGGCAGCCCAAGCCGAGGCAGTGCCTTCCTGAGGTGCCCTTGTGCCCGTCGCTACCGCAATCCTTCTGGCTGGAGCGCTTTAAGCGCTCTCCCTCTTGTCCGGTGAAGCTGTCATGGCAATCTGCGACCAACAGTACTAATCCTACAAAAAAATACTTTCATCCCAGATTTATCAGAGCTTAGAAGAGAGAGTGCACTTATGTTTGCACTTGCCATCATCATCATCAGTCATAATCATCATCAGTCGAAAGAAGTTTACTGCTGAACGCTGAACTATGCCCCCCCCCCCCTTAGATGGTAGGGGTTGCCATATTCCGCACGCTTGGCAGGCGTCTTGGGGATTACAGAATTGAAAGACGCTGCTGCACGTGTTCTTGTTTTCCCTTAGAGCTTGTCCAGAAAGGGCGAATTGGCCGCAAAACGTTTCCCGCGAAGTCATTCGTGCGTTAGTGAGAGACTAGACACCAATATATCGCGTCCACAAGCATCGCGCGAATTCAAAATACGCGCGCGTGCACTACGCCAGACTCTCGACTCGCGCGTATTGCGCGCGAGTCGAGAGTCTGGCGATACTAGGGACGCCTTGTTGCGTCCAGTTAACGCGCGAACTCTAGAGTGAGTGCACGTTCAACTCCATGTCTCGTACTGAATTCTACCCTAAATGCTCGCGCGTTGGTACGCGCGAGAGAATCGCAGTGAATTCGAGTTGCTTTTTTTTTTTGTGGGAATGATAGACGCTGTTGGCCGCAGATGGCCATTACAGCTTCACCGGACAATAGGAGGCGAGCGCTTAAAGCGCTCTAGCCTTTACGGCAGAAGTAGCGACGAGCTCAAGGGCACCTCAGGGAGGCACGGCCTCGGCTTGGGCTGTCGCTTAAGAGAGGGCTGAGTTTCCCACCGGTTCACAACGCGCCCCCACTGAGAAGAACCGGCAAGAAACTCAGTGGGGTGATGCACGTCGTTGAGGTCGCATACGTACGACCCTTCGGCCTCGCCGGCGAGACCGGTGTCTGATAGCTAGTGTAGCATACGGTTGTCGGGGAGGGTTCGGCGCATCCCGGTCCAATAGGACCGTCATGGGGTCAGGAGGGTCGAGCGGTACGTGCCGTGGTCTGCGGCGCGAGTCAGAAGGACTAGGGGCGTAATTGGCGGCGGCGCGGATTAAACTGTTCGCGTGACGGGACGCGGATTCAAAGTAGCGTTTCGACGCTTCTTTGAGCAACTTACGAAGGGGATCTAACTTGAAATCGGAATGCTAATTCGAGTTGCCTCTCGCGCGTCTCGCGTTACCCAAGGGGAGGTGATGGGAGAGTGCTATTCTTACCTGGACACTCCACGGGCTAAGCGGGCAAGCAATTGTACCCTGTAATATCTTCTGGGTGGTTGACTAATTTTATATGTAACAAATGTTTCTTACATAACAATAGGAAACATAATTATTTCAAAATTATTAACAATCACGATTACGACTTACAGTTTCGTATATATTGATAAAATTGGACATTTATAGGTCTGTACATACATAACTAGTTGATAATACTTTCACGTCCTTCGTTTTTTCGTTTTAATGGAATTTTAAAATGGCGAAAACGATTTTACTGTTATGTATCAACACATTCCTATTAATAAAGGTAAGCAAACGTTAAAAAATTGTTCCTCAATAAAGTTAATCTAATTTTACTATGTGGTAGGTTCCATGTGCAAAGTGCCACAGTGTCCAGATATTCTGCCGCCAAGCAGCAGTGTGGCACTGCAGCTGGTGAAATTACCGGACACAAAGACTACGGCCGAACCTACATACCTACATAAATTATGCGTTATCACAATTAGTTATAAATGTAGTTAAATTTCTTAAGTAACGTTCGCGCCCACTGTTAAAATTTAATCCTTACTTTACATAAAGATGGGAATGATTTTTTGAAATTAGTAACTAATTTGATACTCGCTTGACTTTGAATGACTGATTATCGGCGAATTGAATGATGTGATTTGTCAGGCGCACTGACATTATTCGTTCCGGGACCGGAACGGCAAATAATTCATTCATCTTTCATTCGAAAAACTGCCGACTGAGTCGCGAATAGTCTAGTTCAAACGCCGTTAGTAGTTACTAATTAGTAGTGGTTATTCGACTATGAACATTAGTATATTACTAATATATGCGTACATTAGTAGTTGTAGATGATTCGGATCGTCGGATTAGTAACAGTCGCGCATCTTTACTTTACAAATATTAGAATTTAAGGATGCATAGTGTGCGATTAGTGATGCGACAAATCTATCGATAATTGTCGTGTGTTGCCAATAGTTACTCAAGGGGCAAATAAAAGTTTTATTCTAAATGCTGGGTTATGCAAAATATATATATTTAATTGTTGTATATTTTATTGAAGTAATAAAATCAATGGTATTTGGAACAAATACAAGATAGGTAAACACGCGTTGTTTTTAATAATTCTCACTATTATTTTTTCATGTGGCAGTGTTGGTACAGCAGTCACGCTTGACAATTTCAGTGACAGCAGACAAGCCCACAGTTTTTTTTATAGCATCATCGTCTTTTATGAGGTTATTTTCTGGGCCTCCTGACCGACTGTTGATAGGTAGGTAAATTACTTTAGCCCTTGATATCTCGATTTCTGAATGAATTCAATCTTCTTTTCGTGTCGTAGTGGAAAGATTGGTGTCAATCTGCAAGTACTTCTCCGATTGATTGTTCAGAGAACACTAGAAGAACATAGATTATTACGCTATTCGTTGACGCTCTTCTCCCGTACCGCAGGGAATAATCGAATGAATGAGACCTTCAAACATCATACTTTGTTTTTGCTTTTTCGTATTTATGTTAACACATAATTAAAATATGCCCAAAATTGGAATGAGAGAATGACTTCTTGAAACAAATAATCTATTTCAGCTGTTTATTGCCGCCATAAAATGTGTCAAAATCATTGATTAACTAATCTAAGTAATGTCTCTCGGCCACTTAAAGTTATGTAGGATTAACTAGCGCTAACTAATTGCCGAACCTACAAACGTCATTAAGTCATTTTTTGACATTGTGTTATTTCGACACTCAAAGCCAATTAATACTTATAATTGCGTTCAGAGTAAGTAGATATAATATCAATAATCTCGTAATAATTAGTGAAAAATAATCATAACAGGCTCTGAAAGTCAAAATAAAGGGATTACAAAAAATTACATAATTGGAATTAAAGTTAAGTGTCCTTTGTGAGTGCGGCAGTAAGCATTAAACCACTGTGAGCGCCGATCTTATGACATCTACACTAAGTAACGAGATAGGGATCAATTAACCCACTGTAGGTTTGGCCGATAATATCTATTGTCTTAACGGTCGGCAACACGCCAGTGACTCTTCTGACGTTGCTAGCGTCTATAGGCTGCGATGGCTGCTTACCATCAGGCAGGCCGCACGCTTGCTTGCCACCTTGGTGGTATAAAAAAACCGTCTTCAAAAACAATAATTTCTGATTGTTTGATTTTATATCTATATAGTTGGGCTTTGACTACAACAATAATAAAATTATTTTATTACTAGCTGACCCACGCAGCTCCGCCCGCGCTGTGCTTACGTTAACTTAACTTTCAATAATATACATTCGCATAGAATACAAAACCTCCTTTTTTAAAGTCGGTTAAAAACTTGGACCCACTTTGTACTTGCCCTCCAAAGCACGGAGACGTTTAGTTCAAATGGCGTTAAACGGTCACCCATCTATTTAATGACTTTACCTAACATTGCTTAACCTGATCGATTTCCCAACATTGTTAACAACTGTCTATGAGTGTTCCCTTACAAATATTTATTATAATTATAATGAAATTGTTAAAATCGGAGCAAGCGTATAACCAAGTACACATTTTGACTTTAGTCCCCTCTCCCAAGGGAACCGTGCCGCATGTCGAGATAAAAAGTATCCTATGTCCTACCACGGAGTATTAATTCAAATCATGCCAAGTTTCGTTTCAATCCATCCAGTAGTTTCGGCGTGATGCTCAGCTGAGATACAGACAGACAGACAGACAGACAGACAAAATAAAAAAAATACATTTTTGGCTTTAGTATCGGTTATAGAATGCCCTCCAAAATTTTTCAAAATATCTTCAATGTACAGAATTGGACCTGTTACAGTTTTATTATAAGTATAGATCAAACTCGGCACTTAACCGCAAAGACGTGCAAGGTCAGTAGGTACTTACCTAATTGTTTTTCAGTTTGGCGCTGACTTTGATAATTAATAATATATTTATTATGTTGCAGTCAACGCCCAACTATGTATGGTATCTAAAATCAAATAATCAGAAGAAATTATTTCAGACTTTTTAGTTACATTATGAAGGTGATTCTTTTTTTTGTAGAAATTATTCACATTGATTTGTTATCAATTTTTATTTATTCTTTCTTCGTTTTTTTTCAGGGAATTCAATCTCAGCGCTACGGTAGACAAGCTGGGTTGCCATAATTAAATCCTTTATTACATCCAAATATCAAGCCTTCATCACAAACATTGGGCCCAACATTGGCGACATTGTCAACATTCGATTCGCCACCAAAATGCTACCCGGAAACAGCCACAGCCTACTTCCTACCAGCACCACCATTGGCCCCAAAAATAACTGTTCTAAATTCAAATTATGGAGATTCACCACAGTTACAATTGCCTCAAGCGTATTTAGGTAGTAAAAATAAAATTTGCAATGCGCTGCTGGATTTACCATTCCCTTTGTCGCAATCTGTAACAGTGTTGCCAGATTTATTCGAAGAGAATCCATTTTTAAATATTGAAGATAGATTTAGTCGATTAGCTGAATCGGATGACAGTTATTCAAATATTAATGAGGATAATAATGTATTTAGTGATAACACTGAAGAGGGCTCTGGCATGTATGATAATCTACCAATATTTAATTTTGATCAGGAATTATTAGACGGATTTTTAAGCGGCCTCGGATTGGAATAATATATACCTAGTAACATTGTAATAATTGATATCTAGTTACTAGTAGATAACTAATAATATCGTTATGACCATGTTATGACAAAATTAAAATGGATTCGTTTTCTATATTGTGTTTCTTTACAGATGCAAGCGGCAAGTACATGGGGGTAATAATTTTATGGATTCCAGCAGTCTTAGCACGATTTGCCAAGACTTCGTAATCTTGACAGTTCGGTGTGGAGTATGACGTAGTTATCGACGTAGAAACGTCATTTTCGGTATTATCTAGGTCGATAATTACGTCATACTCCACACCGAACTGTCAAGATTACGAAGTCTTAGCAAATCGTGCTAAGCCTGCAGTGTGTGTGACCCGCCGTCGTTCAAACAATAATAATTTTATTTCAAACACTACCATATATTACCATTACCCAGAACCAGAACTGTCAAAATTGACACTGGCTAGGGACGATCCAATGTCTAAATATCGACAAATATTAGACAGATATTTAGAAACAATACAATTTATAGCGTCTTAAACACCTACCTGCTTTTTCTAAAAATTTTGTAATCATAAATAACAATAGTAAATGGTAGGTTTAACCTAATATTCCTATTACCATTGTTATTTATGTCTTACTCACTAATCTGACAATAATATTCTTGTGGGAAATAATATGTGTAATTTAGTAGGTATCGAAAAAGAAACGATGCTTTAATCTAGTATATATTTTTAACCATCGTCAATTTAACCTAATAATTTCACATTTTTAACCGGCTTCAAAAAGAAGGTTCTCTATTCGATGCGTATGTAATATTAATAAAAATGCGTAATATTAATATATATTAGTCTATGTGGGCTTCTAAACAAATTAACCAAACTTTATGAGTGTATGTATGTATGTATGTATGTAGGTTTGTCCGCAGATTTCTCAGAAACTACAGGTCCGATTTCAAAAAATATTTTTACAATAGTTAGAGTATTTTTAACTTAGGGTAGAATACAAGTTTCATCAAAATCGGTCCATTAGTTTAAGAGATATAAACTTTTTATGTTTTCAGTAAGTTGCTGTAACGTATAGACGTTCGAGTTGCGTGATAGTGCTGATACCTATTATGCTATAATAAAAGTCGATAAAAAGTGTTAAATAAAATAACGAAAATATGTTAAAGTCGATGTCAGCTCGTGCTAGTCTTAGTTAACATGATGTGCTAGTACGTCGGTACTAGCACATCATGTTAACTAATCAATCAATATATTTTCGTTATTTTATGCTTTTTAGATAATTTACTTTGAAGTTGGTTTTTTTTTTTAATAGTTTTTGCCCTTCTGTCACGGAAGGTAACTTATTTAACATGGCCTACATACTTCACGGTTGAGTGACAGATTTGCGCACACGTAGATTACTTTTACGCTACTATGCGCAAGAGCAGCATGGTAGCTAGCTGGATTGTGGATATGTAAATCATTGTTGCTCCATTTCCCATGATCTAGTGCGCGATGGTTTGCGTATAATTTGTGTACAGTATATATAATTTGTGCATTATAATGCACAACCGTATGGGTTGATACCGATTCCGATGAAAACGGCGCGATGCATCGGTGGGTTGTCAACTCCATCTCTGTGAGCACCGTGACAGGTTCTCGGGGGCTATAATAGTCTCAAAGGCAAGGCACTGAGGGTGCGAATCCCACGGGAGAAACCAGGTTGTCCTCATGTGCCGATGCGACATCCATGGGGGTTTCTGTAGGGTTTAATAGGTGGTAGGTTCCTTGTACAAGGAACAGTCCAAATAGATTTTTCCAATAAATATATGGTACATCGCGCTATTTCCCGAATAAAATTAGGTTTAATTTTTCTAGTTTTTATTAGTTACCGCTTTCGAGAACATAACCTCCTTTTTTAAAGTCAGATAAAAACCAAGACCAACTTTTTAGTTGCCCTCTGAAGCACGAATACGGTTAATTCAATCGTCGACCATCTATTTATTCTTATACCTAGGTACACATATTTTTATGTATACACATAAAAAAAAAACATCAAAATAGATCGAGCCGTTTTGGAGGAGTACGAACGCCGTGAGACGAGATTTATATATGGATTTTGTATTTAAATAGTATTATACACGTTGAATACATATAACCTCCTTTTTTAAAGTCGGTTAAAACCGGGACCCAAATTTTACGCTCTCCCTTATTTGTGGCCTCCAACCGAAGTACGGAGACGTTTATTTCAAAGAGCATTGTCTAATGCTGACCGGTGATTGACCGTCTGCTCACCCATCTATATGATTACCTTGCCTAACGCTGCTTCACCTAGCGGTAATTAATATACTTTAAGACTATCCTCATACCTACTAAATATATGTATCTAAAAAGAAAATCTCATAAAAATCAGTCAAGCCGTTTTGGAGGAGTTCGACCACAAACACCGTGACACGAGATTTTTATATTATAAGAAAATAAGAAGATTATTGTTATTTATTACGATACTCTCGATACATTAATCTATTTTAATAACAATAAAGTCGTCATTATAATATACATAATTCACAATAATAGAATTTCCTACAGCCTAGAATGAACTTAAAAATTTTCGTACATTCAATACTGTCCTCGCACTACGCTGTAACTAAGATAAAACATGGCGTGAAATTTAGATAAGGAGATAACAATATTTGGTTTCTATTTTTTGAATACTAAGATATTCGTAAAAAATAATAGTTACAAATGATAGGAAACTCCATTCTCCCGCCGATTTATGGTTCCTAATCCATTTTAACAGTCAAATATTGCACAAACAACCATTTTCACAGAGCTGTATAATGCCGACCTGATTCTTACTAAAAATCGCCCGTGAACTAGTTTTATAAAAGGACTTGAACATATGAACAAAAATTTGGCAGAGGGGTTAGCGCGTCATGCTCTCTCCAGTGGTATCTCCTCTAAGGCTCAGAGTACTACAACGAGCTATAGAGCGATCTATGCTCGGAGTTTCTTTGTACGCTATCATTTGGAATGAGGAGAGAGAGAAAAGTCAAATAGCTCTCAGAATCTGCAAGTTGACGTTTCAATGGGTAGACAACATCACTCCAAGAACTGATAATAATGTGAAAGAAATGATTGGCGACCACGAACCGGAATGCGTCTTCCGGCTTTCCTTATCAGGTGGACTGACAAAAAGTGCCAGTGTGCGCGTCGTTCCAGCTTGTGATGATGATGATATTTTATGTACCTAGTTATTATGTAATAATTACATTACACTTTTCGAGTCCATTCACTTCAGTCTTTTTGTACTTTGATAACTACTGCTTGTTGCATAAATATATTTTTTTATTACTCGATAAATTAATTATATTAACTAGTTCGATGTCAAAATCGATAATTTGGATTATCGATATTCCTTGCCCAGCACTCAACTGAACTGAACTGTCAGCTGTCACTGTCAGTCAGGTCAGCAGTCAGCTCAAGTCAGTTGGTCTGTCTGACTATAGTGTTCTGTGGTCTGACTCAGGGCTGCCAGATTAGGCGATTTATCGCCATTTAGGCTACCTTGGGGGGTCAAATGCGACCAAAAAATCCAATCGGCTACCAGTAGCCATTTAGGCTACCTAGAAAAAAAGGAACGGGCGCTTTAGGCTACTTCAGAACTAGGCTAGGCTAGGCTTGTTAATTGTATGCTTCGACGAAACGTAATATTTTATGCACATCCAACGTTCTTTCGTCACTGAGGAAAGAAGTCTGAGGAATTCTCAAGGTTCCTTCCATGCTACTTGCTATCTTCTATGCAACTGATAGGCCTGTTGGTCTAGTGGTTAGACAACCAGGCCGCTAGCCAATAGGTCGTGGGTTTCCCACCAAGTGTCTGGGTATTTTATGTATATAATATAAGTATGTATAAAAAAAAAATAAGTATGTAAGAATTATAATCAGTTGTCTGGTTTCCATAGTACAGGCTCTGCCATAGATAAGAGTATATTACTTAGAAATAGATAGGTAACTCCCACGTCAAAACGTGCCCCCTAACACCAGCGCCTCCAGCGGTGTGATTTGAAACTCTAAATAGCCTCGAGCATTTTTAATAAAAAAATAGCGAAAACTTTGTAGTATTCGATATAAAGTACGCGGACGTCCATAGTATATGCATAAGTATTATAGGAATAAAATAAAAAAAATACAAAAATGATTTCATATGGGCTGGGGGATTCGAACGGCCTATTCCGAGTAGTTCTACATTTAGTTCTACATGTATGACTACTAAGAAAAAGAATTCCTGTTAGTTCTACACTCATGTAGAACTAGTAAGAATGCATTAAATATTATTTTTTCATTCCTAGTAGTTCTACACGATGACGTACTGCAAAAAATATTACATCTTAAACTTTATTAGTGAGTGTGCTAGTAAACTTATAAAGGATATTTATTCTTCAAAAATTTGATATTTTAAGTGTTTGCTTTTATTCCTCTAATTCATTCTTATCAGATATAAGAAAAATATTATACCAGAAGTACTAGGACAACAGAGGGCACAAAGAGGTTTCATCTCTCTTGTGATATCATGTTACCCTTACCATTTCTTACCTTAGGTTCGTATATACCGGGGTACTGGCATCACCTCCTTGAGTGCCCGGTCCATTGTAATTCCAGAGAATACGTCCAGAGGAAGGACAATGGGCTTGGGACGTTGTACACTGGGCACCGGGTAATATCTCCACTCTGAGGTGGCCAGCTGTTGCTCGGTGGTGAAGCCTTAGGGGGGAGGGGTCTGAACTGCTGTTCCCGGTATATGAGCAGCAGCAAGCTACCGGTTGAGCAGCAGCCAGGCGCAGGGGGGTTGTAGGGCGGGGGCACCGCTACAGCTGTTCCCGATTGGACCCATCGGTTGAGCGCGGTGGTGGTGCAGGGTGGAGTCGGGGCCGAAAGGCCTTAGGGCGGGGGCACCGTAGCAACCGCTCTGATCTATATGGGCGCCGGCAGGCGGCGGCGGCGTACGAGTAGTATAGTATATACCAGAAGTACCAGGGTAGCATAGGACATAAGCAAGCCTCATGAATATGGATACTAATCTGAAATACCCTGGTTGACCGCCACCGGGTGAACCTATATATCGAAGGTTTCTCCCACGTGAACAAACAAAAAATATTCTGCTCACTAATAAAGTTCTAATTTTCTAATACGTCATCGTGTAGAACTACTAGGAATGAGAAAATAATATTTAATGCATTCTTACTAGTTCTACATGAGTGTAGAACTAACAGGAATTTATTTTCTTAGTAGTCATACATGTAGAACTAAATGTAGAACTACTGGGAATAGGCCATTCGAACGCGCGCCCCTAAGACTTCGTATTAATTTGATTCCAACCTATTTACCGCTACCGCTGTAAGTCTTGTGACGTCAGTTGCAAAATACTGATGTAACTATCTTAGTTTCATTCCGAACAGAGAAAAGTTGCAAATCACGCCGCACCACGCCGTGCCACTGGTAGCTTTTTCCATTTCTTCTAAGATACCATACCATGGGCTCTGCCTAGTTTGAGATTAGATGACCGTGTGTGGATTGTCCTTAAAAAAACCTGTCCTTGCCTAGAACTGCCGCAATGAGACGTCACAAATCTAGGGTCTGTAATCACAAACCTCGAAAATGTTCCGATCCCGAAAATATCTACTTACTTCACGGTCTTGTTAACTTGCACCTTGCGGCGAACACGTTCTAAACTAGCGAGGTGCAGAGTTCCCGAAAAGCTCGAAAAAGCGAGCTTGTGTCAATTTAAGTTACTCATCCCAACTCGCTGTATGACACAGACGGTTACATATTTTTTTAACGGGTTCTCTATTTTTGGCTAAATATACTTAGCTCAAAATTTTAGGCGAATTATCAAGAAAAAATATATTAGGCGATTTAGGCTACTCGGTAGGCAAAATTAGACGATTTAGGCTACTCGGTAGGAAAAATTAGGCGAATTGAGTTAGCAGATATCTGGCAACCCTGGTCTGACTGTGTGTTAGGGATGTGAGATTAATGGAAAAGAATCGATTAAATAAAAATCGAATTTTCCATATTCAAAATTAATCGATTTGCCAAAAATCGATTTTAATCAAAATAAATAATCGATTTCTGCGAAAAAAATCGTTTTTTTTTGTATTACTAAAAGGTACATGCTAAATGCAAAAATCTGGATGTTATTCATCTATTTAAGCACATATCCATTTTCAAAAACAAGTTTATAAATATTAGTATCAGTTTTATTTATAAATTAGATAGGCATTAGCCCGTGATACTAAATCAGGTCTACTCGTAATCGTACTGGCTAAAGTTTAATGTAAAACAAGAAATTGAGGTAAGCGCAGGTTTAGATTAACACGAATTTTAATAACATAAATAGAAATTGGATTTAAATTTAATTATGTGTTTTGAGCAACTATTCAAATAAAACCCTGCCCCTGCCCTTAAACCGCCGTCAGGCAACATACCAATAGAAAAATCCATTGCGTATCAGGTACTTGGCGTTCTATGTGTTAACTACCGTATTCTGTTAAATTTCTGCTGAAGTTCATTAGATTCTGCTAAAATTTTCTATTCTGCGACATAATTCTGCTAAAATAGCAGAATTTTGCTAAATCTGGTCACACTGCACTGAAACTACTTTACACGCATACGTACAGATGGCGCCGTTTTTATATATTGAACTTATACGTATGAACTTAATTCGAGATTTTTCACCGAACGCATAGATGGCCCTGTTTATAAAATTGAAACTTACTGCAAGATTTTTTCATCGGTCGCAATACGAGCTGTTTCTAAAAATCGATTTAAACACGTAATTTATATAATCGATTTACTAAAAATCGATTAATATTATTATAAAAATCGACAATAAAAAATCAATTATTAGAAAATAATAATCGATTAAAATAAAAATCGATTATTTTTTAACATCCCAACTGTGTGTGTCAGTCAGTCTTTCTTTTCGTTTTCTTCGGTATAGTATAATAAGTAATAAAAAGAATTTAAAACGTATTTTCCTAAATTACACCCACCAAAATGGTTGAAGCACAGAAATACAGGATTGAGCAGGAGATGACCAATATGGTCAATGAGTTGGACAGAAGTTATCTGCGGAAAATGCAAGTGAGTAAGGTTATGTTCCTGATAAGCATGTACTGCTTATGCAATAGTTTCACGGAGAGGCCCGTTTCCCCATGATAGGCTGCTAGACCCTTCGACACTTCGACTTCTAGCAGCTAGTAGTAACACTACTAGCTGCTAGACCCTTAGACTGTCGAGGTAACTGTGTTCCTCTCCATGTAGCTCTAAGTGGGTAACAATCAGAGGCGTAGCTAACGCCGTATCAGCCGTAGCAATGATACGGGCCTTTTAGCTACAGAGACCCCGTTTACCCTTCATTCAGCCCCCCAAATTATTTTTATACAGGGCTTGTCAAAGGCAGCTACGCCACTGGTAAAAATTCTACATAATCTGGCCTCTGTCCCCTATGTAGACCGGGTATATCTTGAAAGTATGCTCCCCAACAAAACAAAAAAAGGTTGCTAAGCCCCTAGTGTTAGATAATTATTCTATTGAGACACATTACCTTGTTCTGGTGTGAAGGGCACTATGCTGGAGAATTTACTTTACAAACATAAAGTGTATTTTGTCAGGTTGTGGAACATGCATGTTTTTTATACTACTAAGGTGGTAAGCAAGCATGCGGCCCGCCTAATGGTAAGCGATGACTGCTAGTAACACCAGAAGAATCACTAAATGGCCAACCGTAAAGACATTAGATATTACGTCTTTGTGTCCGGTAATTTCGCCAGCTAGAGTGCCCTTCACACTGGAACACAGCAATGTTTACACACTGCTGCTTGGCGGCAGTATATCTGACACTGCGGTGGTACCTTCCTGGATGGTTCGGTGCTCAAGGAACCTACCACCACTACTACTTACTTACTAGAAAATAAGTTAAACGTTGCTAACCTTCCAGCGGTCTCTATGCTGCGTTACAAACAAATGTCATATTTTATTTCCAGGGTGACATGCACAGGTGTGCGGCAAAATGCTGTGATGATCAACAAACGTCACTAGAAAGAGTCCACAGTTGCATAGATAATTGCACCGGCCCACTAAATGCAGCCAATAATTACGTTCAGGTATGTTTTAACGTAAAGACCTTGTTTTAAAAACTATGAATGTGGGATTAAATCCAGGTTGATTGTCTATATCAGTTGGTTTTGTGCCTGATCTTTTCAAGGTTTTCCAAGCAGCTGTGTGTAAACATTGCCCAAGGGGTCTAGTATGACTTCCGATAGTTTAAGAGCTCGATCAAACTGTCAGTTTTTGCCCATACGTTTTACTAGTTCTTGATAGTTACTGCTAGGGGCGCTGGTGTGAAGATAAATACATAAAATAAAAAATGTATGGAGAAAACTGACAGTTTGATCTAGCTCGTAAACTATCGGAACTCGTACTAGACCCCCTGTTCTAGTGTGAAGAGCACTGTCATCATCATCATCACCAGCCTGAACAAAGGCCTCCCCCTTAGACCGCCACAATGACCAACAATTTGCTATTTGCATCCATCGGTTGCCTCGACGCGAACTATGTCGTCGGTCCACCTAGTGGGAGGCCGGCCTACGCTGCGTCTTCCGGTTCGTGGTCGCCACTCGAGAACCTTTCTTCCCCAACGGCTATCGGTTCTTCGAGCGATGTGGCCTGCCGATTGCCACTTCAACTTGCAGATTCTGTGAACTATGTCTGTGACCTTGGTTCTTCAGCGAATCTCCACATTTCGGATTCTAGCGCAAACAAACTCCGAGCATAGCTCTCTCCTCAAGAGCACTGTAGCTGGTGAAATTACTGGTCCCAAGATACTTAATAACTAATGTCTTGTGTGACTAGCGGCAGTGCAATGCAGCTGTCTATAGGCAGGCGGGGCGGCTGTCTTGTCACCAGGTTAAATAAAAAAAAATTTATATTGCAATTTTTATTTTCAGGGAGAGATAAATACCCTTCAGAACAGATTGCAGAGATGTGTTATGGACTGCAACGACTCAGCGAGAGACAGACTTGGCCCAGATCCAAGCCAAGAAATGGTTAGTTTAGTTTCAAGCAAAATTTCTTTGGAGTCGCTGGACGTTCTGGATGTGGGCCTTAGGACGTCCATTAAGTACGGTGGCGACTTCGAGGAGGACGGCGGCGGGGTTGCGACACCCGTCCCCGTGAGCACCGTGAGTGGTTCCCGGGGGGCTATAGGTCGCCCCCCGTCGGCAGGCACTTAGGGGTTCCTAGTGCAGATCCCACCGGAGAGCTCGGGGTCTCAAGTGCCGATGCGACAGCCGCGGGGGTTTTAGTGGGTAAGAATCCCACAGCTCCCCATTTGAAGGTTTCCCCCACTAGGAAAAAAAGTGTTAACAAACTTAATGTATGCCACTCTTTATGTAGTGAAAAGTTGTGGGATTGCGTTATAAAATATCTACTTTTCTATTATAATCTTTTATTAATTAACAATCGGTACATGCAATAATTATCATCAGTCTGACACGTCTGTTTTTTCCGTTGTCCTGGTAACTCGGAACATTGTCGTCCTTACGGGTGGCTATGCTATACAATAAAGGCAGCTATTCCCACTCGGCCATACTGCGTGATCATCTGCCCCAGATGAGTTGACATCGCATAGAGCAGCAGCAGCCGAAGGTCTCATCATTGCTAAGCTGCGTGTTATTTCAGGTGCTAGGCTTCGTTCTACTTTCATAAGATAATGGCTATCGTTTTTCTTCCTTCTGCTTTTATACGGATACAGGTTGTAGCCCTTAACAAACTCTCTTCTATTATCAACGGTGGATATCTTCATCATACTATCAGAATAGCTGTTAGTTTCATTTTCATTACCAGTATACATCATTATATCTTCTTCAATACATTGATTATTCTCTTTTGCTATCTTATGTCGATCTTCTCTTCGATTGCCGTATTTAATCTTCCCATCATCCCCTGTTAAACTGTACGTCTTTTGATTTCCATCTTTCATCTTTACTTCTTCCTTTCTTTCTTCTGTTCCAACATAGTTCATAACTGAGGGAGACCTCTGTATCTTCACCTCATCTAGATCTTCGCTAGTAGTCAGAGTATTTTTCTGATACATCATTTCATCATTACATTCCCTAAACTGTCTTACAACTGTCAACATCATGTTATCATTATCCTTACATCTTACAGCTTCATCATTGTCAGTTTTCACTTCTTTATCCTGTATCATCTTAACTGAAATATCACCGGCCTTAAAGTTGACTTCAACATCATTTAGTATAGGGTTACCCAAAATAATGTTAACTACTAATGTATCGTCTCCGACAACATAAAAGGGTGTATCAAATGAACAGTCGTCAATAAGGACGACAATGTTCCGAGTTACCAGGACAACGGAAAAAACAGACGTGTCAGACTGATGATAATTATTGCATGTACCGATTGTTAATTAATAAAAGATTATAATAGAAAAGTAGATATTTTATAACGCAATTCCACAACTTTTGGGGGCTCGTGCGGTAGGAAGCTGAGCTATATCGGATTGGAGTGTTTTCAGACGAAGATGATGCAAGATTAACAACCCAATATAAGAAGTACCTATACGACGTAAGATTATTAAGAAGATTGAAGATTATAAGACTTTTGAATTATTAGAAGACACGCAGACATTACACAATGCCGCCGAAGAGAGTAAGAGACGATGAAGATTTGTCCGTAATGGATCCTCACAAAATGACGATTTAGCTGTAAATGGGAGACCACTAAAGTAGGGCCAGTTTAATAGATTACCTTTGACACGTCATTAAAATTTAATTAATAATTTAACTACGTAACCTTGTAACAGCGGGCATAAAACATTATAATTTTTTTCGAAGTTAGAACTGCACAATTGCTTAACTATTTTCAATTACTTATTTATTGTAATATTAATGACAAAAGAAACTAACAGATGTCAAATGAGATCTATTAAATTGACCCCGTGTTTTTTTTTGCGCGGGAAACCTTCCATAGATCCCCGGGAGCTGTGGGGCTCGACCGGGGTATGTGGCATTCTTACCCACTAAAACCCTTGCGGCAGTCGCATCGGCACATCAGTGGGGGCCCCAGGGCTCTCCGGTGGGATCTGCACCAGGGGCCCCTCAGTGCCTTGCCTTTGAGCCCGCCGCCGGGCGCGCATTGTAGCCCCCCAGGAACCTGTCACGGTGCTCACGGGGACGGGGGTCGCAACCCCGCCGCCGTCCTCAGAGAAACCGCTGTACTCAATGGACGTCCTCGGGCCCACACCCCGAACGTCCATAAATTGACCTTACATGAACTCGCTTGAAATTTACATAATATTTATATTCCAGGTAGACAAATGCACTATAGACTTCGAGAAGTGTGCAGTGAAATGCGTAGACAAACATATTGGTTTGATTCCCGGTATGTTGAAGACCATGAAGAAAGTATTGGCTAGTGGGAAACCTCCCCCGGCAGCGTCACAATGAGAAGAATATAAGGCTTACCTTAGCTGTACAAACTATATTTCAGAGAGGTAGACATTGGACAAGTGGTGGAAGAAGTTTAGGTGGACTACAATGTTAACTAGTTAGATGGTAGTGAGCAAAATTTTGATCATAATACTTGGTACCAGTGGTAATAAATTATTCAGCGTGCGTACGCACAAAGTATTTTTAAGGGGAATATGCCTAGTCAGTGTTGCGGTATCGTAATTTTGACTATGATAAAATGAATGAGGTTACAGATTACGTTCATATATATTTTTTTTGTATATTTACTAAAGAATATAAATATGTTAATGTATTAAAAAAAAAACCAAATGGTTAACCAAATTTTATTTTATGACAAATGTATATTTTTTTCGTATAATTGACTGCCTATCTCTAAGCATTTAGTGTTGATGAAAATCAAACTGGTTACTATAAAATGTATACTTATAGTAAAAATATATTTGTTGGATCTCGTGTTTTTATTTTTGCCCATGTTAAAATCATAGATTTAGAATTTTTCACTCTATCTTTGGTTAGAATCTCGTTAGTATCGAAGTAGAATAACTGGAATATGTTATAAACAGTGCAAGATTATTCTGTCTAGTGGTTAGACTAGACACCCTGGCCCCTACCTACTAGGTCGTGGGTTCGATTCCCATCAAGTCAGGGGCGTAGCTACCGCCGTATCAATAATACAGGGCCCCCGGGCTACAGGGGCCCCGAACATATATAAGCTACAATTCGTAAAATCCATGTTCTCAAATAATCTCATCATTATTTGGCCCCCCCCCAACAAATTTTGATACAGGGCCCATCTAAGGCAAGCTACGCCGCTGCACCAAGTGTCTGGGTGTTTTATCTATTTATGTATTTACAAAAATAAATGTATGTATATACGTAGGTATTAGTATCAGTGGTCTGGTTTCCATAATACAGGCTCTGCCTAGTTTGGGATTTGCCATGATGACCGTGTGTAGATTGTCCTAGATTATTATTATTACATATGGTACTAAGACATAGACTATGACATATGGTACTGAGACGTGGTCTCTAAAGGCTGGCCTCTTAGAAAAGTTCAGAGTCACACAAGGAGCCATGGAGAGAGCTATGCTCGGAGTTTCTTTGCGCGACAGAATCCGAAATGTGGAGATTCGCCGAAGAACTAAGGTTACCGACATAACTCTCAGAATTTGCAAGTTGAAGTGGCAATGGGCAGGCCACATCGCTCGAAGAACCGATAACCGTTGGGGAACAAAGGTTCTCGAGTGGCGACCACGAACCGGAAGACGCAGCGTAGGCAGGCCTCCCACTAGGTGGACAGACGACATTGTGCGCGTTGCAGGTAACCGGTGGATGCAAATAGCCAATTGTCGTTCACTGTAGCGTTCTAAGGGGGAGGTCTATGTTCAGCAGTGGACGTCCGCCGGTGATGATGATTATTATTACTATACATACTTAGGGGGGTTCAAGTGGAATATCAATTCTGCAATTATTCTTGAATTGGCAGAGGGACAAATTGTAGTAGTTAGTATCCGTGGAACACTTGGGCCCTAGAGGTTCCCTAGGGCCCATGGGGTTCAAGAGGAAGGCATCATACCGTCCTGCGGGTAGTAGAGCTACCTCCACTTACCCGAGGGCCTAGGCCCTTGAATGAGGCTAAGTACCTACTACTGATACTTGCAGATTTTGTAAAGGTGAAAAAGAGTCAATGCGACACATTTTGTGTTGCTGCGACGCTCTTGCGAGACGTAGCTTGGGTCATCTGGGAGTAGCTTATCCTACACTAGATGATTATGCAGCCCCAAGCTGGCGCAATCGTTGCGTACCTGAGGGAACTCTTCGACACGCCAGAAACAGAGTAAGGGCTAGGGCATGCACAATGGATCCAACTGGGTCGAAGTGCGTTCCGGTGGTTACCGGGCCCGACTCATAGCCACCAACAATAGACTAGAATACCCGAGGGCCACCAACCGCAACGCTTCAAGCAAATTCGCTCTGCGCTGCAAGCGTTGAGCGATATTGTTTTTTGCCTTATGTACACTATCTTTATAGGTTACTTCTACTATCAGCCATCTATGCGGGAGTTATTATAGTACACAAGTGCTTGCGTAGACATAAGTGCACTCTCTCTTCCTCTTACCTCTCAAAATTCAACTGGACCATTCGACGCATGGATCATCTTACTTTACAGACAATCAGGTGATCGGCCTGCATTGTCCTAGCCAGTAAGGAACAACTACCTAAAGTTCTTGCTCCCTGCGTGATTCAAACCCGCGACCTACGATTTGCAAAGCAAGCGGTTTCCGACTGCGCTACAGAGCTATAGTATGAACAGGTCTAACGCAGGCTAACAGGGGACTAGTACTACGAGCTTCGCAGTGGCATAGTTTGCCTTACATGAGCCCTGTATAAAAAAGATTGTTGGGGGGCCCAAATGAAGGGTAAACGGAGCCTCCACCGGGGGCCCCATGTCGTTATGTTTTCCTTCACCGAAAGCTAGTAACAATCGTACAAAAACGATTCGCACATGATTAATTAAAGAAATCAGAGGGTCGAGCCGGGGTTCGGGTTTTCAAGGCAAGCGCTCGCCCGCTGAGCTGAATCGGCATCACATGTTCACTTGTGGTGTGGGACTGTGTGGTGCCTTTTTCTTACAAGTCGAAGGTGAGCCAACCAGGCTTCCGTATGCTAGGCGCTTTGTGGAGCAGAGCGATTTTGCCTGGTTTGACTGTGAGTAAGCGAAGGTCGCTGTCTGTTCGCTGCAATATGTTGGCTCGTAGATTTGCTAGGTATACTGAGCAAGTTAAGGTCACGCTTTTTAAAGCTATTTTTCAATCCTTTTACACCTGCGGTCTGTGGGTGAACTATACGCGGGAGACAAGCGCTACTTCCCGGGACAGACATGCAGTGGCCTTCATGGAAGTCCCTGATCAGACTTCGGACCACAGATATAGATTTACATAGATAACGCAAGTATCACGATTGTGTGTGTTGTATTGTATTGAAACCAAGCGTGCCGACTATTACCAAGTTTTTAACACCTTCTGTGACGTTACGGCCGAATTTAGAGTGACGGGAAGTCCAAACCGATTCAAAGACACCGATGCCCCGCCGATTTTCTTTAGTTTTTGCGGCCGACTGGCTGCAAGGCTGCAACAACAGACGCGCGCAGACTGTAACCAACCACGACGTTTCGTCGGGGTTCGGACGCGCGAAGTACATGCATTTGCGTTATCGATGTAAATCTATATCTGTGCTTCGGACGCAGGTCGGCCGCTGCAAAAAAAATCATTGTCGATGGAGCTTCAGTGGTGATGATCAATACATATGTGGATATGCCCCGCAAACTATGACCCATTTACTTTCTTGCCCTGCGTGCCCTGACACCTGCACTCTTGAAGATCTTTGGAATGCTGCAGACAACGCACGAAATGTAGCTGCTACTGGGCTAATACGATTTAGTTTTTGCTATCGACACGATAAGAAGACGTCGGGACATACAGCGATGGGGTGGTCGCGATATTGCAGCGCTTTCGCCATGTTCGCAGTGGCTCACGCTGATGGCCTGATGGTTTCGTGGTTTCGCTGCCATCATGCAAACACTGAGCCTCACTACTACGGCGTAAGCACGACAGCCTCAACACCATTCTGCGTGCATTGGTGGACCGGTGGGACTCTCGAATTGCCAGCGCTGGTTACGATTGCATGCAGTCAAGTAACTGGTTTTTGTTTGTCTTGGTCTGGGTGCTATTGGTCCACTTAATTTTTAAGTTATTGTCCAATTACTTAATGTATTTCTAACATTGACGTCAAGTTTTTATTTGTTACTTTTATGGATCATCATCATCATCATTAGCAGCCGATAGACGTCCACTGCTGAACCAAGGCCTCCCCCTTAGAAGGGAGGGATTGCCATTATCCCCACGCTTGGCAGGCGGCTTGGGGATCGCAGTATAGGTGGAAGATAAATCTAAAAGAATGACGCTGCTGCCCGTCTTCCTGTTCTCGCTTAGTCGCATTTTACGACACCCAACGAGAGGAGATGGGGGTTGCAATTTTAACCCGGCACCCCACTTTTATGGATCATGTTATCCTAAATAAATGAGTATTATTATTACTGCGATGTGGTGGATAAAAGTCTTTCATAATAAAAAATGCAATACAACAATGTAATCTTTAAATATCTATAAAAAAATTAATCAATATAAATGAAATTGATTAAGTAAACAGATAGGCCATTGTTGCAATTTATAATTATGACACAGTAAAATTAAGTATATAAAGGTATTTATTAATTATTTGATTATAAACCGATAGACTACTAATATTAGTAGACGAATAATAACAATAGTTCTAACCATGTACTCGAAAAATATATTTATAATTACACTGATCTTCGCTGTATTATATGTAAGTACCTATTCATTTGTCGCGGGGAAAACCTTCAATAGGACTCCGGGACCTTTGGGACCGGGGTATGTGTAGCCTCCGTGGCGCAGTGGGAATCCGCTTGCTTTGTAAACCGGAGGTCGCGGGTTCTAATCCTGCGGGGGGCAACTTGTGTAGTTGTTCCTTACTGGCTAGGACAATGCAGGCCGATCACCTGATTGTCTGTAAAGTAAGATGATCCATGCGTCGGATGGGCATGTAAAAAGTCGGTCCTGCGCCTAACCTCTACCCGGTCGTGTCGGTCTCCCGTCCCATCAGATTATGAGAGGTATAAAGGAAGAGAGAGTGCACTTGTGTCTACGCTACTACTTGTGCACTATAATATCTCCTGCGTATATGGTTGATCTTGTGAAAGATTGGCCGCTGTGGTCGTATCGGCCAGGAGGATTATTATTATTATTATGTGGGAGTTTTACTTACTATAACCCCTGCGAGAGAAGACGTGTTCTCTCTGGTGGGATCTGCACCAGAAACCCATCAGTGATTTTTCTTTGAGCCCGACGCCGGGGGTACATTATAGCCATCCGGAAGCCTGTCACGGTGCGCACGGACGGGAGTCGCAACCCCGCCGACGTCCTCGAAGGACCAATTTTAAACTATAAGCAATAGCTTCCATAGCTGGAGGAAGCCTGCTGTGCAAACTGGCCGTTGCGGGTTCGAATCCTGCGAGTTATAGCTTTATATAGTTGGTCCTGATTAGTTACGCTAATACACGCTGATAACCGATTGTCTTATAAATAGGACGATTCATGCGTCGGATAGGCATGTGAAAAGTCAGTCTTGTGCCTAATCTCCCCAGTGGTATTGGTGTATTGTGAGCATTCATACGCGCTTCTCCGGCAGACTTGCTGGCCAATCATTTTATTGTTCACTTGGGAAACGTCCGAAGGTCTAGACCACCAATTCAACCCCGCAGGATTGGTCTTACTAAATGAGAAGACCTGGATTCTCCTATGGGAACTACACCACCCTTCAGTGCCTGGTCTTTAAGCGCACCGCCGGGCTTGGCAACGACAAAGTGCTCACGGGGTAGCAAGTGTCGCAGCCCCTCCGCCATCCTTCTCAAAGTGGGTCATCCTTCTTAAAGTGGGCCATCCTTCTCAAAGTGGGCCATCCTTCTCAAAGTGGGCCATCCTTCTCAAGGGCCCACACCCCAAACGTCTAGCGACTCCAAAGATTTTTAAACCACCTATTAACCTATATGTAAATCTTTCAGGCCAGCGCAGCAGCAAAGAAACGCACAAAAACGAAACTCAAGCAATCAAGAATCCCGGTCGGAAGTCCGATTAGTCTACCCGGATGTGGCTGTCAGAACCCGTTATTCAACATCGTCGACTGTGGATGTCATAGTCCTATTATAGACACATCGTACACTTTGGTCTCATACGAGGCACCTGCTTGTGGATGTCAACAGCTTATAGACATCCCCAATTACAGATACGTTGACACCATTGAAATTATTAGTCCTATGGAGGTATCCAATTACGGTTATCTTGGGTTACCAGGTGTTGAATACGTAAATACGATTGAATTGCCTTGTGGATGTCAGGGAAATAAATGCGGATGTCGTGCGCCTATTCAATTACCAGCCTCTTATGGGGCGGTCGAAGTAATTGACGTACCAAATTGTGGCTGTCATGAGTTGACACTTCCTGTCTGTAACCTCGGAGCTTTGGCTTCTATTATAGAAGTACCTTCTTTAGCACCCACGATTCAAGTCTCTGGATGTGGCTGCGTTGGACCATGCGGATGTCAAACCCTTTCGTGTGGCTGTCAAGGGCCTGTATGCGGATGTCAAACCCTTTCGTGTGGCTGTCAAGGGCCTATATGCGGATGTCAAACCCTTTCGTGTGGCTGTCAAGGGCCTGTATGCGGATGTCAAAGTGTAATGCCATGTGGATGTCAAGGGCCTATATGCGGATGTCAAAGTGTCATGCCGTGTGGCTGTCAAGGGCCTATATGCGGATGTCAAAGTGTAATGCCGTGCGGATGTTCCGGGGCTGTATGTGGATGTCAAAGTCCTCTTCCGTGTGGCTGTCAAGGTACGACGTGCGGATGTCAAACAATTGAAATAGGCGCATGTGGTGTCCCTGGATGTCCGTGCGATGGGAAATTTTTGCGACAAATCACTTTGCAGCCGCCATTTTTGTGATTGAAGGGTTTTATTTTCTTTAATTTATATTGTACATGGTAGAATAAATATTTGTCAAATTAAAAACTTGTTTTACTTCGGCATATCTAGTGGGATAGTAGACTCTATGGATAACGGGAAACCGTTTGCAATCCAGTAGCCACGGATTCAAATTCTGAGGGGAAATAACCATTTGTGTGGTTGTTTTTTACTACTTAGAACAATAGGTATCGGCTGAATACCTGACTATCCCTACATATTATAAAAGTACTCCGTCAGTCTGTCTGTTCGCGCTAAGCTCATAAACTACTGAGCGGATTTTCATGTGGTTTTTATGGTGGTGATTCATGAGGAATATTTAGATATATAATTTGTCAAGGTTTTGGGTAAATTAGTTTAAATATAACGATAATGGTTGGAAGTGGCGGAAAAACGCGGGCGAAGCCTTGCACGGGTTAGCCATTCTGGAAAATATGATGATGTATGCATCCGCACGGCGTATCAGCCGGAAGACTCAACCATATTGAAGGGGAGGGGGTGATGGCTGCTGCTCGATTCAACTCGTGCGCGGGTGCTGCTTGGGGGTCCCACTACTATCCCTTTGGCCGCCTAGTTTGTTGTATTTTCGCCGTAATTTTTTTTTTTTCTTTCTCTTGTTTTATCTTTTATACGACAGGACACACTGCCGCTGATGCTTATCAAATTGGAACATAACAAAAACTGTTCAAAAAAAAGTGAAAAAATGACAAGCCCGCTGAGTTTCTTGCCGGATCTTCTCAGTTGAGGCCACGTTGTGATCCGGTGGTAGCTATTAAAAAAATTGACCGTTTAAAAATGCCCAAGCCTATTTGAAATAAATATTCTTGAATTTGAATTTAAATCCGCACACGAATTATTAAAAAACATGTAAATATGTTTAGCAACAATTTTTTCACCCTAAAATAACAATAATACCAGCCCTTGTTTATATCCCACTGTTGGGCACGGTCCTGCCTCCAATTTGTGGGGGCTTATGGCGTAGTCCACCACGCTGGCCAAGTGTGGGTTGGTGGACTTCACACGCCATTCGAAAGCTAATTAAGATTTCTCAAATATGCAGATTTCCTCACGATGTTTTCCTTCACCGAAACCTAGTAACAATCGCACAAAGACGATTCGCACTTGATTAATTAAAGTAATCAGAGGTGCGAGCCGGGGTTCGAAGCTGCGCACCTTGTTTCCAAGGCAAGCGCTCGCACTCTGAGTTCTTACAAATAAATCAATTTTGAAATGATTATATGAATAGATTTTAAAAATGATAAAACACGAATCTCAGATTACATTAGACTACAATAATTGATAATAATGAAAATACAACCGAATGTTGTAATATCAGATAAAATAAATTATTTCTATATAAATACATTGTCTCTTCTTATTGTATATTATAATAATTTAATATCCTCAATCATATAAGTATCAATCAAAGGTAAGTCACAAAGACTTAATATCTAATGTCTTAAGGGTCGACAATGCGCTAGTGATTCTTCTGGTGTTGCTAGCGTCTATAGACTGCGGTGACTGCTTACCATCAGGCGGGCCGCACCTTGGTAGTATAAAAAGAACGTTTTTTTAAAATAATAATTGTACCTAGACCGTACAGGAAGAGTATCTTCCCAAGATATTTTGATATATCGTGATCATCATTAGCCCAAATCAGTCCACTGCTGGACATAGGCGTCCCCCAAGGCACGCCACTGAGCCCGATCTTCAGCTCTCCTCCTCCAGTGTCTGCCAACCGCTCTGCGGATATCGTCAATCCACCTGGACACAGAGCGTCCTACACTACGCTTCCCAGTTCGCGGTCTCCACTCCAGAACCAGTTTACCCTAACGGTCCAAAGCCACTTTAGCTGGCTAATCCTTTGAGCTATGTCAGTCACTTTGGTTCTCTGGCGAATAACTTCATTCCGTAGCCGTCCGGTTCTTCGATCAATGTGGCCTGCCAAGTCTGAGAGCTTCTTCTTAAATTTTTCCCCATCCCATCTTGGTTAGTTTTATGGTATCTAGGTTATATGGCCCCAAGTCTGCTAATTTACGAACGCTTCAATTGAGTTTCAACTTTGTATAAGTTGGATGGTTTTACATATTTGGTGATCTACTATTTTTATAAGACCAGTGGCGTGTCAGTGGCTTGTCACTGACCTGGGCCCCAAGTCTGCTAATTCTAATGAAATGACACACTTTTCCCATTTGAGCAACACACAATAAAGACCTAAAACGATAATGTCTTCTCAGTGGGGTGACACCGATTTAGCAGAATACCGATTTGTCACAATTGTAATGGAGTCTGAATAGTGTATGACAATGGCACTGGAATGGCAATTGTATGTCATTTTATTAAAATTAGCAGAATTGGGGCCCTGATATCCCACAAGTAATAATCTTTTCATAACGCCTAGGTTACTGGATACTGGACTATGTGGGATACCACATATTTCAGTCAATTTGTGGTCCCATCCAGCACTAATCAATTTTTTTTTCCAGGATAAAATGAAGTTTGGAATCACTGTGCTACTATTAACAACTCTAACAACTTCCTTATGTCAGAGAGTAGTAGCACCAAATACGTTAGCAACGGTAATACAAGATATATTATCGCCTAAAAACACTGGAAAAGCCATGCAAGTGATCAGATCTGCGCCTGGCAACAGAAATGTCGCCTTTGTTGAATCTGGCAAGCCACAGCAAGCTACTGTCCAAAGCAGCGCACCACGACGCGTTATAGTACTAAACAATGAAGCGATAATACCACAGCGAATGTTTATGCAAAACTCAGAAGTGGCGATGCCAAAAAGAGTAGTTGTGCGAAAAATCGACGAATTCGCAACGCCAAAAAGAGTTATTGTACGAAAAAGCGACGAATTCGCGATGCCAAAAAGAGTTATTGTACGAAAAAGTGACGAATTAGCGACGCCAAGTAGGGTGATACTGCAGGAAAATAGTGGAGTGGTCCAACAGGTGGTACCTCAGGCGGTTTTACCACAATCGGTATTGACACAGGCGGTGTTGCCACAAGCCGTGTCGCCACAGACAATGTTGACACAAGCACAACCAATTGTTATTAATCAACCGCAAACTGTGGAGTATTTGACGGCCCAAGAAACGTGTTTTAATGGTAACCCATTCTTGCCAGCCGCATCACCAATATCGGCTATGTCGCCCACATCAAGTTTATTACCGCCTGCGATCCCAATATCAAGAGGGCAATTTTTAAGAAAAATACCTATTCCACCGCCATATTTGTGAAAAAAAAGTTATCTTAAAGTCTTTGCAGACGAGGGGCTATTGTCCGTGTAGGCACGAAGTTTGTAAAATCAATCGCGACATTATCCGTCTTATTATTAAAAACGGTTTAACGACGAAACTAGGTTTAGGTTCAGGAAATCGTTCCGAGTCTAAACCTAGGTTCAAAGTTAATCTGATTTTCGTAATAAGATGGTATTGGTTTATATTTTTTTCCCTTGTCTGTGCTGAGTTTGAAGCCCGTGCTACACGATAAGCTATTAAGCGTCTCAACCAATGTGACCATGCCGGGTTTGTCAGCTTCCAATAATGTGGACAGTGGCGTGCCACCAAGTTTGTTTGACCTTGGTTAGACGTTGGTAAGCTGTCCACGTAGCCCGCATTTAATCAATTAAAGTTTAGATTACGGTAGTTAAGGTATTAATTTATTAAATTAAAATAGTTTTTATTTATTGTTACTGTGTGTGCTTATTTGTGCATTGTTGTTAAGATGCGCACGGGTTATACAAAAATTCCTAATGTCTTTTATTTACACGAATACAACACATTGTGATTAAACTACTCTTACGGAACTTATCGCTGTTTATTTTTGATTTTAATTTCCCGACATTTCGAATGCTTTGCAGCATCCACCCACCGCCCGTGACCATGGGTGCTGTGAAGCATCCGAAACGTCGGGAAATTAAAATAAAAAATAAATCGAGATAAATTCCGTCATTAGTTTATTTACAAAAAATCCTAAATAAAAAAATATGTAAATAAAAAGAAAATTGTACTTTTTTAAATAAATAAGAGCCAGTGCATGACAGTGATACCACCTGAAGGTAAGGTACTCCAGCCATGGATGGAGCACAGTGGCGTGCAGTCCATATAGGCAAAAAGTGTTTGCCTACCCTGTGATTTTCCCAATCAGACATATCAATAAAAAGTGTGCATAGTAATATTTCGTTTTCAATTATTTCACAGTAAATAAAGAAAAGCACGCAAAATATTTGAAATCATTCACCTATGCGCGACGAACTTAAGGGGGTAACATGCGCCAATGACCTTGAGAATCTGGCCGCTCCGGCCGAGAGTTGTCATCGTAGAGGGCGCTACCAGCAAATATGAATATTACATTTGAAAAATCATAGACTACAAATGTGTAGAAGTATCGAATGGAGTTTTGTTAATTTTGCCTATTCCGTTATAGTATCAAATTTCAATAAAATTATATCTATTGCAAATATACTTAATAATGTAACTTTTGAATGTTTTGTTGATTATGTATACGTAAAATAAATGACTGATGAATTATTTAAATGCATGATAAAAACCGATTTTAACTCTGGCAAAGCTTTTTGTCATTTCATAGTGGCACGGAAAGAACAAGACTCATGCAGTTTCAGAACGGTAATCCACTGTTTTATATCTTGATTTATACCATGGCGTGCCACCTAATTACAATCTGATAACCCAACAACCGACAGTGGTAACGTAGTTGACGTGTTGCGTCAGGATATGGATTATTGCATTTCATATTCCAAACTTCATATAAAAGGTTCAGTCCGTCTATTATAGAATGGCCAATGCCTGACTAGTGAGACTTATACATACTTGTATTCTATTGTTGGTGGTTATTAGTTAGTTCCGATTACAACCGGAACGCACTTCGACCCAGCTGAATACATTGTACCTGCCATTCGGAATCCATATACATTTGTACTACTTATAACTTACAGTAGTCACAGCGGGTTTTTGTGTGTCTGAAGTTAGGGTTGGCGAACCATTGCGCAAGTACAGTTGTGAGTTCTGAATACATAAACATAAAAATAGCTACTACGCAGCGTTTTGCAGCCAACTTCAGACACATAAAGATCCGCCGTGACTACTGTAAGCGTACTTGAAATGAAACTATGCACAAAGTTCTAAGGTTTCGATTCTGCACGTCAAAACAAAAGCGTTTAACAGAGCCTTCAAAATATAGATTTTCTTCTTAAAAAGGGACCTTTTTATCATATTTCCTGAATTAGTTCCAAATTCTCTAACCAATAAACATCCATCTGATAGTTTAGTTAGAAGCTTTTTGATCCCTGGAAAAATGAACTGAAACCAAATTGATGATTGATTGAGATGTTCGAGTTTGATAAAGAGAGTGACTTAAGATGCTGCAATGCATGCCAGTGGCCCTGGTGAGATGTAATGTTTCCTATTCTAATGCGTATATTCGCTTTAAGAGCGGCACAAGTACCCGAATCTTGGAAGCTTGCTAGCATCCAACCTTACTCAAGACCAGATACCCAACGTCGACCCAATTCGTGTAAACCTAAAAATTATAAATTATTATTATTGCGACAATTAATTCCGTGATAAGAATAATAGCACCCATCCATCTCCTCCCGTTGGGTGTCCGTAAAAGGCGACTAAGGAAAAACAAGAAGACGAGCAGCAGCGTCTTTTTATTGGATTACCTACCACCTATATTGCGATCCCCAACCGCCAGGCGTGGGGATTATGGCAACCCCTCCCCTCTAAGGGAGAGAGGGCCATTGTTGAACAGTGGACGTTTCGGCTGCTGATGATGATGTTGATGAGTTCCGTGATCGACTCCATAATGGCCATCTAACTGAAACTATGATAAGATACTTAACTTTTTACATAATTAAGTACAGGTAAAAACGACCCAGACCCAAGACAAACAGATTATGTTCATGCACATGAATGTTTGTCCTGTGTGGGAATCGACCCCAAAACCTTAAGGTCAGCGACCAGGGTAGCAAACTACAAAATCAACGGACCTGTGTTGTTATTCAATATACGTGGCTGCCAAAGGAATCCGTAGCACTGTTTGTTTGAACGCACGAATTCAGTAATAGTCTTTTTTATTGTAACGTCATATTATGTACTATCGCGGACACGAACGCTATACCAGTTTCCCGCTGTACCAATCAAAATCGTTTGAACGACGTTCCGGGCGTTTACCCCGCCCGCATGTATTTTGGGCCGCCTCGTGTAAGCGATTGTCGTCCTAAAGGTGATATACCGTTCGTGGCC
Source organism: Furcula furcula (assembly GCA_911728495.1). Taxonomy (NCBI): domain Eukaryota; kingdom Metazoa; phylum Arthropoda; class Insecta; order Lepidoptera; family Notodontidae; genus Furcula; species Furcula furcula. The sequence continues at coordinate 10,757,098 of OU452269.1, read as the reverse complement.
GCGAGAGTAAGTAACGTAACTTCATCTTGAGTTCTGTACCCATCGCGGGGTTTGAACTACGCGGAGCATTTGACATTTTATTTTATTTATTCTTTAGCACACTTAAATATGTACAAGGCGGACTTAATGCCTTAGGCATTCTCTGCCCGTCTACCTCTGGATGATGCAGAGGGTAATAGTGGTAGGTGCATAGGTAATCTAAAATTTAAATAGATATTTAATTTACATTGATTCTAATAAGCAATGTGGTTTTAGAGTAACTAACATTTTAACGCTGTGGTATTTTCATTCGTGCCTGCCTACAACACCATCAGTTTATTGTTACGCAACTTAGTTAAGTAACAAGGGATTACCTGATAGTAATCGAAGCACCCACCTATAGAAAAGTCTCTTCCTGTCCCTGTCATCCAAAACCTTTTGGTCCGATAGTTTTTTTGCCAGCTACAGTGACATTCTACTTATGTTACATAGTAGAAGAAATCTAAGATTAAAGTGGCGCCACCTAGATAGCACACAAGTACCCTTCCAACTTAACCATCCAGATGTCTCAAAAGACGAGCAACTGTCCAATGCAACTGTCCGTAGGTAAGCGTGTCACTCACCACCAATCCAACCACCAAGGTACTCGACTCGTTGCCAAGTTGCAAGAACCACATACATGATAGAAATAATACCACCGTTCATGTTTTGAAAAAAAAGATCATAATGTACAGAATATCATAATGTATGTAATTTTGTCGACCTACATAGCATTAAATACGATTTAAATTAGTAAGATCATATATGACTCTGATACGCTTTAAAAGTTAGGCATAATACTAGGCAACGATACTTTCGCATACTCTATGATGAACCAAAAATATGGTATTACTATAAAAATATCTTTAATTAAATATAGAAGTATAGATTTCATTTGAAATGATTTATAATGTTATAATTATACCATAAGTAACATATCTTAAGTAAAAATATGTTCAAAATCATTTAAATTAAATTCGTCCTGTCAAAAAAAAATCGAACACGTCCACCCTCCTTGACAGTCCACGAAGGACTGATGAAAGGCGATCGCGGGGGCGCTGCAAGGGGAAATGCATCGCGTACGTGGTTTTTCTATAATTTCTTGTAAAACATGAATGAAATTAAGAAATGTAATCAATACAAATTGTAGAATAGGTTATAAGCTTTTTATAGTCCAAGTTTGACGTCTATCCGATGAACGGATATTGAACGCTAACACAATTCATATCCAACGTAGTACATTTTTTAAATACATATTGCTTGAAAACGTTATATTTAATCCAATATCTAATCAATAAACCTATTTGCTGAAGATCTGAGGTATACGTACATATAATTTTCATAGCCAATGCAATAGCGGATTGATCCATCGAACTCTTTAAACTAAGCCTATTTTTGCAATTTTACCGTTGTTACCCCCTTAACATAAATGCACTGTACTATACCTATCTACTCATAAATGTAAAGATAGATTTTGCGCGCGGGCCACGCAAAGACACGATACGGCGTTGCCTCAATATGCACACATTCAAACAGATTTCTTGCACACAGACTCACACCGATACACGCACCCATAAATAATCTGACATGTATAATAGAAGAAATATCACGCACACAGACAAAGGACAGAGACACAGAGAGACACTGCCTACCAAAAGTGACATTTCAATATAGTTTAGTCCCAATAGATATTTATGTTACGACATGAATGCTAATTTGACGCGCATAGATATTGCAGCGGCAGATCATTTTGTTAGGCGTTCGGAAGCGAATCACGAGACGCGAGTTCGTATCCTCTTAGAATCGAAGTTTCTTTTTGTAATGTTTTTAAATTATTTAATAGAATATAAAGCCGTGCAGGTATATAATAAGTAACGAAAAAGAAAAGAGGACGTGTGAGCACGTAGGTCGTACTTTGCGAAAGATAATAATTTAGCTATTATATTTTTCGATAGTAGGTATGTTTATTTTTTTAACATGGTCTGCGGCATATTAAAGTAAAATCCATGGCTGCATGGATTTTAATTTAATATACTTATAGGTACTTCCTACATAATCGTAAGATTCGTTTTAGTTATGGGAGTGAAATAGAATATATTTAGGAATATTTGAGCAATAATGCAATAATGAGTCAACAAAAATATAAATAATTCTGTGTTAACGCCATCTATCTCTTGTTATAGGCCCAGGCGACGTTTAAAAAAATGCCCATGTCAGTAATTCAGCTCAGTAAGTTAGTAAAGCTCCATCTAACAAAAAAAAATCTTAATAATCCAGTTCTTAATGCAGTTTGTCGCCTAGGCCTATAACAAGAGATAGATGGCGTTAACACAGAATTATTTATATTTTTGTTGACTCATTATTGCATAGCAGTGCTCATTTATTCAAAAAAACATCAGTAAGTACAAATAAATAGACTTACTTATGTTACAGTGTCAATACGTACAAACAAAAAGACTGTTACCCTACGACTCTAGAGATCTAAGAAATTTGCTTTTTTGCCTACCCTAATCAAAAAGTCAGTGCACGCCACTGATGGAGCATACTAGTTTATCAGCATCACAAGATAAATACCCTGTGTCACAGGTATCCCTAAGCCTTAACTTTTTTAAATTCCGTGAGCAACACATTGGCACTGATTAAGAACCTGATGTACATTCATCATCATCAGCCGGAAGAAGAAGAGAAGAAGAAGAAGAAGAAACGCCACAATGAACGAAAATTGGCTATTTGCATCCACCGGCTACCTGCGACGCGCTCAATGTCGTAAGTCCACCTAGTCGGAGACCTGCCTACGCTGTGTCTTCCAGTTCGTGATCGCCACGTTTTCGGTTCTTCGAGCGACGTGGCCTGCCCATTGCTACTTCAACTTGCAGATTCTGAGAGCTATGTCGGTGACCTTAGTTCTTTGGCGAATCTCCACATTTCGGATTCTGTCGCGCAAAGAAACTCCAAGCATAGCTCTATCCATAGCTCGTTGTGTGACTCTGAGCTTCTTTCAGATGAACATACTATATTGAAAAGAAAAAAAAACATAACTAACGTCTCGTGTGACGAGCGGCAGTGCAATGCAGCTGCCTATAGGCTGGCGGGTCGCTTACCATCAGGTGTACCTTCAACTCCGAGAGCCGTTGAATAAAGATAATTTTAATATTAATGTTGTCTTTTATTTACGCGAATACCTACACATTGAAACGAAACTACTTTTACGGTATATATCGCGATCGAATATTTTGCAGCACCCATGGCCACGGGAGGACCAAATAACGTTGGTAGACCAAAAAAGTTTGGTTTGAGTGTTTCAAAGCTTTCTAAACGTCTGGAAAAAAGTATAATAAACCGCGATATAATCAGTAAAAGTAGATTTATTTCAAGATAATATGAACTTACATTTTTATACAACCAAGGTGGCAAACAAACATGAGGTCTACCTGATGGTAAGCAATCACCATCACTTCCCAGGTTTAAAAGCCGTAGGAGCTTTCTGGGTACTGTGCAACCGATCACAGAAAGCATTGCGCACGCTAAACTTCGCCTGTGGACACAAACTTTCCCTGTCACCGACAACTACGTCCCACAAAATGAAGCGCTACCTTCCGGGACAGACCTGCAATGGTCGTCATAAAAGTCAACAGATTTCGGACGCAGGTCAGTCGCTGGATAGAAAATCTTTGCCGATGGGGCTTCAGTGGTGATGACCAAAGCATATGTGGATATGCCCCGCAAACTATGACCCATTTACTTTCTTGCCCTGCGTGCCCTGACACCTGCACACTTGAAGATCTTTGGGATGCTACAGGCAACGCACGAAATGTGGCTACTTACAGGACTAATACGATTTAGTTTTTGTCATCGACACGAAAAAGAAGAAGACCAATACTTCGTCACTTGACGAAAATTCTTCTTATCTATATAGGTGTAATAATTACTACGGAAGTGTGTATAAAATATAGAAATTTTATCATCAAAAATGTAATATAAAATCATTGCAAGAGAATTATTGACACAATTAGTATTATATTGCGAAAAATCGATTAGTTATTATGTAAATGTGATAATAATTTAATACATATATAGAAACGTTCGTATTTATTATTCACATTATAAACAGTTCCTATCAAACAATATGATACCTACATTATTTTTCGTTGCCACGATCTTTGTAAGCGTAAGTACTATTTTCATTTTTAATAATTTATCTCACTACTGTAAAAGAATATCTTGTGTCTTGAGAGCTGAGACGTAACCCTCTTCGATAATATCAAAAATATTTTTGAAGGAAATATTCTTAGTTTCTTGTTGCGTTATTCTTCTTCTTCTTTCCCTTTCAACAATGATCACACAAATAATTAATGGTCTTTGTCCAGAAAGAGGACACATCAATGGTGTTCTGGGGTCTTAAAAGGCCACATTAAGCATTTCTACTAAAAATAATTCATCATCATCATCATTAGCAGCCGATAGACGTCCACTGCTGAACAAAGGCCCTTAGACGAGAGGGATTGCCATAATCCCCACGCTTGGCAGGCGGCTTGGGGATCGCAGTATAGGTGGAAGATAAATCCAAATGAAAGACGCTGCTGCCCATCTTCCTGTTCTCGTTCGTAAAAATAATTAATATTTTGCATTTCTTTCTTCATAATTCCTGTAATTTTCATAAAATGATCACACAATTTAGTTGAATCATACTCAATTCATTTATTAGCACTAATTAGCAGACACATATTTAATTTAAACAAATGTGCGTGGAAGAAGTAAAACTTCACTCTCGCTCTGTCTCTTTCTATTCCCCCTCCCCACGACTGAATGACACTGAACGACACTAAACGACACTGAATGACACTGAACGGCACTGAATGACGGAATGACTCTGAATGACGGAATATCGAAATGACTGAAGACTGAATGACTGCGTCATGTGAGCGCCTTCATACCCCCTCCATGGTAGCGTTAAGCGTTAAACTTGTTGGAAGTCGCATAAAAAGTTTCACTTCAAAAATAAACAGTTACTTATTATTAGGATTTACCGAAAGTGACCTTTTTAGACACGATGATTTGCCTGGAGCAAGTCTTCTAGCAACTTCTAGCAAATCAGTAGTTAAAAAAGAGTCCACTCAGCATTTTGCTATGATACCTATTTGGCAACACGACTTTGGTCTTCCGTGGATACCTCCGTAGTAGTTGCATATTATGTAACTACACCGCTCTTATTGCTTAATTTATACTACACTACTACAACTATGCAAAGAAACGACACATACTTAAAGATATGTTTTAATATTATTTTTATAAAAGTGCGCAGACAAACGTAGGTATACTTGCTAAGTTTCTGGTTTTATTAAGTAATAAATTACTTATTTTGTTTACAGGTACAATGTCAATTTTACACAACCCCTTGTCAGAGACCGCAGCCTGTGACGTTACCACAAAGCCCATGCGCCTGTACGATGCCAGTGAAAATGCCATACGAAGTGGCATTGCCATGTAATGCCATGCCAAAAATTGCGAGCAGCGCGATCGGCTGTTTGAATCCTGGCGTCACGAAATATGGCACTATAACTGAAGTGCCGTTGCCAAAAGCCGCGCCACTGGCAAGCCCGTTTCTGCCAGCTGCGTCGCCTGTGTCCGCTTTAGCGCCGTTTTCGCCGTTGTTGCCACCTGTCAACCAGTGCCAGTCGAGATGCCAGTATCTCAGAAAAATACCTATTCCACCACCTTGTATTTAATTAGATTATTTTGAATTAAAATATGTTGTTTATTTATTAATTCGCTTTTATTTCGAATTATATTATTAAACTCAAACTCAAATTGAAATGAAACTAATTTTACGGATTATATCGCGGTTTATTCTTGATTTTAATTACCCGACGTTTCCGCCCGTGACCATGAATGCTGTAAAGTATTCGAAACGTCGGGAATATTTGACATCTTATAAAAAAAAAATCGGTACGATGTCCCTTACACATGTGTGCCAGACAGATAGACAGACGAAGTCGCACCATAAAGGTTCCTATTTTTACCTGTTCAGTCCAAGTAGTAGTACCTAGTAGTAGTAGTTACCAAACTGGCCGACTAATAAGAATTATTTTTAGATAATCAAACTGGCAGACTAATAAGATTTTTTTTTATAATCAAACTGGCAGACGAATAAAAAATATTTTTTTTATAATCAAACTGCAGACTAATTAGAATTTTTTTTTTGATAATCAATCTGGCAGACTAATAATATTTTTTTTTTACATTACTGCTTGCCGGTAGAATATTTGCATAGGTACCTATTTATTGTTATTCTCGCGTGGAAACCTTTAAGGGGGTAACATGCGCCAATGACCTTGAGAATCTGGCCGCTCCGGCCGAGAGTTGTCATCGTAGAGGGCGCTACCAGCAAATATGAATATTACATTTGAAAAATCATAGACTAAAAGTATACAGATGTGTCGAATGGAGTTTTGTTAATTTTGCCTATTCTGTTATAGAATGAAATGATGCAGTTTAATAACGGTTACCCACTGTTTTATATCTTGATGTATACCTTGGCGTTCCACCTAATTACAATCTGACAACCCAACCACTTACAGTGGTAACGTAGTTGACGTGTTGCATCAGTTCAGTTCATATTCCAAACTTCATATCAAAGGTTCAGTCCGTCTATTATAGAATGGCCGATGCCTGACTAGTGAGACTTATACATACTTCTATTCTATTGTTGGTGGTTATTAGGTCCGGTTACAACCGGAACGCACTTCGACCCAGCTGAATACATTGTACCTGCCATTCGGAATCCATATAAATTCGTACTACTTATAACTTACAGTCACAGCGGATTTTTGTGTGTCTGAAGTTAGGGTTGACGAACCATTGCGCAAGTACAGTTGTGAGTTCTGAATACATAAACATAAAAATAGCTACTGCGTAGCGTCTTGCCGTGACTACTGTAAGCGTACTTGAAATAAAACTATGCACAAAGTTCTAAGGTTTCTGTTCTGCACGTCAAAACGAAAGCGTTTGACAGAGCCTTCAAAATATAGTTTTTTTTTAAAAAGGGACCTTTTTAACATATTTCCTAAATTAGCTACAAATTCTCTAACCAATAAACATCCATCTGATAGTTGAGCTTTTTGATTCCTGGAAAAATGAACTGAAACCAAATTGATGATTGATTGCGATGTTCGAGTATGGCAAAGAGAGTGACTTAAGATGCTGCAATGCATGCCAGTGGCCCTGATGAGATGCTAGCGGTATTATTAAAGAAGCGTGTAACTGTAATGTTTCCTATTCTAATGCGTATATTATCTTTAAGAGTGGCATAAGTACCCGAATCTTGGAAGCTTGCTAGCTTCCAACCTTACTCAAGACCAGATACCCAACGTCGACCCAAGTCGTGCAGACCCAAATATCATAAATTATTTTTATTGTGACAATTAGTTCCATGATAAGAATAATAGCACCCATCCATCTCCTCCCGTTGGGTGTCCGTAAAAGGCGACTAAAGAAAAACAAGAAGACGAGCAGCAGCCTCTTTTTATTGGATTACCTTCCACCTATCTGCGATCCCCAACCGCCTGCCAGGCGTGGGGATTATGGCAACCCCTCCCCTCTATGGGAGAGAGGGCCTTTTTTCAACAGTGGACGTTTCGGCTGCTGATGATGATGTAGATGAGTTCCGTGGTCGACTCCATTAAGGCTTTTTACATAATTAAGTGCAGGTAAAAACGACCCAGACCCAAGACAAACAGATTATGTTCATGCACATGAATGTTTGTCCTGTGTGGGAATCGACCCCAAGACCTTAAGGTCAGCGGCCAGGGTAGCAAACTACAAAATCAACGGACCTGTGTTGTTATTTAATATACATGGCTGCCAAAGGAATCCGTAGCACTGTTTGTTTGAACGCACGAATTCAGTAATAGTCTTTTTAAGTGTAAGTTTCAGTTTTCAATCAAAATAGTTAGAACGACGTTCCGGGCGCTTACCCCGCCCGCATGTATTTTGGGCCGGCACGTGCAAGCGATTGTCGTCCTAAAGGTGATAGACCGTTCGTGACCGCGAGAGTACGTAACGTAACTTCATCTTGAGTTCTGTACCCATCGCGGGGTTTGAACTACGCGGAACATTTGACATTTTATTTTATTTATTCTTTAGCACACTAATGTCCGGTTTCTGAGGATCTCAGATAACTGTTCATTAGCTATTGGTTCAATAAAGTTATGTATAAGATAAAGTTAGTTTAACTGTCACTGAGTTTCTGAGTACACCGAAAGGCATTCAATAACTATGAGACCGATAAGCAGTGCAATAATTCGACGCTAGATGGGTCTTTTTCTCAGATCAAATTTAAAATTGATTTTAAAGTTTTATATAGCCAATATTACCAGTTCTTATTTTTATTAACATTTTTCCGGTATAAATAAGTGCTCACGAATGATATTAATTAAGTAATAATCAATTAAATTCACCGAAAATAGTGTCACCAAACGCCGTTAACTCTCGTAGCGCTAGTGCTGCGTAAACAAAGTGACATACAAAAATGCAACTTCCCGCATGCTCCCTGCGCGCGCACGCTACAGCAGCGTCAACCTCAAAAACGTCAATTTTGATGTTGAAAACAATAATATCATTGGTTGAAATCGACAAATAAAGTTATCAAATAGATAAACTGCACACATTGGTCAGTTAAATTGAGCCAAGTTTACACGGACTTTATGTGACAATTCGAGGTTCGGGAACGCAATGTGTCAAGTTATCGAACCAATAGCGCTAACGAATAGATAAACTATCGATAAAAGTACCTCAGAAACCGGCCATTAAATATGTACAAGGCGGACTCGGCGGCGCTCACCACCAAGCCAACCACCCAGGTACTCGACTCGTTGCTAAGTTGCAAAAACCAACATGATAGTAATGATAACACCGTTCATGTTTTGACAAAAAAAAATCATAATGTAAAGGCTATCATAATGTATGTCATTTTGTCGACCTACACAGTATTAAATACGATTTCAATTAGTAAGATCATCTATGACTCTGATACGCTTTAGTAGTTAGGCATAATACTCGGCAACGATACTTTCGCATACTCTATGATGAACCAAAAATAAGTTATTACTATAAAAATATCTTTAATTAAATATAGAAGTATAGATTTCATTTGAAATGATTTATAATGTTATAATTATACCATATGTAACATATCTTAATTAAAAATATGTTCAAAATCATTTAAATTAAATTCGTCTTGTCAAAAAAAATCGAGCACGTCCACCCTCCATAACAGTCCACGAAAGACTTATGAAAGGCGATTGCGGGGGTGCTGCAAGGGGAAATGCATCGCGTACGTGGTTTTTTCATAATTTCTTGTAAAACATGAATGAAATTAAGAAATGTAATCAATACAAATTGTAGAATACGTTATTATGCTTTTTATAGTCCAAGTTTGACGTCTATCCGATGAACGGATATTGAACGCTAACACAATTCATATCCAACGTAGTACATTTTTTAAATAAATATTGCTTGAAAACATTTTATTTAATCCAATATCTAATCAATAAAACAATTTGTTGAAGATCTGAGGTATAAGTACATATAATTTTCATAGCTAATGCAATAGCGGATTGATCCATCGAACTCTTTAAACTAAGGCTATTTTTGCAATTTTGCCGTTGTTACCCCCTTAAAAGACCTCCAGGACCCTGTGAGGGGTCAACCGAGTAATGTGGGATCCATACCCACTAAAACTCCCGTGGCTGTCACATCGGCACATGAGAGGGGAACCTGGGCTCTCCGGTGGGATTTGCACCAGGTAACTACCCCTCACTGCCTTAAAGTGCGCTTTACTCTGTAGTCCTGTTTTAACTACCTCGACCACTAAGTATTTGGTCCCTTGCACAACGGACTAACTCCTTAGTGGCACATACAGGTTATCTTATTAATAGTAATAAGATAAAAATCTAATGTAATTATATCGTTACTGAAAATAGATAAGGGATGTACGAGAGATAATGTGTGTATACTTAAAGTGTTAATTTGAATTTGTAATCATTCATTTCATCTACATCGTAGAGTTTTACACATTTTTGTGATAAAAATATTTTTTATTTATATTTTTTTTATTTAAGATTAAAATTAATTCTATAAAAATATATTTGAATATTTATATAGAATTTGAATATTTTATTAGTTGAGATATAACAAACATGTCCAAATTATTATATTTAATCTTTGTTCAAATACTGTTGTTCAATGTAAGTATTCTATCGTAAAAGCTTAATTCTTTATCTTAAAAAAAAAAAAACTATATAATTGTTTTAAATAAATAAAATAAATTTGTTTACTAAAATACGCAATTTTTCCCAATTAAAATACCAAATGTGATATTTTATTTTTATTTTTTTGATTATCAGCCAAAAATCAAAATAACATCTGTTTTGAAATGTGCAAACGAAGCCCTTACGCCGCCGGCACATTAGGCTTACGTGTCGTGACTCGACGCGTCAGCAGCCAATCAGAATGTGTTTCTGGCTTTACATAAATGATACCTCACTCGACATAGTAGTCTCACTTTGAAATGAAGTAAGATCTAAAACTTTTCCAAATTTCAAATTGATAGGATCAGTGATTCCTGAAATATATAGGAGTGACAGACGTTTAGACAGACAGACAGACGAAGTCGCAACATAATGGATCCCATTTTACCTTTAAGGAACCCTAAAAATGGTTAAAAGTTAAATGTTTCAAAGTGTCCTATGCATTATTTAAGACCTTATTTCATAGTAAGTTACACGCTTGATCGTTGAAATGCACTTAACTACTGCTTGTGACTCGATACATTAGTTATTAAGCCACTTGAGCCCTACTGTATCACCAGCTACAGTGCTCTTCACACCAGACATTATAAGCTTGGCAGCAGAATGTCTGACACTGCGGTGACACGTATGTACCAGAACGAATGTTAATGAACCTAAAGATTTCCAGTCTAAAGCTGTTAAATACTTTTTTTGCAGATCACGTCCGCCCAATTCAATTTACAGAATGTACAATACGCGCCTCAACTAAGGAACTTACAATATCAACAAATGCCTTCTTTAGTACCAGCCTATAACGTGCCTATCGGCGACAGGATTGGAGCAATCGCATCAGTAATACAAAGGACACCAACGAGTGGTAGGAAAAACAAGAGAGAGCAAGTAGCTGAAGCTTTGAAACGGTCAGCTATTGAAAGTTTGATAATAGCTGCAAACTCGTGCAAATGTCCTCAGTCAGAAAAGATGATCACTTTACTCAAAAATCAATTAACATCTAGCGAAGTAGGAGGTAACAGAGTGGTCAAATTGCAGTATGTGTAGTATTGCTTTAGGCTTTGAAATTATTTATTTAAATTAAGAACTAACTTATTTTTTATTTTTTAAGAATGTGATTCTATAACAAAAAAATTAGATGTGTCATGTGGTATTACAGTTAAATTATTTATTTCAATTAAATGATTTAGTAAATTTATTTTAATGTTTTTTAATTATTAAAAATTACCCTCAATTATTAAGCAGTGGCAGCTCAGTGGGCGAACGTTTGTTTGTATTTTTTTTTTATACAATCAAGGTGGCATGCAGGCGTGCGGCTCGCCTGATGGTAAGCAGTCACCGCAGCCTATAGACACTAGCAGCACCAGAAGAATCACTAGCGCGTTGCCGACCCTTAAGACATAAGATATTAAGTCTTTGTGTCCGGTAATTTCACCAGCTACAGTGCCCTTCACGCCGGAACACAGCAATGCTTACACACTGCTGCTTGGCGGCAGAATATCTGACACTGCGGTGGTACCTACCTGGACGGTTCCTTGCACAAGGAGGATTTCTTCCAGATTTCTATAATTAATTATGGGCAAATCGTCTTGGTGCGATTGTTACTAGCTTTCGGTGAAGAAAACCCTCGATGTCTGAGAAAGATTAACTAACTTTCGAATGACGAGTGAAGTGCACCAACCCGCACTTGGCCAGCGGACTATGGTCTAGGTGTCGAGATGAAGGGGTCATCTCGAGGGGAGGCCCGTGACCAACAGTGGGACAAAAACAGGAACTATTAAAAAAACACCCGTGTTTATCACTTAGTATTAATCCAACTCACAGGTTTTTCATTTACTAAAATCCTAACTTTTATCTATGACGTTGACGATGTTGTTTAACGTTGAGGCACTCATAGTCACTTATTTCACTGTCCGGTAAACTATCAGTTGAGGCAAGGCTAGTCCTTAGATGGGTGACCGTTTAGTCGCATATAAACTGAACGTCTCCATGCCCTCCAAAGCACGTAAAAAGTCGGTCCCAGTTGTCGTCTAGAGTAGACAGCAGTCGTTTAGCTAACTCAGAGGCCTAAAGGCAGCTTCCACAACTCTCGACACCAGGATGGCCACTAACCATACGATAAAAACACCCGGAAACCATTGTAATTAATCTATTCTTACGGATTATATCGCGATATAATCCGTAAGATTAATTACAATGTCTAGTATTCGCGTAAATAAAAGACAACATTACCCGGAAACCGGTTGCCCGGTCGTCGATCCCCCTAGTGGGAGGCCTGCCTACGCTGCGTCTTCCGGTTCGTGGTCGCCACTCGAGAACCTGCCTGCCTGTGGTGTGGTGTTTTAGGTTGAATTGAATAAATTAACTATCCTTTTTTTTCTTTCTTCTTCCGAAATTTAATCGCAATCCCTACCTCATCAGCAGGCTTAGCACGATGTGCAAATCTTGACAGACAAGTGTGAGTAAGACGTCACTATGACGTAGTATTCCACATCGTTGTATGGGGAATTGACGTTTCGGTGTTGAAAACTACGTCATACTCCACACCGATCTGTCAACATTGCAAGTCGTGCTAGGCGTTCTGGTAGGATAACGACACCGCTTAATCTTTACTATAATAAAACTCAAAGAGCACTTTTTCTGTACATTGAATATTTTTCCAAAATTTCTATGTCCCCCACATAGAAATTATATACTATACTATCGACATAGAGGCCAAAACAATTTTTTTTGGAATTATTGTCTGGCTGTCTGTCTGTCTGTCTGTCTGTCTGTCTGTCGTTCTGTTCGTCCAGGTATCATTTGAAAACCCGTGGATGGATTTTGATAGGACTTTCACTGATGTGTTGTGTAGAAGTCAAGGTGTAAGTTGGTATATAAAACATCACGCTATGTTTCATAGGGGCTAAGCAGTGAAACATTACTTGCACATATTACCACGTAATTTCCTTTGTATGTGAATAGGGTAATTATAGACTGATCAGTTAATCATTAAGATATGTATTATTACGCTATATACAATAGGGACTGAGCAGACATTTAGTTTGCATAAGATATGGCATTGGCGAAGGGTCAATTTTTTCTTTTAACAGGGTAGGAAGAGGGGGAGTGTGACGGAAACCGAAGCGGGAGGGGGAAAGAGAGAGGAGAGAAAGAGCATATAATTAGATTTTTTTTATAAGAGAGAGAGAGAGAGATAAATCTAGGGAGGAGGGAGAAAAGGGGAGCAAAATGTAATAAAAGCGCGGGCGGAGCTGCACGGGTCAGCTAGTGACTAAATAAATTCAAATCATAGATATTAAATTGTTCATGTCATTAAAAAGGTAGGATAGGTGACTGTAAGATTTAGCAGTTGCTGATTTGCAAGGGCGAGCCAGACGTATTTAGATTATTTCGTCATTTAATTTTATTTATATAATAATAATACCAGCCCTTGCTTATGTCCCACTGCTGGGCACGGGCCTCCCCTCAATAAATGAAGGGGCTTAGGCCATAGTCCACCACGCTGGCCAAGTGCGGGTTGGCGGACTTCACACGTCATTCGAGAGCTAGTTAGGCTTTCTCAGACATGCAGGTTTCCTCACGATGTTTTCCTTCACCGAAAGCTAAGTAACAATCGCACAAAGACGATTCGCACATGATTCATTGAAGAAATCAGAGGTCCAAGACGGATATATTTGTGCCAAACTCTTTAAAATCAACTAAACTTTATGTAATAAGTATAAAATAATTAGATTTAAAATACCCACAACATTTGTATACCGATATGGTGGGACATAGTGGACCTGCACGTATTTAATATCTTTTTTATTACCTATGTTCTGACAAATAAATATTCATTCATTCATTCATTCATTCATTCATTCATTCATTCATTCATTCAAACTCCTCATTACCGGACTATGAATGCTGGTATATAAATTATATCAACTCTACTTTTAGAGTCCGTTGGGTAGAGATATAAATTATATCAACTCTCTTTTTGGCGTCCGTTGGGTAAATATAACAATGTTCACCAACTCACCTTTTGGCGACCATCGGGTAGTGATAAAAATTATATCAACACTCCTTTTGGCGACCGTCGGGTGGGGATAAAAATGATCGTCAACTCTCCTTTTGGCATCTGTTAGGTAAAGATGAAGCCTATATATAGCCTAATTGGGACATCCATACTTTTTTCTTTTACTTTCTTTTCTGTAGGTTCTGAAATAGGGCGTCCAAACTGAGATTACTATATCAAATGTTCAGTCACTCTCAAATCAGTTACTCAGTCAGTAATTCAGTTACTATATCAAATGAAAGGGCTACATTTGTAAAGCTCAAAACTGATTTTTATTTATTTCTGTAAGTTTCTTCATTTACCATCGATATAATATATAAACTAGATTTGGTGTCACGGTTCAAAAAGTGGTAGCGAGAAATAGCGCCCTTGTGTCGCTATTTCTTTACAAGCCACATCCTGACAAATTTATTTTTGCCGATAGGTGTGTCGCTACTGTCTATATGAAACTGTCAAACTACAAGTCCTTATCATTATAAAATCGTTAGTTCACGTTTCCACCACCAGCACAGATAAGTTTGCAACCTCCGCGACCACATTTTAGATGTCATTTTGTTCGTGAATGTTTATCTAGTTTATATATTATATCGATGTCATTTACATAATAACTAAATATTTACAATTTATTTACAAATAAGTATACTTAAACTAAGTAAAAAAACTTCTTCCAAGTTGTCGCCACAGTGGGAGGGCAGGGTACTTAAAAGACTGGTGGTGTTTCCTCTTTGTATAGCCTAGCAAGGACTAAGCATACACATTGGCAGAAAAAGCTACCAGCCTGACGATCCCCTGAGACTTCAATAAGTTTGGATGAAGTTTCTTTTACCAAAGCGTGCGCCTCATGAGACCAAGGCCCCAAGGTTTTCGACATATTATCTCCAAAGTTTGTGGAGGAGAAAATTTGAAATAATTACAGGTAATAACTATCGGTCAAAGTCAAAAATCTTTATTTCACATAGCACTTTTGAATGGTATTTTTTTTAAAAGCTACCACCGGATTACAATGCGGCTTCAACTGAGACGATCCGGCAAGAAACTCAGAGGGCTTGTGATTTTTCACTTTTTTGAAAAAAATTTTTGTTACAATTGAATCGACATTAGCGATAGTGTATCCTGCCGTTCGAAACATAAAGCAAGGGAGAAAAGAAGAAAACAATAAATTACGACAAAAATTACAACAAACTAAAAGGCCAAAGGGATAGTAGTCGGACGAGTCTCCACAAGCAGCACCCGCGCACGAGTTGACTCGAGCGACTCGATAAAATGTTTTACAGTCAAGATAAAGCAAGTTTTCCAAGTAAGTAGATTCCTTTTTATAAATGGCAGAACCTGTACTATATACTGTACTGTACTGTATATTGTATGTTAAGTAAACTAAGTAAATAACTTCCACTACATTGTCGCTACATAATTATAAAAGTTTTATTTATAATTTAGTTATGTATATTAGTACGTTTTATGTATGTATAAAATATATGTTTATCATGATATCAATATAATTATAAACTATTATAGATAAACATTCACTAACAAATTCGGTCAAATCGGTGGTCACGGGGGTCGCTCGCATTTAATTTTGCGCGCGAATATCGAGTGACCTTAAAAATCTAGGTGACATTTAAAAAAATAATAATGGTTGTAACCATGGAAAGTATTGGCAATGATAAAAACCCCTGGTGGACTGTTAAGGGTGCATAACCGCGATTATGGTGGTGGTGAACTGGGAAAATAACTATGGATTGATGAAATTAACGGATTTTTTGCTGGCGTAGTTTAAGTATAATTTGTAAATATAATAATAATTATAATAATACCAGCCCTTGTTTATGTCCCACTGCTGGGCACAGGCCTCCCTTTAAGATGAGGGGGCTTAGGCCATAGCCCACCACGCTAGCCAAGTGCGGGTTGGCGGACTTCACACGTCATTCGAGAGCTAGTTAGGCTTTCTCAGACATGCAGGTTTCCTCACGAGGTTTTCCTTCACTGAAAGCTAGTAACAATCGCACAAAGACGATTCGCACATGATTCATTAAAAAAATCAGAGGCGCGAGCCGGGGTTCGAACCTACGCACCTTGGTTCCACGGCAAGCGCTCACCCACTGAGCTGTTACCGCATTATTTTTAAATAATTTGTAAATAAATTGTAAATATTAATTATAAACAAGATGGGAGGGACAGAAGAAGATATTGCTTCGTGGATTGCCAAAGCGAGAACTACCTTCGCGCAGCTTGGAACCGTATGGCAGCCTCGAAAACTGATCCGTAAAGTTAAACTTAAGATTTTCGGGTCCAACGTGAAATCCGTGTGCTACGGGTGCGAAACGTGTAAAGTAACTAAAAACAGCTCGTGGCAGATCCAGGTCTTTATCAAGCGCTGTCTACGCTATATCCTCGGTATTTATTGGCCCTCAAAAATCTCTAACGTACACCTGTTAGAGCGCTGCCACAAAACGCCAATCGAGCTACAGATTATGCCCCAGAACTGGATTGGCCACTCCCTTCGCAGGGATCCGAATCGTGTTCCTAGACAGGTACTTGACTGAATCCCTCAAGGTCAGCACAGTACTGGCGGAAGCGAAACGCGTCGGGAAAACGTGGAGTGAGGTGAAACGCGAAGCTCAGGACAGATTGACATGGAAAATCACTGTATGTGCCCTCTGCCCCACCAAGGTTACAAAGGAACTGAAATGAAATGAAATAAATTATAAACAATTATTTAAAAAAAATTAAAATTTAAGCGTTAAATGTCATGTGTCGACACACTTGCTGCGTCCCACACCCCGGCAACTTGCAGGGCGGCTGGAGGGGCTGCGGCGACCGTTAGTGATGCAAAGCGACGCAAGTATGCAGCTCTAGGTTCGAGCTATATATTTGCACCCTTTGCAGTGGATTCTTTGCAGTGGGCCTTGGTCTCATGAGATGCACGGTTTGGTAAAAGAAATTTCATCCAAATTTATCGAAGTCTCAGGAGACCGCTGGGCTGGTAGCTTTTTCTGCCAACGTATAAGCATGGCTATACAAAGGGGTAATGCCGCCAGTCTTTTAGGTACCCTTCCCTCTCAGTACGGTGATATTGATGTATAGATAGGTATACAATTCTTTATTGCGCACAAAAAACAGATACTAAAAGAAAAGGTAGGGCCAATTCAATAGATCACATTTGACATCTGTCAGTTTCTTTGTTCTGTCTGTTTCTTTTGTCAATATTACAATAAATATGTAATCGTAATTGAAAAAAGTTAAGCAATTGTGCAGTTCTAATTTTGTAATAAATAATAATATTTTATGCCCCCATATTATTTTATGCTTACAAGTTAACGTTGATAAATTTTGATGAAGTGTCAACTGTGATTTATTAAATAGGCCCTACTTTAGAAGTTTTATTTGGCGGCATAACCTAAATTGGTTTTTGTATAATTACGTTTTATTTATGTTTAATGTTTACAATAGTATTATTTGATGTTATGTTAACACAATGATAATATAGTTTACATTAAGTATATTTGTAAATAAACTGTAAATATTGAGTATAATATATTATTATTTAGAAAATTTTAAGCATTATAATATTAATTTCAAAATTACTGCGTGCGCGAGCCGATAACGTGATTACAAATCCCTGATAACACTAACCTCATCAAGATAGGAGGCGTTTTCATCTGTACATTGATAAGGCAATCTATAAAATCTTATTAATATAAACTAATATGTTAGTTAACGTTTAGTTAACTTGAGAAATATGTATTTAATATATTTAATTTTACAAGTGGCTATTGCCAAGGTGAGTTTTGTAATAAGTACAAAATCGGCGTTATTTGCAATAAAGACCTTGACAGATTTGAAACGCCAGCGATAGGTCGTTGGTTCGATTCCCACCCAGGACAAACTGTTTGTCTGGAGTCTGGGTGATATTTATATACACAAGTATTTATAAAAAAAGGGACATAAGTATTTTTATCGGTTGTCTGGTTACTATAGACTTTGCCTGGTTTAGGTGTTTAGGTTTTACTAGGTGATTCCTTGTGCAAGGAACCGTCCAGGTAGGTACCACCGCAGTGTCAGATATTCTACCGCCAAGCAGCAGTGTGTAAACATTGCTGTGTTCCGGCGTGAAGGGCACTGTAGCTGGTGCAATTACAGAACACAAAGACTTAACAACTAATGTCTTAAGGGTCGGCAATGCGCTAGTGATTCTTCTGGTGTTGCTAGCGTTTATAGGCTACGGTGGCTGCTTACCATCAGGCGGCCGTACGCTTGCTTGCCACCTTGGTAGTATAAAAAAAAATGACCGTGTGTGGATTGTCCCAGGTAATTTTTATTATTAGACAGGATCTGCGTTATTCGCTTCTATTATACCTACTGCAATCCCCAAGACGCCTGCTAAGCGTGGTGATTATGAAAACCCCTCCCTTCTAAGGGGGAGGCCTTTGTTCAGCTGTGGACATTGTCCGGCTGCTGATGAAGATGATGATATCTTTAAGTTTAACCAGTCTTTCCTATCGACTAAGTCTACTATGTATTTATTTTGTGAATAGATTGTCATTTTTACTCCGCAGGCCGTTTTCGCACAAGTTTCGCCATGCCAGTGCCTGCCATTTGGCTTGGCAAACTTGCCATTGGCAGATCTCATCAGGAAAACAAGACAAATCAATCTGCCATCCGCATTGGGAACGAATTCACCGATCAACGGCTTCTCTAATAATTTACCACTGAATAATGGCATGCCAGTTAATAATTTGCCACAAAATAACCGGTTGCCAAACAAGTTAATGAATAATGGAATGCCAATGATGCAGAATTTTAATAACTTGCCAAATAGTAGATTTATGACTAACAATGGCATGATTCCTAATAATGGCATGATGGCTAGTAATGGAATGATGCCTAATAATGGTATGATGAATAATAATGCTATGACAAATAGACAGCCAAGTAATATGTTTAATGGAATGCAAAATGGAGGTTTGCAAAATACCGATTATTGCAACGGTTTCATAAATGCCAATAATATGCCAATGGCTAATTTTAACATGCCTCCAAACGGCATGATATCGAATTATAATGCCATGGTGCCCGGTGCTAATAACATGGCAGCTAATAACATGGCAGCTAATAACTTTATGCCAAATGGAAATGAAATACCAAATAATAATAATTACCAAAGAGGATTTAATAATATGCCAACGAGCAGAATTAGTGAATTGCAAGCAAATAACCAACTAGTTGCCAGTAGTTTAGCTACAGGTTCCCTTAATAATATGTTGCTTAATAATTTTCATACTGGCAACGGGATGCCAAATATGAATAACTTACAAGAACGTAATCAAATGGTAGCAAATAATTTGGCAACAAATAGTTTTAATAATCTTTTCCAAAATAACATGGCAAATGCGGACTTAATACCAAATAGCTTGCAAGAAAATAATCAGCAAACTGCAAGCAATTTGCTAAAAAGTAACTTCGGAAATATGTTTCCAGATGATGTGCCAACTTCAAATTTAGATTCAACTATAAATGGTTTTTCTACTGATCCTGGATTTCCACTTAGCAACATGCCGAATAATTTGCCAGTCAGCCAGTCAGAAATTTTAAATAATTTTCCCACCTCCGGTAATAGTTTATTAAATACTGAATATTCGGTTGCCAGTAATATGCCAAACATTGGATTAAATTTCAACAATTTGGCAAATAGTGGAATAAATCGTGACTTGTCACCTTTTAACAACTTAAACAATGGTTTAAATATACAATATGGCTTGCCAAGTACGAATAATTTTTTGACGAATACTGGCATAACTATGAATAGGCTGCCAAGTAATTTTATTCAAGGTTCCAGTAATGCAAATAACTTAATGTATGGCACGCCAATGAATGTAAATATGCCAAAACAGGAGATACTTAGTGGATTCTCATTATTCAATTCGCCAAATGAATGCCAGACAGGCTTTGTATCAAACTTGAACATGGGCAACGATTTTGCTAATAATTATTTGCAAACGGAGGGGTTTTGCAATTTGCCAACGATTAATGGCATGCCAGTTGCTGGCATCACGGATACTATAAGTTTAATGAATAGTCCTTATGGTCTTTAGAATTAATTTAATTTATTATTTAATAAAGCTATTTATTCGATTATCTTTTTGTGTATATGCCTATAACGTAACTGTTATTGTGTTCTCCAAATTGCTGACCCCAATCTGATGTAGTTTCAGTAGAGATTTTTTACAGGTCAAGTTGTTAGCAGCAGGTCATCTAGGGGTAACCTATCCTACACCAGATGATTATGTATAGCTCCAAGGTGGCGTAATTATGGCGTATCTTAACGATCTGTTCGACGCGTCAGCAGCAGAATTGGGTCGAAGTGCGTTCCAGTGGTTACCGGGCCCTACGTATAGCCACTAACAATAGAATACAATAGCAGTAATTACAAGACGGATTTCAAGATCAGTTTGATTCGACAACGAGACGCACGGAGGGCACACACTAATGATATTTTACTTATTAGATATGCCGTTACAAAAAGTATAGGCAGGAAATTTACTCATAAATATTTTAACAATTTACATTTTTTTGGAACGAAGTTCCTTATGGGACGATGCGGAGGGGTAACCCTAACCGGGAAAAACGTCCGGAACGTAAGATTATTTTATTCACAAATATAAAATGTCTTATTTTAGTTACCATTAAACTTAAATTTCTATGATCGAACATAATTAGGCTTAATTATTATTATTGGAACTAAGTTGTGTATGTGTGTGTGTGGTGTGTGTGTGTTTTTTTTGTTTTTTTTTTGTTAATTTTTTTTTAATGTCGGAATGACTGCGTTACGTGAGCGCTTTCATAAGGTTAACAAATTTAACGCTTAACGCGTTAAGTGTTAACATTACTAGCTTTCAGTGAAGGAAAACATCGTGAGCAAACCTGCATGTCTGAGAAAGCCTAACTATCTTTCGAATGACGTGTGAAGTCCGCCAACCCGCACTTGGCCAACGTGGTGGACTATGGCCTAAGCCCCTTCATCTTGAAGGGAGGCGCATGCCCAGCAGTGGGACAAGAACAAGGGCTGGTATCTTAGGTAATTTTCTTCGAAGTCGGTTTGATATTTTTTCTTAATTAAAATTATTTATTCTCCAACTGAATTTAATAAATACTTTCGATAGCTTCAACGGGCCCGTTGGTAGCCGCAAGACATTCACTGTTAAACAACGTCCTCTCCCTTAGAAGGAAGGGCTTGCCATAAATCCCTCGCTTGGTCGGCGGCTTGCAGTATTATGTGGTAATCCAATAGAAAGACGCTGCTGCCCGTCTTTATGTTCTCCCTTACTGCCGGTCTCAATATCCTATCGATCCCTAGCTACAAGTTAAAATCATCGATCAAGTCATCGATATCCCGCGATAAACCTCCGAAATGCAGCGATAGCTAAAAACCTGACAGACTGTCATTTGAACAATCAACAGTAAGCTGCTAATATGTTATTATTGAAATGGAAATATATCATTATAGCTATCGATGGTAATTATTTACCCGACTACGGACCGGGGGGAGGGTTATGATTTTAACAAGAATGTATGTATGTATGTATGTTCATCTGTTCCCCCATATCTTCTAATCTACTTAACATAATTTGACAAGTCCATAGAAGCGTCTTGATTGTCCGCTGGTTATAGACTATATAATATCACATTATTAGACTGCGATTTTATCCGTAGTTGGGTTTTAGTTTTTAAAACTTATTACTTGTTTACTTATATTAAGGGATCGATAGGATATTGGGACCGGTAGTTAGTCGTCTCTTACCCATCGTGAAGTGATGGGAGGGCGCTGTTCTCACTCGGCCACCCCACAGGTAAAAAAAACGAAATAAGTATATGAATTTGAACCAGTTATCTGGTTACCATAGTTCAAGTATAGACGATGATGATGATAGTTTATTCGTCCATATACAGGACAGGCGAAGGAATTTCTCCGTACTGCCAAATCTTTTATAGAATATCCGATATACGTATTGTTATTCCAGGAAGTAATGTGTCTTGTCCGAGATATAAATTTATAAGGCAAAAATGCCAAGTCTTGCGTAATTCTTCATTATCCAGTTAGTAGTAGTCAAGTATAGACGTTGCTTATTTTCGATTAAAATGGCCTAGTGTGGACCCAGAATATCATTATTATAAAAAAAAAGAAAAATAACTGTCTGTCTATTCTGCCAGAGACAAAACAATAAGAAAAATGATGTACTTAGTTACTACAATAATATGACCACATAGTACCAGTGATAATAACGAAGCTTTGTGGTCACGTACGCTGCTAGACATGTATAAAAATATTTAAATGTCTGTCTGTTACAGCGCGTGTTATATCGATAATTATAATACTTATCGATTCCGATGTAATTTACATAATTCGATATATTTTTATGCAATACAATGAAAACCGCAAATTCTCGTGGCGTTAGTGCTACGTAAGACAAGTATAAATTATAAAACTTTATACCGACCCCCGTTCCCATGAGTACCGTGTCAGGTTCTCGGGGGGCTACAATGAGCCCCCCGGCGGCGGGCTCAAAGGCACTGAGGGGCCCCTGGTGCAGATCCCACCGGAAAGCCCTGGGGTCCCCCCTCTCATGTGCCGATGCGACAGCCGCGGGGGTTTTAGTGGGTAATAATCCTACATACCCCGGTCGAGCCCCACAGCTCACGGATATCGTTGGAAGATTTCCCCCGTGTCAAAAAAAAAGTGGTTAGACACCCTGTCCGCTAACCGATGGGTCGTGGGTTCGATTTCCACCAAGTGTCTGGGTGTTATTTATCTATTTAAAAAAAAGTATATAAGTATTAGTATCAGTTGTCTGGATTCCATAGTACTGGCTCTGCCTAGTTTGGGATCAGATGACCGTGTGTGGATTGTCCCAAGATATTATTATATTACTAGCTGACCCACGCAGCTCCGCCCGCGCTGTGTTTACGTTAACTAAACTTTCAATAATACACATTCGCAAAGAATACAAAACCTCCTTTTTTAAAGTCGGTTAAAAACTTGGACCCACTTTGTACTTGCCCTTCGAAGCACGGAGACGTTTAGTTCAAATGGCGTTAAACGGTCACCCATCTATTTAATGACCTTACCTAACGTTGCTTAACCCGATCGATTACAAAACCTTGATAACAACTCTCTATGAGTGTTAGCTTACTGATATTTATTATATTATAAAGAAAAATTTATAAAATCGGACCAAGCGTATAACCAACTACCCATTTTGACTTTAATACCCTCTCCCAAAAGAACCGTGCTAGATTACGGGATAAAAAGTATCCTATGTCCTACCTCGTAGTAAGATCTCAAATCATGCCAAGTTTCATTTGAATCCATTCAGTAGTTTCGGCGTGATGCTCAGCCGTGATACAGACAGACAGACAGACAGACAGACAGACAGACAGACAGACAAAAATTAAAAAAATTACATTTTCAGCCTCAGTATCGGTTATAGAATGCCCTCCAAATATAATTTTCAAAATATCTTCAATGTACAGAATTGGACCTGTTACAGTTTTATTATAAGTATAGATAATACGTGTACATAAGTATGGAGAATACATAAGAATGGAGGGAATAACTTGGACAGAATGGAAGACTACTGAGGAAGTTTTGGAATTGGTTGGTGAAAATAGAGAAATTTTAAGATCAGTTCAGAATAGGACAGGAAAGATGATTGGCCACTTGATACGACGCGACACCTTCTTTAAAACGATAGTGGAAGGTAAAATATAAGGGAAAAGAGGAAGAGGAAGACCAAGGCGAAGTTACATGAAGCAGATAATAGAAAAAGTGGATGGAGTGTCGTACCAGGAGGTCAAAATAAAGGTACATAATAGATCGGATTGGAAATTTCTTCACCGACAAGAGCACAGCTCTTAAACTGAAGAAGAAGATACATAAGTATATTTATATTTCAATTCATCTCGTTAAGAAATTTTATTTGATAACCATATAGAAAGTTTTTGAAACTAAAAAAAAATCCAAAAAGGCGGCTGGCGGCCGTCATTTTACTTTTTTTTTTAATAGATAGCCACTCCTAGAAATAAGACGAAAACATAACCCTCCGCCTGGGGCGTTCGGGCAAAAAGTTTGTGAATCTAAAAACGCAACTCAATGCTGCCCGCAGCGTCGAACGAACGAGATTGTGTTGCTTAGAGAATTGCTAGACAATGTAACATCCTACAGTAAAAAAGTATGAGAATGGCATCAGATATAGAAAAATCTGACAAATTATAGGGAACTAGCTGACCCACGCAGCTCCGCCTGCGCTATTTTTACGTTAACTAAACTTTTAATAACAGACATTCGCATCGAATACATAACCTCCTTTTTTATAGTCGGTTAAAAACTGGGACCCACTTTTTACTTGCTCTCCGAAGCACGGACCCGTTTAGTTCAAATGGCGTTAAACGGTCACCCATCTATTTATTGACCTTACCTAACGTTGCTTAACCCGATCGATTACAAAACCTTGATAACAACTCTCTATGAGTGTTCCCTTACTAATATTTATTATATTATAAAGAAAAATTGATAAAATCGGACCAAGCGTATAACCAAGTACCCATTTTGACTTTAATCCCCTCTCCCAAAAGAACCGAGCAAGATTACGGGATAAAAAGTATCCTATGTCCTACCTCGTAGTAAGATCTCAAATCATGCCAAGTTTCATTTGAATCCATTCAGTAGTTTCGGCGTGATGCTCAGCCGTGATACAGACAGACAGACAGACAGACAGACAAAAATTAAAAAAAATACATTTTCGGCCTCAGTATCGGTTATAGAATGCCCTCCAAATATAATTTTCAAAATATCTTCAATGTACAGAATTGGACCTGTTACAGTTTTATTATAAGTATAGATTGACACCATGCGAATGTAGAAATAGAATCGCTTTGAAGCGCGTGAAGCGGCACGTATCATCGCACGCGTAAACACAGACTTATAGCAATATATGATGCTGATTATAGAGACGCGGCGCGGGAAGAGTGGCGGTGCCCGCCGATGTGCAACGGCGGTGCAACTCACTTTTTAAGATACAATTTTCTTCTAAAAAAATATCGATAATATCATACTCCATTGCGATGGTGACTACGTCTGTGTTGCACGATTACTAAATAGACTGGCAGAAGGTTCCGCCACAGGCATCGCTTCATCGAGAATCGCCGCTGCGTGCGCCCCGCGCCGCGATGAACGCCGCGTGGGACGTGACGATGCCATCCGCGGGCTCCGCCGTAAAACACGCTCCATTTCAAGCAAACGCGTGTAAAATCGCTTCTCCGTAAACGCACTCATACAACGCCCTACATTTGAAATTAGTGCGGGCCGCGCCGCCACACGCGACGCGCGACGCCCCGCGTCTCCGTAAATGAGGCCTTAGTGGTCCCGCTCGGTGGCTTCTTTCTGGCCATGACTATCTCACAGAAGGTGCTTGACCACTAGCCATCAGGCGAAATCGCAAAAAACCACTAGGTTATTAAGTAGAAAAAATAAATCATTATTTACAAGCAAACCAACATATAATATACTATATTTTTTTACACGCATTTGAATTTAGTTTTTAAAATTAGTCATAACTTGAGATAAATAGGTCATTCGCTATATAAGTTGGGCAATTATAACTCACGTCTTCAAGTTCTTTGTTTTGTAATGTTTTCACAATAATGGATATTATTATGTTTTTGTTATTACAATGTTTGGTGATGCAGGTTAGTATTCTTTAATTTAAAAACTAATCCTTGTTAAAACAGTATCAGATTTTTTTTGGCTGTGTTTTTATTAATCCATGATTCATCACTATCATTAGCAATCGAAACACGTTCATTGTTAAACAAGGTCTTTGTTTAGTAGTGGACATCTTTTGGTGTTTGATAACGATGTTAATCAAAGGTTAAAGTTGCTGGAAGCAATCGCTTATTAGCGATAAGGCCGCCTATATGTGCAATGTTTCTTTTTTAACCGGCTTCAAAAAGAAGGTTCTCTATTCGACGCGTATGTATGTAATATTGATAAAAATGCGTAATATTAATATATGTTAGTCTATGTGGGCTTCTAAACAAATTTACCAAATTTTATGAGTGTATGTATGTATGTATGTATGTATGTATGTATGTATGTATGTATGTAGGTTTGTCCACCGATTTCTCAGAAACTACAAGTCCGATTTCGAAAATTCTTTTTGCAATAGTTAGAATATTGTTCAACTTAGGGTAGAGTACAAGTTTCATCAAAATCGGTTCAGTAGTTTAAGAGATATGAAATTTTTATGTTTTCAGTAAGTTACTGTAACGTTACGTTCGAGTTGCGTGATAGTGCTGATACCTATATTGGTAAAATAAGTCACTAAAAAGTGTTAAATAAACTATTTTATAAAAAATAAAAACCGACTTCAAAGTAAATTATCTAAAAAGCATAAAATAACGAAAATATATTGAAGTCGGTGTCAGCTGGTGATAGTTTTAGTTAACATGATTAGCTAGCACCGACTTCAATATATTTTCGTTATTTTATGCTTTTTAGATAATTTACTTTGAAGTCGGTTTTTATTTTTTATAAAATAGTTTATTATATGTATTCTTTTTTTAATGGGACTAATCCCACCACTTATTCCCACCACTGTGACTCCGGTCAGCCAGGATCTACAGTGGTCACCAGTGAAGACATCGAGGTTTGATCCTCGGCGAGTCCCGGGGAAACACTTAATTGTCTTGGAACTCGCAACAAATGTCGATATAACTTCAGAACCAAAGATTCTTACAGGTGCACCAACTAGAGTTAGTCCACCTGTAAGGCACCACGGAAGTTACTAGACATGAAGGCACCTATATTTAGATTTCTACTATTAAACTTGTTTTGTAGCCTCCGTGGCGCAGTGGGAAACCGCTTGCTTTCTAAACCGGAGGTCGCGGGTTCGAATCCTGCGGGGGGCAACAAATTTGTATAGTTGTTCCTTACTGGCTAGCACAATGCAGGCCGATCACCTGGTTATCTGTAAAGTAAGATGATCCATGCGTCGGATGAGCATGTAAAAAGTCGGTCCTGCACCTAACCTCTCCCGGTCGTGTCGGTCTCCCGTCCCATCGAATTAAAAGAGGTATAAAGGAAGAGAGAGTGCACTTGTGCGCTATAATATCTCCTGCGTACATGGTTGATCTTGTGAAAGATTGGCCGCTGTGGTCGTATCGGCCAGGAGGGATTATTGTTATTAAACTTATTTCCAATAATAGGTCTTCTTGTTTTCCCTCAGTCGCCTATTACAACACCCAATGGGAGGACATTCCCTGCACATTTGTGCGCGAACTTGTCCGCGAAACAAAAGTATCCAAATCTTTTGTATTTTCGGATTCACGTCTTGTTCCCCGTTTTTAAAGTTCCATATCTAAACGTTAAAAAAGGAACGCTTATGATACGACTTCTTTCTGTTACACCTATACGGGGTGTAAGGGACATCGTACTGAAAACCGATACCAGGGATCCAGGACATGATTTTAAACATTCTAGTGTTGAAATTTTTCATCGATTTTTTCATGAATTTCCAAAAAAAATGCCGCTTTTTTAATAAAATTAGAATAACATGATTATTGGTATAATAATAGATAAAGCCTAGTTTCAGTTCAAAAACAATAAATTATTTATTTGTGTAAACTTAGCAATCATGAGCAGCCGAAAAGTCCACTGCTGAACAAAGGCCTTCTCCCTTACATAGGAAGGGTTGCCATAATCTCTACGCTTGGCAGGCAGCTTGATTGAAATTAGCAATGTAATTTGAATAAAAATAATTTTTACAAAAAAAAGAACCGCCTTCAAAATGCAACTAAAAAGCCTGAAATAATTTCTAAGAATTAGTGGTTTTTACATCTACATAGTTGGACTTGGACTACAACATATTATAAATACATATTACTATCAAAGACGGCGCCAAACTGGAAAACAGTTAGGTACCTACTGCCCTTGTAAGTATTTGCTAGACGTTAGGCGCCGACTTCGATAGTAATATGTATTTATAATATGTTGTAGTCCAAGTCCAACTATGTAGATGTAAAAACCACTAATTCTTAGAAATTATTTCAGGCTTTTTAGTTGCATTTTGAAGGCGGTTCTTTTTTTTGTAAAAATTATTTTTATTTTATTCTTTTTAGTGGTTCCATTAGTGTATTATTAGGTTAAGTTTTAACAACTTATATTTTATTCTGAGAAACAGCCAGTTTAATATTTATTTTAAAAACACCCACTACATTACACAACTATGGACCATCACTAAAATATAAGCTTAAGCAAAAATTAAAAAAAATGTAGATGTGATAAATATCAATATCAATATCTTAATAAAACTAACCAATTGCCATAAACCGAAGATATCTAGGTGTTATACTCGTAGTTCTCGAGAACCATGGACTGCAAGCTCGGTGGGTCTACATTTATTTGTGCCGAGAACCCGTGTCCACCTTCTTGCTCCATCGTCAGACCCTGATCACCATTTTTCTAGCAACTACTCATCGAGAGCTACCCAACGAGCCCAAACTCGGCAGATCTACGTTTATTGGTGCAGTGATCCCGTGACGACCTTCCTGCTCCATCATCAGACCCTGATCTCAATTTTTCTAGCAACTACTCGTCGAGACCTATCCAACGAGTCCAAATTCGGTAGGTCTACGTTTGTTGGTGCCGAGATACCGTGACGACCTTCCTGCTCCATTATCAGACCTTGATCACCATTGTTCTAGCAACTACTCGTCGAGAGCTACCCAACGAACCCAAACTCGGTGGGTCTATGTTTATTGGTGCCGAGATCCCGTGACGACCTTCCTGCTCCATCATCAGACCCTGAACTCCATTTTTCTAGCAACTACTCGTCGAGACCTATCAAACGAGTCCAAATTCGGTAGGTCTACGTTTGTTGGTGCCGAGATACCGTGATGACCTTCCTGCTCCATTATCAGACCTTGATCACCATTGTTCTAGCAACTACTCGTCGAGAGCTACCCAACAAACCCAAACTCGGTGGATCTACGTTTATTGGTGCAGAGATCCCGTGACAACCTTCCTGCTCCACCATCAGACCCTGATCTCCATTTTTCTAGCAACTACTCATCGAGAACTATCTATCGAGTCCAAATTCGATAGTTCTACGTTTAGTAGGCACGGCTAGGATAGGATGGATTGTTAATTTTATTACAGAGTTCCGGTGGCCATCTATGGCCTTCTTCATCAGATCCACTTCACCAAATGATACTTTCTGAATGAAAATGCTTGACTAGTTTCTAAAAATACCAAAAACGCTATATGTATGCCTATAATATTTAAGGAGTTCCCTCAGTTACTCATGGTTCCCATCATCAGAACTTGATTTTGAAAAAAATGGGACCAATCTGGAAGCATATACTTTCAATTAAAAAAATAATTTTCCAAATCGGTTCGTAAACGACAGAGTTCTGAGGTAACAAACATAAAAAAAAAAAATAATAAAAAAAAAAAACATACAACCGAATTGATAACCTCCTCCTTTTTTTGAAGTCGGTTAAAAATAAATATTATTCCGCACGTATTCATTACATGCTCAAAAATTAACAAAATGTATTTGTCGTTTTCCATATAAATGGTTTAATGTTGTAACGGACAATAAGAGAAATCTTATATAAAAGTTTTCGGTACGTAGTCCCTTACACCCTGTATATTTCAGGAACCACTGATGCTATCGATTTGAAGTCAGGGTGATGGAGAACAGGACATTGTAAATAATCGATTGTTTAGATAATCGAGGGATGTAAGAACTAAGTTCAAAATACGTCAGGGTTTAAATACTTACCTAATATTATTATTTTTGCAGAATGTGATTTGTTATCCAACTGGCGATGATTCACTCGATTCTGTTGTAGCATCGATAGAAGAAATAAAATCAGAAGTAAGTAGATGAAAATAAACTCCGACTCAATCTTAATAATACTTATAATAAAACTGTAACAGGTCCAATTCTGTACATTGAAGATATTTTGAAAATTATGTTTGGAGGGCATACTATAACCGATACTAAAGCCATGGATAAATTTATCCATGCTAAAGCGAAAAATGTATTTTTTTTGTCTGTCTGTCTGTATCTCGGCTGAGCATCACGACGAAACTACTGGATGGATTGAAACGAAACTTGGCATGATTTGAGTTAATACTCCGAGGTAGGACATAGGATACTTTTTATCCCGACATTCGGCACGGTTCCCTTGGGAGAGGGGACTAAGTCAAAATGTGTACTTGGTTATACGCTTGGTCCGATTTTAACAATTTTTCATTATAATTATAATAAATATTTGTAAGGGAACACTCATAGACAGTTGTTAACAATGTTGGGAAATCGATCAGGTTAAACAACGTTAGGTAAGGTCATTAAATAGATGGGTGACCGTTTAACGCCATTTTAACTAAACGTCTCCATGCATCGGAGGGCAAGTACAAAGTGGGTCCAAGTTTTTAAGCGACTTTAAAAAAGGAGGTTTTGTATTCTATGCGAATGTATATTATTGAAAGTGTAGTTAACGTAAACATAGCGCGGGTGGAGCTGCGTGGGTCAGCTAGTAAAATAATATAAATGAGTATGTATGATGAGTATCCAAGTCCTGGAAGCTTGCTAACGTCCAACCTATACCCAAGAAGGATAGTTGTGCAGATCCGTCGAACTACTACTACTCCACTGCTGAACAAAGGCCGCCCCCATAAAGAAGGGAGGATTTGCCACAATCCCAACGCTTGGCAGGCATCTTGGGTATCGCAGTATAGGTAGTAGGTGATCCAATATAAAGACGCTGCTGCCGTATTTTTGAGTTCTTAGTCGCCTCTAGTTTAGTTTGGTAGTTGGCTTTAATGTATATACAATTGTTTATTTAGATATTTGTGTTTTTTCTTTTCATGTATTAAACCCCGATTTCGTATAAACCGAAGATATGTGATCAACTTGAAATTGACTCAGGAATGGGTTCTGAAATATTAAATGTAGACAGTCCTTCTGCAGATGAACAGCTGCCCATAGCGGGAAATGTTGAATTTAAGGGACCACTTCAAGCTTATGGAAAAGTTACTATACTTGGAAATGGAAATTATGGATTTACATGTAAGTATCTAAAAAATCAGAGTCACGCAACGAGATACGGAGAGAGGAGCTCTACTCGGAGTTTCTTTGGCCATTTAGTATGAAGAAGTTCGTCGAAGAACGAGTTTCTAATAAGCTCTTAGGATTTGTCGTTCATTGTGGCATTTATTGTGGGCCTTTGTTCAATAGTTGATGTCTTCTGGCTGATGATGATGCCGATTTACAAATTATATAGGAAACCATTTATTTATTAAAACTTTCGTATATTGGTACTTAATGTCTACCTTAGAGTGGCCCGGAGAAGTTACGAGGTAGTTGCAATAAAATGATAATATTATTATCATTTTATTGTATTTATGTATTATATAAATTTAAAAGTAGGAATTTCTGCCCGACTGTAAACAGTGTTTAAGTAAGTATTTGTATCGTTGTCTGGTTACTATAGTACAAATTCTGCCTAGTTTGGGATTAGACAACAATGTGTGGATTGTCTCAAAATATTACTATTAATTTTCATATCTATCTTTTTTTACTATTTCTACCTGTCTTGATGACATATTATTATCAGTTATATAATAACGTGTTTCTCTATTTCAGCATACTCGTCTCCTACAAACGTTGTTCCAGTAAATCTACCGTCGCCACCATTAGTATCACCAATCGAACTGCTACCACCCATGTCCCTGCAATTAACAATGCCTGGAAGTTTGTTTGAAAAACTAAAACAGTTTTTTAGTTCAGTCTCATTTTCTAAAAAGTCCAACAGTAAAGTTAAACCATTAGAAACTATTACTATTACTTCAAATGCACTTGATATTATGCCATCAGAAAAATCTTCAGAACAAGTCTATAAAGGACTGCGAATGCCTGTTATAGATATACCAGAACTACCTATAATAAATACAGAAATACCTATTATGAATATAGATCCTTTGGTAGAATCATCTTTAAGGAAGGTTGAAACAGATATAGAGGAACTTGTAGCTACAGTAGTGATGGATGGAGAAATACAAGAAGTCCCTATTGATATTAACAGAGAGAATAGTAAAGAAGTAAGAGAATATGCAGATACCGATGAAATACCAATATCAGGCACTGTTGCATTTAATGGAACGTTACCTGCTTATGGTTGTGTAAAAATATTTGGACATTTTTGACGTGATACTACAATTGTTTCCGGTTCCGGATTTAATGGATATACAAAATGTTACTTAATCCTAAAAAAATATTTCCTAATTTGTATAATAAAGTTTCATAATAGTTTAACAAACATAAAAACGATAGGTATGGCCAAATTTTAGCCTAACAAACCCGAAACAAAAATTAATAGAAAACACATTGTTTCATAATATAAGTAAATGTTAAAAATGTGTTATGTTGATGCCCATAATAAGCTTTAAATTGTAGAAGTAGCAGTAAAACTTAAGTGTGTTTTAATAAAGAAATAAGGTAACTAAGTTTTTAGGGTTCCATAACTAAAAAGTAAATAAAAAATAAGTTTTAAAAACTAAAACCCGACTACGGATAAAATCGCAGTCTAAAAAGTAGAAAACAAGAAAATATTTCTTGTCAGATATACTTATCTACCAACGCCTGAAGCAATTAATTATCGTCTAGTAAGTAGATAATTTATATATTTCAATTTAACGTATTATAAGTATAATTACTATAGATTGTAGCCGTAGTCGCATGCCACTGATGCCTGATGATCCGTCGTGGCGTTGTCGTTTATACATAAGTCGGCGATCTGTCCCCCTAGACAATGTAACATTCTACAAGC
Source organism: Furcula furcula (assembly GCA_911728495.1). Classification (NCBI taxonomy): domain Eukaryota; kingdom Metazoa; phylum Arthropoda; class Insecta; order Lepidoptera; family Notodontidae; genus Furcula; species Furcula furcula. Next base: position 10,723,831 of record OU452269.1, on the reverse strand, counting down.
GCTATCGCTAATAGAAAGTTTAAAAATGTATGAGAATGACATAAGTCATCGAAAAATCACGTGACAAATTGTAGGGAATTGACACCATTAGCGAATGAAGAAATAGATTCGCTATGAAGCGATTGCATCTTGTCTAGGCCCTCTGGTCAGCTGCTAGTCGTCGAAGTGCATCCTGAATTTTGTGTTCCCAACGCGACAATATAACATTGGCCATATTCGACATTAGCAAGGTGGCATGCGACTACGGCTATAATTTATAGTAATTATACTTATAATACGTTAAATTGAAATATATAAATTATCTACTTACTAGACGATAATTAATTGCTTCAGGCGTTGGTAGATAAGTATATCTGACAAGAAATATTTTCTTGTTTTCTACTTTTTAGACTGCGATTTTATCCGTAGTCGGGTTTTAGTTTTTAAAACTTATTTTTTATTTTATTTATTTTGGGGCTTTATAATTCGTTACAAATCACGTAGAATTATTAGAATTAAGTTAGTATCGCTATAATAATTACTTTGGTTTACTAAATATATTTCGTAAACACGTAATTGTTTTTTTTTTTTTAGGCATCAGCGTGTGAAAATTCAAGGCTCTATCTAGTAGCAATCGTTCATGAATTATAACGCTTTTTTATAAAACATGAAACCCCCTATTTGGACCCCTTAGGATGCGAATTTTGAAAATTCCGTTCTTAATGTGCGTTTACGTATTGTGAAGAATACACCTCCCTAATTTCAAGTCTCTAGAGCCAGCGGTTTAGGCTGTGCGTTGTCTGTCAGTCAGTCAATCAGTCAGAACATCTCCTTTTATATATATTGATGATGATGATTAAAATAACTTTAATACGTGCAAAGAAGGTATGGAACCCTCGATGCGCGAGACTCGCACTAGACTGTTTTTTTTTTTGTTTGATTCGGTACCTAGCTCCGAACCGGAGTATCTTACCTACTAAAACGCCCCGTACTCAATGGATATCTAGGGCCCACAATCCAAACGTCCAACCGACAACTCCGAAGGTTGCCCGTTATTTGTCCGGGCTTATGGCTGAGGAGCGAGGCGGCAGCTTTTTTTTTTTAGGTGACAGATTGACGCGGGTGCGAGCGTTTGCGAACACTCTCGGCAGCCTCTTATTGAATTGAAATCAATAAATAACATTAATACGCGCAAAGAAGGTACGGAACCCTCGATTCGCGAGTCAGACTCGCACTCGACCGGTTTTTTTTTTGTTTGATTCGGTACCTAGCTCCGAACCGGAGTATTTTACCTACTAAAACGCCCCGTACTCAATGGACATCTAGGGCCCACAATCCAAACGTCCAACCGACAACTCCGAAGGTTGCTCGTTATTTGTCCGGGCTTATGGCTGACGAGCGAGGCGGCAGCTTTTTTTTTTTTAGGTGGCAGATTGACGCGGGTGCGCGCGTTTGCGAACACTCTCGGTAGCCTCTTATTGAATTGAAATCAATAACATTAATACGCGCAAAGAAGCTATGGAACCCTGGATTCGCGAGTCAGACTCGCACTTGACCGGTTTTTTTTTGGTTTGATTCGGTACCTAGCTCCGAACCGGAGTATCTAACCTACTAAAACGCCCCGTACTCAATGGACATCTAGGGCCCACAATCCAAACGTCCAACCGACAACTCCGAAGGTTGCCTGTTATTTGTCCGGGCTTATGGTTGAGGAGCGAGGCGGCAGCTTTTTTTTTTAGGTGGCAGATTGACGCCGGTGCGTGCGTTTGCGAACACTCTCGGCAGCCTCTTATTGAATTGTAACCTTGCGTGTACTTAGAAGCCACACTTGAGCTAACGCAGCAGTTAGCAAAATAGTTTAACTAAACAATATTATTTTTCCCATCACTTCTGAAATCACATCAGATTCAAATTTTAAACATCGATGTCGTATTTTAGTTTTAAAACCCATGATATAACTCATGCCTACTGCTTATATCATAAAAAAAACGGTTGGAAACCGTTTTTTACCTTTTAAAAGACACCACACGCGAGATTTTTAACTTAGGGGTCCTATTTTGACCTTAAAACCCTCATAATTTCTTAAACCTGACTTCGTCCTAATCCTATCTATCATATTGTATCGGAAAACAGTGAAATGTGTTAAGAAATTGTAATATATTTATTTTACACAAAAATTGAGGTCCTGTGACTTCTACTTAAAAAATTTCGAGAAATGCAAAAACACGTCATTGTTTATTTTCTTTGAGGCATCTGTGTGTGAAAATTCAAGGCTCTAGTACCAACCGTTCATGAATTATAACGCTTTTTTATAAAACTTAAAACCCCCTATTTGGACCCCTTAGGATGTGAATTTTGAAAATTCCTTTCTTAGTGTGCGTTTACGTATTGTGAAGAATAAACCTCCCTAATTTCAAGTCTCTAGAGCCAGCGGTTTAGGCTATGCGTTGTCTGTCAGTCAGTCAATAAGTCAATCAATCAGGACATCTCCTTTTATATATATTGATGATGATGATTATTTACTTTACACGATCATGCTTGGGCAACAGAAATACACATGTGTACCTAATTTAAACTTAATCAAAAAATATTTTTGTTTTACTTCAGAAGTTTTTGTCCTGTAGATGGCGCCACATTGAATTTAATGTAATATTATATAGCCTATAACCAGCGGACAATCAAGGCGCTTCTAACGACACCCTTCTTGTCTAATTATGTTAAGTAGATTAGAAGATATTCGGGAACAGATGAACATACATACATACATACATACATACATACATACATACATACATTCTTGTTAAAATCATAACCCTCCCTCCGTTCCGTAGTCGGGTAAAAAATAACTCTTATGGTGTGACCTCGTCTGTCTGTCTGTGTGTCTGTCACAACTTTATATTTCAGGAACCACAGACGTTATCCATTTGAAACTTGGAATAGATTTAGATCTTACTTACCCAACCTCATCACGAATGATCATCTTTTGTTTACTTTTGGGGTCGAATTGATTCATCAAAATTTCAAAGTTTGATTACTATTTTGAGCGTGGTATCATATGAAATGGCTTTATTTGCACATTTATTTATTTCGGAAAGTAGGATGCACGAAATCTCTAACGTCATGAACACGCGTCGTGGAGCGCAAAATGCATACATCGGCAGTATCAAGTCACCGGCCGTGCTCTGCCGGATTTGGCATGCGTCAGCACGTCGACGCTTCAACGTGCTAACGGTGCTGCTGCCGCTGCGGCGACAACTAAGCATCCGGAACCACAGAGGAGAAGCAGAGACCTGCAAAGAGGAGAAAGAAGAAGCCCACCAGCCACGTCTGGTTGAACCCACGACGCTGCTCTATTTGTCAAGGTTTCAATATTCTACGAAGGTTGAGGAGTTCGTAGAATACGAAAGAAGACCAAATTCGTACTGAGGGTAAAATGGTTGGAGTCCCGCTATAGAGGAAATTTTAATTCCTTTGTGGTGACCTTCATGCAGGAGGAACTTTGGCTGAGAAGTGTCGTGTTTCCCCGCTTCAGAGGTTGGCTTCATGATACCGCACGTGACACGAAGAATACTCTACGTGTTAATCTATCTTCTATACATATAAAATTACTTGTCCTGACTGACTGACTGATTCATCAACGCACAGGCCAAACCGCTGGACCTAGAAAGCTGAAATTGGGACAGTAGGTTCTTCTTATGGTGTAAACATCCACTAAGAAAATTCAACTCCTAAAGGGGTTAAATGGAATGGAAAAAAATAAAATAATAGCCGCAGGGAATTGCTAGTTAATATGTATAATTATATAAGTTTATGAATGTTTTCTAAGGTATTTGTTTTTTTATGGGTCATTGATGCCCAAAATAAAGGTTAATAATGATAATAATATATATTTATATATGTAAAAGAATACGAGACTCTTGATTATGGAGGAAATCTGCAATCAACTAACGTTCGAGAGTATTACGCCATCAGGATATCAATAATTAGTTATCGAATCGCTAAAAAGACACGTACAGACTCCGAATAAGATAATATTAACAGGTATATATTAAAAGATTTGTCTTAGTATAGATAAATTTTATGTTTAATCAACAGACGAAATTGTTAGTAATGACGAATTATTTATTTTATTTCGCACTAATTCAGGTAAATTATTTCACTACGTTTTTAGAATTGTAAGGAGATTAAAGATTGGATTTCTTTTTAGAAAAAATCCCAAGTATTATTAAGATCTGGATAACCAATGACATTATATTACAGTTCACAATTGCGCAAATAATACCTAATGGATTGGATAGATTGACAGTTTCTAACAACGATGCAAGTGAACCGCCGGGTGGTATGGCGACTTCTACGAGTTTATCAACTACTTCATTTGCTACCAATATTCCAAGAGCACCACCAATAGCAAACACACAAAACATTGCCAATTTTGGTAGAAGTACTTTCGGGAACGGCAACATTGGAATGAATTCACCAAATTTTTATATGAATAATAATATGGCTAATGTTATGCCAAACAGTATAAGAAATGGTAATATTGGAAGTATGGTAAATGTTATACCAAATAATATGGGGAACGGTAATTATGGAAGTATGGCCAATGTTATACCAAATAATATGTGGAACGGTAATTCTGGAAGTTTGACCAATATAATGCCAAACAATGGCTTGGGCCCTACGGCCAACGGTGATTGGGTGAATTTAAACATAGATCCAAATGTTTTGAATAGTCTACTGGTGAATACGGAACCAATGGTTGGCAATTCAAGAGTAAAAGGTTACAGTTTTGCAATAAATTCTGGAGGGTATCCTGATATGGCTTTTATGTTGAAAGCGGAGGAGTTAAATGCAGCCGGTTCAGTTACCGTAGCTGGCAAATTACCATTTTACGGTACCATATCTTTGAGTGGTAATTTACCAAGTAATGGGGTTGGTGCAGTAGATTTCTCTTCTAATTCTAAAGTCTAGGTATATAGCCCATGGGGCACGAAAGGTGATTAGTAGGAGATACAATATTTCATAGCTTTGGATGTTTGCAAGTATCGCCAGCGGTGTGAAAAGTGAGCTTAAAAAATCTTATGCATCTTATAATTACATGGAATCGTGTTTATACTATAGTTTGTTTGTTAAGCTGTAAATTAGTATATTGCTACTAGCCAACTACCTGTTGTTCGTACAAATTTCTCGAGTGTTGCGCTGATTGGAGATAACTCATGCTCCTTGGAGATAATTATAATAAAGGTTATAAATCTTTAACGAAAATTCGTGTGCGTGCACCATCACACGGTTAACGTTATAATTTTCTACAATTTAATACTTATTAATTTAATTTATTGTTATTAGATTTATTTTGCGGTTGTTGTAGTAGAGTGTCTTTTTTGTCTAGCATTATATCAGTGAGTGATTGCGTATTTATAATTTGTTTAAGTGACAAGATAAATAATATAATGATTGAATAAATGGTGTAACATTATATTATTTTTATTTATTTGATGACACACCCAATATTGGTACTATGAACAAATTACACAACAACTTATTACGTACACAGACAACTTAATATCTAATAGACAAAGTCAAAGTCAAAAAAATTTATTTCAAATAGGCTTAACGCTAGAACTTTTGAATGGTCAATTTTTTAAAAGCTACCACCTGATCTCAACGCAGCCTCGACTGAGAAGATCCGGCAAGAAACTCAGCGGCCTTGTAATTTTTTCACTTTTTTTAAACATTGTTTGTCTTTTTACAATTGGGTCAACATTAGCGATAGTGTGTCCTGCCGTTCGAAACATAAAACAATAAGGGAGAAAAGAAGAAAACAATAAATTACGACAAACTAAAAAGCCAAAGGGACAGTAGTCGGACCAGTCCCCCGCGCGCAGCACCCGCGCACGAGTTGACTCGAGCAGCAGCCATCACTCCCCTCAACCATATTAGAGGGTAGGGGGTGACCCGCCACACGAAGCCGCCACAAGCAAAGACTTTTCGATGGCGAGCATGACAGCTTTATACTATAGTGGCAATATAGTGACAAAAACGTGCATGGCACAACGGATACGCGACACTCTAGTGGGCGTTGGTCTATACAAACAATATTTTCGTCTTTTTTAGTACGGTCATGGCATGGTCTTAATGCAAAAGATGATCCATATACTCGTAAGTACTATTAATCCATAGGGGTAAAAGTGGAGATAGCACTCTAAATACCTACTTCTAAGTCTATTTTTGATAGCAGGTTACCTTTTTTAAAAGAGAGTTTGGACGACAGAGTATGCGTTAGCTATTTTATACCTTTGCTTCAGGTAAATATTCAGAACTAGCTGACCCACGCAGCTCCGCCTGCGCTATTTTTACGTTAACTAAACTTTGAATAACAGACATTCGCATCGAATACATAACCTCATTTTTTATAGTCGGTTAAAAACTGGGACCCACTTTTTACTTGCTCTTCGAAGCACCCGTTTAGTTCAAATGGCGTTAAACGGTCACCCATCTATTTAATGACCTTACCTAACGTTGCTTAACCCGATCGATTACAAAACCTTGATAACAACTCTCTATGAGTGTTCCCTTACTAATATTTATTATATTTTATAGAAAAATTGATAAAATCGGACCAAGCGTATAACCAAGTGCCCATTTTGACTTTAATCCCCTCTCCCAAAAGAACCGTGCTAGATTACGGGACAAAAAGTATCCTATGTCCTACCTCGTAGTAAGATCTCAAATCATGCCAAGTTTCATTTGAATCCATTCAGTAGTTTCGGCATGATGCTCAGCCGTGATACAGACAGACAGACAGACAGACAAAAATTTAAAAAAATACATATTCGGCCTCAGGTCGGTTATAGAATGCCCTCCAAATATAATTTTCAAAATATCTTCAATGTACAGAATTGGACCTGTTACAGTTTTATTTTAAGTATAGATATAGATATTTTACCCCTATAGGTACTATCATGAAGCAGTACTAGATATAGAGAACTTTCGAGCGTTTCTGCCATAACAATTGCCTATTGGAAACAAGTTTAATAGTAGAAATCTCAATATAGGTCCCTTCAAATCAAGTAACTTCCGTGGTGCCTTACAGGTGGACTACCTAGTTGCTGCACCTGTAAGAATCTTTCGTTCTGAGGTTATATCGACCTGTGTGATTTTTACTTGTCTCCCGCTTTGCAAAGGAGGGAAGTGGAATTTATATTTTTCTAACTCCTCCTATAAACTTTTCTAAATAAATTTGTTGCGGGTTCCAAGACAATTTAGCGTTTTCCCCGGGACTCGCCGAGGGTCAAACCTTGGTGTCTTCACTGGTGACCACTGTAGATCCTGGCTAACAGGATTCACAGTGGTGGCATGAGTGGTGGGAATAGTCCCATTAAAAAAAAAGTACTAGATATACAGCAATATGTAAACAATGCTGTGTCCCGGTGTGAAGTGGAACGGTAGCTGCGAAAATTACTGGGGCTCAAGGAACTTAATACTTATGTCTCAAATGACGAATGGTACAAATGAACTGGATAACGAGACCATCGGATAATCGTTACAGGCAAAATTATTATTTTAATTAGCTTTGTGCTATCATCAATTTATGAAAAGAAGCATAAGAAAATAAGGACAAAAATAGTTAATAAATATAATATTTATAATTTTATTCGTGTACCAACAAAGATGTACATAAAATATTAACCTTAATAAAAAAAATGATGTTATATAAAGCAATTAATAAGGCAATCTGTTGCAATCACATCCGTTGGCAACACTGACTATACCCCCAGCTGGCACTATACCCTCGAAAGTGACGTAGCCAATTACTGGCAGGTTACCAGACACAGCCGTGTTACCACATACTGGCAATTCCCCGGCCACAGTCACGTCGCCATACCCCATAGGTGCCAATCCAGCGCAGCCCAAGCCAGCATTGGCGAAGTTATTCGCAGCGAAGCCATTTGCCAGGTTCCCTGCACCGAAGTGAGCCAGATTATTGCCAGCCAAATTGTTGCCAAAGTTGCCAAGGCCGAAACCATTTCCTCCTATTCCGCCGTGTCCAAATCCATTACCAAACCCTATGGCTTGGCCTAATGAATTCTGTAATATAAAAATAATAATATTATTTTTACTACATTACTAAATGTATAAATTACACCCTGGTGTCCGAGTAAGAATAGTACCCCCCCCCCCATCTCCCCTCGTTGGTTGTCGTAAGAGGCGACCAGCGAAAACGGGAAGACGGGCAGCAGCGTCTTTCTTTTGGATTTATCTTCCCCCTATACTGCGATCCCCAAGCCGCCTGACAATCGTGGGACTACGTCAACCCCTTCTAAGGGGGAGGCCTGCTGATGATGATGATGTATAAAGAAATAAGATTTAACATACCGGCACAAGACAAACGCACAACGAAAGAAAAAATAAAAATGATGTCATTTCTAGGCCTTTGCAATAATGACTGTAACAAAAAAAATATTCCACCCTTTTATATACTTTAGTTATTGCAACAATATGGTACTTTATGTAACATGATTGATAAGGTATTGTTGTAAGGAATAATTATTGAAGAACATAATTGTGAAATTACTGATTAGGTACTTGTTTTGTGTAGTTATAAATGCACTATGAGGCCTATGCTTATTAATATTATTACTTGGAAGTATGAATAAGGATTGAAAGCCCGTAGTACACATGGTTTTTGTTGGTGCGATGATAGAAGGGGGATGGTGGATTCAAGTCATATAGTTCCTGCTCACTATCTCTAAAATTCATCCTGTAGAATACCGATAGGCTGGCTACTCTGCCCCTGAGCTCTAGGCTCAGTAGATATGCTTTTACTAACTCGTAGTATCACAAACGCCTCTTAGAGTTCCTCTCCACTGAGTCTAAAGTTGCTGGATGGCATTACTGTAGTCAAATATGGGCTGGTGACGCAACCGGCCATTATTAGTACTGTAGTCAAATATGGGCTGGTGCTGCAACCAGCCCATATTTGACTACAGTACTACACACAGGCCCGGATTTGCGCTTTATATAACATCAGAAGCTGTCCCAGTGTGAAACACCTCCGGGCCTTTGCAAGGAAACTTTGCAGCTACTTTGGCCTTGGACTCAGTGAACCGACGAAAGTGAAGGTTTGAGGAAATTTCAACTCCCAACATCTATAGACGGTCATTGTGTTTCTAAGGATACATTCTGAAACGTAGAAGCCGGGTTAAACGTACTCCTTTTGGCGCTATAAGTCTGACCCGGCCAGGAAGAGAAATAGCGTAATTTTACACTGCCATCCATAGCACGGATCATCCTGCATCATCATGATCATTATCAGTCAAAACACGTCCACTGCTGAACAAAGGCCTCTTCCTTAGAAGGGACCCCTCCCTTCCCCCCCATTGCCATTATCCCCATGCCCAATGGCCCAATAGAAAGACGCTGCTGCCTGTCTTCTTGTTTTCCCTTAGTTGACACTTACGAACAAAAAAAGGGGGGAAATGGGAGGGTGCTATTCTTACCCGGACACCTCACAGGTCCTTCAGGGTCGGTTATGGGTCATCCTGCATACATGAGCGCAATGTTATGTTGGACAGTTTGGAAATAATATTCGGAGTTGTATATGACTCGGACCTTGTAAGTACGGAAAACTTCCATGCTTTCAAGCGTTTGCCATACCTATAGGAAACAAGTTTAATAGTACAAATCTAATATAATAAAATAAAAAAACCCTTTATTTCTGCTGCTATTTACATAGTAAAATTATCAACTATTAAAAAATTATTAAATAAAAAAAAAAATTAAGTAGCAGTCGCCTCCTCGGCGTAGGCCTCCCCTAAATTATTCCACTCGCTTCTCACTCGCGCTTTCTGCATCCAGTTGGGTCCACATTTCTGTTTAAATAGGTCTCTCTATCTCCTTCTTTGTCTCCCTCGCTTCCTTTTCCCTTCCAATGGAACCCATTCCGTTACCTTTTTTGTCCACTTATCTAATCTAATCTACATGTGTCCTGCCCAGTTCCATTTTAACAATCTGATTCTTTTTGTGACGTCCATGAATCCTGTCCTCTCCCTGACCTTCGCATTGCTTACTTTATCAGAAAGTCATGTACCCAGCACATTCCTCTCCATTTTCCTTTTGCAGATAGCTAACTTTTCCCCAGCTTCTTTCCTTAATGCCCATGTCTGGCAGCCATATGTCAGACAAGGCAGTATTGCTATATCGTGTAATTTTTTCTTGATATGAATGCTAATTTCTTTGTTTTTTAGAATCTCCTAATTTAATCTAAATATAGGTCCATTTAAATCTAGTAACTTCCGTAGTGCCTTCCAGGTGGACTAACCCTAGTTGGTATACCTCTAAGAATCTTTCGTTCTGAGGTTATATCGACCTGTGTGGATTTTTACTGGTCTCCCGCTTTGCAAAGGAGGAAATTGGAATTGATATTTTTCTAACACTCCCCTCCCCATCGTGGGGTTAGAATTGCATCCCCCCATCTCCTCTCGTTGGGTGTCGTAAGAGGCGACTAAGCGAGAACAGGAAGACGGGCAGCAGCGTCTTTCTTTTGGATTTATCTTCCACCTGTACTGCGATCCCCAGGCTGCCTGCCAAGCGTGGGGATTTAGCAGTGGACGTTTATCGGCTGCTTATGATGATTATTTTTCTAACTTCTCCTATATACTTTTCTATATAAATTTGTTGCGGGTTCCAGGACAATTTAGCGTTTCCTCGGGACTCGCCGAGGGTCAAACCTCGGTGTCTTCACTGGTGATCACTGTAGATCCTGGCTGACAGGAGTCACAGTGGTGGGAATGACTGGTTAAGAGGTGGCTGTGTTAAGAATAAGAATAATTTATTTGTTAGAGCATTGTATACCTACATAGGATGTCACAGTATTATAGCTATCAAATACTCTGCCCTCACCACATCACGTTCACACTTAGGCGTGGAACTTGCCCACCGGTGAGGCTTGGTGGGGATACTTTACCACAAACATCATGTGTTAAGTACCTAGGATTTTACTTGGATCGAAGGTTAACCTGGAAAGACCATATAAAGAAGAAAAGATCTGAAATAAACTTTCGCTTTAAAAACTTGCTCTGGCTACTCGACAGGCAATCCGCTATGTCCCTGAGCAACAAGCTGAGAGTTTACTGCTCAATCATAAAACCAATATGGACCTATGGAATCCAACTCTTGAGTTCAGCTAGTAAATCGAACATTATGTGCCTACAGAGGGCCCAAAATAACATCCTGAGGGTTCTAGCCAATGCACCCTGGTATGCTCGTAACTCCGAAATTCATGAATATTTAAAAATCCCTACAATCCTGGAAGAAGCGAAACAATACTCGGCCAACTACAAGGACAGACTTACAAAGCATCCTAATCGCTTGTCACGCAGACTGCTGTTGCCCAACTCCATTAGGAGATTCAAAAGAGCTGACGTGCTAATTAATTGAGGGGACTATTGGACATTGGTCCTAAGTCCCTAAAAAGACACTGCTCCTTTCAACGAATCTGATCATAGTATATGATGACTGATAGCAGATAGATAGATAGAAAAAAAAAATACTCTGCCGTTTCCGGCGTACAAATGTTTTAAGTATAAAATCTCTCGGAACAATTATAATTATTACATATTTTTGCATATTTATTTACGGCTAAGGGCACTGTAGCTGTTGAAATTACTGGACACAAGAGATTTAAGTTGACGGGCCTGTTGGTCTTGTGGATACACACCCTAGGTCCTACCATAGGACACCAATCACCATAGGTCATGGGTTCGATTCCCACCAAGTGTCTGGGTGTTATTCATCTATTTAACACGTTCGCTGCGGCGGGATTTTTGGTGTACTTTCATTTGGTGCGTGTGAGGTTACATTGACTCATGGAGGACTTTTCAACTGTGCGTATGTGGTCCTATTGACCCCTAAAAAAATAAGTTTTAATATGGGTTTTATTCAGTGGTGATAGCGATTATTGTTTTTTTTGTTTTGCAAGTCATAGACCTCTATATAGTGTACATGTGAGTACCGGCGTTTTTGGCTCCCTTGTTTCGTTTATGCTATAGAAGAGAAACAATTTGTGAGTTCATTTTGACCACACAACGCACTGAAGACATCAAAAAGCTAGTGATGGGAAACACTTCTGTTAATATTCAGATCGATAAATTATCTGTATTATAGGTTAAACCAATACTATTGCCATTTTGGAGGCTTAAAATTAAAAATCAAAGACTTAGTAATGGTTTATTTTATTATAACGGCGCGTTCCTCAACAGTGCTGCCCTCCTTCCTCAATAAATTATTGCATTTAGAGCTATAAATTAATGTTAATAAAATAGTTTTATGGAGTATCTAGTCAAATTAGATAGATTTCTTTGAATAAACGTTTTTGTTTTGCTGTAATTAATACCTAACTGATATAAAATTCAACATTGCGGGAAAGATCGATAATGTAGTCGCGCAAACGACATGACGTCTCATGCATGCGTGGTCATGCATTACAACACTAACCGCACAACATGGCGCCAGCGCATCGTTCAGTGCGGGTGTGAGGTGCGAGGAGTGTGTGGTCATATTGAACTCACACCGCAATAGAATAAAATATTTTTCTTTTGGTGCGGGTGAGGTCATATTAGCTCACTTGTATTTAAAAATGCTGGATTGTTCACATTAAAGCGGTAATTATAATGGTATATTCATCTCATTCCTGTAAAAGAAATTCTTAAAGTTATCCCTCTCGCACCAGGGGAAAGTACGCTATTTTCGCTCCGCACCAGACAAAAGTTAGCTATGAGTCAATATGACCTCACAACGCAGCGAACGTGTTAAGTATGTACTTATTTAAAAAAACGTATATAAGTGTTAGTATCAGTGGTCTGCTTTCCATAGTATAGGCTCTGCCAAGCTTGGGATCAGGTGACCGTATGTTGATTATCCAAGAATATTATTATTATTGGGCATTCTAGCAGCTGAGAAACCCAAAGTTTTATTGATCTTCTCTGCTCTCAGTGCGTTAATTCCTGACCTGTAAGAGCACCTTTGTACACAACGGCACCAAATACCGCTGAATGATTAAATCAAAGCTCAAACGCTATACGCAGTTATAGTGTTTGATCCTACTTAGCAAAGGGCTTATAAAGACATACCCATTGAGTAGGTTTTGACGCAAATTGCCCACTTCGCTATATGTGAAGTTAACATTATTATTAACTCGACTTTTTCGCAAAACGACCACTTCGCATAATTTATACTTCGCATAACGTCAAATTCGCATTTCCACTTCGTATAACGTCCACTTCGCAAATGACCACTTCACAAAATGATACTTCGCAGGTTATGTGCAAATTGTGTAGGTACAAGCGAAAACTAATAAAAAAACAAATGTTGGTTATTAATTGTTTTAATTTTATTATTTTTATCTACATATCACTTCTGATCGTAGAAATAATAACCCCCATTCAAAAGGAAGGGGAAAAGCGAAATATACTTACACAAAAATTAACAAAAATTCTATTTAACTCTTAAAATAAAACAAAGAAGAATTAAACTTAATACAGGCCATTATACCCCAAAACTGGCCCATAGGCCATACCACCGGGCAAGCCTGGAGCGTACCCCAGACCGTTATACGCCGGAGCAACCGGTGCCAGGCCTTCGCTCACTATAGCCACTTCTCCATCCCCACAGCCATAGTTAATAGCCCCGGCCCCAAAAGTGGGCAAGGCACCTTCTAGCTCAATAGCACCAAGAAATGGAAGTTCCCCAGTTACAATGAGAGCCCCTTCAATAGCATTTTCAGATACCACGCTGACGCCGTTCGGTGTGATTGGAGACACGCTGGTGACGACGAAACCTCCACCGCTGGTCGGAGCGACGGGCGCGTTCCCTCCACAGCCTCCGTAGTTGTATGGTCCAGGGAACCCAGGACCGTAAGGCCCTCTGTTCCCCAAGGCTAGAAGATCTTCGTTAAGACACTGGACAGTAATCATCTGAAATTATAGTAAAATTCATCATTGTCATCAGCCGAAAGACATCATAGCAGCATCCGACAGGAACACATTATAATACCAGCCCTTGTTTATGTCCCTCTGTTGGGCACGAGCCTCCCCCCAAGATGAGGGGGCTTAGGCCATAGTCCACTACGCTGGCCAAGTGCGGGTTGGCGGACTTCACACGTTATTCGACAGCTAGTTAGGCTTTCTCAGACATACAGGTTTCCTCACGATGTTTTCCGTCACCGAAAGCTAGTAACAATCGCACAAATACGATTCGCACATGATTAATTAAAGAAATCAGAGGTGCGAGCCGGGGTTCGAACCTGCGCACCTGGTTTCCAAGGCAAGCGCTCGCCCACTTAGCTGTTACCGCAAAGCAACGCATTGACACTATTATAATAATTATGTTTGTGAGAACCAGATGAACATAGTATGTAGAAAAGAAAATCAAATCAAATAGAGTAAAAAATGACAAGCCCACTGACTTTCCTGCCGGATCTTCTCAGTTGAAGTCGCGTTGTAGATGGGTAGATTTTTTTGTAGTTCTTACGATAAAAACTATGGAAATTCGTAAGTGTTAATTTTGGCTTATTTGAAATATTATTTTCATTTTTTATTTTCAAATAAAGTTCTCCCCTTTAGATGGAAGGGTTGCCATCGTTCCCAAGCTGGGGCAGACATCTTGGGTATCGCAGTAAAAGTGGTAGTTCATCTCAGGCCTCTGACTTGGCATAAGGACCGGTGTCTAGATGACAAAAACCGGAATCGTCATTTTACGTGCCCTCCGCAGCAAATGCCACTAAACGGTCACCCATCCAATAACTGACCTTGCCATACGTTGCTTAACCTACTGATGGTTTACCGATCAGTGATTACAAATGGCTATAAATATCTCTTTGCTTTAATTCTAAGACTATGTAGAAATATACTTTACCTTAACGAAACAAGCTGCAGCGTATACGACCAGAAGTGATTTGGACGCCATTTTGTTTTTTAATAAAACTGTTTTGTGGTACAGTGAAGTTGTGAATGATTTTCTAAACTATAATACTAGTTTATATACTAATTAGTTATGTAAAATGATTTTGTAAGATTTTCTGTTTTTTTTTTTGTAATATCCATTTGTTATGATAAGTATTTTCTATTGATAAGCTATTATATTAATAGTTAATAGTGATAGCAACAGTTTCCAAGAAGAACCATCCAGTGACAGTTTCCCGCGGGACACGTCCCCGGCGGCGGGCTCAAAGGCAAGCTACGGAGGGTCCAGATCCCACCGGAGGACCTAAGAACCCATCTAATGTGCCACTGGTGCTTACCACAAAAATAAGGTTATTTTTGTACCGTACCGTAAAAAATCCGCTGATAAGATTTTTGGACTGGTCTAAACTTATTTTTAACTGAAAGAAAGAAAATATAATTATTTGGCCATATCACAAAAAACAAAAACATAACAATTAAACAAAGAAAAAAAATCAAAAGCAAAAAAAAACTATTTTTTCATTTGCGATGAGGTGCTCATTCCCACCACTGTGACTCCTATCAGCCAGGATCTATACTGTAGATCCTGGCTAAGAAGTAAGATCTAAAACTATTCCAAGTTTCAAATCGATAGTGAATCGTGTAAAAATTTAGGAATCTTAATTGATCGCTGCTTGAGTTGGGTTCCTCAACTCATCATGCACCATCTCTGCCTATCTTTAAAGATCGTTTGAAAGCATTTTATTTGTCCCTATGAATTTTATATTGATATTAGCCGGCTGCATTTATTTATTTATTATTGTTGGTTATTTAAATTTGATTCTATCAAATATAATATTTATGTATTATACTAATATCTATATATATAAAAGAAAGTCGTGTTAGTTACTTCACTTATAACTCAAGAACGACTGCACCGATTTAGCTGAAAATTGGTGGGGAGGTAGCTTAGAACCAGGAAACGGACATAGGATACTTTTTATCCCGGTAGGTTAAGGTTAAGCAACGTTAGGTAAGGTCATTAAGTAGATGGGTGAACCGATTTGTATGAAAGTGTGCATATCGGTTAGGTCTGAGAATAGGTCATAAAGTATATTTCATACCGCTAGGTTAAGGTTAAGCAACACAAGGCCAGGTCATTAAATTGATGGGTGAACTGATTTGTATGAAATTTTGTGTGCATTTCGGGTAGGTCTCAGAATATGTCGTAAAGTATATTTCATGCCGCTAGGTTAAGGTTAAGCAACATAAGGCAAGGTCTTTAAATAGATGGGTGAACCGATATGTATGAAATTTTGCGGGTAGGTCTGAGAATAGGTTATAAAGTATATTTTATGACGCTGATACCATGATTGACGAGGATATATAGAACGAGAGGAGGGTGCAAGAGAAGGAGAGGGGAGGGTGATGGAGTGAGTGATCGGAGGAGTTAGGTGGAGCAAGGGGGAGGGGAGTGAGAGGGAGCAAGTTGGGAGAAGAGAGAGGAGGGAGAGGGTTCAGAGAGGACAACAGGGAGAGGAAGAGGGGAAGTATGACGGGGACCGAAGCGGGAGGGGAGAGAAAGAGCATAGAATTAGATTTTTCTTATAAGAGAGAGAGATGGAGAGAGATAAATCAAGGGAGTAGGGAGCAAAGGGGAGCAAAGGGGAGCAAAATGTAATTAAAGCGCGGGCGGAGCTGCGCGGGTCAGCTAGTTTATATATATATTATTTTGCTGTTACGTATTTTATTGGTTATAGTTGTATGTATTTCTTTTTCTCTTTTATAATTGGTTTGTATAAACAACCCCGCCTTGCAGTTCTTAGTTCCTCTCCATCCAAAGGTTGCCTGGTAGAGATCACTTTTAGTGATAAGGCCGCCCATTGTTTCATTCTATTTTACTGCTTTTTTTTTTCTTGTATTTTTGTGTTTTTTAATAATGGTGGAACAATAAAGTATTATCTATCTATCTATCGATAGCGTCAGTGGTTACTGAAATATATAGGTGTGACAGACAGACAGACGAAGTCTCACCATAAGGTTTCGTTTTTAACGGACTTCAAAAAAGGAGCAGGTTCTCAATTTGTCTGTATATATTTTTTTTTATGTATGTTCGCGCATAACTCTGGCAATTATGAACCGATTTGAAAAAATCTTTCTTCCATCCATTCTTCAATCCATTAATTGGGGCCCATAAAAAAATTATTGCTTAGTAATAAGTAGTTCCTGAAAAAACAAGAATGGTGACTGCGCACTGAGAGCTGCAGGAAAGCCTATATAGATGACTTTATGTCGCTTTTTAAGGACAAAAATGGTCATAACTCTGGCAAATATTTACCAATTTCAATGATTCTTTTTTATTCGAGAGAGTAAACTACATGATGATTCCATGCAAATTTCATTACGACCGGATATTTTTTTCTGAAGAAACATGAATTATGTAAAACTATGTAGACGATAATGTGATCATAACCTACCTAGATAATTTTACGGTTTTCGATGGTTCAATCTTTATATATGAAAATATCACTAAAAAGTTTAAAATAAAATCTTTAAAAAAAAAATTGAACCGACTTCAATATCACTGAAAAGTATAAAATAATTTAAATATTATTGAAGTTGGTGTTAGCTTACGGGCTGTGTATATTTGTTTTAATTATGGAACCCTAAAAACGTGCCTCAGTCCGGGCTAAGCGATTTGCTTTGTAATTCATAGTAACAGCTAAGGACTGGAACAGTTTGCCTGCGTCAATTTTTCCGCCCGATTATAATGTGGGTGTCTTCAAGGCTAGAGTGAATAGGCTTTTAATAAGCTACTATGGTTTACCATCCCTGATAGCGTCGCCACTTTCCATCAGGTCAAGCACTAGCTTATATTAAAAAAGAGAAAACTAAGTTTTGTGGAGTCAAACAACAACTACCAGGTTGCCAGCTCGTTCAGCAGTTTTAACAACTACCAGGTTGCCAGCTCGTTCAGCAGAGTAAACATGATACGCGGGGGCTCTTTAATTATTATGAAAAATAATATTAAATATAAAGAACGTACTGATGTAGTGAGCCTTTCTGTTGAACGTGTTATTGAATTAGCTTGCATTGAGACTGGGCAGTTTTTGGTGCTGAGCGTATATAGACCCCCTTGTGCATCATATGATGTTTTTGAAAATATATTAGAAACTGTTTTACACAAATTGTCACACACTAATAAATCTATCATTGTCTGTGGAGACTTCAACATAAATATACTGGAAAATACTAATGTAACTAGTAAATTTATAACCTTATTTAGATCACACAATTTGTATAATATTTTCTTTGAGCCAACTAGGATAACCTCTTTTAGTGCAACATGCATTGACAACATTTTTACAAGTTTGAAACCCACACACAAAGAAATTATTAGTAAACTGGATTCCGACCACTGTGGTCTAGTTGTTACATTTCCTAGTAAAAACATCAAATTTCAACGAAACATAACATTTGTTCCTATAAATAAACACCGCTTATGTCAGTTTAAAGCCGCCTTGACTGACAGCCTACCTGTGTTGCCCTGTCATGGCGATCCGAATATAGTAAACAATTCTTTGTTCCGAGAAATCGATAATCGATTTGTAAAAATTTTTAAGCTCAAAACTGTATCGATTAATAATTGTGTATCGTTTAATGACTGGGCGACTGTTGGTATACATACCAGTCGGAGAAAACTGTATGAGCTTTATAATGAAAAATCTGTTAATTCCTCTCAGCTCTTTAAAGAATATGTAAAAAAATACTCAAAAGTTTTCAAGCGAGTCTGTTCGATAGCTAAGTCGAATTTTTTAAAAAATAAAATCCGAAATGCGGATAATAAGATTAAAACTACATGGAATATTATAAATAGCGAGACTGGTAGGTCATCAGTAAGAAATAATGATTTTTGTCTACATGTTAACAATAAAGATGTAACAGCGGATTTAGATGTAGCGACAGAGTTTGAAAGGTTTTTTAGTGATGTTCCTATTAATATAACGAAAACTCTGAATTCCTCGTCCACTTCCGCTGAAATAATATTAAATGAAAATGTACCACAGTGTGACACAGCTTTTAAATACTCTTTTGTGACTGCTAAAGACATCATAAAAACTTTTAAACAACTTAACCAGAAAAAGACGGCTGATGTATGGGGGCTTTCTGTCCAAATAATAGCTTATATAATTGACATTATTGCTCCTCAATTAGCAGTTATATTTAATAGCTGTGTCAAGAATGGAGAGTTTCCTGACCTCATGAAGCACAGTAAAATAATACCTTTATTCAAGTCTGGTAGTACCACTGAACCTACGAATTTCAGACCAATTTCGGTGTTGCCAGCCTTGAGTAAAATTTTTGAAAAGCTTCTTTTGGATCAAATGTTAGATCATTTCAATAAATATAACTTGTTTCATGATAAACAGTTCGGCTTTAGAAAGAATCGGTCCACCACTGACGCGGGAGTCGAATTAATAAAATATGTATATGAGGCTTGGGAGGAATCACAGAACGCCCTTGGTGTATTCTGTGATTTATCCAAAGCTTTTGATTGTGTAGATCATGATACGATGGTCAGGAAATTACGCCACTATGGTATAAGGGACAGAGCTCTTGACCTTTTAACTTCATATTTGCATAATAGAATTCAGAAGGTTGACATTAACGGTAAGAGATCTCCTGGTTCTGTGGTCTCCATGGGCGTCCCTCAAGGTTCAATATTAGGCCCATTTCTGTTTTTAATATATATTAATGACTTACCCTACTACGTAGGGGACAAACTAAATGTTGTATTGTTCGCTGATGATACCTCTCTTTTATTTAAAGTCAGGCGTAAACTCTATGAATACGACGAAGTAAACAATGTACTTTCTAAAGTTGTCCATTGGTTCAATGTTAATAATTTGAAACTTAATGAGAGCAAAACCAAATGTGTGAAATTTGTAACACCAAATGTAAGACAGGTGGCAACCAATGTGGAAATTAATGGAGCGAAGTTGGACCTTGAGGAGTCGACTGTGTTCTTAGGTATAACAATTGACGCTAAACTACAATGGGGCCCACACATTAAGAAATTGTCAGGTAGACTGAGTTCCGCGGCTTATGCAGTTAAAAAAATAAGACGTTTAACTGATATTGAAACCGCTAGAATTGTTTATTTCAGCTATTTCCACAGTATTATGTCTTATGGTTTATTACTGTGGGGATCTTCTGCAGAACTTAATACCATTTTTATTCTGCAGAAAAGAGCTGTGAGAGCCATTTACAATCTGGCTCCTACTGATTCACTAAGGGAAAAATTCAAAGAAATAGATATTCTAACGGTTGTTTCGCAATTCATATTTGAAAATTTAGTTTATATTCAGAAAAATAGTGTATCTTTTAAAAAGTACAGTGCGATTCATAGTGTTAATACCCGGAACAAACACAATCTTGTTTTACATTCCACACGTCTCCACAGAACAAGCAAATCGTTTATGGGCCAAAGTATACGCTTCTATAACAAACTGCCACAGGATATCCGAGATCTTCCACTGAATAAATTTAAACCTTTGATAAGAAGCCGGTTGTCGAAAAAGGCTTATTACAAAATCTCGGATTACCTAGAGGATAAAGCTGCGTGGGCTTGAACTGCTCAACTCATGCAAGCTTAGAATTGTAGGCTTACAGTTTGTAACACCTCTTAATCTGGTGGATTACTGATGGCTGTTTCACAAGTCAATTGATTGATAATATAAAGATTATGTGAAAGTGTTTTGTGTCTTGCCTGTCGAGGTACTACTTAACAGCAGAAGTTAAATGTGAGCCACTGTGATTTTGGTTCGGTCATGCTCGCCATCGAAAAGTCTTTGCTTGTGGCGGCTTCGTGTGGCGGGTCACCCCCTTCCCTCTAATATGGTTGAGGGGAGTGATGGCTGCTGCTCGAGTCAACTCGTGCGCGGGTGCTGCTTGGGGGGACTGGTCCGACTTCTATCCATTTGGCCTTTTAGTTTGTCTTAATTTATTGTTTTCTTCTTTTCTCCCTTGCTTTATGTTTCGAATGGCAGGACACAATATCGCTAATGTCGATTCATTTGTAACAAAACAATGTTTAAAAAAAAAAAGTGAAAAAATGACAAGCCCGCTGAGTTTCTTGCCGGATCTTCTCAGTTGAGGCCGCGTTGATCCGGTGGTAGCTTCAAAAAAATGACGATTCAAAAGTGCTAGCGTTAAGCCTATTTGAAATAAAGATTTTTGAGTTTTTTTTTTTTTTTTTTTTTTTTCAAACAGGATTCTGCTCAGCATGTTGCTGCACCATAATAATTATGACGCAGCGGAGGTATTCTGACAGCACCTTAAGAACATGATGCCACAGCCAAAAAAAATAATAGGTAAGTTATATATAAATAGCAAATAAATAAAAGCTGTAAGTACATGTAAAATGTATAACTAGATAATAATAAAAACAACCATTAACCCTTGTCACACAGCAATTTTTTTTTTTTTTTTTTTTTCTTTTTTTTCCTTTTACATAATATGTATCTTCATACATATTATGTAAAAGGAAAAGTCTTTTGGTGTACACTAAAGAATAATAATATTCTGGGGCATTCCACACACGGTCATCTGATCCCAAACTAGGCAGAGCCTGCACTGTGGAAACCAGATAACTGATACTAATACTTATATACATTTTTTTTTGTAAATACGTACTAGGTACTTATATACTTTTTTTATATGTTATATATTTATTCAATAAAATCTTTTTAAAAAAAAATTGAACCGACTTCAATATCACTGAAAAGTATAAAATAATTTAAATATTATTGAAGTTGGTGTTAGCTTACCGGCTGTGTATATTTGGCACCAACTTCAATAATATTTAAATTATTTTATACTTTTCAGTGATATTGAAGTCGGTTCAATTTTTTTTTAAAAAGATTTTATTTTAAACTTTTTAGTGATATTTTCATATATAAAGATTGAACCATCGAAAACCGTAAAATTATCTAGGTAGGTTATGATCACATTATCGTCTACATAGTTTTACATAATTCATGTTTCTTCAGAAAAAAATATCCGATCGTAATGAAATTTACATGTAATCATCATAGTAGTTTATTCTCTCGAATAAAAAAAGAATCATCGAAATCGGTTCATAATTGTCAGAGCAATGTAATGGAGAACATCAGTTTTATGGTTTTTACCAGATAAATTCCTCCACATCGTTCATGGTCCTCCAGGAAGTTCTTATCCGGTTGTAATAAAATTCATACAGATTCAATACAGTGGTTTCTTCTTTCGAATAAAAAAAGAATCATTGAAATTGGTAAATATTTGCCAGAGTTATGACTATTTTTGTCCGACCGAGCGAGTCCGAGCGACTAAAACGTCATCTATATAGGCTTTCTTGCAAGTCTCAGTGCGCAGTCACCATTCTTGTTTTTTCAAGAACTACTTATTACTAAGCAATAATTTTTTTATGGGACCCAATTAACGGATTAAAGAATGGATGGAAGAAAGATTTTTTCAGATCGGTTCATAATTGCCAGAGTTATGCGCGAACATACATAGAAAAAAAAAAAAAAAAAAAAAAATATATACAGACGAATTGAGAACCTCCTCCTTTTTTTGAAGTCGGTTAAAAACGTTAGTATGGCGGCCGTCCGTCGCTATTTTGTATTTTATTTATTTTCATAAACATCAGTACGGGTATCAAATGAGAGGTCTTAACGAAACGAGGTGAAATATATATACTATGCGTTTCAACTAAGAATGTGGCCGCCATGATGATCGCGACTGCGGAACTTCACTCGTTTTTTACGATTTTTGTACCGGCAGCAGAGTAAACACAAAATCAAAAATTCGCCCCGGTTTTGATTATTTATTGTAATGTCTTATTTTGCTATATGTATTTTTGTTAAAACATCATTTTTAGTAATTATATATCTGAAATGGCTAGATGGCGGCCACATTCTTAGTTGAAACGCATAGTACTAGTGTATATGTATTATATTATAATAACATTTAAGAATATTTCGTTTGTTCGCAGTTGGGATTTTTTATGGTTATATAATTTATACTTATTTTTCATGTATGTTTGTGTTTCTTATGATGCAAATAAAGACTTTATCTATCTATCTATCCGTGAATTGGATCCAATATTTTCAGGAGT
Source organism: Furcula furcula (assembly GCA_911728495.1). NCBI lineage: Eukaryota > Metazoa > Arthropoda > Insecta > Lepidoptera > Notodontidae > Furcula > Furcula furcula. Next base: position 10,700,755 of record OU452269.1, on the reverse strand, counting down.
GCAAAAAGAAGCGGAATCTAATCGCTTTTCCGATCCAATTACTCAATAATAAGACTGATAGAGTAAACCTGAATTGTGAAACTTCTATCATAATCTTATCTGTTTATCATTATTTGAATCGAAAGAACTACCTTTTCAAACTATATAAGCATATTAATTTATCTTTGTAACGTTAGAAATTGGTTGAACCATGTACACGTTGGTCATATTCTTTGTTGCTCAACTGTGTTTACTTAAGGTAATTATATTTTAATTAACTTAGTAACGAAACGGTCACCTGATGGTCGTGCGCCCCGCCTGTCTATAGACAGCTGCATTGCACTGCCGCTCGTCACACGAGACATTAGTTATAAGACTCTTGTGTCCGGTAATATCAACAGCTACAGTGCCCTTCACGCCGGAACACAGTAATGTTAACACACTGCTGCTTGGCGGCAGAATATCTGACACTGCGGTGGTACCTACCTGGATGGTATAAAGCACCTACCAAATCCCCACGGTTGGCAGGCGTCTTAGGAAACGCAGTATAGGTGGTAGGTACCTAGTTCAATAGAAAGACGCTGCTGCCCCTCTTCATGTTTTCCCTTAATCGCCTCTTGACACCCAACGGGAGGAGATGGATAGGTGCTATTCTTCTGATCAAAGGCCTCCCCGTTAGAGGGGGGGGGGGGGGGGTTGCTACAATTCCCCACGCTTGGCAGGCGGCTTGGGGATCGCAGAAGTTGAAGATAAATCCAAAAGAAAGAAAGACGTTGCTTCCCTTCCCGTTCTCGCTTATACCACCTAGTAAAATATTATTTTTTTCAGTATGTATCCTGTCAAGGCATGCCAAATGGTTTTGGGCCTGGCATGAACCCCAACATTGTAGGCCCAAATGGCCACTCCGGGGCAGGATTTGGGTCAAGTAAGAGCAAAGCAAGCTCAGGACTGGGAATGGGAAATCAAGGTGTGCAAAATTTGGGCCAAGGTGTGGCAGGAATGGGCTCATATGGACCACCAGCGCCGCCTGCTCCGGCTCACCAAGGGAATTATGGCGGTTCTGGCAATGGCGACGTGGCTGTAAATGGCGAATTGGCGGTTGGTGGTTCTACCACAGTGAGTGGCCAAGTGCCAATCACTGGTACAGTGCAGTTTGGCGGCACTCTGCCAGCTGGTGGCATTGTGACTATAACTGGCATGTGTGGCTGTGGATGTAACGGTCCGGCTGGGTCAAATGGACCGCCATTTGCAAACGGTCCGCCGTTTGGTAACAGTCCGCCATTTGCCAATGGCCCGTACGGCTACTAAATAATGTATGGTTAAATATTGTTGTTAATTTATTTAATAGAATTATTTATACAATTGTTAATTAGAATTATAAATACATTTAGTTATTAATAGTATTTCATTTAGTTCTAAATTTTATACCAATAACTAACTATATCCTGACTTTAAGGGGTATTTATAACTATAGTGAGTTTCACTAAAGAGTTTCCTTCGTGGTTAAGTTGGTCATCCTGTTTGTCAAAGACAAATGTGTGTCAAAATGGTTTTGTTTTTCCACATTATTCTCTAATTAAACGACAAAATCATGCTTAAGACATTGAGAAGTAGTGAAAGACAACTATAAAGATATTTATAAAGATGAAAAGGTTTAGTGCGCTTGAAAATCTAACCAAAGGACTTTAATTACCTTCGAACAAGTACGAGCCTGAGTTGCCGCCATTTCAGGTAGGTAAAATAATGTTACCAGGGTCCATGTTTTAATTCAATGTTTTCCCAAGTAAATAAATGATCAAAATTATAAATGGTAAACGATTTATGTCCTCAAGTTATGGACATGATTGTATTCATCCATTGCAATTGGCCAGAACAGCCAAGCCAAAGCTTATGAGAGCATAAAATGTTTGTAAATGATTTCTGTCTTTAATTCTATTTATTTAACCTGTATAAATCGCAAAATATAAATTAAGGTACTGCGTATTTACGTAATTTTGGCCTAATGAATACATCCGTGTGTTTTATATTACAGAGTATTTTATTTCTTTATTTTATTTTATAATTTTTGTACACACAATAGTATTACAGGAAGCACGGAAATATAGGAAAGTATGGTACAAAGTAACAGCTTATTTCTAAAGAATTTTCTTCCAGCAGGCCTGCGAGTAGAGTGGTATTTTCCCTATATTGAGGGTAAATATTTTTACATTTAATCACAACCCCTAATTCAATCATACCAACTTAACCACGAAGGGAACTCTTCCGTGAAACGCACTCTAGTTGTTATCCCTGTTTGGTAAACGACCTATTGATAAAGCAACTCCAAGCACGGTCAATCCATAGATGGGTGACCGTTTAATGGCAGTTGAACTGAGCGTCTCCGAGCTTAGTCGGTCCAGGTTGTTGTCAACATGCTCGCCATCGAAAAGTTTGTGCTTGTGGCGGCTTCGTGTGGCGGGTCACCCCCTTCCTTCTAATATGGTTGAGGGGAGTGATGGCTGCTGCTCGAGTCAACTCGTGCGCGGGTGCTGCTTGGGGGGACTGGTCCGATTACTATCCCTTTGGCCTTTTAGTATGTCGTAATTTATTGTTTTCTTCTTTTCTCCCTTGCTTTATGTTTCGAACGGCAGGACACACTATCGCTAATGTCGATTCATTTGTAACAAAACAATGTTTAAAAAAAAAGTGAAAAAATGACAAGTCCGCTAAGTTTCTTGCCGGATCTTCTCAGTTGAGGCCGCGTTGTGATCTGGTGGTAGCTTTTAAAAAAATACCATTCAAAAGTGCTAGCGTTAAGCCTATTTGAAATAAAGATTTTTGAGTTTGAGTTTAAACAGCAGGCGTTAAGCCGAGTCAGGGCCTAAGGCACCTGGTACAGGTTTTATCATAGTGAGATTTTTATACTGCAAGGGGCTCTCTGTCAGTGTTATACGGTAAATAATGAGTACGAACAATCTGCCCATCATATATTTTGGGAGTGCAGTCTCTGGCAACATGAGCGTAGCTTTATGCTAGACAGTTTGGTTGTGACATTTGGAGTCGTATATTACAGGAACCTTTTTTTTTTCAAAGGGAAGGGGAAATCTTCCAAAGATCCCCGGGAGATGTGCCGGGCTCGACCGGGGTATGTGGGATTCTTACCCACTTAAACCCCCGCGGCTGTCGCATCGGCATATGAGAGGGGGGACCCCAGGGCTCTCCGGTGGGATCTGCAGGAGCCCCTCAGTGCCTTGCCTTTGAGCCCGCCGCCGGGGGGCGCATTGTAGCCCCCGGGAACCTGACACGGTACTCACGGGGACGGGGGTCGCAACCCCGCCGCTGTCTTCTTCGGAGTCGCCGCCGTACTCAATGGAAACGTCCATTGAGTACGGCCCACATCCCGAACGTCCAGCGACTCCGAAGGATATTACAGGGACCTTATGGCAACTAAGGATAACTTCCGTGCATTCAGGCATTTTTGCCGTACTTATTATTGGAAACAAGTTTAAGAAATCAAATAGGCCCCTTAAATTATTAGCAGAATCCGTGGTGCCTTACTGGTGGACTTGCCTTCGTTAGTCCGCCTGTAAAAGTCTTCCTTCTGGTTGTATCGACCTTGTGTTATTTCTTTGCTTGTCTCCCGCTTTGCAAAGGAGGGAAGTAGAATTTATGTATTTCCAGTATTTCCAACTCCTCCTATCCTACCTTTTTTAACCGACTTCAAAAAGGAGGAGGTTCTCAATTCGTCTGTATATATATATATATATTTTTTTTTATGTTTGTTCGCGCATAACTCTGTCAATTATGAACCGATTTGAAAAAATCTTTCTTCCATCCATTCTTCAATCCATTGATTGGGTCCCATAAAAAAATTATTGCGTAGTAATAAGTAGTTCCTGAAAAACAAGAATGGTGACTGCGCACTGAGAGCTGCAGGAAAGCCTATATCGATGACTTTATGTCGCTTTTTAAGGACAAAAATGGTCATAACTCTGGCAAATATTTACCAATTTCAATGATTCTTTTTTTAATCGAAAGAAGAAACCATTTTATTAAATCTGTATGAATGTTATTACAACCGGATAAGAACTTCCTGGAGGAACATGAACGATGTGGAGGAATTTATCTGGTAATAAACTATTTTATAAAAAATAAAAACCGACTTCAAAGTAAATTATCTAAAAAGCATAAAATAACGAAAATACACACATCAAAAGTGTCTAGGGATCAAGCATTTTTAAGCGGATTTCTTGAGATTGAGATGTGGCTTTGTAATAAATTTATGATTTTATAAATTTATATGGATCCTTTTTGGTGCATTTCATAATTTGAATCAGGAACTGTGAATCAAATTCGAGTAAAAGATGAAAATCAGCTGTCAATATTTTCCCTATAAAAACATACAACGCATTGAAGACATTATTAGTGCTACTGTTTCCCTACTACTGATTAAAACCAACGTTATTATGGAGCGGCGACGTCATTTAAGCAGGGAAGAAATGCTCAGAGCCGTGGGAATGATAGAAGCTGGTTCCCGGCAACGTACTGTGGCTTTAGCTCTGAATACAAGTCAGAGTGTTATCAGTCGACTTTGGACACGTTACCGAAGCACTGGTACCGTGGCTGAGCGCCATGGAGGACGGTATCGCTGCACCACACGGAGACAAGACCGATATATTCAAATCTTAACTCGAAGAGCTCCAACAATAACTGCCATGATGTTAGCCGTGAGGCTTCATCACTCTTCAGGGAACTTAATTAGCGACCAAACAGTCAGAAACCGCTTGCATGAAGTGAACCTTCATTCCCGAAGACCGCTACGGGTACCACCTATAGCAATGCACAGTCGTAGGATTCGATATCAATGGGCTCTTGAACACAGAAATTGGGCAGAAGAACAATGGCGTTTCGTGTGCTTTTCTGATGAGTCTCGTTTTGGTATGAGACCGGATACAAGACGTATACGACACTGGAGAACCCCTGGACGCCAACAGCGATTAAAATCCTGCCAGGAAGTCCATCCTTATAGTGGTGGAACCATCATGGTATGGGCGGGTATTTGGATCGGCGGAAGAACTGAGTTGATTTGGATCAGAGGCAACCTCAACGCTCAAATTTATGCTGAGACGATTGTATCAGACGTCATCGTTCCTCTACAAGTGCAAATCGGTCCCTTATTTCAGTTAATGCATGATAATGCACGACCGCACACCGCAAGAGTTGTAAGACAGACTCTCGCCGCAGCTAACATCAATGTCCTGCCCTGGCCTGCTCAGTCGCCAGACTTGAACCCGATTGAGCATGCATGGGATATGCTACAGAGAAGAGCTCTGCCGAATATGGAGGGTCAAGGAGGAGTCGCAAGAAGACCTTTTTTTGTTGTTGCAACGAACATGGGCGGCCATTCCACAGCGTGATTTGGATGAACTCATTTTGAGTATGCCAAACCGATGTTCTTGTGTTGTTAGTGTTCGCGGTAGAAACACGGATTATTAATTGTTTAAGTTACCCAATAAAATTTTAAAGAAAACTGTTATTTCAGTCTTTTTTTCGAACTTTTGTGTTAGTGGTTCAAATGTCAAAAATCCCTTTATTAGGAAAATGGCAAATTTCTTTATTAATGCAAAGGTGACTTGGTTTATCGTTACTGTGACAAACGAAAACACTTTATTTGATGAATCCTTAAAGAAAATTTTAATTAATATCAATCAGGAGAAAAGTTATTGCAAAAATATATGTTGATCCCTAGACACTTTTGATGTGTGTATATTGAAGTCGGTGCTAGCATGTTATCTAACACTATCACCAGCTGACACCGACTTCAATATATTTTCGTTATTTTATGCTTTTTAGATAATTTACTTTGAAGTCGGTTTTTATTTTTTATAAAATAGTTTATTTAACACTTTTTAGTGACTTATTTCACCAAGATACGTATCAGCACTATCACGCAACTCGAACGTCTACGTTACAGTAACTTACTGAAAACATAAAAAGTTTATATCTCTTAAACTACTAAACCGATTTTGATGAAACTTGTACTCTACCCTAAGTTGAACAATACTCTACCTATTGCAAAAAGAATTTTCGAAATCGGACTTGTAGTTTCTGAGAAATCGGCGGACAAACCTACATACATACATACATACATACATACATACATACATACATACATACATACACTCGTAAAATTTGGTAAATTTGTTTAGAAGCCCACATAGACTAACATATATAAATATTACGCATTTTTATCAATATTACATACATACGCGTCGAATATAGAACCTTCTTTTTGAAGCCGGTTAAAAACCATAAAACTGATGTTCTCCATTACATTGCTCTGACAATTATGAACCGATTGCGATGATTCTTTTTTTATTCGAGAGAGTAAAATACTATGATGATTCCATGCAAATTTCATTACGACCGGATAAATAGGTTCTGAGTTTCTGAAGAAACATGAATTATGTAAAACTATGTAGACGATAATGTGATCATAACCTATCTAGATAATTTTACGGTTTTCGATGGTTCAATCTTTATATATGAAAATATCACTAAAAAGTTTAAAATAAAATCTTTTTAAAAAAAAATTGAACCGATTTCAATATCACTGAAAAGTATAAAATAATTTAAATATTATTGAAGTTGGTGCCAAATATACACAGCCGGTAAGCTAACACCAACTTCAATAATATTTAAATTATTTTATACTTTTCAGTGATATTGAAGTCGGTTCAATTTTTTTTAAAAAGATTTTATAATTAAATTTGTTGCGGGTTCCAAGACAATTTAGCGTTCCCCTGGGACTCGCCGAGGGTCAAACCTCGAGGTCTTCACTGGTGACCACTGTAGATCCTGGCTTACAGGAGTAACAGTGGTGGAAATGAGTGGTGGGAGTCCCAACAAAAAAATACTGCAAGGGTTTGTTGACTTAGCAATTATCAACAAGTCTTATTATCATCACCATCGTCAGTCGACGTCCACTGCTGAACATATGCCTCCCTCTTAGAAGGGGAAGGTTACGATAATCCCTACGCTTGGCAGGCATCTTGGGGATCGCAGTATAGGTGGTAGGTAATCAAATAGAAATACGCTTCTGCCCTTGTTTTTGTTTTCCCCTAGTCGCCTTTTACGACACCAAAGTCATTGATTTCGTTGCTTTTAAAATTTTATTATTTTTCTATCAGACATCCTAAAGGTTGGAAGCTTTTGAGATGTTGTGTTAGAGAAAAGAGGGAACAAGTTCGACAGAAAGGAAGACGAACGGGGAAGTTCTAGAAATGGTAGATAAAGAAAGAATCGTGAATCGTCTTTGTGCGATTTTTACTAGCTTTTGGTGAAGGAAAACATCGTCAGGAAACCGGCGCGTCTGAGTAAGCCTAATTAGGTTTCAAATGGCGTTTGAAGTCCACCCACCCGCACTTGGTCAGCGTGATGGTTTATGGTCTAAGCCCCTTTATCTTGAGAGTAGGGGGGGGGGGGGTGCGAGGGGGAGTAAATAAATAAATGAAGAAAGTTTTTGAGAGGGAAGATGATTGGCCATCTGATACGACACGACCCTTTTTTCAGATGGCCAATCATCTTCCCTCTCATATATTTATAGGGGCCTTAGAAAGTAATTTCCATACTAGAGGTAGTTGCTCTATTTTCAACAGTGTCACCTAGCAATAAGTGGACGAAACATGTACTGTTAGGAATTAAGACTAAATTCAGCTATTACCCAACAGATGGTATGATTTGGTGGTCATTCGTGGATAGGGATTTTGCATAGAGTTTAATATATTAAGAATAGAGTACACGTTTCTCTATGAGCTCTTTAATTGAACTATTTAGGCGATGTCCTAACTAAACGCGATCACGCGATCATCGCGCGAACGAACGACGCGATCATCGCGCGATGAAATCTCAAACATATGGACGTCGAATGAGTGTCCTAACTGGCGTTCGCGTGAGTCACGCGACCGCCAGTACATTCACCAATCATCGCGCGATGGTCGCGTCGTTCGTTCGCGCGATGATCGCGTGATCGCGTTCTATTAGGACACTCCCTTAAAGCTTTAAAGAGTTATATTGATGTAAGCGATAAGTAGTGATGGGCATAATCTGTCACAAGCGCAAATGTCGGTAAATACAGCTGACGGTATAGGATCTATCGTCGTGTACCTAATATTTATGTATTTTGATGTTCTTACTCGTGGCTACATGTTCTTACTTGAATTAAGTAAGTATATAGTACTTGTGTACTGATTCATATTTTAAGGGATTTTTACTAATGTCTTGGCTTAAAGGTCTTAGTGGCAAAGTCATAGAACACAAAAAAAAAAGAAGAAATAAAGATAGTACAGCTATTGCACAACCGAGGGCGGGCATTACAATATACACTTTTCTAGAAACGAAACAGATTCTAAAATATTAGTTAAATATTTGGCAAATATACAAAATACTACTGAAAAAAAAAATCCAATATCAAGCAAAGCACTGCACGGCCTCAAGATACTGTAAGCTCTTACTGCGTAGATCGGACCGACAATAATAACTAAGAAGACCCTCAGATCTTCTTAGTTATTATTGTTGGTCCAATACACCGGCATAATTGTGACATAAGGACGTTAAACATCTCAGTCCTCCCGTGACCATGGGTGCTGCAATGCATTCGAAACGTCGGGATAGTAAAATCTAAAATAAACCGCGATATAATCCGTAAAAGTAGTTTGATTTCAATACTAATGAAAATTGATTATAAGTATATTCTCGTTCAATCTTCTTGCCGTAACGTGATTAGCAATACCGCTGCACGCTGTGGCAGCACGTGTTAAGGATTACCTTTTTGTTATTGTTATAATAAATTTTTGGGGTAATCGATTTGTTCCATAAGGCCTCTCTATAGTACCTATCTTGAATCTCTTTGTCTCCGGGTAAAAATAGCGTCCATCCATCTCCTCCCATTAAGTGACCGACTGAGTAAGAGGCGACTGAGAGAACAAATAAAATATTATCTGAAAAAATAAAAACTGACTTCAAAGAAAATAAAATCTTAAAAAATAAATTGAACCGACTTCAATATCACTGAAAAGTATAAAATAATTTAAATATTGTTGAAGTTGGTGTTAGCTTACCGGCTGTGTATATTTGGCGTCTGTCGGAATTTATTTTAAACTTTTTAGTGATATATTCATATAAAGATTGAACCATCGAATACCGTAAAATGATCTAGGTACGTTATGATCACATTATCGTCTACATAGTTTTACATAATTCATGTTTCTTCAGAAAAAAAAATATCCGGTCGTAATGAAATTTGCATGGAATCATCATAGTAGTTTACTCTCTCGAATAAAAAAAGAATCATCGAAATCGGTTCATATTTGTCAGAGTAATGTAATGGAGAACATCAGTTTTATGGTTTTTACCAGATAAATTCCTCCACATCGTTCATGATCCTCCAGTAAGTTCTTATCCGGTTGTGATAAAATTCATACAGATTAATGACAGTGGTTTCTTCTTTCGAATAAAAAAAGAATCATTGAAATTGGTAAATATTTGCCAGAGTTATGACCATTTTTGTCCATAAAAAGCGACATAAAGTCATCTTATCGGCATTCCTGCAGGTTTCCTGCGCAGCCACCATTCTTGTTTTTTCTGGAACTACTTATTCGTAAGCAATATTTTTTTTATGGGACCCAATCATCGGATTAAAGAATGGATAGAAGAAAGATTTTTTTCAAATCGGTTCATAATTGCCAGAGTTATGCGCGAACACACATAGAAAAAAACCTCCTCCTTTTTTGAAGTCGGTTGATTATCTAAAAAGAAAAGCATTAAATAATGAAAATATGTATATTGAGATTGACTACTAAGAATGGCGTTATGGCATGTGAACTAAAATCAGCACCGACTGGCACCGAGTTTAACATATTTTCGATATTTAATGTTTTTTAACCGGCTTCAAAAAGAAGGTTCTCTATTCGACGCGTATGTATGTAATATTGATAAAAATGCGTAATATTAATATATGTTAGTCTATGTGGGCTTCTAAACAAATTTACCAAATTTTACGAGTGTATGAATGTATGTATGTATGTGTGTATGTAGGTTTGTCCACGGATTTCTCAGAAACTACAAGTCCGATTTTAAAAATTCTTTTTGCAATAGTTAGAGTATTTTTCAACTTAGGGTAGAGTACAAGTTTCATCAAAATCGGTCAAGTAGTTTAAGAGATATAAACTTTTTATGTTTTCAGTAAGTTATTGTAACGTAGACGTTGGAGTTGCGTGATAGTGCTGATACCTATTTTGGTAAAATAAGTCACTAAAAAGTGTTAAATAAACTATTTTAAAAAAAATAAAAACCGACTTCAAATTAAATTATCTAAAAAGCATAAAATAACGAAAATATATTGAAGTCGGTGTCAGCTGGTGCTAGTGTTAGTTAACATGATGTGCTAGCACCGACTTCATGGAGGACGCTCCATAGATTTATTTCTCTCCATATCTCTCTCTTATAAAAAAATCTAATTATATGCTCTTTCTCTCCTCTCTCTTTCCCCCTCCCGCTTCGGTTTCCGTCACGCTCCCCCTCTTCCTCTCCCTGTTGTCCCCTCTCTGAACTCTCCCCACCCCTCTATCTTCCACGAAGTTGCTCCTTCTCACTCCCCCCTATTTTTTTTTTTTGACGCGGGGGAAATCTTCGAAAGATCCCCGGGAGCTGTGGGGCTCAACCGGGGTATGTGGGATTCTTACCCACTAAAACCCCCGCGGCTGTCGCATCGGCACATGAATGAGAGGGGGGACCCCAGGGCTCTCCGGTGGGATCTGCACCAGGGGCCCCTCAGTGCCTTGCCTTTGAGCCCCCCGGGAACCTGACACGGTACTCACGGGGACGGGGGTCGCAACCCCGCCGCCGTCCTCCTCGGAGTCGCCGCCGTACTCAATGGACGCTCAAAGGGCCCACACCCCGAGCGTCCAGCGACTCCGAAGTTCTCACTCCCCCCTTACTCCACCCATCACCCCCTCCTCGAATCCCCTCTCCCTCTTTCTCCTCTCTTGCACCCTCCTCTCGTTCTATATATCCTCGTCAATCGTGGTATCAGCGGAATTAAATATACTTTATGACCTATTCTCAGACCTACCCGATATGCACACAAAATTTCATACAAATCGGTTCACCCATCTATTTAATGACCTTGCCTTATGTTGCTTAACCTTAACCTAGCGGTATGAAATATACCGTATGACCTATTCTACCCGATATGCACACTTTCATACAAATCGGTTCACCCATCTATTTAATGACCATACCTAACGTTGCTTAACCTTAACCTACCGGGATAAAAAGTATCCTATGTCCGTTTCCTGGTTCTAAGCTACCTCCCTACCTTTTCAGCCGAATCGGTTGGGCCGTTCTTGAGTTATAAATAGTGTAACTAACACGACTTTCTTTTATTTAAATAAGATTAGTTATATAGTGATTGTATGTTCAATTTCATCGATAGATGGCACTGGTCATAATGTAAATCACGCTAACATCGTAAATTACTGTCTAATCATATTCGATAATGAAAGTTCTAAGTTTTTCGCATCTTTTATTGTTGCGATTGTAATGCAATACCTATTATACACTACCTGGACTTGGGGAGTTTCATTAAAATTTCATGAACCATCCCCCCCTAATCTAGTTTGGACTCGCTCGGGATTTACAGATTTTAACCTTTCAAAGATATAATGTGATATTGCTATCAGCAAAGTACTTAGAACAATACAGAAATCTAATGTAAATGTCCTGGGTGTACCGGACCGGCTTACCCCTTACAAAAATTGACCCTTCGCCACTGCCATATCTTATGCAAACTAAATGTCTGCTCAGTCCCTATTGTATATAGCGTAATAATACATATCTTAATGATTAACTGATCAGTCTATAATTACCCTATTCACATACAAAGGAAATTACGTGGTAATATGTGCAAGTAATGTTTCACTGCTTAGCCCCTATGAAACATAGCGTGATGTTTTATATACCAATTTATACCCCTACTTCTACACAACACATCAGTGAAAGTCCTATCAAAATCCATCCACGGGTTTTCGAATGATGCCTGGACAAACAGAACGACAGACAGACAGACAGACAGACAGACAGACAGACAGACAGACAGACAGACAATAATTCCAAAAAAAATTGTTTTGGCCTCTATGTCGATAGTATAGTATCCCCACATAGAAATTTTAGAAAAATATTCAATGTACAGAAAAAGTGCTCTTTGAGTTTTATTATAGTATAGATTTTTATAATATCTCTAATATTGTCCGTTACAACATTACAGAAAATATTTTTATGGAAAATGACAAATGTCACTTGTTAATTTTTGAGCATGTAATGAATACGTGCGGAATAATATTTATTTTTCAAATTACATTGCTAATTTCAATTAAGCCGCCTGCCAAACGTGGAGATTATGGCAACCCCTCCCTTCTAATCGAGAACTTTGTTCAGCAGTGGACTTTTCGGCTGCTGATTATTGCTAATTTATTGTTTTTAAATTGAAATTAGGCTTTATTATTATACCAATAGTGATGTTATCCTAAATTTATTAAAAAAAGCGGTTTATTTTTTTATATAATGATTTCTGATATTTACGCGAATACTACACATTGAAATGAAACTAATTTTACGGATTATATCGCGGTTTATTTTTGATTTTAATATCCCAACATCTCGAACACTTCTACAGCATTCATGGTTACGGGCGGACCAGTGGCGTGCACTGAAAGCAGGCTAAAATATCTGCGAGTTGTTTATGCTTTATACTATTTGTTCGTGTTCCAGCACAAATATCCTTAAATTAACCAATATTACCAACATATCCATTTACATATAAAAAAATTACGTTAATTCATGTCCAAACTAAGATTTTTTAAAATTAAGACTGTTTATAGAAATCCTAGGGTAGGCAAAGTATTTTTGTCAGTATGGAGCCGCTGAATACACTTATTAATGTTCTCAAATGCAAATTAATATGTCTATAGTATTTGCTTGCATATGGATATTTGAAATGGTATAATAACATACTTAAAATAGGTGAAACAAGCCAAATACTTTTTTTTGCCTACCCTCTGTGCACGCCACTGGGGCGGACTAAGGTGGTAGCCTCAGGTCTTCTAATTATTATTGTTAATCCGATCTACGTAGAAGGAGGTTACAGTATCTTGAAGTCTTGCAGTGGAATGCTTGTCTTTGGATTTAATTATATTTATCACGAGATTCCAAGGTAGCATCCAATCTTCTCTATTGGAATTTAAATGTTTTTCAATTTCAACAGCCTCACGAATCATTCTCGGTAGGAACAGTATAATCCGTAAAATTAGTTTCATTTCAATTAATATTTTTTGTTTTGTTAAGGTCCACACAAAACCGTCCATTGAGTACGGCGGCGACTCCGAGGAGGACGGCGGCGGGGTTGCGACCCCCGTCTCCGTGAGTACCGTGTCAGGTTCCCGGGGGGCTACAATGCGCACTGAGGGGCCTCTGGTGCAGATCCCACCGGAGAGCCCTGGGGTCCCCTCCCTCTCATGTGCCAATGCGACAGCCGCGGGGGTTTTAGTGGGTAAGAATCCCACATACCCCGGTCGAGCCCCACAGCTCCCGGGGATCTTTGGAAGATTTCCCCCGCGTCAAAAAAAAAGAAAAGTCCACTTTAAACAACTCAGATTTACGGTACGGTACGGTCTAGTGGTTTGACATCCTGGCCGCTACCCAATAGGTTGTGGGTTCGCTTCCCACCAAGTGTCTGGGTGTATTATCTATTTAAGTAATAATAATAATAATAATAATAATAAGAATATTTATTCGCCGGAAAAACCTGAGGGAGAACATAAAATAATAACAAAACGTATACATCCATTTCCGGCAAATGAGGCTAACCACTCAGCATATTGCTGCACCGGAATACATATTCCGGTCCAGCGCTGTTTTTCAGGATTAGCCCCTGTGACATTTTGATGCCATTTCGACCTTAAAATCTACTTAAGTAATATAACTGTGAAAATAAATCTTTTTCAGTAGGTACTTACATACTTATTTCCACTACAAAGTTAAAAATATAGTAACAAAATGTGAAAAATGAAATAAAATAAAAATAAACTTAAATTTAAATGTGCCACCGACACCGAGAAAAATACTAAAAAATACATAAGTAGGCCAACATTAAGGTTAAGGCTGCCAATCAGTCATCAAGCATGCCACACTCGTCCTACTGCACTGCCAATAAGTGCATATTTATAGTTTTTAGACCATACTGCTAAGGTAAGTTAATATTATTAACACGTAAGTCTATATCCATTTAATTTTAGTTAGGGTTAAATGCAATGAAAAAAAAAATATTAATGTGGTGAAAAAGAAAATAACCTAATATTTTAAATTGACAATAATAAAATGAAATTGTAAATAAATTATAAGAAATACATATTAAAATTTATTAAATTTAAGGATTTGGTATAATTTAAAATTATTTTAGTATTTAGTAGTTAGAGTAGGTTAGGTCACTTCTTTGTTCTTCCATTAGATGCTTCCTTAAATTATATTTAAATGACTTTATTGTTTTTAGGTTCCTTATAGGTGGCGGGATATTGTTCCAGCACCGAGTGGCAGCATATTTGAAGCATCCCCTAAAGGCAGCAGTCCTGTGCTGGGATGTCAGCAGCGGATCTGTAACAGATCTGATTGCATACTGATTGCACCTACTTTGCTTCCATCGAATTTTATTATATAAATATACAGGATTCCGCGTGACTATCACTCCAAACAAAAGGCATGATAAATGCAGTTTCCTCCTAGCTGCCATTTTTAAAACATTATTTGAGTTTAAGTATGGGGTAACATGACTTCTCCTTGGTATTTGATAACAATATCGTGCACACGCATTCTGCACACGCTGTATCAGTTTCTCTGTTCTTGATAATATACAAGGTCCATAAACTGTGTCACAATAGTTTAACTTTGATAATACTAAGCTTTCTACCAGAAGTTTCCTCATATCAATACTAATAAATTTTCTGATAGAATACAATATCTTCAATCGATAAAAACAGTTTTTTATGGTTTTCCTAACATGAGCTTCAAATCGGAGTTCCGGGTCTATAGTAAGACCTAGATTACATACTTCGTACACCCTATCTATATGTTCATCTTTTATTAATATAGTAGGTTTTGCTTCTGATATTACTTTGAGTTGATGCCGACTCCCAACTACCATAAATTTAGACTTGGATGGATTTAGGACCAAAGAATTTTCTTCTGACCACTCTACTACTCTCTGAAGATCACTGTTGATATCACTAACAGCCCTATTAGTATCACTAGGGTTAAATGATATATAAAGCTGTATGTCATCAGCATACATATGATAACTACAACGTTGTATGTGGTGTCCGACATTAGCAATGTACAATATAAACAGCAACGGACCGAGAATAGAACCTTGTGGCACACCTCTATTAAACTTCATGGATGTAGATGAAATTGAGGTCCCATCATTGGTTTTCAGTTCTACGTATTGCTGTCTATCTGTTAAATACGTGTCAAACCATTTGATAGTATCTGTGCTAAATCCATAAAACGTCAGCTTAGACAACAGTAGAGTTGTGTTTAGAGTCAAATGCACGCGAGTAGTCCAGTAACACCAATATTGAACCCTTTCCTTGATCACGGGCTTCAATCATATTTCCTACCACATCACATAACGCAGTTGCTGTGCCTCGCCCTTTCCTAAATCCTGATTGCTGCTCTGGCAATATATTATTATTTTCCAAGTAGTGCATAACCTGTATGTACACCACCCTCTCTAATATCTTGGACAGGTAAGGTAATATACTTATTGGACGTAAATCTTTATAATTTATGGGATTATTATTTTTAGGTAAAGGATGAATCACAGCTTGCCTCCATAAGTCGGGGAATGTATTGGATAATATGGATCTATTAACTATATCAGTTATTGTCTTTAACGATGCGGGTAGAGTCAAGTTTATCATGTCAGCATTAATTCCATCCAATCCCGTTGCCTTTGACTTTAGTGATTTTATTATTTCCATCACATGGTCTTGTGTGACTGTGTGTAAGGAGAAACCTGCTGCACTGTACCTGTGGTGTTCGAAATACGTTAACTGTTGGATGCTGACGTTATTTACTCCTGGGACATCCAAAAATGCTTTATTTATGCTATCAGGCTCGTTAAAGTGCGACGGAAGGCTGCTATCTTTGTGTGTAAGAAGGACATTTGATTTCAAATTTTTCCATAGTCGCTTCGAATCTTTAATGTTATTGTTGATGTTCATTTCAAAGAATGCTTTCTTCTCGTTAAATAAAGCAGTTATAGCTAGATGTTTTAGGTCCAAATAATACTGTTTATGTGAATCTAAAGTGGTCTGATGATATCTACTTCTCGCTTGGTCCCGTAGCCCAAACATCAATTTAATGTTGTCCGTTATCCACGGTGTATGCTGCCATTTAAAAACTTTATTCTTTTTGGGCGCATGTAGGTCAAAGAGTTGCACTATGTTTAAACTTAATGTCTCGACCATAACGTTAACATCCGGTTCTTCAGATATTTCATCCCATGGAATAACCCCAAGGTCATATTGGAATAAATCTGGTAATATATCATTAAATGGACGATACGTTACTAATGAAGGCTTCGGTTTTTCTTTTTTTACTATTGTCTCGCATGTAATAAAAGAGTGACGATTGAGCTCAATAATGTGATTCACTTCTATATTTTGACATGTTAAATCCGTACACACAACATCTATGAGCGAGCAATTGTTCTCTGTGAAGTGAGTAGGTGTTTGAACTATTTGTTTGAGATTCATATACGTAAGAAATTCATGAAACTTTTTTGAGTTAATGCTATTTACATCCAATACATTAACATTAAAATCTCCCAATATAATAATATTATCAAAAGGCGCTAAAGACATTATACTTCCTGTTACTCCGTTTATAAATATGTCAAAATCAAGCCAAGGTGGTCTGTAAGCCGTTCCGATAATAATAGTCTTACCATTTACCTTTAACGACATCCAGATTTGTTCAACATCTTGATACTCTGGATGTGTTCTTAGTCGTGCATTAATTCCAGCTTTAACATAGAAAGCGACCCCTCCACCCCTGCCACCTCTAACAGACTGAGGCCGTGGCACATGCCTTAACTTGTAACCTGGGACTACAGGTGCTCTGCCTTCTTCCCCGGGACGTAACCAAGTCTCGTTTATTGCCATCATATCCACCGAGTTCTTGTTCATGGCAATTAGAAACTCATCTTGACTAGTTCCGAGAGAACCTGCATTTAATAAGCCAAACTTCAAGCATTTGTTT
Source organism: Furcula furcula (assembly GCA_911728495.1). NCBI lineage: Eukaryota > Metazoa > Arthropoda > Insecta > Lepidoptera > Notodontidae > Furcula > Furcula furcula. Next base: position 10,683,424 of record OU452269.1, on the reverse strand, counting down.
TTAATCATTTGTGTTGTTATAAGTAAAAAATATCCATATAATAATACATGTCAAGCTCATGTTTATTCGGTGTACGTATGCTTTTTTTACATTGTAATTATAAATATGAAGACCAGATAATCCCATAGTAAGAGTAAAGTGACAATTACCATAATGTTTTATATCCCGTGAATACAAATAACTATTTAAGTTACATGATAATATTTTATTATTTTTATTATACTCCTTGTTTAGTATCGAAACCGTATATTTTTTGTAGATATCCTCATTGTAAATATATGACGTATAATAAGTAATATAATGTATAATGTGAATAGTGAATAGTATAATGTGTATATAGAGTAATGTGGATATACAAAGTGATAATTTATTTACATATACCCAGACAAACATAATTTTAAGATATAGACTTGCGTGACAACGTCGAATTAGCATCGTTAGGTTAGCCGTGCGGTGTTTTAAACGAGAATCGTGTACAAGATTAAATAGGAAACTACTCGAACACAGATATGGTTCACAGTTCACATTGAAATTATTCAAATTAATTAGTCTCTGACAATGATCCAATGTTTTTGATGATGTCGCATTCAGAACGGAGTCTGAGTACCGGGTCCCCTGGGCTTCGCCGAGCGAGTATACGACCGCGCCTTGTCCAAATGAACTGCCACTTGTGCTGCCGACCTGCATCCCGCGCCAACCGAAACAATTGCCTATTAGTTTTGGTCAGGCGCTCATTTATATAGATCCGACGTGATTTTCCAGCAAGGCCTATGTCGGTTGTGTTAGTCGTGCGTCGAACCCGCGCGCTGTGTAGTAATTCATCGCGCAAGTCGCGACGCGCCACTCGCACGATAATTGGTCGCGGACGCTGTTCCGTCGCTCCTTCAGGGTTTGTTGAATTAAGGTGTCGACCACCAAACCGCTCAGCACTAACAATATCCCGGTCTTCTATTTTTACCCCTACTATTTGAGCTACCAACGATACCAGGTGCATTAGGTTTTCCCCTTTTTCTTCTGGAATATTTTGTATTTCGAGGTCATTGATAAGGAGGTCTTGGTCCCGGTCATTTAAGTCCGCTCTTAGTTGGGTTATCACTTCATTTACTTCTTTGGGTTCTATTTTTTGGGTGGCGCTCTTGTGTTCCAAACTTCCAATCCGGGATTCAAGTTCATCTATGCGTGTGTGACAAGCTCGCACCTCAGCTTTCAACTCAACAATTTCTTTACGGAAATCCAGGAAGTCGCGGTGCATAGCTCTTATTTCATCCATTAGATCTTTGTTGGTATATTCACTGTTCTTGTCCTCCTCTGATATAATGGGTTGGACAGAACTACTGTGGGAAGGGATAGTATTAATTATCTCCTCATTGCCCTGGGTGGCTGCGTAGCTAGACCTGCCTCTAACTGGGGTGTCATCCCTGTTGTCCCGTGTTTCTACTTTTTTACACTCGGGGCACTTCCAAGAGGGAGACACATTACCCTTAGAGGGCAATGCCACACATAATCTATGATGCAGGGAGCTACATTTATTACATCTAGCGCCCTCTGCGAGAGAGATGAATTTACGGCAGCTGCCACACCTTTCTGTAGGCATTTTCACTTAAGTTAGTATTAGTAATCAATATTATTACTCCAAAAATTCAAAAGATGGCGCTACAAACGGATTTTAAATATAAATTAGTGCTCGCTTATTACGGAACTTGGTACTTCACAGCAGCTTTAAAAGATGGCGCTGTTAGCAGGTTTTTGTTATGGTGAACTTGTGGTGTTCGTAATTTAACACCATAGAACCGATTTCCGCTTTCAGACTAAAGTGACACTTCACTGCTTCACGCACTGCACTGAACAGCGTATAATCTAAAATATAAATTGTATGTTTTTATATTTTATAGTTAGGGTAGACACTTTTAACTTTATTTTAGGACTAGTGAATTAAATAGGTTTTCTATCGATTAAAACTGTATTTTCACTTGATAACACTTTTCATGCTAAATCTCACTTGTACCAATGTTTTTACAAAAAGCTATTGCAAATTACACTGGATATATATATTTTTTTTGTTGGAATTATCGGAAAACTTTGTTGTAGGTCTGACATCAAAATGTCAGTACCTATGTATCTACAAAAAAAGTATATAAGTATTAGTATCAATTGCCTGGTTTCCATAGTACAGGCTTTGCCTAGTTTGGGATCGGATGACCGTGAGTGTATTGTAGAATATTATTATTATTTATTTAGACCTTGATGCGTCAATTTAGCAACGACAGATATGCCTGTTATATATTTCTTCATTCGCGTAGTCTTTCCGCTGATTGATGATTTCAAAATATAAGCCTAAAATTTCCGGTAGGTATATTTATCATTATTGATCGAGTTATCGTCACTCGATTAAAAGTCACGTACACACGCATCGATTAGGTGAACAGTACTGCAATATACCGATATAAAACGATACGATTTTTTTATAAAAACTCATTATGTGATTCGTGTTCACACAATCAATTGGCTAAAACAAAATGGCGGCCATTTCAATATCCGTTTTCTGCGCCGCTGTCCTACTAGTTAAGGTAAGAAGAAATACGAATAGGTTTGGAAAACGATCAGTTAAGTTAAGCAACGTCAGGCAAGGTCAGTCCTTGGATGGGTGACCGTTAAGTGGCATTTGAACTGAGCGTCTCCGTGCTCTGAAAAGCATTTAAAAAGTCGGTATTGGTTGTAATCAAACTCAAACTCAAACTCAAAAATAGTTTATTTCAAATAGGCTTAACGCTAGCACTTTTGAAAGGTCATGTATTTTTTTTTTAAAAAGCTACCACCGGATCACAACGCGGCCTCAACTGAGAAGATCCGGCAAGAAACTCAGCGGGCTTGTCATTTTATCACATTTTTTTTTAAAAGTTTGTCATGTTACAACTAGATCAGAGCGACAATGTGTCTTGCCGTTCAAAAGATCAAATAATACAGAAAAAAAAAAATACGACGAAAGTAGGTACAACAAACTAAAAAGCCAAAGGGATAGTAGTCGGACCAGTCCCCCCAAGCAGCACCCGCGCACGAGTTGACTCGAGCAGCAGCCATCACTCCCCTCAACCATATTGGAGGGAAGGGGGTGACCCGCCACCTAATGTCATCTAGACAGCACTCGTTAAGCTAAGTCAGAGGCCTAAGGGCAGGTTGATTAACTTAGAAACCAGGTTGACCGTTAACCATACGATAAAAAAGAAATTTTTCAGAAAAGACAAATGGATCAAGGTACAATTTCTGGTTATGATATAGATTTCTGCTGATTGATTCTGCTCATAGAATGGTATCAAATAATGACAAGTTATTAAAATATTTGGGTCCCAATAAGGACCCCTGAAAGCGGCTTTTAACGCTGCTGTTTATAAGCTTACATAATTAATTGTTAGTAAACCTAAAAATTCTTTCTAGATTATATCGGCGCAAAGTCTCGGTGGTCTGAACGGTATAGGTGCAGAAGAGCTGGCGTTAGCTGGAAACTCTTTGGCATTCGGTGGCCTGCCACTAGGACCAATGGCAGGTTATCCTGGTGCGTTCGGCGCTGGCTATGGCTTAAACGTAGCTCCATCCAGCGGTGGAAGTTTTGCCGTCACCAGTTTCTCCCCAATATCTCCTACCGGGATTACTGTACTTTCTGAAAACGCGATTGAAGGTCCATTGGCTGTAACTGGTCAGCTGCCGTTCCTTGGTGCTGTGGCTTTGGAAGGAACGTTACCCACTGCTGGTGCTGGTGCTATCAACTACGGTTGTGGTGATGGAAATATAGGCATCGTGAGTGAGGGTCTCGCTCCAGCTGCACCCGTCGCTCCAGCTTATGGACCCGTGGGTGGTTCCCGAGGTGGCTACGGTCCTGGTATGGCCGGTCCTGCTATGGCCGGGCCTGGTCTCGGCTACAACGGTATCCCCGGCGGATATGGTGGAATCTACTAAGCCGGATGATATAGTTGTTTATTTTTAAGAATTATTACCTTTTGTTTAAGAATATTTATTTCTTTTTTGTGAACTTGATTAAAATAGTTTTTTGTTTTAATTTTTAATTATTTTGTTTTCATCGTCAAATATTTAGATTTAAAATATTGCGAGGCCTGTGAGGCCACCAAGGAGAAGCAGCCAGGCACCTGCCTGGCTGCTGCCAGTCTTCTGGGTAAACCAGAAGACTGGCAGCAGCGTTTTTATACTAGATTATCTACCGCCTATACTCTGATCCCAAGTCCCTGCTAAGCGATTATGGCAAACCCTCCCTTCTAAGGGCATCTTTATCAGTGGATATCCTTTGGCTGATGATGATGATAGTGAGATAATTTCACAAGATACTTAGATAGTAGTGGTGACGATAAACGAAACCGTTTATCGGCAGCGATAAACCGGTTTATATTTTAGAGTAGTTTATACTATTGACGAAAAGTTTAGTGGTCGACGTTCACAGACTATAAACGTATTGGATGGAGTTCACCGATAAACCAGTCTATCATTAGACTAGTTTATCGGTGGACTGTAAACTGGTTTATTCGTTAAGCTAAAATCAGTCTAAAAACAGTTCGTTCAATGCCCACTCCTAAGATAGTGCTTACAATAATAATCTAAAACACATTTCCTAATCACTTCAATATATATTGACATTAGGATAAAGTCAGAGCTGATATCAATCTATCAATGAGTTCTTATAAAGCACCAGACTGAAAACATTAGCGAAGAAACAAACTTCATTATAATGTACTGTTACTAGAAGAAAATTCAAGGATTTTACCACAAATCGATTCTCCTTATCAAACATGAAAGCACATGGAAATAACCCAACTATTTCAAAAGTATTAAGGTTATAAATGTAAATAAGTATAAATGTTATAAAGTTATGAGAAATTTGTAACGTAGAAAAAGTAGCTCTGAAACACACCTCACTATTTCCGATGTACTCTGTACTAGTAGTATTCACATATAAATAGATGATATGATATGATATTGAGACTAATCTACGACATATGAATGATATTAACATGTATTATTATTATTTGGACTTTTGTAAACTAAATTTAACTGGCGTGTAAAACAAATGATTATGATTCTATTTTTTTTTTAAACTATTCTTTACATTTTTAAATATAAATATAAAACTCAAATACATTTAAAAATATAAAAAAAAACACCTTTCAACCGGCTGCGGGAACAGGGTCCGAGCAGACGGTGGTTAAGGCTCCAGAGAGAGGAACTTCCTCACAATGCGTGCCGTCTCCAGGAGCACTGCCTTCTGTATCTGGCCCTTGATCCAGCCGTCTAACGTGAGCCTCTTGAGGTGTTTATCGAGGCTCTTGGCCATTAGGACATGGGCAGAAAGGACTATAGGTACAATGATTGCCTTATCAATGTCCCACATGTCGACAACCTCGTGCGCGAGATCCAGATATTTGCATTCTTTATCTTTCCCCGCATTCACGAGGTTCTCATCATGGGGGACAGTGGCATCTACAATCATTGCACGACGCTCGATGCGATCAGCACAATATCAGGCCTATTGGCGACAATAGTCCTGTCTGTGATGATAGATCGGTCCCAGTATAAGGTGATATGGCCATCCTCCGGAACTGGTTCTGGTACATACCTGTAGTACGGTACCTCTGACGTCACAAGGCGGTATTTCAAAGCAAGTTGCTGGTGGATTATCCTGGCCACTTGGTTGTGTCTGTGCAAGTATTCACCATTTGCGAGACGCGAACAACCGGAAATAATATGCCTGAGAGATTCACCAGAGCGATGATTATGATTATTATTAAGCAATTAATATGTTTAATATTTAAGGCTATCATTTACTAATTGCATATCGAATTGATAACCTCATCGATAAAATCAGAAACTTGCCAGACATAAACGACTTAATGTGCCTATTACAATATACATTGCAAAAAAAATTGTGTTACACAAAATAAAAACGTTGCTTGTTTAAAAAAGGAACCAATATTTTATTTAGAAAACAATGACTTAATTACTAGGTACATAATTAATTTTCTTACAACATTGGCATTGAAAAGAAAGTTAGGTCACGCAAAATGGAGCAATCAAAAGTAATCCAATTAAGTGATGATGGAATAAGTTACATAAACATATACTATATTTATTGTCGAATTATTCATAACGCCAATTCATTCGGCATAAACCTTGTGGATTACCCACGGAGTGTCCGGCTAAGAATAGCAAGTTGGGTGTCGTAAGAGGCGATTAAGGGAAAACAAGAAGACGGACAGCAGCGTCTTTTTATTGGATTACCACCTAGCGATCTCCATGATATAGTCATTATGGCAGAGTCGCTGGAGGACCTCAATACGATGCTCAGCGACCTCAGTATCGTTTCCCAACAGGTGGGTCTTAAAATGAACATGGACAAAACGAAAATCATGTCCATGTTGCACCCGTACCGGTAGTTGTTGGGAACGATACACTTGAAGTTGTTGACCGCTACGTATACTTAGGACAAACTATCCAGTTAGGTCGGTCCAACTTCGACAAAGAGGTCGCCCGAAGAATCCAACTCGGATGGGCAGCGTTCGGGAAACTACGCGAAATCATCTCGTCCGAAATACCGCAGTGCCTGAAGACGCAGTCCTTGCGTTCTATTAGTTACGTTAAGCTTTACATACATATCCATAGCTCAGAGATCCATAACATTGTGTTACTGAGTCTGAGCCAACATGTACTTTGTACTTACTGTCCGAGTAATGTAATCTTATTCCATTTTTATATGTGTCTTCATTTTTAATACAAAGTTTTAAGCTATTTAGGCTTATGATACCATATATCAATAAATTCTAAACTTAGCTCGAGCAAAAGAAATATTCAATATATATCTTGGTCTTTAATACACATCATTGGGCAAGGTACACATTTTATAATTAGTGGTAGGCCTACCTTTAATATTATATTCATATTTACGCAGGATACAAGGAATTACTTACTTATTTGTGTGCACACTTATAAATTATACATTTCTACTATTAATATTTCAGGCAATCCTTTTAACACATCCTTATATTCCATTTAAAACATACCAAGTGTCCAAGTTGTCTTCACGAATGCTGCTCGACCTAAACATGATCAGCACAACAAGGATTTCGTTTCGTTCGACTTGTATCCTGGTGTACCTTGCTACACGTATAAATTATTTTATAACATTCCTTCAACAGCGCATCAGCGGCTACTGTTGCTAACGAACTATACCAACGTACATTATTGTACATTTACATAGAAAATTATATTCCACTTACATTTACAATTTACATTAATACCTTCTCCTAAAACGTTCAACTTTTCAATCAAAATAGTCTGAATAAACTGCAATGCTTATAAGAGTTCCAAACAAACTACTAGGTGATCAGTCTAGTCGTTAGTTGGTTCTTATCCGTCAATACCGATTATTTTTGACTCTCAGATCCCCGATAACACATTTGCAACTGCATTACCGCCGCTGTCTCTTCGCTGTATTCCAAGAGGATGTCGTTCAAATTATATTCTTGGGCTTTCTTCAGAATCCGCAAAATTATTGAAAATATATGTATATAATCACTATAATTTAAAAATACCTTTACAATACAATAATTACACATTTCACATTTCTTTCTGATACTATTATCATACCTAAAAAAATTGAATATTATAAGTACATTCTTATAAGTAAGCCATCTAATATTCATAGTTACCATTTCTTAATAATCTTTACCTCATATTATGATATTTACTTAAAATGCACAGCTTATCCCTTACATGTAAGGACGCTTACAGATCAAATTTCATTACTACAAAATTATAACCACAAAATATTATATTTTGTGTTATAACTGTCTAAAGTAATGCAGAATGACATCATGTTGTCATGCAAGCCGAAACGTAATTCCACACCATATCATATTGGTATGCAGCGTCATACCTAACTTGGTTGCACTACAACACGGCATTCTATAATGTAAAAGAATGTTACTAAATGAATTTAGATATTACTAGCTGACCCACGCAGCTCCGCCTGCGCTATTTTTACGTTAACTAAACTTTGAATAACAGACATTCGCATCGAATACATAACCTCATTTTTTATAGTCGGTTAAAATCTGGGACCCACTTTTTACTTGCTCTCCGAAGCACGGACCCGTTTAGTTCAAATGGCGTTAAACGGTCACCCATCTATTTAATGACCTTACCTAACGTTGCTTAACCCGATCGATTACAAAACCTTGATAACAACTCTCTATGAGTGTTACCTTACTGATATTTATTATATTATAAAGAAAAATTGATAAAATCGGACCAAGCGTATAACCAACTACCCATTATGACTTTAATACCCTCTCCCAAAAGAACCGTGCTAGATTACGGGATAAAAAGTATCCTATGTCCTACCTCGTAGTAAGATCTCAAATCATGCCAAGTTTCATTTGAATCCATTCAGTAGTTTCGGCGTGATGCTCAGCGATAGCTCAGTGATACAGACAGACAGACAAAAATTAAAAAAAAATACATTTTCGGCCTCAGTATCGGTTATAGAATGCCCTCCAAATATAATTTTCAAAATATCTTCAATGTACAGAATTGTACCTGTTACAGTTTTATTATAAGTATAGATTAGGAACATATTTTAGATAACATTTTAAACATAAATTGACTTTTCTTTAGTGTTATAAAAATCTTAGACTTAATGAAATTGAAATTTTACGCAAAATGATATTAAAAAAAAATACAAATAGAAATAATTTAAATTATAATAAAACACTTAAAAAAACCTTTGCCACCTTGGTCCAACCACTTTTATGATCACCTGGCTGCTTCTATCTTGGTGATCTTTCCTCTGACACCTACATCTCCTGGCAGCAACACCCATCTCCGAAAAACCAGCTCGCTTTTTTTTTGGGAATGATAGACGCTGTTGGCCACTGATGGCCATTACAGCTTCTCCGGACAGTAGGAGCCGAGCGCTTAAAGCACTCTAGCCTTAACGGCAGAAGTAGCGACGAGCTCAAGGGCACCTCAGGGAGGCACAGCCTCGGCTTGGGCTGACGCTTAAGAGAGGGCTGAATTTACCACCGGTTCACAACGCGCCCCCACTGAGAAGAACCGGCAAGAAACTCAGTGGGGTGATGCACGTCGTTGAGGTCGCATGCGTACGACCCTTCGATCTCGCCGGCGGCGGCGAGACCGGTGTCTGATAGCTAAACCAGCTCGCTCCATTGACACCTTACAGCTCCCGGCAGTTGACTATCCGATTAACCAGCTCCATCGACACCACGAATCTCCCAGCAAAGGCGGTAGCCTTTCCTTCTGCTGCGCTCCGGCGGCATTCTTCCTTCATATTTTTTTTACCTAGTATTTATTTAATCATATTTTATTGTTATCTTATTTTAAATCTTCATTATTTATGTGGTACTCATTATTTATATTTGTTTATTGCAAAATACATAATGCAAGTATTTCACATATAGTCTTTATTCTTCACACATTTTTCCTATTATTTTTACACTTCCTACATAATTTAATTGTTTTTATTTTAAATTTTTCTTAAAAATTATCCTTTCACATTTTTTTTATTTCTTGAATTATCACAAATCCCGCGGCTCAGTACTGCCAGAGGCAGCACTGGCAGGGTCGCCATGTAGTGGGTGAGAGATGTTGGGTGTCCGTGAATTAAGTAAAGAACTATTTTATGGCAGATGCGTTTAATCCTGTCTTAAAACTAGGGCGATACATATATTATATAGGCACTAACACTAACATAAATAGATAGGTGGGGAGACATGCACACTACAAAGCAAACCCCAATGGAAGGATGTGTCTGCTTACAGCGCAACTACTAAAAGTTATTGGGCTCAGTGGGACAGCTTTGTTCTGGAAGGCAATCTGCTGTGCAGAATATCCAACGACGGAAGGGAAATCACTATGCAAGTGGTAATACCACGAGTCATGGTGGCCTCTTCTACGGCACATCCACGATGTCTGTGACGATGGTGTCTCTGGTGGGCACCTTGGAGTCAAGAAAACCCTCGTTAAAGTCATACAGCGGTTTTACTGGCTACGATGCCGTGAAGATGTGGTGCCGCAAATGTACTGCTTGTGCCTCGGTAAAAGGCCCGCAAATCAGAAGTAAGGGACAGTTGAAGCTGTATAACGTTGGAGCGCATTGTGATTGATGTAGCTGGGCCGTTTCCACAGAATGACGATGGGCACAAGTACATAATAGTAGTGCAGAATTACTTCAGTAAGTGGCCTGAGGTTTTCGCAACATCCAACCAAGAAGCAATAACGGTAGCCAAAAAACTGGTCCAGGAGTAGATATGTCAATATGGTGTACCCATGGAAATTGATTCGGACCAAGGACGTAACTTCGAATCTGCCGTATTTCAAGAAATGTGCAAACTTCTTGGACCACCAGATTGATCCACAAGACCCGTACGACCCCAGCACATCCGCAATCAGACGGAATGGTCGAGAGATTTAACAAAACTCTAAAGAAGCACTTGGCCAAGGTACTGGATGATCATCAAAGGGACTGTGATCAGTACATCCCTTTATTCCTGATGTCCTATCGTTCTGCAGTAAATGATAGTACGGAGAACACGCCAGCCAAGGTGAACTTCGGGCGAGACTTCCGATGAGAGAGACTTCCGGTGACGCAATAACGGATACCCCACCTGACAGCCCTAAGCCCGTTACGGACTATATGTGCGATCTTCAAAATCAGTTGGACGAAGTGCACAAGAGAGTGCGGGAGTACAGTCTGAAGACCAGCTAGAGGATGAAGACCCGCTACGATCGAAATGCGATTACCATTGGTTTCGATGAAGGAAAGCTAGTGTGGTTTCACAATCCGCTTCGCAGAAAAGGAAAGTCTCCGAAACTTCAAGCTCGCTAGGAAGGACCCTATACTGTTATTGCAATATATTATTATTATATATTAATTTATTGATATAAATATTACAATAATCCATAATATTACTTATTACTTCTTATATTATCAATTTATATGATTATTTTTTATTACTGGTCTATAATTAATTATCTATAATTCATTTGTAATACTTTCTAATAATCCAATAATGTATTATTATTCCTTCATTCAAATTCAATCATATTTTATATTAATTTTAATTTAATTAACTATTTTTATTAATTTCACTAGGTGACCCACGCAGCTCCGCCCGCGCGGTTATCTAAACTTTCATCATAGAATACAAAACCTCCTTTTTTAAAGTCGGTTAAAAACTTGGACCCACTTTGTACTTGCCCTCCGAAGCACGGAGACCTTTAGTTCAAATGGCGTTAAACGGTCACCCATCTATTTAATGACCTTACCTAACGTTGCTTAACCTGATCGATTTCCAAACATTGTTAACAACTGTCTATGAGTGTTCCCTTACAAATATTTATTATAATTATAATGAAAAATTGTTAAAATTGGAGCAAGCGTATAACCAAGCACACATTTTGACTTCAGTCCCCTCTCCCAAGGAACCGTGCCGAATGTCGGGATAAAAAGTATCCTATGTCCTACCTCGGAGTATTAACTCTAATCATGCCAAGTTTCGTTTCAATCCATCCAGTAGTTTCAGCGTGATGCTCAGCCGAGATACAGACAGACAGACAGACAAAAAAAATATACATTTTTGGCTTTAGTATCGGTTATAGAATGCCCTCCAAACATAATTTTCAAAATATCTTCAATGTACAGAATTGGACCTGTTACAGTTTTATTATAAGTATAGATTATTTATTTATTGTGCAACTAATTCTTCATTATGTGGATAACTTCATTAGTTTGCTTGCAGTTAATTGCTTCATCGTTTTCGTATCCGACATCAGTCATAAATGGTGTAACAATGATGTAAATATACATATTTTACATAATATGTTTATAATTTGCGTTAAGTACAGTATACCTAAGCTAATGAAGTATCGTGTTTTTTGTTTTAAATTATATATTATAAGGTGTTCAAACTCACCATTTAGCCATTCATTGTTTTTGTAATTTAATTTCCTTGTGTTATGTAATTATATTTCTAATACTAGCTGAACCCGCGGCTTTGCACGCAGCCAGTAGGAGTAGGTAATTTTCGCGTTATATTCATGAAATCAAACTCGACATATCACGATCCATCTCCATTCAACTTGATCAGATTCGGTCCGACTCGATCCGACCTTTTTATTTTTCGCGGGGAAACCTTCAAAATGTCCTCGAGACCTGTGGGGGTCAACCAGGGTTTGTGGGATTCTTATCCACTAAAGCCCACACGGCGGTTGCATCGGCACATGAGTCCCCACTCCAAAGCTCTCCGGTGGAATCTGCACCAGTGAGATTAGTGCCTTGCATTTGAGCGTTCACGATGTCACGGTGCTCACGTGGATGGGGGGTCACAACCCCGCTGCCGTCCTCCTTGGAGTCGCCGCCGTATTGGATGGACATCCTAAGTAAGGGCCACACCCCGAACGTCCAGGGACTTCGAAGGAACTCAATCCGACTCGATCCAACCCCGTCTGACCACCCGATCCGACCCGATTGATTTACACAAATTATATCAAACTCATCCTATATATTTTGCGCGTTACCCTTATTGATCGCCGTCCTGCACCACTTACTTTGCAAACCGGAGGTCACGGGTAATTGTTTCTTACTGGTTAGGACAGTGACGGACCTTTTTGCCTGGAAAGTAAGATGATCCATACGTCGGATAGGCACTGAGGGGCTTGGAGAACATTCTTAATCGTATTCTTTATTGCACACAATAATATTACACATTATTATAAAATAAAGAAAATTAATGCACAAAGGCGTGCTTAACCCAAACATTGAGTTTTCTGACAGCTAACCTTTGAGTGATGGAGAATTTGGAGAAAAATTTAAATACTGTTGAGGATACAAACCAGTGTACAACAAATTACTACATACAAAAATACAAAGTAAATTATGTAATAAATATTATATATAATACAATAACAAACAGACACATATAATATACAATAAAATTAAATAAGTACATCTATACTTATAATAAAACTGTAACAGGTCCAATTCTGTACATTGAAGATATTTTGAAAATTATATTTGGAGGGTATCCTATAACCGATACTGAGGCCGAAAATGTAATTTTTTTAATTTTTGTCTGTCTGTCTGTCTGTATCTCGGCTGAGCATCACGCCGAAACTACTGGATGGATTGAAACGAAACTTGGCATGATTTGAGATCTTACTACGAGGTAGGAGATAGGATACTTTTTATCCCGTAATCTAGCACGGTTCTTTTGGGAGAGAGGATTAAAGTCAAAATGGGTACTTGGTTATACACTTGGTCCGATTTTAACCATTTTTCATTATAATTATTAGTAAATATTTGTAAGGGAACACTCGTAGACAGTTATTAACAATGTTTGGAAATCGATCAGGTTAAGCAACGTTAGGAAAGGTCATTAAATAGATGGGTGACCGTTTAACGCCATTTGAACTAAAAGTCTCCGTGCTTCGGAGGGTAAGTACAAAGTGAGTCCAAGTTTTTAACCGACTTTAAAAAAGGGGGTTTTGTATTCTATGCGAATGTATATTATTATTATTATTATTCCATTTATTCATTTTAAACTAATTACATACTTAAATAGATAAACAACACCCAGACACTTGGCGGGAATCGAACCCACGACCCATCGGTTAGCAGGCAGGGTGTCTGACCACTAGACCAACGGGCCCGTCCCGTTCGTCGTATTGAAAGTTTAGTTAACGTAAACACAGCGCGGGCGGAGCTGCGTGGGTCAGCTAGTATAAATATATATGTATATACGTATAGTACTCACGTATAGTATGTGGAAGAGAATTATTATTATGATGACAACGACGATGGCGATTATGTGTAGGTATGTCACATACAAAATATTACTATTTTGACCTGAATTAATTTTTCCATGTTACAACTAAGTACCTACTAATAATGACACCAGCTATTTGAATTGTCCGTAAATCTATTGTTTATCTATGATCTTGTTTGTAAACTGTCTATACGACAAGTGTCAAGCTGCATAGGATCGTGATCTACTTGCTTTTTGTTCTCGCGGGGGACACCTTCAATAGGTCCCGGGATCTATGGGGTAAACCGGGGTATGTGGGATTCTTACCCACGGCTGTCGCATCGGCACATGAGACGGGAGGCCTGTACGCTCCTGTGGGATCTTCTGTGGTGTCTTACCTTTACCTACACTTTATACATCCACCAAGCAAGCAAGCAATTGGCTTTGCTTGACTTTGCTTAACCAACGCTAGCTTATGCCATATACAAAATATTTTGTAGTTTGCAAAATATTTTGTATATGGCATAAGCTAGCGTTGGTTAAGCAAAGTCAAGCAAAGCCAATCTATGGATCCATATCTGGTGTGGGCCCGTAGAACGTCCATTGAGTACGGCGGCGACTCCGACGAGGACGACGGCGGGGTTGCCACCTCCGTCCCCGTTAGCACCGTGTCTGGTTCCCGGGGGGATACAATGCGCCCCTCGGCGACGGGCTCAAATGCATGGCACTGAGGGGCCCTTGGTGTAGATCCCACCAGAGAGACCCCTCTCATGGCACATGGCCTAAGCCCCGGTGGGATCTGCCCAAAGGCCTGGTGCAGATCGGAGAGACCTGGGTCCCCTCTCATGTGCCGATGCGACCGCCGCGAGGGTTTTAGTGGGTAAGAATCCCACATACCGCGGTCGAGCCCCACAGCTCCCGGGGATCTTTCGAAGAATTCCCCCGGATTTCTTTGAACGTTTGAACTAAGTTTCCCTGTGCTTCGGAGTGCGCGAAAAAAGACGGATCCGGATGTTGTAGACAGGTAGTCGTTACCTTTGGAGTCGCTCTAGGACGTCCAGTGAGTACGGCGGCGACTCCGAGTAGGACGGCGGCGGGATTGTGACCCCCGTTCCCGGGGAGCCCGGGGTCCCCTCTCATGTGCCGATGTGACAGCTGCGGATGTTTTAGTGGGAAAGATTCCCTCATACGCCGGTCGAGCCCCACAGCTCCCGGGAATGTTTTGAATTGAATTGAATCTATTCTATTCTTGGTGGCTATAAATTTGGGCCCGGTATTCCTGGAACGCACTTCGTCCCAGTTGGATCCATTGTGCATGCCCTAGCCCTTACTCTGTTGCTGGCGTATTGAAGAGCTCCCTCAGGTACGCAACGATCGCGCCAGCTTGGAGCTGTACATGATCATTTGGTGTAGGATAGGCTACTCCCAGATGATGCAACCTACGTCTCGCAAGAGCGTCGCAGCCACACAATATGTGTCGCATTGACTCTTTTTCATCTTCGCAGAATCTGCAAATGTCACTAGTACTTAGCCTCATTCTGTGTAGGTGCTCGTTGGTGCCAAAATGTCCCGTAAGTGCACCCATCAGGTGCCTTATTTGTGATCTGTTTAGGTTTAATAGTTTGATCCCATAGTCTGAGAGACCCCATAGTCACCCTTCCGCTAGAGAACGCTTTGGAGTGGTTAAGGCCTGACGCTGCCCTCCATTTCTTCATGTGTTCGTTTCTAGCATGTGCATACAATGCTTGGTGATATGTTCCATACGGAATCCCCACAAATGGTTCGGGGCCAACCAAATGTCTCTGTGAGCCGGCCCTCGCTAATCCATCTGCCTTCTCATTGCCCTCGACGCCTTCATGTCCAGGTACCCAGATAATAATAATAATAATATCTTGGGACAATCCACACACGGTCATCCAATCCCAAACTAGGCAGAGCCTGTACTATGGAAACCAGACAACTGATACTAATACTTACATACATTTTTTTTGTAAATACATACTTAAATAGATAAACAACACCCAGACATTTGGCGGGAATCGAACCCACGACCCATCGGTTAGCAGGCAGGGTGTCTGACCACTAGACCAACGGGCCCGTCAATAAGGCTAAGGATAAGGCTGACATTGTTGTGTCTTCCCAGTTTGTTCAAGCCTGTAACACCTTCTTTGTCCAGTTTAGAAGCAACTCTGAAGGAATTCAGAGCCTTCAGAGCTGCCTGACTGTCGCTGAGAATGCAAATGGTTTTACCCTTGACATTTCTCCTTTGCATTTCTTTGATGCTGGCAATTATGGCATAGGTTTCCGCTTGGAATACCGATGCATATTGCCCCATGCTGTGACTGATATTACAATCCTTGGAATAAATCCCTGCCCCTGTACCTGACTCCATTTTGGAACCGTCAGTGTACCATATGAGGTGAGTCCCACCAACCGGTTTGAGTCCCCTCGTCCACTCTTCCCTGGATGGTATATGTACTCGGTACCTCTTGTTAAACATGTACACTGGATTTATCCTATCACAGGGCATGTCCATTAGATCATCCAGTTCTTCCACGGGATCCAATAAAGTATGTTTTGTACAGGGCTTGTTACGATTCCAAACTCCTGCTTTTGCAAGTCTGTATAGTGACTTCCTTGCCTCTCTTTGTATGTAAGTGTGAAGTGGGGTTAGTCCCAGTAACCACTCAAGAGCCAGTGTAGGCGTTGTTTTGAAGGCACCTGTAATTGCCATGCAAACTACTCTATGTACCTTCCTAAGAGAATCCTTGCAGATCCTTAGTTTGGTCCTAGGCCACCATACAGCGCTGCCATATGTGAGAATAGGCCTCACCATCGTAGTATATAACCAATACATTACCTTTGATTTGAGTCCCCAGGTTTTGCCATACGCAGAACGGCACATATTGAAGACACGTAAGGCCTTTTTTGTTATGTTTTCAACATGACCACGCCACGTTAGTTTACTATCGAGAGTTACCCCAAGATATTTTACTTCCGTAGCCCATTTTAGTTTGGTGCCGTACATTTCTGGGTCTCTAAGGCCCTCTAAATGTCTTTTCCTCGTGAACGGCACTATAACCGTCTTGCTTGGATTTATGGAAAGGTTATTGTCTTTACACCATTTTTCCACCCTAACCAAAGCACCCTGCAGCAAATCCGTTACTACGTTTGGAAATTTGCCATTTACCTGTATGACTATATCATCTGCATAGCCTACAGCTTGAAATGGTCCACTGTTTAGTTCCACTAACAACGAATCCACTAGTAGACTCCACAGTAATGGGGATAGTACGCCTTCCTGTGGACATCCTTTATTTGCCTTTACGGTAACCATATCACCTAATAAACTAGTTTTAATGACACGTTCCTGTAGCATAGTGCTAATCCATTTAACAATTGTCGCATCTATGCCATGATTTTGTGCTGAAGTTCTTATTGAAGCGAAGGTTGTTCGATCGAAAGCCCCCTCAATATCCAAAAACGCTCCAGCACAGATTTCTTTTGTCTCCAATGCATGTTCTGCTCGGTTGACCACGTAGTGCAATGCCGTGTCCGTGGACTTACCCGGTTGGTACGCGCATTGCATGTCATGGAGCGGGCGTCTCCTTAGTGGGCCATCTCTTATAATTATACCTGTCTATCATTTTCTCCAAAGTCTTCAAGAAGAATGAAGTAAGACTGATAGGGCGATAGGATTTGGCATCTTCATAGTTCTCCTTTCCTGGTTTGGGAATGAAGATTACTTTTGCCTGCCTCCAGGCTGATGGGACATGTCCAAAGGCTAGGCATGCCCTGTACAATCTGCACAAGTGAGGTATAAGAATACTTTTTCCCTCCTGTAGCAAGATGGGGTATATATCGTCAGGTCCTGGTGATTTATACGGACTGAAACTATCAATTGCCCATCGTACCTTGTCTGCGTCAACTACTTTCTTTGCTGTACGCCAGTCGTCTTTGGAAGTTCTCGCATTTTGTTCTTCCACAGTGATGACATTCCTAGTCATGTCTTGTATCTCTACTGAATCCGGGAAGTGCATTCTTAACATATGCGTCAGAGTTTCCTTCCCAGTTTCAGTGAGCTTACCTTGGTCATTCCGAATAGATGAAAGTGGATTGACCTTAGCAGAGCTCAGCGCTTTACTAAGCCTCATACCCTCCGGGAGACTATTGATGTTATTGCAGTGAGCTCTCCATGATCTACGCTTCGCCTTTCGCACATCCTTACTGTAGTGCGTAAGAGCCTTGGCATAAACTGCGAAGTCATTGTTCGACTTCGCCCAAATGAAAACCCGTCTGGTCTCCTGCCTTAGATTTTCTAGGGCAGGTGACCACCACGGTTCCTTATGCGTTGCCGCCTCTTTCTCCGGGCAGTTCTTGGTCCAGCTGTCCTTAACTGCCTGGGTAATTCTGTCTGACTCAAACTCTATATCTATGGTTGAGTTCAGTCGCTCCGTAGGATCCCCAAGTTGGTCTCTTCTAAAAGATTCCCAATCAGTTCTTCTTGGGTTCCTCCTTCGTATCTTACCATAGTTATTGGAAGTTACATACCTAAAGCAGATGTAGTTGTGGTCTGATAAACTAACCTCATCCGACACATGCCAGTTGCTGATTGCTTTGCTCGCTCTGTTAGATGCAAGCGTTATATCAATGACCTCCGCTCTGCATTTATTAACAAAGGTTGGTCTATTTCCTTTATTTAAGATTTGTAAAGGTGAGCTTAGCAGAAAATCCAGAAGTGCTTCCCCTCTCTTGTTGTTGTTTGTACTGCCCCAGGCAACATGGTGGGCGTTCGCGTCGCATCCTATGATGAGGTCGTGACGAGCGCAGTTGTTAACCAAGTTGTGCAATAGTGCAGATACCGGGTCTTAATTTTCATATGGTAGGTAGGCGGAGGCTAGAATAGTGTCTTTACTGCCCCCCCCCCCCCCGTTTCCCCTTTGAGTTTCTCACTGTGGTGAGGTCCCTAGAACAGAAGTTACAAAGAGGCATTGCCATTATGCCATTTCTGGCGAACACACAAGTCCTCATATCATTTGTGGAGCATTTATAGGAAAGTTGACCTCCACGAACATTTAAACCTTTGATGTCACCCTTATACAGATAAGGTTACTGTATGAGAGCGACATCGGCATTTGAAGATTTACCACGCGACAAAAAAAAACGTACCTATTTCACTGTTTGGAGTCATTGGATGTTTTGGGGTATGGGCCCTAGACGTCGATCGAGTAGATACGGCGGTGACTCCCAGGAGTACGGCGGCGGGGTTGTGACCCATGTCCCCGTGAGCACCGTGTCTGGTTCCCGGGGGGCTATATTGCATCCCCCGGTGGTGGGCTCACAATTAAGGCACTTAGGGCTTCCTGGTGCAGATCCCACCGGAGGACCCAGTCCCCTCTCTCATGTGCTGATGCACCAGCCGCGGTTGTTTTAGTGAGTGAGAATTCCACATTTCCCGGTTGAAATCTGTGGGGTTATGGGTCCCAAATACTTGTTGAAGGTTGTTTCCGCGAGAACAAAGAAGTACCTACTTCACTATTATAACCTACAGTCATAAGACTTAGTTTATATATTGATATTTTACACAAGAATCTAAGAAACATATTTCCGGCATTTTTCGAAAAACTAAGGTCATTTAATGGGTTTTCAAAATGTGCACAAAGAAGGATTTCCATTTCATCCTATGATGCAGCTAGAATAACGAAACTCGGTAAATAAACTCAACACACTTTGAAAAAAACTAATTTTGAGCATTTTGTAAAATTAACCCCCAAGTGGGTCAAACGGGAAGCCCAAAGAAGCTATGGATTTTTTTTTTTTCATCACACGGATATGAAATTCTGTCAATGGACTAAGCTAAAGAAATTAAGAACCACGTGTATCACAACTTTTTCAAATTCGACCCGTTAAGGGGTGTTAGCATGGTTTTTGAGTATGCAACGCGGAAAAAAAAAACATGCATTGATGAAAATTTGCGAATATATTTATCAAACTAAAGCAATTATTGTATAAATAATCATTTTTTTGAAAATCAATTGTTAAAGGGATCCAATTAAGGTTCAAATTTTTTTTTCGTCCTACAGTCATAATATTTAATTTATGTATTGCACACAAGAATCTAAGAAACCTATTTCCAGCATTTTGCAAAAAATAACCCCACTCATAAAAAAAATTGTGAAACATGTCTTACACATTTGTTTTGAAAATCAACCCTTAACGGGGTTTAAGCACGGTTTTTGAGTATTAAACGCGAAAAAAAAAACATGCTGCACTGATGACACTTTGCGGATAAATTCGTAATATTGAAGTAATCCATGTTTTTTTTTTTAAATCTATACTTATAATAAAATTGTAACAGGTCCAATTCTGTACATTGAAGATATTTTGAAAATTATATTTGGTGGACATTCTATAACCGATACTGAGGCAGAAAATGTAATTTTTTAAATTTTTGTCTGTCTGTCTGTCTGTATCACGGCTGCGCATCACGCCGAAACTACTGAATGGATTCAAATGAAACTTGGCATGATTTGAGATCTTACTTCGAGGTAGGACATAGGATACTTTTTATCCCGTAATCTAGCACGGTTCTTTTGGGAGAGGGGATTAAAGTCAAAATGGGTACTTGTTTATATACGCTTGGTCCGATTTTATAAATTTTTCTTCATAATTATAATAAATATTAGTAAGGGAACACTCATAGAGAGTAGTTATCAAGGTTTTGTAATCGATCAGGTTAAGCAACGTTAGGTAAGGTCAGTAAATAGATGGGTGACCGTTTAACGCCATTTGAACTAAACGGGCCCGTGCTTCGAAGAGCAAGTAAAACGTGGGTCCCAGTTTTTAAAAGTCTATAAAAAAGGTGGTTATGTATTCGATGCGAATGTCTGTTATTAAAAGTTTAGTTAACGTAAAAATATATATAGCGCATGTGGAGCTGCGTGGGTCAGCTAGTTAATTCCTAAAAGGGTTCAATTCAGTTCCAAAAAATATTTTATTCCTACAGCCATACGACATATTTAATGTATTGCATAAAAGATTCTAAGAAACCGTTTCCGGCATTCTTCGAAAAATCTCTAAAGTTTGCGTGAAGAAAGATCTCCGTATAATGCAACTATGGTAACAAAACTCAGTAAACGAACTAAAAAAACTATAGAATAAACTAAATTTCAGCAATTTTCGAAAATCAACCGCTAAGGGTATCTACCAATAGGGTTACCAAATGGTTTCCACTTTACAACCACCTTAAAAGTTTTTTAATGTAATTGCAAAATAAGTACTGTATCTTTTTAACTAAAAAAGTAAATATTAAAGAAATAGGAGCTATGATAGCTTACACAAAAATACAGGCTACATACTTGATACCGACTAGATCAGGGTTAATAAAAGTATGAACAATATTGAAATCGAGCGTCCGAAGATGATACCAACAATAATAACTAAGAAGACCTGAGGGTACACCAGCATAATTGTGTAACATTCAACATCTCAGTCCTCCCGTGACCATGGGTGCTGCAAAGCATTCGAAACGTCGGGATAGTAAAAGCTAAAATAAAATTAGTTTGATTTCAATGTGTAGCATTCGCGTAAAAAACCTCGATTCATAATTCAAAACACGTTTGAGTAACAAAGTAAACGCGGGCGAAGCCACGGGCTACAGCTAGACTATTATAAAAAAGGCTAAGCAAAAACTCACTCATCACGTAATCTCAGGAACTACAAGTGCTAGGAGTCTCAAATTTTCCACGGGGTTCCTTTTAGGACATAGGTGCTCACTAAGACGGTGTTTTACGAAATTCAAACCCTAAGGGGGTGAAACAGGGTGGCAAAGTTTGTATGGGAGAACGCGATTCCTTGGCCCTATTGACTTGACATTTTGCACAGACATTCTTTCACAAAATTAATGGGATTCGTATATCGTATTTTTTAAATTATGACGGGCCCGTTGGTCTAGTGGTTAGACACCCTGTCTTCTAACCGATGGGTTGTGAGTTCGATTCCCACCAAGTATCTGGGTGTTATTTATCTATTTAAATACGTATTGGCAAAAAAAATGTATATATGTATTAGTATCAGTTGTCTGGTTTCCATAGTACAGGCTCTGCCTAGTTGGGGATCAGATGACTGTGTGTGGATTTTCCCAAGATATTATTATTATAATTTCTCCCTTAACCGGGTTATAAAGGAGTATTATTCCTCAATAGATGACGTTACAAATTCACTTTATTTGCTTAGTAAGTAAGTTAGGTACTGTATACGGATAACTTTAATACATAAGGAAAATATTATCACGCTATATGCTTTAGGGACTGAGCACAAATATAATAGGAATAAGATCAAGTAAATCGAATGACGAAATAAGAGTAGCCGTGGTCTGGAGGTTCGAGAAGCGTCTTCTAAGCCCACCCCTCTCCCTCTTAAGTGGCAGGTTCCCGGGGAGCTATAATGTGCCCCTCCGGCGGTGGGTTCAAGGGCAAGGCACCAGGTGTGGTGCAGATAGCCCAGGTCCTCCCCGTCTTATGTGCCGACCTGATAGCCGCGGGGCTTTTAGTGGGTAAGAATTTCCCGGTTGATCCCCGTTTACGTCTGATTGATGAAACCGAACAAGGAAGATCGTATTACTTCCATAAATTGGTTTTAAAGAAATGGTGGACACCATTTCTTTAAAACCTATTTATGTTGTTGTATTATGAAACCTGGGGAGCGTTCGGGAAACTACACGATATCTTCTCGTCCGAAATACCGCAGTGCCTGAAGATGAAGGTTTTTAACCAGTGTGTGTTGCCAGTGATAACATATGATACTGAGACGTGGTCTCTAACGACTGGCCTTTTAGAGAAGTTCAGAGTCACACAACGAGCCATGGAGAGAGCTATGCTCGGAGTTTCTTTGCGCGACAGAATCCGAAATGTGGAGATTCGCCGAAGAACCAAGGTTACTGACATAGCTCTCAGAATCTGCAAGTTGAAGTGGCAATGGGCAGGCCACATCGCTCGAAGAACCGATAACCGTTGGGGAAGAAAGGTTCTCGAGTGGCGACCACGAACCGGAAGACGCAGCGTTCGCAGGCGTCCCACTAGGTGGACAGACGACATTGTGCGCGTCGCAGGTACTTGGTGGATGCAAATAGCCAATTGTCGTTCATTGTGGCGTTCTAAGGGGGAGACCTATGTTCAGCAGTGGACGTCTTCCGGCTTTTTATGATGATGATTACGAAACCTTGATCCACCCAAATTGTGCACCGGTATACGTCTGCAGTTTTTAATCATATTATAAATATGTACAATTAACAAACTACAAGCTCAGAGATTCAACGTTGCAGGCTTAAACATAAGCGTGGAGTACTTTGCCCATGGACAGACAGCTATTATAGCTACGTATAATACGTAGCCCTTTCGCGCGTCACTTCCGAAGAAAATTTGTTTATATTACGAAAAGTCAGCTACAAACATTATTTATGAAGAAATTCTATAATCAAAAGCAGTACATTGAATTTATCCCTTCTTTTTTTTGCTAAGCTACACCCGTGCGAAGCCGGGGCGGGTCGCTAGTACTCTATAATAGTGATGTCCGATTAGTGTTGTGATTATATTGACTCTAACATTTGTTAGTATTTTACAAAGAACTGTAATATTTTAAGTTATTTAATAAAAGAATATATTACCTAACATTAATCACATCCAGGCGATGCGGCCGAATATACTGATAATTTAAGATGGAGTATAATCACCCCTGTATTTAGTATTTGTGGACAAAGAGAAGGCATTTGACTCTATAATTTGTCTCGGAAACCCTGCATTACCAGGTTCATTGGTATACAAGTGTTGAAAAGTCTTGCGACTATGGCAATTCAAGTACAGGTCCAATGGTTTGCATACTATCTCTCTGCATCGAGGTGTGCGACAAGGGGACGTTATTTCCCCAAAATTGTTTACATTTATTCAAGACGTGGACAGGCGTAGAATAAATACTGACGCTGAGTGCATCTTACACTTATGATTCATTCATACATGTCAGGAGTCTCGCAGTTGTTCAGAAATACGTCTACTTTGTGTAAACTTTACTCTTGGGTAAGAATAACTTCGATAAAGAAGTCAATTGAAGAAAACAGCTGGGCTAGGCACCATTTTGGAAAACCCATCTTATTCCGTAGAATCTAAAGACAAAAGTCTTCTATCAGTCTCACTACTGACTATACCCATAGCAATAAATGTATGAATGAACACAGGAGTGAAGGCTAACTGATGGCCAGCCAAAGTCAATTTAGTGTCGAATATGTCATATTGAATTGCCAAGTTTTTGCTAAGTTTTCCTGGAAGAATGCATTCGAAACGAGGTTATGAGATAGAGAACCGAAATTATCCACGTAAGCTACCAGAACGGCGAACAGTGTGTCAGTGCACACACTATCGCTAATGTCGATTCATTTGTAACAAAACAATGTTTAAAAAAAGTGAAAAAATGACAAGCCCGCTGAGTTACTTGCCGGATCTTCTCAGTTGAGGCCGCGTTCTGATCCGGTGGTAGCTTTTAAAAAAAATGACCATTCAAAAGTGTTAAGCCTATTTGAAATGAAAATTTTTGAGTGGACTGATAATGTATAGCGTAGAACCGTTAAGCGATGTTAATGAGTTACTGAGAAGAGTGGGACATTCTCTGTCACACTTATTTACGTATACACCCACACTTTAATTGGTAACACACTTTGAATGTTGTAAATAACAAATAAAAAAATTATAGGCCCATCAATACCTACGTGACCAGATAGAATTTCTTCGAAATTCCTTATCGTCCTGTAGCCTTGTTTCGACATTTAGTTTTGAAATTAGTTCACGTCCCGAGAATGATAGTTGGGTAACTATAAAAACATATAAAAAACCACGCTCAGAATTATTTTTCCATACAAAATCGTGGGAATGCTTGGTATCATACTCGTACTGTGCTCTGTAGCTGTTCAGGTAAGTTGGTAATCTTAATGCTTCTTCTAATATAACGATTCCTCTTCTTATGACGTCCATAGTAACCTACCCTCATGAAGATTCTCTTTTAATATTACAGCGAACTTATTTTACCAACGCCATCTATTACTTTGGCATAACTAAAGCAATTAGTTTT
This sequence comes from Furcula furcula, assembly GCA_911728495.1. Taxonomy (NCBI): domain Eukaryota; kingdom Metazoa; phylum Arthropoda; class Insecta; order Lepidoptera; family Notodontidae; genus Furcula; species Furcula furcula. Next base: position 10,658,489 of record OU452269.1, on the reverse strand, counting down.
GACATAATAATGACAGATACCCTGTAACATTTTCCTTGACAAACGGTTCGCCAACGTTTGGAAATGTGATGGTTTATTGTATAGCAAACTTATTCATTCCAAAATACCGCAGTGCCTGAAGACGAAGGTTATTAACCAGTGTGTGTTGCCAGTGATGACATATGGTACTGAGACGTGGTCTCTAACGGCTGGCCTTTTAGAAAAGTTCAGAGTCACACAACGAGCCATGGAGAGAGCTATGCTCGGAGTTTCTTTGCGTGACAGAATTCGAAATGTGGAGATTCGCCGAAGAACTAAGGTCACCGACATAGCTCTCAGAATCTGCAAGTTGAAGTGGCAATGGGCAGGCCACATCGCTCGAAGAACCGATAACCGTTGGGGAAGAAAGGTTCTCGAGTGGCGACCACGAACCGGAAGACGCAGCGTTGGCAGGCCTCCCACTAGGTGGACAGACGACATTGTGCGCGTCGCAGGTAACCGGTGGATGCAAATAGCCAATTGTCGTTCATTGTGGCGTTCTAAGGGGGAGGCCTATGTTCAGCAGTGGACTTCTTCCGGCTGATGATGATGATGATGATGAAACTTATTCATAAAATAGGGCCAAAGGTTACACGTCGCACATTTAACCCAACTAATACATTTAGCCAACAATGGGTCAGGTCATTTCTGTAGGGATTCAAGTTATGGTAATAATATTAGGCCAACGGCTCGCCGGTAGGGCAGGCTGGGTACGATTGTGACAATTTTCATTAGATCGCCCATAACTTTGTTATTATTTTAGTTAGCTGGATGAAGGGTGTATTTTTACAGTTAAATGTACATTTGTCTACGTATAAATACTACAATTTTGCCTTTAAGTGCAATAGTTAACATATAGGAAGCAATTAGAAAACAAGAAAAAAAATGTCACAACCGACCCCACCCCAGGGACGGTTGTGCCAGTGCTTGGGGTCGGAAGTGACAGGTTCAAAAATACACCAAATTGGTCTATAACCACTTTTATTGCAGGTGATATATAATATAATATACATATACATGACCTTTCAAAAGTGCTAGCGTTAAGCCTATTTGAAATAAACTATTTTTGAGTTTTGAGTTGAGTTTAATGTAATAAAATACTTCTGGAAAAATACATAACAAAGGAAATAAAATTTAGGAACACTTGAAACGCTTATTACTAGTAATGCACTGTAGCGTCTATTATTATAACTGTTTTAACGTTTCTCGTAATGAAATAAATAAGCAACTATGAATTTCCAGCGGTAAGGTCTTCGTAGATTTAAATCTAACTCCATGGTCTTCTCCCCGTAAGTCGGTATGACTGTGTTATTGGCCGCGTCGAGACGATATTCAGTAGGTTTGATCTTTATTCCTCTTCTTTTAGGTATGACGGAAATGTTTGCACCGGTGTCGATAAGGAAAAATATCTTCGATTTTTTATCTTTCACGAATAGGCGGTGAGATGTGTTCCAGTCGTCGTTTACCGCCGCTGCCAACGCTGGTTCTAGTTTCCCTGAATGGAGTTTTCGTCAAACTTGCATGGTCTTGTGCATTGTTGCGATCTTTTTCCGAAACGACAGTGATGATAACAAACGCCGCCGGTATCGGGTGAAACGTTGCGCGATGTCGGGTAAAACTGGCGGAACTGGCGGCGAGGCGCGCGAGGGCGCGGGCGTGCGCGTAAATAGTACGTTTTGCTTCCGTCGTGGCGCCCCCGGTTCTGTGCTTCTTATTCTTCTTTCTTATTTTTAATTCTGAGATTTCTTCAACTAACATGTCGAGTTTTTCATTTATGGATATATTCTCTGACGATGTAGGTGTAGATGTTTGCGTGACGCCTGGTGACTGGTTTGATCTGCTGCATACGACTGATACTTCTGGCTGCACAGTTTCTAAGACCTTGTCTGCTAGCAGCGTGCAGCGGTAACTCGCTGAGGCTTGACTTTTTACCAATGCCTCGCTGACGGCTAGGACTGCGCAAACAGACTGCGGCAGATGGTTCACCCACATGATGCGGAGAGTTGAGCCGGTGATATTGCTGCGTGCAAGAGTCTGCATTCTGCGCAGTAATTGTGAAGGTTTCATGTCCCCAAGCTCTGTCTCCAATAGAAGTGGTTGTGTTTGCCGCTCTTCTGATTCCTCGTAGATTTGTAGAAGGCGCTTCGTATTTTTTTTCTTTTGGCGGTTGCAGGAGGATGTCTGAAATTTTATCTATATCCTGGCGCTCTAGGTAGCTGATGAGGAGCTCGTACATAGCCTGGTCGTTTTTCTTGTGTGATGAAACGATGGCCTCGAATTGTATGAACGAAATTCGTAGTCTGTAGCGCCAGAGTGCAGGAATTCGTAGGTTTGTGGATACACCGGAGATTTCTTGAGTCAAACAGTTAATTAATTAAACGTCTAAATAAACATTACGGTTCCTAACTCGTGTCAAAATACAAAATAATAATAATAAACGGTTGGTAGGTATATCAAAATCAGTGAATCAGCTGAAAATAATAATCATAATGTGTAAACTAATGATGAACATGCAATTTGTTGCATGTTCAAACTTAGTTTACACAAACGGACTCCTTTCCGTCTTCCTCACACTTTGTCAGGGCATATAAAACCAAATACTTGTGTCACAACCGTACCCAAAAAATATGGCACAACCGTACCCATTGCATTCGCATAAAAAAACAACAATTGACGAGACTATACCGATTAATCTGATTATTATTACCGATTTACCGATTTAAAAAATCCGATTAATCTACATACAAAGTAATCACTGATATTTAACTACCGTTGTTTAACTTTTAACGAGTCATGACAATCATTACTCTATCTATACACATGAATCAACAATTACTAAAAGATGTCGAAGAAAAAAAAAATACTTTTCATTGATAAAAAGTAATGTGGTACTCTGCCTGCAGAAACATCGCGCGATTGCTGATGCAATTCTGTGGAACAGATGCAGAGAAGCACGCTGCACCTGTCTTCTCCCGATATTCCTCATAGTTTTGCTAATACGGCGACTGTCACAACCGTACACTGGCACAATCGTACCCAGTCTCCCCTACTATAAAGCGGCTTTCAGACTACGCTATAATATATAATAGCATATTATAGTATATAGCTCATAGCACAACAATATCGCGCACCATACATTGTTAAGTACACGTTCACACTGCACTGTACTATATTTGATTGGCTTACTATAGGCTATAAATTGGTGCGATGTGCTGAGTTCATGCTGTGTTACGAGTATCACGCGCCCTCTTCTTCCATCCTCACCCCCGGCCGTCCCGCAAGCGAAACGAGCGATATACTATAAATGCTTGCGATAATATCGCGTAATGTGAACGCCATGCTATATAGTATAGCATTAGGTCCTTCTTTGCTATACTATTATAGCACAAAAGTATAGCGTAGTCTGAAACCAGCTTTAATATTACTTCTGCTACTGGTAGGTAATCGTTGGTTAAAACGTACGATGTTATTATTCTTGGAGGTTCAAAATCTATAGGTCGCTCTGTGATTTTTGTACATTGTATTGGTAGTTTTAAACTTTCTCCTCTTTTGTTTCTAGGTAAGTTATGGTAGTTGGAGTTAAATGCTTTTTTGCGGCATTGTAAATTTAGGTCAATGACTTTTCAAATGACATTAATTAACATTTAATCGCACTTTCTATTCCCGTTAGAAAATTTTCGGAAATCTACTGGCCAAGGTAAAATGCACGCCAAACATGCGCGTATGGCCATTCACCGCAGTTATTAGGCCCAACCAATTGCCAACAAAAATGCCCTAGTAGCATTTTTGTTGGCATGATGACTAATTTTGAAAAAATACTCTTGTACATACGGGTCTACTATTGCCGAAAATAATCATTTTTTTTTTAATTTTACTAGTAATAGCAATATTTTCAATTTTTAAAATACAATTTGAATTTCGTTCCAAAACGAAGGCTGGTGCATGGCGCCATTTTGTGACGTCACTAAGGTGTAAAAGTTAATCATTAAAGTAAACACATATTGCATTTTCTTTAGTTAGGTTTGTTTACATTTAGCCATAGTTTTACATTGTAACATTTATATTGGTAGGTACCTATGATTTTCTCTTTTCATATCTCTCGTAATGTAAATAACGTACCGATACTAAAGTACTCTGTGTATCGTACTTTTTGAGGTACATACTTATTGTTTTGATTGTTTTGTACATAGTTTGACTGTTGCAAACTTAATTTATTTATATAACCAACCAAAGTAAAATAAGGAACCAAACTATCCAAATATTGTTGTGTTATGTCAGACAGAACTCTGTCATAATATTAGATGTCAACTTGGTTGGCTTGTCAATGTCTTCTCATTTGACTTTTGGTATGTTCCGATTAACGCAAGTTTTTTTTTCTATTGTATCTTTTTGTGTTACTGTATCTTGTTGGTATTGGTACCTACTTAGTTCATATTTGCATGATACCTTTCAATTAGAATATTTTGTTTTTTCTTGTATTCACTGTTTCAAGAATTTCTTTAAAATTAAATGTTGGCTCCTAATGTAAAAATATAGTGTTTTGTTTTTTTAAATAGTACTACTTACGTACAAAATACCGCAGTGCCTGAAGACGAAGGTTTTTAACCAGTGTGTGTTGCGTGATGACATATGGTACTGAGACGTGGTCTCTAACGGCTGGCCTTTTAGAAAAGTTCAGAGTCACACAACGAGCCATGGAGAGAGCTATGCTCGGAGTTTCTTTGCGCGACAGAATCCGAAATGTGGAGATTCGCCGAAGAACTAAGGTCACCGACATAGCTCTCAGAATCTGCAAGTTGAAGTGGCAATGGGCAGGCCACATCGCTCGAAGAACCGATAACCGTTGGGGAAGAAAGGTTCTCGAGTGGCGACCACGAACCGGAAGACGCAGCGTTGGCAGGCCTCCCACTAGGTGGACAGACGACATTGTGCGCGTCGCAGGTAACCGGTGGATGCAAATAGCCAATTGTCGTTCATTGTGGCGTTCTAAGGGGGAGGCCTATGTTCAGCAGTGGACGTCTTCCGGCTGATGATGACTTACGTACTACTTATGTAGCTGGCGGGTGGTGCAGGGATTATTGAGTACAACATAATTTTTGTTTTTTGTTTTTTATATTAGTCTTTTTTTTCCTCTTTTACTTTACTATACTTATTTATATATAATTTATTATATTTTTAATAATGATTTTTGATAATGATTCCTTTTATTCTGCAAATGATTCAGATAATATGTCTGATTGTAGTTTTTGGTCCGTTAATAGCGACCTTGCAGACCACTTACGTAGAATTGCTAGCCATAACTCTGGTCACTTGCTGAATGTATATCACATTAATGCTCAAAGTGTCCCTATAATAGATCCAACCGTTTATTTTCTTTTTGACAGCACCAATAGAACGTAACTGCGGCATGTTACGCAAAAATTCACTTTTAAAAGTTCACTTAAAGTGAACTTTTAGAAGTGAACTTCACTTTAAGTGGACGCTCTATAGTCATCATAACGAATTATACGACACATTTAGCAACAACAATTAAGAATCAAACGAACTTACCTTGTGAAGTTTGATGTCTAATTATATGAGTTTATTGAACGAAGACAAGACTGATTTACATGCAGCAGACGAGAGATTATGCTGCCCAAGTCACTGATTTAAAGATATAAATACATATTTTTAAAAATAAAATTCACTATTTTGACTCATTTCTCGGCAATGGCATGCAGCCGGTCGCCATCTTCATTACTTTTAGAGCCAATTTTTTTCGATACTTTTCGGGAGTATTGAGGGAGGGCGGGAGTATCTTGTCTTCGTTCAATAAACTCATATAATTAGACATCAAACTTCACAAGGTAAGTTCGTTTGATTCTTAATTATACTTCGTTGATTTCACGAAGACAAGACTGATTTACATGCAGGATGTTTAGAGCATCGAAAAAAAATTAATTAAAGATATTAAGACATATTGCCTATCTATATACTTAATAAATTTCTTGTTTACTTTTCATGGAAGATATACAAGTTCATACTAAATACCGCGACAATGACCTTCGGTTATGTAATGGCAGAGATATACGTCTCTCTGCGGTATCTCTAGTTTCCAATTTTCAAACAATATGGAAATAAAGACTCCGTCCACGTCTGTCAGTCGTATACTTTTTCTAAACCCAGACCGCGATGCGATCTCCAACCCCATTCAAAGAACCTGCCCTGCAAGGTTCATTATTTATTTTTCAATTTATGCACACAGAAGGAAACAATTACATAAAATTAATAGGAAAAAATGTACAAAGATGCTGCTTGTTTCAAATGAAATCTCTTCCAGCAGACCTGTAAGAGGGGAGTTGAAAAAAAAAGAAGAGTAAAGTGGACACAGTGCACATGGAGAAAAAGAAAATAGATATGCATGTTTCCATATTTATAATATATACGCATCATACACATAAACAAACATATCGAAGGATATTGACGACCCATGTATACTTCCCACTTTCGTATACATATGGGTATGTTTAAAATTATAAGTAGGTATAGTAATTGAAGGGCGATGAGTTGGAAACAATTCATATTTTCTGTTAAATATTGTGGAACATAGAGGTTAACATTTAATTAGAGCGCAGAAATATATATATTATTATTATATATTTTTTTTTAGATTCAGCTTAATCTGGAGTGAACATGTATACTAAATACAGCACATAAACAAACATAATAAGCAGCTGAAAAATTTGTAATGTTGTACAGTTTTGAGCACTCATTTTCTAAGATAATATAATAGCCAACTTGTATTCCAAATAAACTTTCATATTTGGTGCAATAGTAAAAAAAGTTTTACTTTACTACTTTGAAGAACCTTATTTCGTTGGGTATATAAGTTCATTATTATAATATTATTGTTATCGTTGTTGTCGATTAGGGTAACAATGATAGATTCTGATTTCAGTTAAAGTAATGTGAGTGTAACCAGAATAATGTCTTGTAAAATAAATGATAGCGTAGAAATTATCAAGGGATAGCGGTATAACCACCCTGATCACATCTTTAAGGCTATAATATACCCAATTATCATTAGGCGATTCACATAAAATTGAAGATTCTAAGTCTGTATTAACATCTTTTACCATTAGACTACACAGTACTGCAGTTAAAATGTGAGAAGAAACGTTAGGTAAAATTCGATTATAATACGAGTATTATATGTAGGTACATCGATGCTAATAAGTCAGAATTACATAAACCAACAATTGATGTGAGTAATTATTATGATAGTGGACATAGACATCTAGAGTTTATCATGTTATTCTGTACTAGCTGACCCACGCAGCTCCGCATGCGCTATTTTTACGTTAACTAAACTTTTAATAACAGACATTCGCATCGAATACATAAACTCTTTTTTATAGTCGGTTAAAAACTGGGACCCACTTTTTACTTGCTCTCCGAAGCACGGACCCGTTTTGTTCAAATGGCGTTAAACGGTCACCCATCTATTTAATGACCTTACCTAACGTTGCTTAACCCGATCGATTACAAAACCTTGATAACAACTCTCTATGAGTGTTCCCTTACTAATATTTATTATAATTATGAAGAAAAATTGATAAAATTGGACCAAGCGTATAACCAAGTACCCATTTTGACTTTAATCCCCTCTCCCAAAAAAACCGTGCTAGATTACGGGATAAAAAGTATCCTATGTCCTACCTCGTAGTAAGATCTCAGATCATGCCAAGTTTTATTTGAATCCATTCAGTAGTTTCGGCGTGATGCGCAGCCGTGATACAGACAGACAGACAGACAGACAGACAGACAGACAGACAGACAGACAGACAGACAGACAGACAAAAATTAAAAAAATTACATTTTCGGCCTCAGTATCGGTTATAGAATGCCCTCCAAATATTAGTAGCTGCCTGTATTCACAGGCAGCTACTAATATTAGTATTCCAAAGCATACCTGTAGCCTATTCAGCTCGTAGTGTTTTTCTGCGTAGTTACTGGACTGCGGGCATGATGAAAGCGATGTCATCGATTTGCATAGATCTGCACAGGCCTGTGGTAGGGATAAACTCACGGCTTCTAGGCTGTCCACCTCCATACATTAAAATCTTCTGCAAAATTTGGTGCGAAATTAAATTACGAATAACTAATATTCATTTTTTTTTACCGTCATATTTGACCTTGCGGTATGCAATAATATTTGTTTCACAGTTCTAACGTAGACGTTGTTACTTGATACGAATTTAAAATATTTGAGCTGTGCAGGCAACGCTGTTGAACCTTCTTGATTTCCCTGCCTTGCCAAATTTACAAAACTGATATTGTTACTACCTATAGGTACAAAAATGTCATAATATAGGTATAAGGTCATAATAGGTATAGGTACAAAAATGTCATAATATAGGTTTAAGCAAGCTTCCGCCGTACTGGAATTAATACTACTACTGGTACTGAATTTAAGCATTCTATAAATGATTTATTTTACGCAGGGCCTTGGCCCTAATAATTGCTAAGTATAGTATGTCCTTGAAAGTGGTAAATCTGATTGATTATTAAGATCTCGTAATTTACAAGATAATGTTTTGTATACGCAAGTTATGCGCAATATTATTATTCACAACCAGTAGTCACAATCAGACTCAATCAGTATTATTATTTATACCTTTTTACTTGATTAACGCTTTCTGGGAGACATACTTTGCTATATCTCGGTCTATGCGCTACCTCCTCAGGTGGCGCATGCCTAGCTGGGATTCATAAAATCCACATCTAGCAGTATGTGCCTGACAATTTGATATTATGTCTGGTACTATACAATGCATTAAAGATTGTTATGTGTATTAGCTTGATGCCATCGGAGCTATACACGGTATACGGGGGAATCCGACAATAATACATATTGTAAGGTAGTTCGATGTCATAAGACCCATAGCCAGTTTACGTAAAGATCAAACAATAAATACACTTTGTAAGGTATTTTGATGTGATAGGAACAATACACAGTGTACGTGAGGATCGAACAATAAATACACGTTGTAAGATAGTTATACGCCATAGGACCCATACACGATTTACACGAGGAGCAATCAATAAACACATATTGTGCATTTTGTCACAGGACCCATACACGGTTTACGTGAGGATCAAGTGAGTACACTTTGCAACGTAGTTGGATATCTGGTACTTACACGGGATACTTACACGATGTCCATGAGGATTAAACAATGAATGCACATTGTAGTGTGGTTGGACGTCATATGATCCATATACGATTTACGTGAGGATTAAATGATGAATGCGCCTCGCGGTGTAGTCAGACGTCAAATGATCCTTACACGATTCACGTGAGGATTAAACGATGAATGCGCCTCGCAGTGTAGATAGACGTTAAATGATCCTTACACGGTCCACGTGCGGATTAAACGATGAATGCGCCTCGCAGTGTAGTTAGACGTCAAATGATCCTTACACGATTTACGTGAGGATTAAACAATGAATACACATCATAGGTAACATTGTATAGGTACATATGTCATATGATCCATACACGGTTTACGTGAGGATAATACGACTAACGTCTCTTGACCAAATCCGAAGACGATGATAGCTTCTAGCTATTCACAAATACCACACAAAAAAGACATCACAGAAAAGTATGGTTATAATTATATTTATTTATTTCATGGCACCTTCCGTACACTATATACGTGTATTGTGTATTCACGTAGGTTAGGTAACACATTTTCATAACACAAAGTATGTAGAGTATGCATAAATATTTTCATAACATTGAAATTGTTAGGTCGAAATGGTATATCTGATCTAAGATTAATTGGTGAGATCAAATAGGTAATTATCTTATATCACATCATCCCCGCGCAAAATACATACGTTGGGATATCACGATTACATCATACGATGAGCATCGAATAGAATATGGTTCATGATAGGTACCTACCTTAATTATTTATGTTCTTTCCAAAAGCCAAAGTACACAAAAGCGCGCAAACGCCCTTAAGATACTGTGTTGGGACACACATACGATACACGTTTTGTGATACTGAGCAATTTACGTACGACATACATTGGCGTATTTATGATTGAGATGTTTTAATCACTATGCAGATTATTTAATTAATATAAAAATATAATATGTGGGTAATTGTAAAAAAGAAAAATATTAGTCTGTACTTTGAGATATAATTTTTTACTCACCTTGAAGTTTTATGACAACTACAACAAGTAAAGAATTTACCAATATTATGCTGACACATCTTACGACGATACAATATCTTCACTAGCGGAAATTTTCTTTAAATCCATTCTTAATTGATTTACTTATTCAAGTGGAGGTAAATTTACGTGTGACTCGGGCATCACAAAATCACGTAATGAAGATGGCGACCGGTTGCATGCCATTGCCGAGAAATGAGTCAAAATAGTGAATTTTATTTTTAAAAATATGTATTTATATCTTTAAATCAGTGACTTGAGCAGCATAATCTCTCGTCTGCTGCATGTAAATCAGTCTTGTCTTCGTGAAATAAACGAAGTATAATCATTTGCATGCCATCCTAATTTCTGAGAGTTGGTTCAAGCCTCATCTTTCTTCGACTTCCTATTCTCTTCCTGGTTATGTGCTTATACGAAATTATCATGTAAGTAAAGACGGGGGTGGTGTTGTCATATATCTTAGAAATGACTTTTCTTATAAGATACAGTAGTAGTAAGTAGTTACTTCGTCTTCATCTAACTATTCGGCCACAGCTGAGTTTCCCTTTTTAGAGGTTTGGGTCAAAGGAGCTAAAAGTTTAATTGGGGTAGTTTATTGTCCACCAACTGTTGATTACTTTAGTGATTTTGAATCAGTTTTAGAATCTTTGAGTTCACATTATGTAAACCACATCATCATGGGCGATTTCAATACCAATATCCTTGATATTAATTCCCCCGGTTCCTGTAAACTTCTACGCCTAATCAAGTCAGTTAATCTGCATGTTCTGCCTCAGCAAGCGACACATCATAATATAGTAGGTAATGACACCTGGCTTGATTTAATCCTCATTTCCAATCTTTCATTAGTCTCTTCTCACAGTCAGTATGATGCTCCTGGCTTTTCACGTGACGATCTTTTATTCCTTTCCTATATCCTCAAACCCCCGAAACCTAATCCCAAAGCCCTGTATGATTTTTGATGTATTGATTTTACAAAACTTAACGAGGATGCATCTAATACTGATTGGGAACCTATGTCTACGACTATCAATAATAAAGTTAGCGTTTTTAATGATGTAGTAACCAAGTTATTTGATGATCATGCTCCTGTTCGAAAGGTTAAATTGAGACGACCACCGGCTCCTTGGATGAGCAGAGGCATTCGTATGGCGATGAGGCGTAGGAATCGTGCTTTTCGCAAATTCAAAAAAGATCGCACTGATGAAAATTGGATCTCGTTCAAACTAGCTAGGAATCGGTGTAACAAGATGATACGTGATGCTAAGCGCCGCCATATCTTTGATAATATTTCTTCTTCTTCTTCTTCCACTGAAGTCTGGAAATTCTTTAACACCTTGGATGTTGGCAAAACTTGCAACTTTGACTTTCCTAAGATATTAAGTTTGGATGATCTCAACCTGCACTTCACTTCTACTTTTTCACTCGGTCATCAAACTGTTACTGCTATTACTCCCTTCATTTTCGTTCCAGTAGATTCTGAAAGTATCAAAAAGATTATCCTTTCTATTAAATATAAAGCTATGGGTTGTGATAACATAAGCCGCTTCATGATTACATCCTTATTAGAATATTTATTTGTTCCCATTACGCACCTTATTAACTTCTCCCTCACGTCTGGCGAATTCACATCTTTATGGCGTAAAGCTTACGTCCGACCCTAACTTAAGGTTCCATGCCCTTCGCTTCCCAGTCACTTTCGCCCTATATGTATCTTTCCTTTTGTGTCTAAAGTCCTGGAAGCTTGCGTGCTTAAGCAGTTTTCGTCCTTCATTAATGTTCATTCCTTAATCAATCCTCTTCAATCAGATTTTAGACCAGGTCATAGTACAGTTTCTGCCCTGCTTAAAGTGACTGATGACATTAGAGCAGGTATGGAAGATACAAAAGTTACTGCGCTTGTGCTAATACACTTTTCTAATGCTTTTAATACTGTCTGTCATGATATCCTCTTAGCTACCCTTTCTTATCTTATGGTCTCTCCAAAAGCTCTGGAATGGTTCTCATCTTATCTTCGGGATCGTCAGCAATCTGTGCTTGTTGATGACTCATTCTCTAATTGGAGGTCTCTTGTTACTGGCATCCCTCAAGGCGGTATACTTTCTCCTCTTTTGTTTTCTGTCTTTATAGATCTCTTAACTCCAGTACTTCAGTGTTCGTATCATCTTTATGCCGATAACTTGCAATTATATTCCCAAGCTCGTGTAGACAATTTGTCGGATGCCGTCAGTCGATTAAACCGAGACTTAAATGCCATTCAAAATTGGGCGGATAGATTTGGGGTGGCGGTTAATCCAGACAAATGCCAAGCAATAATAGTAGGGAGTTCCAGAATCTTGTGCAGGGTGGGCGTTTCAAATTTGCCAATGATTGAGTATAACATCAGAGTTCAAAAAGGGGAGGATCAAAATTTCGTCGTTGGAGAGAGCGCACTGCCTTGGGGTAAGCCGTATTTTATTGGGAGCTCGGAACTTAGAAGATTGCCTATTATTATACGCTGCCTCCGATTACTGAGATAGCTTTTAAACCAGTCCAGTGGAGGACATCTAATACCCACTGATTCTAGTTTTTTTAAGAGTAATCCGATTGAGACTGTGTCAAACGCCTTCGCCAAGTCGAGAAAGACACCAAGACAACGCTCTCCATTGTCAATATGTGTAGAAATTAGGTTAGGAGAGACACAGCCTCTTCGGTTGATTTGCCCTGTCTAAAGCCAAACTGCCTTTCTGAAACCAGGTGGTGCTTATCTATAAAATAAATTAAACGACAGTTTACAATTTTTTCTAGAGCTTTAGCTAGTATACTATAAAGCAATTGGTCTGTAACTATCCGGGGGACGTTTAGGGCTACTCTTATATATTGGAGACACGGCTGCGACTTTCCAGAAATTCGGAAATACCCCCGTTTCGAAACTTAGATTAAAAATATGCGTAAGAACGGGAAGCAGACAGGGCAGGGCTTTAGGTGTAAGATTATCTAAACCAGGCGAGCTATCATTTTTTATGTTTAATATGAATTTACCTACTTCTGACGGGTCAGTTGGAGCAAGAAAGAAAATAGAAGATAAGTTGTCCGAATATCTGTGTGATTCTAGTAGCGAGTCATGTGTTTCTTGAAGATAGGTTAAAATATTATTCGCTAGAGCTTTACCTACAGTGACGAAGTGTGCGTTACATAAGTTAAGCGAACTTTCAACGTCATTGCTTGTTTTTAATAGCTCAACAGGCGCGTCAGAACTACTGGAGTTTGACTAATATTTTTAATGGATAACCATAGCTTTTTAGGGTCATTTTTATTTTTTGCGATTAAACTACTATTATACTGCATGTTTCGTTCGAAGTTACAGTCTTATATTATTGTTTTATAACTTGCAGCACCTTCGTGTCTGTTGACAACCAATAGCTGGTTTAGATCAGCCTTAAAAGAAACTACACATTCAATTTACTAGATACTCTATGAAACGCATCTGTCACTTGTCATTCTTCATGTTTGCGCGGCAACCATATCGCATATTTTTATGTAAAATATTAATTAATTATGTTATTATTTAGTGAAAAAATGGTTTTTCCACAAAAAGACATACTCAAGACGTGGAGTCTAAATTATGGCAAAAAATGAGAAAAATTGAATGGTGGTTAGAGCGTCACTCACGCCAAGCAAACCGCCAAAGGGAAAGTTCTGTTTCCAAATGCGAAGCTTCTCCAACAATATTATCTACTGTTTCAGGTAAATATATGCATACAGTGCACCTTGTTATATATGCTACCTTTGATTATATGTATATACGTCTAGATACCTAGTCGTCTTGTAAAGTGTCGTTACTGAGCGTCACAAGCCTCATATTCGTGTGTGCGTGCAGGCCTCGTTGTACACTTGCATCATCTGTGGTTGTGTGCGTGTTTGGGGTTCTCCAGTTATAAATATTTTTCCCAAAAATAGGAATATAGGCTGGATGGACTAGTGTCATTCGAGACTTGGTCTTATTATGACTTGTGGTGTTATTGCGTGATATTGCGTGTCATTGCGTGTCGTTGCGTGCCGTTGCGTGTCATTGTGTGTGATTGCGTGTCATTGCGTGTCAATGCGTGTCATTGCGTCTTATTTCGTGTCATTGCGTCTTGTTGCGTCTTATTGCGTCTTACCGCATCTTACCGCGTCTTATCGGGTATTACCGCGTCTTACCGCGTCTTACCGCTTATTACCGCGTCTTACCACGTCTTACCGCGTATTGCCGCGTCTTACCACATCTTACCTCTTATTACCGCGTCTTAGCGCGTATTGCCGCGTCTTATTGCATCTTATTGCATCTTAATGCATCTTATTGTATTTTATTGTATCTCCAATAGATAGGTACAATAAGATAAATTGCGAAAAACAAAAATAATATGCAAAAACATGTCGGTCGGTATTTCGTGTCGTGTTTCATTGTTACACACGCCCCCTAAAAAAATCATTACGTGCGATAAGGAACTCCGTTCCATCTAATGCGATATAATGTTATGAATTGGACTATTTTGCTTATGCTTCATCGTCTCAACAACTGACGAGCAGCAGTGCAAAGATACTATTCATATCTATGGTGCAAAGCAGCTGTATAGGCAGGCGTGTCGCTTACATCAGGCGAACGTCTTACCTACCTCATCACCAGAATGAACACCAAGTACCACTATAAAAGCAATTAATTTATCTAAAAAAAATATAACTAAAATTATTTATACTGATTTATTTAACGTGTTGGTCACTGTCTACGTATTTAAGTATAATTGATTTTATTTTAACTAAAAGAAAAATTACCCGAGACAAAAGATATATTCCCCCATTATTCCGATTTATGTCCGACTAAACTGGTGTTACTAGGTGTAACACCAGTTTAGTCGGACAATGTACAAATTATCGTAAAAAACAATCGAGTTTTTATAATAATCCTTCACGGAATCATGATATATTAATGGAAAATTAAGTTAGGATCTTTATTAATTTTACTTAGTTAATATTTTCATGATTTGGTTACACAATTCGGCATAATGTTTTTTTTTTGCGATCACAAACCATCGGTACAGTTCAAGTGACACTAAACAACCAAGTCTACTAATTTGATCTTTTGGTGTACCTGATATTGTCTAGTGTTTGAACATCGAACGTACTATCTAGACGTATATATAATCAAAGTATGCTACTTGATATAGCGTGATTATTGATATGGCACCGATCATTGTGATTGGCAAAGCCGTAGGTTATTAGTTCATAACTATTGGGTTGATATTGATCAATACACACGGGCGGGGTACATGATGCACCGACATGATGACTGACTCGGGGCCCATACGAGATATGGGCACGAGATATATTTTTATACCATCGTAAAAGTTTGGTCCGTGGGGCTTTACTTTTACACCTGATAAAACTATCACAGCAATTTCAGTTGCGTTAATAATTTCAGATCCGAACAATGACATAATTTCTTCATCTAACGACCTGATAATGGATACAGTACTTGAAAATATTAATAATAAATAATAATAATAATATCTTGCGACAATCCACACACGGTCATCCGATCCCAAACTAGGCAGAGCCTGTACTATGGAAACCAGACAACTGATACTAATACTTATATATTATTTTTTTTTTTGTAAATACATACTTAAATAGATAAACAACACCCAGACACTTGGCGGGAATCGAACCCACGACCCATCAGTTAGCAGGCAGGGTGTCTGACCACTAGACCAACGGGCCCGTCGTATATTGAGTCTATTCCCTCTACAAGTACAGAGGTCTTGCTAGCATTGGGAGATCTAATGCCTGATAAGCCAACATCTGGCCCTCCTGATGTAGCAAGAATTTGGACAGCTATTTTAAAGAAAGAACTAGAAAAAGAGAGAAAACAGCAACTGATGGAGCAATTATTCCCAGAGAACTGCACTCTGCTGCGAGCACCAAAATTAAATTCTGAAATTTCTAGTTCTATTACAGACAATATTGTCAACAGAGACAAGAAATTAGAAGCTGAACCAAACCAACTAGGCATAGGTTTAACAAAATTAGTTAACGCTTTAACCACATTGGTTAAAAATGATAATGATAATGTGGAGAGGTTAAGTCTCATCTCTATACTCAATGATGCAGGCAGAATTCTCTCAGATCTATTTCAGCTTAACAAAATCGAGAAGAAATTTAATTCTGCCGGCCTTGGATAAAAAATTTGTTGACATCGTAAAAGAGGTGGATCGGGATAACTATGGTGATAATCTTTTGGAAAAAATCAAAGCCTTGAAAAGTTGCCAGTGTAGCAGCCAATCCATTAAAAAGACTGTTCCGGCCACACATAATCGTCAGGGAAACTATACAGTTCCCTCTCGATACCACCAACAGAGAACAACTCCGAGGTACGGACACAAAAAACCCAGTCCTCAACGCAGGCACGGAAATACCAGACTTTGTATCAGCCCAATGTGAAGAGGCAAAAAGCACCACAGGAGAAGCCTCTTGCTCGGACATAGAGGTGAGACATGCTGGGAGACTGGCACATTTTTTAAATTGTTGGAAAAATTATTTCTGATAAATTCGTATTGAAATGTATCAATGGTTACTCAATTAATTTTACTACTAAACCATTCCAATACCTAATACCAAATATGACCTGTAAGTCAGTTACAAAAAATTCTCAAATGCAGTTAGCTATCAATAATTTACTCACTTTAGGGGCAATTTCAAAAATATTTTTAGTTCAAACCTAATGGTAGTAATAGATTTATATTGAATCTAAAATCTTTGAATAAATTTGTAGCTACACCCCACTCTAAAATGGAAGCCCACAGAACGGCTATATTATTAATTTTAGCTGGGGTCTGGATGGCAAAAATTAAAAGAATCATATTTATTAGTGAACATAGATCCACAATATAGGAAGTACTTACGTTTCCAATATGATAGATTATATGAGTTTAATGCTCTTCCTTATGGTCCACAGA
This sequence comes from Furcula furcula, assembly GCA_911728495.1. Lineage (NCBI taxonomy): Eukaryota > Metazoa > Arthropoda > Insecta > Lepidoptera > Notodontidae > Furcula > Furcula furcula. Next base: position 10,641,270 of record OU452269.1, on the reverse strand, counting down.
CCATAGGAAGGTTCAATGTAAGTCCATTTTTTCAAAAATTATGAAAGTTGTTGTTACACATTTAAGAGAGCAAGGTTATAAATCAATCCAATATTTGGATGATTTATTATGATGTGTAGGATCTGATTATCAATCCTGTGTAGAGAATGTGAACAAAACTTTAGATTTATTACAATGTTTAGGATTTGTAATAAAGGAGATGTTCCATTTTGGGCCACCATCATTGTACACTACATGGAAAAATAGGAAAAACATAGGAGAGTTTCATAAAAATACTTGTAAATTAATTTGAAGCAGAGTACAATTGTACATAAATGATTACTTATGGAGTTATTTAGTATGTCCACCCTGTGTTTAGGGCAGCCATGACAGTTGCGTTTGACATTAGTTTACTACTTGACAGTTTATGCTATAGGTATGACGTTTCGTAATAGATTGTTTATGCGAGTACATATTATTTTTAGGTGTTTTTAGTGATTATTTAAGTTTACGAACATTAATTGATTGCTTCTTTATTGGTCCGGGGCGTTACTGTATTGATTATCGGCTGTGATTTGGATTGGAATCCGTCGTATGAGTGCTATTTCACAACAAGTTCAATTGCAAGTATGTTCACTCAGTCAGTTGTTGTCAAAACTACATTTATGTTACGTATTTCCGGTTCATCATATTATTTTGTGGTGTTGCTACAGTAGTATTTTATCATTTTTGTGTTGCTCTCCTTGACCAAGATATCTTAAATGTACAAGAAAACGAAGCAATATTAAAAAAAAGAGAACTTTACAAAATAGTTACTATATTGCATAGTTATATATTAATATAGTGTACATGGTGCTGGCCCAGGCTCCATACATTTCTGGAACAACTCCTTTTGAAAAAAGTGTAATAAATCCATCAATCTTGTCAATTTTTAGGTTTTATATTTGATACCAGAAACATGACCTTACAGGTTACCTCTTGATAAGAGACAAAACATTCAAAAATCTGACCAAAAGTATATAAAAACTGACTTCTGTAAAATATGTGAACTTGCAAAATTACTAAGAACATTAATAACAGCCTGTCCCGCTACCGCATATGGGTGGCTTAACACAAAGCTTTTAGAACATCATAAATACCGTTATATTATAAAAAATAACAGAAACTATGACAAACTACTAAAATTACACCCAGCAATAAAATTAGATTTGAAATGGTGGGCTACTAATATTAGTACTACATGTAAAAGTATAGCTTACCATAAATACGATCTTGAAATATTTACTGATGCTTCTAGGACGGGTTGGGGGGCAGTGTGTGATGGTAACAAAGTTAATGGGGTGTGGAAACAAGAAGAGAAAGCATTTCATATTAACTATTTATAATTATTAGCAATTTTTTTAGCACTTTTGAATGTTTGTGAAAAATAAAAAATGGGTTTATATATTCCTAAGAGACGATAATAAAAGAGCCATTTCATACATAAACCAAATGGGTGGTATTCAATTCCCACATTTAAATAACCTAGCCAGGACTATTTGGCAATGGTGTGAAGAGAGACATATTTGGTTCCATGCATAAGGTCCTGTGATAATAAAGATGCAGATGAACAGTCTAGAATAACAAATCCAGACACCGAGTGGGAATTGAATGCTGCTGCATTCCAAAAAATTACATCAGAATTTGGCCAACCTGACATAGACTTATTTGCATCTCAAGTCAATGCTAAATGTCATGCATACATTTCCTGGAAACCAGATCCAGATGCAGTAAACATTAATGCTTTCACGGTGTTATGGTCTAAAATTTCTTTTACGCATTTCCTCCTTTTAATTTAATATTAAAATGTGTGCACAAAATTAAAAATTAAAAAGCAACTAGTATTATGGTTATGCCTTATTGGCCGTCACAACAAGGTGTGGGTACTAAGGGTACCCATTCATGAAAACAATGCTAATATCACAGTTACTGTATTTTCCACTTCACAAAAAACTCTTGCACTCTTCTTTCAGGGACAGTCATCCCTTACACCACCAGCCTACACTGATTGCCGGGATTTTATCAGGCAAGCCTGGTTAAAGCGAGCAATCCCTCCGTCATCAATTAAGGTTATGCTAGCGTCTCTATCAAGGAACACACTAAAACAGTATACACTATACACCTTTGGCACTAAAACATTATACACCTTTGGCAAACTTTACTCACGTGTCTGGAAAGCTCACAATAAGAACAAAGATACTTGTTTATCAGACTTGCGTACTTAGTATCCTTTAATATTCCTCGGAGACCTGGAGGATATATTGTAAAGAAGAACGCAAATTTAATGCGTTCCATATGAGATGCTTACGGAAAATCCTCGGAGTTACTTGGAAAGACAAAATCAGCAATGAAAGGGTATTACAGTTAACACAAACATCTACCGTAACAGCCATGCTTAAACATAAGAGACTTCAATGGCTTGGTCACGTACAACGAATGGATAGACAGAGATTGCCTCGTCAGATTATGCTGAGTCAGATTGCCCACGCCAAAAGACCTGTTGGCCGACCTCGCCTTCGCTATAAGGATTCTTGTAAGCGTGACATGCGTGCTTTGGAATAGACCCGGACAATTGGGAGGCATGCGTATCATCAAGATCAGAATGACGGAGACTAATCAAGAGTGGAATTTCTATGCACGATGCGGCTTGGCAGGAGATGATTAAACAAAATAAAGTTCGGAAATCTACCGCGCTACCTCTAACTTCTGTATTTGTGTGTGATAAGTGTGGAAAGATTTCTCGTGAAGCAATTAATTTGTTTAGTCATAAACGCAGATGTCTCCAGACAACGTAGACAGGCGCTGCAACAAACATCTGTAAAGATGATGTGCCCAATGATGATGTTCTCAGCAATACTGATTTATAAAATATATTTATAAAATATAATATCTTTCTGGAAGAACCCAATACGTCAAGATTGATAACTATACTAGCTGTGAGTTGCCTATTGCCTACGGAGTCCCTCAAGGCAGCATTCTTGGACCAAGCCTATTTTTAGTCTATATTAACGACTTATGCAATCTTAGTCTGGAGCATGCCAAAATTGTATCCTATGCGGATGATACAGTTCTTGTATTCACTGCTAACACATGGAAAGAAGTTTATCAGCATGGCCAGGCAGGTTTTGATTTAGTGTGCTCGTGGCTATCAAGTAATCTGCTTACCCTAAATACTACAAAAACGAAACTTATGAACTTTACGATCCGCAATTACTCAAATGACTTTCCTTCATCTCTTCACATTACTGTTAACCCACCTTGCCCCAATGTTACTATCAATACCGAATATAGTTCTAGCAGAATTGAATGTGTCACATCTTTAAAATATCTCGGCATTGTGATTGATCGTAACCTCTCCTTTAAAGAACATATCCAATGCCTGTCCAAACGTGTCCGCAAGCTTATTTACATTTTCAAAGATTTACGGTTGTCAGCTAACTCTGAAATATTAAAAATAACCTATCTGTCACTATGCCAATCTATCATATCCTATTGTATCACAACTTGGGGTGGTGCCGCCAAGACCCACATGCTTGAGATCGAAAGAGCTCAACGACTGGTTCTAAAGATATGTTCTTTTAAACCCCGTCTGTATCCCACAAACAAATTGTATGAATTCTGCCAAGTTTTAACCGTTAGACAACTATTTATTTTTGCATGTGCTATTAAACAACACTCCCTCATTCAGTTCGCACCCGGTATGGATCGACGTAATCGCATAGTAGCACCATCAACGTCTCTCAGAATTGCTTACAGCCGAAAGTTTTTTGTATTTCTAGGCCCATTTCTTTATAATAAACTTCATAAATATTTATCACTTTATTCCCTTAATCGATTTAAGTTGAAGTCAGTTCTGAAAAAATGGTTACTTTTACAATCTTATAGTACAACTGAGGACCTTTTACAAGTTATTACTTAGTTAATAAGATACTCACCAATGTAATGCACTTTTAAATGTATCCTAGCTCTGGCTCTTTTGTTCCACGATATTTGTAATGTGGGGACCTGGTGACCTGTAATACAGGTACATTCTACCTACCTCAGGCACCAGCGATCGACAACCTACATACTACAATTTTAAACTATTGTTTTGTTACTTGTTATGCTTGTTATTTGGTTGTGGTGAGAAATAAATAAATTATATTATTATATTATTATTATAAAGATGGTATTAATTATTGATATCTTTAAGGATTGTTATTGTTAAATAAAATATGATACTGATTATTTATTGTTTACTTACTTACTCCGCTGGCGCAGCGACCCAAAGTGAGTCTTGGCCTCCGACACTATAGAATGCCATCTGTATCGGTCTTGCGCTCTTTCTCGCCAATCGGCAACTTGTAGCTCGCGCAAGTCTGACTCCACGGCGTCAATCCAGCGATATCTAGGCCGCCCCACAGGTCGGCGGCTGTTTGGATTTCCAAGATCCGCCTTCTTGGCGTTCCGATCCTCCCCCGTTCTCAGCACGTGGCCCGCCTAGCGGAGTCTCAGGGCTTTTGTCTCTCCCACGATATTGGGCTCTGCGGTAAGCTCCTCTACTTCCAAGTTTCTCCTGGCTGTCCAACTTCCATCTTCTCTTTGGACTGGGCCCAGAATCTTACGCAAGATTTTTTTTTCATCCACTAGTAATTTACTTTCTTCCTTAAGGGTCTGCGTCCAGGCTTCACTTGCATACGTCAAGATTGGTCTGATAATATTCTTATAGATACGAATCTTGGATTTCCTGCTAAGCAACTTGGACACCAACACCTTATGAAGTGCTGCACTACAACGAAGGGCATTATGTATCCCCACGTCAATTTCTTATTACCTTGTATTTGTGTCCGTTATAGTACAACCTAGGTATTTAAACTTTGCTGAACCTTTAAACGTCATATCTCCCATCAGCAGATCTTCGCGCTTTTCCCTAGTATTTTTGTAGCGTTTCATGTGGACATATTCCGTTTTATCTTGGTTAATTCTGAGCCCAACCCTAGAAACCTCGGTCATTAATACTTGTACGGAAGTTTTCACCTCATTTTAGACTGCCCCAAAAGTACCAAGTCATCTGCATACCCTATAACTCTATGCAACACTCCATCAAGCAATACACCGCTGTCAAGTGACATGATTTTTCTGACGACATGTTCTAGTGCCAAATTGAACAGCATAGGGGACAGTGCATCTCCCTGCTTGAGGCCAGTTATTACTTCAAACTCTTCCGTAAGTTCGCCTCCAACCTTAACACGCATTCTACTCACTCCAGCACCAGGAACACCAAATTCAGTTAATATAGCGTACAGTGAATTTCTATCTATGCTGTCATAGGCTTTACAGAAGTCCACAATTAATAACGAGTGTATTCTTTGTGCATATTCCCAATTTTTCTCCATCAGCTGTCTCAAAAGGAAAATTTAATATTAATAAATAATAATTCAAAATAATTATTAATAATTAATTTAATAGAATAGAATAGAATACTCTTTATTTGCACACCAAAGAAAAACATACAGAAAAACTAACAAAAATAACTTAAATTAGGTACAAATGGCGGTCTTATCGCTAATAGCGATTTCTTCCAGACAACCAAAACTTTAAAAAGAAGAAACAACTATTTGGGTAGTTAGTGGTGTACACACTGTGGTACATATCTTGAATTGTTATATATCTTTAATTAATTCATTGAATTGAATTATTATTTAATTAATAATATTAATTGAATATTGCTTGTTTAAGGATTGTTATTGTTCAATAAAAAAATGATACTGATTCATTATAACAATAGTAGAACATTTTGGATTATAATATTGGTTACATATTGAAAAATTATGGAAATGATTAAAAAGATTATTATTAGAGTAAAAATTATGTTGACATGACATAAAAGTAAAACACATCTCAACTTTACCACTTTCTCTAAACATCTGCAAGTTATAAAACAATAATATAAGACTGTATCTTCGAACGAAGCATGCAGTATAATAAGTGATCAAACGAACTCACATGTGAAGTTCGATCATTATTATACGAAATGCTTCGTTCGAAGATACATGTACCCAACCCACCCTACCCACGTTGGTAAAATGTGTATCTAAGGCTCTAAATAGAATGACTAGTGACAGATGGGTTCCATATAGTATCTAGTAAAATGGATCTGTAGTTTCTTTTAAGGCTGATCTAAACCAGTGATTGGTTGTCGACAGACACGAAGGTGCTGCAAGTTATAAAACAATAATATACGACTGTATCTTCGAACGAAGCATTTCGTATAATAATGATCGAACTTCACATGTAAGTTCGTTTGATCACTTATTATACTGCAATTTGACTTTTCGAAGTAGCGTACAAAGAAAATGTCTATATCTCATGTAAATGTTGCGGCGAGTATTATCAGTTGGATGGGACCTGTACTCCATGTGCAGCTTGTAGCGATTTAAAATGCAACGTATTAAACCTGCGGTGATCCATGGTCTCAGATGTCGATACTTGCGACTAATTTTAGTTGTAATGGAGTGCTTTTGGACGCAGTTTATCAACACATTACTAAATAAGAAAGTAACTTTGTTGACATCCCGCTCATTTATAATATTAGTCCAGTCAGTCATGTTTAGGTCAGCCACAGCGGCGTCAATGTCTAGTTTGGTACGCACACGGGGTTGATTTTTTAACCGACTTCAAAAAAGGAGGTTCTGTATTCGACGCGTATGTATGTAATATTAATAAAAATGCATATATGTTAGTCTATGTAGGTTTCTAAACGAATTTACCAAATTTCACGAGTGTATGTATGTATGTATGTATGTATGTATGTATGTATGTATGTATGTATGTATGTATGTATGTAGGTTTGTCCACGGATTTCTCAGAAACTACAAGTCTGATTTCGAAAATTCTTTTTGCAATAGTTAGAGTATCTTTCTACTTAGGGTAGAGTACAAATTTCATCAAAATCGGTCCAGTAGTTTAAGATATATACACTTTTATGTTTTCATTAAGTTACGGTAATGTAGACGTTCGAGTTGCGTGATAGTGCTGATACCTATCTTGGTAAAATAAGTTACTAAAAAGTGTTAAATAAACTATTTTAAAAAAAATAAAAACCGACTTCAAAGTAAATTATCTAAAAAGCATAAAATAACGAAAATATTATTGAAGTTGGTGCAGAATATACACAGCAGGTACGCTAACACCAACTTCAATAATATTTTCGTTATTTTATGCTTTTTAGATAATTTACTTTGAAGTCGTTTTTTTTTTTTTTTTTAAATAGTTTTGTACCCACTTTTTTGTAAGGGTATTGAAGCTAGTACAATATCGTGATTAGTAATATAGGAGTTACATATCGCGCCCGTAAGTTTAGCGTCAGACTTTATAAAAATATGGTCGAGACATGTCTCTCCCCTAGTGGGTTTTGTGATAGCAGGGAGAAAACTGTGAGAGGCCATAAGGCAGAGATATTCTGAGAGTTGATTGTTTGTATGTTTACAAAGATCAATGTTGAGGTCGCCCGCCACTACAGCAATTTTATTTTTGTCCATAGTAATTAATGTAGAATCCAGGGAAGTAATAAAACTGTCAATATATATTGTCGCAGGTGAGCGGTAAACATCCAATACAGAGATACTATTGTTTATAGTTAACCAAAGGCAGTCGGCATCGTTTAATGTCGATTTATGAATTTCCACCTTATAGGCTTCCCTGACGAACATTACAACTCCACCGCATTTATTTGTTGGTATAATAGAACGAAAAGATTTATAGCCGCATACGGAAGGGATTATAAAATCATCGGTCAACCAACACTCTCATAAAATAATTACATCGATGTTTTCTTTAATAAGATCCAATATGACTAAAAAGTCATCAAAGTTACGCTGAATACTTTTTATATTTAGTGATAAATCGAAAGTTAGAATTAAAGAAAGTTTTACACTCTTCACCGTTGCACAACACAAGATATATCTATTTCATTTGATACGTTAAGTAAAGACATATTGATATGGTAAGAAAAAGTAGAAATATTGTCGTCTATACCACGGCGTCAGTCTTGTCTATGCGTGTATACGTGTTAATTCCAAGTGATATAATGTATGTGTAAATATATTTTAAGCTGCAGTTGCTTTTTTGAGATATTAATGTGTATTATGTTATGTTATCATGTGCGAATCGTCTTTGTGCGATTGTTACTAGCTTTCGGTGAAGGAAAACATCGTGAGGAAACCTGCATGTCTGAGAAAGCCTAACTAGCTTTCGAATGACGTGTGAAGTCCACCAACCCGCACTTGGCCAGCGTGGTGGACTATGGCCTAAGCCCCTTCATCTTGAAGGGAGGCCCGTGCCCAGCAGTGGGACATAAACAAGGGCTGGTATTATTATTATGTTAACGTAATCTGTTTGTGTGTTATGTAGTGTACGAGTATTAGTGTAATTAATATGTTAGTATTAGGTAACGATTAGATAGTGCATCATGCACTAATTTGTAATAAAAAAAATCTAGATTTAGAATTGGCGATTGAAAATAAAATAAAACATGAATCAAAAAGTACATTATTTTGGCCGCAATAAAATGGTAAGTATTTAAAACTACATCAGTTCGAAGTGGTGGTGGTTTTCGTCTTACTAAGTAATTCTTCCAGACTCTTGATAGCGATGGCGTTTTTAAACCAACAATATTTAAATCCAGATTCTTCGATCTCTGTCGGGCGGTCCGAAACAAATAGCGCTTTTCTTGAGTATACGTTCGTTGAAGAAAATCGGGCTACTCTTTTGCTCGGCTGTGTTCGCGCCAATATCCGAGTTGCTTAGTGTACGTTGCTTCGTCTTTCCAGTTCTAAAGAACTCATCATGCTTGTTACGCCTTATAAATCGAACGAAGATCGGACGAAGTAACAGAGATGCAGGTTTGCTACCAGTTTTTACGTTTTGGGTCCCTCGCCGTAGCCGGCCAACTCGCGACGTGTAATCTATTTCCGTTTCATCAATTTCTACGCCTATTTTCTGGCCGACTAATAGGGCTATGTGAACGGGGTTTTCAACCTCATTTCGGAGATGTATCTGTGCCTGAGCTTGTAATTGCTCTCTTAGTTTCTCAACAGTGTATTGCAATACGAGAGCAGTTGCAGCCCGCTGTTCCAACTCGAGGTGCGAATTGCATTTTGTTAAAAGTTCAATGAGAGAATTCATTTGGGATTTAATATCTCCGGCGTCTTCTTGTATTAGCCTCATTTCCTGGGCTAATGCAGACATCGAATCAGCTACCGCCGAGGTCGGGCTAGTCTCCGTTTATAAAAAATAGTATTTGAATTTGACACCTGGGTGTTTTACTCGTGCATTTTAAATGCATACCTTAATCGATTAAAGCTATAAACAGCAGAGGGATTTTTTTTTTGTCCGATGAAACACTGTGCGACGGCCTGCAGGGCCGTGATGGCTCACGTAAAGTAATATTTCGTAATTGCAAGTACAAGCGGCTGCCATTCTCACCGGCGTATTGGTGTTATCTTTTTTGGGATTTTTTGTTTGACATAGCGGACAGACCCGGGTTAGTCTGTTTTCGTCGCTATTTTTTTTAAGGTCAGAAATATTTACACACGCCGAATGGTAGGCACCTGAATATTTGGAGCATTTAATATAAAGATTGAGCTTTGTTATTTTATTGCAAGCCGCACAATTAACCATGTTGAGTGCGGTAGGAAACAGAAAAGGTTCGAATATGTTATTATAAGTTACACCACTGTGTACCGCTGCGCAGCTGTCAGACAAGGACGAATTATTTGTCTCACACTGTCTCCTCTTTTTCCGCCGAGGTGGAGCGGAGCGTACCTCAGCAAGCGCGGTGCCCGTAGAACTTTGACTAACACTTTTAATTTATACAGAGCTTTTTTTTTTGGGACTATTAGACACTGTTCGCCGCAGATGGCCATTACGGCTTCACCGGACAATAGGAGGCGAGTGCTTATAACACTCTAGCCTTAACGGCAGAAGGAGCGACGAGCTCAAGGGCACCTCAGGGAGGCACGGCCCCGGCTTGGGCTGTCGCTTAAGAGAGGGCTGATTTTACCACCGGTTCACAACGCGCCCCCACTGAGAAGAACCAGCAAGAGACTCAGTGGGGTGATGCACGTCGTTGAGGTCGCATGCATACGACTCTTCGGCCTCACCGGCGAGACCGGTGTCTGATAGCTACAGAGCATTCACGCTATTGTAACCCGTATTATCTGATCACCAACTGCACATAGTGCCGTGTCGTATTTCTTTCTATTCAGAGCAGACTAGTAATGCGTCCTTTCTCTAACGAGGTATCAATCGTACACCAAAGTAACAAAACAAAGAATAAATAAATAAATAATTTTTCCACAAATAACGAATTTATTGTTTTTAAATTAAAATTATGCTTTATTATTATACCAATAATGATGTTATACTAATTTTATTTAAAAAAAAGTGGCTTCTTTTTTTGGAAATTCATGAAAAAGACGATAAAAATTTCAACACTAGAATGTTCAGAATCATGTACTGGATCCCTGGTATCGGTTTTCGGTACGATGTCCCTTACACCCCGTATAGCTTATAGCTCTATCACATTCCATCGAGAAAGTAAGGTGAAAATTATTTTTGTATTATGTATCTGAATGTGGGTGAGTGTGTATGTGTGCGCGTGTATGTGCTCCTAAGCATAATACATAAATGAACCCTACAGATGAATAAAATAATTATTCTAGGTATTAGGCGCATGAAATCGTCCAAGTAGGTACTGCGGTATTTCCATTGAGAACGGCGGTGACTCCGAGGAGGACGGTGGCGGGATTACGACCCCCGTCCCCGTGAGCACCGTGTCTGGTTCCCGGAGGGCTACGATCCGCCCTCCGGCGGCGGGATCAACGCCAAGGTACTGATAGGTTCCTGGTGCAGAGCACACCCTCCGGTGGGCTCTCCAGCCCAGGTTCCCCCTCTCATGTGCCAATGCGACAGCCACGGGGGTTTTAGTGGGTAAGAATCCCACAATCCCCGGTTTACCCCACCAGGTCCCGGTGATCCGGTACATCATCTTGCTTGTGATAATCATATTACAAATCTCACGTTAAAAAAACTAGTAACTTTTCCGTTGCAGGAATGCCTGAGCGAATGCTGTCCAGGCAACTTTGAGATGCCATCCAACGAGCTGTGCAAAACACCACTCACCTTAGACGACTTACCAGGCAACAGAGGAGGTTCATTCATCGTCTTCAGTTGTTCCCCTATCCGTCCTACTGGTATTACTATATGCTCGGACAACACCATAGATGGTAATCTTTTAGTCACTGGAGAAATACCGTTCATAAGTGCAGTTGATTTGGATGGGGTTATAGCTACGTCAGGTGAAGGAGCTGTGAAATATGGATGTGATCATAAACCGGCAATATTGAATGAAATCGTTCCCAGTCTTTTAGTGACTGAAGAAATACCGATCTTAAGTGCAGTTGATTTGGATGGGGTTACGGCTACGTCAGGTGAAGGAGATGTGAACAATGGATGTGGTGATAATCCGGAAATATTGAATGAAATCGTGCCCAGTCTTTTAGTAACTGAAGAAATACCGATCTTAAGTGCAGTTGATTTGGATGGGGTTATGGCTACGTCAGGTGAAGGAGATGTGAACAATGAATGTGGTGATAAACCGGAAATATTGAATGAAATCGTTTCCAGTCTTTTAGTGACTGAAGAAATACCGATCTTAAGTGCAGTTGATTTGGATGGGGTTATGGCTACGTCAGGTGAAGGAGATGTGAACAATGGATGTGATGATAAACCGGAAATATTGAATGAAATCGTTCCCAGTCTTGTGACTGAAGAAATACCGATCTTAAGTGCAGTTGATTTGGATGGGGTTACGGCTACGTCAGGTGAAGGAGATGTGAACAATGAATGTGGTGATAAACCGGAAATATTGAATGAAATCGTTTCCAGTCTTTTAGTGACTGAAGAAATACCGATCTTAAGTGCAGTTGATTTGGATGGGGTTATGGCTACGTCAGGTGAAGGAGATGTGAACAATGGATGTGATGATAAACCGGAAATATTGAATGAAATCGTTCCCAGTCTTGTGACTGAAGAAATACCGATCTTAAGTGCAGTTGATTTGGATGGGGTTACGGCTACGTCAGGTGAAGGAGATGTGAACAATGAATGTGGTGATAAGCCGGAAATATCGAATGAAATCGTTCCCAGTCTTTTAGTGACTGAAGAAATACCGATCTTAAGTGCAGTTGATTTGGATGGGGTTACGGCTACGTCAGGTGAAGGAGATGTGAACAATGAATGTGGTGATAAACCGGAAATATTGAATGAAATCGTTCCCAGTCTTTTAGAGACTGAAGAAATACCGATCTTAAGTGCAGTTGATTTGGATGGGGTGACGGCTACGTCAGGTGAAGGAGATGTGAAGATTGGATGTGGTGATAAACTAGCAATATTGAATGAAATCGTTCACAATCTTCCGACAGGTGCTCTTATGGCTCCCGCTTGCTGCAATTCGTTCACTAACGCTTTCAAATCGTATTATCCGGCATGGTACAAGCCAAAACCTTTACGCATTATGCCTGTCGTTTACAAACGGAATCACTGTAGCTCACATAGCCCATATGAGAGTCGTTGCGAATTTGGTAATCCTTTGTGTCTAAACGGAAACATGAATTGTATTAGTATTTAAAAAGGTAAAACAATATATTTTTTTTGTATGCTGGTGGTAATGGACAGAAAAAGTTTATTCGTATTTTAAATACAAATTCCAAATTTTATTCAAGGCTTAATTCAATTTAATTAAAATACTCGTATTTGTCGAAGAATAAGTATTACATAACGAAAAATTAAAACAGACTACCAAAACAAGACGACAGTGAAATCCTTGCACCGTACCTCAACTGTTCGATACACGACACACTCGCTAATGCCTAGTGTTAAAATGACAAAATCAAAAAAGTGTTCATATCGCCATTGTGTCAAATAGGTGTTGTTATGGTTAGAAGATGCTGCCAACGATTTGTAATGTTTTCTGATAAAATTAAACAGTGAGATTAATAGTGTTTAAATCCTGCATTATTGTACTTGTTCATTTAAGTGTTATGAAAATATGAGGGTAGTCGCCAATGTTATATTTTACGTGTTGGCATCCCTGTTTTGTGTAAAGTATGGCTGTTGATGCGATAAATGGGTCATTCGTTGTACAACTCTCGTCAGAGAATAAACTGTCTTCGTGTATTTGGGTGTCTCATTCCTTTAATAAATAAATGTATAATACTAGAAACATGTCTCGCAAAGCCTTACTCGAATGAACCTTGCTTCGATTAGGAAACCATCGAATCCCCAGACTAACTATACGTATTCTCTCGTTCGGATCCTCACAATGCACAAACTACCGTAGCTTACTAAGAAATATCATGATAGACTGGCCCCCAAATTCACTAGGATATATAACGATAGACTGCGCTCTTCACGCTCTATAACGGCTATTGTTAGTTCCCTTCTCCTTCAATTTATAAAAATGACACTCCTCAAGTAGGGTCAATTTAATAAATCACATTTGACACTTCATCAAATTTAACAACGTAACCTTGTAACTTCAGGCATATTTTTTTTTTCAAAGTTTTTTTTTCATTGCACAATTGCTTTACTTTTTTCAATTACAATTACATACTTATTGTAATAGAGACAAAAGAAAATGTGATCTATTAAATTGACCCTACAGTACCTTCCATTTAAGACAGACATTTGACCTTTTTTTGTCAATTTACAACCTATTAGATTTTAGAATCAACAGGACATTTTGTATCAATTTACAACCTATACGAGTACTAATGACCCGGCTGCTACAAAATATGTAAGTATATTATGTGCCATTTTGTTCGATAACTTGTTGACATCTAGTAGTAGTTGACATAATCCCGTTGCTGTAGAAATCTTGGTAGTTTTGACAGTCTTCTATTGATATTAACCTAACACTACCCAAAGAATTCTTAAGAGACTGAAACAGCTGTCTATATCTAAGGGTGCAAGGTTAGGACTATATGGTGGATGCATTAACATTTTCCAACCAAGCTCTCTCAATTTTAGATTTGTGGCCAAAAACGTGTGTGGCCAGACCACCTCGTCAGTAATAACATTGGACGTTTCTAAAACTAGAATAAAGGTGCATTTTCTGTCACAAGTAGTGTATAATTATAATAATAATAAAGCCCGCAGTGCAGCTAGTGGAGAGCTGTTGATGCGTAACGACACCACGGACCCGAGTGCTCCAGAGAGTCGGTCAGGGCCTCCACCTCGGCGCGTCTTCGTCGGCCGAGTGGAAAACGAAGATGGCCCGCAAGACTCAGCTCTGGCTTGCCTTAATTGGCCGTCCAGAGAGGAGCTGTTAGAGCTATATGCTCCGGGGGTGGAAGTGTTAAAGGGCATAACGCCGCAAGTAACCACGGAGAAAGCGCAGCACACCTCTCGACACCCCTGAGCCACTCACACCGGTTTTGCACTCCGTCGTCTTCTGACGGCTATAAAGAAAGCCCATCTAGTGAGTGGCAAGTCACTTATTATTATTATTCAGTTAGGTCGGTCCAACTTTGACAAAGAGGTTGCCCGAAGAATCCAACTCGGATGGGCAGCGTCCGGGAAACTACGCGAGATCTTCTCGTCCTAAATACTGCAGTGCCTGACGACGAAGGATTTTAACCAGTGTGTGTTGCCAGTGATATGGACCACGTCTCAGAACACGTGGTCCCTAACTGTTAGCCTTTTAGAAAAGCTTAGTCACGCAAGAGAGATCTGAAATGTGGCGATTCGCCGAAGAACTAAGGTCACGGACATAGCTCTCAAAATCTGCAAGTTGAAGTGGCAATGGACCTCCCAATAGGGGGACAGACGACATTGTGTGCGTGGCAGGTAACCGGTGGGTGCAAATAGCCAATTGTCGTTCATTGTGACTTTCGAAGGTCGAGGCCTATGTTCAGCAGTGGACGTCTTCCGGCAGGTGATGACGATGAACATCAACTTTATCCATATGAGGGCAACCAGAGCGAGCTGCATTTTTGACATCAAAATTCCCGGACTTAAAACGCTTGAATCAAATTTGTGCTACTCTTACTTGTCAGTAAGAGTATAAGCATAAGATCCATAAACGTCACAATTGTTTATTTTAGAGGCTTGAATTGCACTTTTTTTTGTATTAAAACTTCAGAGTGTATCGATTTAGATTCACTCATTTTTCCGGACAGAAAAACAATTGAAAAAGGTTTTAACTTTCTATTTTTCTTTTTCTTATTGTCCTTTTGTAGCTAGTCGGTGAGCAGAGAATATATTAAATCAAAAATTAGACAAAAGCGGCTACACAAATTTATTATTAAAAAAAAAATAGCTAAAAGAGATAATATACAGGAGTTCGTATAACTTGTTCGCACTTATAAAATAGTTGGACTCTCAACTAAGGGTCTCTAGGGCACGGAACGGCGATTCCGGCACTGCAACGGCTCCGCCTCGGTAACCCGGACCACGGTCTTCTGACGGTTGTCTCTTGAAGTTAAGACCGGAAACGTCTCGGTCGCAGAACCTGGGGTACGCCCGATCGAACAGTGGTAGTCGGGCCGAAAGGCCTTAGGGCGGGGGCACCGCAACAACTGCACTGCCGGGGTATGAGACCCGGCAGGCGGCATTGCCGGGGTATGGGTCCCGGTAGCTCGGTGCAATTTGGGTTAGGCTTCAGGTGTTGTCAATGTGGTCGCCCCTGGTACTTATCTGTTAAGCAGAGTCGACTGGTGGGCACCACACGTGACACTGGGGAGGGGAGACGGCGTTATGGGTTTGGCGCAAGCCGAACGGCCACTGGCGGGAACCGGATGAAGTACAATGTACGTTCCCGGGGCCCGCCACTATAGCCGATTATAATGTGGGTGTTTTCAAGGCTAGAGTGAATAGGCTTTAAATAAACTAGTGTGCTTTACCATCTTCGATTGCGTCGCCACTTTCCATCAGGTGGGTCTGCATCCATGTGGATTTCACCATCGCAAAAAAAACGGCCCGTTCGAACAGCAGCTCCAGTGTTTAACTCAACGTTAAACCCGACGTTCAAACCACGACTTCAACCCGGAGGATGAAAAGTCTTCAGCCCGTAGGATGATCCCTGGAACGCCACATAAGCGTTCCTGCAGTCGCCGCTCTCTAACGCGACACCCTCCACACCAGCTATCAGTTGGTGGAGGCTGCTGCATTAAAGAGACGAGTACAGGAAGATACATGTAGCGTTTAGCGCTACAGGTAAGAAAAAGAAACAAGATTTAAAGAAAAAAGAGAGATATAATTTAAAAAAACAAGATCTCAGTGGTCGCGGGCTCAAGAGGTCAGATCGTGTGGTACGATGCACCTGGCAGTAGTAGGCCAAGCGAGTCGGTGGTCTCCCGGCAGCAGGCGGGGAGACGGTTATGCAGGGCTGCAGGCTTGGACGGCTGGTAGCACAAGGGCCGACCAAGACTCGATGTGTAGCGGCTCTCAGGACGGTAGTATACACCAGTATTAGACACCAATACAGGCGTAATTACATTTAATTTTATTTAATTTCATCTAATTTATTTTAATTTCACCACATTTCATTCAAACTAATTTAATTGTATTTAATTTAATCCAATTTAATTTAATAATAATAATGTCCGATTAATGTTGAATAACATCAATAACTATATTTACTGTACTATTTATAAGAATATTGCTAATTGACAAATTATAATTGAATTAATGCTGACGAATGAAATATTTGGATATAGAATTAGTATTTATATAACAATGTAAAACAATGTAAAATTAAACGCACTGGCTTGCAAACGCCCTAACAGGGTGCATGTACTGTACCTAAACTTAAATCCTACCTAATACCTATGGAGATTATGTACATGTATGCAAAATTATCAAATAAACAAATAAACAATTACTGGTACAAGGACCCCAATCTGGGGAAGTTGAAGCACAAAAAGAGCGAGACCGAAGCCTTAGCCCGGCCTTTTATAGTTTCGGTCGATGACTGGAAATATGTTTTTTTAGTACTAGTGACATTACGTCCAGTAACGCCACTAGCTAAGATAAGAAATCATTGAGCAGTGTTTTCTAGAAAAAAAAACTTTAAGCACCTAAAAATAGATTATTTGAGTATATAAACTATGTATATAATTAAAGTAAATGATTTTAAGAGAGGTAATTTGTAAAGATAACTAATCACATAACAAATATTAAGTTTGTACGTTTGCAACTATCGATTTTTGAACGAAATACAGCTGTCAGATGACAAGAGTTCAGTGACATTTTGCTATTGTCAACAAATGTCAATACAATGTTTATCTGCAACCAAAACAAATGTTTTCATTGTCAAATTAGTGAATTACGGATGTTTTCACAAATAACTGTAAGTATTAGTGGTCGAAAAACAAGGTGTTACATACACACTAAACAATAGGCCTAAACAATACCTAATGTATAATAAATATACACAATAAAAGTCCTACAACAGTTCTTTAAAATATTTAAAACAACTCACCAGTATAACTGTGTTTACCTACTTGAAGACTAAAGAATACTATATCAAATAATTTTAAATATACTGCACGCTGGCAAACAATGAATTTTTAACAAAGTAATAATAATAAGTGATGCTCACTGCTCATCTCAGATGGTAATGGCCTGACTCAAAAAAAAAAACGAAGCCTAGGAAAAGGGAAGGGCATGGAATCGTCTACCGCCTACTTGTGGCCTGATAACAAGCATACATTTTGTACCCAATGCGGTGGCCGTCGTTCATTGGTCGAAACTTTTAAATTGCAGGAACTGGATACTAGTCGCATCTCTACCCTCTGTTAAAAAAAAATCCCCCAACATAGGTAACCAAACATTAATTTAGGGTTCTACTAATAAAGATTAGTAGATAACGTGTTTCAGCTTTCATCTTCTATCCAAACACCTAATTATAATCTCATTTATCTCAGTTAACAAAGTATTCGAAGGCCAGACCTCCAAACGCCTGACTAAAATTTATCTGCAATACTCAACATACCTACTTGCTAGAACTAATGTGCAGCAGCAGTCTTAGCAGCGATTGCCAAGACTTCGTAATCTTGACAGTTCGGTGTGGAGTATGACGTAGTTATCGTAGAAACGTCATTTTCGGTATTAGCTAGGTCGATAACTACGTCATACTCCACACCGAACTGTCAAGATTACGAAGTTTTGGCAAATCGTGCTAAGACTACTTTGCTAGAACTAATGTGCAAGCTTTGTTATATTTTATCAAAAATGTCAACATTTTCATAATGTATTTGCTTTATTGAATTTAAAACAATGTAGCTGTACTACACAATACGAAAAGACTTTTTCCACCAACCTACTGTGTATAATATATGGAAATACATATTAAAAATGATATTATGCTACTATGCTGTTTTAATTTCTTGCTGATGTTATACAGGGTGGCCAGAACAGTGACGTCATAATTTTTTTTTAGGTGCCTCGTGTTGAGAGGTATCTGAATCACCTATGCATGTTCTACGATTTTTCGTAGAAACCATCTACTTTTTTTTTTAGAAATGTTTCAAACTGATCCGGTCGGATTTTTGCAAAAATTCATAAATAAAATCGTAACTCGGAAACTACGAAAAATCGTAGAACATACATAGGGGTGATTCAGATACCTCTCAACACGAGGCACCTAAAAAAATTTTTATGACGTCACTGTTCTGGCCACCCTGTATAACCAAAACAAAGGTTCCATTCCTGAAAACGCATTGTATGCAGGCCTCCCACTAGGTCTTCGCAGTCGCTGGACGTGTATGGACTTTAGATGTCCATCGAGTATGGCGGTGACTCCAAGGTGGACGGCGGCGGGGTTGCGACTTCGTCCCCGAACACTGTGTCAGGTTTCCGGGGGGCGATAATATGCCCCCCGGCGGTAGGCTTGAAAGCATTAAAAGTTTTCTGGTGCAGATACCACCGGAGAGCCCAGATCCCTTGTGCCGATGCTTTTTTAGAAACTGAAAAAACGAACTTCCAAGAAAATGATCTACCCAGCATTGCTCAAAACCCGTGGAGAGTACGGGTAGGAATAGCCACCTCCCATCTCCTCCCGTTGGGTCTCCGTAAGAGGCGACTAAGGGAAAACAAGAAGACGGGCTGCAGCGTCTTTCTATTGGATTATCTACCAACCTATACTGCGATCTCCAAGCTGCCTGCCAAACGTGGACATTATGCTGCTTAACAGCAGAAATTGAATGTGAGCCACTGTGATTTTGGTTCGGTCCTGCTCGCCATCGAAAAGTCTTTGCTTGTGGCGGCTTCGTGTGGTGGGTCACCCCCTTCCCTCTAATATGGTTGAGGGGAGTGATGGCTGCTGCTCGAGTCAACTCGTGCGCGGGTGTTGCTTGATCCGACTACTATCCCTTTGGCCTTTTATTTTGTTGTAATTTTCTCGTAATTTATATTTTTCTTCTTTTCTCCCTTGTTTTATGTTTCGAACGGCAGGGGACACTATCGGTAATGTTGATCCAATTGTAACAAGACAATGTTTAAAAAAAGTGAAATAAATGACAAGCCCGCTGAGTTTCTTGCCGGATCTTCTTGGTTAAGGCCGCGTTGTGATCCGGTGGTAGCTTTTAAAAAAAATGACCAAATAAATATTATATATATAAAATAAATATTTTTGACTGACTTTGACTATGGCAACCCCTCCCTTCAAGCAAGACTATGGCAACCCCCAAAAGCCTCTGCTCTGGCTTTTGTCCTTCAGTGGACGGCTTTTGGCTGCTGATGATGAGGAATGAAGATATGTTGAAGTTCAAGCTAAGTTTGGCATCAGCCAAACTTAGCTCCCGACTTCATGCAAAACGAAACAATTTTTAGTCAAAGTCAATTTTTTTTATATTTCAAATAGGCTTAACGTTAGCACTTTTGAACGGTCAATTTAAAAAAAAAAATGCTACCACTGGAACACAACGCGGCTTCAACTGAGAAGAATCGGCAGTAAACTCAGCGGGCTTGTCATTTTTTAACTTTTTTTTTAATAGTTGTCATGTTACAATTAGATCAGCATCAGCGAAAGTGTGTCTTGCCGTTCAAAAGATCAAATAAGGGAGATAAAAAACTATGACGAAAGTACAACAAACTAAAAGGCCAAAGGGATTAGAAGTCGGACCAGTCCCCCCTAGCAGCGCCCGCGCACGAGTTGACTCGAGCAGCTTTATTAACAATTAAAAATTATTATCAATAGGTACATATAAAATTACTTGTCCTGACTGACTGACTGATTCATCGACGCACAGGCCAAACCACTAGGAAGCTGAAATTTGGACAGTAGGTTCTTCTTATGACGTAAGTATCCACTAAGAAAGGGTTTTTGAAAATTCCAATCCTAAGGGGGTTAAATGGGGTGTTTCCATCATTTGTATGAAACTTTTTATTTTGTGGTTCGATTGACTTGAAATTTTCTGGAAACATTCTTGAAATAAAACAAATAAATACGTTTTGCGGGATTTTTTTAAAACAACCATTGGGGGTGCACTAGTGGTTGGTAAACTTTGTATGGAAAATAATTATTACGTAGTTCAATTGATTTCAAAGTTGGTGAAAATACTCTTATAAAAATAAAATGATTGAACACACATTATTTATTTTTCATAAAATCTACCCCTAAAGTGGGATAAGAGGGAAAAAGTTATAATAATAAAAGAACAGGCTTTTTTCCAGGATTCACGATACAACCAAAACCGTAGAATCATGAAATTTGGAACCAACATTATTCAATAGTTTAGTTAGGGGAACAATAAGACCGGACTTTTAAAAATTTCACACCTAGGTGGGACAAATGGGCTCCGAAAGCGTGTATGGATAAAAAAACATCATCACACAGACACGAACACTACAAATGGGACTAAGTTGTCCCATTTATACCTGTAATGGTACTGTGGTGGTACTAGTTAATACCAGTTATACCATTAGACAATTATCAATGGTATAAATGGGCTTCGGACCAGTTGTACCATTGAATTGTTCCATTAATGGTACAAATGGGATTAAGTTGTCCCATTTATACCTGTAATGGTATAGGTGGTACTAGTTAATACCAGTTGTACCATTAGACAATTATCAATGGTATAAATGGTATTTTCTTGTCCCATCTTTACACCTAATGGTATACGTGGGATAGATTGATACCACTTATACCATTGGAATATACTCGTACCTTTATTGCAATAAAACTACTTTATAGGATTTTGTTCTCTCTTTATTTATTTTAAGATGATTTTTTGATGTTTTTCTTTTCTCTTTTTATTTTAAGATGAAAAGAATATCTATGACTATTTACATAATGTAATATTTACTTTATACTATCTTATCTTAATAATATCGATATTAGCATGGTTTTTGAGTATGAAATGCGCATAAACAAAAATCATACTGCATTGATGAAACTTTGCGAATACATTTATTAAACTAAAGCAAATGCAAATCCATGTGCCAATAATATTTATTTTTGAATTTTTAATAATTAATAACTAATTGGGGTCCAAAAAATGTTTTTTGAACTACAGTCATAAGACTTAATTTATGTATTGCACACAAAAATCTAAGAAACCTATTTCCGGCATTCTTCGAAAAACAACCCCTAAGTTCATTTCATGAGGTTGAAAAGTTAGAACAAAAAAGGATTTTCATTTAATGCTATAATGCAGGTAGAGTAACGAAACAATTGAAGAAACTAATATTTGGATTTTTTTCTAAAATCTTGACCTTGATCCAACTCGAACCAGTTCTATGCAGTTTGATAATTCGGCTTTACTCACCTTGACCCACTTTGACCACCCAGGCTTAACTATATCCTCCAGGTCTCCCCGAAGGTGTGGCAGCGGTTCACCGAGGCGGGCAAGGTCTATATTGACCTGCAAAGAGTACCTGTGTACGACCAGTCCCCGCTGGTGCAGTGCTCGAGATGCCTGTGTTTTGGACACGGCCGCAAGCACTGCACCGAGCTGGAGGA
Source organism: Furcula furcula (assembly GCA_911728495.1). Taxonomy (NCBI): domain Eukaryota; kingdom Metazoa; phylum Arthropoda; class Insecta; order Lepidoptera; family Notodontidae; genus Furcula; species Furcula furcula. The sequence continues at coordinate 10,619,243 of OU452269.1, read as the reverse complement.
TCTATGCTCACACTGTGGCGAAGCACACCTGCGGGCAGACTGCCCCTCCAGGCTGGCCGATGAAAGGCCAACGTGCAGGAATTTCAAGGCTGCAATTGGGATCGCATTGCGAGGTCGAGTGTTGCTTATGTCTAGCACACACACATACACACACTCTTACACACACGCACAGGCACATGTAAAAATATAGCGAATAGGAGAATGCGGAAATCGTGGCCTTCCCAAAGGGTTTGGTACGTACACAAGGGAAATTACACACGACAACACCCTAAAGACAAAAACAAGGAAAAGTACGAGCAAGGGAACCCCCGAATCCAGACTTAAAATAATTAAAAATAAAACGTACATAAAACCTAACACAAACAACAATAATAATATGAAACCACATGATAAGCATGTAGTGAAGTATTAAAAGGCTAAACAAATATAAGTAAAGACAACGTATATAAGATATAAGATAATATATAATTGTATACGCACTAAAGATACGATAAATAAGTGGTAATTTAGTTGTAAAACAGTGTAAAGTTACATAATAATTTATAATAAGTAGTTAAAAGTCGCATAAGTAGAAATACTAAGAATGGATTCTCAAGCTCATATTATTTATATATATAGTCATAAATGTAAATAAAAATATTAGACAGCATGTGTCTTGTAAATACAAGAAATATATAGTCTAACTACAAATCACATAACGATACCTCGGGGCTCAAAGGGCGTAACCACCATTTTGGCGAAAATGACTTTTTAATGCAGCCCTACTCAGTTTTTTCTGCTCTATCGATCTGTATATTTAAAATCTTCCAATTCACCAAAAATTGGTATTTACGACCCCATTTTTTGTAGAAAATAAAACAGATATTTTTAATTTTTGTGTCGTAATAGCAACCACTGTTAATTATCATAAACGCGATGGTAGTAAACGCCACCATAGATTATACAAATGCTTAGTTTTGGGTCGTAAGAGCAATACCTCGTCCAATCATCAATAAATGTGTGGGTAGTAAACGACATACCTAGTAACATTATGGTGCTTACGCCCGAACATATCAATATTTAAATAATCAACTTGCCCGATACGCCCTTAATAATTTCTGTATGTCTAAAAAAAAAGTACATACGTAGATGTGGTTGTAACCGTCATCTTGCCTACTAATTCAATCAGTTTGTAGTCAGTTACTTTGTTTTCTTCAGTTGATCAAATATCAATTACAATTTTATAATATGGACTTTATTAACTTGGCATACCTATTTAGCAACTTAGATAATAAATTATACAAATAATTATTGATTTTAATTTAATGATAATTACCTGTCTTACCCAAAAACTATTCAATAACACATTTTATCTATGAGTACTAATATAATAAAGCTAGTTATAAAAGGAAAATGATAAATAAAGATGACTTTACGATAAAAATATTGTTTATCAAACAATATAGGTATCGCCACAAAATTTAACACTAATAACTAACCATCTTAAAAAAACAAGGAACTCTTGAGATCAATTATTATACGCATTTGTGGAATGATCTTCCTCCTTATGTCCGGCATTCCAAGTCTCTGTCTATCTTTCGGAACAACCTGCATAAGCATCTTCTTGCTAAATCCCTAGTGAGCAACTAACATCTTACCTGTACATTGTGAACTATTAGGTACATGTTTATTTATATATATATTTATATATATTATATGTACCATAAATAATACCAGTCCTTGTTGTATATAATGTAAATAAAGGTATTTTTTGTGAAATAGGTATTTTATAATTATAGTATCTTATATAATATATATATTCATTTAAATATGTATTAGTATATAATAATATTTTTATATATGCATAATGTGTTGTTAATATATTATTTATTGTTTGTCTACTTTGTATTATTACTGTGCACTATACTGCAGTTTTATTTTAGTATAGCTCCTTTTACAAAGGTTGTCTGGAAGAGATCGCTTTGAGCGATAAGACCGCCTTTGCTCACATTAAGTTATGTAACTGTTTCATGTATTGTTCAACAAAATGTGTGCAATAAAGTATTAATCTATCTATCTATCTATCTATCTATTATAATTTTTAAGTCTTTTGGTGGCCGGTTAGTAGGTGGGTACTTTAAATCTACATAGACCTATGAAGACCTAGGTATACCTATGTAAATTGAAGGTAATTAAATTTACTTAATAAAAAAAGTTAATTAAATGATCTCAAGTGTTGCTTGTATTTTTTCAAGATTTATTTATTTATATTTTATGTACACACTACAAACACAAACGGTTTTAAAATACTAAAGAACACACAATATGTACAATGGTGTACTTAACCCAATATGAATTCTCTCCCAGCAGGCTCCCAATAATTAAAGAAGAAACGATGAAAAGGTAGAAGCAAGTATACAATTAATAAAAATTAAATTTAATAATATTTATAATAAAATAAATAAACTAATATAAAAACTATAAAAGAATACATATACAATATTAAATTAGATCTATCTGGATGGTAAGGTTATTAGTGCTAAATGTGAAGATACCTAAATTGTTTAGTAAATAATATTTTTATTACCTACGTAATGTGATTTTTATTTATCATTTACCTTTTAAAATGAAAACTAGCTGTTCCATGTCATGTTCATCCACGAGAAACGTTTCTGCTTCGTCCCCGAAGGTCGTAGCGTGATGTTAAATACCTATCTCAAGAATTGAACTATCAAATTCAAAAAGATTTTTTAAATCAGACTGTTAGTTTCAGAGATTAGCGCGTTCAAACAAACTCTTCAGCTTTATTATATTAGTATAGATAAAATGAGTTATTGAATAGTTTTTAGGTAAGACATGCAACTAGGTCTAGGTAAAAACAATAATTATTTGTATAATTCGATATCTGAATTGATAAATAGCAGTGGTGTGCATACACTTTTATGACAGGGTAGGCAAAAAAGGAAATTTCTTAGAATAGTTATTAAATAATAGTCATTAAGAAGAGGGTAGGCAAAGTCTTTTTGCTTGTATGGAGTGCACGCCACTGATAAATAGGTTAATAAAATTGCAATTTATATTTAATCAGCTGTAGAAATCAAAGTAACTATCTACAAACTGATAGAATTAGTAGTAAATTGGCGGTTACAACCATAACTCATCACACATCCATTGAATTCATATTCATATTCATATTAATTTATTGCATTCTATATGTACATTAATTAGATGTCATTAAAATAGTTAAGTCAACATATAGACCCAGGTAGGGCACAGCAATTTCATGGTAGGTAGACCGAAACTTACTAGTTCTAAGATTTTTCGTTAATAAAGTCAGGTAATGAATAAAAACATTTGTCAATCAGGTGGTCTTTTAATTCTTTTATAAATAATTTTGTCTTTTGTATTTCTTTTATTTTGTCAGGTAACTTATTATATATTTTAGTTGTCATGACGTTTGGACTATTGCTATGTAGATTTAATTTTGACTGCGGTAAGCATAGGTTATGTTTATATCTACTGGGATAGCGCCTTGGCTGGTCAATGATCTTTTTATATAAATTTGGGTTGTTTCTGATGAATAGGCATGCTTCTAAAATATATATCGAAGTGAAGGTTAGAATTTTATAATTAATGAAATAGGGCCTACAACTATCGGTTTCCTCAATATTCATAATTATTCGTATGCATTTTTTTTGAAGAATAAATATGTCATGCGCATCAGTTGAGTTTCCCCACAATATTATCCCATATTTGATCCAAGCGTAGGCATAAGCATAGTAGGCGATGATTGCAGTTTTAATATCTGTAGTTTTTTTTAATTCTCTCAGAGCGTACGTGAACCTAGATAGCTTTGATTTTAATTTATTTATATGTGATTTCCAGTTTAGATTTGTATCGATATCAATACCTAGTAAGGTGAATGTTGGGACACATTCTAGATTTATATTTTTGTATGAAAAATTTATATCCAAACCTGTTTTTTGATACGGTCTAAATTGCATAATTTTGGTTTTGTTAAAGTTTATCTCCAGGTTATGTTCATCCATCCAATCCACTATTCCATTTAGTAATAGGTTGAGATCCGTATTAATATTTATTTATAATTTTGGGGTGTAACCGCCCCAAACATGCAATTTTTCGGGGCGTACAGGAAGGCTAATTTTGTTACTTTTAAATTTATTCCAAATAAAATATTACTATGTTCTACATCAGAAAAAAAAAGAATTTTGGTGTTTAAATGGCTTATTTAGGTCAAAAACCAAAAAAGTTATGGCGAAAATAAAATTGTTTTTTTGTTTTTTGGCTCTCCTGAAAAGTCGAGTTTTGGTGCTTACGCCCTTTGAGCCCCGAGGTATCGATAAGATGTCCATAAAATGTAATAAGAAAATATTCGGCTATAAGGACAATAAAGATATATGACGGGCCCGTTGGTCTAGTGGTTAGTGACCCTGTCTGCTACCCAACAGGTCGTGGGTTCGATTCCCACCAAGTGTCTGGGTGTTTTATCTATATAAGTATGTATTTACAAAAAAAAAGTATATATGTATTAGTATCAGTTGTCTGGTTTCCATAATACAGGCTCTGCCTAGTTTGGGATCAGATGACCTTGTGTGAATTGTCCCAGGATATTATTATTATTATTATTATTATATATTGAAATGTTTAACACTATATATACCTATGCATAACACTATATATACCTATATACCTACGAATAAGTTAAGTAACAAATTAAAAAATTAAAATAAACCTAAAGTACAGAAGATGTTGGAAACAACATTGAGTACATGTAATGTTATATAACCTTGTATAACAATATAATAAAGAAGTATATATAAATAGAATTACAGTATAAATAGCTAATAAATAGCGAACAAGAATTAATCATACAGTAATAAATGTAAATAAAAATATTGGATAGCATGTTTTTGTAATTGTAAGAACTCAATAGCATAACTATAAATCATATAAATATCTAAAACTGTAATAAACGAATATTGGTAATAAGGACAACAAACATACCTGTATGGTAATATTTAAGACTACAGTCTTAAAGTACATATATATAACATATGAATAAGTAAAGTAACAAACTAAATAAATGTAAACAAACATAAAATACAGAACATGTTGGTAAACAACATTGAAAATAAAAAAGGTACAACAATATAATAAATAAGTATTATGTAAGTAGAATAAACATACAAATAGCGAATAAAACTGTAAAATAGAAAATTTGTAAAATTTAAAAATAGAAAAATCGTTTATGATGAGAGAGTAAATAAAGTGTGGTACATATCCTTATTCCCTAAAACATCAAGTAAATATACGAATAATAGATATATAGAGAAAAGAGTAGGAATTGGGAGTCCCACCCAAAGTGAGTGACAGATGAGGGATAAAAGAAAGAACAAGTATGCAGAATGCAAGTGCGAGAAGCATAGTCTCTCTAGTGAGAACTGGCTCGAAAGAGAAACAGTAGAGAAAGGCTCTAACTATGTTAGAGGTACACAGAAAAAAAACTATATCACTCCGCTTCGGTAGTTTGTAAAAATGATTTTTGTGTAAGTGCCTCCGTGGGGCCTATACATAATAAAGATATTTTGACTTTGACTTCGATTTACCTCGCTTTAGCTCGATTCAGCTTGATCCTGCTTGATCTAGTTTAATCCAGCTCAAACCAGTTTTATTCAGCTCAATCCAGTATATCCGGTTCAATTGAGTTTGATGCAGTTTGATGATCCAGCTTGGCTCAACTCAATCCACTTTATTCCAACTTCACCCACTTCAAACCACCTTGACTTATCTCGATCCACTTTGGTCTATTTCGATCCATATCGATCACCCTTGATCCAACTCGAACCAGTTCAGTGCAGTTTGATAGTCCAGCTTGACTCATCTCGAGCCACTTTGTTTCACCTTGACCCACTTCGACCCACCCAGACTTAACATCGATCCACCTCGGTGCATCTCGATCTACATCGATCCACCTCGATTTACCTCGCTTTAGCTCGATCCGGCTTGATCCTGCTTGATCCAGTTTGATACAGCTCAAACCAGTTTTATTCAGTTCAATCCGGTATAATCCGGATCAATCGAGTTTGTTGATCCAGCTTGGCTCAACTCAATCCACTTTATTCCAACTTGACCCACTTCAAACCACCTTGACTTATCTCGATCCCCTCGGTTCATCTCGATTCACATCGATCCACCTCGATCCAGCTCGAACCAGTTCGATACAATTTGATAATCTGGCTAGACTCATTTCGATCCACTTTGTTTCACATTGACCCACTTCGACCCACCTGGACTTATATTGATCCACGTCGGTCTATCTCGATCCACAATCCACATTCATCCACCTCGATTAACCTCGCTCCAGCTCACTTTAGCTAGATTTAGCAGCTTGATCCTGCTTGATCCAGTTTGTTCCGGCTCAAACCAGTCTTATTGAGCTCAATCCAGTTTTATTCCGTTTAATCGAGTTTGATGTAGTTTGATGATCCAGCTTGGCTTATTTGGATCCGATTTATTCCAACTTGACCTATTTCAAACCACCTTGACTTATATCTATCCACATCGATCAACCTCGATTTACTTTGATCCAACTCGCTTTAGCTCGGTTCACCTTGATCCCGTTTGATCCGGTTCGATCCAGCTCAAACCAGTTTTATTCAGCTTAATCCGGTATTATCCGGTTCAATGCCATTTCATGATCGAGTTTAATAAAATAAAAAAATATTAAAAATTATTATATTATTATTATAAATTAAATTAAATTATAAGTTTGGCTTAACTCAATCCACTTTATTCCAACTTATCCCGCTTCAAACCACCTTGACATTCGATCCACCTCGGTCCATCTCGATCCACATCGATCCACTTCGATTTACCTTGATTCATCTTGATCCTGCATGATTCAGTTTAATCTAGCTCCAACCAGTTTTTATTCAGCTCAATCAGATTTCAGATTTTTCCCGCCACAAACTTCGGAGATAAGGGGGGGGGACGGTATTTTTTTTACATTTTGTTTATCAGCCAAAAACTGCGTAACATAAACCAAAATAAAACTCTGTTTTGAGATATGCGAATGAAGCTCTTTCATATGATACCTCACTCGTTATAGTAGTCTCACTTTGAAATTTTGATGACCCATTTCGACTCTAAAAAAACTAAAACGAAAAATATATTTTTTTCATTTGTGATAAGATTGGGTAAGAAAGATTTAAAACTATTCCAAGTTTGAAATCGGTAGCGTCAGCGATTCCTGAAATATATAGGTGTGACGGACAGACAGACAGACAGACAGACGAAGTCAGATCATAAGGGTTCCTTTTTTACCTTTTAGGTATGGAACCCTAAAAACGGTTTTCAATTACCTTTTAAAAGACACCACACGCGAGATTTTAAACTTAGGGGTCATATTTTTACTTTAAGACCCTCATCATTTCTTAAACCTCACTTCATCCAAATCAACTCTTTCATGTTGTATCGAAAAACAATGAAAATTGCTAAAAAAAATCAAATTATATTTTTAGCGATTTTGTGGTCCTGTATCTTCTTTTATATATTTTTTTAAATGAAAATGCTAAAACATGAAACTCTTTATTTTCTTTAAATAATCTATGTGTATAATTTCAAGGTTCTGGTACCACCCATTTTTATAAACCATAAAACCCCCTTTTTGGACCCCCTCCGATGCGAATTTTGAAAATTCCGTTCTTAGTGTGCGGTTACGTATTGTGATGAATCCACTCTCCAAATTTCAAGTCTCTAGGGTCAGTGGCTTAGGTTGTGCGTTGTCTGTCAATCAGTAAGTCAGGCAAGTTTGTGGTCCTGTATCTTGTTCTATATTTTTTTTTTAAATGCAAAAACACGTATTTCTTTATTTTCTTTAAGGAATCTACGTGTACAATTTCATGGTTTTGGTACCACCCGTTTCTATAAACCATAAAACCCCCTTTTTGGACCCCTTACGATTCGAATTTTCTAAATTCCGTTCTTAGTGTGCGGTTACGTATTGTGATGAATCCACTCTCCAAATTTCAAGACTCTAGGGTCAGCGGTTTAGGCTGTGCGTTGTCTGTCAATCAGTAAGTCAGGCAAGTTTGTGGTCCTGTATCTTCTTCTATATTTTTTTTTTAAATGCAAAAACACGTATTTCTTTATTTTCTTTAAGGAATCTACGTGTACAATTTCATGGTTTTGGTACCACCCGTTTCTATAAACCATAAAACCCCCTTTTTGGACCCCTTACGATTCGAATTTTCTAAATTCCGTTCTTAGTGTGCGGTTACGTATTGTGATGAATCCACTCTCCAAATTTCAAGACTCTAGGGTCAGCGGTTTAGGCTGTGCGTTGTCTGTCAATCAGTAAGTCAGGCAAGTTTGTGGTCCTGTATCTTCTTCTATATTTTTTTTTAAAATGCAAAAACACGTATTTCTTTATTTTCTTTAAGGAATCTACGTGTACAATTTCATGGTTTTGGTACCACCCGTTTCTATAAACCATAAAACCCCCTTTTTGGACCCCTTACGATTCGAATTTTCTAAATTCCGTTCTTAGTGTGCGGTTACGTATTATGATGAATCCACTCTCCAAATTTCAAGACTCTAGGGTCAGCGGTTTAGGCTGTGCGTTGTCTGTCAATCAGTAAGTCAGGCAAGTTTGTGGTCCTGTATCTTCTTCTATATTTTTTTTTAAAATGTAAAAACACGTATTTCTTTATTTTCTTTAAGGAATCTACGTGTACAATTTCATGGTTCTGGTACCACCCGTTTTTATAAACCATAAAACCCCTTTTCAGTCGGTCAGGACTTATCCTTTTATATATATAGAAGAAGAAGATAGAAGATAGACATCTATATTTTACAGGAAGAATGGTTGAGAGACTGGTTAAAGAAGGTATTACAGGTGTGAACAACCTGGGAAAACACAACAAAGTCAGCCTTATCTGGGTACCTGGACACGAAGGCGACGAGGGACACGAAGGCAGATAGACTAGCGAGAGCCGGCTCACAAAGACATTTGATAGGCATTGAACCATTTGTGGGTATTCCGTATGGAACGTATTACCAATCATTATATGCACATGTTAGAAATGAACACATAAAGGAATGGAGGGAAGCATCAGGCCTAAAGCACTCCAAAACTTTCTCCAGCACAAGGGCGGAATGTGGGGTTAAATTATTAAACTTAAGCAGATCACAAATAAGGCACCTACTAGGTGCACTCACGGGACATTTTGGTACCAATGAGCACCTCCACAGAATGAGGCTAAGTACTGTTGATACTTGCAAATTCTACGAAGGTGAAAAAGAGTCAATGCGACACAAATTGTGTGGCTCCGACGCTCTTGCGAGACGAAGGTTGAGTTATCTGAGAATAGCCTATCCTACACTAGATGATTATGTACAGCTCCAAGCTGGCGCAATCGTTGCGTACTTATGGGAACTCTTCGACACGTCAGCAACAGAGTAAGGGCTAGGGCGTGCACAATGGATTCAACTGGATCGAAGTGCGTTTCGGTGGTTACCAGGCCCGATTTTATAGCCATCAACAATATAATAGAATACAGGAAGAATGAAATGATCTTTCTAAGTTATATAGTTCTTTAGAAATCCTGAACAAACCTTGACAAACACACTTAGTTTTACGGTGTGGTTTTATTGCTATCTGAGGAGTTAGACGAGTAGTAAAATAACTTTAATAGCTCCAATGAAGGATTGGAACCTTCGGTGCGCGAGTCCAATTCTCACTTGACCGGTATTTTTTATTAAAATAAAGCAATGAATATTTAAGAAACCAATTCTGGTACCTACTAAAATAGGAGGTATGATGCCTTACACAAAAATACAGGCTATGTCATTAAGTATGTATATTTGATGATATGATACTTCTTAGGTCCAGGTTTAATAAAAGTGTAAACAAGATTTTTAAAAACCTTCATCCCTTATTTAAGACGCGTTTTACTTACAAAGCCAACGCGGGCGATGCCGCGGACTACAGCTAGTAAATTATAAAAATATACATACATACATCTATACTTATAATAAAACTGTAACAGGTCCAATTCTGTACATTGAAGATATTTTGAAAATTATGTTTGGAGGGCATTGTATAACCGATACTAAAGCCAAAAATGTAATTTTCTTTATTTTTGTCTGTCTGTCTGTCTGTCTGTATCTCGGCTGAGCATCACGCCGAAACTACTGGATGGATTCAAACGAAACTTGGCATGATTTGAGTTTTTAGTTGATTAACTCAAACCGGTAGGTTTGAGTTAATAAACTCAAATCATGCCAAGTTTCGGAGAATACTCCGAGGTAGGTCTGAGGAGGTATCCTCAGACTTACCTCGGAGTATTCTCCGAGGTAGGACATAGGATACTTTTTGTAGTGTACGACAATAATGCAATATGTAGTGGGTAGTTTCCTCACATTATTCATCAGTCGGAAATAAACGCTAGTCCGGACTACTGCTTATTATTGTGCTCCCTCGTAAATACATCTCAGTGACGACGAGTGATATTTTGTACTCATAGAAAGCGTGCATACGAGTAAAAACAAATATAAAAATGTCGATAGGCCGAGTCAGTGAGTTTAATGTGAAAATGGGACAATGGTCTTCTTACGTTGACAGGTTGGACATGTATTTTAAAGTGAACAAAGTAACGGACGAGTTAAAGCTGCCAACCTTAATAGCGACTATGGGCGACGAAGCTTACGAATTGCTCGTTAATCTCGCAAGCCCAAACAAGCCATCCGAGTTGACTTATAAACAAGCCGACGATTTTATGCGCCAACATCTACAACCGACACCATCGTCGTTGGCGGAGCGATACCGGTTTAGACAGAAGAGGCAAGGAGCGAGAGAGGACGTGGCTGCTTATGTCGCCGAGTTAAAGAAGCTGGCCCGGAATTGTAAATTTGCTGCCAACTTAAACGAAAATCTGCGCGATCAATTTGTGTGCGGTCTTCGCAGTGACGTTATACGGCAAAGGTTATTTGCGGAGGATGACTCGGTGACTTTCGTTCAGGCAGTGAAGTTAGCTAGCTCATTGGAAGCAGCGGAGAGAGACGCGGCCGTAGTAGACGGGCCTCCATTGGCAAGTTCCGGGGACACTAGCAACACGAGCGCGGTGAATGCGCTTGCGTCGGAAGCGGGACGCAGTGGGACCAGGCGTCCGGGCCGAGCGGGCCCGGCGGTGTCGTTGGCGTGTGGGGCAGGAGCCCTTCGTTCTATGAGGGCACCAGCGTCAACTACTTGTGGAGCTTGCGGAGCAAGAAACCATGATTACACTAGTTGCCGCTTCCGCGAATTTACGTGCAACAAGTGCCAACGTAAGGGGCATTTGCGTCGAGTGTGTCCAAATTACAAAGCGGAATCGTCGCGGGGAGAGCTGGCACATTATCGCGGAAGGCGGCCGAACGGCGTATTTTTCGGTGACACCGGTCGCGAATCGAGCGAGGAGGACGGTGAAAACATCGAGGAGAATTTGAATCTTATAGGACTAAATAATTATAAGGCAGTAAGTCTACCAATTTGTATAGATGGTAAAACGATAGATATGGAAGTCGATACAGGGACAGCTATTTCATGTATAAGTAGTAATACCTATGAGAAATACTTTTCGCACGTATGTATAGAGAATGATGATACAACTTTAAAGTTTTACGACGGTAGTAAAATAAAACCGTTAGGTATTATTCGGCCACAGGTTCGGTATCTCGATCAAGAAAAAATATTAGAACTGTTTATCATTAAAAAAGGTACTACATCCTTAATCGGTAGGCAGTGGCTGGCCGAATTAAATATAACCGTACCTAGGATGAAATGTGACAAAGATAAAATTAGTAATGTGTATGGGTTGTGTACAAGTAAATGTATCGGTACAATTCTTGACAGATATAAGGAGCTATTCAGTGGTGGGCTTGGGCGGTACACGGGTGGAAGGGCTACGCTGCTGTACTATCGGAATACCGAGCACTGCACGACAGGAGTGAGCCCCGCCGTTCTATTGCTGGGCAGAAATTTGCGAACTAAGTTGGATGTATTGAAACCAGATCGGGAAGTCAAGGTGCGTCAAGCGCAACAGCGACAAGTTATAGGTGCGGGGGGGACGGAAAGGACCGTAAGCGTCGGTGATGACGTCTGGTACCGCCAGTACCTGAAGAGCGAAAAATGGTTGCCGGGTTCCATAATTGATTCGAAAGGTCCGAGCAACTTTAAGGTACAGGATAGTAGTGGTAAAGAGATACATAGGCACATTGATCAGCTAAGGCGTAGGTCGAGGGGTTCGCTTGTAATTCCCACAGGTTCTACACGGCCGCCGGAGTCTGTAGCATCCAACGAGACCCCTCTCGGAACACCGTCGGAGCAGCCGAGGGTCTCAGTGTCACCGCCAAGCAGAAAAGACCTTTCTTCGCCGCCAGGCATCACAGAGAGTGAGATGGAGGTCGTTGAAGAGTTTGCAACGCCACCGTCACTACCACCCGTACCGGTATCGCCCAAAGCCCGCCCAATTAGGCAATGTAGAATAGCCAATCAAATTAATTATAAAATGTAATGTATTTAAGTAATTAATAATGTTATAGTAAAATTAAAGAGATGGTTATCTTAAAATACATATCTATACTTATAATAAAACTGTAACGGGTCCAATTCTGTACATTGAAGATATTTTGAAAATTATATTTGGAGGGCATTCTATAAACGATACTGAGGCAGAAAATGTATTTTTTTAAATTTTTGTCTGTCTGTCTGTCTGTCTGTCTGTCTGTCTGTCTGTCTGTCTGTCTGTATCTCGGCTGAGCATCACGCCGAAACTACTGAATAGATTCAAATGAAACTTGGCATGATTTGAGATCTTACTACGAGGTAGGACATAGGATACTTTTTATCCCGTAATCTAGCACGGTTCTTTTGGGAGAGGGGATTAAAGTCAAAATGGGTACTTGGTTATACGCTTGGTCCGATTTTATCATTTTTTCTTTATAATATAATAAATATTAGTAAGGGAACACTCATAGAGAGTTGTTATCAAGGTTTTGTAATCGATCGGGTTAAGCAACGTTAGGTAAGGTCATTAAATAGATGGGTGACCGTTTAACGCCATTTGAACTAAACGGGTCCGTGCTTCGGAGAGCAAGTAAAAAGTGGGTCCCAGTTTTTAACCGACTATAAAAAAGGAGGTTATGTATTCGATGCGAATGTCTGTTATTAAAAATTTAGTTAACGTAAAAATAGCGCAGGCGGAGCTGCGTGGGTCAGCTAGTATTATTATATAATCAAAGTATATTATGTATGACGAATGTTACGTAACATTAAATAGTGGTGGAGGGTTGTAGTGTACGACAATAATGCAATATGTAGTGGGTAGTTTCCTCACATTATTCATCAGTCGGAAATAAACGCTAGTCCGGACTACTGCTTATTATTGTGCTCCCTCGTAAATACATCTCACTTTTTATCCCCACATTCGGCACGGTTCCCTTAGGAGAGGGGATTAAAGTCAAAATAGGTACATGGTTATATGCTTGGTCCGATTTTATCAATTTTTCTTCTTAAATATAATAAATATTAGTAAGGGAACACTCATAGAGAGTTATTATCAAGGTTTTGTAATCGATCGGGTTAAGCAATGTTAGGTAAGGTCATTAAATAGATGGGTGACCGTTTAACGCCATTTGAACTAAACGGGTCCGTGCTTCGGAGAGCAAGTAAAAAGTGGATCCCAGTTTTTAACCGACTTTAAAAAAGGAGGTTATGAATTCGATGCGAGTGTCTGTTATTAAAAGTTTAGTTAACGTAAATACTGCGCGGGCGTAGCTGCGTGGGTCAGCTAGTACATAACTCCGAGCATAGCTCTCTCCATAGCTCGTTGTGTGACTCTGAGCTTATCCAAAAGGCCAACAGTTAGGGACCACGTCTCAGTACCATATGTCATCACTGGCAACACACACTGGTCATCATATATTGCTATAATTCTGTGTTTACGCGTGCGATGATACGTGCCGCTTCACGTGCCGCCGCTACGTAAACAATAAAAACGTTTGACGCGCCGCGAGACGCCACGCCACACGCGACGCGCGACGCCCCGCGTCTCCGTAAATGAGGCCTTAGGGCACATAACGCTTCCCGCGGTGTCAAATATAAATCTTTGGCGCTACTAGCACAAAATATTGAGAGTATGTGAATCCGACGTAATTTTGTCTGGCGCTGCCAGATAGCGTTACTGAGCCCGTTCAAGTTTGACATTTGATTTATTAGACAACTACGGAAAGTAAACAAACAATCGACGACTGACGGACCCGGACTGATTGACGGGCCCGTTGGTCTAGTGGTTAGTGATCCTGTCTGCTATCCAACAGGTCGTGGGTTCGATTCCCACCAAGTGTCTGGGTGTTTTATCTATATAAGTATGTATTTACAAAAAAAAAAGTATATAAGTATTAGTATCAGTTGTCTGGTTTCCATAGTACAGGCTCTGCCTAGTTTGGGATCAGATGACCGTGTGTGAATTGTCCCAGGATATTATTATTATTATTAATCTTTTGGAAAGAATTTAAATTACTTTACAAGGTGTTAAAATTAGTTTATTACTAACAAATAGAGTGAAGTGAATTGCAATTATTGTGGCAATATTACTAGAACCAAGGAAAGTTGTAAGAAAAAACTTCCATGACAAAAAAAGTATTAATCCAACCAGAGGGGGATATAAGGAGGTAAGATTTTGTATTATAACAATAGAGCTTACAATAATAATCTAAAACACATTGCCTAATCATATCAATACAAATTGACACCAAGTTAAAGTCAAAGCTGATTAAGTCCTTATACTTAGTCCCTTATTGACACGTAACTATCAATCTATTAACGAATCCTTACAAAGCACCTTACAACATTACTGAGGAAAAAACTTCAGTTACAATTAAATTTTTAACAAATAAACTAAATTTTACCACAAATGGAATCTCCTTATCAAACATGAAAGTATAGTATGTACATGGAAATAACCCAACTATTTCTAAAGTACATATTAAGGTTATAAATGTTATAATCTCTTGTTATAAATCAATATGTTTAATATTTCATAAGGCATTTTTACTAATTGCATATGGAAATAATAACCTCATCGATAAAATCATAAACCTGCCAAATATAAACGAGTTAAAGTGCCTATCTATACTATATTATAAAGAGGTAGACCTTTTTCGCGTGGGTGACTCAACACCGCAGAGACGAAACTACCAAAGCTGGGACTACAAAATTTGCACAGGAGGTTCATTTTATGGCTTAACCAATCAATAAGAAAGGATTTTGGGAAATTCGAACACTAAGGGTGTGAAATAGGGGTTGAAAGTTTGTATGGGAAGGGTGTAAAAACATTGTCTTTTTACTTGAAATTTTGCACTTAGACTCTTTAACGAAAATAATAAGACACGTGTATCAGCGTTTTTCAGAATTCGTCAGTTAAGGGTGTGAAATAGGGAATGAAAGTATGTGTGTTGAAAAACATTTTGTACCTATCTGTCTATTGACCTGCAATTTAGCTCTCATATTATTACTACTATTATGGTTATATTATAACTATAGTAAATACTATATACATACTATACTATATTTCAAGGTCAAACCATAAAATATTTTCACAAACACACACACGCATGTTTATTTCTAAGACCCTCTGTATCTACCCATATTACTGCAATAATAAACGAATTGAATTCAATTGAATTGAATTTTGTTGGAGTCGATCTACGAGAAGAATGTTTTTCTCATGGACAGTTGTATGGTTGGTCTCTATAGAGCAGGACATGCTAAAAACCAATACATCTTGATGAACACTAATTGGAACATAAAATGTCGTGTATCTATTCAGTAATTTTACTTTAATGATTTTGTTCCTTCTTCATGTACAAAAACTATAGCCTAAGTTAAGGGGGTAACATGCGCCAATGACCTTGAGAATCTGGCCGCTCCGGCCGAGAGTTGTCATCGTAGAGGGCGCTACCAGCAAATATGAATATTACATTTGAAATATCATAGACTAAATATATGCAGATGTGTCGAATGGAGTTTTGTTAATTTTGAATGAAATGATGCAGTTTAATAACGGTAACCCACTGTTTTATATCTTGATTTATACCTTGGCGTGCCACCTAATTACAATCTGACAACCCAACTACTTACAGTGGTAACGTAGTTGACGTGTTGCATCAGGATACGGATTATTGCATTTCATATTCCAAGCTTCATATCAAAGGTTCAGTCCGTCTATTATAGAATGGCTAATGCCTGACTAGTGAGACTTATACATACTTCTATTTTATTGTTGGTGGTTATTAGGTCCAGTTACAACCGGAACACACTTCGACCCAGCTGAATACATTGTGCCTGCCATTCGGAATCCATATACATTCGTACTACTTATAACTTACACAGTCACAGCGGATTTTTGTGTGTCTGAAGTTACAGTTGACGAACCATAGCGCAAGTACAGTTGTGAGTTCTGAATACATAAACATAAAAATAGCTACTGTAAGCGTACTTGAAATGAAACTATGCACAAAGTTCTAAGGTTTCTTTTCTGCACGTCAAAACGAAAGCGTTTAACAGAGCCTTCAAAAATATTTTTTACAAAAAAAAGAACCGCCTTCAAAATGCAACTAAAAAGCCTGAAATAATTTCTAAGAATTAGTGGTTTTTACATCTACATTGTTGGACTTGGACTACAACATATTATAAATACATATTACTATCAAAGACGGCGCCAAACTGGAAAACAGTTACACTGCTTACTGCTTAAATGACGTCGCCGCTCCATAATAACGTTGGTTTTAATCAGTAGTAGGGAAACAGTAGCACTAATAATGTCTTCAATGCGTTGTATGTTTTTATAGGGAAAATATTGACAGCTGATTTTCATCTTTTACTCGAATTTGATTCACAGTTCCTGATTCAAATTATGAAATGCACCAAAAAGGATCCATATAAATTTATAAAATCATAAATTTATTACAAAGCCACATCTCAATCTCAAGAAATCCGCTTAAAAATGCTTGATCCCTAGACACTTTTGATGTGTGTATTTGCTAGACGTTAGGCGCCGACTTCGATAGTAATATGTATTTATAATATGTTGTAGTCCAAGTCCAACAATGTAGATGTAAAAACCACTAATTCTTAGAAATTATTTCAGGCTTTTTAGTTGCATTTTGAAGGCGGTTCTTTTTTTTGTAAAAAATATTTTTATTTTATTCTTTTTAGTGGTTCCCTTGGTATATTATTAGGTTAACTTTTAACAACTTATATTTAATTCTGACAAACAGCCAGTTTAATATTTATTTTAAAAACACCCACTACATAACACAACTATGGACCATCACTAAAATATAAACTTATGCAAAAATTTAAAAAAATGTAGATGTGACAATATCTTAATAAAACTAACCAATTGCTATAAACCGAAGATACCTAGCTGTTATACTCGTAGTTATCGAGAACCATGGACTGCAAGCTCGGTGGGTCTACATTTATTTGTGCCGAGAACCCGTGCCCACCTTCTTGCTCCATCGTCAGACCCTGATCACCATTTTTCTAGCAACTACTCATCGAGAGCTACCCAACGAGCCCAAACTCGGCGGATCTACGTTTATTGGTGCAGTGATCCCGTGACGACCTTCCTGCTCCATCATCAGACCCAGATCTCCATTTTTCTAGCAGCTACTCGTCGAGACCTATCCAACGAGTCCAAATTCGGTAGGTCTACGTTTGTTGGTGCCGAGATACCGTGACGACCTTCCTGCTCCATTATCAGACCTTGATCACCATTGTTCTAGCAACTACTCGTCGAGAGCTACCCAACGAACCCAAACTCGGTGGGTCTGTGTTTATTGGTGCCGAGATCCCGTGACGACCTTCTTGCTCCATCATCAGACGCTGATCACCATTTTTCTAGCAACTATTCATCGAGAGTTACCCAACGAGCCCAAACTCGGCGGATCTACGTTTATTGGTGCAGAGATCCCGTGACAACCTTCCTGCTCCACCATCAGACCCTGACCTCCATTTTTCTAGCAACTACTCGTCGAGAACTATCCATCGAGTCCAAATTCGGTAGTTCTACGTTTAGTAGGCACGGCTAGGATAGGATGGATTGTTAATTTTATTACAGATTTCCGGTGGCCATCTATGGCCTTCTTCATCAGATCCACTTCACCAAATGATACTTTCTGAATGAAAATGCTTGACTAGTTTCTAAAAATACCAAAAACGCTATATGTATGCCTATAATATTTAAGGAGTTCCCTCAGTTACTCATGGTTCCCATCATCAGAACTTGATTTTGAAAAAAATGGGACCAATCTGGAAGCATATCCTTTCAAATAAAAAAATAATTTTCTAATTCGGTTCGTAAACGACAGAGTTCTGAGGTAACAAACATAAAAAAAAAAAAAAAAAACATACAACCGAATTGATAACCTCCTCCTTTTTTTTTTGAAGTCGGTTAAAAATATAGTTTTTTTTCTTAAAAAGGGACCTTTTTAACATATTTCCTAAATTAGTTCCAAATTCTCTAACCAATAAACATCCTTCTGCTAGTTTAGCTTTTTGATTCCTGGAAAAATGAACTGAAACCAAATTGATGATTGATTGCGATGTTTGAGTATGACAAAGAGAGTGACTTAAGATGCTGCAATGCATGCCAGTGGCCCTGATGAGATGCTAGCGGTATTATTAAAGAAGCGTGTAACTGTAATGTTTCCTATTCTAATGCGTATATTATCTTTAAGAGCGGCACAAGTACCCGACAAGTATCTTGGAAGCTTGATAGCTTCCAACCTTACTCAAGACCAGATACCCAACGTCGACCCAAGTCGTGCAGACCCAAAAATCATAAGTTATTTTTATTGCGACAATTAGTTCTGTGATAAGAATAATAGCACCCATCCATCTCCTCCCGTTGGGTGTCCGTAAAAGGCGACTAAGGAAAAACAAGAAGACGAGCAGCAGCGTCTTTTTATTGGATTACCTACCACCTATCTGCGATCCCCAACCGCTTGCCAGGCGTGGGGATTATGGCAAAGCCTCCCCTCTAAGGGAGAGAGGGCCTTTTTTCAACAGTGGACGTTTCGGCTGCTGATGATGATGTAGATGGGTTCCGTAATCGACTCCGTAATGGCCATCGAACTGAAACTATGATAAGATACTTAACTCTTTCCATAATTAAGTACAGGTAAAAACGACCCAGACCCAAGACAAACAGATTATGTTCATGCACATGAATGTTTGTCCTGTGTGGGAATTGACCCCAAGATCTTAAGGGCAGCGGCCAGGGTAGCAAACTACAAAATCAACGGACCTGTGTTATTATTCAATATACGTGGCTGCCAAAGGAATCCGTAGCACTGTTTGTTTGAACGCACGAATTCAGTAATCTAGTAGTAGTAAGTCTTTTTGAGTGTAAGTTTCAGTTTTCAATCAAAATAGTTTGAAAGACGTTCCGGGCGCTTACCCCGCCCGCATGTATTTTGGGCCGGCACGTGCAAGCGATTGTCGTCCTAAAGGTGATAGACCGTTCATGACCGCGAGAGTACGTAACGTAACTTCATCTTGAGTTCTGTATCCATCGCGGGGTTTGAACTACGCGGAGCATTTGACATTTTATTTTATTTTATTTATTCTTTAGCACACTTAAATATGTACAAGGCGGACTTAATGCCTTAGGCATTCTCTGCCAGTCTACCTTTGGATGATGCAGAGGGTAATAGTGGTAGGTGCATAGGTGATGTAAAATTTAAATAGATATTTAATTTACATTGATTCTAATAAGTAATCTGGTTTTAGAGTAACTAGCATTTTAACGCGGTGGTATTTTTTCTCGTGCCTGCCAACAACACCATCAGTTTATTGTTACGCAACTTAGTTAAGTAACAAGGTATTACCTGATAGTAATCGAAGCACCCACCCATAGAAAAGTCTCTTCCTGTCCCTGTCATCCAAAACTGTAATTATAGACTTTTGGTCCGATAGTTCTTTTGCCAGCTACAGTGACCTTCTACTTATGTTACATAGCGGAAGAAATCTAAGATTAAAGTGGCGCCACCTAGATAGCACACGAGTACCCTTCCAACTTAACCATCCAGATGTCTCAAAAGACGAGCAACTGTCCGTAGGTAAGCGTGTCGCTCACCACCAAGCCAACCACCCAGGTACTCGACTCGTAGCTAAGTTGCAAAAACCAACATGATAGTAATAATAACACCGTTCATGTTTTGACAAAAAAAAATCATAATTTAAAGGATATCATAATGTATGTCTTTTTGTCGACCTACACAGTATTAAATACGATTTCAATTAGTAAGATCATATATGACTGATACGCTTTAAAAGTTAGGTATAATACTCGGCAACGATACTTTTGCATAAAATATGGTATTACTATAAAAATATCTTTAATTAAATATAGAAGTATAGATTTCATTTGAAATGATTTATAATGTTATAATTATACCATATGTAACATATCTTAATTAAAAATATGTCCAAAATCATTTAAATTAAATTCGTCTTGTCAAAAAAAATTCGAGCACGTCCACCCTCCATAACAGTCCACGAAAGACTGATGGAAGGCGATCGCGGGGGCGCTGCAAGGGGAAATGCATCGCGTACTGGTTTTTCTATAATTTCTTGTAAAACATGAATTAAATTAAGGAATGTAATCAATACAAATTGTAGAATAGGTTATTATGCTTTTTATAGTCCAAGTTTGACGTCTATCCGATGAACGGATATTGAACGCTAACATAATTCATATCCAAGGTAGTACATTTTTTAAATACATCTTGCTTGAAAACGTTATATTTAATCCAATATCTTATCAATAAAACTATTTGCTGAAGATCTGAGGTATAAGTACATATAATTTTCATAGCCAATGCAATAGCGGATTGATCCATCGAACTCTTTAAACAAAGGCTATTTTTACAATTTTACCGTTGTTACCCCCTTAAGACAACGAGTCGCACGGCGCGCACACACCCTTATGTGGTAAACGTGCCTTCAGTCCGAACTAAGCGATTTGCATCGTCATTCATAATAAGGACAGCTAAGGACTGGAACAGTTTACCTGCGTCAGTTTTTCCGCCCGATTATAACCTGGGTGTCTTCAAAGCTAGAGTGAATAGGCTTTTAATAAGCCAGTGTGCTTTACCATCCTAGATTGCGCCGCCGCTCTCCATCAGGTGGGACTGCAGTCAAGCACTGGCTTATAGGGAGTAAAAAAAAATTGATTTAATTCAAATTTTGGACTAGGATTATAGAATTATTTTATGACAGTAGTTGGTTTCTGAAATAGCAACAGCTCAGTGGGCGAGCGCTTGCCTTGGAAACAAGGTGTGCTGGTTTGAATCCCGGCTCAAACCTCTGATTTCATTATTTAATCACCGATAGCTGGTAACAATCACACAATGACGTGAGGAAACTTGCATGCCTGAGAAAGTAGCTTTCGAATGACGTGTGAAGTCATACAACCCGCACTTGGCCAGCGTGGTGGACTATGGCCTAAGCTTCTACATTTTTAGACAAGGCCCGTGTCCAACAGTGGGACAAAAACAAGGGCTGGTAAAGAAAATAGGTTTCTATGGAGTAACCTAAAGTTTCTTGAACGTCCTATAGTTTGTGTGTACCACCTTTCGGCAATTTTTGGATAGTTTCTCCTAAGAGGCAAAATAGAGAAGGAAAGTTTGCAATTTGTCCAATTTACGTGAAACTTAGCTAATACTTTTGGTTAATACTCTTCAACAAATTATTTACAACGCTTTATTTAAAATTTAATTTATAAGGGTGTTAAAAGAAATCCAAAAAATGTTGTAGTTATGGCAAAATTGCTAGGGGAATTTTTTTTCTACGAAAATATACTGTAGGTAAGGTAAGGTATTATTCTTTAAACATATTATAATCTAAACATAACATTTTGCCACCCGTGCGAAGCCGGGGCGGGCCGCTAGTTAAAATATAAATTGCAAAGAAGTATGTGTTACACAAAACGAAAACGTTGCTTATGAAAAAAAGGAAGCAATAGTATTTTATTTAGAAAACAATGAGTCCATTACTGCACAATTATTTTTCTTACAACATTGGCATTGAAAAGAAAGTTAGGTCACGCAAAATGGAGCAATAAAAAGTAATCCAATTAAGTGATGATGGAATAAGTTACATCATCGGTGCAAGGCGTACTATATTTACTTAAAACCAATTCATTCGACATAAACTGCCAGTCTACCTTAAAAACTTAAGGTAGACTGGCAGAGAATGCCTAAGGCATTAAGTCCGCCTTGTACATGTTTAAGTGTGCAAAAGAACTAATAAATAATAATATATTATTAATAATAAATAAACCTTGTGGATTGCCCACGGAAAGTTGGAGTAAGAATAGCAAGTTGGGTAACGAAAGATGCGAATAATTTAAAACAAGAAAACGGCCAGCAGCGTTTTTCTATTGGATTACCAGAGACTGGCAGAGAATGCCTAAGGCATTAAGTCCGCCTTGTACATATGGAAATATGGTCCGCATTTATCTCCAAGAGGCCTGTCGAGCGTGGGGATTATAGCAACCCATCTCTTTTAAGAGGTGATGCCTTTGTCCAGCAGAGGATATCTTTTAGCTGGTGAGGATGATGACACTTTTTAGATATGAAATAGTTGGTGTGAAATAGATACAACTTCGAAAGGCGTTGTGTTCTTCCGGTTTGACGTTGCTAAAATTTATGAAGAATTACTGAGCTGGTTCTGGGACTCACAGACATATAAAACTTGTGTTTTTAATCAGTTAATTGACTTTACCATCTACGCCTATATTACTGATCACATAATGTGGTATTACGGTCAATCATTAATATACATTAAGTAATGAATCGCTTTGCGCGTAACTTCAAATAAAGTAATAAGTTTTGGTGACGGAAAACATCGTGAGGAAAGCTGCATGTCTGAGAAAGCCTAACAAGCTTTCAAATGACGAGTGAAGTCCACCACGCTGGCCTTATCTTGAGGGGAAGCCCGTGCCCAACAGTGGGACAAAAACAAGGACGCGTAAAAAAGACTAAAGATAAATCGACTGGTGTTCCGCCAGGATTATTAATGTATTTCCATATTTAGGCGCTATTGGCCCTGTTGCAAAAGACAACATGAAGATATAACTATTCAATACAGGTGAGTGAAGAATTAATTAAGAACAGGTAAATTCAAAAAGGCAGGCCACATCGCTCGAAGAACCGATACCCGTTGGGGAAGAAAGGTTCTCGAGTGACGACCACGAACCGGAAGACGCAGCGTAGGTAGGCCTCCCACTAGGTGGACAGACGACATTGTGCGCGTCGCAGGTAACCGGTGGTTGCAAGTCGCCAATAGTCGTTCATTGTGGCTCATTGTGGCGTTCCAAGGGGGAGGCCTATGTTCAGCAGTGGACGTCTTCCGGCTGGTGATGATGATGATGATGAAATTCAAAAAATAATATTGTTGTTTTCTGTTATGAGAACGCAAAACGCGTGAAGATGTTATATTACTACTAGATGAAGTGTTGTAGGGGAGTCAACGTTGTTTTCTTCAAAAATAGTGAACAGAGCAGACCCTGTGCATGTAGTTCTTCAGAACCAGAATTCTGAAGATTTATCGAACCTACTTCCAAGCTAAGTTTTCAAGCTGTTTTCAAGAGTTAACACGAATCATCTTGCTAGATACCTTGACAATATCAATCTCCCAATCAGAAGAAGAAGAAGAAGCAAATGCAGTTATTTACCCAACACATATACTTTGACACATGAAAAAGAGAAACAAGATGAAATCATTAGTATTAGTTGTGTGTGGACAAACAGGGCTCTGCCTCAGCATATTGCTGCACCATAGGGTATAAAGTGCAGCGTTGGTATTCTGACAGTACCTACCTATAGCTGACATCAAGGAAGTTCCAAGTAAAAAAAGGGAAGAGTAAATAAAATAATAAAATCAAAGAATAATAATAATAAGTAAGAATTAGTAATAAATCACTAATTTTATATGGGTTAGTATTTAACGAACAGCTGTAATATTTTTACTTGTCGCCTCCGGGTCGGGTCGGGTATAGGTCGTCAATTGACTACGAAACACAAAGTATCGTGTTGATTCTTAAATGTAGGGTAGATGTCATTTCACAAATTGTAATGGAGAGGGAAATTAACTAACGTTGGGCTTTATAAGGAGTGTTCCGAGCGCGAAGAGGTCAGTCTGTTTGTGGCAGTCTGCTTGAGGCAGTCTGTCTGAGGCTGTCTGTCTGAGGCAATCGGTCTGAGTTAGTCGAGTCGTTCTGTCGTGACAGTGAGTCTGTCTATTGTGATATTTCTGGGTAATTATGATTAGTTCCTTGTGTAGCTTGAAGGTCGGAATATGAAGCTGGTTGGTCAGGGTTAGCTCTGAGGGGATATGGTGGAGGCCAATTGTTAGGTAGGTAGGGCTTCGATGCCCTACTCTAATCATGATCTGGTGGTGTCCTTGGTGACGCAAGGGTCATTCAAGTAAGGTTTTGTAAGAGTTGCTTCTGGGCGCTTGCGAATGTGTTGCGTATTGATGTGTTGTAGATGAGTGACTGGGCGAGGTTGCCGCTGCCATTCAGTTTGTTCTTGTTCGTTATGTACCTTAGCCGCGTTCCGACTTACTTATTTAATAAGAGGATATATCATTAATCACATCCACAAGATGCGGCAAATATGCTGATAATTTTAGATAGAGTATAATCACCCCTGTACCTAGTATTTGTGGATTACGAGAAGGCATTTGACTCTATGATTTTGTCTCAGATACTCTGCAGCGTTACAAAGTTTATTGGCACTCAAGTATTAAACAGTCTTGCGACTATGACCATTCAATTATAGGTCCAACAGTTTGCATACTATCTCTCTGCATCGAGGTGTGAGACAAGGGAACGTTATGTCCCCTTAATGGTTTAAATGTCAAGACGTTGGATAGGCGCAGAATGAATGATAATCAGAGGTAATCAGAAAACCAAAGTTTTTGACCTAGACCACTGGATCAGCAGAATAAGTATCAGCGGGCCGACCGTAGAGCCAATAATCGATGAAGGAAACGAGTTCTTAGGCGGGGTGGGACGTCCTCAGACACACGTACACGAAAATATGCAAGCCTACACAAGTATACACCTTTAATATGATGTAACTATCAGCTTAAAATTTAATAGTCCCTTTCACCAATACAAATTTAGAAATGATATTATAAATTTGTTTAATTGAAATCAAACTACTTTTACGGATTATATCGCGGTTTATTTTAGATTTTACTATCCCGACGTTTCGAATGCTTTGCAGCACCCATGGTCACGGAAGGTCTGAGATGTTGAACGTCCTTATGTCACATTTATGCCGGTGTACCCTAAGATCTTCTTAGTTATTATTGTTGGTCCGATCTACGCAGTAAGAGCTTACAGTATCTTGAGGACGTGCAGTGCTTTGCTTGATATTGGATTTAATTATATTTATCACAGGATCCCATGCCAACATACACCCAACCATCTTCTCTATTGAAATTAGGATGTTTTTTGATTTCAATAGCCTCATGAATCATCCTAGGTAGGAATAGTAGTTTGATTTCAATGTGTAATATTCGCGTAAGTAAAAGACAATTAATTTAAATCATGGTAAACGAAATTGGGAATATGTCTTACCAATGTTGCTTAATGAATGACCGCACAGTGTGCCTGATGAACTCCTATGTGAACCGGAAAGGTGTAGAACGCTCCTTAAGTCAGTATACTTATCACATGGGATCTTACAGACAACTGCAGACGAATAGCATCAAATATTGTGCTAACATCTGAAGATTTAATAAGTACAGTTGTACACACAATGTTACTGCTAGCTGCTATCCGTGTGTGGTTGTCTGTCGGTATTACCTAAATATAGCTAAGTATTTCTTGTCGCTTGTCACGTTATCTGTTAATTTAAATATGCTAGCTAGTGAAGCAGCGATACATAAATCACCATGATTTTTCTCGCTGTTAATTTTGTATCAATATTTGCAACAAAAAACAAACCCTACGTGACCAAATAGGCTTTCTTCAAAACTTGAGTCCTTATCGTCCTGTGGCCTTGTTTCGATATTTAGTTTTGAAATTAGTTCACGTTCCGTGAATGATAGTGAGGTAACTATAAAAACATTTAGTAAACCACGTTCAGCATTATTTTTGCACGCAAAATGGTGGGAATGCTTGGTATCATACTGTGCTCTGTAGCTGTCCAGGTAAGTTGGTACTCTTTATGCTCCTTCTTATTTAACGATTCTACTTCTTATAACGTCCATAGTAAATATCTGCCAACGAGCCGGCGAGCCAACGGTTTAGACCGTTGGTTCACCGGTTCGCAAATGGATCACTCCCCATAAAGGTGCTTGTGGGACCCATAGGCAGGCCCGTCGCCAATTATTAAGTGAACACCTTTTTTGTTATACTACCAAGGTAAGCCAGATGGTAAGCAGTCACCGCAGCATATATTAGACGTTAGCAACACCAAAAAACTCACTAGCGCGTTGCCAACACTAAGTCTCTTGTGTCCGGTAATTTAGCCACCAGCTACAGTGCCCTTCACGCCGGAACACAGCAATGTTTAAACACTGCTGCTTGGCGGCACCGTCCAAGTAGAGACCACCGCAGTGAATATCTGACACTGCGGTTTCTACTTGGACGGTGCCTGACACACCTACCACCTAGTCTACGTCATCTTGCTTTTCTTTCAATACCAAAGTGAAAATAATAATTATTTTAAATCTCACGTTGAAAAAGCTAGCAACTTTTCCATTACAGGAATGCCTGAGCCAATGTTGTCTAGGAAACAGCCGCGGGATACCATCCAACAGGCTGTCCAGAAAACCACTCACCTTAGACGACTTACCAGGCAACAGAGGAGGTTCATTCATCGTCGTAAGTTCTTCCCCTGTCCGTCCTACTGGTATTACTATAGTCTCGAACAACACCATAGATGGTAGTCTTTTAGTGACTGGAGAAATACCGTTCTTAAGTGCAGTTGATTTGGATGGGGTTATGGCTACGTCAGGTGAAGGAGCTGTGAACTATGGATGTGGTGATCAACCGGCAATATTGAATGAAATCGTTCCTAATATTCCGAAAACGGTAGATTCAGAACTAGATAATGCTGAGACAGGTGCTCTTATGGCTCCCGCTGGCTGCAATTCGTTCACTAACGCTTTCAACTCGTTTTATCCGTCAAGGTACAGAGTAAAGTCAAAACCTTTGCGCATTACACCTGTCTTTATCAGGTTTACGGACGGAATCTCGGTAGTGGAATATTAGAGCAAGATGATTTGATTTGATTTAACGTTGTGCATTCGGTAGTCCTTTGTATCTAAATGGAAAAATTAATTGTATGAATATTTAAAATGGTAATTTGTTTTTTTATAAGTACTACTGGTATGAAAATACACATTAAAATATAAAATTTTGTCTTAATTTGCGTGCATTTGTAAGGCCATAAATACCAGTGGCGTGCACAGAAAGCAGCCAAAAATACCTTCGAGTTGTTTATGCTTTATGCTAATTGTTCGTGTTCCAGCACAAATATCCTTAAATTTATCAACATTACCAACACATCCATTTACATAAAAAAAAATTACGTTAATTCATGTCCGAACTAAGATTTTTTAAAATTAAGATTGTTTAGAGAAATCCTAGGGTAGGCAAAGTATTTTTGTCAGTATGGAGCCGCTGAATGAACTTATTAATGTTTTGAAATGCAAATTCATCTGTCCATAGTATTTGCTTGCTTATGGATATTTGAAATGGTATACTAATATACTTAAAATAGGTTAAACAAGCCGAATACATTTTTTTGCCTACCCTCTGTGCACGCCACTGATAAATACAATACCCCAAGTCGTGGAAGTTTGCTAACATCCAACCTATACCTAAGAAGGGTAGTCGTGCAGATCCTATACTAATCACCTATCGCAATCACTAACATACTCTGTAAGATTATGGACCGCGTAATAAATGCCCAACTTCTCGGCTACCTATAAAGTAATGATCTAAATATAACTTGGGTTTACTCAAGTCTAGAGTGAACAGGCATCTTATGGGTAAGCGCGGTCCATCCTAGATTACATCTTCACTTAACATCACGTGAGATTGTGGTTAAGCGCAAACCTATATCTGATAAAAAAATACCCCTGGCATACAATACCGCAGGGCCCCAAGTAAACTAATTTACAAACGCTTCAATGGAGTTTCAATAGTGTGTCAGTTGGATGGTTTTACACATTTGGTCGTCTACTAATGTTATAAGACCAGTGGCGTGTCAAAAGTCAAAGTCAAAATTCAAAAATAGTTTATTTCAAATAGGCTTAACGCTAGCACTTTTGAAAGGTCATTTTTATTAAAAAAAAACATCTACCACCGTATCTCAACGCGGCCTCAACTGAGAAGATCCGGCAAAAAACTCAGCAGGCTTTTTTCACATTTTTTTTTAAACAGTGTGTCGTAACCATTGGATCAGAACGACAGTTTGTCTTGCCGTTCAAAAGACTAAATAAGACAAAAAAAATACGACGAAAGTACAACCATCCCAAGCAGCACCCGCGCACGAGTTGACTCGAGCAGCAGCCATCACTTCCCTCAACCATATTGGAGGGAAGGGAGTGACCCGCCAGTGTCAGTGGCTTTTCACTAACCTGGGCCTCAAGGCTGCTAATTTTAATGAAATGACATACTATTGCCATTCCAGCGACACACTATTGAGACCTAAAGAGAGAAAGACACTGCCTACAGAAAGGTGTGGCAGCTGCCGTAAATTCATTTCTCTCACAGAGGGCGCTAGATGCAATAAATGTTGCACCCTGCATCATAGATTATGTGTGGCATTGCCCTCTAAGGGTAATATGTCACCCTCCTGGAAGTGCCCCGAGTGTAAAAAAGTAGAAACACGGGACAACAGGTATGACACCCCAGTTAGGGGCAGGTCTAGCTACGCAGCCACCTAGGGCAATGAGGAGATAATTAATACTATCCTTTCTCACAGTAGTTCTGTCCAACCCATTATATCAGAGGAGGACAAGAACAGTGAATGTACCAACAAAGATCTAATGGATGAAATAAGAGCTATGCACCGCGACTTCTTGGATTTCCGTAAAGAAATTGTTGAGTTGAAAGCTGAGGTGCGAGCTTGTCACACACGCATAGATGAACTTGAATCCCAGATTGGATGTTTGGAACACAGGAGCGTCACTCAAAAAATAGAACCCAAAGAAGTAAGTGATAACCCAACTAAGAGCGGACATAAATGACCGGGACCAAGACCTTATCAATGGTCAAGAATCGCCTCCCTGGTTCTAAATCCATCCAAGTGTAAATTTATGGTAGTTGGGTCGTCATCAACTCAAAGTAATATCTGAAGCAAAACCTACTATAATTAATAAAAGATGAACATATAGATAGGGTGAACGAAGTATGTAATCTAGGTCTTACTATAGACCCAGAACTCCGATTTGAAGCTCATATTAGGAAAACCGTAAAAAACTATTTTTATCGATTGAAGATATTGTATTCTATCGGAAAATTTATTAGTGGTGATATGAGGAAACGTCTGGTGGAAAGCTTAGTTTTATCAAAGTTAAACTATTCTGACACAGTATATGGACCTTATCGAGGACAGAGAAGCTAATACAGCGTGTGCAGAATGCGTTTGCACGATATTGGTATCAAATACCAAGGTCACGTTACCCCATACTTGAACTCAATTAATGTTTTATAAATGGCAGGTAGGAGGAAACTGCATTTATGCCTTATGTTTGGAGTGATAGTCACGTGAAATCCTATATATTTACGTAATAAAATTCGATGGAAGCAAAGTAGGTGAAATCAGTATGCAATCAGATCTGTTACAGATTCGCTGCTGACATCCCAGCACAGGACTGCTGCTTTTAGGGAATGCTTCAAGTATGCTACCACTCGGTGCTTGAACAATATCCCGCCACCTATGTATAAGGAACCTATTGTATATGCATACGTATGTATATTTATGTACGCGTTCCACCCCGCTGTCAGCTGTTCAATAAACAGTGCGTTGCAAACCTTCGTTCGTTTCACTTGTCCGTTCCTACTGCACACCTATAGAATATTGGCGACGTTTACCCACATAGCAGAAAATAGAAATCGGAAACTATGTCGACGCAATTCGGAATTTTGAATGTTTTCGATCACAATTTGCAAACGTGGAATACGTACAGAGGTCGAATTCTACAATACTTCATTGCAAATAACATCGATGGACAGACAGATGCGACGGGTACTAGGAGGAAAGCAATCCTCCTCAGCGCACTCGCAGACGCCACCTACAAGTTGGCTGTTGACTTAGCCTTGCCGAAGGATTTAGGAACCGTGCCTTATGTGGACATTTTAGCGTTGTTGGATAACCATTTCACGCCGAAGCATGTTGGATTTGGCGAGCGGCACAAGTTCTACGCGGCCACCCAGCAACAAGGCGAATCTCACACGCAATGGGCGGCGAGATTACGCGGGTTAACTATGCATTGCGGATTTTTAAACGTAGAAGAAGCATTACGTGATAGGTTCATCATGGGAATGCGTTCAGGGGCCGAAAAAGAGAAGCTGTATACACAAGACTTGACCGATTTGACTCTGGCGAAAGTCATAGAAATGGCGGAGAATATGAGCTGTGCTCGCGCCATTGCGGTATCCAGCACAGAGTTGCCTACCACATCTGACAACCAGGTGTATAAGATCCGGAAAGCAAATAAAAGCGACAAAAAAGTCAACATAAAATGTAGTGTTTGTGGATATAAAAATCATAAATCATCGGAGTGTAGATTTGCCAATTACAGCTGTAACAGATGTCACGTAAAAGGACACTTACGTAGAATGTGCACAAATGTGAATTATGTCGGGGACGCTGGCTACGGTGACGTTGGTATAGATGATGACGATGGTAAGCTATTTTATATACGTTCTTTGCGGGGAGAGCCTATGATGGAAACAGTGGTTATTAATAATTTGTCGTTTAAATTTGAAATTGACAGTGGTTCCGCCGTAAGCGTTATCTCAGAGTTCTATTACCTAAGCAATTTTAAAGATGTGTCATTATCACCTGCATGCAAAAAACTGATGTCATATGATGGCAAAAGAATTAGCTGCATCGGTACAATTAAGTTGCCGGTAGCATACGCGAGCCAAAATAATTCAATTATATTTTACGTTGTACGTGACGGTGGTCCACCATTACTGGGCAGAGATTTTATATCTAAGTTTAAATTGGAATTGTTACCAGTTAATTATTGCCAGGGTAGTGATACAATAATTAAACAATTGCATGAGCAATATACTGATTTATTCGCGAGCAAACTGGGTACTTTTAACAAATATAATGTTAATTTGCGGCTTAAGGATAATGCAAAGCCAATATTTTTTAAAGCGCGTTCGGTAGCATTTGCACTGCGAGACAAAGTTGGAGAAGAAATCGATAGATTGGTCGATTTAGGTATTCTCAAACCTGTTCAATATTCGGAATACGCTTCTCCAGTAGTACCAGTGCTGAAACGTGATGGGTCTGTAAGATTGTGTGCCGACTTCTCGGTGAGTATCAATAAATTGTTACTGATAGAACAATATCCACTGCCCACAGTTAACGAACTATTTTCGAGAATACACGGGGCCAAAATGTTTTCAAAATTAGATTTATCTAGTGCTTACAATCAGCTGGTGCTTGATGAGGAGTCCCAGAACCTCACCTGCATCAATACTCACCGTGGACTGTATAAATTTACAAGATTGGTGTTTGGGTTAGCCAGCGCACCATCAATATTCCAACGAGCGATGGAAGAAGTGCTGTCGGGGGTGGAAGGAGCCGTCTGTCTCCTCGACGACGTGCTTATTTTTTCAGGAGACGACGTTGCTGAACATCAACGGAGACTTAACGTAGTTTTAAAACGTTTGCGAGATGCGGGTCTTACATTGAAAAAGGAAAAATGTAGTTTTTTTCAGGACGAAATAAGTTATTTAGGGCATATAGTGAGTAAAGATGGCCTAAAAAAGTCACCTGAGAAAATTAAAGCCATGGTAGACGCCCCCGTACCTACTAATGTTAAGCAATTACAGTCATTTTTAGGACTTGTCAATTATTACAGAAACTTTGTGCCGAATGCGTCTGGTATTCTCAACCCCTTGTACGATCTACTAAAAAAGGGTTCTAAATGGACATGGTCAAATATACATGAAAAAGCTTTTCAATCAATCAAACAACTCATGACATCAGACCAGGTCCTAGCCCATTTCAACCCAGATGCCAAGTTAATATTAACGGTAGATGCATCACCTGGTGGGCTCGGCGCAATATTGTCGCAAGTAGATAGCGATGGGGTCGAGAAACCAATATCTTTCGCGTCGCGAACATTAAACACGGCAGAAAAAAAGTATTCACAAATCCAGAAAGAAGCCACAGCAATTATATACGGTGTCCGGAAATTTCATCAGTATCTTTACGGCAGATCCGTACCGTTTGTATTACGCACGGACCATAAGCCACTTCTATCCATTTTTGGCCCGTATAAAGGAATACCCGAAATGTCAGCAAACAGATTGCAAAGATACGCATTATTCCTTAACAGTTATAACTATGTTATTGAATACATTCGCAGTGACGATAACACTGCAGATTATCTGTCTCGCGCTAGCTTACCTGCACCGAGTGCAATAGAACACACCGCGGTGAGCCGTCAGCGGCCGTGCGCGTGCACTGGACAATGCACCACCGACAGTGAGTTACAAGGGGTCGATCGTGCGTCTTACGTTTGTTTTGTTGTAGATAATAGTATGCCGGTCACAGTGTCGGTGTTAAGAGATGAAACAAAAAAAGATATAGTGCTCAAACAAGTGATAAAATATATATTAGATGGTTGGCCTCCAAAGTGTGGTAACGTAATTTTAAAACCTTACTATTTATGTAGGTCACAATTATCTTTAGAAAATGGTTGTGTAATGAGGGGTCATAAGGTTGTTTTGCCCAAAAGTTTATGCGACATATTTTTAAAAGAGCTTCATAGGTCCCATTTGGGTATTGTTAAAACGAAAGCGGAAGCCCGGTCCCGTGTTTGGTTCCCTGGTATTGACAAAGCTTTAGAAAATATGATAGCATCATGCAATGTTTGTATACAACTACGCCCCGCGCCGCCGCGGGCGCCACTTTCACCTTGGAAATATCCAGATTACCCTTTGGAAAGAATTCATATTGACTTTTTAGGGCCAATTAAAGGTTGTATGTATTTTGTTATCGTAGATGCATATTCCAAATGGGTCGAAGTATATAATATGAACACCGTCACAACATCGGTTGCAGTTATTAGGAAATTATGTGACTATATGTCAAGATTTGGCTTACCAAAGACGTTAGTAAGTGATAATGGCACAGCTTTTTGTTCGCACGAATTTGAGCAATTTTGTATGTCTAACGGTATCTCCCATATTACATCACCAGTCTATCACCCTGCGAGTAATGGGCAGGCTGAGAGTTTTGTGAAAATAGTGAAAAAAGGTATAAAATCGGCTTTAATGTCTAGTACAAATGCAAAAGATATGTCCATAAACCTATTGAGGTATCTTTTGGATTATCGTAATTCTGTACATTCTGCCACAGGTGTTTCCCCGGCTCAAATAGTATTTGGTCGAAAATTGAGATCGCGTTTAGATTTACTTTCGCCTAAACCATCGCCACCGTCGGTAGCAATGAAACCTAATCGCACCAACCAATTTCAGTGCTCACCATCTAAGCCACAACATAGCAATAAAACACATAGTTTTAAAGAAAAAGACATTGTATTGTTTAAAAAATTTATAAACAAAACAAATTATGCATGGTGTAAAGGCACCGTTGTAAAACGTATTGGGAAAGTTTTATATTTAATCAAGGACTTGGATACTTTGCAGTCTTTTAAAAGACACAAAAATCAAGTAATGTTATTTAAGGGGACGTGTAACGATGCAGACGACAAGAGTAAGACTCATGATTTACTTCTCGAATACACACACACACCGGAGTCACATTCATCACCACGAGCTATTACGCCACCGCCACAGCCGAGGTCTACGCCGTCGACTCCTACACAAATTCAATTGCCTCCGTCACCGCCACACCTGTTGTCTTTACAGAGTCCCTCAACTTCATTAACTGCTGAAGCGGAGTTCTCGTCGACTCAATCTGGAATTACACCGACAGCTGAGTCTCGCAGAGAAAGGAGGGCGGAACTGTATGTGCCAAATGAGGAGCAGTTACCACAGGCAGAGCACACAGCTCACGATGCTCATTCGGATTCTGATGATTTCCATGAAGCCGAGAGTGACCAAGAAGTACGATGTGACAGCCCTAAACTGGGACCACAGAGATCGTTACGAAACCGTCCCCCTGTCTCATATAAAAAGTATTTTTAAAAAATAGTAGTTTAAGGAATTAGTGTACACTAGGGGGAGAGATATTGTATATGCATACGTATGTATATTTATGTACGCGTTCCACCCCGCTGTCAGCTGTTCAATAAACAGTGCGTTGCAAACCTTCGTTCGTTTCACTTATCCGTTCCTACTGCACACCTATAGAATAGAACCTGAAAACAATAAAGTCATTTAAATATAATTTAAGAAAACATCTAATGGAAGCACAAAGAAGTGACCTAACCTGATGATGATGATGATCCTCCTCGACGTGTCCGTCGTCGGCGACTCCCCTACGTTTATGCGCCCGTACATGACTAGCAAAACCGAACTTCGTCTTGAATGAACGGTCGCAAATGGCACAGTACAGTTGCCCCGAGCTGTTATACGTATAGACATAGAGCGGCTTTGGCTGGGTCTTCTTGAGCGAACGTTTTGCGTCTAGAATTTTGAGACGCTGCTTTTCAAAGGTTTGAACCCCCTCATTTACAATTCGCCGCCAATCCGAGCGTCGGAGTGAGATACTCTCCCATTCGTTCTCCGGTATCTGGCATGAATTCAAGTTCCTTTTCAATACATCTTTATATCGAAGATACTGACCACCAGATTTTCGTTTTCCATTTTTTAGCTCTGCGTAAAAAACTGACTTGGGCAACCGCGTATCATCCATACGAACCAGATGCCCACACCATCTTAATTGCCCCTTCATCAATAACGATTCCATACCGTGCATGTTAGATCTCCTAAGAACCTCAGTATTGGGGATATGATCTTTCCAACTTATACGGAGAATGGCCCGAAGTCATCGCATATGGAATCTGTCCAGGCGTGCAATATCTGTCTTATACACTACCCAGGTTTCAGAGGCATACAGAGGAATGGGCAAAACGATTGCTTTATAAACAGAAAACTTAGTACTGAGCTTTAAATCATGCGAGTTCCAAACCCTATTATTAAGACGACCAAAAGCAGCGGCAGCCCTAGCGATTCGCGTAGAAATTTCTGTCTCCAATCTATTATCACTGCGTATTACGCATCCCAGGTATGAAAAAGACGTTACCTCTTTAAGATCACCACCAGCTAATCTTACGGAAGAATTGCACGCAGGTGTACCTCTAGGTGGTTGTTTCAGTAGCTGAGTCTTTGACGCACTAATAGTCATACCAAAGGCTTGACATGAATTCTCCAGGTGTTGCAAATATTCCTGCAGACTGTGTATATTATCTGCCATAAGACATACATTATCAGCATATAGAATTTCTGTGAGTGTAAAGTGACGTACACTGCGCTTTCCCCTAAAACGAGACAAATCAAAGACACCTCTGCCTGTTCTGGTGCTCAACATAATTCCATTATTGCATTTTTGACCTAACCTACTCTAACTACGAAATACTAAAAGATATTTAATTTTATGTTACTAACTGCCGCACTCACAAACCCCAATTAACTTTCATTATAATCTGGGATGCGCAATACGCAGTGGAGACTTATAAATGGCTTCTAGTTTCTATTATGTGAAATGTAATTAGTTTTATAAACTGCTAGTCTTCCTTAAATATAAATAAATAAATAAATAATTAAGTCACTTTTTAAAATCTATTTATTTCGACTGTCGGAGCCGTATACGATTAATTTTGATTATTGAACACGAGTTAATTGTTATCTCTACTCACTATCTGCGTATTAAGCATGAATGGGCTTTGAGTGTCGAAATAATCAGATTTCAAAAAAATGGATTAATTATAATTAACTTTAATTGCCGTTTGTAGGTTCGGCAGTAAATCCTTAAATTTATTATAATTTATTTACACTTTAATTTTATTATTGTCAATTTAAAATATTAGATTCTTATTTTCTTTTTTTACCACATTAATATTATTTCTTTTCGTTGCATTTAACCCTAACTAATTAAATTAATTAAATGGATATAGCCTTATGGGTAATATTAACTTACCTTAGCAGTATGGTCTAAAAATTATAAATATGCACTTATTGTCAGTGCAGTGCAGTGCAGTGGCTGGCAGCCTTAACCTTAATTCTTAATTTTTTCCTACCCTAGTCTCGAGTTACCATATACGTGCATATAGTATGCACTGGGCTTTTTGTTGGCTTATTTATGTATTTTTAGTATTTTTCTCGGTTGTCAGTGGTACATTTAAGTTTTTTTTTTTCACATTTTGTTACTAATTTTATATTTATAACTTTGTAGTGGAAATAAGTATATACTGAAGAAGATTTATTTTCACAGTAATATAATTTAACTAGGTTTTAAGGTTGAAATGGCATCAAAACGTCACAGGGGCTAATCCTGAATAACAGCGCTGGACCGGAATATGTATTCCGGTGCAGCAATATTCTGAGTAGCCACTCAGCCATATAGCCTCATTTGCCGGAAATGGACGTATATACGTTTTTATTTTTTTATGTTTTCCTTCAGGTTTTTCCGGCGAATAAATATTCTTATTCTTATTATTCTTAAAACAATAATTGCGTCTCAGTGGTTATTTACGCAGAATACCGAATTAGTCACAATCGTATCGTAATTTCACCAGCTGCAGTGTCCTTCACGCTGGAACACAGCAATGCTTACACACTGCTGCTTGGCGGCAGAATTTCTGACACTGCGGTGGTACCTACCTGGACGGTTCTTGGACAAGGTACCTACCACCTAGTAAATATCTAATAATAATAATAATAAACTATTTATTTCAAATAACTATTGAAATAACATTCATAATTTGTTAGTATGCACTTACAATATAACGGGTGTAAGGGACATTGTACCGATTTTTTTTTTTATAAGTTGTCTAATAATTTCCGTTACAACATTACAGAAACCATTCTTATGGAAAATGACAAATGACTGACTTATTAATTTTCAAGCATGTAATGAATATATGCGGAATAATATTTATTTCTCAAATTACATTGCTAATTTTTTTAAAATAATAATAATTAATTGCCTGTTAATTAATTGCCTATGTACTGTTTTAGTGCATAAAGAATAAATATATAAATAATTAAATAAATTTTCCACAAATAAGTAATTTATTGTTTATAAATTAAAATTTTGCTTTATTATTATACCAATAATGATAATTATTATACTAATTTTATATAAACAAATTGGTTTTTTTTTTGGAAATTCATGAAAAAGCCGATGAAAAATTTCAACACTAGAGTGTTCAGAATCATGTACTGGAGCCCTGGTATCGGTTTTCGGTACGATGTCCCTTACACCCCGTATGTTAGTAGGTAATATACAATGGAACAAGTAACTAGACATGGAGGGAGATCCAATGTCTCAACATAGGACAGTCGAACCTGTCTGCCCACACCTTTAGAATACTGTTGGGACTGGTTCGGACACGGTGCAGCATCGAAGCAGACCTTTTTCTAAGAATGGCATAAAAGCCATCTGTGCGTGCTTCGGACAAACAACAACTTCGGAAAAACATACCTACCTGATGCGCTACAGTATCTTTTTGCAGTCCCAACAGCACCCTAAACATATTATTGATATTGAACACGAAGGGCATTGATAGTTCTCTGAGTACAGTCGACTCAAAGGCTGCACGTGTAAAATGTCTGGCAATAAGCTTTTAAAAGAGTAATTTTCACTCCCTGGGTACAACGCGCGAACCTACGGGCCAACATATTCCCCCGGACAGCCAATGCCCTTCGTTCCCTCTCAATATCAGGTAATGTTTAATGTTTTTTTTTTCGTTTAATGTATAAAGGCTACGTGATATTGACGTCATAGCCCCAGTGGCGGTCCGAGAAGGGGGGTCGTACGGGTCATGACCCCCCCCCCCCAAATCTCAAACTGAATGAGTTTGACGTCAAATTGACAAACTTAACTTCTCGCTTTTAAACGACTAAACAACTTTAGCTATGACCCCCCCCCCCCAAATCGTTGGCTGTGACCGCACCTGCATAGCCCCGCTGATCTGTCAATATGTGCTTGCCTTGCAAGCCTACATAGATACAGGTAACCGTTCAAGTTACATACAAAATCTTTATCTACAATTACATCAATATTGCATACCATATTATTATCTAATTAGCAGTAAGTTTTTGATAATCAAGATATCATTAAGTATAAAACCACCGATAGTCTACCAAAATAATCATAATTGTACAAGCATTTCTTCTGATTATACCTTAACAGTTCAGGCATTGATCAGTAATAAAAACAAATAAAATGGTACTTAAGGCTTTTTTCATCCTCTGCATTCAGGCACTTCTCATCCAGGTAAGATATTTTTAATACCCATGCCGTTTTTCCCCGTGGGGTGTCCGGGTAAGAATAGCACCCACCCATCTCCTCCCGTTGGTTGTCGTAGGTGACTAAGGGAACAGGACGTTCATTGAGTACGGCGGCGACTCCGAGGGGGACGGCGGCGGGGTTGCGACCCCTGTCCCCGTGAGCACCGTGTCAGGTTCCCAAGGGGGTATAATGCTCCCCCCGGCGGTGGGCTCAAAGGCAAGGCACTGAGGGGCCCCTGGTGCAGATCCCACTGGAGAGACCTGGGTCCCCCCTCTCATGTGACGATGCGAAAAAGTGACTAAGGTAAATCAAGAAGATAATAATCAGTGTATTTCTATTGGATTACGTACCACCTATACTGCGATCCCCAAGGATATTTGACTTGGTGGCAGAATATCTGATACTGCGGTGGTACCTGGACGGTTCTACGCACAAGAGATCTATCACTTAGTAGTCGTCCCCCAGACTCAATGTCAGCCTCACTGGACTCCCCGTGATAGCAGTAGTGATGCCTGATTCAAGGTCCAAATAGTACACACTTTCAGATATTACTAAGTGTGTCCAGCCAAGCCCAAAAAAGGAAACAAAGATCAAAATCTATAGTTAGGATTCCATACCTGAAAGGTAAAAAAAGAACCCTTCTGGTGAGACTTCATCGGTCTGTCTGTAACACCTATACGAGGTGTAAGGGACATCGTACCGAAAACCGATACCAGGGATCCAGTACATGATTCAGAATATTCTAGTGTTGAAAAAAAAACTACTTTTTTTAATAAAATTAGTCTAACATCATTATTGGTATAATAATAAAGCATAATTTTAATTTAAAAACAATAAATTACTTATTTCTGGAATTTATTTATTTATTCATTATGCACAAAAACAGTAGGTATATAGGCAATTAATTAATAGGCTATTAATTATTATTATTTTGGAAAATTAGCAAAATACGTAAAATAAATATTTTTTCACATATATTCATTACATGCTCGAACATTAATAAGTTAGACATTTGTCATTTTTCATATAAATAGTTTCTGTCATGTTGTAACGGACATTATTTGAAATCTTATAAAAAAAAATTCGGTACGTGGTCCCTTACACCCTTTATATTTCAGGAACCTTTGACGCTTTCGATTTGAAACTTGGACATACCCAACCTCATCGCAAATGAAAAAATTTTTTTTTGCTTTCTCTATTTTTTAATAGGGGCCGAAATGGGTCATTATAATTTCAGAGTGAGACTACTATATCGAGTGGTGTATCATATAAAAGGGCTTAATTTGCACATCTTAAAACAGATTTTTCGTAGATTTTGGCAGACATTCAAAAATGTCAAAAAATACCGTTCCCCTTATCTCCGAAGTTTGTAGAGGGAAAAATTTGAAATAATTATGGGTATCTATATTTTGCTGTAAAAATAAAATGATCTTTCTAAATAGTGAGTACAGTTTTTTAGTCATCCTAAAAAAAAATTCGATAAACAAACTTAGTTTTGCGGTTTGTTCTTTTTTGCTTACTGAGGTGTTAGACGAATAGTAAAATAACATTAATAGGTCCAAAAATGATATGGAACCCTCGGTGCGCCAGTCTTACTCACACTTGACCGGTTTTTTTTTTACTTCCAGGTCGTAATCAGCAAATGTATTTCGCGTGGCTCTAGCCGTGGCTATGGCTACGACAGCCCTGCCTATGACGGCTTGGGCTACGGAGTAGGACCCCGGACATTCGACTTCCCTGTCAATGGTGGATCCTTGCCTGTCGTAAGCTACTCACCCATATCCCCCACTGGACTGACAGTGCTGTCCGAAACAGTCTACGAGGGTCCAGTAGCCGTTATCGGAGAGATTCCTTTCCTGGGTGCTGTGGTTCTAGAAGGGGCTGTACCCACTTTCGGGTTAGGTGCTGTTGATTACGGATGTGGTGACTGCGTCACTATTCTGAGCGAGGGTTTTGGACCGGAAATTGTACCTGGAGCGAGTCCGTATGGTAGATTTGGGCTTGACGGTTATAATCGTGGGTATGTGTATTGAGTTTAAAGTGTTAAGTTTGCTATCTTGCAAGAGTGTCTTTGATGTGTGAGGCCGAAAGTTCCTGCGAGGTTGATACTCTATCCAGACTCTGGCGAGAGTCGATTTGAGTGGCCAGAAGATTCTGCCCAGCATCAATGAAGGACTCTGACGAAAATACTTGAAACTACGGCCTGTGTTGTGGGATTTAGTATCTTTCGACGCCAAAAAAGAAACCGTAAAAAAAATATTAACTGATTCTCGGTGGTATCTTGAGAGGGCAGGGCCAAAACTTATGCTATCAACAGCAGTATGTAATTGTTGCGTTCCCTGGGGTGAAACTTACTCCTAAA
This sequence comes from Furcula furcula, assembly GCA_911728495.1. Classification (NCBI taxonomy): domain Eukaryota; kingdom Metazoa; phylum Arthropoda; class Insecta; order Lepidoptera; family Notodontidae; genus Furcula; species Furcula furcula. Next base: position 10,578,136 of record OU452269.1, on the reverse strand, counting down.
TCCAAAAAATAACAACTGAACCTCAAGATACCAACGAATTGCTAAAAATTATGCCTTCAACAGCAGTGGGTAATTTCTGTTTTCCCTGGGGTGAAACTTACTTCTTAATCCAAAAAAAATAAAACTGATTCTCAAGATACCACCGCAGTGCCAAAAATTCTGCTATCAACAGCAGTATGTGATTGCTGTGTTCTCTGGGGTGAAACTTAGTCCTTAATAAAAAACCCTGATTCTCAAGGTGCCAAAAATGATGCTTTCAACACTAAGTAATTTCTGTGTTATCAGTCTTCTGGCTTTGTGTTCAAGATACATCAAGCAAGCCCAATTAGCTTTTTTTATATACTACCAAGGTGGCAAGCAAGTGTGTGGCCGGCCTGATGGTAAGCAGTCACCGCAGCCTATAGACGCTAGCAACACCATTAGATTTTAAGTCTTTGTGTCCGGTAATTTCACCCTTCACGACGGAACAGAGCAATGCACGCTGCTGCTCGGCGGCAGAATATCTGACACTGCGGTAGAATATCTGACAGTGCGGTGGTACCTACCTGGACAGTCCCTTGCACAAACCTACCACCTATTAAAAAAAATAAGTGTAAGCTGTTCAAAATATGAATTTCTTGCTTCATGTTTCATAGTTATTCAAGTGCGAGATAGATAGAATAGTGTTAAAGACTGTCTTATTTAAATGGTTGATGATTAATTTGATCGTAATAATTTATAGTTATGTGTTTTTAAGTTAAATAAATGTTGTTTTATTTTCTGTTTGCGTGACTTTTATTTTGGTTTATGTAATCGTGAATTCTTTATTCGGTACCATTAAAATATATATGTAGATACATAATAATAAATATGTTTGTTAGATATTTACATTTCTTATAGGGTAAATGTGGGATAGTTGCCTCGATTGTAATTTCTCTAGTTTGGCGGATGATCACATGTTATTTTATGTATCTTACGAGAGACTGTAGACTCTACAGTCTCTCGAAGGATAAATAAAATAAAATGTGATCATCCGCCAAACTAGAGAAATTACAATCGAGGCAACTATACCCCTAGGGCAACTATCCCACATTTACCCTACACACTACGTCCCATTTCTTTCTTCCAACTTTCCACTCGCAGGCCTGCTATAAGAAACTTCAGAAATAAGCTGTGCCTTTGTACTATTCTTTCCTATATTTCCGTTTTCCTTTAATGTTATTGTGTGTACAAAAATTATAAAATAAAATAAATAAATAAATGATACCAGCCCTTATTTATGTCCCACTGTTGGGCACGGTCCTCCCCTCACGATGAAAGGGGCTTACGCCTAGTCTACCACGCTGGCCAAGTGCGAGTTGGCGGACTTCACAAGTCATTCGAAAGCTAGTTAGGTTTTCTCATACATGCAGGTTTCCTCACGATGTTTTCCTTTATCGAAAGCTAGTAACAATCGCACAAAGACGATTCGCACATGATTAATTAAAGAAATCAGAGGTTGAAGAAGAAGAAGAATTTGTTATTCATAGCATACAAAGCACACACGCATAAAAAACCGTAACCAAATTAAAAAGTTAAAATAATTACAGCTAAATGTACTGTGTACGCCATAAAAAGGTCCCAACTCAACGTTATGCTGGCTGCAGACAACCAGCGCTGATCTTCCGTGGGGTCCTCTCGTGACGCCACAGAGATTATAATTTTAATTATACCAATATGTATATAAATTAATTACACAGAAGAATCGGTAACAGAAAAATAAATAAAGTTCTGAATCAGTTGCTTCTATTTAAGGACAGATCAAAAAATAATAAATAGAGAACAGGTTGCTGGGGTTCGAACCTGCGTACCGTGTTTCTAAGGCAAGCGCTCACCCACCGAGCTATTACTAGTCCACTACCGACATAGCTCAACGGATTAGCAAGCTAAAGTGGCAGTGGGCTGGTCATATTTGCCGCAGAACCGATGATCGTGGGGGAAGACTGATTAAGGATTGGAGACCACGAACCGGAAAACGTAGCGTAGGACGGCCTGTGACCAGGTGTCAATGACTGGATGAGGAGAGCCGAAGACCGGGCTCAATAGCGGATATTGGGAGATGCCCAGTGGCGTGCATTGAAAGCAGGCAAAAGTATCTGCGAGTTGTTTATGCTTTATGCTATTTGTTCGTGTTCCAGCACTAATATCCTTAAATTAACCAATATTACAAACATGTCCATTTACATTAAAAAAAATTACGTTAATTCATGTCCAAACTAAGGTTTTTTAAAATTAAGACTGTTTAGTGAAATTCTGGGGTAGGCAAAGTATTTTTGTCAGTATAGAGCCGCTGAATAAACTTATTAATGTTTTCAAATGCAAATTAATATGTCTATAGTATTTGCTTGCATATGGATATTTGAAATGGTATAATAACATACTTAAAATAGGTGAAACAAGCCAAATACATTTTTTTGCCTACCCTCTGTGCACGCCACTGGAGATGCCTATGTCCAGCAGTGGACTAATGTATGCTGATTATGATGATAATAAAGCCGGCATAATAAGTCTCACAGATTTGTCAAAATATCTTTAGAGGACTTAAAAACTCGATCGACTGGATGGCGGGTCATCCCCTTACGTTCAACATGTTTAAGGGGAGTGATGGCTGCAGTTCGAGTCATACTCGTGCCTGGGAGCTGTTGAAGGTCAGTCTTTTTAACCGACTTCAAAAAAAGGAGGAGGTTATCAATTCGGTTGTATGTTTTTTTTTTATGTTTGTTACCTGTCGTTTACGAACCGATTTGGAAAATTATTTTTTTTATTGAAAGGATATGCTTCCAGATTGGTCCCATTTTTTTCAAATCAAGTTCTGATGATGGGAACCATGAGTAACTGAGGGAACTCCTTAAATATTATAGGCATACATATAGCGTTTTTGGTATTTTTAGATATAATAGATAAAGACGGCGCGGCGCCGTCTTTGATAGTAATATGTATTTATATTATGTTGTTGTCCAAATCCAACAATGTAGATGTAAAAACCACTAATTCTTAGAAATTAGTGGTTTTTAGTTGCATTTTGAAGGCGGTTCTTTTTTTTGTAAAAAATATTTTTATGTTTGTTTTAATTCAAGGGTAAAGGTAAATTCAAGGTTTAAGTTCAAGGGTAGAGTGAATTGGCTTTTTGCTCGAATGCCCCAGGAAGAGGGTAATGTATTTCGAGAGTATGTATGTATGCATATACGTATGTATGTATGTATTTCTTTGGCACGACCTACAGTCAAAACGGCTTAATGGACTGAGAGTTATAATATTTTGTTGGATTTGCCTTTGTTGTAGGAGTGACTTAAGCTATATATTAAAAAAAAAGGAAGATATATACAGGGTGTAAGGGACATCGTACCGAAAACCGATACCAGAGATCAAGTACATGATTGTGAACATTCTAGTGTTGAAATTTTTCATCGGCTTTTTCATGAATTTCCGAAAAGAAATGCCGATAATTTTAAACAAAATTAGGAGACTTAACATCATTATTGGAATAATAATAAAGCGTACTTTCAATTTAAAAACAATAAATTACTTATTTGTGCACAATAAGCAATCATCAGCAGCTGAAAAGTCCACTGCTGAACAAAGGCCTCTCCCTAAGAAGGGAGGGATTGCTATAATCTCCTCATCTCAGTCCTCCCGTGACCATGGGTGCTTTCCAGCACCCATGGTCACGGGAGGACTGAGATGTTGAACGTCCATAAGTCACAATTATTATTGTTGGTCCGATCTACGCAGCTTACAGTATCTTGAGGCCGTACAGTGTTTTGCTTGATATTGGATTTAATTATATTTATCACAGGATCCCGAACCGGTGGTTACACCCAACCATCTTCTCTAAGTGATATGATTTTCTTTAATGTTTTTCTAATTCAGAGAATACTCCCCACCTAAATGTAAACAAACAACTTTTACCAGTTTATGTAACTATTGTTTGATTCCAAATAATATAGGTATGAAGTTCTATTTTTTAAATATTTTATTTGTAATGAAAAAACAATACATAATTAAGTAATATTAAATATTTTATTACATTAATTCTTTCTTATATTCATGTAAATACTACACATTAAAATTAAACCGGCTACCACCCACTCTCCTGTATTTTGTAGAAACTTTGTGAATTCCTTTTTACAATATTAGCTTTCCATTTACAACATGAATAACTCGTGAGGCAGAAGACTGCGATATATAGTAATCCACATTTGTGGCCACTAGCATCTTGTAAGTTCCTTATTCCATTAGCCTTTGATGATAGGGGTATATAGAATCTGAAAACAGTAATAATTTTAATAACATATTTCAACTCAAACAAGCTATTTAGGTACTTTTGCATTTAATATGTAAGTATTCACTGGTATTGTATTGTTTATTTATATTAGATAGGTTATTCACAATATTTTGAATAACCTATCTAATACAAATAAAAAATTGGGTTAGCTAGGTGAAGACACCGAAGGTTAACCCACGGCACGTCCCAGGGAAACATAGATACACAGTACAGCAGGTATATAGGAGTTAGAAAAATATAAATTATTTACGAGACTAAGTATATGAAAACTAATTGAGAGATTCTTAGATAGATACCTACCCTTTTTCTTCTTTCCTTCAATTTATTAGTTAATGCACTAGTCATCGTCTATGTCGAGGTAGATAATTATGTTAAAATATTAGCAAATCTTCAAAAAGCCTTTAGTTGAATTCTTCATGAACTTGACGACGCTTAGGGAAATCATCAGATTTTTTGGCTTTTAGTAAATATATGATGCACAACACACGTGCAGCTAATTTAACACTATTCTAAACATAAAAACCAATGATTTTTTGTCAATAACTTTACAATTCAAAAACTTTTAAAGCAGCGGTGGCAATTCGTTCACAAATTCGCCTACAAAAAGCTGCAAAATACAAGCTTTCTATTTTGACAAGTTATGTCAAGGCTATGGGCGAAGTCGAGGGCGAGACGATTAACGAATTTTGCTTAACGAATACAATTTTCCTCTACGAACAATCAAATTATTCGACCGTAAGTAGTTCCACCAAAACGCCGTTAATTCTCGTGGCGCTAGTGCTGCGTAAGCAAAGTTAATGAATACGAAAACGTAATTCACCGGTGCCGCGGCGTCGAACTTGAGGTTATTTTGCTTAGCGAATCGCACCCCTGTCCTTACTTTTATATGATGAAGCAAATCGCTTACCCGCTTACGGAAAGAGATAGGAGGGTGGTATTCTAACCCGGATATCCCACGGAACTTACCATCTAGTAAATCAGGACGACACAGGCTGATCATCTGATTTTATGTCCACGCGTCCACATCCACGCGTCTCCACAGAATTCCTCCCGTGACCATGGGTGCTTTCCAGCACCCATGGTCACGGGAGGACTGAGATGTTGAACGTCCATAAGTCACAATTATTATTGTTGGTCCGATCTACGCAGCTTACAGTATCTTGAGGCCGTACAGTGTTTTGCTTGATATTGGATTTAATTATATTTATCACAGGATCCCGAACCGGTGGTTACACCCAACCATCTTCTCTAAAGTACGAGTAATTTGGATGTTTTTTGATTTCAATAGCCTCACGAAACATCCTAGGTAGGTATATTCGCGTAAGTAAAAGACAACATTATCTCTCCATCTTATTGACGGAAACTTACACAAGCACTACAACCAGTTATTAAGTCTGTTGAGCCCAGCAGTCTTTAAAAGGGTCATCTTTAACAACACTGACACCAGATCGGCCACCATAACCAAACGACATTTTCACAAAATTCTTAAATTCTCACGGGGGCTCTTACATATTGTAATTTTTTACAACTACCACCGGATCGCAACGCGGCCTCCGCTGAGAAGATCCGGCAAGAAACTCAGCGAGGTTGTCTTTTTTCAATTATATAAGATTTTTTAAAACTAATTTACAATAAATATATCTTAAACTATAAGCTTGTAAGAGTACTGCGGTTCAAGTCCATGCAGCTTTATCCTCCAGGTAATCCGAGATTGAGTAGCCCTTTTTAGACAAATGGCTCTTAAGTTTATTGGTAGATCTCGTATATCCTGGGGCAGTTTATTATAAAAACGTATACCTTGCAGGCGCTGTCGCAGTCAAAAATGGGGGGGGGGGGGGGTCATTCATATTTGACGGTCCTGTTGGTCTTGTACCAAGACAGTAGCCACACTAGCCACTACACAATTTTGCCGTGTACGAATATGGATTTTGGGGGGGGTGGTCATGACCCCTAAGACCCCTCGACCTCTCGGACCGCCACTGATACCTTGGCCCATAAAGGAATTGCTAATTCTGTGGAGACGCGTGGATGTGGACGCGTGGACATAAAATCAGATGATCAGCCTGTGTCGTCCTGATTTACTAGATGGTAAGTTCCGTGGGATATCCGGGTTAGAATACCACCCTCCTATCTCTTTCCGTAAGCGGGTAAGCGATTTGCTTCATCATATAAAAGTAAGGACAGGGGTGCGATTCGCTAAGCAAAATAACCTCAAGTTCGACGCCGCGGCACCGGTGAATTACGTTTTCGTATTCATTAACTTTGCTTACGCAGCACTAGCGCCACGAGAATTAACGGCGTTTTGGTGGAACTACTTACGGTCGAATAATTTGATTGTTCGTAGAGGAAAATTGTATTCGTTAAGCAAAATTCGTTAATCGTCTCGCCCTCGACTTCGCCCATAGCCTTGACATAACTTGTCAAAATAGAAAGCTTGTATTTTGCAGCTTTTTGTAGGCGAATTTGTGAACGAATTGCCACCGCTGCTTTAAAAGTTTTTGAATTGTAAAGTTATTGACAAAAAATCATTGGTTTTTATGTTTAGAATAGTGTTAAATTAGCTGCACGTGTGTTGTGCATCATATATTTACTAAAAGCCAAAAAATCTGATGATTTCCCTAAGCGTCGTCAAGTTCATGAAGAATTCAACTAAAGGCTTTTTGAAGATTTGCTAATATTTTAACATAATTATCTACCTCGACATAGACGATGACTAGTGCATTAACTAATAAATTGAAGGAAAGAAGAAAAAGGGTAGGTATCTATCTAAGAATCTCTCAATTAGTTTTCATATACTTAGTCTCGTAAATAATTTATATTTTTCTAACTCCTATATACCTGCTGTACTGTGTATCTATGTTTCCCTGGGACGTGCCGTGGGTTAACCTTCGGTGTCTTCACCTAGCTAACCCAATTTTTTATTTGTATTAGATAGGTTATTCAAAATATTGTGAATAACCTATCTAATATAAATAAACAATACAATACCAGTGAATACTTACATATTAAATGCAAAAGTACCTAAATAGCTTGTTTGAGTTGAAATATGTTATTAAAATTATTACTGTTTTTAGATTCTATATACCCCTATCATCAAAGGCTAATGGAATAAGGAACTTACAAGATGCTAGTGGCCACAAATGTGGATTACTATATATCGCAGTCTTCTGCCTCACGAGTTATTCATGTTGTAAATGGAAAGCTAATATTGTAAAAAGGAATTCACAAAGTTTCTACAAAATACAGGAGAGTGGGTGGTAGCCGGTTTAATTTTAATGTGTAGTATTTACATGAATATAAGAAAGAATTAATGTAATAAAATATTTAATATTACTTAATTATGTATTGTTTTTTCATTACAAATAAAATATTTAAAAAATAGAACTTCATACCTATATTATTTGGAATCAAACAATAGTTACATAAACTGGTAAAAGTTGTTTGTTTACATTTAGGTGGGGAGTATTCTCTGAATTAGAAAAACATTAAAGAAAATCATATCACTCTTATAAAAAGCTACACCATCACTAAGTGGTAGAACAACCAAGCAAGTGTCACAACGAGTATCTACGAGACGTCTTGGGGGTTCAGATAGGGAGTTGAAGAGGAAGGAAACCGCAGGAAAAACTATTATAAAGGGCAAAGTTTAGGATGGTAGGATTAATTAATTCCATAGATGACACCTACATACAAAAGCTACTTACTTATATTAATAACAAACAAACTTTTATTATTTACAATTAAACAATTTATTAAAAATATTACACAGTTCGTAGAAAAATACTTAGATTATAACTGAGTAAACCCTTGTTTTTCATTAGAAGATTAAAGTCAATAATTCATTTTCTTTCACCATCACTCCTGTGTTCATACATTTATTTTGATATTGATAGTACCTAAACACAGCATGTTACAGTTGATGTCATTCTAAGATTTTTGTTTTATCGACTTCCAGAGCCCGCAAAGCCTGCTATGTTGTAAGAAATCCTGACTGGTGTGATCGAAACATTGAGCCATGCTCACCAAAATTTGGGTATGCATCAGTTCTACCTCTACTCTAAATTCTTCAATAGTTTTCAGTCAAACTAGCTATTTATAAATTTCTGAGCTGGGGCACTATGATGCAATAGTCTCCGTCGTGGGTCGTGCCTGTGTTCCTTCACAGCTGTCTCTCAAATGGATGTCCTCTACTGCAACCGCCATCAATACATGCTCCCTATTTCATTGAAGTTGACAAGGACATCCTTCTTCTATCTTCCCTGTACTAAAATAAATAAATTGTAATAGTTTAGTTCAGTGGTAAATTATATCTACACTAAAAGATAAAGAATTATCAAAACTTAGCTGACCTTAGCCCATTGTTGTTAACGTTTAGTTGTCTGTGACTAAGGTTTTGATGCAATCATAGTAGTATTCAGGATTCATTGTCCGTTGAGTACGGTGTGTGGTATGAGGAGTACGAGCAAGTCCAGTGGCGAGAAACTTATGCTTTTCTACCATTTCAACTCGTTGTTCACTTCACATTTTAAGAAAAAAAGCAACTCGCTCGTTGTTAATTTTATCGATTGATTGACTATATAGACTAAACGTCTCAGTCTCACACTATCTCACATGACGTAACGCGACATGACATTGACAATCGAAATGTCTTCCGTGATTTTTTCGAATTAAAATCAAGCAAAGGTATTGACCACATACTGCCAAACACAAACTCATATCAAGAAAAAACAATGTATAGTGCATTCCTGTGCCTAAAACTGAAAATATGATGTTCATTGAACCATCTTTAGCATCCAGAAATTTTATTATTGATGGCATTTCCATTAGAATCGTGTTTTAAAAAAAACACCGATTATTACCGAAAAAAGGTTTGTCAAGTCCTTAATTCGCGTTAGATAACGGCGGCGAACGGCACGGCCTCCAGTTCGTCGTCGAGCCGAAATGTGATAGTGAATGCGGATTTATGCTCGACGTCGAAATGAAGACTAATTCGACATCGAGCTTGCTGTCGAGCGTAGTCACGATTGGTTACTTTAATGAATTGCATAGCTGGTATAGTTTGCCTGCGTCGGTTCTCCCAACCGATTATAATGCGGGTGTCTTCAAGGCTAGGAGTGAATAGGTTTCAAGACTAGGAGTGAATAGACTTTTAATAAGCTAGTGTGCTTTACCATCATCGATTGCATTGCCGCTTTCCAGCAGCTGGGATTGCAGTCAAGTACTAGCTTATACCCGTGGGGTGTCTGGGTTCGAATAGCACCGTCCCATCTCTTCCCATTGGGTCTCCGCAAGGAAAAACAAGAAGACGGGCAGCAGCATCTTTCTATCGGATTACCACCTATACGTGGAGATAATGAAAACCCCTCCCTACTAAGGGGGGGGGGGGGCTTTTTTCCAGCCGTAGACGTGTTTTGGCTGCTGATGATGAGATTGTAATAGCAAAAAAATAAAATAAAATAAATAATTTTATTAACTTGCTAAAGAACATGAACTAATAAATATAGGGACCGCCACAGCCGCAAGCGCAATTGCCGCTGATGGTGACGACACCGGCTGCAGGGACTCCTCCTCCGAAGGTCACAGCACCCATGATCGGCACCTGGCCAGCGACCGCAGTGGTACCAGCAACGGGCAGCTCCCCAGCGACTGCCACGTTACCCTCGCCAGTGCCGCCGTAAGAGTCCAAGTCGTAGGCACCAGAGTAGCCAGGGTATCCGAAGTCGGGTATACCGGCAGGATAGCCACCTATGGCAGCTGGGTAGCCAGATCCGAAGTCGGGTATACCGGCAGGATAGCCACCTATGGCAGCTGGGTAGCCAGGACCAACAGCAGGCCCGTATTTGCCGAGACATTGGCTGAAGACGTTCTGAAAAGGAGAATTTAGCTATGATGATCATCAGGTCCAATTTTTAGGTGTTGGAGGGTTACTGGGTTTTTGAATGGGACGGCATAGTAAGCACGCTTGCGTTAAAAGGAGTTGTTCCAGAAATGTATGGACCCTGGGCCAGCACCATGTACACTATATGTATATATAACTATGCAATATAGTAACTGTTTTGTAATGTTCTCTTTTTTTAATATTGCTTCAATTTCTTGTACATTTAAGATATCTTGGTCTAGGAGAGCAACACAAAAGAGCAACACTACTGTAGCAACACAACACAATAATATGATGGACCGGAAATACGTAACTTAAATGTAATATTAACAAGACAACAACTGACTGAGTGGACATACCTGCAATTGTACTTGTTGTGAAATAGCACTCATAGGATGGATTCCAATCCAAATCACAGCCGATAATCAATACAGTAAAGCCCCGGGCCAAGAAAGAAGCAATCAATTAATGTCCGTAAACTTAAATAATCACTAAAAGCACCGAAATGTACTCGCGTAAACAAACTATTACGAAACGTCATACCTATAGCAATAACTGTCAAGTAGTAAACTAATGTCAAACGCAACCGTCATGGCTGCCCTAAAAACAGGGTGGACATACTAAATAACTCCATACGTAATCATACATGTACAATTGTACTCTGCATCAAATTTATTTACAAGTATTTTTATGATACTCTCCTATGTTTTTCCTATTTTTCCATGTAGTGTACATAGTGGTGGCCCAAAATGGAACATCTCCTTTGTGTCTTTCCAACCATTGTTATACTTCTGGTTCCAAGCCATTTTAGCGTTGTTACAGGACTCATACTTTTTTTGTGAATTGCAGTGGTAATCATTTGCATCCGTAAGAGGTTCACTGATGTACAAAGGCCTGTTAGAAGGGGGGGGGGGGGGTTTCCCATAATCCCCACGCTTGGCAGGCGTCCTGGGGATCACAGTATAGATTTTAGGTAATCCAATAGAAAGACGCTGCTGCCCGTCTTCTTGTTTCCCTTAGTCGCGTCTTACGGACACTCCACGGGAGGAGATGGGTGGCTGCTATTCTTACCCGGACACCCCACGGGTTTAGTATGCATCCTGCCAGGGCAAAAAAATTGTGTAGTTGCTCCTTACTGGCTAGGACAATGCAGGCCGATCACCTGATTGTCTGTAAAGTAAGATGATCCATGCGTCGGATGGGCATCTAAAAAGTCGGTCCTGCGCCTAACCTCTCCCCGGTCGTGTCGGTCTTCCGTCCCATCGGATTATGAGAGGTATAAAGGAAGAGAGAGTGCACTTGTGCACTATAATATCTCCTGCATACATGGTTGATCTTGTGAAAGATTGGCCGCTGTGGTCGTATCGGCCAGGAGGACATTATTACAGTAACCATACTCGCTTTAAAATAAGTGTCTTCCGCTTTGCAAAGTATGAAAGTAATAATAATAATAAAATTAAAATATTAATATTTAGCACTTTCCCAGGACTCGCTGGGGGTTATATACCTTTCTTATGAATACCATAAATAGTGGATTACAGGACTAACCGTAGTGGGAATGAGTGGCGGGGTTAGTTCTAATTTCAATAAAACTTACAGACGGGAACTGCTAAAATACGCCACAATCAAGCTAGATTTGACTGAAATAGTTTGGAACAAGCAGGTATTAATTTCAAGGAGATCTGTGGAAGAAAAGTTTACGTACCCCCAGTATATTCTTGCAGGGGATTCTGTTAGATAGGTAGACAATTATTTATCGCGCACAACAAAACAGATACGTAAAGAAGAGGTAAAAAATAATAAGACATGCAACAATGGGCGGCCTTATCGCTAAAAGCAATCTCTCTCAGGGAACCTTTCTATCTCCTATTTTTTTTTTATTTATTAGACTGAGATTATTTCCCTAATAAATAAGGTGTTTTGATTTGGTTAGATCTCCTCAATTTTAGGTGAGCTGTTCCACTACAGACTACATCATCAGCCGGAAGATGTTCACTTCTGAACATAGGCTTCTCTCTTAGGGGCTGGGAAGGGTGGTTGCCATAATTCCCAAGTTAAGTGTAGTTGGATATCACTTTATATGAAACAGAAGACGCGGCTGCTCGTCTTCAAGGTTTCTCCTTGTTGACTCCTACTGCACCCAACGGGAGAGATGGGAGGGTGCTATTCTTATCCAGACACCCCAAGGGGATATCCTAACACTCTTACCTGTACCAAGCAAACTTGGATGCAGAAGAACAAAACAGCCAAAGTGTTCATGTTGGAATATATTCAACGAGAAGCTGGATTCAGAATGATCCACCACAACCATTAACACTGTTTTATACGTCTGATAACAATGTCATTATCGGAACCATTTCAAAAGAATTTCTATTGAAACAAATATTGGTGTCGAAGTGTGTTGATATTGTTAACGTAATCACAAAAGTTGCCGTTGATATAATTTCTGTAAGCTGATAACAGGATGATATAAAATCATCAAAATTGGTAGCGAACACCATTAAATCCATCGTCTCTCGTACAAGTACAATGGCAGCCAAGGCATTTGTAGTATTCTGTGCTCATGCACTCCTCATCCAGGTAAACAGTTACAGGTCCATTTTCTACCCTGGGTCACGGGAGCACCGTGACAGATTTGCGGGGGACTTTAATTACACTCCCGGGGGCGGGCTTGAAGTGGCACCTGGTGCAGATCTCACAAAGGATTCCAGGAAGAGGGGATTAGAGTGTGTTGTGGAACGTATGCGGTACCTACTAAGTTTTTTTCCTACTAATGAAGCAAGCAAGCATGCGGCCCGGCTGATGGTAAGAAGTCACCACAGCCTATAGACGCTAGAAGAATCACTAGCGCGTTGCCGACCCTTGAAACATTAGATTTAAAGTCTCTTGTGTCCGGTAATTTCACCAGCTATAGTTTCCTTCAGAACAGAACACAGCAATGTTTACACACTGCTGCTTGATAGGTGGACTGTCTGACACTACGAACCTATTTTTATTTTAATAATAAGTAACCTAATAAGCACCTAGTAGTAAGTCAACAGTTGTCAAAAGCTTGCTTGATAGCGATTATGTATTTCTACTTTCAGTCCGCTCTCAGCCAGTGTGTGAGCCCCGTAGCAGTTGAAGCTAGATACGCAAGCCCGTATGGTCTGGCTGGTCGCGGCTACGGCTACGAGGGGCTGGCTTTGGACACCGTCTTGCCTGCAAGAGGATTCGGTCTTGGCTGCGGGGGTACTGGTTTAGATTACACCCCTACCAGCGGTGGAGGACTCATCGTCTCCAGTGCCTCCGCCATCCCTCCCGTTGGCGTCTCCGTAAACTCCGCGAACGTGTACGAGGGCATCCTGTGCGCGGCTGGTGAACTGCCGTTCGTTGGTACCGTGGGAGTGGACGGTGTCGTCCCTACCGCCGGCGCTGGTGCTGTCAACTACGGCTGCGGTGACGGCGTGACCGCAATGGAGTCGGTGGCTGACGTCACTCCCGGTATCGGCTTCGGCGAGTACGGATACGGTGGCTACGGTGCTTCATTCGCTGCTCCAGGTCTCGGCTACCGCGGAGGCCTGGCCAACTTCGGATGCGGCGGCGTTCTCGAATATTAAATAGATTTATATTTGTAAATAAAAAGTATATTTGTACATATTTCTATTTCTTTTTGGTCCCAAACTGTTATGACTTCTTCGCTTTAGGGTGCCCCTAAAGCGAAGAAGTCATAACAGTTTGGAATACGTGCGGAATAATATTTATTTTTCAAATTACATTGCTGATTTCCATCAAGCCGCCTGCTAAGCGTGGAGATTATGGCAACCCCTCCCTTCTAAGGAAGAGGTCTTTGTTCAGCAGTAGACTTTACGGCTGCTAATGATAGCTAATCTTGCACAAATAAGTAATTTATTGTTTTTAAATTGAAATTAGGCTTTATTATTATACCAATAATGATGTTATCCCAATTTTATGAAAAAAGCGGTTATTTTTTGGAAATTCATGAAACATCCGATTAAAATTTTCAACACTAGAGTGTTCAGAATCATGTACTGGATCACTGGTATCGGTTTTCGGTACGATGTCCCTTACACCTCATATAAAGCACAAGTCCGATTGTGTGTGGAGTACTGTTAGTCACCAGACTGGTGATTACAATAGGGTGTCTTCTAGACTTTTTTTTCATTCAACATAAGCTAGTGCTTGACTGCAGATCCACCTGATGGAAAGTGGCGACGCCATCGAAGATCGTAAAGCACACTAGCTCATTAAAAGCCTATTCACTCTAGCCTTGAAGACACCCACATTATAATTGGGTGGGAAAACCGACGCAGGCCAACCAAAAGACCAACTGTTCCAATCCTTAGCTGTCCTTATTATAAATGTAGAGGCAAAGCGTTTAGTCCGAACTGAAGGCACTTTCACCACATAAGGGTGTGTATGCGCAGTGCGTCTCGTCGCCCGATGATTGAATGGGGATGGTGGAATCAAGTCATGCAGTTCCTGCTCGCACTCTCCAAAATGCATCCTGTAGAATTCCGAGAGGCTTGCTACTTTGCGCCTGTGCTCAAGGCTTTGTAGATTGGCTTCCACTAAACTAATATCACCAATTAGCCTCATAGCGCGCCTCTCTAAGTCCAAAGCAACTAGATGACATTTAGCAGCACCGGCCCATATATGACTACCGTACTTGTAGTGTATCACCTCATTTCATTCCTCATATATCAACCTCCATTTTCATAACTCATTATTTTATAATAAGTTTATGTTAAAAAAAATATCAGTTCTTTTAAAAAGTATAGTGATACACATAATATTAATACCCGGAACAAACACGATCTTGTTGTACATGCCACGCGTCTCCACAGAACAGGCAAATCGTTTATGGGCCAAAGTATACGCTTTTATAACAAACTGCCACAGGATATCCGAGATCTTCCAATAAAGAAATTTAAACCTTTGATAAAAAGCCGTTTGTCAAAAAAGGCTTATTATAAAATCTCGGATTACCTGGAGGATAAAGCTGCGTGGGCTTGAACTGCTCAACTCATGCAAGCTTAGAAGTTTAAGGCTGACATAAGTAAAATTTGTAAAACTATTTTAAAAAAAAAAAGACAAAAAAGACAAGCCCGCTGAGTTTCTTGCCGGATCTTCTCAGTAGCGGCCGCGTTACGATCCGGTGGTAGTTTGTAAAAATGATTTTTGTGTAAGTGCCTCCGTGGGGCCTATACATAATAAAGATATTTTGACTTTGACTTTGACTTTGAATATTTGTATTTAGTTCTAAATTAATATTTTAAATTTCAAAATTTAATAGACAATCGGAGCTGTCAAGTTTGGGAGAAAAATCAACGTCGGTCGAGAGACTGGAGTCTGAGCTGGAGCCGTGGAGAGGCTGAGACAGAGCCTGGGCCTGAGCTGGAGTCTGAGAGAGTCTGAGACGAGGTCTGAAGTCTGGAGAGTCTACGACAGAGGCCACGAGATACTACGACGGGCGATACTGTGGTAGCGTGCTGACGCCCGAACTCCATTGCGTCGGTCCAAGGAGCCCTTACGTCCAAGTTACGTATTCGTGATCTTTTACTTTTATAAGTAGGTAAATATAGTGTAATTGAAAGTCCTTCTGTGTTCTCATTCCTCTAATTGCCACTTTCCCTTAGGTACCTACCTGTTGTCGTAGTAGTCTCCGGGCTTTCTCTACCTCATCTCTACACCTATACTCACACCTATACTGTAACGTGACAACCTACTCTACCCTAAACTATACGTTACGTGACATACTCCACACACGACCGGACTTGCGCTTTATACATAACATCAGAAGCTGTCCCTGTGTGAACTACCACCGAACTTTTGCAAGGACACCCAGCTTCCTGGCAGCTACTTTGGCCTTGGACTCAATGAACCGCCCAAAATTAAGGTTTGAGGAAATTAATTGAGGAGACTAGGAGTGAATAGGCATTTCATCCTCGGCATCGGCTAGGCATCCTCGATTGCGTCACCACTTTTCTAGCACTAAGAAGTAAGATGTTTGAGGTGCTAGTGCACTGTCCACTTATAAAGAACTCAGAAGCTTTTGTTGTCCATGGTGCCACCAGAGTAGACTTTCGAGAGGTGTTTTGATCCGTGGTGATACAAAATTTGTAATGTTCTATTAAGCTGTCGGCGGCCGACCCGTGATCGCAGATGCGCGCTTCGCGTGTTAACATGGTTTAAATCGGAATCATCCGTCGTTGAGCGGTTTCTTTGAGTTGTATAAGGGACAATCTATAATCCCTCTTGCTTCCCCTTATAGTGATACTTCAGACATAGCTCTTTGTAGATGTGTTCTTAACATTTAAAAAAATGGTAAAACAAAAGCTAAGAGTAATTATTTCTCTTCTTCTTAATATTAATAATGTCCTACTGACCGATACACCCACAGCGAATACTACTAAATGGTAGGTTCCATGTGCAAGGAACGGTTCACACAGGTACCACTGCAGCGTCAGATTCATTTCTATGAACCTATCAATTGACCAGTGGGTTAATTGTAAAAGGTGACTAAGGGAAACAGGAAGACGAGCAGCAGCTTGCTGCTTGCTAAGCGTGGAGTTTATGGCAACCCCTTTCTTGTAATGGGGAGGCCTTCATGCAGCATTGAACATCTTTTAGCTGCTGATGAGGAAGATAATGTCTCCAGGGATGAGCGACAATGTGCAGCCACATCGTCAAATATTATGCCGAAAAGCTTCGTGTTTTGATATCAAGGCAAAAAGATGAAATATACTTTATATAGGGTTTTCCACTACCGATAGTTGCTACCTTTATGTAACAAGTTTAACAACAGGTTTTGTGATGTAGATTTTGGCTGAATTATTCAAGGCTGATGTATCCCTAAGTACCTACATAAATGTACTACTAATGTACTGTACACTTCTAATAGCACTTTAGCTAAAAGAAATACTAAACTCAACCTGAGCTTACAATGACGCAGGCCGTGAACATAATTTTCATCTCAGTTGAAGGGAGTTACCAGTGTCTAAAGTGTAAAGCTAAATAAATAGTTTATGAACAAAGGCCTCCCCTTAGACCACCACAATGAAAGATAGCCATTTGCATCCACCGGTTGCCTACGAGGCACACAATGTCGTCAGTCCACCTAGTGGGAGGCCTGCCTACGCTGCGTCTTCCGGCTCGTGGTTGCCACTTGAGAAGCTTTCTACCCCATCGGTTATCGGCTCTTCGAGCGATGAAGCCTGCCCACTACTTCAACTTGCAGATTCTGAGAACTTGCAAATTCAGAGAGCTATGTGTATATGTGACCTTGATTCTTCGACATATCTCCTCATTACAGATTCTGTCGAGCAATGAAACTCCAAGCACAGCCCTCTCCATAGCTCCTTGTGTGACTCTGAGCTTCTTTTAAAGGTCAGCTGTTAAGGACCGCCATTATAATACACAGCAAGTTCTCATTATACGCACGACTAGGTGAAAGTTTCATCCAAACTTATTGAAGTCTCAAGGGTATTTTTTTCTGCCAACGTATAAGCTTGGCCACATAAGGAAGAAACCCTTCCCTCCTAGTATGGCGACAACTTGTAGGATGCGTGTACTTAATAATTCAGCAGCTAATGTCCCACTGCAGGGCAAAGGCCTCCCTTTCCTCTTTCCACTTCTCCCGATCCGTAGTAAGTTGAGCCAGGTCCTTCCTATATTTGTCTAGCTCATCCCATACTCAGACCTATCACGACGTCGTGGCCCAGTGCGTGGCACCCATAGCGTTGTAGTTTTGGCCCATTTAGTATCCGGCTTGCTGCAAATATGTCCAGCCCAGTTCCACTTCAGTTCTGCAGCTGTGCGACCCACATCAGCAATTTGCGTTACAGAGCAAAATATAGAGCTCCTTACACCGAGTAAGCAGCATTGGCTACACGGTTACTAACAAGCCTCCAACCAACATCAAGTGGTTGGGACGTCTGTTGCAAACCACCGTTGGCGTGTCTGGCTACATAGTTATAAACCACAGGCACAAACTTGATAGAGTGGCTATGATTCCAGGAAACATATCGATATGTCGATATTTCATGTTTAGTAGTCTTATGTAGTACAAGAACGGTGAACGGTTAGAAACCGTACCGCAGTGCTCACAGAATAGATTCGATTCTATAATCTTAATCGTACATCGGACATTTGCTCTTTTAGTTCAGCTTGAACGAGGAACAAGCAACCGTACGAAGTGCTACGTACGAAAGAGTACGGGTACACGACTATCGGACACGAGTGGAAACATAACGAATTCTCCACCAACTTTGTCAGTTAACGTACATACCAATCAGTTAATATGTAAGTAATAAAAATACCAGTATCTAATCGTAATATAATATTATATTGCGTGTTTTATAATTTATATATTTCACACAGACCTATCACGCAATTAGAATTACGTTGAAATGGCGCAAATTGACTGTAGGTAACTCGTTGATAAGTTTATATATCTGTATATAAATACAGATATGTGATTCCGTTCATCATTTGTGTTACTAGTCACGGTCATTTAATCTACAATGGCTGCCAAGGCTTTCATTTGCATCTGCATTCAAGTTCTCTTTATCCAGGTAAGAATTGAATATGAATTCTAGAAATATAAAAAGAACATAAACCAACTTTTATAGACAGCATATTCATTAGCAGCCAATAGACGTCCAACAAAGGCCTCTTCCTTAGAAGGGAGGGGTTGCCATAATCACCACGCTTGTCAGGCGGCTTCGGAATTATGGGGATTATATTATACGTAGTATAGAAGAAGAAGAAGAAGAAGAAGAAGTAGTACATTTATTCGGCGGACAACGACACACACAAAAATATACAAAATAAAAACTTACAAACTTACTACTTAAAACAAAAAACTTAAACTAAAAAAAACCATAAGAGATAAATGTGGCAACTGTGCGTCGCGCTTCCGCCAAACGAGGCTGGCAACTCAGCGATATGCTGCACCGGAAATCCAGATTCCCGGCGCAGCGCTGTTTTTCAGTGTCAACCTCATTGACATTTCCATGCCGCATCACTTACATAAATTAAAACATTTAAAAATAATACGAATAAATACAAGAAAAACAATAATTGAACGTCCTTAAGTCATAATTATGCCGGTGTACCCTCAGATCAACATCTCAGTCCTCCCGTGACCATGTTTGCTGCAAAGCATTCGAAACGTCGGGATAGTAATATCTAAATAAACCGCATTATAATCCGTAAAAGTAGTTTGATTTCAATGACGTTTAACATCTCAATTCTCCCGTGACCATGGGTACTGCAAAGCATTTGAAACGTCGGGAAAGTGCAATCTAAAATGGACCGCGATATATTCCATATAAGTAGTTTTATTTATATGTGTAGTATTCGAATAAATAAAAGACAACATTAAGTAGACAATGTATCATAATAGTTTGACAGTAAAAAATGCTCTGCGCTGCGGTCCACCATATTGACGCATGTAACTGACTTGATTTTTAATTTTCAGATCGCTCTCAGCAAGCGCATGAATCGGGGTTTAGCCGGCCCTAGTCCATTTAGTCCGCAGACCCGCGGCCGGGGCTACGACCCCTTAGCATACGAAAGCTTCACTTTCCCCAGCAAACATCCAGGTCCTGTGGACTTCGCCCCTACTAGCGGTAGAACGTTACCAGTCACTAGCGCATCTCCGTTCTCTCCTACTGGAGTATCCTTATTCACTGAAGGCACTTTCGAAGGGACACTGTCAGTGGTTGGAGAAATACCGTTCTTAGGAACTGCAAATGTTCAAGGAATGGTGCCGACCGGGGGAACTGGTGGCGTCAATTATGGCTGCGGGAAAGCCGTTGTTGGCATGGTGAGCGAAAGGTTTAAGCCCGCTTTGGGTCCCGTTAGTCCTAGATTGCCGCCTAAGCCAGAATTCGGTCGACGTAGTTCTTTATATTAGTTTTGAATATTTATATTAATTTATAATAAATGTTGTTATGATTTACTTATTTTATTCGTTTTTGTTGACCTGGATTTCATGTCATACCCTTTTTTTTTCGCGAGGAAAACCTTCAAAATATCCCCGGGAGCTGTGGGGCTCGACCGGGGTATATGGGATTCCTACCCACTAAAACTCCCGTGGCTGTGGCATCGGCACATCAGAGGTGACCCCAGGGCTCTCCGGTGGGATCTGCACCTCAGTGCCTTGCCTTTGAGCCCCCCGCATTATAGCCCCCCGGGAACTGGTCACGATGCTCACGGGGACAGGGGTTACAACCCCGCCGCCTTCCTTCTTGGAGTCGCCGCCATACTCAATGGACGTCCTAGGGCCCACACCCCGAACTTCCAGCAACTACTAAGGTGAAGTCATCCGGAAGCGGATACAATTTGACAATGCGCGAATGAATTGTCTTTCTACTGTCAATGAAGGCCACTGGGAAGTGTTGTGTAGGTACATACACTACATAGTGCGTGCATAGCAAGCACGCACTATTATTAATTTCATAAAACAGTGTGTTACCCACCACAGCGCGTATCACGTGGCTCCCTTGCTACCGTATATAACATTGACCACGAGTATACCCGCGTTAGAAAAAAAAATTACGAAAGGGAATTTCGGTATTTTGTCGAGTTTTGATCATAGTGTGCAGACCTTGAAACTTACAAGAGCCCAATTACGCAGTGGTTCATAGCGAACGATGTTAACGCCGGGAAGGATCTGACAGGGATAAAGAGACGAGCGATTTTGCTGAGCGATCTCACACAAGACACGTATAAAGTTCGCTTCTGATTTAGCACTTCCCAAAGCAATTCAAAATGTACCTTATGAGGACATTGTAGAGCTTTTAGAAGAAGAAGAAACATTTAATGTGACAAAAATAAAAATACATAAAACAGTAATTTGAAATACAACAGAATATAGTAGAAATAAAAATAAAAACAAACAATACATAAGGCCCCACCTCAGCGATGTGCTGGTTGACACAACCAGCGCTGGTATTATGGTGAAGCCTTTGGTGCTATCACGGATATTCTATGAAAACGATCAGGAAACAAATACACAATGTTACAGACAATAACAACGCCAGATAACAGAAGTAAAATTAATAAAAACATTATAAGATCATTCCTGACTTTACCAATGGATAAAACTAAAATAGCAATTAAACTAATCACAAAAAAATCTGAAGTACATATTAACTCTTGGAGGGTATTGATACTTATAGATTATACTAATTGTATTTTGATAGACTAAAACAAATATACACACATCAAAAGTGTCTAGGGATCAACATATATTTTTGCAATAACTTTTCTCCTGATTGATATTAATTAAAATTTTCTTTAAGGATTCATCAAATAAAGTGTTTTCGTTTGTCACAGTAACGATAAACCAAGTCACCTTTGCATTAATAAAGAAATTTGCCATTTTCCTAATAAAGGGATTTTTGACATTTGAACCACTAACATAAAAGTTCGAAAAAAAGACTGAAATAACAGTTTTCTTTAAAATTTTATTGGGTAACTTAAACAATTAATAATACGTGTTTCTACCGCGAACACTAACAAGACAAGAACATCGGTTTGGCATACTCAAAATGAGTTCATCCAAATCACGCTGTGGAATGGCCGCCCATGTTCGTTGCAACAACAAAAAAAGGTCTTCTTGCGACTGGATACCCTCCATATTCGGCAGAGCTCTTCTCTGTAGCATATCCCATGCATGCTCAATCGGGTTCAAGTCTGGCGACTGAGCAGGCCAGGGCAGGACATTGATGTTAGCTGCGGCGAGAGTCTGTCTTACAACTCTTGCGGTGTGCGGTCGTGCATTATCATGCATTAACTGAAATAAGGGACCGATTTGCACTTGTAGAGGAACGATGACGTCTGATACAATCGTCTCAGCATAAATTTGAGCGTTGAGGTTGCCTCTGATCCAAATCAACTCAGTTCTTCCGCCGATCCAAATACCCGCCCATACCATGATGGTTCCACCACTATAAGGATGGACTTCCTGGCAGGATTTTAATCGCTGTTGGCGTCCAGGGGTTCTCCAGTGTCGTATACGTCTTGTATCCGGTCTCATACCAAAACGAGACTCATCAGAAAAGCACACGAAACGCCATTGTTCTTCTGCCCAATTTCTGTGTTCAAGAGCCCATTGATATCGAATCCTACGATTGTGCATTGCTATAGGTGGTACCCGTAGCGGTCTTCGGGAATGAAGGTTCACTTCATGCAAGCGGTTTCTGACTGTTTGGTCGCTAATTAAGTTCCCTGAAGAGTGATGAAGCCTCACGGCTAACATCATGGCAGTTATTGTTGGAGCTCTTCGAGTTAAGATTTGAATATATCGGTCTTGTCTCCGTGTGGTGCAGCGATACCGTCCTCCATGGCGCTCAGCCACGGTACCAGTGCTTCGGTATCGTGTCCAAAGTCGACTGATAACACTCTGACTTGTATTCAGAGCTAAAGCCACAGTACGTTGCCGGGAACCAGCTTCTATCATTCCCACGGCTCTGAGCATTTCTTCCCTGCTTAAATCAGTAGTAGGGAAACAGTAGCACTAATAATGTCTTCAATGCGTTGTATGTTTTTATAGGGAAAATATTGACAGCTGATTTTCATCTTTTACTCGAATTTGATTCACAGTTCCTGATTCAAATTATGAAATGCACCAAAAAGGATCCATATAAATTTATAAAATCATAAATTTATTACAAAGCCACATCTCAATCTCAAGAAATCCGCTTAAAAATGCTTGATCCCTAGACACTTTTGATGTGTGTATATGTAATGCTGCCATGAGGCACCGTGGATAACAAAATTGTCCAAAATGGTGATTAACGAAAGGTTCACTCTCGGCCAAAATAATAGAATACTGGAGAAAAGAAAAAAGTAAGTAAAAGTAATTTGTATGAAGTTGAATGACCAAATCCTTGAAGTATTACACTTATGTCATGCTTAAGCTGCTCCTGTTTATTTTGTTGGTCAAACATGAATGCTTTTAACTATGTCCTAAAGCTATTTATATTTTGCAGGTTTCTAATAGGTTTTTAGATACGCATTTAACCCAACAAGTAGGGTTCGGCGAGCGGCATTTAATAAGCCACTCAGCTGCACGGTGAATCACCGTTGCAGTGGGCCGCGAGATTGTGCGGGCTCACAGCAAACTGATTCTCAAACGTGGAGGCGGCGTTACGCGATCGTTTAGTCGTCGTCATTTAGTGGCTGAAAATACCACATAACCTTGCCTCCGTCGCTACCTTTTAAATATTTCTTCCCCGACGGCTAAAAAAAGAAACTATCATGTAAACACGGTAGAGTTGCTGGAGTGCCTCATTACGAAGCTCAGCGAACTCAGTAGCTTTCCTAACAGGTCGGTCTTAAAATTAACTTGGACAAGACGAATATCATGTCTAATGTCTATGATGCACTCGTACTTGGTAACGATACACTCGATGTTGTTGACCACTCATACCTAGGACAAACTATCCAGTTAGGTCGGTCCAACTTAGACAAAGAAGTCATCCAACAATCCAACTCGGATGGGCAGCGTTCGGGAAACTATGCAATATGTTCAAGTCCGAAATACCGCAGTGCCTTAAGACGAAGGTTCGTAACCAGTGTGTGTTGTCAGTGATGGCATATAGTATTGAGACGTGGTCCCTAAATGATGACCGTATAGAGAAGCTCAGAGTCTCACAACGACCTATGGAGAGAGCTGTGATCGGTGTTTCTCTGCGCTATAAAATCTGGAATCAGGAGATTCGCCGAAGTACTAAAGTCACCGACTTGGCTCTCAGAATTTGCAAGTTGAAGTAGCAATGGGCAGGCCATATCACTCGAAGAACCGATAACAGATGTAGAAGAAAGGTTCTCAAGTGGCGACCACGAACCGGAAGACGTAGAGGCAGGTAGACATTGTGCGCGTTCCAGATAACTGATGGATGCAAATAGCCAATTGTCGTTCATTGTTTCATTACAAGGGGGAGGCCTATTTCCAGCAGTGGACGTCTTCCGGTGATGATAATAATAATAATAAAATCTTGGGATCCACATACGGTCATCTGATCCCAAACTAGGCAGAGCCTGTACTATGGAAACCAGACAACTGATACAAATACTTGTATACATTATTATTTTTTGTAAATACATACTTAAATAGACAAATAACACCCAGACACTTGGTGGGAATCGAACCCACGACCCATCGGTTAGCGGACAGGGTCTCTAACCACTAGACCAACGGGCCCGTCAAAGCAATGATACATTTAGATAGATGATTTTTAACCCCCAACCAAAATGAGGGGTGTTATATGTCTGTCGCCAATGTCTATGTCTGTCTGTGGCATCGTAGCTCTCTAAGGAGAAGACGGATTTGAATACGATTTTTTTTAATTTACCTTGCATTCTTGCTTCGTACAAGCAACATAATCAACATAACAGCAATGGAACCACTAACTGCTGATTTTGATAGTTTGTATTTTTAAATCTACTGTATGGTGTGTTCAAAATACGAGAGATGGCGCTGTAATAAAAATGTCGTCACATGAACATTCCTGAATCGCGTTAGTAAAGTTTAACGACATATAATAAATATATGCCATAAATAGAGCAACTTAACAACTACCGTCAGGGCATCCAATCGCTTGGGTTACCATCGTCATATGTAATGGTGTGGCTGATATATTAGTATTAGTTAAGAGATTAGTAATATTGAAGGGATTCGTGGATTAGTAATCCGACGAACTATGATATGTTAATATTTTATATTAGCCTAATCTCTGTAATAACCATCCTAAATAGACCGGATAATACCATTCGGATTAGTTCGGATTCACTCGATTGGCGATCATCGGATTCGTGAAGAGATCATTCATACAAATATTAACGTACGAATGAGATGGATAGATAATATTCAGTAATCTGTCCGTAGATTAGTGATACCGTGATACGCCTGCCAAGTCTATTTTAATGATATTAGTGAAATGTAAAATATTACTAATACTGATATATTAGTTACAATATTATAATATTGCCAGGCGAATATATTAGTATTACCTAATCTTTAGAAATATCGGTATTAACCCATCTTTAGTCATATGTCATCGTCAATAGTCTATCAACATCGAGGGATTATGTAGCATATAATACCTCAATGGATGGTCTACAACGAAAGGAGATGAAGGTGATTATAGAAGAACAACAACAGAAGTCAATATAGAAATTCCATTTATTAAGATCTAGAGATATTTCACTGCTTCGCTTACGTCAAATCAAATACGACCACATCCGCATTCGCGGCCAGCCAAGCCCGCACGGTAGCCGAGACCGGGAGCAGCGATAGCAGCGGGACGGAAGGCGCCGATGGCGGGAGCGGCGATACCGGGGCCAAGGATATCAGTCACCGACTCCATAGCGGTCACACCATCACCGCAGCCGTAGTTGACAGCACCAGCGCCGGCGGTAGGCAGGACACCCTCCACTGCCACGGTGCCGACGAACGGCAGCTCACCAGCCGCGCACAGTCTGCCGGCGTACTCGTTATCAGAGGCTACGGCGACGCCAACGGGAGGAATGGCAGAGGCACTGGAGACGGGGAGGCCGCCGCCGCTGGTGACGGTGTAGTCCAGGCCGCCGCACCCGATGCCATCGTAGCCGTAGCCGAGACCGAGACCGTCGTAGCCGTAGCCGCGTCCAACAAGTCCGTCGTATGCCAAACCATCGTAAACCCGGTCGCGGCCACTCAGACCGCAGGGAGGGGCGAGACCAACGCGGCCGAGGCACTGACTGAAGGCGGACTGAAAAATAATATTGAAGAAATAAATATAAATAAGACGAGATGACAAAAAAAAACTGTCATATAGATCATCAAAAAATATTGGACACGTGTTTTTTCTTTTGTCAATTAAAGAAAAAATGACGAAGATATAGTGCTTTGAAATGTCGCGTGACGTACCACCGGTATACAATTTTTACTGTGGTGTGACGTCAAAAGCCCCCACTCCCGAACTTAGACGCTCTATATCTTTGACAATTTCTATTGATTTATCAAATAAAAAAAATACGGGTCAAATAATTGACTTTGACTTTGACTATCAAAAAGTTAAAAAAAGAAAAAAAAGAAAAAAAAAAACACTTTTTCGTTTAAAATGGATGAAAATTTTAAAGTGAGACTACTATATCGAATAGGTGGAAGTGTATGGGGGAGACCTTTGCCCAGCAGTGGGACACAACAGGTTAATAATAATAAAAAAAACTATATCGAATGGAATATTATATGAAAGAGCTTCATTTGCACATTTCGAAAACATTTATGTCACTTAGTATTTGGCTAATAATCAAATACCGTTCCCCTTATTTCCAAAGTTTGTGAAGGCGAAATATCTGAAATAATTATGAGTTCGTACATATCTATCTATAAACTAAGGGCAAAATTTATAAATCTGTTATTAGACCAGTTATGCTCTATGGTGCGGAATGTTTGGCCGCTAAAGTGCAGGACGAAAAGCGTGTTCATTCTGCCGAGATGAGAATGTTAAGATGGATGTGTGGAGTGACGCGAATGGATAAGGTGAGGAATGTGTATGTAAGAGGAAGTATGAAAGTAGCGCCTGTCACCGATAAAATTCGGAGTCGGAGGCTATCTTGGTTTGGGCATGTATTGAGGAGAGAGGAGACGCATGTCACGAGAAGAATGATGAGCTTGAATGTGGATGGATATAGAGCGCGCGGAAGGCCGAAGAAGAGATGGATGGATTGTATTACGAATGATATGAAAGTAGCTGGAGTGAGTGTGGAAATGACTGCAAATAGAGATGAATGGAAGGATAAAACATATTGCGCCGACCCCAGTTGATGGGATAAGGTAAGGAGAATGATGAATGATGATGACATATCTATCTATATTTTACAGGAAGTTCTAATCCTAAAAAATACCTTTACAAACAATCTTAGTTTTGCGGTTTGGCTATTATGCTATCTGAGGTGTTAAATGAATAGTAAATATAACTTCAATGCGTCCAAAGATCACGTGACCACGAACCGGAAGACGCAGCGTTGGCAGGCCTCCCACTAGGTGGACAGACGACATTGTGCGCGTCGCAGGTAACCGGTGGATGCAAATAGCCAATTGTCGTTCATTGTGGCGTTCTAAGGGGGAGGCCTATGTTCAGCAGTGGACGTCTTCCGGCTGATGATGATGACGATAATAGGATTGACCTTGCCTGACGTTGCTTCACCAACTAATCGTTTACCTAACAATGATTACAACTGGCTATGAGCGCATACTTATGACCTAAGACTAGGTGGTAGATTTCTAGTCCAAGAAACCATCCAGGCAGATATCACCGCAGTGTCAGATATTCTGCCGCCAAGCAGCAGTGTGTAAACATTGCTGTGTTCCGGTGTGAAGAACACCGTAGCTGGTGAAATTACCGGACACAAACGACTTTATATCTAATGTCTTAAAGGTCGGCAACGCGCTGGAGATTCTTCTGGTGTTAATAGCGTCTATAGAATGCGGTGACTGCTTGCAATCAGTCGGGCCGCAAGCTTGCTTGCCAACTTGGTAGTAAGAAAGAGAGAGCTTGGGGGTATTTTTGCAAAATTGGTAGACATTGATAAAGAAAAATAAAATTACCAGGATGAGGAGTGCCTGAGCGCAGAGGACGAGGATAGCTTTGGCTGCCATTGCACTTGTGCTGACTAAGACTGTTGACACGAGAATGCTGTTTGGAACAACACTGAGCTAATTTATAATGGTCAGAAGTTATCAGTTCCCCAAAGAATCCGAATGCAATTAGTTCAGAGTTATGACATCTAAATGATAGTGTATATTGCGGGAAAGATTACAAATCATTGCTACTTTTATGAAATAATTTTAGTGCCATCATCAATATTATGGAGTATATATACGTGTAAAGCTATCCAGTTCAGCATTCCGGCTTCAGCTGCACATACGAACATCCAACATGAACTCCTTCGCCGTTTTGTTCCTCTGCTTCCAAGTTTGCTTGGTACAGGTTAGTAAACATTTACTGATGACTGATCCACTTTTTAATTCAACTTAAATACGATACAAGGAGTTAAGCGACAGGTCTGCTTACAGACAACAACACTGTTGCACGTCCCCTGAGTCATTAATTACAGATTCTGTACTGTATTCATTCCCCATCTCCTCTCTTTGTGTCGTAAGAGGCGACTAAGCGAGAACGAGAAGACGGACAGCAGCGTCTTCTTTTGGAAATATCAAACCGCCTGCCAAGCGTGGGGATTATGGCAAGCCGTCCTTACTAAGGAAGAAGCCTTTTGTTCAGTAGTGGACGTTGAAATTAAACTCGTTTCGTTTTCGTTTCGTGAGGCTATTGAAATTAAAAAGCATCCTAATTTAAATAGAGAAGATGGCTGGGTGCTACCACCAGCTTGGGATCCCGTGGTAAATATAGTCAAATCCAAAGAAAAGCATTCCACTGCAAGACCTCAAGAACTCTCAAGAAGACTGTAAGCTCTTTCTGCGTAGATCGGACTAACAATAATAATTAGAAGACCTGAGGGTACCCTAAGACAACTATGACATATGGACAGCTACCACCTCAGTCCGCCCGTGACTATGAATGCTGTAAAGTATTCGAAACGTCAAAGAAGAAGATAGTACTTGCACAAGAATAAAACTTCTTGGTCATTTTTAGTCAATCTTCTCTTATTTCGAAGAGAAGTTCCTAAAATACTCAACCTCTCTTTTGTTACAATGGAGTCAGATTTTCATGAAGATTAATCCGGTTATTTCTTTCAGAATGTATTCGGCCAGTGTCTCGGTAGAATCGCACCTGCCGGCTGCGCACCCGCTGCTGCTGTCGCCACTGGTGGCTTCCCCACTGCCTCCAACCTCGCTCTCGGCGCTATTGCTCCCGCCGCTGGTCTCGGGCGCCTCGGTTACGGCGCTGGCATTGGTGCCTACGGTCTAGATGGCTACGCTGGCGCCTACGGTATCGACGGCTACGCTGGTGACTGCGGCCTGGACTCTTATGGCGGTATCGGTGAGGGCAATGTAGCCGTCGCTGGGGAGCTGCCCGTCGCTGGTACTACCGCTGTCGCTGGCCAAGTGCCGATCATGGGCGCTGTGAGATTCGGTGGCGACGTATGCGCTGGTGGCGCCGTGTCCATCGCTGGTAACTGCGCGTGCGGCTGCGGCTGTGGTTCTCCTTACCTTTAAATGGAGAATTTATTAATAATATACATTTTTTGAAAGCAAATATACTGTAGTTTCTTTAACAATATAGTGATTACTGAGTTACTGAGATATGTTGGGTATATGAATATGGTTGAAGAGGGCTGACTATAGTGTCATGAAATTGAAAAAAAAAACACCTTAAAATTTATAGTAAACTAGAAACTAGCTGACCCACGCAGCTCCGCCCGCGCTATGTTTACCTTAACTAAACTTTCTCTAATATACATTCGCATAGAAAACAAAACCTCCTTTTTTAAAGTCGGTTAAAAACTTGGACCCACTTTGTACTTGCCCTCCGAAGCACGGAGACGTTTATTTCAAATGGCGTTAAACGGTCACCCATCTATTTAATGACCTTACCTAACATTGCTTAACCTGATCGATTTCTAAACATTGTTAACAACTGTCTATGAGTGTTCCCTTACAAATATTTATTATAATTATAATGAAAAATTGTTAAAATCGGAGCAAGCTTATAACCAAGTACACATTTTGACTTTAGTCCCCTCTCCCAAGGGAACCGTGCCAAATGTCGGGATAAAAAGTATCCTATGTCCTACCTCGGAGTATTAACTCAAATCATGCCAAGTTTCGTTTCAATCCATCCAGTAGTTTCGGCGTGATGCTCAGCCGAGATACAGACAGGCAGACAGAGAGACAGACAAAAATAAAAAAAAATACATTTTTGGCTTTAGTATCGGTTATAGAATGCCCACCAAACATAATTTTCAAAATATCTTCAATGTACAGAATTGGACCTGTTATAGTTTTATTATAAGTATAGATAGTTCAGCTGTTTACTGTACATTTTCGCGTGTTATAACTATCTCGATTAAGAATTTTTAAAAGATCACATTAAATGCTATGAAGAGATCAGACCAAAATATTCTTCCTACAAATAAAACTGTCTGCTCAAATGACTGGACTATACCATGTATAAATTAAATAAGTGGAAATACATAAAATCTTTATTTGTCTTAATCCATAAATGTCGTAAAAGATAATTGTTAAAAAGGTAACGTAAAGAAATCTGATGGATCTTTAAGTAAAAGTGCTTTATCTTGTCCTATTGTATTGATAAATTTAGAGTTCATGGTTTTCCTTTCATTTGATTTACCAGGTTTATTAGAGAGATTTGATCTTATAATTGACCCTATCGATTGACGCCATAAAAATACTGGATATTATTTTTTCAGGTTTTAGTATTCGAATAGCAAGCAAAAATAGCATGCGAGTTTTCGAAAATCTTTGAATGCAGATTTGTTCCTTTTAAAAATAAAGGAATGTTTTCTTTGATTAAAATTTGCTATTTCCGTTTTTAGACTATTGGTCCTTTTGGTGTAATTAATTAATTCTGCCTGTTTGAATGCTGATACATAGGTATTTTTACTGTTAATAATGTAAAATTATGTACCTACAGAGAAACAGCGCCCCAAGCTCGTTCGTTAAATACCAGGCTTACTTACAAACACGGAGTAGCCAGAGAGACCGGGTTTGATAATTTATTTATTACTTTTTAAATATTATAAAAGCGTGTAATTTTTAGTTTTTTTTTAAACTATTAATTTATTTTGTTTTCGGGGGGAAAA
The DNA here is from genome assembly GCA_911728495.1 of Furcula furcula. Lineage (NCBI taxonomy): Eukaryota > Metazoa > Arthropoda > Insecta > Lepidoptera > Notodontidae > Furcula > Furcula furcula. The sequence continues at coordinate 10,547,168 of OU452269.1, read as the reverse complement.
CCTTCGATACATCCCCGGGACCTATAGGGGTCAATCGGGGTTTGTGGGATTTTTACCAACCTCTGCGGCTGTCGCATCGACACATGAGATCTTAGTTCTCCGGTGGGATCTGCACCAGGAGTCCTTCAGTGCCTTGCCTTTGAGCCCGCCGCCGGGGGGTGCATTGTAACACACCGGGAATCAGACACGGTGCTCACGGGGACGAGGGTCACAACCCTACGGACCTCCTAGGGCCCACACCCTAAACGTCCAGCTTCTCCGAAGGGCACACCAACATCAAATATCTGGGCGACCGTGCTTCGCTCGGCGTTTTTAAACTACGGAGCGTTCAAATACCTAAAAAAATTACGAAATTTCGCTATACTACCCTTTCAATCTAAATCGCTAACATGATATTAGCAACGTGCAAGTACTTAAACAAATTACGAGATGGCGCTGTAATAGAAAAATAAAATATTTTTTTAATGGATGCTTTTTCTCAAGAAAACGCTAACAAGTAAATCCTTATCTAAGTAAAAAATTTCATCCAAATCGTTACAGCCGTTTCCGAGATACGTAGGTACACGAAATAAATATTTATACAGATATAGATACAATTTATTTATTTATTTATTTATTAGGAAGACTATCGGCTACAAGAATAACAATATGAAAAATGTAAAATTAGTAACAAAAGAGCCATTGACAAGTCTCCACTTATAGTAACAATATATACAGGATAGAACTATATATTATTGCTCTCTATATTATTGCTCATAAATATATAAGACTAGCTGACCCACGCAGCTCCGCCCGCGTTGTGTTTATGTTAATTAAACTTTCAATAATAAACCTACATTCGCATAGAATACCTCCTTTTTTAACGTCGGTTAAACACTTGGACCCACTTTTTACTTGCCCTCTGAAGCACGGAGATGTTTAGTTCAAATGACGTTAAACGGTCACCCATCTATTTAATGACCTTATCTAACGTTGCTTAACCTGATCGATTTCCAAACATTGTTAACAACTGTCTATGAGTGTTTTCTTACAAATATTTATTATAATTATTATAAAAAATTGTTAAAATCGGAGCAAGCGTATAGCGGACCAAGTACACATTTTGACTTTAGTCCCCTCTCCCAAGGGAACCGTGCCGAATGTCGGGATAAAAAGTATCCTATGTCCTACCTCGGAGTACGAACTCAAATCATGCCAAGTTTCGTTCCAATCCATCCAGTAGTTTCGGCGTGATGCGTAGCCGAGATACAGACAGAAAGACAGAAAGACAGTCAAAAATAAAAAAAATACATTTTTAGCTTTAGTATCGGTTATAGAATGCCCTCCAAATATAATTAAAAAATATTTTGTAGCATTTAATTTTTCGTCTCATCATACAAAATGTGTTATATTTGTTAGAATAAGTTCTGAAGGAGGGCGCCGATGCCTGTAACACAGTTTTAAACTAGCACAGGCATTGACGTACAGTTTGTAAGTTAAAACGCATTTTTTGTGAAAATAAAAATTAATTTATTTATTTATTTTAATTTTCAAAATATCTTCAATGTACAGAATTGGACCTGTTACAGTTTTATTATAAGTATAGATAGATAAAGATGTCCTAAGAGTATGACGGCACTATGTTACACAGTCTATGGTACATGTAACATTTATTATATTGCTTATCATAGCAACAGAGGTTAAGTCACGTACACAAGCTAACAAGTGCATACGCACACGTATTGTATCACCAAGCAATGATCTCGAAATGTATTGACCTAATGTAATTCTTTTATTTCACACCGTTACACGACTTGCAATCTTGACAGATTGCTGTGGAGTATGACGTAGTTTTCAACACCGAAATGTCAGTTCTCCATACAAAAATATGAAATACTACGTCATAGTGACGTCATACCATACATAGGCATGTTCACCCCCCTCCCCCTCCCCCTCCTTTTCAGTCATTGGACGTTTGGGGTGTGGGCTCTAAACGTCCAATGAGTACGGCTTAGAGGAGATACCACTGGAGAGAGCATGATGCGCTAACCCCTCTGCCAAATTTTTGTTCATATGTTCAGGTCATTCTTTATCTGTGTGCGTATCTTTTTGAATGTGTCGCGAGTTTATTATAGTGTGGGTTCATAGAAACATGAAGAGTTTGCATTAGACATTTGCAATAGTATGCGTGAAATTGTATCTGTGTGTGTTTACTTCGCCTCGCGAGCCCCGCAAAAGTGCCACGAAAAATTTGTTCGGGGAATCAACGCGATACTAGCACCATACTAATTATTCTGAGGAGTAAGGTCATAGATAAGAGTATATTACTTAGAAATAGGTAACTCCCACGTCAAAACGTGCCCCACAACACCAGCGCCTGCAGCGGACGGTTTTGAAACTCTAAATAGCCTCGGGCATTTTTTATAAAAAAAATTACTAAGTCTATGTAGTATCTGATATAAAGCACGCGGACGTCAATAGTATATGCATAGGTATTAAAGGCATAAAATCAAATAAAAAAAAAACAAGAAAGATTTCATACGGGCTGAGATTCGCACCCGCGCACTCTTATTAATTTAGACCCAACCTATTTACGAATACCGCTCTAATGCCCGGTTTCTGAAGATCTCAGTTAACTGTTCATTAGCTATTGGTTCAATAAAGTTGTGTGTATGATAAAGTTCGTTTAACTGTCACTGAGTTTCTGAGTTCATCGAAAGCTATTCAATAACTATGAGACAGATAAGCAGTGCAATAATTCGACGCTAGATGAGTCTTTTTCTCAGATCAAGTTTAAAATTGATTTTAAAGGTTTATATTTCAAATATTACCAGTTCTTATTTTTATTAAATTTGTTCCGGTATAAATAGGTGCATATGAATGATAATAATTAAGTATTAATCAATAAAATTCACCATAAGTAGTGTCACCAAACGCCGTTAACTCTCTTAGCGCTAGTGCTGCGTAAACAAAGTGACATACAAAAATGCAATATTCTAGGCAGGCTACCTGCGCGCGCACGCTGCCGCAGCGTCAACCTCAAAAACGTCAAATTTTGATGTTGAAAACAATAATATCATTGGTTGAAATCGTTAAATAAAGTTATCGAACCAATAAACTTGTCAGTTACACACATTGGTCAGTTAAATTGAGCCAAGTTTAAACGGACTTTATGTGACAATGTGTGGTTCGGAAACGCAATGTGTAAAATTTATCGAACCAATAGCGCTAACGAATAGATAAACTATCGATAAAAGTACCTCAGAAACCGGCCATAAGTCTTATGATAACAGTTGCAATACTGGTTTACTATCATATTTTCATTTCTAAACTAAGCCGAACAGGGAAAAGTTACAAAACACGCCGCATGAGGGTGCTACTGGTAGCTTTTTCCATTTCTTCTAAGATACCGTACCATGAGTACGGTGGCGACTGGGTTGTGACTCCTGTTCCCGTGAGCACCTTATCTTGTTCCAGGGGGCTATAATGCACCACCCAGCGGCGGCGGGCTCAAAGGGGTTACTGGGTAAGGATCCCACATCCTGTTTGCCCCTAACAGGTCCCGGGGACCTTTTGGAGGTTTCCTCCGCGAAAAAAAGGCAGGCATTACATGCTCGAAAATTAATAAGTCAGTCATTTGTCATTTTCCATATAAATGGTTTCTGTAATGTTGTAACGGCCATTATTTGACATCTTATAAAAAAAAAATCGGTACAATGTCTCTTACACCCGTTATAATCACGTGTAAGGTATTCCAGTCTTTCCGGTTTCGTGCTTTTCTGTGCCAAAGCTTGCCAGCCACTTTGACTATACCGTCTTCCCATCTCGTCAGTGGTCTTCTCCTTCTGCGTTTTTTATCTCTTGAGGTCCAGTTGGTAATGATATGAGGCCACCTGTTAGGACTCGTCCTTTGTATGTGACCTGCCCATTTCCATTACAAGTCTATGATTCTCTGTAGTACATCTTTTACTTTAGTCTTATTCCTTATGGTTCTGTTTCTAACTCTGTCTCTCAATTTGACACATAAGAAGCTTCTTTCAATACCTAGTTGGTATGCCAACTAGGTATTGAAAGAAGCTAATAAAAAAAAAAAATAAAAAAAAAAAATAAAAAAAAAAAGATTAAGATTTTTTTTTTTCATTAAGCGTAGGTGAAGCATGGTCAGACACAGATATTCATCGCTTTGCTTAAGTGCATGGGCAGAAGCCTATTTGAAATAAATATTTTTTGTTGAATTTGTATTTGAACCCCTCAGTAATAAAATAATCAGTGCACAGAAGTCAAGGTACATACAACGCTGCACTCAGGAACGCACACATAGACATCGCTACCGGACACGTTATATCGAGGCGATCGGGAACCATGCGAGCACGTGTGTGTGCCATCCGCTTCAGACACGCGTCTTGTGATGTTTTTTTTTGTGCAAAGATTGAATTATTTTATTAATTATCCCACAAAATTAGCCTGGTTGACCCCAACAGCTCCCGGGGAGCTATCGAAGGTTTCCCCACAAAAAAGGGGCATATAATATATTGACAAACAGTAAAACAAATATTAATGATTTAAATCTATTTTTATTTCTACATCAGTCGTTTATAACAATTTATCTAGTACCCGTAAGGAGCACCGCAGCCGCAAGCGCAGTTGCCAGCGATGGACACGGCGCCACCAGCGCACACGTCACCACCGAATCTCACAGCGCCCATGATCGGCACCTGACCAGCGACAGCGGTAGTACCAGCGACGGGCAACTCCCCAGCAACAGCCACGTTACCCTCGCCTACACCGCCGTAAGAGTCCAGGCCGTAGTCACCAGCGTAGCCATCGATACCGTAGGCACCACCGTAGCCATCCAGACCGTAGGCACCAATGCCAACGCCGTAGCCGAGGCGACCGAGACCGGCGGCGGGAGCAATAGCGCCAAGAGCGAGGTTAGAGGCAGTGGGGAAGCCACCAGTGGCGACAGCAGCAGCCGGAGCGCAGCCGGCAGGAGCGATTCTGCCGAGACACTGGCTGAAGACAGACTGAGAAGAAACAACAAACAAATTTGTGTTAGTTATTGTAAATCTATATCTGTGGTTATTGTTATTAAGCACTTGTTTTTATCTCACTATTGGGCACGGGCCTCCCTTCAAGATGAAGGGGCTTAGGCCATAGTCCACCACGCTGGCGAAGTGCGGTTTGGCGGACTTCACACGTCATTCAAAGCTACTGGAATATGAATTTTTTTTTGACACGGGGGAAATCTTCGAAAGATCCCCGGGAACTTTGGGGTTCGACCGGGGTATGTGGGATTCTTACCCACTAAAACCCCCGCGGCTGTCGCATAGGTACATGAGAGGGGGGACCCCAGGGCTCTCCAGTGGGATCTGCACCAGGGGCCCCTCAGTGCCTTGCCTTTGAGCCCGTCACCGGGGGACGCATTGTAGCCCCCGGGAACCAGTCACGGTGCTCACTGGGACAGGGGTCGCAACCCCGCCGCCGTCCTCCTCGGAGTCGCCGCCGTACTCAATGGACGTTCTAAGGGCCCACACCCCGAACGTCCAGCGACTCCGAAGGACTGGACTATGACGTAAGCCAACATCTTTAGTGGGACAAAAACAATGGCTGTTAAAAAAGAACTGACTTTCACTAACCTGTACGAAGCAAGCTTGGATGCAAAGGGCCAAAACTGCGAAAGTGTTCATCTTGGATGTTTGTGTTCAAAGGGAAGCTGACTCCGGAATGAAGAATTGGTACAATCTATCCTTTATATATGCCATTGTTTTAATAATAATCAGCTTGATAACTAATTTGTAACGACCGATTTGGGTAATAATTTTATCATCTAGATTGTTGTGAAAATGGAGGTCTTGCTTTGTTAATACTAGATAATTTCCTAAACATAGACCGTTTTTTTTATGCAACTTTGTGACGAAACAAGACGTTCGCCTGATGGTCGCGCGTCACGCCTGCCTATAGACGACTGCACTGCACTGCCACTCGTCACACGACACATTATTTAGTCGGTCAAGCCCGTTTAAAGGTTGTCAGTGGTAGTATAAAATGAGACTTGGGCTTGGAGAAATCATTGGTATAATTTATAGTATAGATTTACACACCCACACAATAATATAAACAAACGGACAATACATAGCACAAATAACGGGGAACTTGCACAATTTGTGTATAATAAAGATTTTAGACTCCCTTAGAGATACCAAAAACAAAGTTAAAATATGCACAAATTATCTTAGATACTGCAAATCAAATGTTGACTTTTCCACGTTGCATTGGCGCGAAAACGCTCATTGACAGCCGTGACGTCACTTCTTTGATTAGACGTACGAGTTAGTAATTTATTATGGCGATTGACAAGCGAATAAAAAAACTACCACTGAATATTAATATGTTCTCATTACACTTTTGACTAATATAATCAGAATGATAAAATGATCCCCTAAAGTTATCACAGTTCAGAGAAAATTAATATTATCCATAAAAAAATATGTTGCACCAGTCATGTAGTTGGACAGGCCCGTTAGTCTAGTGGTAAGACACCCTGGCCGCTACCTACTATATCGTTGGTTTAGGATTAGCGCAATATCGTACTCGTAAAAGTAATGAAACTAAAGTATCGTACTCGTAAAAGTAACGACAAATTTATTTATACACACTGAAAATGAAATAGGACGCCTATTTCATTCTTTCAGCTTTTATCTCCTGGGCAAGCTAGAAGAGATTTCTATTTAGAAATAAGCTGTACTCTTGTACTTGTACTATCCTAAGACTTCTCTTACCATATTTGTGTGTGTACATAAACTTATAATAAACAAAAGAATCGTACTCGTAAAAGTAACGAAACAAAAGTATCGTACTCGTAAAAGTATCGAAAGAAAATTATCGTACTCGTAAAAGTATCGAAATAAAGTATCGTACTCGTAAACGTAACGAAACAAAAGTATCGATACTTCAATGTATCGACTACTTTTCTTAAAATCGCGTACTTTACTTCGCGCACAGTCCGCCTGAGAGCAATCGCCTCCTCCCGTCCGGTGAAGCAATGATGGGCAAAAAAAGTTCACCAGTCAGTGATTATAGTTACTCAGAACATTTATTCTATACGTTAACAGTCAAATGGTACTTATTGAGTCATCATCACTAACCGAAAGACGTCCACTGCTGAACATAGGCCTCCCTCTTGGAACGCCACAATGAACGACAATTGGCTATTTGCATCCTGCATCCATATGGTTACCTGCGACGCGCACAATGTCGTCTGTCCACTTAGTGGGAGGTCTACCTACGCTGCGCCGTCTGGTTCGTGGTGGCCACTCGAGAACCTTTCTTCCCCAACGGTTCGATAACCGTTGGACCGACGGACTCTTCGAGCGATGTGGCCTGCCCATTGCCACTTCAACTTGCAGATTCTGAGAGCTATGTCGGTGACCTTGGTTCTTCGGTAAATCTCCTCATTCCGGATACTGTTGCGCAAAGAAACTCCGAGCATAGCTCTCTCCATAGCTCGTTGTGTGACTGAGCTTCTCTAAAAGGTCAGCAGCTCATTGAGTACAAGTGTATTGAATACAAATTATCGAGTACGTATCGGTATCGAAAGGATAAGTACAAGATACCACAAAGTATAAATAAATTTTTCGTATCCCTATACAAACGTATCTGTTCACTGCCAAGGTGACTGTCCTATTGGATAGTGTAAGTAACGAAACAGAGAGTTCACATGCGTCTGCGTGTTCAAGTGCATGCGCATATAGTATTTGGTTGAGGGGAGTGATGGCTGCTGCTCGATTCAACTCGTGCGCGGGTGCTACTTGGGGGGCTGGACTGGTCTGACTACTATCCCTTTGGCCTTTTAGTTTGTTGTAATTTAGTCGTATTTTTTGTTTTTCTTTTCTCTCTTGTTTTATCTTTCGAATGGCAGGGAAGACTATCGCTGATGTTGATCCAATATAGACAATGTTTACAAGACAGACAATGTTTAAAAAAAAAAGTGAAAAAATGACAAACCCGTTGAGTTTCTTATCGGATCTTCTCTGTTGAGGCCGAGTTGTGATCAGGTGGTAGCTTTTAAAAAAATTACCATTCAAAAGAGCGTTAAGCTTATTTGATTAAAAATATTTTTGACTTTGCCTTTGACTATAATAAGTTCATTTTTGCTGCTACAGCTTGTCAGAATATCGGCTGCTGTAGCAGTATCAAACTATTCTAATTGTTGTCGTATATTTATTCAAGAAAATAATGTAGCATATACGTCTCTCTCTCTCTCTCCAAATTAAGAGCTGTGCTGTGTTCTTGTTGGTGAAGCAATTTCCAATCCGATCTATTATATGGCTTTATTTTGACCTCCTGATACGACACTCCACCCACTTTGTCTACTACTTGTTTCATGAAACTTCGCCTTGGTCTTTCTCTTCTCGTTTTCCCTTCTATTTCACCTTCCAATTTCGTTTTACAGAAGGTGTCTTGTCGCATCAAGTGCCCAATATACTTTCCTCTCCTATTTTCAATAGATCTTAAAATTTGTCTTTCTTCATTAATCATTTCTAAAACTTCCTCATTCGTCTGTTACATAAAAATAATATAATTCTTTAGACATTACATTATTGATAAGATAATTTTCTTTCCATTACATAATTATAAATAATTACCTACTAACAAAATATTGTTGGTAATTGATAGCGATCAAGGTATAAAGCCAAAAGCGATTGCATTGAATATCATTCTTGAATCGATCGTCACAGTTACCAGAATTGAAATGGCATCCAAGACTATCTTCATCTTCTGTGTGCAGGCTATTTTCATTAAGGTAATTTTGCTTTACCACTATGACACTCCTATCTACGAGTATAAACAGCTGTACCTAACTGCCGCTCGGTACCCGAGACATTAGATATCAAGTCTCTTCGATAATTTCACCAGGTACAGTGCCATTCGGAACACAGAAATGTCCACACTCTGTTGCTTGCCGGCAGAATACCTGACGGTTCCACACACATGGGACCGACCACCTCTATGTCATATAAGAAATAGAAAGAGAGGTAAAGCCCGCTCGATCCAAAGTGGTGCCTCACTATCACTACTGGGACTTGTAAGCTACAGCGCAATTACCATCAGACCTGAACTTTGGGTCGGTCTTACAATAGTGCATTTTTTAGCTGTTTTACCTACTGACCTTTTTCTAGCTACTATTTCATCATTATCATCATCACCAGCCGAAACACCTACACAGCTGAACATAGGCCTTGAAACGCCACAATAAATGATAGCTATGTATTTTCATCCATCGGTTGCCTGCGATGCGTACATTAAGTATGATTATTTCGTATTACGTGGTTTGCTTACACTCACCATGATTTGTGTCTGCATTAAGGTAGACTGGCAGAGATTGCTTCTGGCATTAAGTCCGCCTATGTACTGTTTTTGTGCATAAAGAATAAATAAATCAACTCTTCACAATATTTTTTATCTTTCAGCTCACCTACAGCCAGTGTCTGAGTCCAGCATATGAAGCTGCTAGATACGGCACTCCTTATGGCTTACCAGGCCCTGGGTACGGATACGACAGCTTGGCATATGATGGCCTTGCCCCCTTCGGTGTCACTGGTCGATTAGGCTTCGACAATTTGTCTCTCGGCTGCGGCGTCCAAGCCATGGAGATTATTCCTACCAGTGGCGGCAGTCTATCCGTCGCCAGCGGTTCCGTACTCCCTCCCGTCGGGGTCTCGGTAATCTCTGAGAACGTGTATGAGGGCATCCTGGCCACGGCTGGTGAGCTGCCGTTCGTTGGCATCGTGGGAGTGGAAGGTGGTGTGCCCACTGCCGGGTCTGCTTTTGTGAACTACGGCTGCGGTAACGGAGTAACTGTTATGGAGTCGGTGGCTGATGTCTATGCTCCAGGTTTAGGCACCTTCGGTCTCAGCTTCATTCCTGCAGCAGCTATAACTCCGGCAGCCGGTGGCATCGCTCCAGCCTATGGCTATATAGCTGAATGGGCTACTTCTACTGGTTGTATGTGAGGATATTTATTGTTTAGTTTTAGTGTTAATTATTATATGCTATCGGAATAAAGTTATGTTATTTTTTCTTATCTCTTCTGTTTACTACCAAGGTCACAGGCAAGCATGTGGCCCACCTGATAGTAAGCAGTCACCGCAGCCTATAGGCGCTAGCAACATCAGAAGAATCACTAGCGCGTTGCCAACCCTTAAGATACTTGTGTCTGGTAATTTCACCAGCTACAGTGCCCTTCACGCTGGAACACAGCAACGTTTACACACTGCTGCTTGGCGGCAGAATATCTGATACAGCGGTGGTACCTATCTGGACGGTTCCTTGCACATGGAACTTACCACCTACCTACTACAATTAATTTTGTATATTACAGCAATTGAACCCCATGGAAAGCGGCGATGTAATCAGCGATAGGGTGACTTCAAATTTGCAGCACCGCTGCAGCGTTGCAGACGCTTTCTTTTGTAAATCCATATAAATCAAAACACCTGACAGCAGTGGGGCTGCAATTTAAAGGAATTTACAAAACACGCAAAGTAAGGGGGTCCAAAATCAACACACAATGGATCCAATTGAGTCGAAATTATATTTTTAAAGCGTTTTATTGCACTAGCAATTTAATTTTTTTATAAACTTCGTCGTCAGAGAATGCTTCAATTTGCACTTGATTATCAGACTGTGATCACTACCAACTAAATGTCTAACCTATCCAGCTACTCTAAAATCAGTGGGTCTGCGTTTAATTAAGGATAGTTCCTGTGACCACCTTCCTTTTCCATCATCAGACCCTGATCACCATCCTTCTTAAAACTACTCATCAAGACCAACGAGTCAAAATTCAATGGGTCTACGTGTAATGGAGCAGAGTTCCTATTACCACCCTTCTGTTTTTCATCATCAGGCCTTTATCGCCATATTATCTTATGATCGTGAAGACCTGAATTTCATTCCCTAGCCAGGTAAAGTTTTATCAGGTCGAATTTTAGTGTCGGGAGATTCTCAGCGGTAGTCCTATGCTTGGAAATGTGGTTAGCATTCCCATAGATACTACCTATTCGCAAACGAAGTTGCAAGGAAACTGGTAATTCACAAATATGGAAGAAATGTTCTGAATTCAGTTCTGTTATACGTAATCGTAAGTTTTAAGCTATAACTAGGTTAAACAAGACGCACGGTTTGGTGTAAGAAATTTCATCCAAGCTTATTTGACGGGCCTGTTGGTCTAGTGGTTAGTGACCATGTCTGCTACCCAACAGGTCGTGGGTTCGATTCCCACCAAAGTCTGGGTGTTTTATCTATATAAGTATGTATTTACAAAAAAAAGTATATATGTAATAGTATCAGTTGTCTGGTTTCCATAGTACAGGCTCTGCCTAGTTTGGGATCAGATGACCGTGTGTGAATTGTCCGACTACGAGGTAGGACATAGGATACTTTTATCCCGTAATCTAGCAAGGTTCTTTTGGGAGAGGGGATTAAAGTCAAAATGGGTACTTGGTTATACGCTTGGTCCAATTTTATCAATTTTTCTTTATAATATAAGGCTATAGGGTGTGTGTCACTGTGGTCGCCCCTGGTACTTCTCTGTTGAGCAGAGTGGACTGGTGGGCACCGCACGTGACAATGGGGGGGAGAGCCTGCAAAGGCTCCGGCTTGGCCATTTTGGTAGAGCCGGTTGTGGGTTTGGCGAAAGCCGAACGGCCGCTGGCGGGAACCGGATGTAGTACAAAGTACGTTCCCGGGGCCCGCCACTATAGCGGAGGTGCTGGAAGGCCCGATGGTGGTTTAGTCGGTAAGAGTCCGACATAACCCGCGCATGGTAGGCGTCGTGCGCGGTGTATCCTATGAGGATACCACCATCGCAAAAAAAAAAAAAGTGTATGTGTGTATGTGTGTGTGTGTGTGTGTGAGTGAGTGAGTGAGTGATCCCTCACTCACTCACTCACACACACACACACACACCGACCGACCGACCGACCGACCGACCGACCGACCGATCGACTGAGCGAGAATGAAGTTTCACTTCTTCCGCGCGGAGGGACTCCACGCACGCACATTTTTTTTTTAAGTTGCTCCAATACCTGATAAAATAGTCTAGTCAAGACTACGATGGTACGGTCATGTCATGCGGAGACCAGATGCCCATGTCGTGAAGAAGCACCTTTCCTTGGCTTCAACTGGTAGGAGGGAAGAGAAAGATCGCAAACCACCTGGCTAACGTCTATCCATAGAGACATGACTAGGCCTAGGGTTGAAGGAGGAAGACACACTGAATTGTTTTTCTTTTCAAAAGTATTTATCCAGTAATTAATAATTAGTAAGTACAATTTTTTTTTTAATTTATTTAAGGACAACCAACAAGACTTACACTATTACATTGCATTTTTTTTTACATTGGTGAACTTAAAACTAAGTGCAAGCTTAATTATAGGTCGCCACAGCATGCAAAAAACGCGTTAAAAGTGAAAAAACTAGTAATAATGTAGAAAATTGCTTAAAAAGAAAAATTAAAATATAAAAGAAATGAGTTGCTTTTCGGTTAAGTATTTTTTTTTTTTGAGTAAACTAACAAGTAACATGGCAGAATGGCTGAAGGCAAGACACAGAGTATAAAGTAAAGATTGTGTACCCTATAATAGAATATTAACGGAATATAAGGTAGGTACCATTACTTAGAGGACAGCATTACTTTACGACGAAAACAAGTGATTTTCTCTGAGAAGATGTCTATTTTGTACTTTTTTGCTAATACATTGTACTGTCTCATAAGTCTGTTCATTGGGGAGTGGAGTCCCAAATTACTTTTGGACGAGGATATCTCGAAGGTATAAGATGTTCCTGACCTGGGTAATTTTCTTGGGACATGAAAGTTCAGGTTTTCGCATAAGGCTGTACAATCAATTTGACCATTGAGTAATTTGTACAGAAATATATGGTCGAGGTATTGTCTACGTTGGAGCAAAGTGTCAAGTTTATAGTAAGAAAGACGTTTATCGTAAGATGGGTACTGCTTGGCTTGTTTGTATTTAAACGCGAGGTGCCAAAGAAAACGCTTTTGAACAGATTCTAAGCGTTTTATATGCACATCATAGTTTGGAGACCACACTTGACTACAATATTCCAAACCCGAGCGAACTAACGTTTTGAAAAGTATTATATCTATTTTCGGATTTTGGAAAGCTTTGCTGTTTCTGTTAATAAATCCCAACATTTTAAATGCCTTTCTTACTATTTTATTGATATGAACGTGAAAGCGTAGTTTTTTATCGAGATGAACTCCGAGGTCGCGCATAGTAGACACCTCTTCAATAGCCGCCCCATTTATATTGTAAGGTAACTGAGTTTCAATGTTACTTCGTGTGAATCGAATACATTTACATTTCTCAATATTTAATAGCATTTTATTTGAGTTACACCAATCGTAAAGCGAATTCAGATCTTCTTGCAGTAGCTGAGTATCGATAAACGAACGAATCGGTCTTAGAATTTTTAGGTCGTCGGCAAAAAGATAACATTCAGAGTGCTTTAGAATTTTAATGATGTCGTTTATAAACACTGTAAAGAGAATTGGGGCTAGGTGTGAACCTTGCGGTACCCCAGTGATTACAGGGAAATGTTTGGAGGAATATCCGTTTATTACAACTCTAGTATTACGTTGGTTTAAATAAGAAGTTAACCATTGTAATAGGTTACCAGTTACGCCATGAGCAGCCAGTTTATGGAGAAGGATTGCATGATCAACTTTGTCGAATGCCTTAGTTAGATCAGTGTATAATAGGTTACCAGTTACGCCATGAGCAGCCAGTTTATGGAGAAGGATTGCATGATCAACTTTGTCGAATGCCTTAGTTAGGTCAGTGTAAATTACGTCAACTGGAATCCGGGTGTCAACAAATTGTGCAACTTTGGTTATAAATGACATAAGATTTGTTGATGTTGATCTAGATTTAAAAAAGCCATGCTGCTCATTAGAAATACATTGTTTTAAATGTGAAGTTAGGATGGGGCACAATCTTTTTTCCAAAACCTTTGCGAATACTGGTAGGATAGATATAGGCCGATAATTTAAAACAAGCGACTCATCACCCGACTTGTGAATAGGAACAGTAAGTGACTCCTTCCATTGGTTAGGGAAACTTCCGGTTATTAACGACATATTGTAAATCATAGTTAACGGTGTTGCAAGTAGTTTTGAACATTTGTTAACGAATAATGGAGGAATTTTGTCTGAACCGGCGCCTTTGAAGGTATTTAGACCTTGAAGCTCTTTTTGAACAATTTCCTCTGTGTATGATATGGAACCCAAAGTGTTTGAACATAATTATGTCTTCTGTGGGAGGAAAAGATATTTGAGTCGTGTTGTTGCTGTTATAAACTGAGGAAAAACAGTCAGCAAAGAGGTTACAAAAAGTTTGTCCATCCGAAGCACTTGTATTATTCAAATACATCGTAGATGGATAAATGCTCTGATTTTGCCTTTTATGTTGTAGATAAGTCCAAAAGATTCGAGGGTTAATATTAATAGAGCTTTCCATCTTTGTTATATAATTACGATAACATAAGTTGATACCAGATTCGCAACGTTTTTTACTATTATTATTATACTATTTTTTCTTCTGTTAATACCTATCTATATGTTTAGTTTTTATTTATTTATATTTGGTTTTCTCTTTTTCCATTAACGGCTGTGGCGCCACCTTTGAGGTGTTACCAGAATACCAACGCTGTGTCAGATTAATTTTTGGCACAGCAACATGCTGAGGCAACATCCTTTTTGACCCCACAGTTGTGTGGCTTTCGTTTAATTAACCTTCGATTAATACAGCAGTGGGAAGCATAATCTTCGTGTACATGCCTCTTGCTGCTTCCTTAGGGAAATACAGACCGAATTCTTGATTCTAAAGTAAAATGATCACAGCGCCAAACATCAAGTAAAAGTCGGTCCTGTGGCTGATCTCTGTAGTCAAGTAAAAGGTAGTGCACCTATAGAATTAATTCTATAGGTGCACTACCTTAAAAAAAAACGAGCGCTCTAAAATTATCAGATCTAGTTTCTAAATTGGGCGATGCAGATGCGTCGTTGTATTATATACAACAAAATAAAAAATAAAATGTTGATTGCTCAATCATGATCGTTTATTTCGTAAGTTTTTCATTCGACAAAAGCTTTTTTGGTTAGTAGCCGTAGCCGCGACCGCAGCCGCAACCACCGCAAGCGCAGTTGCCAGCGATGGAAACGGCGCCACCAGCGCACACGTCACCACCGAATCTCACAGCCCCCATGATGGGCACCTGACCAACGAGGGCGGTCTCACCAATGACGGGCAGCTCACCGGCGACGGCCACGTTGCCCTCACCGATACCGCCATAAGAGTCCACGCCGTAGGCACCAGCGTAGCCATCGATACCGTAGGCGCCATTGTAGCCATCCAGACCGTAGGCACCAATGCCAGCGCCGTAGCCGAGGCGACCGAGACCAGCGGCGGGAGCAATAGCGCCAAGAGCGAGGTTAGAGGCAGTGGGGAAGCCACCAGTGGCGACAGCAGCAGCGGGAGCGCAGCCAGCAGGAGCGATTCTGCCGCAGCCGCAGTTGCCGAATACGGACTACCAAATAATAAGGAATCAGTTAAGATACAAAAACAAATACGTGAATTCTAAAGAGTTAAGTTGCATCAATAATGTGCTGGGTGGAGCAGAGCACCAACAACATCGTCAGAATGTTTGCGGAGAGGCTAGATAGGCCTGCAATGGGCAGGTTTATTAAGCTGCACGTCTTACGTGTCATTCTACGTCTACTAACATCGTTATATAATAAATTGTTATAACTAACATAATATGGGCTTAGCCCCTGATAATAATACATTATTGTCTCTTTTTTTTTGTTGGCTACATATCAGCAAAATTAATATTTTCAAAATAAATAAATATCTCACCTGTACCAAGCAAGCTTGGACGCAGAGCAGGAGAACGGCGAAGGTGTTCATGTTTGATGTTTGTGTTCAACGGGAGGCTGAATAGAATGATTGTAAGTATTGTTCATAGCCTTTTATACTCACAGACTTAGGAGATTAGCTAGTATTTTTTTCTCTATTTCGAAATTTGTTATAATGTTACTAAATATTTTATTACAAATAATTTAGATTACGCACGTATTTGACCCAATTCATCAGAATATTTTTATTATTGATAACTATTTTCCACTATAAAAGTGCTTGTAGTTCAACCGTGAATCATTCTCGTGTCAACTACCTGTTCACACAAGTACAATGGCAGCCAAGGCTATCCTCGTCCTCTGCGCTCAGGCGCTCCTCATTCAGGTAAACGATTAATTCCTATTTTTACTAATATATATATACGATAACTGTTTTATGTTTTTATAACATGAATTGTTTTTTTCACAGTCTGCCTACAGCCGGTGCCTCGGTGGCTGCGGCGGGCGTTACGGTGGTCTGGGGTACGAAGGCCTCGGCTTGGCTGGACGCGGCTACGGCTACGATGGCATCGGCTGCGGTGGTCTGGACTACACCGTGACCAGCGGCGGTGGCCTCCCCGTCTCCAGTGCCTCCGCCTGCCCTCCCGTCGGCGTCTCCGTCGCCTCTGAGAACGAGTACGGCGGCATCCTATGCGCGGCTGGTGAGCTGCCGTTCGTCGGCACCGTGGGAGTGGAGGGTGTCCTGCCCACTGCTGGCGCTGGTGCTGTCAACTACGGCTGCGGTGACGGTGTGACCGCTATGGAGTCGGTGGCTGACGTCGCTCCCGGTATCGGCTGGGGCGAGTACGGTCTCGGTGGATACGGTGCTGCTGGTCTCGGCTACCGCGGCGGCTACGCTGGCCGTGGATGCGGATGCGGATGCGGCTGTGGTCGTTACTAAGACGAAGAAAATCATTGACCAAACAAAATAACAAAGAGCTATTAAATCTGATTGCATCTCACATTTTTTTTGTATTATTCGTATTTTGCCTCAGCTTTTACGACCTTTTTTTATAAAATCTAGTGACAAGCAAGACGTTCGCCAGACACTGATGGTCTATGATTGAAGCAAAAAAATCATTTTGAAATTTCTTGCCCCCTAAAAATTTTCAGACTTCCATGTGATATGAAACGTTTTTTTAAACGTACCTATTTTGGACTTCTTCTTTGCGAGTATTGAAAATTCCGTTTTTAGTTTGGGCCTATATATTGTGACTGTAAAGAATAAACCTTCCTGGAGTCATTAGGACCAGCGTTTTATGCTTTGCGTTGTCTTTAAATCAATCAGTTATTCATAACTTTGATTTCATAAAGAATTTTAGCAATTTGTTTAGGTTCAAGACAGTTTTCATTTAAAAGTGCAGATTTGTCATTTAAGGTTAATACCAATTCAAATGGGGGATGATGCGTGTCAATACGACTTATACCCTTATTGTATGATATATTAATGTTTTGCAAGTTTGTAAGCGCTAGATCTAATATATTTCCAGATTGATTGGTAACGTTATTCAGTTGAATTAAATCTGCCAAATATATGAAGTCCATTAATATCCTACATTTTTCCCCAATAACACCCCTTCGATTTTGTTATTTACCCAAGTAACATTACTTAAATTGAAATCTCCAATAATAAGAATAAACGAATGCTCCAGGGAGTTGATAGCCACATCCTCACATCGCTGTACGAAATTAGCAAACACATCATCAGAAGTATACGATGGTATATACACAGTACACAGATTAATAGTTAGTTTATCTAGTCGAATAGTCACCCACAAATCTTCAACATCTGTTTGCCAATTAGATTGTACCACTACTGCTATTTTTTTCGATATGGCTATCAGTACACCACCTCCGTGTTTTTTATTAAACCTATGCTTAAATACAGAGTCCCTATCTCGACGATAAACGCAGTATCGTTCATCAAATAATTCAGAAGATAATATGTTACTGTCAAGCCATGTTTCAGTTAAGCAGATAATGTCATAATTATTATTAAGAATTGTATGATTTATTTCAGTTATTTTACTATTCATGCCTCTGATATTTTGGTAACATATAGATAAAGCCATCGATATAAATTAACAAATTATAAAGCTTTGTAGTATTAATACAGGAATCTAAAACTAAGATAAAAACAACGTAAAACAAGTAAACTAGCGTATTTGATCAACTTTGCTAATACCACAATCAATAACCATTTATTGAAAATAAATATTTACAGTTTATTTACAAATATGTATACTTAAACTAGATAAAAACTTAACTAGCTAAACTAACGTGGACGGGTGGTCAGGGGCTGACAATGAAGCAAGCAGTGGTCACAGGATAAACCAATAAACGTAGACTCACCGAGTTTCATACTTTGTGAGTTTTTTTCATACCACCTATCCTTCCCTTTCCCTCGTTATTCGTGAGAACGCAATGGTTAATCATAAAATAATTTAATTAACCAAAATGGCGGCGATGTGGTTCGCCACCCATCACGTCTCGTTTCTCACGGGGGCGAAAAGTGGCTCATGGGCTCTGCCTACCCCTACGGGAAATAAACTAGTTTAAAAAAAATAAAAACCGACTTCAAAGTAAATTATCTAAAAAGCATAAAATAACGAAAATATATTGAAGTCGGTGCTAGCACATCATGTTAACTAACACTAGCAGCTGACACCGACTTCAATATATTTTCGTTATTTTATGCTTTTTAGATAATTTACTTTGAAGTCGGTTTTTATTTTTTTTTAAATAGTTTATTAAACACTTTTTAGTGACTTATTTTACCAAAATAGGTATCAGCACTGTCACGCAACTCGAACGTCTACCGTTACAGTAACTTACTGAAAACATAAAAAGTTTATATCTCTTAAACTACTGGACCGATTTTGATGAAACTTGTACTCTACCCTAAGTTGAAAAATACTCTAACTATTGCAAAAATAATTTTTAAAATCGGACTTGTAGTTTCTGAGAAATCCGTGGACAAACCTACATACATACATACATACATACATACATACATACATACATACATACATACATACATACACTCATAAAATTTGGTAAATTTGTTTAGAAGCCCACATAGACTAACATATATTAATATTACGCATTTTTATCAATATTACATACATACGCGTCGAATAGAGAACCTTCTTTTTGAAGCCGGTTAAAAAGGCGTGATTTCCTTGGCTTCAACTGGTAGGAGGGAAGAGAAAGATCGCAAACCACCTGCCTAACGTCTATCCATAGAGACATGACTAGGCTAGGGTTGAAGGAGGAAGACACACTGAATAGTTTTTCTTTTCAAAAGTATTTATCCAGTAATTAATAATTAGTAAGTACTATTATTATTACTATTTTTTCTTCTGTTAATACCTATCTATATGTTTAGTTTTTATTTATTTATATTTGGTTTTCTCTTTTTCCATTAACGGCTGTGGCGCCACCTTTGAGGTGTTACCAGAATACCAACGCTGTGTCAGATTAATTTTTGGCACAGCAACATGCTGAGGCAATATACTTTTTGACCCCACAGTTGTGTGGCTTTCGTCTAATTAACCTTCGATTAATACAGCAAGCAAAAAGAGTACACAAAGATTTAACGGTTCCCGTGGGAAGCATAATCTTCGTGTATATGCCTCTTGCTGCTTCCTTAGGGAAATACAGCCCGAATTCTTGATTCTAAAGTAAAATGATCACAGCGCCAAACATCAAGTAAAAGTCGGTCCTGTGGCTGATCTCTGTAGTCAAGTAAAAGGTAGTGCACCTATACCCACTAGAATTAACGAGGGCTCTAAAATCATCAGATCTAGTTTCGAAATAGGGCGATGCAGATGCGTCGTTGTATTATATACAACAAAATAAAAAATAAAATGTTGATTGCTCAATGATGATCGTTTATTTCGTAAGTTTTTCATTCGACAAAAGCTTTTTTGGTTAGTAGCCGTAGCCGCGACCGCAGCCGCAACCACCGCAAGCACAGTTGCCAGCGATGGAAACGGCGCCACCAGCGCACACGTCACCACCGAATCTCACAGCGCCCATGATGGGCACCTGACCAACGAGGGCGGTCTCACCAATGACGGGCAGCTCACCGGCGACGGCCACGTTGCCCTCACCGATACCGCCGTAAGAGTCCACACCGTAGGCACCAGCGTAGCCATCGATACCGTAGGCGCCATTGTAGCCATCCAAACCGTAAGCACCAATGCCAGCGCCGTAGCCGAGGCGACCGAGACCAGCGGCGGGAGCAATAGCGCCAAGAGCGAGGTTAGAGGCAGTGGGGAAGCCACCAGTGGCGACAGCAGCAGCGGGAGCGCAGCCAGCAGGAGCGATTCTGCCGCAGCCGCAGTTGCCGAATACGGACTACCAAATAATAAGGAATCAGTTAAGATACAAAAACAAATACGTGAATTCTAAAGAGTTAAGTTGCATCAATAATGTGCTGGGTGGAGCAGAGCACCAACAACATCGTCAGAATGTTTGCGGAGAGGCTAGATAGGCCTGCAATGGGCAGGTTTATTAAGCTGCACGTCTTACGTGTCATTCTACGTCTACTAACATCGTTATATAATAAATTGTTATAACTAACATAATATGGGCTTAGCCCCTGATAATAATACATTATTGTCTCTTTTTTTTTGTTGGCTACATATCAGCAAAATTAATATTTTCAAAATAAATAAATATCTCACCTGTACCAAGCAAGCTTGGACGCAGAGCAGGAGAACGGCGAAGGTGTTCATGTTTGATGTTTGTGTTCAACGGGAGGCTGAATAGAATGATTGTAAGTATTGTTCATAGCCTATTATACTCACAGACTTAGGAGATTAGCTAGTATTTTTTTCTCTATTTCGAAATTTGTTATAATGTTACTAAATATTTTATTACAAATAATTTAGATTACGCACGTATTTGACCCAATTCATCAGAATATTTTTATTATTGATAACTATTTTCCACTATAAAAGTGCTTGTAGTTCAACCGTGAATCATTCTCGTGTCAACTACCTGTTCACACAAGTACAATGGCAGCCAAGGCTATCCTCGTCCTCTGCGCTCAGGCGCTCCTCATTCAGGTAAACGATTAATTCCTATTTTTACTAATATATATATACGATAACTGTTTTATGTTTTTATAACATGAATTGTTTTTTTCACAGTCTGCCTACAGCCGGTGCCTCGGTGGCTGCGGCGGGCGTTACGGTGGTCTGGGGTACGAAGGCCTCGGCTTGGCTGGACGCGGCTACGGCTACGATGGCATCGGCTGCGGTGGTCTGGACTACACCGTGACCAGCGGCGGTGGCCTCCCCGTCTCCAGTGCCTCCGCCTGCCCTCCCGTCGGCGTCTCCGTCGCCTCTGAGAACGAGTACGGCGGCATCCTGTGCGCGGCTGGTGAGCTGCCGTTCGTCGGCACCGTGGGAGTGGAGGGTGTCCTGCCCACTGCTGGCGCTGGTGCTGTCAACTACGGCTGCGGTGACGGTGTGACCGCTATGGAGTCGGTGGCTGACGTCGCTCCCGGTATCGGCTGGGGCGAGTACGGTCTCGGTGGATACGGTGCTGCTGGTCTCGGCTACCGCGGCGGCTACGCTGGCCGTGGATGCGGATGCGGATGCGGCTGTGGTCGTTACTAAGACGAAGAAAATCATTGACCAAACAAAATAACAAAGAGCTATTAAATCTGATTGCATCTCACTTTTTTTTTGTATTATTCGTATTTTGCCTCAGCTTTTACGACCTTTTTTTATAAAATCTAGTGACAAGCAAGACGTTCGCCAGACACTGATGGTCTATGATTGAAGCAAAAAAATCATTTTGAAATTTCTTGCCCCCTAAAAATTTTCAGACTTCCATGTGATATGAAACGTTTTTTTAAACGTACCTATTTTGGACTTCTTCTTTGCGAGTATTGAAAATTCCGTTTTTAGTTTGGGCCTATATATTGTGACTGTAAAGAATAAACCTTCCTGGAGTCATTAGGACCAGCGTTTTATGCTTTGCGTTGTCTTTAAATCAATCAGTTATTCATAACTTTGATTTCATAAAGAATATTAGCAATTTGTAAACGTTTTCAAATGCTTTAGTTAATTCCATAATCAATAATTTTGCTACAATTTCATTATACTTTGTTAAAATGCTCAGCAGCATGTTTGCTGGCGAACATCCTGGTGGACATGCTGGGGGACATGCTGGGGGACATGCTGGTGGACATGCTGGGGGACATGCTGGCGAACATGCTGGTGGACATGCTGGCGAACATGCTGGGGGACTTGCTGACGGACATGCTGGTGGACATGTTGGGGGACAAGCGGGCGGACATGCTGGGGGACATGCTGGGGGACATGCTGGGAGACATGCTGGGTACATGCTGGGGGACATGTTGGTGGACATGCTGGGGGACATGTTGGGGGACATGCTGGCAAACATGCTGGTGGACATGCTGGGGGACATGCTGGCAAACATGCTGGTGGACATGCTGGCGAATATGCTGGTGGACATGCTAGGGGACTTGCTAAGAATAAATATTGCTGGAGTCATTAGGACCAGCGGTTTATGCTTTGCGTTGTCTTTAAATCAATCAGTTATTCATAACTTTGATTTCATAAAGAATTTTAGCAATATGTAAACGTTTTCAAATGCTTTAGTTAATTCCATAATCAATAATTTTGCTACAATTTCATTATTCTTTGTTAAGGGGGTAACAACGGTAAAATTGCAAAAATAGCCTTAGTTTAAAGAGTTCGATGGATCAATCCGCTATTGTATTGGCTATGAAAATTATATGTACATATACCTCAGATATTCAGCAAATAGTTTTATTGATTAGATATTGGATTAAATATAACGTTTTCAAGCAATATGTATTTAAAAAATGTACTACGTTGGATATGAATTGTGTTAGCGTTCAATATCCGTTCATCGGATAGACGTCAAACTTGGACTATAAAAAGCATAATAACCTATTCTAAAATTTGTATTGATTACATTTTTTAATTTCATTCATGTTTTACTGTTATGGAGTTTGACTGTTATGGAGGGTGGACGTGCTCGATTTTTTTTTTACAAGACGAATTTAATTTAAATGATTTTGAACATATTTTTAATTAAGATATGTTACATATGGTATAATTATAACCTTATAAATCATTTCAAATGAAATCTAATCTTCTATATTTAATTAAAGATATTTTTATAGTAATACCACAGTATATAAACTAATGGTTTATAGACTGTGTTATTACCATATTTTTGGTTCATCATAGAGTATGCGAATGTATCGTTGCCGAGTATTATGCCTAACTATTAAAAAGTATCAGTCATATATGATCTTACTAATTGAAATCGTATTTAATACTGTGTAGGTCGACAAAATGACATACATTATGATATCCTTTACATTATGTTTTTTTTTTGTCAAAACATGAACGGTGTCATTATTACTATCATGTTGGTTTTTGCAACTTAGCAACGAGTCGAGTACCTAGGTGGTTGGCTTGGTGGTGAGCGACACGCTTACCTACGGACAGTTGCATTGGACAGTTGCTCGTCTTTTGAGACATCTGGATGGTTAAGTTGGAAGGGTGTTATCTAGGTGGCGCCACTTTAATCTTAGATTTCTTCCGCTATGTAACATAAGTAGAAGGTCACTGTAGCTGGCAAAATAACTATCGGACCAAAAGGCTATAATTATAGTTTTGGATGACAGGGACAGGAAGAGACTTTTCTATGGGTGGGTGCTTCGAATCCTATCAGGTAATACCTTGTTAGTTAACTAAGTTGCGTAACAATAAACTGATCTTATACGACTCTATCTTTTATAGGCATGAAGTAAAAATAAATAAATACCTATAGTGAGTTTTGCTGCGAAAGCAAGTAATGTTTTTTTAGTGTATTTTTAATGTTTTTTATAGATTTAATTGCACGGATACCCAACGTCGACCCAAGTTGTGCAGACCCAGAAATCATAAATTATTTTTATTGTGACAATTTGTTCCATGATAAGAATAATAGCACCCATCCATCTCCTCCCGTTGGGTGTCTGTAAAAGGCGACTAAGGAAAAACAAGAAGACGAGCAGCAGCGTCTTTTTATTGGATTACCTACCACGTATCTGCGATCCCCAACCGCCTGCCAGGCGTGGGGATTATGGCAACCCCTCCCCTCTAAGGGAGAGAGGGCCTTTTTTCAACAGTGGAAGTTTCGGCTGCTGATGATGATGTAGATGAGTTCAGTGATCGACTCCGTAATGGCCATCGAACTGAAACTATGATAAGATACTTAACTTTTTCCATAATTAAGTACAGTTAAAAACGACCCAGACCCAAGACGAACAGATTATGTTCATGCACATGAAAGTTTGTCCTGTGTGAGAATCGACCCCAAGACCTTAGCAGCAGCCAGGGTAGCAAACTACAAAATTAACGGACCTGTGTTGTTATTCAATATTCGTGACTGCCAAAGGAATCCGTAGCACTGTTTGTTTGAACGCACGAATTCAGTAATAGTCTTTTTTAGTGTAAGTTTCAGTTTTCAATCAAAATAGATTGAACGACGTTCCGGGCGCTTACCCCGCCCGCATGTATTTTGGGCCGGCACGTGCAAGCAATTGTCGTCCTAAAGGTGATAGACCGTTCGTGTTCGCGAGAGTACGTAACGTAACTTCATCTTGAGTTCTGTACCCATCGCGGGGTTTGAAGTACGCGAAGCATTTGACATTTTATTTTATTTATTCTTTAGCACACTTAAATATGTATAAGGCGGACTTAATGCTTTAGGCATTCTCTGCCAGTCTACCTTTGGATGATGCAGAGCGTCATAGTGGTAGGTGCATAGGTAATGTAAAATTTAAATAGATATTTAATTTACATTGATTCTAATAAGCAATCTGGTTTTAGAGTAACTAACATTTTAACGCGATGGTATTTTTTCTCGTGCCTGCCAACAACACCATCAGTTTATTGTTACGCAACTTAGTTAACTAACAAGGTATTACCTGATAGGATTCGAAGCACCCACCCATAGAAAAGTCTCTTCCTGTCCCTGTCATCCAAAACTATAATTATAGCCTTTTGGTCCGATAGTTATTTTGCCAGCTACAGTGACCTTCTACTTATGTTACATAGCGGAAGAAATCTAAGATTAAAGTGGCGCCACCTAGATAACACCCTTCCAACTTAACCATCCACATGTCTCAAAAGACGAGCAACTGTCCAATGCAACTGTCCGTAGGTAAGCGTGTCGCTCACCACCAAGCCAACCACCTAGGTACTCGACTCGTTGCTAAGTTGCAAAAACCAACATGATAGTAATAATGACACCGTTCATGTTTTGACAAAAAAAAAACATAATGTAAAGGATATCATAATGTATGTCATTTTGTCGACCTACACAGTATTAAATACGATTTCAATTAGTAAGATCATATATGACTGATACTTTTTAATAGTTAGGCATAATACTCGGCAACGATACATTCGCATACTCTATGATGAACCAAAAATATGGTAATAACACAGTCTATAAACCATTAGTTTATATACTGTGGTATTACTATAAAAATATCTTTAATTAAATATAGAAGATTAGATTTCATTTGAAATGATTTATAAGGTTATAATTATACCATATGTAACATATCTTAATTAAAAATATGTTCAAAATCATTTAAATTAAATTCGTCTTGTAAAAAAAAAATCGAGCACGTCCACCCTCCATAACAGTCCACGAAAGACTGATGGAAGGCGACCGCGGGGGCGCTGCAAGGGGAAATGCATCGCGTACGTGGTTTTTCTATAATTTCTTGTAAAACATGAATGAAATTAAGAAATGTAATCAATACAAATTTTAGAATAGGTTATTATGCTTTTTATAGTCCAAGTTTGACGTCTATCCGATGAACGGATATTGAACGCTAACACAATTCATATCCAACGTAGTACATTTTTTAAATACATATTGCTTGAAAACGTTATATTTAATCCAATATCTAATCAATAAAACTATTTGCTGAATATCTGAGGTATATGTACATATAATTTTCATAGCCAATACAATAGCGGATTGATCCATCGAACTCTTTAAACTAAGGCTATTTTTGCAATTTTACCGTTGTTACCCCCTTAACAAAGAATAATGAAATTGTAGCAAAATTATTGATTATGGAATTAACTAAAGCATTTGAAAACGTTTACATATTGCTAAAATTCTTTATGGAATCAAAGTTATGAATAACTGATTGATTTAAAGACAACGCAAAGCATAAACCGCTGGTCCTAATGACTCCAGGAATATTTATTCTTAGCAAGTCCCCCAGCATGTACCCTAGCATGTCCACCAGCATATTCGCCAGCATGTCCACCAGCATGTTTGCCAGCATGTCCCCCAGCATGTCCACCAGCATGTTTGCCAGCATGTCCCCCAACATGTCCCCCAGCATGTCCACCAACATGTCCCCCAGCATGTACCCAGCATGTCCCCCAGCATGTCCCCCAGCATGTCCCCCAGCATGTCCGCCCGCTTGTCCCCCAACATGTCCACCAGCATGTCCGTCAGCAAGTCCCCCAGCATGTTCGCCAGCATGTCCACCAGCATGTTCGCCAGCATGTCCCCCAGCATGTCCACCAGCATGTCCCCCAGCATGTCCCCCAGCATGTCCACCAGGATGTTCGCCAGCAAACATGCTGCTGAGCATTTTTAACAAAGTATAATGAAATTGTAGCAAAATTATTGATTATGGAATTAACTAAAGCATTTGAAAACGTTTACAAATTGCTAAAATTCTTTATGAAATCAAAGTTATGAATAACTGATTGATTTAAAGACAACGCAAAGCATAAAACGCTGGTCCTAATGACTCCAGGAAGGTTTATTCTTTACAGTCACAATATATAGGCCCAAACTAAAAACGGAATTTTCAATACTCGCAAAGAAGAAGTCCAAAATAGGTACGTTTAAATAAAATCTTTTTAAAAAAAAATTGAACCGACTTCAATATCACTGAAAAGTATAAAATAATTTAAATATTATTGAAGTTGGTGTTAGCGTACCTGCTGTGTATATTTGGCACCAACTTCAATAATATTTAAATTATTTTATACTTTTCAGTGATATTGAAGTCGGTTCAATTTTTTTTTAAAAAGATTTTATTTTAACCTTTTTAGTGATATTTTCATATATAAAGATTGAACCATCGAAAACCGTAAAATTATCTAGGTAGGTTATGATCACATTATCGTCTACATAGTTTTACATAATTCATGTTTCTTCAGAAAATAATATCCGGTCGTAATGAAATTTGCATGGAAACATCATAGTAGTTTACTCTCTCGAATAAAAAAAAATCATCGAAATCGGTTCATAATTGTCAGAGCAATATAATGGAGAACATCAGTTTTATGGTTTTTACCAGATAAATTCCTCCACATCGTTCATGGTCCTCCAGGAAGTTCTTATCCGGTTGTAATAAAATTCATACAGATTCAATACAGTGGTTTCTTCTTTCGAATAAAAAAAGAATCATTGAAATTGGTAAATATTTGCCAGAGTTATGACCATTTTTGTCCGACCGAGCGAGTCCGAGCGACTAAAACGTCATCTATATAGGCTTTCTAGCAACTCTCAGTGCGCAGTCACCATTCTTGTTTTTTTAGGAACTACTTATTACTAAGCAATAATTTTTTTATGGGACCCAATCAATGGATTGAAGAATGGATGGAAGAAAGATTTTTTCAAATCGGTTAATAATTGCCAGAGTTATGCGCGAACATACATAAAAAAAAAAAAAAAAAAAAAAATATATACAGACGAATTGAGAACCTCCTCCTTTTTTGAAGTCGGTTAAAAAACGTTTCATATCACATGGAAGTCTGAAAATTTTTAGGGGGCAAGAAATTTCAAAATGATTTTTTTGCTTCAATCATAGACCATCAGTGTCTGGCGAACGTCTTGCTTGTCACTAGATTTTATAAAAAAAGGTCGTAAAAGCTGAGGCAAAATACGAATAATACAAAAAAAAAGTGAGATGCAATCAGATTTAATAGCTCTTTGTTATTTTGTTTGGTCAATGATTTTCTTCGTCTTAGTAACGACCACAGCCGCATCCGCATCCGCATCCACGGCCAGCGTAGCCGCCGCGGTAGCCGAGACCAGCAGCACCGTATCCACCGAGACCGTACTCGCCCCAGCCGATACCGGGAGCGACGTCAGCCACCGACTCCATAGCGGTCACACCGTCACCGCAGCCGTAGTTGACAGCACCAGCGCCAGCAGTGGGCAGGACACCCTCCACTCCCACGGTGCCGACGAACGGCAGCTCACCAGCCGCGCACAGGATGCCGCCGTACTCGTTCTCAGAGGCGACGGAGACGCCGACGGGAGGGCAGGCGGAGGCACTGGAGACGGGGAGGCCACCGCCGCTGGTCACGGTGTAGTCCAGACCACCGCAGCCGATGCCATCGTAGCCGTAGCCGCGTCCAGCCAAGCCGAGGCCTTCGTACCCCAGACCACCGTAACGCCCGCCGCAGCCACCGAGGCACCGGCTGTAGGCAGACTGTGAAAAAAACAATTCATGTTATAAAAACATAAAACAGTTATCGTATATATTTATATTAGTAAAAATAGGAATTAATCGTTTACCTGAATGAGGAGCGCCTGAGCGCAGAGGACGAGGATAGCCTTGGCTGCCATTGTACTTGTGTGAACAGGTAGTTGACACGAGAATGATTCACGGTTGAACTACAAGCACTTTTATAGTGGAAAATAGTTATCAATAATAAAAATATTCTGATGAATTGGGTCAAATACGTGCGTAATCTAAATTATTTGTAATAAAATATTTAGTAACATTATAACAAATTTCGAAATAGAGAAAAAAATACTAGCTAATCTCCTAAGTCTGTGAGTATAAAAGGCTATGAACAATACTTACAATCATTCTATTCAGCCTCCCGTTGAACACAAACATCAAACATGAACACCTTCGCCGTTCTCCTGCTCTGCGTCCAAGCTTGCTTGGTACAGGTGAGATATTTATTTATTTTGAAAATATTAATTTTGCTGATATGTAGCCTAATAAAAAAAGAGACAATAATGTATTATTATCAGGGGCTAAGCCCATATTATGTTAGTTATAACAATCTATACTTATAATAAAACTGTAACAGGTCCAATTCTGTACATTGAAGATATTTTGAAAATTTTATTTGTTGGGCATTCTATAACCGATACTGAGGCCGAAAATGTAATTTTTTTAATTTTTGTCTGTCTGTCTGTCTGTCTGTCTGTCTGTCTGTATCACGGCTGCGCATCACGCCGAAACTATTGAATGGATTCAAAAAAAAACTTGGCATGATTGCAGATCTTACTACGGGGTAGGACATAGGATACTTTTTATCCCGTAATCTAGCACGGTTCTTTTGGGAGAGGGGATTAAAGTCAAAATGGGTACTTGGTTATACGCTTGGTCCGATTTTATCAATTTTTCTTCATAATTATAATAATTATTAGTAAGGGAACACTCATAGAGACTTGTTATCAAGGTTTTGTAATCGATCGGGTTAAGCAACGTTAGGTAAGGTCATTAAATAGATGGGTGACCGTTTAACGCCATTTGAACTAAACGGGTCCGTGCTTCGGAGAGCAAGTAAAAAGTGGCTCCCAGTTTTTAACCGACTATAAAAAAGGAGGTTATGTATTCGATGCAAATGTCTGTTATTAAAAGTTTAGCTAACGTAAAAATAGCGCATGCGGAGCAGCGTGGGTCAGCTAGTTTATTATATAACGATGTTAGTAGACGTAGAATGACACGTAAGACGTGCAGCTTAATAAACCTGCCCATTGTAGGCCTATCTAGCCTCTCCGCAAACATTCTGACGATGCTGTTGGTGCTCTGCTCCACCCAGCACATTATTGATGCAACTTAACTCTTTAGAATTCACGTATTTGTTTTTGTATCTTAACTGATTCCTTATTATTTGGTAGTCCGTATTCGGCAACTGCGGCTGCGGCAGAATCGCTCCTGCTGGCTGCGCTCCCGCTGCTGCTGTCGCCACTGGTGGCTTCCCCACTGCCTCTAACCTCGCTCTTGGCGCTATTGCTCCCGCCGCTGGTCTCGGTCGCCTCGGCTACGGCGCTGGCATTGGTGCCTACGGTTTGGATGGCTACAATGGCGCCTACGGTATCGATGGCTACGCTGGTGCCTACGGCGTGGACTCTTACGGCGGTATCGGTGAGGGCAACGTGGCCGTCGCCGGTGAGCTGCCCGTCATTGGTGAGACCGCCCTAGTTGGTCAGGTGCCCATCATGGGCGCTGTGAGATTCGGTGGTGACGTGTGCGCTGGTGGCGCGGTTTCCATCGCTGGCAACTGCGCTTGCGGTGGTTGCGGCTGCGGTCGCGGCTACGGCTACTAACCAAAAAAGCTTTTGTCGAATGAAAAACTTACGAAATAAACGATCATGATTGAGCAATCAACATTTTATTTTTTATTTTGTTGTATATAATACAACGACGCATCTGCATCGCCCAATTTCGAAACTAGATCTGATGATTTTAGAGCCCTCGTTAATTCTAGTGGGTATAGGTGCACTACCTTTTACTTGACTACAGAGATCAGCCACAGGACCGACTTTTACTTGATGTTTGGCGCTGTGATCATTTTACTTTAGAATCAAGAATTCGGGCTGTATTTCCCTAAGGAAGCAGCAAGAGGCATATACACGAAGATTATGCTTCCCACGGGAACCGTTAAATCTTTGTGTACTCTTTTTGCTTGCTGTATTAATCGAAGGTTAATTAGACGAAAGCCACACAACTGTGGGGTCAAAAAGGATGTTGCCTCAGCATGTTGCTGTGCCAAAAATTAATCTGACACAGCGTTGGTATTCTGGTAACACCTCAAAGGTGGCGCCACAGCCGTTAATGGAAAAAGAGAAAACCAAATATAAATAAATAAAAACTAAACATATAGATAGGTATTAACAGAAGAAAAAATAGTAATAATAATAGTGCTTACTAATTATTAATTACTGGATAAATACTTTTGAAAAGAAAAACAATTCAGTGTGTCTTCCTCCTTCAACCCTAGCCTAGTCATGTCTCTATGGATAGACGTTAGGCAGGTGGTTTGCGATCTTTCTCTTCCCTCCTACCAGTTGAAGCCAAGGAAAGGTGCTTCTTCACGACATGGGCATCTGGTCTCCGCATGACATGACCGTACCATTGTAGTCTTGACTAGACTATTTTATCAGGTATTGGAGCAACCTAAAACCTTCCCCTAATATATTCGTTACGCACTTTATCCTTTAATGTAACATTTCCTTCCCTTCCATCAAAGCATACACATTTCTGTTGTATGGAGTTTCTTTACATAGATCTTTTTAACTGCCCAAACTTCACTACCATATAATAAAGCTGGTCTTACTGATAGTCTGATAATGAAGCAAAAAAATCATTTTGAAATTTCTGGCCCTTAAAATTTTCAATCTTCCATGTGGTATGCAACGTTCTTATAAACGTACCTATTTTGTACCTCTTCTTTGCGAGTATTGAAAATTCCGTTTTTAGTTTGGTAGTACTTTCTAAAGTCTTTAGGACCAGTGGTTTAAGCTTTGCGTTGTCTTTAAATCAATCAGTTACTCATAGCTTTGATTTCATACAGAATTTTAGCAATATGGTATGTATGTATGTATGTATGTATGTATGTATGTATGTATGTATGTATGTAGGTTTGTCCACGGATTTCTCAGAAACTATAAGTCCGATTTTAAAAATTCTTTTTGCAATAGTTAGAGTATTTTTCAACTTAGGGTAGAGTACAAGTTTCATCAAAATCGGTCCAGTAGTTTAAGAGATATAAACTTTTTATCAGTAAGTTACTGTAACGGTAGACGTTCGAGTTGCGTGACAGTGCTGATACCTATTTTGGTAAAATAAGTCACTAAAAAGTGTTAAATAAACTATTTAAAAAAAAATAAAAACCGACTTCAAAGTAAATTATCTAAAAAGCATAA
The DNA here is from genome assembly GCA_911728495.1 of Furcula furcula. Taxonomy (NCBI): domain Eukaryota; kingdom Metazoa; phylum Arthropoda; class Insecta; order Lepidoptera; family Notodontidae; genus Furcula; species Furcula furcula. The sequence goes on along the minus strand of OU452269.1, from coordinate 10,515,208 downwards.
AATAACGAAAATATATTGAAGTCGGTGTCAGCTGGTGCTAGTGTTAGTTAACATGATGTGCTAGCACCGACTTCAATATATTTTCGTTATTTTATGCTTTTTAGATAATTTACTTTGAAGTCGGTTTTTATTTTTTTTAAACTAGTTTATTTCCCGTAGGGGTAGGCAGAGCCCATGAGCCACTTTTCGCCCCCGTGAGAAACGAGACGTGATGGGTGGCGAACCACATCGCCGCCATTTTGGTTAATTAAATTATTTTATGATTAACCATTGCGTTCTCACGAATAACGAGGGAAAGGGAAGGATAGGTGGTATGAAAAAAACTCACAAAGTATGAAACTCGGTGAGTCTACGTTTATTGGTTTATCCTGTGACCACTGCTTGCTTCATTGTCAGCCCCTGACCACCCGTCCACGTTAGTTTAGCTAGTTAAGTTTTTATCTAGTTTAAGTATACATATTTGTAAATAAACTGTAAATATTTATTTTCAATAAATGGTTATTGATTGTGGTATTAGCAAAGTTTATCAAATACGCTAGTTTACTTGTTTTACGTTGTTTTTATCTTAGTTTTAGATTCCTGTATTAATACTACAAAGCTTTATAATTTGTTAATTTATATCGATGGCTTTATCTATATGTTACCAAAATATCAGAGGCATGAATAGTAATATAACTGAAATAAATCATACAATTCCTAATAATAATTATGACATTATCTGCTTAACTGAAACATGGCTTGACAGTAACATATTATCTTCTGAATTATTTGATGAACGATACTGCGTTTATCGTCGAGATAGGGACTCTGTATTTAAGCATAGGTTTAATAAAAAACACGGAGGTGGTGTACTGATAGCCATATCGAAAAAAATAGCAGCAGTGGTACAATCTAATTGGCAAACAGATGTTGAGGATTTGTGGGTGACTATTCGACTAGATAAACTTACTATTAATCTGTGTACTGTGTATATACCATCGTATACTTCTGATGATGTGTTTGCTAATTTCGTACAGCGATGTGAGGATGTGGCTATCAACTCCCTGGAGCATTCGTTTATTCTTATTATTGGAGATTTCAATTTAAGTAATGTTACTTGGGTAAATAACAAAATCGAAGGGGTGTTATTGGGGAAAAATGTAGGATATTAATGGACTTCATATATTTGGCAGATTTAATTCAACTGAATAACGTTACCAATCAATCTGGAAATATATTAGATCTAGCGCTTACAAACTTGCAAAACATTAATATATCATACAATAAGGGTATAAGTCGTATTGACACGCATCATCCCCCATTTGAATTGGTATTAACCTTAAATGACAAATCTGCACTTTTAAATGAAAACTGTCTTGAACCTAAACAAAGTTTAGGTTCAAGACAGTTTTAGAAAAACAGATTATGAGGCTTGTTTGAAAGATTTTAAAGATATCGATTGGGAAGGTTACGCATATAATATGAATTGCGACGATTTTGTTCAATACTTTTATAATACTATCTGTATAGTTATTGACCGACATACACCTAAAATGAAAAAGAGGAAATATAAATACCCAGTATGATTTAGCAGTGATCTTATGAATAGTAGATTAATTATGAATAGTAAAGAAAGGTACCATGCCCGTTACAAGAGTTTCGGTAATCCACGTGATTACTTTTCACTACTCAGACGAAGATCGAAGGTTTTAATGAGGTCATGTTTTCACAAATATATAGATAGAATAGAGACAAACCTCACTATTAATATTAAATCTTTTTGGCAATATACGAAAAAAACTCTAATGAAACTCTAAATTAATGTTTTATCATGATCGAACGGCTGAAACTGGTAATGATATCACCAATCTATTTGCGGACTACTTCTCCTCCGTTTATAAACCACCACAAGCTACTAGTTACAGTCCGGACTTTCCGCCCCACACGCACTCAATTACCAAGATACACATAACGGTTGCAGATGTTCATACAAAGCTACAAAAACTTGATGTGAGTAAGGGTGCCGGTCCTGACAATATACCACTGTGGCGACTCGACACAAGATGACGCCACATGTGGTACAGCGACGCGAGGAAGAAGCGAGTAGTACCCCATACAACAAGACAGATGGCGCCACCGATTTCTGAATCGTGCAAGCGAAGTTTCTCCAACTCGGAGAATATATACAACATCCCGACAACAACTGTCGGGGGCTTCGGCCCTGGCCGAGCATCACACCTCGCTCGGTCGGAGGATCCTCCCTTTAGCACCGCCACCGTCGCATCGCTAAACTGGTGACCCCGCACAGAACAATCGACGCAGCCTTCAGATCCGGACAACAGCGCATCTTCGCCATCGCTCTCTCCCCACAGCAAGCAACTCTCCAGCAACAACCAGCGAATCACAAGCCAGCCAGTACTCCGGCCTCATCGGTCGACCACCGCATTGCAGCTGCAGATGCAAGCCTGGTCTGCCTTCGGCCACAACTTGGCACAGCACCCCTGCACTACGGCCGGTTCTTGTAAGAAGAGCACATCCCTCTCACCGGCACGTCTAGCAGCCGCCAGCCATACCCACTGCACACCTTGACTCACGGAGGACGACGCAGCATCAGCCCCGACTCACTGGGACTGCACTCACTGGCACTGGCATAGCGACTGGAGCGCAAGGACAAGCTGGCACAAGAAGACCGTTCATCGATTCCAGTCTTCGGGGGGGAGTGATGTGGCGACTGGATATAACAGATGGCGCCACATGTGTTACAGCGACGCGAGAAGCGAATAGTTCACATATAAGAAGATAGATGGCGCCACCGATTTCTGAATCGTGCAAGTGAAGTTTCAGAAGACATTCACTATATATACAACATCCCGACAACAACTGTCGGGGGCTTCGGCCCTGACCGAGCATCACACCTCGCTCGGTCGGAGGATCCTCCCTGTAGCACCGTTGCCGACGCATCGCTAAACCACCAATATTTGTGAGATTGTGTGCATCAGAATTAGCAAGGCCATTAAAATAAATCAATACAACATGGTCAGTTCCCTTCACTATGGAAGCTTACTCGTGTTGTGCCGATATATAAGTCTGGCAACAAAAATGATGTCACTAATTATAGACCAATATGTGTACTCAGTTGTTTTGTCAAAATCTTTGAAAGTCTTGTGTATGATCATTTATATAATCACCTTTGTCCTATTCTCAGCCCAAATCAGCATGGTTTTATCAGTGGAAAATCGGTCGCTTCTAATTTAATACTTTATACCAACTACTTATGTGAATCTTTTAATCTAAAAACGCAGGTGGACTCTGTCTATACCGATTTTGCTAAGGCATTTGATCTAGTAGACCACTTTATATTATTATTAAAGGCTGAGCATTTGGGCATCCATGGAAATCTTTTGAGATGGCTTACTTCTTACCTTTTAAATCGAACACTACTTGTAGCACTCTATGGATATGAATCTCTTCCATTCCATGTTGGGGGACATGCTGGCAAACATGCTGGTGGACATGCTGGGGGACATGCTGGCAAACATGCTGGTGGACATGCTGGCGAATATGCTGGTGGACTTGCTAGGGGACATGCTGGGGGACTTGCTAAGAATAAATATTCCTGGAGTCATTAGGACCAGCGGTTTATGCTTTGCGTTGTCTTTAAATCAATCAGTTATTCATAACTTTGATTTCATAAAGAATTTTAGCAATATGTAAACGTTTTCAAATGCTTTAGTTAATTCCATAATCAATAATTTTGCTACAATTTCATTATTCTTTGTTAAGGGGGTAACAACGGTAAAATTGCAAAAATTGCCTTAGTTTAAAGAGTTCGATGGATCAATCCGCTATTGTATTGGCTATGAAAATTATATGTACTTATACCTCAGATCTTCAGCAAATAGTTTTATTGATTAGATATTGGATTAAATATAACGTTTTCAAGCAATATGTATTTAAAAAATGTACTACGTTGGATATGAATTGTGTTAGCGTTCAATATCCGTTCATCGGATAGACGTCAAACTTGGACTATAAAAAGCATAATAACCTATTCTAAAATTTGTATTGATTAGAAATTATAGAAAAACTAAGTACGCGATGCATTTCCCCTTGCCGCGCCCCCGCGGTCGCCTTCCATCAGTCTTTCGTGGACTGTTATGGAGGGTGGACGTGCTCGATTTTTTTTTACAAGACGAATTTAATTTAAATGATTTTGAACATATTTTTAATTAAGATATGTTACATATGGTATAATTATAACCTTATAAATCATTTCAAATGAAATCTATACTTCTATATTTAATTAAATATATTTTTATAGTAATACCACAGTATATAAACTAATGGTTTATAGACTGTGGTAATACCATATTTTTGGTTCATCATAGAGTATGCGAATGTATCGTTGCCGAGTATTATGCCTAACTATTAAAGCGTATCAGTCATATATGATCTTACTAATTGAAATCGTATTTAATACTGTGTAGGTCGACAAAATGACATACATTATGATATCCTTTACATTATGTTTTTTTTTGTCAAAACATGAACGGTGTTATTATTACTATCATGTTGGTTTTTGCAACTTAGCAACGAGTCGAGTACCTAGGTGGTTGGCTTGGTGGTGAGCGACACGCTTACCTACGGACAGTTGCATTGGACAGTTGCTCGTCTTTTGAGACATCTGGATGGTTAAGTTGGAAGGGTGTTATCTAGGTGGCGCCACTTTAATCTTAGATTTCTTCCGCTATGTAACATAAGTAGAAGGTCACTGTAGCTGGCAAAATAACTATCGGACCAAAAGGCTATAATTATAGTTTTGGATGACAGGGACAGGAAGAGACTTTTCTATGGGTGGGTGCTTCGAATCCTATCAGGTAATACCTTGTTAGTTAACTAAGTTGCGTAACAATAAACTGATGGTGTTGTTGGCAGGCACGAGAAAAAATACCATCGCGTTAAAATGTTAGTTACTCTAAAACCAGATTGCTTATTAGAATCAATGTAAATTAAATATCTATTTAAATTTTACATTACCTATGCACCTACCACTATGACGCTCTGCATCAGCCAAAGGTAGACTGGCAGAGAATGCCTAAGGCATTAAGTCCGCCTTATACATATTTAAGTGTGCTAAAGAATAAATAAAATAAAATAAAATGTCAAATGCTTGGCGTAGTTCAAACCCCGCGATGGGTACAGAACTCAAGATGAAGTTACGTTACGTACTCTCGCGAACACGAACGGTCTATCACCTTAGGACGACAATCGCTTGCACGTGCCGGCCCAAAATACATGCGGGCGGGGTAAGCTCCCGGAACGTCGTTCAAACTATTTTGATTGAAAACTGAAACTTACACTAAAAAAGACTATTACTGAATTCGTGCGTTCAAACAAACAGTGCTACGGATTCCTTTGGCAGTCACGAATATTGAATAACAACACAGGTCCGTTAATTTTGTAGTTTGCTACCCTGGCTGCTGACCTTAAGGTCTTGGGGTCGATTCTCACACAGGACAAACTTTCATGTGCATGAACATAATCTGTTTGTCTTGGGTCTGGGTCGTTTTTAACTGTACTTAATTATGGAAAAAGTTAAGTATCTTATCATAGTTTCAGTTCGATGGCCAATATGGAGTCGATCACGGAACTCATCTACATCAACATCAGCAGCCGAAACGTGCACTGTTGAAAAAAGGCCCTCTCTCCCTTAGAGGGGAGGGGTTGCCATAATCCCCACGCCTGGCAGGCGGTTGGGGATCGCAGATACGTGGTAGGTAATCCAATAAAAAGACGCTGCTGCTCGTCTTCTTGTTTTTCCTTAGTCGCCTTTTACAGACACCCAACGGGAGGAGATGGATGGGTGCTATTATTCTTATCATGGAACAAATTGTCACAATAAAAATAATTTATGATTTCTGGGTCTGCACAACTTGGGTCGACGTTGGGTATCTGGTCTTGAGTGAGGTTGGAAGCTAGCAAGCTTCCAAGATTCGGGTACTTGTGCCGCTCTTAAAGATAATATACACATTAGATTAGGTTATACGCCCCTAATACCTTAAGGTCAGCAGCCAGGGTAGCAAACTACAAAATTAACGGACCTGTGTTGTTATTCAATATTCGTGACTGCCAAAGGAATCCGTAGCACTGTTTGTTTGAACGCACGAATTCAGTAATAGTATTTTTTAGTGTAAGTTTCAGTTTTCAATCAAAATAGTTTGAACGACGTTCCGGGCGCTTACCCCGCCCGCATGTATTTTGGGCCGGCACGTGCAAGCGATTGTCGTCCTAAAGGTGATAGACCGTTCGTGTTCGCGCGAGTACGTAACGTAACTTCATCTTGAGTTCTGTACCCATCGCGGGGTTTGAACTACGCGGAGCATTTGACATTTTATTTTATTTTATTTATTCTTTAGCACACTTAAATATGTATAAGGCGGACTTAATGCCTTAGGCATTATCTGCCAGTCTACCTTTGGATGCTGCAGAGCGTCATAGTGGTAGGTGCATAGGTAATGTAAAATTTAAATAGATATTTAATTTACATTGATTCTAATAAGCAATCTGGTTTTAGAGTAACTAACATTTTAACGCGATGGTATTTTTTCTCGTGCCTGCCAACAACACCATCAGTTTATTGTTACGCAACTTAGTTAACTAACAAGGTATTACCTGATAGGATTCGAAGCACCCACCCATAGAAAAGTCTCTTCCTGTCCCTGTCATCCAAAACTATAATTATAGCCTTTTGGTCCGATAGTTATTTTGCCAGCTACAGTGACCTTCTACTTATGTTACATAGCGGAAGAAATCTAAGATTAAAGTGGCACCACCTAGATAACACCCTTCCAACTTAACCATCCAGATGTCTCAAAAGACGAGCAACTGTCCAATGCAACTGTCCGTAGGTAAGCGTGTCGCTCACCACCAAGCCAACCACCTAGGTACTCGACTCGTTGCTAAGTTGCAAAAACCAACATGATAGTAATAATAACACCATTCATGTTTTGACAAAAAAAAAACATAATGTAAAGGATATCATAATGTATGTCATTTTGTCGACCTACACAGTATTAAATACGATTTCAATTAGTAAGATCATATATGACTGATACGCTTTAATAGTTAGGCATAATACTCGGCAACGATACATTCGCATACTCTATGATGAACCAAAAATATGGTATTACCACAGACTATAAACCATTAGTTTATATACTGTGGTATTACTATAAAAATATCTTTAATTAAATATAGAAGTATAGATTTCATTTGAAATGATTTATAAGGTTATAATTATACCATATGTAACATATCTTAATTAAAAATATGTTCAAAATCATTTAAATTAAATTCGTCATGTAAAAAAAAAACGAGCACGTCCACCCTCCATAACAGTCCACGAAAGACTGATGGAAGGCGACCGCGGGGGCGCTGCAAGGGGAAATGCATCGCGTACGTGGTTTTTCTATAATTTCTTGTAAAACATGAATGAAATTAAGAAATGTAATCAATACAAATTTTAGAATAGGTTATTATGCTTTTTATAGTCCAAGTTTGACGTCTATCCGATGAACGGATATTGAACGCTAACACAATTCATATCCAACGTAGTACATTTTTTAAATACATATTGCTTGAAAACGTTATATTTAATCCAATATCTAATCAATAAAACTATTTGCTGAAGATCTGAGGTATAAGTACATATAATTTTCATAGCCAATACAATAGCGGATTGATCCATCGAACTCTTTAAACTAAGGCAATTTTGCAATTTTACCGTTGTTACCCCCTTAACAAAGAATAATGAAATTGTAGCAAAATCATTGATTATGGAATTAACTAAAGCATTTGAAAACGTTTACATATTGCTAAAATTCTTTATGAAATCAAAGTTATGAATAACTGATTGATTTAAAGACAACGCAAAGCATAAACCGCTGGTCCTAATGACTCCAGGAATATTTATTCTTAGCAAGTCCCCCAGCATGTCCCCTAGCATGTCCACCAGCATATTCGCCAGCATGTCCACCAGCATGTTTGCCAGCATGTCCCCCAGCATGTCCACCAGCATGTTTGCCAGCATGTCCCCCAACATGTTGTGATGGTACAGCCTCTGGCGAGGTGTGTAAAGTATGTAGTCGTGATCGTCTATATATATGTATGTATGATAGTGCACTAGAGATGATATGAATCGACTGAGAGATGCCATTGTTAATAGATAGCGGATTGATGCCTCTTTAGTTTTCACTGTCGTTCAGACTCGAGTCTGTTTCTAATACATAGTTTGACAGCCGAAGTAAAGCCACTGGTTTTCTGACTAGGTTCACCTTAGATAATAGCTAATCTACCGGCCCAGACAGACGCCAGTAGCTTAACTCTACTAACTTAGAGAAAACGATAGTTATTTAGTCCAGCTCAATTTAGCTGAGGTAAAATCGTTGAGTTTAACTAACACCGACGACAATTCGATTCCTTACGTCCTATCGACAACTAAGGTGAGTGATCTAATCAATGGAACACAGGTGAACTCTACGACGGGGAGACACCAAAGGTGTCTGCACTCTCTGAGCCAGCTAGGTTGCCGCCCTAAACTCCTACTGCCTATACGGACGGACGTAATTAGACCTTTCCCTTGTCCCTAGCCGCTGCGAAGCGATAGATATAGATATTTGGTGTGCGTTGCATCTTTTCCCTTCCGATTTTATAGTTAGTTTGATGTGCATTTGCATCTTTTCCTTTCCGGTTTTATAGATATTTTGGTGTGCATTTGCATCTTTTCCTTTCCAGTTTTATAGATATTTTGGTGTGCATTTGCATCTTTTCCTTTCCAGTTTTATAGATATTTTGGTGTGCATTTGCATCTTTTCCTTCCGGTTTTATATATATATATATATAGATCTGGAATTAAATAGGGTGGCCACCCAGCTAATCGGGAGTCGGTCTGAAGAGAACGTGTATGTGCGGCCCCAGCTACGCCCAAAGCTCTGCCAATATATATATATATTAGTGGAGTGATATTCGCGTCGGTCGAGGTCTGAAGATATAATCAATCAAATTATCCCTGTCAACACGGCACCTCTGAGCCCTCTATCATGGCCCTACTGTCCACCTAGTCTAATGGATACTTGTCCCTCCGAAGTCACGGAGATTCCCGTTGGTCGTCTCTACGACGTGGCTTCCGCTGCTCGTAGTAGTGTGCTGAAATCCCTAACCTAATCAGAACATAATACTGCGGTCTGAACAGCTCGCCTGAAGAACCAGTCGTCCTATATCTACGCCTATCATTTTAATCTATCTCGAAATCCATATTTGAGCTAATCTGGCAAACCTACCTAGGATTCATTTGGATGAGTCTGTGTTCGGTGTTAAGTTACTGTCTTTGTCAGACGGGTTGAAATAGTGTACCTATTATATCGCCCAGAGTATACTATAGTAAGACTTATTTATAAGGACTTATACTGAAATAAGAAAGGAAAGACCTTTTAGAGTTCAATTAATTAGTATTTATTCATTTAAATCATTTGATATTTGACTCGAGGGAAGATTTTACAAGACTATCCGAAGTTAAATACAACACCCTGAGACGATCAGAGCGATCTCTCGTTAATCTATGTATATTAAGGTATGATATACAGTCTCGGTGTTATTTTGCACATACACATAAAAACCATGGTCTAAACATATATCTTCACATCCTTTACATCTTTTATTCTAATTTTAAGACAAAATTAGAATAGACTTGTTTCTTCCCCCTTATCACGAAACTGATTATGTGATTTAGGTCATCCTCTCAACACTAGTGAGAAGTTGATCCGATCTTTGGGTTACCTATGGGCATAGAATAGTAACGGGAAAATCCAAAGATCGAAACAGAAAAACCCGTTACCTTGCCAAACAAACTTATTCTAGACACAGTATGGACACAAAATGTAAAACACACATGCAAAACACAAGATAAATTGTACATTTTCTACAAGATCCCTGAAATAACATAACTTAATTAAGGTTTCATAAACCAACCACACACACAGATAGAGAATCCCGCTATAAATTCCACTTTACAATAATTACATAATTTTCAATGGTATTGGTGGATCTATGTCCCTTGTTTAGACATCCGCCCCAGTCTTCTCGTTAGAGTAACCGTACGAGCACGTGAATATTCACGGTGACTGGTATAATAGCAATAAAATAATAACTTTGATGATGACAGGTAAATGTTTTATAATGAACCTGTCTGTGACTGAGCATGAGTCAATATTCACCTTTTATAATATGTGTGGTTAGTTTATTCCTATAATCTGAATGTCCCCCAGCATGTCCCCCAGCATGTCCGCCCGCTTGTCCCCCAACATGTCCACCAGTATGTTCGCCAGCAAACATGCTGCTGAGCATTTTTAACAAAGTATAATGAAATTGTAGCAAAATTATTGATTATGGAATTAACTAAAGCATTTGAAAACGTTTACAAATTGCTAAAATTCTTTATGAAATCAAAGTTATGAATAACTGATTGATTTAAAGACAACGCAAAGCATAAAACGCTGGTCCTAATGACTCCAGGAAGGTTTATTCTTTACAGTCACTGTTACCGCCATACGCATTCTATGCATTTAATTGCAATATTCTAATTTAGCTTTGTTATAAGTACGCACGGTATGACAGGTATACATACCCTCTCTTTCCCGCCTATGTGAATCCGCTACCCTTCCACTACGCATCTGTCATCGGTAGGACACGGTCGTCGTCCTAATTGATTGACAAGTAACCCCGCGAATAACGCGTCGCTGTGTAATTACTGCACAAAGACATTCCCGCGAATACGTGATATAATTCATATAATACGCACATTCTATTGTAATATCAGACTTTCAATAGCTCAGCAGTGTTCAGTGACTTTGTGAAGCCTGTGCCGTGTGGTTGGAGTCCCGGGACGAGCTAAGCTGCAGCTGAACGTCAGGTGTGTGGAATTCCTTTTATTTCCTTTTAATTCTTCACCAATGAACATCATCCCGCTGTAATACCGTGTGATACTAGCGATCCTAGGCGATTTAAAAACTACAGTCCACTATTTCAATGTTTTCATTCCCGCCATAAAGCCTTAGGGCACATAACGCGTCCCGCAGTGTCAAACATAAATCTTTGGCGCTAATAGTCACAATATATAGGCCCAAACTAAAAACGGAATTTTCAATACTCGCAAAGAAGAAGTCCAAAATAGGTACGTTTAAAAAAACGTTTCATATCACATGGAAGTCTGAAAATTTTTAGGGGGCAAGAAATTTCAAAATGATTTTTTTGCTTCAATCATAGACCATCAGTATCTGGCGAACGTCTTGCTTGTCACTAGATTTTATAAAAAAAGGTCGTAAAAGCTGAGGCAAAATACGAATAATACAAAAAAAAAGTGAGATGCAATCAGATTTAATAGCTCTTTGTTATTTTGTTTGGTCAATGATTTTCTTCGTCTTAGTAACGACCACAGCCGCATCCGCATCCACGGCCAGCGTAGCCGCCGCGGTAGCCGAGACCAGCAGCACCGTATCCACTGAGACCGTACTCGCCCCAGCCGATACCGGGAGCGACGTCAGCCACCGACTCCATAGCGGTCACACCGTCACCGCAGCCGTAGTTGACAGCACCAGCGCCAGCAGTGGGCAGGACACCCTCCACTCCCACGGTGCCGACGAACGGCAGCTCACCAGCCGCGCACAGGATGCCGCCGTACTCGTTCTCAGAGGCGACGGAGACGCCGACGGGAGGGCAGGCGGAGGCACTGGAGACGGGGAGGCCACCGCCGCTGGTCACGGTGTAGTCCAGACCACCGCAGCCGATGCCATCGTAGCCGTAGCCGCGTCCAGCCAAGCCGAGGCCTTCGTACCTCAGACCACCGTAACGCCCGCCGCAGCCACCGAGGCACCGGCTGTAGGCAGACTGTGAAAAAAACAATTCATGTTATAAAAACATAAAACAGTTATCGTATATATATATTAGTAAAAATAGGAATTAATCGTTTACCTGAATGAGGAGCGCCTGAGCGCAGAGGACGAGGATAGCCTTGGCTGCCATTGTACTTGTGTGAATAGGTAGTTGACACGAGAATGATTCACGGTTGAACTACAAGCACTTTTATAGTGGAAAATAGTTATCAATAATAAAAATATTCTGATGAATTAGGTCAAATACGTGCGTAATCTAAATTATTTGTAATAAAATATTTAGTAACATTATAACAAATTTCGAAATAGAAAAAAAAATACTAGCTAATCTCCTAAGTCTGTGAGTATAAAAGGCTATGAACAATACTTACAATCATTCTATTCAGCCTCCCGTTGAACACAAACATCAAACATGAACACCTTCGCCGTTCTCCTGCTCTGCGTCCAAGCTTGCTTGGTACAGGTGAGATATTTATTTATTTTGAAAATATTAATTTTGCTGATATGTAGCCTAATAAAAAAAGAGACAATAATGTATTATTATCAGGGGCTAAGCCCATATTATGTTAGTTATAACAATTTCTTATATAACGATGTTAGTAGACGTAGAATGACACGTAAGACGTGCAGCTTAATAAACCTGCCCATTGTAGGCCTATCTAGCCTCTCCGCAAACATTCTGACGATGCTGTTGGTGCTCTGCCCCACCCTGCACATTATTGATGCAACTTAACTCTTTAGAATTCACGTATTTGTTTTTGTATCTTAACTGATTCCTTATTATTTGGTAGTCCGTATTCGGCAACTGCGGCTGCGGCAGAATCGCTCCTGCTGGCTGCGCTCCCGCTGCTGCTGTCGCCACTGGTGGCTTCCCCACTGCCTCTAACCTCGCTCTTGGCGCTATTGCTCCCGCCGCTGGTCTCGGTCGCCTCGGCTACGGCGCTGGCATTGGTGCCTACGGTCTGGATGGCTACAATGGCGCCTACGGTATCGATGGCTACGCTGGTGCCTACGGCGTGGACTCTTACGGCGGTATCGGTGAGGGCAACGTGGCCGTCGCCGGTGAGCTGCCCGTCATTGGTGAGACCGCCCTCGTTGGTCAGGTGCCCATCATGGGCGCTGTGAGATTCGGTGGTGACGTGTGCGCTGGTGGCGCCGTTTCCATCGCTGGCAACTGCGCTTGCGGTGGTTGCGGCTGCGGTCGCGGCTACGGCTACTAACCAAAAAAGCTTTTGTCGAATGAAAAACTTACGAAATAAACGATCATGATTGAGCAATCAACATTTTATTTTTTATTTTGTTGTATATAATACAACGACGCATCTGCATCGCCCAATTTCGAAACTAGATCTGATGATTTTAGAGCCCTCATTAATTCTAGTGGGAATAGGTGCACTACCTTTTACTTGACTACAGAGATCAGCCACAGGACCGACTTTTACTTGATGTTTGGCGCTGTGATCATTTTACTTTCTTTAGAATCAAGAATTCGGGCTGTATTTCCCTAAGGAAGCAGCAAGAGGCATATACACGAAGATTATGCTTCCCACGGGAACCGTTAAATCTTTGTGTACTCTTTTTGCTTGCTGTATTAATCGAAGGTTAATTAGACGAAAGCCACACAACTGTGGGGTCAAAAAGGATGTTGCCTCAGCATGTTGCTGTGCCAAAAATTTATCTGACACAGCGTTGGTATTCTGGTAACACCTCAAAGGTGGCGCCACAGCCGTTAATGGAAAAAGAGAAAACCAGATATAAATAAATAAAAACTAAACATATAGATAGGTATTAACAGAAGAAAAAATAGAAATAATAATAGTACTTACTAATTATTAATTACTGGATAAATACTTTTGAAAAGAAAAACAATTCAGTGTGTCTTCCTCCTTCAACCTTAGCCTAGTCATGTCTCTATGGATAGAAGTTAGCCAGGTGGTTTGCGATCTTTCTCTTCCCTCCTACCAGTTGAAGCCAAGGAAAGGTGCTTCTTCACGACATGGGCATCTGGTCTCCGCATGACATGACCGTACCATTGTAGTCTTGACTAGACTATTTTATCAGGTATTGGAGCAACCTAAAAACTTCCCCTAATATATTCGTTACGCACTTTATCCTTTAATGTAACATTTCCTTCCCTTCCATCAAAGCATACACATTTCTGTTGTATGGAGTTTATTTTCATAGATCTTTTTAACTGCCCAAACTTCACTACCATATAATAAAGCTGGTCTTACTGATAGTCTGATAATGAAGCAAAAAAATCATTTTGAAATTTCTGGCCCTTAAAATTTTCAATCTTCCATATGGTATGCAACGTTCTTATAAACGTACCTATTTTGTACCTCTTCTTTGCGAGTATTGAAAATTCCGTTTTTAGTTTGGTAGTACTTTCTAAAGTCTTTAGGACCAGTGGTTTAAGCTTTGCGTTGTCTTTAAATCAATCAGTTACTCATAGCTTTGATTTCATACAGAATTTTAGCAATATGGTATGGTCAACGTTTTCAATACTTTTGCTAAAATTTCATCATTTTTGTTTTCATCGATATTGATTTCTAGTGTTATTTTTTTTACCAGAAACCAGTTAGTTTCACGAGATTTATTTTTTACATAAGAAATATGTGTAAATTTAAAAACAAAATAAACCTAGAGATTGGAGAAAAACCTACGAAAATGACTTTCCTGCTCTATTATTAGACCCTAATCTGTCAACCAATCAAGATGTATCTAACCATTAAGAATAAACTCGGTGCATACACACATATATTCACGCCTTTTTTCCCGTAGGGGTAGGCAGAGCCCATGAGCCACTTTTCGCCCCCGTGAGAAACGAGACGTGATGGGTGGCGAACCACATCGCCGCCATTTTGGTTAATTAAATTATTTTATGATTAACCATTGCGTTCTCACGAATAACGAGGGAAAGGGAAGGATAGGTGGTATGAAAAAAACTCACAAAGTATGAAACTCGGTGAGTCTACGTTTATTGGTTTATCCTGTGACCACTGCTTGCTTCATTGTCAGCCCCTGACCACCCGTCCACGTTAGTTTAGCTAGTTAAGTTTTTATCTAGTTTAAGTATACATATTTGTAAATAAACTGTAAATATTTAGTTTCAATAAATGGTTATTGATTGTGGTATTAGCAAAGTTGATCAAATACGCTAGTTTACTTGTTTTACGTTGTTTTTAAGTAAGTTTTAGATTCCTGTATTAATACTACAAAGCTTTATAATTTGTTAATTTAAATCGATGGCTTTATCTATATGTTACCAAAATATCAGAGGCATGAATAGTAAAATAACTGAAATAAATCATACAATTCTTAATAATAATTATGACATTATCTGCTTAACTGAAACATGGCTTGACAGTAACATATTATCTTCTGAATTATTTGATGAACGATACTGCGTTTATCGTCGAGATAGGGACTCTGTATTTAAGCATAGGTTTAATAAAAAACACGGAGTTGGTGTACTGATAGCCATATCGAAAAAATTAGCAGCAGTGGTACAATCTAATTGGCAAACAGATGTTGAGGATTTGTGGGTGACTATTCGACTAGATAAACTTACTATTAATCTGTGTACTGTGTATATACCATCTTATACTCCTGATGATGTGTTTGCTAATTTCGTACAGCGATGTGAGGATGTGGCTATCAACTCCCTGGAGCATTCGTTTATTCTTATTATTGGAGATTTCAATTTAAGTAATGTTACTTGGGTAAATAACAAAATCGAAGGGGTGTTATTGGGGAAAAATGTAGGATATTAATGGACTTCATATATTTGGCAGATTTAATTCAACTGAATAACGTTACCAATCAATCTGGAAATATATTAGGTCTAGCGCTTACAAACTTGCAAAACATTAATATATCATACAATAAGGGTATAAGTCGTATTGACACGCATCATCCCCCATTGGAATTGGTATTAACCTTAAATGACAAATCTGCACTTTTAAATGAAAACTGTCTTGAACCTAAACTTTGTTTTAGAAAAACAGATTATGAGGCTTGTTTCATTTAAATATGTATTAGTATATAATAATATTTTTATATATGCATAATGTGTTGTTGATATGTTATTTATTGTTTATCTACTTTTTATTATTACTGTGCACTATACTGCAGTTTTATTTTAGTATAGCTCCTTTTACAAAGGTTGTCTGGAAGAGATTGCTTTGAGCGATAAGACCGCCTTTGCTCACATTAAGTTATGTAACTGTTTCATGTATTGTTCAACAAAATGTGTGCAATAAAGTATTAATCTATCTATCTATCTATCTTGTTTGAAAGATTTTAAAGATATCGATTGGGAAGGTTACGCATCTAATATGAATTGCGACGATTTTGTTCAATACTTTTATAATACTATCTGGATAGTTATTGACCGACATACACCTAAAATGAAAAAGAGGAAATATAAATACCCAGTATGATTTAGCAGTGATCTTATGAATAGTAGATTAATTATGAATAGTAAAGAAAGGTACCATGCCCGTTACAAGAGTTTCGGTAATCCACGTGATTACTTTTCACTACTCAGACGAAGATCGAAGGTTTTAATGAGGTCATGTTTTCACAAATATATAGATAGAATAGAGACAAACCTCACTATTAATATTAAATCTTTTTGGCAATATACGAAAAAACTCTAATGATATACCTAAATTAATGTTTTATCATGATCGAACGGCTGAAACTGGTAATGATATCACCAATCTATTTGCGGACTACTTCTCCTCCGTTTATAAACCACCACAAGTTACTAGTTACAGTCCGGACTTTCCGCCCCACACGCACTCAATTACCAAGATACACATAACGGTTGCAGATGTTCATACAAAGCTACAAAAACTTGATGTGAGTAAGGGTGCCGGTCCTGACAATATACCACCAATATTTGTGAGATTGTGTGCATCAGAATTAGCAAGGCCATTAAAATAAATCAATACAACATGGTCAGTTCCCTTCACTATGGAAGCTTACTCGTGTTGTGCCGATATAGTCTGGCAACAAAAATGATGTCACTAATTATAGACCAATATCTGTACTCAGTTGTTTTGCCAAAATCTTTGAAAGTCTTGTGTATGATCATTTATATAATCACCTTTGTCCTATTCTCAGCCCAAATCAGCATGGTTTTATCAGTGGAAAATCGGTCGCTGCTAATTTAATACTTTATACCAACTACTTATGTGAATCTTTTAATCTAAAAACGCAGGTGGACTCTGTCTATACCGATTTTGCTAAGGCATTTGATCTAGTAGACCACTTTATATTATTATTAAAGGCTGAGCATTTGGGCATCCATGGAAATCTTTTGAGATGGCTTACTTCTTACCTTTTAAATCGAACACTACTTGTAGCATTCTATGGATATGAATCTCTTCCTTTCTCTCCCACGTCTGGGGTCCCGCAAGGCTCTAATTTGGGTCCATTACTATTCCTTTTATTTATTAACGATCTTCTTAATAATATACATAGTAACTGTCTGACATATGCTGATGATATAAAGATATTTCGAAGAATATACAGTCTAAAAGACTGCGAAATACTTCAGTCTGATATCGATAGAGTATATACTTGGTGTAACAATAATCGCATGTCTTTAAACGTAAAAAAATGTCAAACTATAACTTTCAGTAAAAATACAACTACTTTTTGTTTAAATTATAGGATAGATAACACAGTTTTAAGTAAAGTTAGTGAAATCAGAGATCTGGGCATTATTTTTGATACTTCACTTTCCTTTAGATCACACTATGAATACATCACAGACAAAGCCAATAAAATGTTAGGGTTTATCATACGCACAGCAAAGCCATTTAAGAATGTTAAATCATGGATAACGCTCTATGTATCGCTAGTTAGAAGCAATCTGGAATACTGCTCTTCTATTTGGTCACCCATGTATATTAAACATATAAAACATATAGAATCTGTACAGGTACGTTTTCTTAGAGTCCTTTGTTCTAGATACGGTCTTAGAAAGCAAGTAAAAGAATATGAAGATAGACTGGACAGGTTTAATCTCAAAAGTCTTCAAAATAGACGTATTATTGCAGACTTA
This sequence comes from Furcula furcula, assembly GCA_911728495.1. Classification (NCBI taxonomy): domain Eukaryota; kingdom Metazoa; phylum Arthropoda; class Insecta; order Lepidoptera; family Notodontidae; genus Furcula; species Furcula furcula. The sequence continues at coordinate 10,497,205 of OU452269.1, read as the reverse complement.
AGTATGCTCCATAGGATTGTTGGTGGTAATTTTGGTACAAATCTATGTGAAAAAATTCTGTTTGATGTACCAACCCAGTCTCGACGCAGTCATAAGTTGTTCAACATTCTAGTATCTAATAATAATGTATCGCATAATAATCCATTGCATAGAATGTTGAGAACCTACAATGAAATAGCCAATGAATGTGATATTTTTAATTGTAATCTTGTTAAATTTAAGAATCATGTTAGCAAAATGAAGTTTCAAACCTCTTGTTAAAATTGTTTTTTAATATTGTTTAATTTAATACTATTTATATATTTTACTACCATTTTATCTATTTATTGAATCCATTATGTTTACAAGTCTATACCATTTTTTTTAAATCATTTTATTGTTTTATATCCTTAATTTTTGTTATCCTTAACTTTTATTTAAGATGAACTTATTCAATGTTGTGTGCAGTTGTATAGAACGTCGGATTTTTAACGATTTTATGAATTGATAATTTTTTAATGAGTAATCTAATTGTTTGTTACTGTACTTGTTCAATAAAATAAAAATAAAATAAATACGTGACTTAGGTGTTGTTCACGACTCCAAGTTATTGTATGATAAACATATTCATAGTATAGTCATTGAGGCATCAAAGGCATTAGGATTTATAATACGTATGTCTGATAGTTTCCATTCTTCAATTTGTATAAAAGTTTTATATTGCTCATTAGTACGAAGTCACCTTGAGTATGCATCACAGGTGTGGAATCCACAATTCAATATTTATAAATTAAGAATCGAGGCAATATAAAAAAAAAAAAATTTACTTGGATTTTAAGGCGCGTCAATTTTCAGTTGACTACATCAACCGTTGCAAAAATTCCACTTTATGCCATTAGAAAATCGACGCCAAGTAAATGATATTTGCTGCTTAATGAATATTGCCAGTGGTGCCATTGGACTGCCCGTCATTATTATCTAAGGTAATGCTTAGGACCAATCTGACTGGACTTAGGTTAAGGCCTGTATTAAAGGTGCCTTTTGCTAAGACAAATTATCGTCAGAATTCCTTTTTATCACGCAGTGTACGCAGTTTCAACGAACTTCCTTTAAACTTGGACATTGATATATTTAATACGGGTACGCAGGCGGTACGGCGAATGATTAATAATATTTTTTTTTCTTTATAACATGTTAATAAAAATATATAAATAAAGTAATACGTTCGATAATGCGAGGTCGTGCTACTTAATATTTTATACATAGTATGAGAAATATTTTGTTTTTGGTTCTATTTGTTTTCATTTACTATTTTGTAATTGTAGATTATATTGTTACACATATGTGGAGACTAGTAAGGAACATGTTTACACATAATTGTTACCTATTATTATATATTAGCTTGTAAGTCTTCCTAACAATAAATAAAATAAAATTATACAGAAGTTCTAAATTAACACAAAATGTAAGTGTTAGTGGGTATGATACAAGGAAACGAAATAGGCCCAATATTATATGATACAAGGAAGCGTAATGGGTCACTATTATATATTTATTTAAATTATAATGATGATATGTCTGTCATTACTAGGTATCTACGTTAAATACTTTAATTTAATTTATTTATTAAAAAGGTATATCGTATACCAACAGAAAGTATATCGTAACTTACAATATCAAATAATGGTCAGCTGTTTTTGTGCTGATACAAATTCCACATAAAGGCGTACACAACATTTCCAAAACACTAGTCAACATAACATTTCATTACAATCGATAATAATTATTATATGAATTCAATACATCATAACTTACGGAATGTCAAAAAAATTAAATAAAACTTTGACTGAATTAAACAAATCAACAAATCGTAATACGTTCTAACTATATATTATAATATTATATTAACAATTAACTTGTATGAATGAATGTGAATTATTAAATTAAAAATTAAGAGCTACCCACATTGTTTCTATCATAATTTTAAAATTTTATATTTTATCTTAAATAATTATTTCTTAGTAAAAATATGATTTTAAGTCGCTTGCTTTCGTCTAATTAACCTTCGATTAATACAGCAAGCAAAAAGAATACACAAAGATTTAACGGTTCCCGTGGGAAGCAAAATCTTCGTATACTTGGATGCTTCTTGCTGCTTCCTTAGGAAAATACAGCCCGAAAACTTGATTCTAAAGTAAAAAGAATAAACGAGCGCTCTAAAATCATCAGATCTAGTTTCAAAATTGTGCGATGCAGATGCGTCGTTGTATTATATACAACAAAATAAAAAAATAAAATGTTGATTGCTCAATCATGATCGTTTATTTCGTAAGTTTTTCATTCGACAAAAGCTTTTTTGGTTAGTAGCCGTAGCCGCGACCGCAGCCGCAACCACCGCAAGCGCAGTTGCCAGCGATGGAAACGGCGCCACCAGCGCACACGTCACCACCGAATCTCACAGCGCCCATGATGGGCACCTGACCAACGAGGGCGGTCTCACCAATGACGGGCAGCTGACCGGCGACGGCCACGTTTCCCTCACCGATACCGCCGTAAGAGTCCACGCCGTAAGCACCAGCGTAGCCATCGATACCGTAGGCGCCATTGTAGCCATCCAGACCGTAGGCACCAATGCCAGCGCCGTAGCCGAGGCGACCGAGACCAGCGGCGGGAGCAATAGCGCCAAGAGCGAGGTTAGAGGCAGTGGGGAAGCCACCAGTGGCGACAGCAGCAGCGGGAGCGCAGCCAGCAGGAGTGATTCTGCCGCAGCCGCAGTTGCCGAATACGGACTACGAAATAATAAGGAATCAGTTAAGATACAAAAACAAATACGTGAATTCTAAAGAGTTAAGTTGCATCAATAATGTGCAGGGTGGGGCAGAGCACCAACAGCATCGTCAGAATGTTTGCGGAGAGGTTAGATAGGCCTACAATGGGCAGTTTTATTAAGCTGTACGTCATACGTGGAGCTGGATAAACCTCCCAACTCGGTGTCTTTGCGTGCGTTATGTATGTATATGTATAAGGTATGAATTTTACATGTACCTACTAAAATAGATATATAAGAAATGGTTGTAACTAACATAATATAGGCCTAGCGCCTGATATTTAAACATTATTGTTTCTTTTTTTTAACCGACTTCAAAAAAGGAGGTTCTGTTTTCGACGCGTATGTATGTAATATTAATAAAAATGCGTAATATTCATATATGTTAGTCTATGTGGGCTTCTAAACGAATTTAACAAATTTCACGAGTGTATGTATGTATGTATGTATGTAGGTTTGTCCACGGATTTCTCAGAAACCACAAGTCCGATTTCGAAAATTCTTTTTGCAATAGTTAGAGTATCTTTCAACTTAGGGTAGAGTATAAATTTCATCAAAATCGGTCCAGTAGTTTAAGAGATATAAACTTTTTATGTTTTCAGTAAGTTACTGTAAATTAGAAGTTCGAGTTGCGTGATAGTGCTGATACCTATTTTGGTAAAATAAGTCACTAAAAAGTGTTAAATAAACTATTTAAAAAAAAATAAAAACAGACTTCAAACTAAATTATCTAAAAAAGCATAAAATAACGAGAATATTATTGAAGTTGGTGCAGAATATACACAACAGGTACGCTAACACCAACTTCAATAATATTTTCGTTATTTTATGCTTTTTAGATAATTTACTTTGAAGTCGGTTTTTATTTTTTTTTAAATATTATTAGGCTACATACCAGCAAAATTTTTATTTTCAAAATAAATAAATATCTCACCTGTACCAAGCAAGCTTGGACGCAGAGCAGAAGAACGGCGAAGGTGTTCATGTTTGATGTATGTGTTCAACGGGATGCTGAATAGAATGATTGTAAATATTGTTCATAGCCTTTTATACTCACAGACTTAGGAGATTAGCTAGTATTTTTTTTTTCTATTTCGAAATTTGTTTTAATGTTACAGAATATTTTATTACAAATAATTTAGATTACGCACGTATTTGACCTAATTCATTAGAATATTTTTATTATTGATAATTTTCCACTATAAAAGTGCTTGTAGTTGAACCGTGAATCATTCTCGTGTCAACTACCTGTTCACACAAGTACAATGGCAGCCAAGGCTATCCTCGTCCTCTGCGCTCAGGCGCTCCTCATCCAGGTAAACGATTAATTCCTACTTTTTTTCTAATATCTATATACTACAACTGTTTTATGTTTTTATAATATGAATTGTTTTTTTGCACAGTCTGCCTACAGCAGGTGCCTCGGTGGCTGCGGCGGGCGTTACGGTGGTCTGGGGTACGAAGGCCTCGGCTTGGCTGGACGCGGCTACGGCTACGACGGCATCGGCTGCGGTGGTCTGGACTACACCGTGACTAGCGGCGGTGGCCTCCCCGTCTCCAGTGCCTCCGCTTGCCCTCCCGTCGGCGTCGCCGTAGCCTCTGAGAACGAGTACGGCGGCATCCTGTGCGCGGCTGGTGAGCTGCCGTTCGTCGGCACCGTGGGAGTGGAGGGTGTCCTGCCCACTGCTGGCACTGGTGCTGTCAACTACGGCTGCGGTGATGGTGTGACCGCTATGGAGTCGGTGGCTGACATCGCTCCCGGTATCGGCTTGGGCCAGTACGGTCTTGGTGGATACGGTGCTGCTGGTCTCGGCTACCGCGGCGGCTACGCTGGCCGTGGATGCGGATGCGGCTGTGGTCGTTACTAAGACGAAGAAAATCATTGACCAAACAAAATAACAAAGAGCTATTAAATCTGATTGCATCTCACTTTTTTTTGTATTATTCGTATTATGCCTCATCTTTTACGATTTTTTTTTATAAAATCTAGTGACAAGCAAGACGATCGCCAGATACTGATGGTCCATTATTGAAGCAAAAAATTCATTTTAAAATTTCTGGTCCCCTTAAAATTTTCAGACTTCCATGTGATATGAAACGTTTTTTTAAACGTACCTATTTTGGACTTCTTCTTTGCGAGTATTGAAAAATTCCGTTTTTAGTTCGGGCCTATGTATTATGACTGTGAAGAATAAACCTTCCTGAAGTTTACCACCAGCCAGCGGACCAGTGGTTTATGCTATGCGTTGTCTGTATATCAATCAGTTATTCTTAACTTTGATTTCATACAGAATTTTAGCAATATGTAACGGAACTAGTAAACCTATCGAATTTGAGCTCGATTGTTAAGATATGTTTAAAAAACTAAAAATACACGCTTTTATAAGGTATACTGCACTAAAAAGCAATAAATAATTTATGTAACCTGTTCTTTCATAATACTGAATAACAGCTTAAAATTACTTTCACATTTCAAATAAGTACTTTTATTGACATGAGAATAATTTTCAATCAGTAAATACAGATACACACACTACGTCCCATTTCTTTTTTTTTCAACTTTCCACTCGCAGGCCTGCTGGAAGAAATTTCTTTAGAAATAAGCTGTGCCTTTGTACTATTCTTTCCTATATTTCCGTTTTCCTGTAATTTTATTGTGTGTACAAAAATTATAAATAATAATAATAAAAAGCGCCCCACTCTTTCACTTAAATATAATGCTTAATTACAAACACGGGGTAGAAAGAAAGAACGGGTTCCATAAATTATTTATTGCTTTTTAGAGCAGTATATCATAAAAAAGCGTATATTTTTAGTTTTTTAACCTATAATTTATGGTTTTTATCGATATTGATTTGTAGAGTGTTATTTTTTTACCAGAAACCAGTTAATTTCACGACACTTATTTTTTAATTAAGAAATATCTGTAAATTTAAAAATAAAATAAACAAGACATTGGGAAAAAATTCCGAAAATGAAGAAGAAGAAGAAGAAAAACATTTATTTGTGACACGCACAACACAAACGAATAACAAAACAGTAAAACAAAGTACAAGTAACAGACATGTCACAAAATGACAAATGACTTGCCTGCTCTATTATTAGACCCTAATCTGTCAACCAATATGCGTCAAGATGTTAGATACACCATTGAGAATAAACTCGGTGAGTCTACGTTTATTGGTTTATCCTGTGATCACCGCTTGCTTCATTGTCAGCTCCTGACCACCCGTCCACGTTAAAAACTATACTGACTTAGTTTATGGTTCAAGGCTTCTAGCTAGAACTCAAAGACTGATCCAAATAGTTCAGAATGCGTGTACTGCATAGAGGTCACGTCATCTTTACTTAAATGAACACCTCATTTTAAAGATGAGACAAAGGCGTATACTTCATCTGGCGTGTCTCCTTTTCGAGGGTTTGAAGCATAAAATTCCTACTTATCTTTACGTTAACTTCAATTATTATCAGCAAGAAGACAGTGTATTGCTCAGCGTAAAAGCCCACGACATTCCACGGCAGCTTTTAGGGGAATTTCCGTTAATCTACGTAAAAGTGTTAGAATAATATCCAAACATTTATAATGGTAAAAAAATAACACTCTACAAATCAATATCGAGGAAAACAATCAATTATAAGTTTAAAAAAACTAAAAATACAGGCTTTTATAAGGTATACTGCACTATTTTTAGTAGCAATAAATAATTTATGGAACCCGGTCTTTCTTTCTACCCCGTGTTTGTAATAAAGCATTATATTTAATTTAAAAAAGAGTGGGGCGCTTTTTCTCTGACTGATTGCAAATTATAACAAAAACAAATAACATTCTACAAATCAATATCGATGAAATTTTTAGCATAAGTATTGATTATGGAATTAACTAAAGCATTTGAAAAAGTTGACCATACCATATTGCTAAAATTCTGTATGAAATCAAAGTTATGAGTAACTGATTGATTTAAAGGCAACGCAAAGCTTAAACCGCTGGTCCTAAAGACTTCAGGAAGGTTTATTCTTCACTGTCACAATACATAGGCTCTAACTAAAAACGGAAATTTCAATACTCGCAAAGAAGTGGTTCGTTAATAGGTTCGTTTAAAAAACGTTTCATATGGATGATTAACAACTTTAAGGGGGCAAGAAATTTGAAAATGAAATTTTTGCTTCATTATCAGACCATCAGTAAGACTAGCTTTATTATATGGCAGTGAAGTTTGGGTGGTTAAAAAGATCCATGAACAGAAACTCCATACAACAGAAATGCGTATGCTTCGTAGAAAGGGAAGGAAATGTTACATTAAAGGATAAAGTGCGTAAGGAATATATTAGGGGAAGTTTTGAGGTTGCCAATACCTGATAAAATAGTCGAGTCAAGACTACGATGGTATGGTCATGTCATGCGGAGACCAGATGCCCACGTCGTGAAGAAGTGCCTTTCCCTGGCTTCAATTGGTAAGAGGGGAAGAGGAAGACCGCAAACCACCTGACTAACGTCTATCCATAAAGACATGACTAGGCCAGAGTTGAAGGAGGAAGACACACACTAGCGGCAAAAATGGCGCCAATGATTGGGAAAGCCGACCCCGAGTAACGGGACAGAGCGAGGGAGATGATGATGATTATCAGACCATCAGTATCTGGCGAACGTCTTGCTTGGAATTAGATTTTATAAAAAATGGACGTAAAAGAGGAGGCAAAATACGAACAACGCAAAAAAGTGAGATGCAATCAGATTTAATAGCTCTTTGTTATTTTGTTTGGTCAATGATTTTCTTCGTCTTAGTAACGACCACAGCCGCATCCGCATCCACGGCCAGCGTAGCCGCCGCGGTAGCCGAGACCAGCAGCACCGTATCCACCAAGACCGTACTGGCCCAAGCCGATACCGGGAGCGACGTCAGCCACCGACTCCATAGCGGTCACACCATCACCGCAGCCGTAGTTGACAGCACCAGCGCCGGCGGTGGGCAGGACACCCTCCACTGCCACGGTGCCGACGAACGGCAGCTCACCAGCCGCGCACAGTCTGCCGGCGTACTCGTTCTCAGAGGCTACAGCGACGCCGACGGGAGGGCAGGCGGAGGCACTGGAGACGGGGAGGCCGCCGCCGCTGGTGACGGTGTAGTCCAGACCACCGCAGCCGATGCCGTCGTAGCCGTAGCCGAGACCGAGACCATCGTAGCCGTAACCGCGTCCAGCCAAGCCGATGCCTTCGTACCCTAGGCCTCCATAACGACCGCCGCAGCCACCGAGGCACCGGCTGAAGGCAGACTGTGCAGGAAAACAATTCATGTTATAACAAACATAAAACAGTCATAGTATTTAAATATAAGAAATAAAAAATAATAAATCATTTACCTGGATGAGGAGCGCCTGAGCGCAGAGGACGAGGATAGCCTTGGCTGCCATTGTACTTGTGTGAACAGCTAGTTGACACGAGAATGATTCACAGTTGAATTACAAGCACTTTTATAGTGGAAAATAGTTATCAATAATAAAAATATTCTAATGAATTGGGTCAAATACGTGCGTAATCGAAATTATGTTTAATAAAATATTTTGTAACATTAAAACAAATTTCGAAATAGAAAAAAAATACCCGCTAATCTTCAAAGTCTATGGAATATATAAGGCTATGGATAATACCTATAATCATTCTGTATTCAGCATCCCGTTGAACACAAACATCAAACATGAACACATTCGCTGTTCTTCTGCTCTGCGCCCAAGCTTGTTTGGTACAGGTGAGATATTTATTTATTTTGAAAATATAATTTTGGATTCTCAGCTGATTTCTTTCATATTTTCTTTCATTGTTTTATTATCAGGCGCTAGGCCCATATTTTGTTAGTACCTATGTACATGTAAAACACATAAATAACGCACAACGAGGTTTATCCTGAGGGTTTATCTAGCTCCACATAAGACAAACAGCTTAATAAACTTGCCTATTGTATGCCCATTCAGCCTATCCGTAGTCATTTTAACGATACTCTTGTTATTCTGCCCCACCTTGCGTATTATTGATGCAACTTAATACTTTGGAATTCTCGTATTTGTTTGAAAACTGTTTTTTTTTTATTATTTTTTAGTCTGTATTTGGCTACTGCCGCGGCAGAATCGCTCCCGCCGGCTGCGCGCCCGCTGCTGCTGTCGCCACTGGTGGCTTCCCCACTGCCTCTAACCTCGCTCTTGGTGCTATTGCCCCCGCCGCTGGTCTTGGTCGCCTCGGCTACGGCACTGGCATTGGCGCCTTCGGTCTGGATGGCTACGATGGCGCCTACGGTATCGATGGCTACGCTGGTGCCTACGGCCTGGACTCTTACGGCGGTATCGGTGAGGGCAACGTGGCCGTCGCCGGTGAGCTGCCCGTCATTGGTGAGACCGCCCTCGTTGGTCAGGTGCCCATCATGGGCGCTGTGAGATTCGGTGGTGATGTATGCGCTGGTGGCGCCGTGTCCATCGCTGGCAACTGCGCTTGCGGTGGTTGCGGCTGCGGTCGCAGCTACGGCTACTAGCTGAAAAAGCTTTTGTCGAACGAACGAAGTTTCGAAATAAACGATCATGTTTGAGCAATCACATTTTTTTTACTACCATATTATACGACACGACACAGCTGCACCGCCCAAGTTTTAGACCAGATGAACTGATTTAATGCTCCCAAAAATTCTCGTGGATATAAGTATACTAACTTTTACTTTACTGTCGTAATTCGAAGGGTCGAACAGAACTGTCGAGGGTCAGCTTTTCGTATTACGATAATAATAACATACACTTTATTACACATAGCTACATTGTACATTATAAAATAATGTACATATTGGGTGGCCTGACTCGCCGGGCAGAGATCAGGCTCAGGACAGACTTTTACATGTGGACGGCACGGTAATCATTTTACATAATAATTAAGTGATCGGGATGTATTGTCTAAGGAAGCATCAAGAGGTATGTACAAAGACTTTGCTTCCCACAACCCTTGTGAAAAATCTTTGATTAATCATTTATTGAAATTGGAAGTCGCTTGCTTTAGTAATCGAAGTTGAAATAGACGTGACCTTTGGTAAATAAAGCAAGCGACTTCATATCATAATTGTACTTTTACTAACAAATAATTTTGTAAGATAGATACCTAGTGCTTACAGGCAGATTATCAATATAAAAAAAAAAAACATGCAATCGTGGACCCAACGCAATTCCTTGCGATATACCCATGATATTTTAACATACTTCTAAATGTTGTTGTTACAGGTTACAAGTTACAATTAAGTATAAAAGAGCGAAATTAAGAACACTTTCTCCTAAGCCATATTTTTGAACTAGTAGTTTCCTTACAAATTCGTTCGCGCATACGTTAATATGGAAATGCCAGCCACATTTCTAAGCATGGGAGTAGTCCCATGCTTGGAAATGTGGCTGGCGCTAAGAATCTCCAGACAGAAAAATTTGATCCAATAAACCTTTACCCAACTTGGGTATCAAATTCAGGACATCTCGATACGAAATTGTACTCGCGTCCCTACAGTACCAGTTTAAATAAAAAAAATTGCGTGAGTGGAGTCCCTCCGCGCGGAAGAAGTGAAACTTCATTCTCGCTCTGTCTCTTTCTATTCCATCTCCCCGCGTCTGAAGTCAACGAATTCAACGAAGTCAACTCACTCACTCACTCACTCACTCACTCACTCAGTCACTCAAACACTCACTCAGTGATGGCGTCACACGTCACATGAGCGCTTTCATAACCTTAACGTTTAACACTTAACATCTAACGCTTAACGTCTATCGTCTAACGCATAAGAAGTTTCACTTCAAAATATCTAGACGAGTAGTTGTTAGATAAATGGTGATAAAGGTCTGATGATGGAAAAGAAGGAAGGTAACAGAAACTCTACTGCATTACACGTAGATCCACTGAATTTCGTCTCGTTGGATAGAACTTGATGAGTAGTTGTGTTGTTGGGGTCTGATGTTAGGGTTTAAAAAAAAAATGTGCGTTTGTGGAGTCCCTCCGCGCGGAAGAAGTGAAACTTCATTCTCGCTCAGTCGATCGGTCGGTCGGTCGGTCGGTCCCTCACTCATTCACTCACTCACACACACACACTAACCAACTCAACTCAACTCAACTCTCAAACCAACTCTCAAACCAACTCTCAAACCAACTCTCAAACCAACTCTCAAACCAACTCTCAAACCAACTCTCAAACCAACTCTCAAACCAACTCTCAAACCAACTCTCAAACCAACTCTCTAACCAACTCTCAAACCAACTCTCAAACCAACTCTCAAACCAACTCTCAAACCTACACTCTAACCAACACTCAAACCAACACTCAAACCAACTCTCAAACCAACTCTCAAACCAACTCTCAAACCAACTCTCAAACAAACTCTCAAACCAACTCTCAAACCAACTCTCAAACCAACTCTCAAACCTACACTCAAACCAACACTCAAACCAACACTCAAACCAACTCTCAAACCAACTTTCAAACCAACTCTCAAACCAACTCTCAAACCAACTCTCAAACCAACTCTCAAACCAACTCTCAAACCGACACTCAAACCGACACTCAAACCGACACTCAAACCAACTCTCAAAACAACTCAAACCAACTCTCAAACCAACTCTCAAACCAACTCTCAAACCAACACTCAAACCAACTCTCAAACCAACTCTCAAACCAACTGTCAAACCAACTCTCTAACCAACTCTCAAACCAACTCTCAAATCAACTCTCAAACCAACTCTCAAACCAACTCTCAAACCAACTCTCAAACCAACTCTCTAACCAACTCTCAAACCAACTCTCAAATCAACTCTCAAACCAACTCTCAAACCAACTCTCAAACCAACTCTCAAACCAACTCTCAAACCAACTCTCTAACCAACTCTCAAACCAACTCTCAAACCAACTCTCAAACCAACACTCAAACCAACACTCAAACCTACACTCAAACCAACACTCAAACCAACACTCAAACCAACTCTCAAACCAACTCAAACCGACACTCAAACCGACTCTCAAACCAACTCTCAAACCAACTCTCAAACCAACTCTCAAACCAACTCTCAAACCAACTCTCAAACCAACTCTCAAACCAACTCTCAAACCAACTCTCAAACCAACTCTCAAACCAACTCTCAAACCAACTCTCAAACCAACTCTCAAACCAACTCTCAAACCAACTCTCAAACCAACTCTCAAACCAACTCTCAAACCAACTCTCAAACCAACTCTCAAACCAACTCTCAAACCAACTCTCAAACCAACTCTCAAACCAACTCTCAAACCAACTCTCAAACCAACTCTCAAACCAACTCTCTAACCAACTCTCAAACCAACTCTCAAACCAACACTCAAACCAACTCTCAAACCAACACTCAAACCAACACTCAAACCTAAACTCAAACCAACACTCAAACCAACACTCAAACCAACTCTCAAACCAACTTTCAAACCAACTCTCAAACCAACTCTCAAACCAACTCTCAAACCAACTCTCAAACCAACTCTCAAACCGACACTCAAACCGACACTCAAACCAACACTCAAACCAACTCTCAAACCAACTCTCAAACCAACTCTCAAACCAACTCAAACCAACTCTCAAACCAACTCTCAAACCAACTCTCAAACCAACTCTCAAACCAACTCTCAAAACAACTCAAACCAACTCTCAAACCAACTCTCAAACCAACTCTCAAACCAACACTCAAACCAACTCTCAAACCAACTCTCAAACCAATTGTCAAACCAACTCTCAAACCAACTCTCAAACCAACTCTCTAACCAACTCTCAAACCAACACTCAAACCAACACTCAAACCTACACTCAAACCAACACTCAAACCAACACTCAAACCAACTCTCAAACCAACTTTCAAACCAACTCTCAAACCAACTCTCAAACCAACTCTCAAACCAACTCTCAAACCAACTCTCAAACCGACACTCAAACCGACACTCAAACCAACACTCAAACCAACTCTCAAACCAACTCTCAAACCAACTCTCAAACCAACTCAAACCAACTCAAACCAACTCTCAAACCAACTCTCTAACCAACTCTCAAACCAACTCTCAAATCAACTCTCAAACCAACTCTCAAACCAACTCTCAAACCAACTCTCAAACCAACTCTCTAACCAACTCTCAAACCAACTCTCAAACCAACTCTCAAATCAACTCTCAAACCAACTCTCAAACCAACTCTCAAACCAACTCTCAAACCAACTCTCTAACCAACTCTCAAACCAACTCTCAAACCAACACTCAAACCAACACTCAAACCTACACTCAAACCAACACTCAAACCAACACTCAAACCAACTCTCAAACCAACTCAAACCGACACTCAAACCGACACTCAAACCAACACTCAAACCAACTCTCAAACCAACTCTCAAACCAACTCTCAAACCAACTCAAACCAACTCTCAAACCAACTCTCAAACCAACTCAAACCAACTCTCAAACCAACTCTCAAACCAACTCTCAAAACAACTCAACCAACTCTCAAACCAACTCTCAAACCAACTCTCAAACCAACACTCAAACCAACTCTCAAACCAACTCTCAAACCAACTGTTAAACCAACTCTCAAACCAACTCTCAAACCAACTCTCTAACCAACTCTCAAACCAACTCTCAAATCAACTCTCAAACCAACTCTCAAACCAACTCTCAAACCAACTCTCAAACCAACTCTCAAACCAACTCTCAAATCAACTCTCAAACCAACTCTCAAACCAACTCTCAAACCAACTCTCAAACCAACTCTCTAACCAACTCACAAACCAACTCTCAAACCAACTCTCAAATCAACTCTCAAACCAACTCTCAAACCAACTCTCAAACCAACTCTCAAACCAACTCTCTAACCAACTCTCAAACCAACTCTCAAATCAACTCTCAAACCAACTCTCAAACCAACTCTCAAACCAACTCTCAAACCAACTCTCTAACCAACTCACAAACCAACTCTCAAACCAACTCTCAAACCAACACTCAAACCAACACTCAAACCTACACTCAAACCAACACTCAAACCAACACTCAAACCAACTCTCAAACCAACTCAAACCGACACTCAAACCGACACTCAAACCAACACTCAAACCAACTCTCAAACCAACTCTCAAACCAACTCTCAAACCAACTCTCAAACCGACACTCAAACCGACACTCAAACCAACACTCAAACCAACTCTCAAACCAACTCTCAAACCAACTCTCAAACCAACTCTCAAACCAACTCTCAAACCAACTCTCAAACCAACTCTCAAACCAACTCTCAAACCAACTCTCAAACCAACTCTCAAACCAACTCTCAAACCAACTCTCAAACCAACTCTCAAACCAACTCTCAAACCAACTCTCAAACCAACTCTCAAACCTACACTCTAACCAACACTCAAACCAACACTCAAACCAACTCTCAAACCAACTCTCAAACCAACTCTCAAACCAACTCTCAAACCAACTCTCAAACCGACACTCAAACCGACACTCAAACCAACACTCAAACCAACTCTCAAACCAACTCTCAAACCAACTCTCAAACCAACTCAAACCAACTCTCAAACCAACTCTCAAACCAACTCTCAAACCAACTCTCAAACCAACTCTCAAACCAACTCTCAAAACAACTCAAACCAACTCTCAAACCAACTCTCAAACCAACTCTCAAACCAACACTCAAACCAACTCTCAAACCAACTCTCAAACCAACTGTCAAACCAACTCTCTAACCAACTCTCAAACCAACTCTCAAATCAACTCTCAAACCAACTCTCAAACCAACTCTCAAACCAACTCTCAAACCAACTCTCTAACCAACTCTCAAACCAACTCTCAAACCAACTCTCAAACCAACTCTCAAACCAACTCTCAAACCAACACTCAAACCAACTCTCAAACCAACTCTCAAACCAACTGTCAAACCAACTCTCTAACCAACTCTCAAACCAACTCTCAAATCAACTCTCAAACCAACTCTCAAACCAACTCTCAAACCAACTCTCAAACCAACTCTCTAACCAACACTCAAACCAACTCTCAAACCAACTCTCAAACCAACTGTCAAACCAACTCTCTAACCAACTCTCAAACCAACTCTCAAATCAACTCTCAAACCAACTCTCAAACCAACTCTCAAACCAACTCTCAAACCAACTCTCTAACCAACTCTCAAACCAACTCTCAAATCAACTCTCAAACCAACTCTCAAACCAACTCTCTAACCAACTCTCAAACCAACTCTCAAATCAACTCTCAAACCAACTCTCAAAACAACTCTCAAACCAACACTCAAACCAACACTCAAACCTACACTCAAACCAACACTCAAACCAACACTCAAATCAACTCTCAAACCAACTCAAACCGACACTCAAACCGACACTCAAACCAACACTCAAACCAACACTCAAACCAACTCTCAAACCAACTCTCAAACCAACTCTCAAACCAACTCAAACCAACTCTCAAACCAACTCTCAAACCAACTCTCAAAACAACTCAAGCCAACTCGCCCACGCCTATCGCCTATCGTTTAACACCTATCACTTAACGCGTTAAGCGATAACGCGTTAAGGTGACTCATTTAACGCTTGACGCGTTATGTGATAACATTTTTGGAAGTCGCATAAGAAGTTTCACTTCAAAAAATTAAACTCCGTGTAATAAAACGCTTAAATATGGGGTCCAAAAAAAAAACACTTTTTTGGACCTCATATATTGCTAATTTAAATAAATCCCGTTTTTGTTTACGCCTACGTATTGTGAAGAAAACCTCCTTCAAATCTTTCGATCCAGTGGTTTAAGTTATGCGTCATCTGTCAATCAGTCAGACGGTCGAGACTTTGCTTTCATATAATTTTAGAGAATTTTAGTAATATGTTACGGTCATCGTTTTCAAATGCTTTAGTTAATTCCATTATCAATAAATTTGCTGAAATTTTGTTACCATCAATAAAGAACAAAATTATATGTTAATATTTTTTTTTACCGAAAACCGGTTTGTTCCACATCAATATTTTTTAATTAAAAAAAAAATCATAAATAACTAAATACAATCTATTAATACTAATAATAATTTACATTACACTATTGACATCATAACGGATTTCACAGTATTATAAGAGAAGATATAAGAATAACCGGTTTGGTGTACGTAAGAGGTGACTACGAAGCCGGGCTTCTTTCATTTGGATTATCTACCACCAATACTGCGGTCTGCCTGCGCCTGCCAAGCGTGGGGTTATGGTGACGTCTTTTGGTTGTTTATGGTGATGATGATAACTAAAGTCTTTGAAAATAACCAAAAGTGCATTGTGCGTCTCATTGGGCAGACGCTCACAACCAGGACAACTTATTGCTTATTTTGTAAATAAAAAATAAGGCTCAATCGATATGACATAGATAGGTGATACTCTAGATGGTAGGTCCCTTGTGCAAGTTACCATCTAGGTAGGTACTACCGTAGTGCCACCAAGCAGCAGTGTGTAATTAGATGAGGCAAAATCCGAATAATACAACAAAACTGAGATGCAATTGGATTTATAATAGCTCTTTGTTATTCAGTTTGATCAACCATTATCTTCGTCTTAGTAACGACCACAGCCGCATCCGCATCCACGGCCAGCGTAGCCGCCGCGGTAGCCGAGACCAGCAGCTCCGTATCCACCGAGACCGTACTCGCCCCAGCCGATACCAGGAGCGATGTCAGCCACCGACTCCATAGCGGTCACACCATCACCGCAGCCGTAGTTGACAGCACCAGCGCCAGCAGTGGGCAGGACACCCTCAACTCCCACGGTGCCGACGAACGGCAGCTCACCAGCCGCGCACAGTCTGCCGGCGTACTCGTTCTCAGAGGCTACGGTGACACCGACGGGAGGGCAGGCGGAGGCACTGGAGACCGGGAGGCCGCCGCCGCTGGTGACGGTGTAGTCCAGACCACCGCAGCCGATGCCGCCGTAGCCGTAGCCGCGTCCAGCTAAGCCGAGGCCTTCGTACGCCAGACCACCGTAATGACCGCCGCAGCCGCCGAGGCACCGGCTGAAGGAAGACTGTGCAGAAAAACAATTCATATTATAACAACATAAAACAGTTATAGTACTAATTTTAATATTAGAAAAATAGAAATTAGTTGTTTACCTGGATGAGTAGCGCCTGAGCGCAGAGGACGAGGATAGCCTTGGCTGCCATTGTACTTGTGCTTACTGTAAGTTGACACGAGAATGATTTTTAACCTTTTTGTTTAGGCTTTTATACAGAGTACTATCATACATTTTTCTGAATTTTGTAACCAGCAATAACATGTGTCTCAAGAGCGATAAGCCTATGAAAATATTAAGGTCAGCATATTATTTCGAAACATCCGGGGAAGTTATCACAATAATGTATAGTGTTATGAGTATAAAAGCGTGTAGGATGGTGTTAGTTTATTATTCTGGATTCAGCTTCCCGTTGAAGACACACTTCCAACATGAACACCTTCACTGTTTTGTTCCTCTGCGTCCAAGCTTGCTTGGTACAGGTGAGTTAATTGATATTCCTCCTATTTTATGTATTGCATTTTTAAATGTATTTAATACTTCTTCTTCTTCGAGTATACAGTTAGAGAGGTATGGCACAGAGGAATTGTCTATCCTCAGCTTCACTGGAAGACTGCCACTAAATAAAAGATAACAGCAGTCCAATAATCCTTTCTTTTTGTGGCGTTCTTATAATGACGGCCTCTATATAGAATTGCATTGCTGGGAGTTAAAGGACCCCAAATCGTTTGTTTCCAGAGATATCTTTGACACTATATTTTCTGTTGTTAATAAGTAAGCCAGTTCTGGTAAATCCTTCATAATTTATATTTATTCACGAGATTATCATATATTCGCATTTGTCTTCTACAAACCTTGTGTGCAGACCAACTTCGGAAGTGGCACAATCACTCCCGTCTCTCTTCCATGCGCGACATGACTCAATGTCATATCATTTATTTATTAGTCTCGTGTAACTTCGATTCGGTATCTATCTTCCTTTCTTGCATATAATTATTGAAGTATAAACTTCTTTAGCGGCGCTGTGTACTTTTTCGGATGGGGAAATATGTTAAATTTGCGTCAGGACACTTGACCGAAACTTAAAAATCGCAATGCAAGGTAACTTTATTCTACATGTGGATGTATAAAACAGCGCCATCTACTAACTTTACTTATTATCAACAACTTATAGCTAACCAAAATAGTCTCAATAGACTATTCTAATAAAACAGCGCCATGTGCTAACTTATTATCATGTCGTATCATCAACAAGTTAGTTTTGCTTATTTATTACACGTTGTACTAAAAATTCTAGACGGAAAATAGAAACATTCAGCCTGTTGATGTGTTCAAGTGTAATGTAAGTATTCAAGTTTTCACTTCTGTCGGCACTCCTGGAGTGCAACCCGTTTTTTTCTCTACAGTATTTTGATGTCAGTTAAATTAAACGTTTTCGCTCTTTTTCTTAAGAACGTATTTGGCAACTGCGGCTGCGGCAGAATTGCTCCCGCCGGCTGCGCCCCCGCTGCTGCTGTTGCCACTGGTGGCTTCCCCACTGCCTCTAACCTCGCTCTTGGCGCTATTGCCCCCGCCGCTGGTCTTGGTCGCATCGGCTACGGCGCTGGCCTCGGCTACGGCGCTGGCCTCGGCTACGGCGCTTACGGTCTGAATGGCTACGCGGGCGCCTACGGTATCGATGGCTACGCTGGAGCCTCTGGCCTGGACTCCTACGGCGGTGTCGGTGAGGGCAACGTAGCCGTCGCTGGTGAGCTGCCCGTCATTGGTGAGACCGCCCTCGAGGGTCAGGTGCCGATCATGGGCGCTGTGAGATTCGGTGGTGACGTGTGCGCTGGTGGCGCCGTGTCCATCGCTGGCAGATGCGCTTGCCGCGGATGCGGCTGCGGCTGCGGTGACCTGTACTAAACCTGAAATTTCATCAATCCACGATCTGAAACCGACTAATGAATTAAAATCTGGCAGCATTCAAGTTATTGTTTTTTTTAGTTCACAACGAAAACTAAGGCTATATTTGAACTATAGATAAACGAACACCATAACAGCTGTTCACCTTGAAAATATTACTAGCGGTGGGCGTAATCGGTAATTTTTTTCCAGTTAAAATAAATAACGGTTTACTGAAAGCGGGTTACAATTCAGTTTCATCATCAGCCGGAAGACGTCCACTGCTGAACATAGGCCTCCCCCTTAGAACGCCACAATGAACGACAATTGGCTATTTGCATCCACCGGTTACCTGCGACGCGCACAATGTCGTCTGTCCACCTAGTGGGAGGCCTGCCAACGCTGCGTCTTCCGGTTCGTGGTCGCTACTCGAGAACCTTTCTTCCCCAACGGTTATCGGTTCTTCGAGCGATGTGGCCTGGCCATTGCCACTTCAACTTGCAGATTCTGAGAGCTATGTCGGTGACCTTGGTTCTTCGGCGAATCTCCACATTTCGGATTCTGTCGCGCAAAGAAACAATTCAATTACAATTTCAATTGCAATTCAGTTTATCCAACCCAAATTGTACGTGCACTGAGAAGGGAAATTTATTTGTTTTTGCCATTCTTAATACAAGTATTGAACATGATGAGTTTGAGAAATCAAATAGGCCCTTTAAAAGTTTAGTAGCACCCATGGTGCCTTACGGGTGGGCTAGCCTTCATTGGTCCGCTATACATACGTGACCTAGAAGTCCTATTTGATAAATAGATAAGTTTTATTCAATACTAGCTGTACCCGAGGCTTCGCACGCAGCCACTATTTTTTGCGTTATTCTCTTAGAATCATATACCTCAGGGTATAGCAGAATCCAACGCCATCTGACTTGATCAGATTCGGGATCAGATTCGGTTAACTCGAGCCGACTCGATCCGTCCCGATTCGAGTCGATTAGACTAAATCCGACCGATCAGATCCAACCTCGTCTAACTAACCGATCCGATCAAAATCATCAGATATTTTTGCGCCAAGCTGCCTGCCTAACGTGGGGATTATGGCAACCGCTCCCTACTATGAGAGAGGCCTTTGTTCAGCAGTGGACGTTTCGGCTGATGATGATGATGATATTTTGCGAGTTACTTTTAAATATTGATGCCCCATCTGAACCCTTAAACTTTTTGGTATCTAGAGTACCTTAAATTCTGGCTCATTGGCTCAGTTAAGCAGTAAGCGGTACATCACTTACTTTGCAAACCGGAGGTTCGCAAAAACTTTGTGTATCCAGGCGTCGGATGGACACAGGGGGGGCTTGGAGTATAATTTATTATTACGATGACAACGAAGATTACGTTCAGGTAGGTAGGTTTGTCACATATTATTTTTTTTCCATTTTACAATTATTGATACTAACACCAGCTATTTGAATAAATGCATAAACATATTGTTTAAGTAAACTTGATCTCTTATGTGTAAGCTGTCTACGATAAGAGTGTCAAGCTGCATATCTTGATCTTCTTGTTTTTTGTTTTCTTGCTCGCGGGGGACCTTTAATAAGTCCCCGGGACTTATGGGGGTCAACCAAGTAATGTGGGATTCTTACCAACACGGAGGGCGTTTGGCGCATCGGTACATGAGGAGGAACCTAGGCTCTTCGATGGGATCTGCACCAGGAACTCTTCAGTGCCTTGCTTTTAAACCCACCTCCGGGGATGGATTATAGCCTCTCAAGAACATGACCCGGTGCTCACAGGGACGGGGGTCGCAACACCGCCGCCATCCACCTCGGAGTCGCCGCCGTGCTTGATGGACATCTAGGACCTGCACCTCAGACATTCCGAAGGAGCTTTACTCTTGTACTCATAGGTCTTCCTAAAAAATTAGGAGTCAGGTTGTAAATGGCTCACACAGCTCTTTTCTGCAGAATAAAAATAGTATTAAGTTCTGCAGAAGATCCCAACAGTAATATACCTAACACTGTGGAAATAGCTGAAACAAGCATTAACGGTTTTAACATCAGTTAAACGGCAATTTTTTTTATTGCATAAGCCGCGAAACTCAGCTTACCTAAAATTTCTTAATATGTGGGCCCCATTGTAGCTTAGCGTCAATTGTTACACAGTTTCTCCAGCGCCAGACGCTCGCTAGAGCACGCCCGGGAGGGAGCTGAGATGCACGCTCCCCCCGGCACCCTCGCGGTGCTCGCGACGACGCAGGGCCTACACCGCGTCGTCGTCGCCCGCCTCGGGTCCGCATTTAGTAGGGACGCACAGAGCCCCCACCCCATGCGTCCGCGACCCACGAGCCCCCTTTAAGGCAGGGGATACCTCGTCACATTTCTGTTAGGCCCCTGACGATGGGGCCGGAGTGCCGGAGCGTATAACGCCGCCGCCCCGACGTTGTCGCCTCCGCCTTCTGGGACATAACGGTCTCGCAGAAGAAGGCTACGGCCCTCCACGTCAATTCCTCCGCCAGCATAGCCGACACTACTGCTGGCAGAGAGAGGTCGTGTCCGATCCGGTTTACTAGGATCCGCCTCTCCGAGGCCCACGCAAGGCACTCCTGGGGCGTATGCTGGGCGGAATCCCGGTCACCGCCGCAATGATGGCAAGTCGTCGTCGCCTCTCGCCCTATCTTATTCAGATAATCACTGACAACAACCATGTCCGGTGATTATCTGAGTAAGTCTGAAGGTGATTCGCCCACCTTTTCGCCTCAGCCAGGTTTCGAAGACCGGCAGGACAGCACCAACAACGCGCTTGCTCGCGTACCGCTCATCTGAGAGCCGCGAGCGCCATTGTTCGAGCGCGTGCCGTCTTTCCTCCCGCCGGATTGATTCAAGCGCGGGCGCGCTTTCACCCCGCTGACGGAAGACGCGGATCCGGTTATAGACCCTCGCATCCATTTCCGCCAGGATGTCCAGGGGCGGAAAGCGTGCCAGGATTGTTGCCGCCTCATAAGAGATGGTGCGGTACCCTCTCACGACCCGGATGGCCATCCTGCGCATCAGACTCAAGATCTTAGTCCTGGAGCGCCGGATGCCCGACAGTCGGTGTGACCACACGGGCGCCCCATAGCGGGCCTCGGATCGCAGGACCCCCGAATAGAGGCGGCGTACCTCCTCACTCGGTCCCCCGAGATTTGGCAGCAGTCTGTGCATGACACCCGCTACCCTCTCGATCCGGGGGACTAGGCGCTTGAAATACTCTGCAAAGCCCCAGCGCCCGTCCAGGGTGAGACCTAGGTACTTCGTGTACCAAGCTCGGTGAGCCCGATAGTTCTCTCAAAGGTTTCCCCCTCGGCCAACACCAACGTCTCGTCCGCATAACAGACGACTGTTACACCGGGGGGGAGATCATCATACGCAAGATTCCACAAGAAGGGGCCCAAGACGGACCCTTGCGGAACCCCGCAGTGTATCTCCCTCCGTAATAAGGTACCGTCCTGTCCCGAGTACTGGATGGACCTGTCACGCAGATACGCCCCGATTATACCCTACAGATAGGGGGGGACACCATGATGTTCCAGCGCCCCATAAGGGGGCCTTATCGCGGCCCAGGGCAGGGTGTTAAATGCGTTGACGATATCTAAACTTATCGCCAGCACCACCCCACCCCGAGACACTACCTGCTCCGACAGAGTGCGGACGCGAATTATCGCTTCAATCGTCGAACATCCCTGCCAGAAGCCAAACTGGCTGTCGGACAGATCGGAGCCCACACGCGACAGATGCCCGCTAAGACGATCGGCAATTACGCGCTCGAAGAGCTTGCCAGCCTCGTCATCCAGCAGGCATATGGGACGATACGCAGAGGGAGACTCTGCGGACCTGCCTTCCTTCTTCAGGAGAACCATCCTTTCTTCCTTCCAGGCCGTGGGGAATGTGGCAAATCGGAGGCAGCTGTTATAAGGCCACCTCAGCCTATCCCCCAAGATGGCTAGAGCCAGCGCTAACAACCGCCCTGGAATCAATTGTTATACCTAGGAATACAGTTGACTCCTCAATGTCCAACGCCGCTCCATTCATTTCCACATTGGTTGCCACCTGTCTTACATATCTATATTAGAATCTGTTATATTTTTAAGTGGTAAATAACTTCTTAACTTTTTTTATTATTATCCTGAATTTCAAGATATACTACAAATTGATTTTGATATCTATCACATTAACGTTGTCCATTGATTCAATGTCAATAAGTTAAAACTTAATGAGAGCAAAACACAATTTGTGAAATTTGTTAACACCTAATGTAAGACAGGTGGTGACCAATGTGGAAATTAATGGAGCGGGGCGTTGGACCTTGAGGAGTCAACTGTGTTATTAGGTATAACAATTGACGTTAATCTATAATGTGGCCCACACATTAAGAAACTATCAGGTAGGCTGAGTTTCGCGGCTTGTGTAGTAAAAAAAAATTCAATTCAATTCATTTATTTTTGCAAATTACTGTGGGGATCTCATGTAGAACTTAATACTATTTTATTCTGCAGAAAAGAGCTATGAGAGCCATTAACAATCAGGCTCATAATTTTTTACTTAGAGAAAAATTCGAAGATAGATATTCTAACCGTTGTCTTACAGTTCATATTTGAAAATTTAGTTTATGTTCAGAAAAATATCGATTCTTATAAAAAATTAACTGGTATCCGGAAAAGAAAATTATATTTGTATATGCCACGCGTCTCCACAGAACAGGAAAATCGTCTATGGGTTGCCAGATGCGCGGCACTGGCCCCACCAGGAGAGAAGATATAGTTAATTTAAAAAAATAACATTTGGAATTGAAAAAACAACATGTTGCACTCCGAGAGTGCCGGCAGTAGTGAAAAGTTGAATATTAACGTTGTGCATTTTTGATATTTTGGAATGGTTAGGGAATAATTTTGCACGAATTGCTTTAATTATCCGTATATAAGTAATATCATTTATGTGGTAAAATACAATATTCATTATTACCGTTGACTCTCCCTCTGCGTATCGTCCCATATTAATAATTTAACACGTCAGAACTGTTACAATTATTTTACATTATAAAAACATAGATAAATGAACTATGTATAGAAGCCAGTTACGAAGTAGTTTCTATATAGATTCATAGATGGCGGTGTACTCACTTTTGCTGAGATGCTTAAGTCTTACGAATTTTCGATCAGGTCTTCCGAATTTTAGGTCACGTGTCCTGACGCGAATTTAACATTTTTTCGCCATCACGAAAAGTGCACAGCGCCGCTAAAGAAGTTTTTACTTCAAAACGACAAGCCCGCTGAGTTTATTGCCAGATCTTCTCAGTAGCTGCCGCGATCCGGTGATCGTTTGTAAAACAAGATTTTTGTATAAGTGCCTCCATCGGGCCGATATTAATAAATATATTTTTGATATTGACTAAAATACAGAGGTTTGAGATTTGAATCTTTTAGAATCATTATATTTTTATCTACACTCATATCGTAATATTCAAATTATGAACTTACGACTAGTACTCTAATGACACACTAAGATATTCACATGCCTCTTGAAAAAAAAATTAAAAGTATTTTTACGATGACAGGGCTCTTAAACTCCTGAACAAAACGATGCTGCAAAATAACTTACTTTCTATAACAATTTATTTTTAAGCAGATCGAGTAGGCCGTGATGTCATCTAGTAGGCCATGATCTAATCCAGTAGGTCACGATACATTCGCCTTTGGTGTGACGCAGTTGAACGCATGAGCAAAGGAGTTATTTGAGTAAATGGAGCGCAATATTTAATATTACCTTTTTTGTATAGTAGTTTGGTGGTTTAAAGTTGTATATCATGAGTTTAGATAAAGTAGTTTATGAAACTACACATAATAAGGTAATGGAACACTCTCGTGATGATACTTATAAAACCACAACCTCGTATATAAATAATTATGCAGAAGTTTTATAATAGTATATTATTTCCGAGTTAGCTAAGTTGCTCATTACACAAGTGGCTGTGGATTGCCGTAGCCGTAGGCGAGAGCGTAATTCAGCCTAGTGTGTAATGAGCAGAGCTTACGAGCTTCTTGCTTTAAGGCGCTTATATATATTAAAAACTTTCTAAAAAAGGCTGAAATTAAAAATTGCCTAGTTAATAGAAAATCAGGCAAAATAAGAATATTACAACGAAACTGAGATGCAAATACATAGATTTATTGGTTGATGGTTGGAGTTCATTATTTATCGGGTCTTTGATTTCTACATCTTAGATGCGACCACAGCCGCATCCGCATCCACGGCCAGCGTAGCCGCGGCGGTAGCCGAGACCAGCAGCACCGTATCCACCGAGACCGTACTCGCCCCAGCCGATACCGGGAGCGACGTCAGCCACCGACTCCATAGCGGTCACACCATCACCGCAGCCGTAGTTGACAGCACCAGCGCCAGCAGTGGGCAGGACACCCTCAACTCCCACGGTGCCGACGAACGGCAGCTCACCAGCCGCGCACAGTCTGCCGGCGTACTCGTTCTCAGAGGCTACTGCGACACCGACGGGAGGGCAGGCGGAGGCACTGGAGACGGGGAGGCCGCCGCCGCTGGTGACGGTGTAGTCCAGACCACCGCAGCCGATGCCGTCGTAGCCGTAGCCGCGTCCAGCCAAGCCGAGGCCTTCGTACGCTAGACCACCGTAATGACCGCCGCAGCCGCCGAGGCACCGGCTGAAGGAAGACTGTGCAGAAAAACAATTCATATTATAACAACATAAAACAGTTATAGTACTAATTTTAATATTAGAAAAATAGAAATTAGTTGTTTACCTGGATGAGTAGCGCCTGAGCGCAGAGGACGAGGATAGCCTTGGCTGCCATTGTACTTGTGCTTACTGTAAGTTGACACGATAATGATTTTTAACCTTTTTGTTTAGGCTTTTATACAGAGTACTATCATACATTTTTCTGAATTTTGTAACCAGCAATAACATGTGTCTCAAGAGCGATAAGCCTATGAAAATATTAAGGTCAGCATATTATTTCGAAACATCCGGGGAAGTTATCACAATAATGTATAGTGTTATGAGTATAAAAGCGTGTAGGATGGTG
Organism: Furcula furcula; assembly: GCA_911728495.1. Classification (NCBI taxonomy): domain Eukaryota; kingdom Metazoa; phylum Arthropoda; class Insecta; order Lepidoptera; family Notodontidae; genus Furcula; species Furcula furcula. The sequence continues at coordinate 10,471,372 of OU452269.1, read as the reverse complement.
TTAGTTTATTATTCTGGATTCAGCTTCCCGTTGAAGACACACGTCCAACATGAACACCTTCGCTGTTTTGTTCCTCTGCGTCCAAGCTTGCTTGGTACAGGTGAGTTAATTGTTATTCCTCCTATTTTGTGTATTGCATTTTTAAATGTATTTAATACTTCTTCTTCTTAGAGTATACAGTTAGAGAGGGATGGCACAGAGGAATTGTCTATTCTCAGCTTCACTGGAAGACTGCCATTAAATAAAAGATAACAGCAGTCCAATAATCCTACCTTTTTGTGGCGTTCTTATAATGACGGCCTCTATATGGAATTGCTTTGCTGGGAGTTAAAGCACCCCAAATCGTTTGTTTCCAGAGATATCTTTGACACTATATTCTCTATTGTTAATAAGTAAGCCAGTTCTGGTAAATCCTTCACAATTTATATTTATTCACGACATTATCATATATTCGTATTTGTCTTCTACAAACCTTGTGTTCAGACCAACTTCGGAAGTGGCACAATCACTCCCGTCTCTCTTCCATGCGCAACATGACTCAATGTCACATGTAATTTACATGTAACTTTTGGTGTACAATAAAGTGTATTTATTATTATTATTAATATCATATCATTTATTTATTAGTCTCGTGTAACTTCGATTCGGTATCTATCTTCCTTTCTTGCATATAATTATTGAAGTATAAACTTCTTTAGCGGCGCTGTGTACTTTTTCGGATGGGGAAATATGTTAAATTTGCGTCAGGACACTTGACCGAAACTTAAAAATCGCAATGCAAGGTAACTTTATTCTATATGTGGATGTATAAAACAGCGCCATCTACTAACTTTACTTATTATCAACAACTTATAGCTAACCAAAATAGTCTCAATAGACTATTCTAATAAAACAGCGCCATGTGCTAACTTATTATCATGTCGTATCATCAACAAGTTAGTTTTGCTTATTTATATTACACGTTGTACTAAAAATTCTAGACGGAAAATAGTAACATTCAGCCTGTTGATGTGTTCAAGTGTAATGTAAGTATTCAAGTTTTCACTTCTGCCGGCACTCCTGGAGTGCAACCCGTTTTTTTTCTTTACAGTATTTTGATGTCAGTTAAATTAAACGTTTTCGCTCTTTTTCTTCAGAACGTATTCGGCAACTGCGGTTGCGGCAGAATCGCTCCCGCCGGCTGCGCCCCCGCTGCTGCTGTTGCCACTGGTGGCTTCCCCACTGCCTCTAACCTCGCTCTTGGTGCTATTGCCCCTGCCGCTGGTCTTGGTCGCATCGGCTACGGCGCTGGCCTCGGCTACGGTGCTGGCCTCGGCTACGGCGCTGGTCTCGGCTACGGCGCTGGCCTCGGCTACGGTGCTTACGGTCTGGATGGCTACGCGGGCGCCTACGGTATCGATGGCTTCGCTGGAGCCTCTGGCCTGGACTCCTACGGCGGTGTCGGTGAGGGCAACGTAGCCGTCGCTGGTGAGCTGCCCGTAGTTGGTGAGACCGCCCTCGAGGGTCAGGTGCCGATCATGGGCGCTGTGAGATTCGGTGGTGACGTGTGCGCTGGTGGCGCCGTGTCCATCGCTGGCAGATGCGCTTGCCGCGGATGCGGCTGCGGCTGCGGTGACCTGTACTAAACGTGAAATTTCATCAATCCACGATCTGAAACCGACTAATGAATTAAAATCTGGCAGCATTCAAGTTATTGTTTTTTTTAGTTCACAACGAAAGCTAAGGCTATATTTGCACTATAGATAAACGAACACCATAACAGCTGTTCACCTTGAAAATATTACTAGCGGTGGGCTTAATCGGTAATTTTTTACCAGTTAAAATAAATAACGGTTTACTGAAAGCGGGTTACAATTCAGTTTATCCAACCCAAATTGTACGTGCACTGGGAAGGGAAAATTATTTGTTTTTGCCATTCTTATTACAAGTATTGAACATGATGAGTTTGAGAAATCAAATAGGCCCTTTAAAAGTTTAGTAGCACCCATGGTGCCTTACGGGTGGGCTAGCCTTCATTGGTCCGCTATACATACGTGCACACGTGTACATAAGTCCTAGTTGATAAATAGATACGTTTTCTTCAATACTAGCTGTACCCGCGGCTTCGCACGCAGCCACTAATTTTTGCGTTATTCTCTTAGAATCAGGATATAACATCATCCAACACCATCCAACTTGATCAGATGCGGGATCAGATTCGTTAAACTCGAGCTGACTCGATCCGTCCCGATTCGAGTCGATTAGACTAAATCCGACCGATCCGTTCCAACCTCGTCTAACTAACCGATCCGATCAAAATCATCAGATATTTTTGCGCCAAGCTGCCTGCCAAACGTGGGGATTATGGCAACCGCTCCCTACTATGAGATGAGAGAGGCCTTTGTTCAGCAGTGGACGTTTCGGCTGATGATGATGATGATATTTTGCGAGTTACTTTTAAATATTGATGCCCCATCCTGCTGAACCCTTAAAGTTTTTGGTATCTAGAGTACCTTAAATTCTGGCTCATTGGCTCAGTTAAGCAGTAAGCGGTACACCACTTACTTTGCAAACCGGAGGTCAGGGAAAATGTTACAACTAAGAAAACTAAGAAAATGTGTTATGTTGCACTGGTGTCAAGTCTTAAAGTTTCTTGATACTTCTGGTGGTCAAGTAGGAATTTTTTGATTTTTATTTTAAAAGTTTTAATGTTACATTGTAGGTTCCTCAGTGGAGGTGGAATATTGTTCCAACATTTGGAAGCAGCGTAGCGGAAGCTACCTCTGAAAGCAGCTGAGCCACGTCCATGAGATGAAAGTTCAAATTTTGTATAGAAGTGACGCGTGAAAGGGCTACGTATAGCTGCCTGTCCATGGGCAAAGTACTCAACGCTTAGGTTTAAGCCTGCAACGTTGAATCTCTGAGCTTGTGATTTGTAAATTGTATTTATAATTTTAGAAACTGCAGACGTGTACAGGTGCACAATTTGGGTGGATTAAGGACACCATTTCTTTGAAACCAATTTATGGAAGCAATACGGGCTTCCTTGTTCGGTTCCATCGTTAAGACGTAAACGGGGGTCAACCGGGGAATTCTTACCCACTAAAACCCCCGCGGCTATCACTTCGGCACATTAGAGGGCGGACCTGGGCTATCTGTCGGGATCTGCACCAGCTCAGTGCCTTGACTTTTAACCCGCCGCCGGAGAGGCACATTATAGTTCCTCGAAAACCTGTCAGGGTGCTCACGGTTACAGGGATCACGGGGAAGCCTTTAATGGGATTTACGGGACCCTGTTGGTGGTCAACCGGGTACATACCCGGTAAACCTACATAGGTTTCTTATAAACTAAAGCCCCAACGGTCGTGCAATCAGCACATAAGAACCCCTTCTTGGGCTATCCGGTGGGATCTGCATCATTATACCCTCAGTGGCTTGCTTTTGACTCCGCCACCGGGGAGCACAATAAACCTGGAAACTTTTCACCGTGCTCACGGTTACAGGGTTCACGGGGGAAGCCTTCAATAGGTCCACGGGACCCTATTGGTGGTCAACCGGGTTATGTAGGATTCTTATACACTAAACCCCCAACGGCTGTTAAATTAGTACATAAGTAGGAGACCTGGGCCATCCAGTGGGATCTGCATCACGATCCCTCAATGGCTTGCCTTTGAGCCCGCCACCGGGGGGGCACAATAAAGCCACCCGGGAAACTATCATCGTGCTCAAAGATCCGGGGATCGCGGGGGAAACCTCCAATAGGCCCCAGGATCATGCGGGCGATCGACTGCAGTATGTGTCCCCCACGGTTGTCCACACAAAAGAGTGTGCACCGTGTATCCCTCAGTGCAAGGCAAGGGCCTTTGAAGCCGCTGCCGGGGGCGCATTAAAGCCCTCCGGGAATCTGTCACCGTTGTCACAGTTTAAGGGAGTAGCGGGGGAAACATCCAATATGTCCCCGGGATCCCGTGGGGAAGTCAAACTGGGTATTTGGGATTCTTACCCACTAAAACTCCCGTGGCTATCACATCGGCACATGAGAGGGAAACCTGGGTTCTCGGGTGGGATCTGCACCAGGTGTCCCTGACTGACTGACGCGGACGGTCCCGGTCAGTCCCGCTCAGTCTCGGTCAGTCCCGCTCAGTCCCGGTCAGTCCCGGTCAGTCCCGCACAGTCCCGGTCAGTCCCGCTCAGTCCCACTCAGTCCCGGTCAGTCCCGCTCAGTCCCGCTCAATCCCGCTCAGTCCCGCTCAGTCCCGGTCAGTCCGAGTACCACACCGTACCACACCGTACCACACCGTACCACACCGTACCACACCGTACCACACCGTACCACACCGTACCACACCGTACCACACCGTACCACACCGTACCACACCGTACCACACCGTACCACACCGTACCACACCGTACCACACCGTACCACACCGTACCACACCGTACCACACCGTACCACACCGTACCACACCGTACCACACCGTACCACACCGTACCACACCGTACCACACCGTACCACACCGTACCACACCGTACCACACCGTACCACACCGTACCACACCGTACCACACCGTACCACACCGTACCACACCGTACCACACCGTACCACACCGAACCACACCGAACCACTCACACACTCACTCACTCACCCACTCGGCCACTCGCCCACTCACCCACTCGCCCACTCGCCCACTCACCCACTCACGGACGGCATAGGAAGTCGCATAAGAAGTTTCACTTCAAAAACCTGTCACCGTGCTCAGTTTCGGGGACCACGGGTAGACCTCCAATAGGCTTCCAGGATCCTGCAGGCGGTCGACCGCGGTGTGTGGGATTCTTACCCTCTAAACCCCCCACGGCTGTACGCAAAAAATATGGGGCTGCACCGGGTACCCCTCAGTGCAAGGCAAGGGCCTTTGAAGCCGCTGCCGGGGGCGCATTATCATCATCAGCAGCCTCTAGACGTCCACTGCTGAACAAAGGCCTCCTCCCTTAGAAGGGAGGGGTTGCCATAATCCCCACGCTTGGCAGGCGGCTTGGGGATCGCAGTATAGGTGGAAGATACATCCAAAAGAAAGACGCTGCTGCCCGTCTTCCTGTTCTCGCTTAGTCGCCTCTTACGACACCCAACGAGAGGAGATGGGGGGGATGCAATTCTAACCCGGCCCCCCACGGGGGCGCATTATAGCCCCCCGGAAATCTGTCACCGTTGTCACAGTTAAAGGGGTGGTGGCACGTTTAATATGTCCCTGGGATCCTGTGGGGGATTCTTACCCACTAAAACTCTCGTGGCTGTCACATCGGCACATGAGAGGGGGTTCTCCGGTGGGATCTGCATCAGCTGTCCCTCAGTGCATTGCCTTTGAGTCCGCCACCGGGGGGCGGGTATATTATATCCCGGATATTTACCTACTTTATAATATATGGAATTAATGAAATTCTCTAGTAATTGATTGTTAACTATGTATCTCTTTAGGTTTAGTCAATGTAAGCTATGTAAGTTTATTTACTTAGATAAAACTTAAAACCTTCAATGAAAAATTATCTAACCGATGGTGAAAATCGCTGCGTGGTTTAGGAGGTGCTATCCGATATAGACAGACTCGGATAGCGAATTTGTTTCACACTATTTAAAGATACTTTGACGTCGTTGGTCCCCAACACCAGCTAACCTATAGAAAAAACCCTGACTGACAGACAGACAATAATTCCAATAAAGTTTTGGCTTTTTTTATATCATACGTACAATAGGTGCATGCATATTGTATTCCTACCCAAACAGACATTTTGAAAATATATTTTCATTATTTTATTAATAGTTTGTTATATTTGCGAAACAAACAAATGATACCACTTATTACTAAATATAAGATCCAATAGTACAAAAATCTATTCAGTTTCCACTAATAACTAAATCATAACATTAGAGAGAAGTTAACTAAGTATGCATGATTTTAAATTTTAAAAAAGTATTAAATATAAAAATATATTAGAGATAAAAAGTGCCGGAGTCAATATGAGTTAAATATTTAAAACATCGAATCTTAATATAAATAAAAAAATCAAAACAAAGTTTCAAAATACAAAAAAAATCCGCACACGGGTAGCGAACCCGGACGGTCCGCACTTAGAGGACGCTTCCGTAACCACTTGGCCAAGGAAGCTTTGTTTTAAATTTCGAATTATCTTATCCTATTTGTACCGCTATCGGTTGAGTAATAACACTTCTTTTTTTACCCTGTTAAGGGATAAATTTAAAAAAAGCATGAAATACAAATTCAATAAATTTTCTTAACGAATGTCTGTGCAAAATTTCAAATCAATAGGACCAAGGAATCGCGTTCTCCCATACAAACTTTGCCCCTCTTTTTCACCCCCTTAGAGGTTAAATTTCGCAAAATCGCGTCTTAGTGAGCACCTACGTCCTAAAAGGAACCCCCATGCAAAGTTTGAGACTCCTAGCACTTGTAGTTTCTGAGATTTCGTGATGAGTGGGTTTTGGTCTACTCTTTTATATAATAATTTTATTTTATATAATAAGATAAAAGATAAGGGGGTGAATGATGTTTTATGATACCAAAAATTAGGTATACTAAATGAAGTTTCCGACGATGTAACATTTTAAGGATTGAGTGCTTATTCAAATATGGTGTCACATGCGCCCTTAACGGGATGTCAAAGCAGAAGCGAGCACAGGCATTTTGTACACGTTGTATAAGTTTTTTCGTTTTTGCTAACAAACGTGGGCCAATAACTAAGTCCATATAATTTAATTTTGACAGAATAAGCGACTCTACTAATTGCACACGCAAGCTTTCTTTTATGTATGGTCTTAATCTGTACAAAGTTTTTAATTTATACAAATACAATTTAATTTATACAATATAGTACAAAGTTTCTAATTTGCTTCATTATCGGACCATCAGCAAGACTAGCTTTATTATATGGCAGTGCAGTTTGGGTGGTTAAAAAGATCCATGAACAGAAACTCCATACAACAGAAATGCGTATGCTTCGTAGAAAGGGAAGGAAATGTTACATTAAAGGATAAAGTGCGTAAGGAATATATTAGGGGAAGTTTTGAAGTTGCCAATACCTGATAAAATAGTCGAGTCAAGACTACGATGGTATGGTCATGTCATGCGGAGACCAGATGCCCACGTCGTGAAGAAGTGCCTTTCCATGGCTTCAATTGGTAAGAGGGGAAGAGGAAGACCGCAAACCTCCTGACTAACGTCTATCCATAAAGACATGACTAGGCCAGGGTTGAAGGAGGAAGACACACACCAGCGGAAAAAATGGCGCCAATGATTGGGAAAGCCGACTCCGAGTAACGGGACAGAGCGAGGGAGATAATGATGATTATCAGACCATCATTATCTGGCGAACGTCTTGCTTGGAATTAGATTTTATAAAAAATGGACGTAAAAGAGGAGGCAAAATACGAACAACGCAAAAAAGTGAGATGCAATCAGATTTAATAGCTCTTTGTTATTTTGTTTGGTCAATGATTTTCTTCGTCTTAATAACGACCACAGCCGCATCCGCATCCACGGCCAGCATAACCGCGGCGGTAGCCGAGACCAGCAGCACCGTATCCACCGAGACCGTACTCGCCCAAGCCGATACCGGGAGCGACGTCAGCCACCGACTCCATAGCGGTCACACCATCACCGCAGCCGTAGTTGACAGCACCAGCGCCGGCGGTGGGCAGGACACCCTCCACTCCCACGGTGCCGACGAACGGCAGCTCACCAGCCGCGCACAGGATGCCACCGTACTCGTTCTCAGAGGCTACGGCGACGCCGACGGGAGGGCAGGCGGAGGCACTGGAGACGGGGAGGGCGCCGCCGCTGGTGACGGTGTAGTCCAGACCACCGCAGCCGATGCCGTCGTAGCCGTAGCCGAGACCGAGACCATCGTAGCCGTAGCCGCGTCCAGCCAAGCCGATGCCTTCGTACCCTAGGCCACCGTAACGACCGCCGCAGCCACCGAGGCACCGGCTGAAGGCAGACTGTGCAGGAAAACAATTCATGTTATAACAAACATAAAACAGTCATAGTATTTAAATATAAGAAATAAAAAATAATAAATCGTTTACCTGGATGAGGAGCGCCTGAGCGCAGAGGACGAGGATAGCCTTGGCTGCCATTGTACTTGTGCTTACTGTAAGTTGACACGAGAATGATTTTTAACCTTTTTGTTTAGGCTTTTATATAGAGTACTATCGTACATTTTTCTGAATTTTGTAACCAGCAATAACATGTGTCTCAAGAGCGATAAGCCTATGAAAATATTAAGGTCAGCATGTTATTTCGTAACATCCGGGGAAGTTATCACAATAATGTATAGTGTTATGAGTATAAAAGCGTGTAGGATATGTTAGTTTATTATTCTGGATTCAGCTTCCCGTTGAAGACACACGTCCAACATGAACACCTTCGCTGTTTTGTTCCTCTGCGTCCAAGCTTGCTTGGTACAGGTAAGTTAATTGTTATTCCTCCTATTTTATGTATTGCATTTTTAAATGTATTTAATACTTCTTCTTCTTCGAGTATACAGTTAGAGAGGTATGGCACAGAGGAATTGTCTATCCTCAGCTTCACTGGAATACTGCCACTAAATAAAAGATAACAGCAGTCCAATAATCCTTTCTTTTTGTGGCGTTCTTATAATGACGGCCTCTATATGGAATTACTTTGCTGGGAGTTAAAGGACCCCAAATCGTTTGTTTCCAGAGATATCTTTGACACTATATTCTCTGTTGTTAATAGGTAAGCCAGTTCTGGTAAATCCTTCATAATTTATATTTATTCACGTAATTATCATATATTCGTATTTGTCTTCTACAAACCTTGTGTGCAGACTAACTTCGAAAGTGGCACAATCACTTTTCAAACACACACACACACACACACAATTCTAGACAGAAAATAGTAACATTCAGCCTGTTGATGTGTTCAAGTGTAATACAAGTATTCAAGTTTTCACTTCTGCCGGCACTCCTGGAGTGCAACCCGCTTTTTTTCTCTACAGTATTTTGATGTCAGTTAAATTAAACGTTTTCGCTCTTTTTCTTCAGAACGTATTCGGTAACTGCGGCTGCGGCAGAATCGCTCCCACCGGCTGCGCCCCCGCTGCTGCTGTTGCCACTGGTGGCTTCCCCACTGCCTCTAACCTCGCTCTTGGTGCTATTGCCCCCGCCGCTGGTCTTGGTCGCATCGGCTACGGCGCTGGCCTCGGCTATGGCGCTGGCCTCGGCTACGGCGCTGGCCTCGGCTACGGTGCTTACGGTCTGGATGGCTACGCGGGCGCCTACGGTATCGATGGCTTCGCTGGAGCCTCTGGCCTGGACTCCTACGGCGGTGTCGGTGAGGGCAACGTAGCCGTCGCTGGTGAGCTGCCCGTAGTTGGTGAGACCGCCCTCGAGGGTCAGGTGCCCATCATGGGCGCTGTGAGATTCGGTGGTGACGTGTGCGCTGGTGGCGCCGTGTCCATCGCTGGCAGATGCGCTTGCCGCGGATGCGGCTGCGGCTGCGGTGACCTGTACTAAACCTGAAATTTCATCAATCCACGATCTGAAACCGACTAATGAATTAAAATCTGGCAGCATTCAAGTTATTGTTTTTTTTAGTTCACAACGAAAACTAAGGCTATATTTGCACTATAGATAAACGAACACCATAACAGCTGTTCACCTTGAAAATATTACTAGCGGTGGGCTTAATCGGTAATTTTTTACCAGTTAAAATAAATAACGGTTTACTGAAAGCGGGTTACAATTCAGTTTATCCAACCCAAATTGTACGTGCACTGGGAAGGGAAATTTATTTGTTTTTGCCATTCTTAATACAAGTATTGAACATGATGAGTTTGAGAAATCAAATAGACCCTTTAAAAGTTTAGTGGCACCCATGGTGCCTTATGGGTGGGCTAGCCTTCATTGGTCCGCTATACATACGTGACCTTGAAGTCCTATTTGATAAATAGATAAGTTTTATTCAATACTAGCTGTACCCGCGGCTTCGCACGCAGCCACTAATTTTTGCGTTATTCTCTTAGAATCATATACCTCAGTGTATAGCAGAATCCAACGTCATCTGACTTGATCAGATTCGGGCTCAGATTCGGTTAAATCGAGCCGACTCGATCCGTCCCGATTCGAGTCGATTAGACTAAATCCGACCGATCCGATCCAACCTCGTCTAACTAACCGATCCGATCAAAATCATCAGATATTTTTGCGCCAATCTGCCTGCCAAACGTGGGGATTATGGCAACCGCTCCCTACTATGAGAGAGGCCTTTATTCAGCAGTGGACGTTTCGGCTGATGATGGTGATGATATTTTGCGAGTTACTTTTAAATATTGATGCCCCATCCTGCTGAACCCTTAAAGTTTTTGGTATCTAGAGTACCTTAAATTCTGGCTCATTGGCTCAGTTAAGCAGTAAGCGGTACACCACTTACTTTGCAAACCGGAGGTCAGGGTTTCGAATCTCGGAGGAGCAAAAACTTTGTGTATCCAGGTGTCGGATGGACACAGGGGGGCTTGGAGTATAATTTATTATTACGATGACAACGAAGATTACGTTCAGGTAGGTAGATTTGTCAAATTTTTTTTTCATTTATAATTAGGGTAAATGTGGGATAGTTGCCCTAGGGGTATAGTTGCCTCGTGAATCTTTCGAGAGACTGTAGAGTCTACAGTAAATAAAATAACATGTGATCATCCGCCAAACTAGAGAAATTACAATCGAGGTAACTATACCCCTAGGGCAACTATCCCACATTTACACTATTGATACTCATCATCATCATCATCACCAGCCGGAAGACGTCCACTGCTGAACATAGGCCTCCCCCTTAGACCGCCACAATGAACGACAATTTGCTATTTGCATCCACCGGTTGCCTGCGACGCGAACAATGTCGTCGGTCCACCTAGTGGGAGGCCTGCCTACGCTGCGTCTTCCGGTTCGTGGTCGCCACTCGAGAACCTTTCTTCCCCAACGGTTATCGGTTCTTCGAGCGATGTGGCCTGCCCACTGCCACTTCAACTTGCATATTCTACGAGCTATGTCGGTGGTCTTGGTTCTTTGGCGAATCTCCTCATTCCGGATTCTGTCGTGCTGTCTGGATTGATACTAACACCAGCTATTTGAATAAATGCATAAACATATTGTTTAAGTAAACTTGATCTCTTATGTGTAAGCTGTCTACGATAAGAGTGTCAAGCTGCATATCTTGATCTTCTTGTTTTTTGTTTGCTTGCTCGCTTATGGGGGTCAACCAAGTAATGTGGGATTCTTACCAACACGGAGGGCGTTTGGTGCATCGGTACATGAGGAGGAACCTGGGCTCTTCGATGGGATCTGCACCAGGAACTCTTCAGTGCCTTGTTTTTAAACCCACCTCCGGGGATGGATTATAGCCTCTCAAGAACATGACCCGGTGCTCACAGGGACGGGGGTCGCAACACCGCCGCCATCCACCTCGGTGTCGCCGCCGTACTTGATGGACATCTAGGGCCTGCACCCCAGACATTCCGAAGGAGCTTTAATCTTGTACTCATAGGTCTTCCTAAAAAATTAGGAGCCAGGTTGTAAATGGCTCATACAGCTCTTTTCTGCAGAATAAAAATAGTATTAAGTTCTGCAGAAGATCCCCACAGTAATATACCATAAGATATAACACTGTGTAAATAGCTGAAATAAGCAATTCTAACGGTTTTGTTTTTAACATCAGTTAAACGGCAAATTTTTTTACTGCATAAGCCGCGAAACTCAGCCTACCTGAACATTTCTTAATGTGTGGGCCCCATTGTAGATTTGCGTCAATTGGTATACCTAATAACACAGTTGACTCCTCAAGGTTTAGCGCCGCTCCATTAATTTCCACATTGGTTGCCACCTTGTTACGTCGTAACAAGTTCAAAAATATATATCTGGAACTGAGATAGCAAAATATAACCGAGCGAAATGGAATCATTCCCAGCGGGGCTATTACGTATCTCGTTTGACAACTAAAGTGATGATCACCAAAGCTAAGTGGCTATCAAATAACTGTCAAATGATGCATTCGGTATTGCCTAACTTGAGTGACCAACTGAAATGACGTCATGAGCACCGATTCTCGGTGATGATCACCGTAGACAATATTTGACAGATGTTTCTGTATCGATAACCTATAATTGGTATTATGTAAGTAAAGTGTACATCAAACTGATGGTCACCCAAGTTGCGATGACCATCGTGAAAGCAACTAATAAGAAGCAGTGTTTTATACAGTTGAAGGTGATCGTCACTATAAGCCGGCTATTGACTGGCCCGTTGGTCTAGTGGTTAGTGACCCTGTCTGCTACCCAACAGGTCGTGGGTTCGATTCCCACCAAGTGTCTGGGTGTTTTATCTATATAAGTATGTATTTACAAAAAAAAAGTATATATGTATTAGTATCAGTTGTCTGGTTTCCATAGTACAGGCTCTGCCTAGTTTGGGATCAGATGACCGTGTGTGAATTGTCCTGGGATATTATATTATTATTATTATTATTTGAAACGTTGACTAGAAGCATTATCAACGTAGGTAAAAATGTGACAACTATTTTCGCAGGATTATAACTTTTTTTTGTGACCTAAAGAAAGTATTTGGTTGGAGTGTATCCTTGGGGGCTATGGTGGGGGCGCTGTGAAGTTGAGATTTAGATGAATCATTGAAGATTTTGCCTTTCTCTTGTCACTGACTTATAGTTTAGCGGCAAATTGCATGAAAAGATGTAAAACACCTCGAATTTCTTGAAAACTTTATTTTAATTTAGTGAGTTTGTTTTTTTTTCATAGAATTAGGATTTTTCACAATTTCTTTGGGTTTTTTTTAGTAAACTTTTGTTGTCTATGCTCCCAATATCCACTAGGCGAAAATACCTGCAAATTAAAAAGTACCACTAAATGTTCTTTGTATAATGGTTCGGGGGGAAATTCAACTTGGTTGCATAATGTCGATAAAAAAGTAGAGATGGCTAAAAGACAAGTAATGAGCACCGTAGTACACCGTAGGTTGATGTCCACCGAAAGCCATACGTAATACCAATGTTATCACACTTTCGGTTGACATCAAATTTCGGTGGACAACTGAAGCTTGATAGTCACTTGGGTGGCTAAAGATACGCAATAACCCTGCAGATCCGTTAGAAGGTATTGTTTCTTTTTCTCGATATATCGAGAATCCTTTGTTGTGACGTTTGTTGACAGATATTCTCGAAGGAATTTGATTTCCGGTACCAGCGAATACCTTATATGGTCGAGATGCTAACACTAGTTAAAGCGCGCAGTTTCCGTCCGATAGTAACAATTAGATAGATAGATAGTTTATTGCACACATTTTGTTGAACAATACATGAAACAGTTACATAACTTAATGTGAGCAAAGGCGGTCTTATCGCTCAAAGCGATCTCTTCCAGACAACCTTTGTAAAAGGAGCTATACTAAAATAAACGAATTGCTTTAATTATCCGTATAAAATTAATATCATTTATGTGGTAAAATACAATATTCATTTATTGCGCTATCGTACACAAACGTGTCAATTTATATTACACTAGCTGACCCGCGCAGCTCCACCCGCGCTTTAAATACATTTTGCTCCCCTTTTCTCCCTACTCCCTTGATTTACCTCTCTCCATCTCTATCTCTTATAAGAAAAAGCTAATTCTATGCTCTTTCTCTCTCCTCCCGCTTCGGTCCCCGTCACACTTTCCCTCTTCCTCTCCCCATTGTCCTCTCTGAACCCTCTCCCTCCTCTCTCTCTTCTCCCAACTTTCTCCCTCTCACCCCCCCCCCCCCCTTCTCCACCTAACTCCTCCGATCACTCACTCCGTCACCCTCCCCTCTCCCTCTCTTGCACCCTCCTCTCGTTCTATATATCCTCGTCAATCATGGTATAGCGGCATAAAATATACTTTATAACCTATTCTCAGACCTACCCGAAATGCACACAAAATTTCATACAAATCAGTTCACCCATCAATCTAATGACCTAGCCTTATGTTGCTTAACCTTAACCTAGCGGTATGAAATATACTTTATGACCTATTCTCAGACCTACCCGATATGCACAAAAAAATCATACAAATCGGTTCAGCCATCTATTTAATGACCTTACCTAACGTTGCTTAACCTTAACCTACCGGGATAAAAAAAAGTACCCTATGTCCGTTTCCTGGTTCTAAGCTACCTCCCCACCAATTTTCAGCTAAATCGGTGCAGCCGTTCTTGAGTTATAAATAGTGTAACTAACACGACTTTCTTTTATATTTATAGATTAAAGTTCTATAGTGATTCTATGTTCAATTTCACCCATAGATGGCGCTGTTCATAATGTAAATCACGCTAACATCGTAAATTACTGTCTAATGATATTCGATAATGAAAGTTCTAGGTTTTTCGCATCTTTTTTTTATTGTTGCGACTGTAATACAATACCTATACACTACCTGGACTTGGGGAGTTTCATTAAAATTTGACCTTGAAGCGTTTTTGGGAGTGCTGTTTATTGTGTGTAGTGTGAATTGTAGTTGTACATTTTATTGCGTTAGATTAGATTATTTCCAGTCATTTTAAGTCTTTTACCTAAGTAAAAATTTTGCAATTCCGTATTCTCAATTTCTACCTACTTATACAAATGTAGCTTTGGTGGTTCAGCGGACCTAACCGCTGGAAATGAAATGAAATGCTATTTTTCCCTTGCCTATTTCTTTCCTAATCTAGTTTGGACTCGCCTGGGATTTACAGATTTTAACTTTTCAAAGCTATAATGTCATATTGCTATCAGCAAAGTACTTAGAACAATACAGAAATCTTATGAAAATGTCCTGGGTGTACCGGACCGGCTTACCCCTTACAAAAATTGACCCTTCGCCACTGCCATATCTTATGCAAACTAAATTTCTGCTCAGTCCCTATTGTATATAGCGTAATAATACATATCTTAATGATTAACTGATCAGTCTATAATTACTCTATTCACATACAAAGGAAATTACGTGGTAATATGTGCAAGTAATGTTTCACTGCTTAGCCCCTAAGAAACATAGCGTGATGTTTTATATACCAATTTATACCCCTACTTCTACACAACATATCAGTGAAAGTCCTATCAGAATCCATCCACGTGTTTTCAAATGATACCTGGACAAACAGAACGACAGACAGACAGACAGACAGACAGACAATAATTCCAAAAATAATTGTTTTGGCCTCTATATCGATAGTATTACTATACTATCGATATAGAGGACCCTATTGACTACATAGAAATTTTGGAAAAATATTCAATGTACAGAAAAAGTGCTCTTTGAGTTTTATTATAGTACTAGCTGACCCACGCAGCTCCGCTTGCGCTATTTTTACGTTAACTAAACTTTGAATAACAGACATTCGCATCGAATACATAACCTCATTTTTAATAGTCGGTTAAAAACTGGGACCCACTTTTTCTCCGAAGCACGGACCCGTTTAGTTCGAATGGCGTTAAACGGTCACCCATCTATTTAATGACCTTACCTAACGTTGCTTAACCCGATCGATCCCTTACTAATGTTTATTATATTTTATAGAAAAATTATTAAAATCGGACCAAGCGTATAACCAAGTACCCGTTTTGACTTTAATTCCCTCTCCCAAAAGAACCGTGCTAGATTACGGGACAAAAAGTATCCTATGTCCTACCTCGTAGTAAGATCTCAAATCGTGCCAAGTTTCATTTGAATCCATTCAGTAGTTTCGGCGTGATGCTCAGCCGTGATACAGACAGACAGACAGACAGACAGACAGACAAAAATTAAAAAAATTACATTTTCGGCCTCAGTATCGGTTATAGAATGCCCTCCAAATATAATTTTCAAAATATCTTCAATGTACAGAATTGGACCTGTTACAGTTTTATTATAAGTATAGAAATATTCAATGTACAGAAAAAGTGCTCTTTGAGTTTTATTATAGTACTAGCTGACCCACGCAGCTCCGCTTGCGCTATTTTTACGTTAACTAAACTTTGAATAACAGACATTCGCATCGAATACATAACCTCATTTTTAATAGTCGGTTAAAAACTGGGACCCACTTTTTCTCCGAAGCACGGACCCGTTTAGTTCAAATGGCGTTAAACGGTCACCCATCTATTTAATGACCTTACCTAACGTTGCTTAACCCGATCGATCCCTTACTAATGTTTATTATATTTTATAGAAAAATTGATAAAATCGGACCAAGCGTATAACCAAGTACCCGTTTTGACTTTAATCCCCTCTCCCAAAAGAACCGTGCTAGATTACGGGACAAAAAGTATCCTATGTCCTACCTCGTAGTAAGATCTCAAATCGTGCCAAGTTTCATTTGAATCCATTCAGTAGTTTCGGCGTGATGCTCAGCCGTGATACAGACAGACAGACAGACAGACAGACAGACAGACAGACAAAAATTAAAAAAATTACATTTTCGTCCTCAGTATCTGTTATAGAATGCCCTCCAAATATAATTTTCAAAATATCTTCAATGTACAGAATTGGACTTGTTACAGTTTTATTATAAGTATAGATAGAATCTCAGACCTACCCGCAAAATTTCATACATATTGGTTCACCCGACTCTCGTGCACGTAACTCAGAGGTTCTCAGATTTTTTTGTGCAAGGCGTTGCGAACGTTCGACACTCAACTCTCGTGCGCGTACCTGAGAGTTTCTCTGATTTTGTTCAGCAAGGCGTTGTGAACGTTCAGGTGAAGATTCTCCCATACGACGTATTCTTGCTGCCCGTGCTTGAGAACTATGTTTAGATAGTTGAGACCTGGCTCTCTTAGGCATTTTCAAATGTTTAAGGAAATGCTAATAGCGTGTAATATTCTAGCTCTGAAAAGAACTGTTGTTTAGCCCTGAAAAGAACTGTTGTTTAGCCCTGAAAAGAACTGTTGTTTAGCCCTGAAAAGAACTGTTGGTTAGCCCTGAAAAGAACTGTTGGTTACCCCTGAAAAAATCTGTTGGTTAGCCCTGAAAAGAACTGTTGATTAGCTCTGAGAAGAACTTTAGCGTAGGTGTATTTTTAAGAGAGAAATCTAAAAAAAATCGAGAGGGAGCCGACCTCGCGTCTGGGCCGCGCGGTTACCTTACTCATAGATCTAAACTCCCGCATGCGCACCCCCGCCTTAGGCCTCATTTACGGAGACGCGGGGCGTCGCGCGTCGCGTGTGGCGGCGCGGCCCGCACTAAATTCAAATGTAGGGCGTTGTATGAGTGTGTTTACGGAGAAGCGATTTTACACGCGTTTGCTTGAAATGGAGCGTGTTTTACGGCGGCGCCCGCGGATGGCATCGCCGCGTCTCACGCGGCGTTCATCGCGGCGGCGCACGCAGCGGCGATTCTCGATGAAGCGATGCCTGTGGCGGAACCTTCTGCCAGTCTATTTGGTAATCATGCAACACAGACGTAGTCACCATCGCAATGGAGTATGATATGATCGATTTTTTTAGAAGAAGAAAATTGTATGTTAAAAAGTGAGTTGCACCGCCGTTGCACGCGGCGGTGCCCGCCGCGGGCGCAGCGGCGGGCACCGCCACTCTTTCCGCCCCGCGTCTCTATAAACAGCATCATATATTGCTATCAGTTTGTGTTTACGCGTGTGTTAAATTAAGTGTTATATATCTGTATTAATCTATCAGGATGTATAGCCGACTATTAAATAGGCTAAATCATTTTATAACCTTAGTTATGAATAATGTAGGGTAATACTTTATGAAAAGTATTCTTTATCAAATTATCGGATATTTATTACTGGTTTGGAGGTAGGTACCTTAACACAAAACTCAAATATCAGTATATAATATTTATTAAATAACAATGTCGATTATGAGACATTTGCTATCTCAGAACATAAAGTAATTATTTCATAATACTGTAAATGACGTGAGAACCATATATAAAAATATATGGGACTCCCCAAGTGGTCTCCGCCAGCCCCTACAACCACTTCCAGCACCAGCTCCAAGTCATATATCATA
Source organism: Furcula furcula (assembly GCA_911728495.1). Classification (NCBI taxonomy): domain Eukaryota; kingdom Metazoa; phylum Arthropoda; class Insecta; order Lepidoptera; family Notodontidae; genus Furcula; species Furcula furcula. The sequence goes on along the minus strand of OU452269.1, from coordinate 10,453,346 downwards.
TTATATGACTTATCATAAATACAACATAATAACATTATAACACAATATCATCATAACAATGTAAATGAAACAATACTAAATATACTTAGCTTTCTAGTGATCCGTCACCAACTGAAGATTGTACACGACCGTCGACTATGAAATACTGTTGAAGACTGTCCGTTCCAAACGGTTACAACGTATTTATAGCAATCTCAATCCACTGAAGCAGTGGGGATGACATTGTCAATTTCATTACTCGTTTTACAATATTTTATACAATATCAATAATAAATTATTCTAATCGCATTGGGCTTCAAATAACAATTTTACATTTGTTAATCAATAGTTAAATACTACCAATAATAAGCTATTTCATTAATACAACACTTTTTCAAAGCATAGTCAAATTCTACTACCCTCAGTCGCCGCTGATAAAAAGGAATAAGTCAAATTATAATCAAATTACTTATAAATATTTATATAAAATATCACCGATGCTAACACGGCCATACTGACATGTACTTCGTTCTTGAAGTACAAAATATAAAACATCTACTCTACTAAGCAGTTTAGTGGCAAACATCTTTGTATCGTAAAACATCAGATAAGAAAAACAGTTATAACATAGACCATCACAATATTCACCAAAAATAGATACTTTGTACATTCAAACACCCACCATTTGATTTTTTTTTTCATAGTAACTTTGTTGGAATTAACTATTTTATTCGCAAAATATGTTTTTCTTTTTTTTTTTTTCTATTTACTCTTTGTAAATAAGAAGGAACATTAAGCATTTTGGCATAAACTCGCAATGTATCTTGATATAATCAATCACGGCCATTTTGGCCAGTACTTCGCTCTCGAAGTACACTATCTTTTAATAATGTTTTCTGTACAGAATATATATATATAGTCTTCTGGCCTAGACATACTGTGTCATCTGCCACACATGACTTATTATACAGTACCAAGTCAGAGACCGCCCGGCAAATAAATACATATATACAATATCTTCTATAAGACCATGATCGGAGATCATGCCAATTCGTCAAGCAAATCAAACTGTTCTTAAAATTCCAACAAAGTTCACATACATAAATCTTTAAAAACCAACCCCGTTTGGTTATCCTGACAATATATAACAAATCACAAACTGAACATAATTGCTTACGGATGTACAGCAAAGTTCACATACATAAATCTTTAAAAACCAACCGTTTGGTTATCCTGACAATATATTACAAATCGCAAACTGAACATAATTGCTTACGGATGTACATTGGTCCATATCACTGATTTCCACTTCGCCTCTCAATCTGCAACCATGGTCAGCGAACGAGCAGTCGCCTTAAGAAGATCAGCCTTTTCCCGAAATCCATACTGAAAACAATCATACAGGTATTAGTAAAGATCCAGTGGACATGTGGAACAATCCCACTTCTGATGTTAAATTAAGTCGATATATCTGTATTAATCTATCAGGATGTATAGCCGACTATTTAATAGTCTAGTTAATTTATAATCTTAGTTCTGAATAATGTAGGGTAATACTTTATGAAAAGTATTCTTTATCAAATTATCGGATATTTATTACTGGTTTGGAGGTAGGTACCTTAACACAAAACTCAAATATCAGTATATAATATTTATTAAATAACAATGTCGATTATGAGACATTTGCTATCTCAGAACATAAAGTAATTATTTCATAATACTGTAAATGACGTGAGAACCATATATAAAAATATATGGGACTCCCCAAGTGGTCTCCGCCAGCCCCTACAACCACTTCCAGCACCAGCTCCAAGTCATATATCATATTATATGACTTATCATAAATACAACATAATAACATTATAACACAATATCATCATAACAATGTAAATGAAACAATACTAAATATACTTAGCTTTCTAGTGATCCGTCACCAACTGAAGATTGTACACGACCGTCGACTATGAAATACTGTTGAAGACTGTCCGTTCCAAACGGTTACAACGTATTTATAGCAATCTCAATCCACTGAAGCAGTGGGGATGACATTGTCAATTTCATTACTCGTTTTACAATATTTTATACAATATCAATAATAAATTATTCTAATCGCATTGGGCTTCAAATAACAATTTTACATTTGTTAATCAATAGTTAAATACTACCAATAATAAGCTATTTCATTAATACAACACTTTTTCAAAGCATAGTCAAATTCTACTACCCTCAGTCGCCGCTGATAAAAAGGAATAAGTCAAATTATAATCAAATTACTTATAAATATTTATATAAAATATCACCGATGCTAACACGTGCGATGATACGCGCCGCTTCACGCGCCGCCGCTACGTAAACAATAAAAACGTCCGACGTGCCGCGAGACGCCACGCCACACGCGACGCTCAACGCCCCGCGTTTCCGTAAACGAGGCCTTAGTGACGCTCACTTCGCAACGGGCCGTGCAGCAGAAATCGTAATATTTTAATTTCGCCATAACTTCAAAACCAAATGTCCAATTTTAATCATTCAAAGACCAAATATTATCTACATAAACTGTACTTAATGATAAAATAATTTATTTTGATAAGGATTAATAGAATGAGTAAAATAAATGCGTTTAAATGTAGTCCTAAAATAATTCAAGCTTTTTAAATAAAAAAATGGTTGTTGGGCCTCATTCGACATAGTGCCGCGGACTTTTTTGTAGATATTTATAAGATCTACAATTAATTAGAAAATTTTATAGTTCTATCTTTTATAGTTTAGGCAGCGTACGCAAAATAAGTAACTTTAAAAACGGTCCAGTATTTTTCGAGCCTATTCATTACAACCAAACAAACAAAGTTTTCCTCTTTATAATATTAGTGTAGATTAAAAATTTAACACTTCAGAACTATTACAATTATTTTACATTAAAAAAGCATACATAAATGAACAAAGTATAAAAGCAAGTTACGAAAAAGTTTATATATAGATTCATAGATAGCGGTAATTGCTGAGATGCTTAAGTCTTACGAATTTTCGATCAGGTTTTACGAATTTTAGGTCACGTGTCCTGACGCGAATTTAACATTTTTTCGCCATCACAAAAAGTGCACAGCGCCGCTAAAGAAATTATAACTTCAAAACGACAAACCCGCTGAGTTTATTGCCAGATCTTCTCAGTAGCTGCAGCGATCCGGTGATCGTTTGTAAAACATGATTTTTGTATAAGTGCACTCTTGTGATGATACTAATAAAACCACAACCTCGTATATTAATAATTATGCAGAAGTTTCATAATACACTGAACCGCAAAGAAAAAGGGTCGGTTAGAAAATCTTCCATATCTTCAAAAGTACTGGACCTAGCTTTATGAAATAAAGACCAAATTAAATAATATTTAATGGTACATAAAATAATTTAAGAAACTTTTTTATTTATTTTTGATAATTGTATAAAAAAAACTGAAAATGTAAAATAATGGTCATTTTTTAATTTTGTACCATTAAATTCAAATCAATTGTATCGCGTTTGTTTTAGCTTTGCAATAAAAAAGTTATAAATATGGTGTCTCGACCTTATAAGTTTTATTATTATGAAGTCATCATCTCGTTAACTCCTAAAGAATGTACCAGGATCCTGACAATGCTTGAAAATGGGCACAGTCAGCGAAAAACAGCGACAGCTGTTAGTGTGACTCTTTTTACAGTTCAGCGAGTACTCCAGCATTTCCATGAAACCGGATCCTGTCTTTGAAGACAAGAAACAGGCCGAACAAAGTGCACGCCAGCGCGGGAGGATCGCTTTCTTACGACTGTTGAAGTAAAGAATCATCATTTATGTGCTGGAGGAAACAATCTGAGTACGGATACAGTAAGACGACATTTGGCTGAAGCAAATTTAAAGCCATTAATACATGCAAATGGCCCAAAACTAGAAAGACACCACAGAAACTCAAGGTTGAGTTATGATAGAGAACACGAGAATCGGACTCTGAATGACAGGTCAAGATTTGTTTACAGAAGAGTCGAAATTTTGTTTATACAAGCACGACGGAATGAAAAGAGTGTGCAGAAGACCAGGAGAGCGCTATATCCAAGCCTGTATAGAAGAAAAAGTACTAGACGGCGGAGGCTCTGTTTACGTGTGGGCTGTGAAGAGGTGGGGGCTTGGAGCTTCAATTAAACACGTCCGCTTGCTTGCAAGTCATGATTTATTCTATCGTAAAATACACTATGACGGAAACTACAAACTAAGTGATATTCTAAACCTAACCTAAAGGTCTGTACACACATACACTTCACCTCCGGGGGTGAAAGAAAAAAAAAATCGAAACATTAGATTTTTTTTTGTTAATTTTAAGAAAATCGTAATTAAGTAAACATGTAAGTAAATATATCTTAACTAGTGAATAACTCTATTACAAAATTAAAAGTAAAACTCATTATAGGTAATAAGGCCTTGTTCTATTCTTATGAACTATTTCTATTTTATCATTTTTATTTATCTTAACATTACACCCTAAATCTTCTATTACTACAAATGGTCCATTATATAAAGGGTCTAATTTTCGACCTGTTTCATTTTTTAACAGAATCAAATCATCCTTGTTATATTTGATTGAATTTACTGAATTATCATAAATCTGTTTTCTTTTTTGTTTATTAATAAGTAAATTTTTCTTTGCCTCTGCATGAGCTAGCTGTAAACGGTATTTTAATTGTAATGCATAATCATCACTATTGTAAAGAGGTTCTACAGACTCACTTATTGTAGAAGGTATGCGACAAAGTTTACCAAATACTAATTCGTAAGGCGTGTAATTTGTTTCCGTATGAACCGTATTATTAAAACCAAAACACCAAAATGGTAATCAATAACTCCACGTATCTGTATGCTTACCACACTGGATCCTTAAAAATGAATCTAATTTTTTGTGAGTGTTTTCCAAAGCGCCTATAGACTGGTGATGATACGCAGTCGAATTTAATTTTTCTATATTTAAAATTTTACATACGTTTTCCATAGTTGCTGACATAAACTCAGTTCCTCTGTCAGTGGCTATTGTACCTGGAATACCAAATCTTAAAATAAAATGTCTTGTGAATGCATCAGCAATGGACGTCGTTTCTTTATTTTTTAAAGGAATTGCTTGTACAAATTTCGTTAATTCGCACTGAATAGTCAGTATATAGCAGTAATTATTTTCATCTCTGTCTAATGGACCTACTACGTCTAAAAATATTTTATCAAACGCCGAGGAGGCCGTTGTGGTTATCTCCATAGGCTCTTTAATATATCGGAAATACTTTGATTTCTGACATTTGTCACATGATCTTACAAAGTCTTGGACGTCTTTATTTATATTTGGCCAAAAATATCGTCTTTTTATGGTATTAACCATTCTTCGTACTCCAGCATGACCACTGGATGGTAGTGGATGAAAGTCATTCATGATTAACGTTTTTTCGTTATCGTCAACAATTCGTTTTATTCCGCGTAATATACATATTCTTGGTCCGGACCAGTCTTTTAATGTCTTTATTTCGTCACATATGTTTTTAATAAAGTCTATATTATCTTTATCTTTTATTATGCAAATTTCTTCGATACGTATCTTGTTACAAAACAAACTTAATTTTTGCACAAATTCGGCTCGCGAGTAATGTGCCTTAAAATTAAGATTGATGCATAATAACTTTTTACTTCCTATAAAAGCAAAACATTCATACTCTTCTTCTATCATATTATCCTTCCTTAACTTATTTAGTTTAGAACTCTCTGTCAAAATCAGTTCTACAGAATTATATGGTTTCCTTAATAAATCTACAACTCTTGGTTGATCAGGCCAATTGTTGGTAGTTTTATTAAGATCCATGTCATTTTTATTTCTTTGTATCAAATCGTCAGCCTTTTTCTTCTGAGCTCTAGTTATAACGGTCACAATTTCCTCATGCATTCTCTTTAATTCGTCCGATGTCAAACACACTCTGGATAGAGCATCTGCAACGGCATTATCTTTTCCTTTTACATACATTATTTTGAAATCATATTCTTCTAACACTAATCTAAATTTTAATAGTCTGCTAGATGGATCTTTCATTCCAAAAAGATACACTAACGGTTTATGGTCTGTCATTATTGTAAAATTACGACCATAAACGTAGGGTCTAAAATATTTAAATGACCAAACTATAGCAAGTAGTTCTTTTTGTATAGTTGGATAATTCCTTTCAGCTTTATTCAAAGGTCTACTAGTATACGCAACGGGTCGCAAGTCTTTATTACACAAAACAGCTCCAATAGCATTACCAGAAGCATCGGTCTGTATTACAAATTCATTTTGCTCAGAAAAGTCTGGGTATTGTAAAATTGGAGAGGATATTAAACAATTTTTTAAATATATTAATGCCTCTTGGCATTCATTTGTCCAAATAAATGGTTCGTTTTTTCTACTTAATTTATTTAATGGCAAAGTTATTTTCGCAAATGAATCAATAAATTTACGATAATAATTACAGAACGCTACAAATCGTTTTACTTCATCTGCATTTTTAGGAGTCGGGTAATTTTTTAATATTTTTATTTTTTCGGGATCTGGAGAGACTCCCTTCTCTGAAACTAAATGACCCAGATATAAAATTTCCTTCTTTAAAAATTCACATTTTTGTGGGTTTAATTTTAAATTAACTTTTCTAAGTCTTTCCAATACAGATATCAAATTTTGATTATGCACATTTAAATTTCTCCCAAATACAATTAAATCGTCTAAATAAATGAAACATTTATCAAATGCTAGTCCAGACATTGCTACAGACATCATTCTGCTGAAAGCACCAGGACTTGACTTTAATCCCATGGGTAAACGTTTCATCTGATACTGACCAGTACTAGTACTAAAAGCTGTTAATTTTCGACTATTGGAATCCAAGGTCATTTGATAATAGCCTTGGTAGAGATCAAGATGTGTGAAATAAATAGCACCAGATAGAGAATCTAAAATTTCATTAATGTTTGGCAAAGGAAACTTATCATCACAAACTACTTCGTTTAATTTCCTGTAGTCTATTACTAATCGCCATTTCTTTTCTTTTCCTTCTGAACTTTTCTTTGGAACTAATAAAATAGGACTAGACCATTCGCTATTGCTTTCCTCTATTATATCATTTTCTAACATGTTACTAATTTGTTTGCTTATTTCGGGTCGTAACGCTTGCGGTAAACGATACGGCTTAGTATATATAGGGGATATATTAGGTTTTATAACTATAGACTGTTCGTAAATATTTGTAGTTGTTGCTTTGTCTCCTTTTACGTGAAAAACATCAGAATATTTAGCACAAATTGACTCAATTGACTTCTGTTCCTCTTCATTTAAATAGTTTAAATTCAATTCTGACAGCAATGTTTTAACTCTTTCTACGTCAATATCACATTTATTAAATGCGCAAATATTATAGTCAATTAAAGATTGTAAATCTGGTATAAAAGATTGTAAATATATGTCCGTTTCATTAACGTTTAATATTTTTATTGGTATCCTGTTATTTTTCACTCTTGCTATAGAATTTGCAAGAAAAACATTATTTTGCAACTCTCTCCCGCATACTATAACATCTTCATTTGACTTATTTTCTACATAAATATAATGTATAGATTCGGAACGTGCTGGAAGTGACAAATTATATTTATTTCTGTCATGTTCCTCTATAAATGTCAAATTATATTCATTCTTGCCAATGCTTATCGTTAATATGTTTGTATTTATATTAATTATTGCCTTATATTTAATAAGAAAATCTAAACCTAATATTCCATCGGCTTTTAATGGTAAGTTATCAATTATTAGAAAATCATGTTGAAATTGTATTTTATTTTCATTAATTAAATTTAAGTTTACGTAACCTTGTGAACGTTTCTGTCCACCTATACCATTAATTAAAGTATAGTCTCTTTTTACTAAAGTTCCGTTTGGTACTACTCCACTTTTAATAACTGATAGTGTAGCACCCGTATCAACAAGCCAATAGTATCTAATATTATTCACATAAAAAACTACATATTTTGCGTTACTATTAAATGATAAAATAATATTTTTAAGATCGAAAAAACTGGTTTGGGCTAATAACGGTAGTGTTAGTATTGTTCGTCTCATGTGATATTTCGTTTTCTTCTAACGGACACAAATTACGAGAACCACAGCGGTTTGGAAAATAATTTCTATTACCGTGGCTTCTTCCTCTTTGACCATTATAGAATGGAGATGGTGTGCGATAATTACCTCTAAAATTATTACGTCCTGCTTGATAACGATAATTACTGCTACGATATTGACCATAATTAGCGTTATTCCTTAGATATTGGTAACCTCGCGGACGCCTAGTATTATATAATCCTTGTCCTTGCTTAGATGCATGCATAATGTCACCTGCTACTTGGTCGACAGGCGCATCTTCGTCCTTTGCTGCTTGTATCGCATCTTTGAGGCTGCTGTAGTTGCGAGCGCTGATGATCGTAGACAGCCGGGAGCTGCGCAGGCCATCTGAAAACCGTTTTATTGCCAATCGTTCATTTAAAGGTTTCAACACCGAATATGCATCATCCTTTCCGTCTGCCTGAGCAATAGTCATATCTGTAAATAATTTTTCTATTGTAGTTCCATAACTGTCAATAGATTTTAAGCCTTGTTTAGTATTTAAAAGTTGCGTCTGTATGGCTACAAAAGATTTTGTAGGCAGTAAATGACGCCTGAGGTCATCAATAAGGTCTTTTACTGTAACATAAGAACTTGAAACGCGTAATTTGGCATTTTCCGACAGTCTACTTTTTAAAACAAATTTAATCAACGAAGATTTACCTTTTTCCTCCGCTATCATGTCCGCGTACATCTCGACGGAGTCAATCAGTCGCTTTGTTGTCTCTTCTTTACCGTCCATAGCTGGAATCAAACTACACGCTACTTTTAAATCAAACTCCATATTGTCTGATTTTATTTTAGATTTACTACACAAAATATTAATTTCGTCGTATACCTTCTGGATTTTATAAAATATTTCAATAGCTGACGCTATTAATTCCGAGTCCTTACTGGTTTTTAAAGACGAAAAAATAATTGTACATTTATCAAAAATATCCTTAGATTCACCTAACTTAACTTTAGTACTTTTACATGTATACCTGCTTTGGCCTTTCTTGATCAAATATTTTCTTATTTCTATTAAAACATCGTAATATTCCAGTAAACTATCTATCATATTTTAAAATAATTATTTTGTACATAAACATTATTATATTTTATGGCATATCCATATTATTCTTACTCCATACAACATTACTTGCATTGCGCGGAATGCGCTGCGTTGCAGTTTACGCGACCGGTATCATATTCGATGAGTGATTGTGCACGGCTTAAGCTACTTTTAATTTATACGTTATGAAATATGATATCTATTAGCAAACTTAATCACCATTAATGAATTAAAATTAAAGTTCAAAAGTATTTTTAGGACATAGTATGGCACTTTAATAGTTAAATGTTTTTCACTGCACTTTATATTAAAAAAAAAACTCACGTAATGTCACGCTGCTGTGATATAGATACCCAATTTAAACCGGTTCATCACCAGGTCCTCGGCCACGTGCTCGGAGTGACGACCGGATGCGTTGCATCGTCGTCAGCCCTATCTCGCGTTGCATCCAGCGGCGATGGCACTTTGCGTAGGCACGTCCGCGTCATTGCTGCCAGCCGCATTCTGGCTCAGGAACACATCTTCTTTTCCCACTGATGCTCTACACATGGTTGACGACAAAACCTGGTGACCCTGACCTTCTGTCTGGCAGTGTCGCCATGAAGAGGTGGGGGCTTGGAGCTTCAATTAAACACGTCCGCTTGCTTGCAAGTCATGATTTATTCTATCGTAAAATACACTATGACGGAAACTACAAACTAAGTGATATTCTAAACCTAACCTAAAGGTCTGTACACACATACACTTCAGCTGGGATATCTTACGAAAGCCGCACTGAGCTAGTGGTGATAGAAAACCGAACTTTAACTGCAGACAGATAATATGTCACTTCTGAATGACTACGTTGGTCCATTTTCAGTGGACATGAACGAGAATGCCGTTTTTATGCAAGACAATGCCCGTCCGCATACAGCTCAGATAGTGTTTGCTTATTTTCAAGAAGTCGCTATCACACATATGGAGTGGCCATCACGCAGCCCCGACTTAAACTCCATTGAGCATGCATGGGACGAACTGGGACGACGTGTACGTCAGTGGAATCTGCCTCCAATCACGCTACGTGAAGTGAAAGAAGCTCTAATAGAGGAATGGCATATATTCCGCAGCATCGCCTTAAAAACCTAGTAGAAAGTATGCCAATCGCATAACAGCAGTATTGCGAGCTTGCGGAGGCAACAAAAGTACTAAAATGCGTGAAAACAGTACATCTGTAACCAATCTACATTTACGAAAATACAGAAAAAAGTACGCATTTTTATTTATTTTACATTTATTAAAAATAAAAAGCTTGAATTTATTTATTTTTTATATTCGTTTAAGCACATTAAAATATTCTTAAATTTAGTCTTTATTCCATAAAGCTAGGTCCAGTACTTTTGAAGATTTTCTAACCGACTCTTTTTCTTTGCGGTCATGTTACGAGTGAGCTAAGTTGCTCATTACTCACGAGGCTGTAGAGTGCCGTAGTCGTAGGCTAGAGCATAATTCAGCCTAGTGTGTAATGAGCAAAGCTCACGAGTTTCAGGTCAACGTCTTGCTATAAGGCGCTTATACATGGTGGAATTTTGTAATGCCACCTGAAGGGGAAGTACTCTTAATACTGTAGATAGAAAATTTTACTCAAAGATAACATTCCTTTATTTTTTAAAAGAAAGAAAACTGCATTCGAAGATTTTTAAAAATTCGCTTGCCGCACCCGGTAATCGAACCGGCTAAAATCTCTAAAAGTTGCACCCTGTACTTTTATTGCATCGATCGTTAGGGTCAATTATAAGGATGAAATCTCTCTAACAAACTTCATAAATTAAATAAAAGGAAAACAATGAAATCTTAAATTATTTTATTTATTTACAAAAAATGGTAAACTAACTAATTAATTGCTCAAAATGGGCTCCATCTTCTTGAATCGTATTCTGAACTTCAACTCTCAACTCGTTTACATTCTCATAAGATTTAATGTAAATTTGAATTTTTACATATCCCCATAACAAAAAATGTAAAGGAGTGAGATCTGGTGATCTCACAGGCCATCTGATTGTGCCGTTTGTACCAATCCAGGTATTAAAATGATTATTAATGTAGGCAGTAGTGATTCTGCTGTTATGGGCTGGAGCACCATCTTGCTGTAGAATTATTTGGTTTCGCTCTTCCTCGGGAAAACTATTTAACTCATTTCTTAATAAATCCAGTATTTCTAAATACTTCCAGTGTTTAACTGAACTTCGTACACATGGACTAACACAACCAAATTTCTCATAATTCCGCACCAAACGTTGAATGAAAATCTTACTTGACTGTTAGTGTCGTGAACACGAAAAGGATTCACTCGAGACCTATAGTGGTTATTGCGGTGATTGTACATGCCGTTATTGCTGAAGTTGGTTTCGTCAGACCATACAATGTTACTCAAAAATTAGGGTTACGTTCAATTTCTCTTAGCATGTCTTGACAAAATTGTAGTCGTCTCTCACAATCCCCAGGATGCAATTTTTGTACCAACCGACCATCGCGATAACATTTAAACTTATACTTTTTCAGCACTTTAAGTACGCGAGTATGGGTTGTTCCAATTACTTCAGCAGCATCTCTGCTCGAAGCCTTCGGAAATGCTTCGAAGTATGTTAAAACATTTAGATCAAAATCGAAGTTGTTCTGCTGAAGAGTTTGCCGTCGCTTTTTGAAACTACCCGTATTCTTTAAATTTTCTACCATTCTTTTCAGTACAAACCGAGTTGGTGCCTGTCGATCTCGATATCCCTCTCCATACCACCGCAGAACACGATTCACATATTTGTTATTTAAAAAATAAGCTTCCATTAATTCAAATTGTTCTTGATAAGCCACCATGACACAAATATGAAATGATTTGTAAAAACAATCAAATGTGAATAACAGATGAAAATCCATTTTCAAATTGTAACTTAATTTTGTCACTTAATTTTCTGCTTACCATTGTTATCGACTATCGTGAACCGTTTATTGTGTTTTGTAGTATCTGTCCCGTGAAGCACCTTTTCTAATCTAAATTCGCATCTTTGTTTCATCCACATATCACATTTTGAGGCCGATTTAATTCGTACACAGCCGTAATTATTAAATTTTTATTCAATTAAAAGAACGATCTAAATGTAAACAAAACTTTGATATTGACAGTTCGTTTGACAGGTCCGGTGTTGGACATCATGTCGTCACGGCCTACGTTTCTTTTCACCATCATAAGACATGACTTTGTACTTAAAGGATTCTTTACATTCTTTTATGACTCAATGAAAAGTTAGCTAGAGTTTTGCGTGTGTCAGAACGGACCGTAAACGGCGTTCGAAACCTTGAACCCTTTGTTTGTTTGACCTAGATATTTTGTTATGCCAATTAAAAGATTTAAAAAGTGTAACGATGTGTGATGTAGTTTTCATGTATAAAATGGTTAATTAAACATGATCTAACGAAATCTTTTATTACTACCATTTATACTGGTGTGATAATTTAAATAAATTGGATTAGTCATTAAATCGTATCAGTTGTAAGTGTTGTTAATGCAGTTTCAAAACGCATCTAGGATGTGGAAGTGAATTTGGCGGAAGACCGTAACCGCCTTCTTTCTTTTTCGTTGTGCTTCGCTGGAACGTGGTGCAAATTTCTGACTGCGTGCTGAAAGTGGTGTGATTTGTGGTGTGATTTGTCGGAAATCCTTGTTCGTTCGAACAGTCGTGGTGCGTGGCTGTGTGTTGGTGTCTGTGACGCCTGGCATCATTGTTGCTGCCGGTGGATTGGTAGAAGGTCCCGGTTATTCATTTTCTATCCTTTATTGAACTGCGTGCTGCCGTGCGGCTAGCAGGGGTTGTGTAGCAGCTGCTGTACCCGACCCATTTGGTTGCCCTTACCCCACCTCCCATCACAGGAGGTGTTTTGTACGGGTGCGTTGTCGGCACCGGTTGGCTGCTGGATGATGACGGCACAATAATTTAGCCGGATAAGTTTTTAGATATAACTAATATAATTATTGGGGAACCCATTGCGAGGCCCTAACCTCATTTTGTGGTCGGGCATAGACCTGCCTTTTCTTTTTATTTTCATTGATTTGGAGACCAGCCAAACGAGCCAACGACCCTCCCTTTTACTTTACTCTACTTAAATCTACTACTTACTACTACTTAACTTACTACTTACTTTATTTAAATCTAATTGATTACTTTAAGTATTTCAATCTAATCGGTGATGGGAATTGTTACCAGGGAAGAAAAATAAATTTTGTTATAAAATATTGATTTTTTCTCACCCCCCTCCCCACCGCCAAATAATTATTATTACAAAATGTAACATTCCATATTTAAACTATGACACACACGGAGTTTAGATCGCATCTAAGAAAGGAGTCTGCATTACAAACACGTGCAAATTGCAATCGTCTTATCTTAATAGTAATACGTCATTTTAATGGATAAATGACGTCAATGATAATTATTAATTAATAACATAAGTAAACAGATGGATCTTTGAGTAAAAGTGACCAAGTGACTTTAACTTGATCCATTGAATTAATAATTTCTTTCTTTCTTTCAATAAAAGTACAGGGTGCAACTTTTAGAGATTTTAGTCGGTTCGATTACCGGGTGCAGCAAGCGAATTTTTAAAAATCTTCGCATGCATCTTTCTTTCTTTTAAAAACTAAAGGAATGTTTTCTTTGGGTAAAATTTTCTATCTACAGTATTAAGAGTACTTCCCCTTCAGGTAGCATTACAAAATTCCACCCAGTATATATATTAAAAACGTCTGAAATTAAAAAATGCCTAGTAAATTGAAAATCAGGCAAAATAAGAATATTACAACGAAACTGAGATGCAAATAGATTTATTGGTTGATGGTTAGAGTTCATTATTTATCGGGCCTTTGATTTCTACATCTTAGATGCGACCACAGCCGCATCCGCATCCATGGCCACCGTAGCCGCGGCGGTAGCCGAGACCAGCAGCACCGTATCCACCGAGACCGTACTCGCCCCAGCCGATACCGGGAGCGATGTCAGCCACCGACTCCATAGCGGTCACACCGTCACCGCAGCCGTAGTTGACAGCACCAGCGCCAGCAGTGGGCAGGACACCCTCCACTCCCACGGTGCCGACGAACGGCAGCTCACCAGCCGCGCACAGTCTGCCGGCGTACTCGTTCTCAGAGGCTACAGCGACGCCGACGGGAGGGCAGGCGGAGGCACTGGAGACGGGGAGGCCGCCGCCGCTGGTCACGGTGTAGTCCAGACCACCGCAGCCGATGCCGTCGTAGCCGTAGCCGCGTCCAGCCAAGCCGAGTCCTTCGTACGCCAGACCACCGTTACGTCCGCCGCAGCAACGGCTAAACGCAGACTGTGCAGAAAGACAATTAATTATGTTGAACCAAAAGAATTATAAGTTTTAATATAAAAAAGGAATAAATCGTTTACCTGGATGAGGAGCGCCTGAGCGCAGAGGACGAGGATAGCCTTGGCTGCCATTGTACTTGTTTTACTGAAGTTGACACGAGAATGATTTTAAACCTTTTTGTTTAGGCTTTTATACAGAGTACTATCATACATTTTTCTGAATTTTGTAACCAGCAATAACATGTGTCTCAAGAGCGATAAACCTAAGGTCTGCTTATTTTTTCGAAACATCCAGGGAAGTTATCACAATAATGTGTCGTGTTATGAGTATAAAAGCGTGTAGGATGGTGTTAGTTCTTATTTTGGATTCAGCTTCCTGTTGAAGACACACGTCCAACATGAACACCTTCGCTGTTTTGTTCCTAGCTTGCTTGGTACAGGTGAGTTAATTGTTATTCCTTCTATGTATTTTATTTTTAAATGTACTTAATTCTTCTTATTCTTCGAGTATACAGTTAGGGAGGTATGGCACAGAGGAATTTTCTATCCTTAGCTTCACTGGAAGACTGCCACTAAATAAAAGATAACATCATCATCAGCCGGAAGACGTCCACTGCTGAACATAGGCCTCCCCCTTAGAACGCCACAGTGAACTACAATTGGCTATTTGCATCCGTCGGTTACCTGCGACGCGCACTATGTCGTCTGTCCACCTAGTGGGAGGCCTGCCAATGCTGCTTCTTCCGGTTCGTGGTCGCCACTCGAGAACCTTTCTTCCCCAACGGTTATCGGTTCTTCGAGCGATGTGGCCTGCCCATTGCCACTTCAAATTGCAGATTCTGAGAGCTATGTGACCTTAGTTCTTTGGCGAATCTCCACATTTCGGATTCTATCGCGCAAAGAAACTCCGAGCATAGCTCTCTCCGTGGCTGTGTGACTCTGCAATTCTCTAAAAGGTCAGCCGTTAGAGACCACGTCTCAGTACCATAAAGACATAAAGATAACAGCAGTCCAAATAATCCTTCCTTATTGTGGCGTTCTTATAATTTTTATTTTTTATTTATTTATTTGGTCAACAAAACAGATAACAATCAACAATTATGCTTCGTTTATTTCATGAAGACAAGGCTTATTTACATGCAGCAGACGGGAGATTATGCTGCCCAAGTCACAGATTTAAAGATATAAATACATATTTTTAAAAATAAAATTTTGACTCATTTCTCGGCAATGGCATGCAACCGGTCGCCATCTTCATTACGTGATTTTGTGATGCCATACACGTAAATTTACCTCCACTTAAATAAGTAAATCAAATAAGATTGGATTTAAAGAAAATTTCCGCTAGTGAAGATATTGTACCGTCGTAAGATGTGTCAGCATAATATTGGTAAATTCTTTACTTGTTGTAGTTGTCATAAAACTTCAAGGTGAGTACACAATTATATCCCAAAGTACTGACAAATATTTTTCTTTTTCACAACTACCCACTTATTATATGTTTATATTAATTAAATAATCTACATAGTGATTAAAACATCTCAATCACACATACGCCAATGTATGTCGTACGTAAATGCTCAGTATCACAAAACGTGTATTGTATGTGTGTCCCAACATAGTATCTTAAGGGCGTTTGCGCGCTTTTGTGTACTTTGGCATTTGGAAAGAACATAAATAATTAAGGTAGGTACATATCATGAACCATATTCTATTCAATAATCGTGATATCCCAACGTATGTATTTTGCGCGGGGATGATGTGATATAAGATTACCTATTTGAACCCACAAATTAATCATAGATCAGATTATACCATTTCGATCTCACAATTTCAATGTTATGAAAATGTTTATGCATACTCTACCTACTTTGTGTTATGAAAATGTGTTACCTACGTGAATACACAAAACACGCATATAGTGTACGGAAGGTGCCATGAAATAAATAAATATAATTATAACCATACTTTTCTGTGACGTCTTTTGTGTGTGGTATTTGTGAAAAGCTAGAAGCTGTCATCGTCTGCGGATTTGGTCAAGAGACGTTAGTCGTATTGTCCTCACGTAAACCGTGTATGGATCATATGACATATGTATACAATGTTACCTATAATGTGTATTCAATGTTTAATCCTCGCGTAAATCGTGTAAGGATCAGTTGACGTCTAACTACACTGTGAGGCGCATGCATCGTTTAATCCTCACGTAAATCGTGCAAGGATCATTTAACGTCTATCTAAACTGCGAGGCGCATTCATCGTTTAATCCTCACGTAAACCGTGTAAGGATCATTTAACGTCTATCTACACTACGAGGCGCATGCATCGTTTAATCCTCACGTAAACCGTGTAAGGATCATTTAACGTCTATCTACACTGCGAGGCGCATGCATCGTTTAATCCTCAAGTAAATCGTGTATGGGTCCTGTGACAAAATTCACAATATGTGTTTATTGATTGATCCTCACGTAAATCGTGTATGGGTCCTATGCCGTGTAACTATCTTACAACGTGTATTTATTGTTCGATCCTCACGTACACTATGTATGATTCCTATCATATCAAAATACCTTACAAAGTGTATTTATTGTTTGATCTTTACGTAAACTGGTTATGGGTCTTATGACATCGAACTACCTTACAATATGTATTATTGTCGAATTCCCACATATACCGTATATAGCTCCGATGGCATCAAGTTAATACATATAACAATCTTTGATGCATTGTATAGTACCAAACATAATATCAAATTATCATGCACATACTGCTAGATATAGATTTTATGAACCCCAGCTAGGTATGCGCCACCTGAGGAGGCAGCGCATAGACAGAGATATACCAAAGTATGTCTCCCAGAAAGCGTAAATCAAGTAAAAAGGTATAAATAATAATACTGATTGTGACTACTGGTTGTGCATAATAATATTGCGCATAACTTGCGTTTACAGAACATAATCTTGTAAATTACGAGATCCTAATATTCATTCAGATTTATCACTTCCAAGGACATACTATACTTAGCAATTATTGGGCCAAGGTCCTGCGTAAGATAAATCGTTTATATAATGCTTAAATTCAGTATCATTAGCAGTATTAATTCCAGTACGGTTTAAGCTTGCTTAAACTTATATTTCAATTTCAATTTATTTACTCGAAAAACCTTAGAACACCCTATATTATACCTATATTATGAAATTTCTGTACCAATAGGTGGTAACAATATCAGTTTTGTAAGTTTAGCAATAGAAGGAAATCAAGAGGGTTCAACAACGTTGCCTGCACAGCTCAAATATTTTAAATTCGTATCAAGTGACAACGTCTACGTTAGAACTGTGAAACAAATATTATTGCATACCGCAAGGTCAAATATGATGGTACTATATTTGTATAACATCTGTAATTAACTAGATACTCATATTTTGCAATAAATAAATTGAATTGAATTGAAAAATGCAACTAACCACAGCGTATACAGTAAAAAAAAATCCTTATATTAGTTTTGCGGTGTTCAAATAAATTATTATTCTATTCTATTCTATTCTTATATGTAATTTAATTTCGCACCGCAATTTTCAGAAGCTCTTAACGTATGGGGGGCACTGTGGACAGCCTAGAAGCCGTAAGTTTATCCCTACCACAGGCCTTTGCAGATCCTTGCACATCGATTACATCACTTTCATCATGCCCGCAGTCCAGTAACTACGCAGAAAAACGCTACGAGCTGAATATGCTACAGGTATGCATTGTAGGTATGTACGGTAGTAGCTGTCTGTATTCACAATTTATAAAAAATTCCTGTAATCCACACACTGCAAAGATTGAGCAATCTGTGCTACGGCGACATCCAGTCTGCCGACGAACATACATGTGTATGTACAAATATGAATGCATAATTTATTGTAACAACCCCATGCTGGACGCGTTAATCCAAACAGTTGTTGTCCTGACTGGGAGTCATCCCTCGACTTTGGGGTGCCGGTTGAGGTTTCTTGCCACCACATTATACGTCCCGTCAAACATTAGTTTTATATAATAATAATATGTTTCTTCTCGCATTTTAACTACATAATATATAGTACTGTAGTCTAATGGTAAAAGAAAAGAAAGTATTTGTATACACAGTAGAATCCCGATTATCCGGATCAATTAAAACCAGGGGTGTTCAGGATAATCTAAAATCCAGATAATCGATTTCAAAGACAAATCAAACCATGTTTAAATTTTAATCAATTTTTATTTGTATAATGGGTTAACATAAGTTGTCTCAACAGTACATTAAAATAATACGAGCTATAACGGTAATAAAGTACATAATATGTACGTAATTCAAAATTATTATTGGAAACTAAATATTTTCAGTTTATTTACTAATCTACATAAACTAGGTTAAAAGCTTTCTCCAAACTGGGAGGGTAGGATAGCTAAAAGACTGGCGGCATTACCTCTTCGTATGACCAAGCTTATAAGTTGGCAGAAAAAGCTACCACCCCGACGGTCTCCTGAGACTTCGATAAGTTTGGATGAAATTTCTTTAACCAAAACACGTCTCATGAGACCAAGGCCCCATGGTCTCCACCGCAAAGAGCGCAAAAGGCCGGGGTGTGGGACGCAGCAAGTGTATCGACAGATCTCGCATCCCACACTAACGGCTTTCCATGTTGCCATGGTATTAAAGTGATACCATTAGGCTTTTTGCCAACATCTCGTGTAATCCCAACTGGTTCCAGCACTACTACAAAGATCAATAACAAATTATTGGATTTAACTTGTTATTGATCTTTGCAGTCAAGTCCCTGATGCGCTTTAGTAGTAACGGCTGTATGGGATCTGATTCATCCTGTATTTCCAACCACTTAAAAGCAACATCTAGGGCTTCAAAAGCTTCTAAGTGAGATGGTACTTGACATACATCCCCAGTTTCAGTCTCTTCTACATCTTCTTTCTCGTTGCTATTCAAATTTTCAATGATTTCTTCATCAGTTAATATTTGGAAACCAGGATCTTCGCTATCCCAGTTCAGCCGCTCCTTGATATTCTCATCATCGCACCCTTCACCAATGCTAAGAATTTTTATTGCAACAATAACCAACCCTATCGCGCAAATAAACGAGAGCTGGAGTGAGTACATGGTCGAAGGCGGGAATAAACTCGTCGCAATATGTCTCGTTGCACTGTCAAAATAATTTTAAATCGAAAATTAGAGCCATGACGAATGAGTCCGGATAATCGGATGTCCGGATAATCGATGTTCGGATAATCGGGATTCTACTGCACATGAAATACATTAAAAATTAATATCACTAAAATCTAAAAATAGAGTAAAAAGATGTTAATACAGACTTAGAATCTTTAATTTTATGCGAATCGCATACTGATAATTGGGCATATTATAGCCTTATAGATGTGATCACGGTGGTTATACCGCTATCCCTTGATAATTGCTACGCTATCATTTATTTTTTACAAGACATATTATTCTGGTTACACTCACATTACTGTAACTGAAATCAGAATCTATCATTGTTACCCTAATGGACAACAATAATATTATAATCATGAACTCATATAGCGACGAAATAAGGTTCTTCAAAGGAGTAAAGTAAAGTAAAACTTTTTTTTACTATTGCACCAAATATGAAAGTTTATTTGGAATACAAGTCGGCTATTATATTATCTTAGAAAATGAGTGCTCAAAACTGTACAACATTACAACTTTTTCAGCTGCGTATTATGTTTGTTTATGTGATGTATTTTGTACACCTGTTCACTCCAGATTAAGCTTAATCAAAACAAAGATGCAAAAAAGTAAAAAATAATAAGATTGTGCTTTAATCAAATGATAACCTCTACGTTCCACACTATTTAACATAAAATATGAATTGTTTCCAACTCACCTACCTTCAATTACTATACCTACTTATAATTAAACATACCTATATGTATACGAAAGTACACATATAAGTTTTTTTTTACCTATTATATTCTATGGGTCGTCAATATCCTTCGATATGTTTGTTTATGTATAACATCCATTTATATTATAAATATGAACAAATACATATCTATTTCCTTCTCTCTCTTCATTTCTTTTTCTCTCAACTCTCCTCTTACAGGTCTGCTTGAATAGATTTCATTTGAAATAAGCAGCACCTTTGTACATTTTTTCCTATTAATTTTATGTAATTGTTTCCTTCTGTGTGCATATATTGAAGAATAAATAATGAACCTTGCAGGGCAGGTTCTTTGAATGGGGTTGGAGATCGCATCGCGGTCTGGGTTTAGAAAAAGTATACGACTGACAGACGTGGTCGGAGTCTTTATTTCTATATTGTTTGAAAATTGGAAACTAGAGATATCGCAGAGAGACATGTATATCTCTGCCATTACAGAACCGAAAATCATTGTCGCGGTATTTAGTATGAACTGTATGTATATCTTGCATGAAAAGTAAACAAGAAATTTATTAAGTATATAGATAGGCAATATGCCTTAATATCTGTAATTTTTTTTTTTCGATGCTCTAAACATCCTGTATGTAAGTCAGCCTTGTCTTCGTGAAATAAACGAAGTATAATTAGACATCAAACTTCACAAGGTAAGTTCGTTTGATTTTTAATTATACTTATTACTAATTAATATAGTTTTTTTAGATTGAAATCCTAATGATGCCGACACATAGAGGTAATATGTTTAAATAAAGAACGCAACCTAAGATTATTGTTTGAAATAATGATAACGAGAAATAGGTACCAACGGAGAGCGATTATTAATCAGTGTAGTAACAATATTTTTTTGTATTACTAGTATAGGAATTACGTGGTGATATGGGAAGGCTTAAATATGAATCTAAATGAGTTTTTCAGAATGTTGATGCGGGGATTAAATATATCCAAACTATTAAATTTCATAGACAACTCGTTGTAAAGACGACACATTCTTGAAACTGGGTTATAGAAGGACGTGTTATTTTTGTAGATACGTAAGTGAAACGTTTGATCAGGGATTCTATAACTGCGTTTAGTGTTAAGGTTTAGTAAGTTTAACAAATATGGTGAGTCTAGTGCATTGTGTATCAATTTATGAAGATATAACAAGTCAAGACTTTTCAAGGAGCAAGCTCCTTGCTACGAATATATAGAGGATGTACAATGAACTTCACTAATCTTTCATTGTAGCCTGAAAGAGTTCGACCGATACCACATCGATAACTCAGGATTTTAAGACACTTCCTTTGGATGCTTTAAATATTTTCAGAATGAACAGAATAGCAGGGGGACCAAACGACACTTGCATACTCTAGGATGCTGCTAACTAAACTATAAATATATAATAAGGAAACTTTGCAAGCCCAGGAGCTGTAAAGCTTTATTAATGATATATGAGTAATGGTCACGGAACGTGAGTTTCTGATCAATGATTACGTCTAAATCTTTTGCGATAAGCTCCCTGTCTAGAATTTCTCCATCTAATGTGTAACTATGTGTGATGTGATATCGTTTGTTAGCAAACGTGATTGCAAAACATTTTTTGACACTTAAGTACATAAAATTCTTTTGGCACCAATCAGAAATATTATCTATATCTCTTTGAATATCGACACAGTCAGTAGTGTGCTTTATTTCTCTGAATAACTTTAGATCGTCTGCAAATAGTAGGCAGCGGCTAGACAATTTAGTGATGAGATCGTTGATGTAAACAATAAAGAATAATGGGCCCAGATGTGATCCTTGTGGAACGCCAGATTCTACTACAACAGGTGAAGATTTAAATCCTTTAAGAGTAACCAATTGACTTCTGTTCTGTAGGTAACACTGCACCCATCGAAGCAAATTCCCGTGAATACCAGAGTTGCCTAATTTTTTACATAACAATGCATGTTTAACTTTATTGAATGTCTTTTTAAAGTCCGTATAGACGACGTCAACTTGTCCACCTGAGGCAAAGATATCGCAGTGATAATTTTTAAATTCTAATAAATTTATGACTGTTGATTTATTTTTAACAAAGCCATGTGGTTTATGGGAGATCGATGGTATTATTTGATGATAAAAATAGTCGTACACCGCAGACTCAAACAGCTTAGCGATACATGACAGTATACTTATTGGTCTGTAATTTTCACAGTCAGTTTTACTACCAGATTTATGAACAGGTACTATGTTAGCGATGATGACGGCCTCTATATAGAATTGCTTTTCTGGGAGTTAAAGGACCCCAAATCGTTTGTTTCCAGAGATATCTTTGACACTATATTATCTGTTGTTAATAAGTAAGGCAGTTCTGGTTAATCCTTCATAATTGAAATGAAACTAATTTTACGGATTATATCGCGGTTTATTTTTGATTTTAATTACCCGACGTTTCGAATACTCTACAGCATTCATGGTCACGGGCGGACTGAGGTGGTAGCTGTCCAAATGTCATAGTCTTAGGGTACCCTCAGGTCTTCTAATTATTATTGTTAGTCTGATCTACGCAGAAAGAGCTTACAGTGTTTTGAGGTCTTGCAGTGGAATGTTTGTCTTTGGATTTGACTATGTTTATCACGGGATCCCAAGCTGGAGGTAGCACCCAGCCATCTTCTCTATTGAAATTTGGATGCTTTTTAATTTCAATAGCCTCACGAATCATCCTTGGTAGGTAGCGCTGTTCTTTTGCGAGGATTTGTGATTTGTCAAATCTAATACAATGGCGGGTGCGATCCTGAACATGTTCACAGACTGCAGACTTCATATAGCGTCGATGTTTAACGTCAGCTATATGTTCTTTTACCCGGGTTTTTACCGATCGTTTTGTTTGCCCGATGTATGAGAGCCCGCAGTCACAATCCAGTTTGTATACTCCTGCATCTTGTAGAGGTATATGGCACTTGACCGATGGTAAAATTAGTTTCATTTCAATGTGTAATATTCGCGTAAATATCAGAAATCATTATGTTATAAATAATAATAATAATACCAGCCCTTGTTTATGTCCCACTGCTGGGCACGGGCCTCCCTTCAATGTGAAGGGGCTTAGGCCATAGTCCACCACGCTGGCCAAGTGCGGGTTGGCGGACTTCACACGTCATTCGAAAGCTAGTTAGGCTTTCTCAGACATGCAGGTTTCCTCACGATGTTTTCCTTCACCGAAAGCTAGTAACAATCGCATAAAGACGATTCTCACATTATTAATTAAAGAAATCAGAGGTGCGAACCGGGGTTCGAACCCGCGTAAATATGTTAATCCTTCATAATTTATATTTATTCACTAAATTATCATATACTCGTATTTGTCTTCTACAAACCTTGTGTGCAGACCAACTTCGTAAGTGGCACATCTTCGATTCGGTATCTATCTTCCTCTATTGCATATAATTTGTTTTTATTTCGTGTCGTTCGTACATCGATCGTAGTAGTTAAATAACATGCGTGGTGTAATTTGTGTGCATTGGATATCTCGAACGGTTATTTTCTATCTGTTGTACTTATCAACTTAATTACCAACAAGAACCATAATAATAATTGTATAATGAATTCATGCTCAAAGTGCAAGGACAACGTTTCTGGTGGAGTTTCATGCAGTCAATGTCAAAGTTATCTTCACTTTTTCTGCTCGGGATTGTCAGAAAGTACCTATCGGAAGATGACCTTCGAAAAAAAGGATAATTGGCGATGTGTAAACTGCCGCAATTCCTCCGTACCCCAATCACCTACCTTGGCCGATATTCTAAAGGAGTTAAGGGATAACCGCAGTGTACTCGAGGACATCAAAACAGACTACAGAAGCCTCAAGGTTACAGTACTAGATATAGCATCTCAATGGAAGGAGACCAATACACGGATAGAAGTTATGGAAGGACGACTAGAGAAAATGGAACAGGTGACCACTCAGATTACTTCGCTGCGAAAAGACCTTCACGCTGCTAATGACACTTAGCAGAACTCCGTAAGGAACACGATAGCAGGGACCAATTTTCCAGAATGAACAACATTGAAATATCGGGTATCCCATTCCATAAGGGTGAAAATTTGGTTACAATTTTTAGTAATATTTATGCATAAGTGGGGGTGCCCCTAGAAATTTCACATATAAATCGCATAAATCGTGTACGTTGCTTCGAACAGAAAAATGTTTCAGCTACCCGACCGCCTGCTATTATTGTGTGCTATAATACCAGACAACGTAGAAAGGATCAGCTGTTGGCAGCGGTGCGAGCGCGCCGCGGACTCAATACCACCGACATTGGTATGTCGGGCGCCGCCGTGAATATTTACATCGGGACCACTTAACACCGAATAATAAACAATTGCTTAAATGAGCTAGAAAAACGCTCCCCATATTTAATAAGGTTAGGAATTTGATTTGTACGTAATTTTGAATTAAAATATGACCAAAACGTTTTAACACTGCACTGGATATTCTCCTAACTTTTTTTTATGTTGACTCTTCAGGCGAAGTGTTGATATTTATAATAACCAATTTAGTGATGTAGATATATTTTGTAATAATCTAACTCTATTAAAAAAAATCGAAAGGAGTTATTAAAATGAAATGTTAAGTTATTTACTTACCTAGATTACCTATATAGGTACATAAGATTTATTAATAATAAAATAAAAATTTAAACAATAGTGTTATAGGTTAGAAATAATAATAAAAATAATATTTTTTACATACCACAAGTCGTTTGACACTAGCACAGAGGTTACATTTACTGTGACACACTTGACAGGTAATTATAAAAATGTGGGGACTTCCCCGAGTAGTCTCCGCCATCCCCAACAAACTACACCAACTCCAGCGCTTTAATATAGTTACCCGTCAAGAA
The DNA here is from genome assembly GCA_911728495.1 of Furcula furcula. Taxonomy (NCBI): domain Eukaryota; kingdom Metazoa; phylum Arthropoda; class Insecta; order Lepidoptera; family Notodontidae; genus Furcula; species Furcula furcula. Next base: position 10,427,970 of record OU452269.1, on the reverse strand, counting down.
ATACATAGACATATTTAAAACAATACGACCGCATTATAACAAATCTAGTGACCGAATGACCGCTCTATACGATTACTAGAACAACCTTTCAGCACGAGATCTAATAAATGAATGTCTCTGCACCGCCAGAGCAGTGCCTTATATACGCGTTCAGTGCGTTCTGTCATTCTACCATCCTACCATCAATTTTTTTTTATTTGTATACGTTTCGGAATATCTAACAATAAATATATTAGATTAGCACATTTACTTAGTTAAACTTGTTTTGCTTTTTCTATATCTTTGTTTTGTTCTTGAAAGATAAGATATACTTAAGTTTTTTCCTTTGTATAATGATAATATAATACTGATGGTTTCCTAAAATAAAAAATCGTAAATGTTTTCGGATGGGTAATTTTTTTTAAATTGTCGCCAGGACACGTGACCGAGACCTAAAAATCGCAATGCAAGGTAACTTTATTCAATATGTGGATGTGTAAAACAGCGCCATCTGCTAACTTAACTTATTATCACGTCGTATCATCAACAACTTGTAGAACCAAAATAGTCTCAATAAAGCATTCTAATAAAACAGCGCCATGTGCTAACTTATTATCACGTCGTATCGTCAACAAGTTAGTTTTGCTCATTTATATTACACGTTGTACTAAAAATTATAGACGGATAATAGTAACATTCAGACTGTTGGTATGTTCAAGTTGCATGTAAACATTCAAGTTTTCACTTCTGCTGGCACTCCCGGAGTGCAACCCGTTTTTTTTTCTCTACAGTATTTTTATATCAGGTAAATTAAACGTTTTTGCTCTTCTTCTTCAGAACATATTCGGCTACGGTGCCTACGGTCTGGATGGGCACGCTGATGCCTCTGGTGTGGACTCCTACGGCGGTATCGGTGAGGGCAACGTAGCCGTCGCTGGTGAGCTGCCCGTTATTGGTAAGGCCGCCCTCACTGGTCAGGTGCCGGTCATAGGTGCTGTGAGATTCTGTGGTGACGTGAGCGCTTGTGGCACCGTGTCCATCACCGGCAAATGCGCTTGCCGCGAAAGCGGCTGCGACTGCGGTGACCTGTACTAAACCTGAAATTTCATTAATCCACGTTCTGAAACCGACTTATGTAGTTAACGGGTGGCCTTTGGATTATCGTGCTGTTCTGAGTAATAAAAGTTCTGATTTCCAGTCTTCTTGTTTATTTTGATTCACAATTATTAACACCTTTACACTAGGTAATTACTATGAAAATTGCAAGCGTTATACAATGAAAATCTGAAAACCGCGCGGGCACTGTGATTGCAAGCAATCGAGATATTGAACCAAAATTCCACTTTGATGATAGTTTGTTCGTGAACCAAATTCGACTGAGTCATTCCACAGACTCGCCACAGATGACACAAAATACATAGAGTATGAATCAATATGATATGAATATAAAATTAAAGAGTACAAATTATGAATAAATTAAAACATGTTAATTTTGAATTAACATTCCTCGCCCGGCGGGAATGAAAGAGAAAATGACATCTTTACTATGATACAATAGCAACTTATACATAATTATAGTACATAACTGATGACTATCTTAGATCTAATTAACATCTAAAAGTAATTTACATAACTTAACAATAGGTCTGACCAACTCACCTGACTGAGTTTTTAATTTTACCTCGTAGTAAGAGCTCAGATCATGCCAAGTTTCATTTGAATCCATTCTGTAGTTTCGGCGTGATGCTCAGCCGTGATACAGACAGACAGACAGACAAAAATTAAAATAAATACATTTTTGGCCTCAGTATCGGTTATAGAATGCCCTCCAAATATAATTTTCAAAATATCTTCAATGTACAGAATTGGACCTGTTACAGTTTTATTTTATGTATAGATTTTAAAAAGATAAACTTGATCAAACATTTTTCAACTATCATCAAGGGAGGTTAAAGAATGTCTGGAGAGAGAGTTTTCGTATGATATAAAATAAGCTCATAATCTTCAAGATAATCTTTCAAGATTCATTTTCAATCCGCGCTATATGACAGGCGTAGTAGGCGTTGAGTTTGTAAAACCACTTACCTACATCATAATATTATAGCATTATTCTTCACGATCATTTTTATGTATAATATGGATCAAAATAAACAATATTCTCACAATAATAAGAAATATTTACGCCGCCGACGCATCCAAAAACACAGCTGTACATAAATGTCAATCTTTGTAAATTTCTTGTATTTTTTTTTCTACTACGGGTTGTACCAAATAAATTTATTTTGTTGGCTTGTTGGCTAATTTCCTTCACAACGCCTGTATGAGTCTATTTTCATGATTGAAACTCTTTGGTCAACTACAGAAAATATATTTTGGGCGTGATCGCGCTTTTTTTTGCGGCAACATATGTTGCCGCTGGCGGTTGGGCGAAAATAGGTCAAGGCAACATTTGTTACCGCAGGCGTTCCAGTGGATATGTAGTTACCCGTCAAGAAATACATAGACATATTTAAAACAATACGACCGCATTATAACAAATCTAGTGACCGAATGACCGCTCTATACGACTACTAGAACAACATTTCAGCACGAGATCTAATAAATGAATGTCTCTGCACCGCCAGAGCAGTGCCTTATATACGCGTTCAGTGCGTTCTGTCATTCTACCATCCTACCATTTTTTTTTATTTGTAAACGTTTCGGAATATCTAACAATAGATATATTAGATTAGCACATTTGCTTAGTTAAACTTGTTTTGCTTTTTCTATATCTTTGTTTTGTTATTGAAAGATAAGATATACTTAAGTTTTTTTCCTTTGTATAATGATAGTATAAGACTGATGGTTTCCTAAAATATAAAATCGTAAATGTTTTCGGATGGGTAATTTTTTTTAAATTGTCGCCAGGACACGTGACCGAGACCTAAAAATCGCAATGCAAGGTAACTTTATTCAATATGTGGATGTATAAAACAGCGCCATCTGCTAACTTAACTTATTATCACGTCGTATCATCAACAACTTGTAGAACCAAAATAGTCTCAATAAAGCATTCTAATAAAACAGCGCCATGTGCTAACTTATTATCACGTCGTATCGTCAACAAGTTAGTTTTGCTCATTTATATTACACGTTGTACTAAAAATTATAGACGGATAATAGTAACATTCAGCCTGTTGATGTGTTCAAGTTAAATGTAAACATTCATTTTCACTTCTGCCGGCTCTCCCGGAGTGCAACCCGTTTTTTTTTCTCTAAAGTATTTTTATATCAGTTAAATTAAACATTTCGCTCTTCTTCTTCAGAACATATTCAGCTACGGTGCCTACGGTCTGGATGGGCATGCTGATGCCTCTGGCCTGGACTCCTACGGCGGTATCGGTGAGGGCAACGTAGCCGTCGCTGGTGAGCTGCCCGTCATTGGTGAGGCCACCCTCACTGGTCAGGTGCCGGTCGTAGGCGCTGTGAGGTTCTGTGGTGACGTGAGCGCTTGTGGCACCGTGTCCATCACCGGCAAATGCGCTTGCCGCGAAAGCGGCTGCGACTGCGGTGACCTGTACTAAACCTGAAATTTCATTAAACCACGTTCTGAAACAGACTATTGAATTAAAATCTGGCAGCATTCCACGTTATTGTTTTTTTAGTTCACAACGAAAACTAAGGCTATATTTCGTCGGCTTACTGCAAGAACTCACTAATGGCAAAAAGTCATCAAGTACAGTTGAATAGCGCCTCGAACTCGTCTTGACGAGCTCTATTTTTTTTTTTTTTTTTTTTTTTTTAATTTAATTCACTAAACTGATGTACAATCACACATGATAACACATACAAGCCACAATACAAAATCCGATTGACATCTACTAGAAGTGAATACAGCTTGCTTACTTACAGATCAAACAGTAAGTTTCAAATCGCTGAGTGTATATTAACTGAGAGAGTTATTTATAAGAATATGATTAGAACATAGTTAATTTGAGTTCACTGTTCAGCTTAGTCTATTAAACATTTAAGTTTAGACCTAAACGAGGCTACGGAACCAGTGAAAACATCTATATCGCTACGAATAGAGTTGGCCAAAGAAAGCATTCGGTTTAGAGGTGAATTTAGACCTATATTAGTTCGTCTTTGTGGTGGGGAAAAAGTTCTACGATTTTGTAAGCGGCTGCTAGAACGCGGAATACTTATGTCTATTTGTTCTAACAACTCAGGTGAATCTATTTTCCCGTGGAGTAATTTATACAAGAACATAAGATCTAATATTTTCCTGCGTGAGACTAAGGATTTCATGTTGTAGAAAGTTAATCTGGAAATATAAGAGTTTAAAATTCGGAGCTTATTGTCAGAGTAACTTAACATCTGAAGAAATTTTTTCTGGACACGCTCTATTCTTTCAGAGTGCACTTGATAAAATGGACTCCAGACGGGACTACAGTACTCTAAAATGCTACGAATAACACTGTTGTAAATTGTTATAGTAAGATTTGGTTCCTTAAAGATTTTCATTTCTCTCACTAGAAATCCAGACAATTTTAACGCTTTAGAAATCATGACATCAAAGTGGTTATTAAAATTTAACTTATTGTCAATCAAAATACCAAGATCCTTAACAGTATTAATCTCTCTCAAAGGAACGCCGTTTAGTAAGTACATGATTTGATTCAAATTTTTCTTTCTACTAAACCGAATAAAGTAGCATTTGTCTTGATTTAATGCCATATCGTTACGCTCACACCAGTCGGAAATATTGTCGATATCCATTTGTAGCTGGCTTATATCAGAATCAGAATTAATTGTACGATAGATTTTTAGGTCGTCAGCAAAAAGCTTAAATTTTGAGTTGATTGTGCTACTTAAGTCATTTATAAAAACGAGAAAAAATAATGGCCCCAAGTGAGAACCCTGGGGAACTCCTGATGGCACTACAAATTCTTTTGACCTAAAACCTTTGAGGTTGACTAGTTGGGATCGGTTCCTTATGTAAGAATCGCACCAACGAAGTAAAGACCCATGAATTCCTAGGCTTTCTAATTTAGACAACAATAAGTCATGATTAACCATATCGAAGGCTTTTTTGAAATCGGTGTATAATGCATGAACTTCTTTACCAGCATCCAGTGAACTTGATAATTCCGATACATATTCAATCAGGTTGGATGTTGTAGATTTTTTTGGACGAAAACCGTGCTGATTATCGCTTAACAGATGGTTAAGATGAGTATACATTTTTTTTTGAACTAGGGATTCAATGATTTTACCCATAGCTGAAAGAATAGATATCGGTCTATAGTTTGCCACATTATCTACATTTCCGGATTTGTAAACAGGCGTTATGTATGCTAATTTCCATTTATCGGGAAAAACTCCAGTGGACAGAGAGCAATTGAACAGAATAGATAAAGGACAAGCCAAGTATTTGGCACATTTTTTTAGGAAAAGTGGAGGAATTGAATCTGGCCCTGGTCCCTTATCATCATTTAAAGAGAGTAAATAATCTAAGACTTCCTTTTCGTGTAATGTGCAATTGCTTAAGCAGATATTACTTATCTTACTAGAAGAACTAGAATTGGAACAATCCATGTTGATATTTGTTTTATATAAAGATTGAAAGTGGTCGGAAAACATTTGACATACTGCCTGGCCTCCTTTGGCATGACCAAAGTCGTCCGAATACATCTCATTGGGAAAAGAGCAACTTTTAGCTTTTTTGCTTTTTAGATATTTCCAGACATGCTTAGGATTGTGGTGTAGATCTGACACTATGTTCTTTTTAAAATGTGCGTAACAGTTTTTAATAAGAAGATCACAACGAGCTCTTAAACATTGATATGCTAATTTATCCCTTGGGTTGCCATATTTTTTGTATAGTCTATGAAACTTAGCTTTCTCCCTTATAACCCTTAGCAACGCTCGACTATACCAAATAGGGTACCGCTCATCTCGTGGTTTGCGGATAGGTGTATGCTGTGTAATGATAGGCATTAAAATATCATAAAACCTTTGAAGCATAATATTTATATCCCCTAAACCATTCAGTTCGGTGAGCCAATCTATTGTAGATAAATCATTCATTACTGCATCATAATTACATTGATAGAAATTTAAGTAAGGTAACTTATGATGAATTTCAGGAACATGAAAATTGGTAGAAAGTGATATTTTCAGCGCTGGATGATGCTGGTCAATAGCTAAAAGCGGATTAGATGCTTGTGAGACCAAGGCAGGACTATCTCCACTACTCAAAACTAGATCCAAAATACGCTGAGAAGCATTCACGACAGTGTTACATTGATGCAAATCATTAAAAGCAATCATATCCAAAAAACTACTTTCAATATTATTTTTAGATCCTTTAGGTACCAACATATTCGACTCAGCACTATATTCCCAGACAATATTCCCCATATTGAAATCTCCAATAATTAAGTTAACAGAATTACTCTTGATTTTATTGTTAATTATTTCCGTTATATTATTAAATAAAGTGTCCATATATTCTTGTTTAAGGGGAGGTGGAACGTAAACCACACAGATATTAATATTTAAATTATTCTGGCATTTAATTGTAATCCACAATTCTTCGCAATGTGATTCCCAATTAACTTGTCGGATAACTTCAAATTTTGATAAAGCACAGCGACACCACCGCCATCTTTTTTATTATTAGACGAAATAGTAGACGACCGATCACGTCTAAAAACTTTATAACGATTATCTATAAATTCGTGGTCGAAAACCGTATCATTAAGCCAAGTTTCAGTAAGGACAATTAAATCATATTCAGAATTCAAAACCGCAGTATAGAACTCTTCTGTCTTGGTTCTTAAGCCTCTTACATTTTGGTAATAAATTTTTAAATTGAATTTTAATACTAATTATCACTATAAACCATGCTTACATTAAATATATTTATAGATATATATTGAGACAGGTACAGTTACAGAGAATTCAGACATTCCATGTTTTTTACCAATATAGAATTTGAAGTTATATCTTTCCTAATGAAAATACGACTGTTTCGAACCCACACAAAGTTGTATTTCTTTTCCCTGGCGGCAATTCTAGTGGCTGCATGCAGTTTTCTGTTAGCAGGCGTTAGGTGCTCAGTAACATAAATGGATTGCTTGTCTCCGCCTATCCCGATGTGGTGACTGTTCAGTTTATCTGAAGGATTATTCTTGTTGAAATTTCTCACTGCTGCAAGTAGATCATCCCGAACTCGTGGGCTGCTTAATCTGACAAGTATACTTCTCGGGCGCTTAGAATCAGTATTAGCTTTGGCAATTCTGTGATAGGCTTGTATCTCATTGTCACTCAGCTCATTTCCCACAATTTTACATAGTTGCTTAAAGATGGTAAGTAAATTCTCAGATTTATGTTCCGGGACGCATTGAATTTCAATGTTGCTCTCGCGTGCAACTTGTTCAATTTGCTGTAATTTTGATTCCATTTCACGCACTTGATTTGTAAGGGCTTCATTATTCTTCTGGAGCTCCACCAGACATGTATTATTTTTGGTATTTGTTGCTTCCTGAGTATCATAAGAATCGGATAAAAATTCAACGGTTTTCTGTAGATCATCCAAGTCGCCTCGCATTGAAGAAAATTTCGAAGAGAGATCATTCATATTTTATTTTTCTATATATTGCAAAAACTCATTCATTTCTAGCTATTCAGATTTGGACGTTATTGCTATAGTATAAAGTCAGTAATTACAATTTTGGCAATATTAGGTCCATTAAAATCATGAAGGGATATTATAAATTTTTTAAAAATTCAAATAATGTCATAATGCCTATTTTATTCTTTTACAAAACTCATTATATATGATATAATGATTTTATTTATGATTTATTTTTTATTTGCATAACGAACATCACTTTAGAACGAAACTTGGTTAAAGTTCATTAACTGCGCTTAATTACTTTTATAACATAATAATTCATATCAAAAGATTTTAATTAATTCTATCAAATTAAGTAAAGGCAATCATATTAAAGCTTAAGTTTATTAGTAACGTTTATATAAACCGGATTGAAAAAATTCAGAAGAAATTTATAAAATACCTCAACTACTGTACTAAATCAACAATAACAGACTATAGTCTTTCATGTCGCAAACATCATTTTTTGCAATTATACCAACGTCGCGATATTGCTGATATTGTGTTCCTGACTAGAATAGTAACCTCAGCGGCTATCGATTGTTCAGAACTTCTTAGTAGAATTAGTATAAGCACTCCCCGCCGTACTTTGCGCTTCAATCCTTTCTTTTCCATACCTTTAGTTTCTACAAATTATCGTCAGAATAGTTTTATACATCGAGCATGTGATAAGTATAACAATTTGTCTCGTACTAACAGTGATCTTGATATTTCTTGTTGTAGTGTGAAAAAGATGAGAAATATGTTAAATTCAATATTTTTTAATGTTATTAGTAGATAATACCTATTCTTAGACATTATATGTACCCTTAGAGGCGTTATTATTCTAAGTATTTACCTACCTAATAGTAGGCAGATAGTTGTTCCTTTTTGTTGGGATTTTAGTTTCAATTGTATATAAGTATATTGTTTCTACCAGTGGAGACTTATAATGGCTTCTAGTTTCTACTATGTGAAATGTAATTAGTTTTATAAGCTGCTAGTCTTCCTTAAATATAAATAAATAAATAAATTAGTATGGACAAATTAAGACTACTAGATGGTAAAAAAATAAGATACTTATAGATATAATACACAAAAGAAATATTGGTCACCCACAGCCTAAACCAGAAGACTGTAAGGGTATATTAAAGTGCTCACTAAACACTGATGAAGATCGTATCTAAATTATTTGATTTTAATCGTCGGAAAATGTACATAATTTATTGAAACTAAATATTTACAGTTTATTTACAAACATGTACACTTAAACTAGGTAAAAAACTTCCTCAAAGTCGCCGCACTGGGAGGGAAGGGTACCTAAAAGACTGGCGGCATTACCCCTTTGTATGGCCAAGCTTATACGTTGGCAGAAAAGGCTACCAGCCCGGCGGTCTCCTGAGACTTCGATAAGTTTGGATGAAATTTATTTCGCCAAAACATGCGTCAAATGAGACCAAGGAAGGAATAGTTTGAGTCCAAAGGCCAAAGTAGCTGCAAGAAAGCTTGCAAAGGTCCGACGGTACTTCATACCGGGACAGCTTCTGTTAATAAATCGTAAGTCCGGTCGTGTGTGGAATACTGTAGTCATATAATGGGCTGGTGATGCAAAATGCCATCTAGCAGCTTTGGACTTAGTGAAGAGGCGCGCTAAGGTATCCAGAATCTGGTAATCCAGATCTCCACTAATCCCCTCCACTAATATGGAGGTCAATCTGCATAGCTTATAAAATAGGCGTAGTGTAGCCAGCCTCTTGGTATCATACAAGATACTTTAGGAGAGTAAGCGCAGGAATTACATGACTTTTCCACCTTCTATCATCGGATTACGAGACGCGCAGCGCGTCTCGTACACCACATGGTGAACGTGTCCGGACTCCGGACTAAGCGATTTGCTTCTTCACTTATAATAAGGACAGCTAATGACTGGAAAGGCTTGCCTACGTCGGTTTTCCCGCCCGTTTTTAAAGTAGGTGACTTCAAGACTACAATGATTAGGCTTTTAATAAGCTAGTGTGTGCTTTACAATCCTCGATTGCCGCTTTCCACCAGGTGTGACTGCAGGCAAACGCTAGCTTATGTTGTATGTTTATGTAAAATTACAAAGTCGAGATGCTAATCAGTTAGTAGATAAAATTGGACTTATGAATTTGAATGCTTTAATTCCATTACATTGAATTTACAAAAGGTAGGTATTGTATTTACCAACTAATAGTGTTTCTTTCCTTTACTACCAACGCAAACTGAATGTATACAATGCTACCATCTATAAAACTTGTTCTTCAAATGAAGGCCTATGTTATCGGTGGTGTGAAGTAGATGGAAAAAAAGGAAGTCATGTGGTAAGTACACAGCATTTTATCTTTGGATCCAATGTTTACAGTACAGAAATATCTATATTCTCTGATACCTGCGATGGTCAAAATAGCAACCTAGCTTCGCTTGTGTCTGCAACTGTGTTTAGGTTTAGGCAACGCACCTTTACCCACCGGTTACCTGCGACGCGCACAATGTCGTCTGTCCACCTAGTGGGAGGCCTGCCAACGCTGCGTCTTCCGGTTCGTGGTCGCCACTCGAGAACCTTTCTTCCCCAACGGTTATCGGTTCTTCGAGCGATGTGGCCTGCCCATTGCCACTTCAACTTGCAGATTCTGAGAGCTATGTCGGTGACCTTAGTTCTTCGGCGAATCTCCACATTTCGGATTCTGTCGCGCAAAGAAACTCCGAGCATAGCTCTCTCCATGGCTCGTTGTGTGACTCTGAACTTTTCTAAAAGGCCAGCCGTTAGAGACCACGTCTCGGTGCCATATGTCATCACTGGCAACACACACTGGTTAAAAACCTTCGTCTTCAGGCACTGCGGTATTTTGGACGAGAAGATATCGCGTAGTTTCCCGAACGCTGCCCATCCGAGTTGGATTCTTCGGGCGACCTCTTTGTCAAAGTTGGACCGACCTAACTGGACAGTTTGTCCTAGGTATACGTAGTGGTCAACAACTTCGAGAGTATCGTTCCCAACAACTACCGGTACGGGTGCAACATGGACATTAGACATGATCTTCGTCTTGTCCATGTTCATTTTAAGACCCACCTGTTGGGAAACGCTACTGAGGTCGCTGAGCATCGTATTGAGGTCCTCCGGCGACTCTGCCATAATGACTATATCGTCGGCAAAACGAAGGTGAGTGATGTATTCGCCATTGATGTTGATGCCGAATCCGTACCAGTCCAAGAGCTTGAAAACGTCCTCCGATGCGTTTGAGAACAGTTTCGGAGAAATAACGTCTCCCTGTCTCACACCTCGCTGCAATGGGATTGGTTTCGTGCTCTCTTCCTGTAGTCGGATCGACATGGTGGCGTTGCTGTACAAACACTTCAACACTTTGATGTACCTATAGTCAATGTGGCACCGCTGGAGGGACTGCAATACCGCCCAGGTCTCGATTGAATCGAAGGCTTTTTCGTAGTCCACAAACGCTAGACATAATGGTCGATTATACTCCTCGGTCTTCTGTATAATCTGGCGGAGCGTATGTATGTGGTCTACGGTGCTAAAGCCTTTTCGGAACCCGGCTTGTTCGGGAGGCTGGAAGTCATCAAACCTGCATTCGAGACGGTTCGTAATGACTCTCGAAAACAGCTTGCATACATGGCTCAGGAGTGAGATGGGTCTATAATTCTTCAATAAAGTGTTATCACCTTTTTTGAAGAAGAGAACCACCACACTCCCGTGCCATGCTTCTGGCGTAGTACCCTCGAGTAAGACGGAATTAAATAACTTCTGGAGGACTAAAAGTACCGGTTTTCCACCCGCTCTCAGAAGTTCTGTTGTGATTCCGTCTTCACCCGGCGCCTTGTTATTCTTAAGCTGTTTGAGAGCCATTCTAATCTCGTACAAGCTGATGTCTGGGATTTCCTCAGTGTAGTGTCGGGTTAGTTGGGCTCTGGTGTCCTGAGCTGTTCGGGCAATGGGTTTTCGTGTCGAGGTGTACAACTGTCCGTAAAACCTCTCGAGCTCTCTCAATATCTCCGACTTTGATGAGATGACACTGCCGTCGTCGATCTTCAGCTTGGTCACTTGGCTTTGCCCAATAGACGAGTTCTTTGCAAACACTTTCGAGCCTTGGTTCCGCTCAATTGCGTCCTTAATACATGCTGTATTATAGGAACGCAAGTCGTGTCGCATGGATTTCGAGATTCGTCTATTGAGTTCAGCATATTCCGACATATCAGCTGAAGATTGCAGTCTCATCTCAGTTCGGGTTTCCATTAACTTAATGGTTTGATTGGAGAGCTTCTGAGGCTTATTACGGCGTGGGGTCTTAAAGAACTTGGACCCCACTGCATGGACAGTTTGCACTAACCCATTGTTTAACTCGTCCGCAGTTTCGCATTCGGCTAGGCACTGGAAGCGATTGTGTAGTTCGAGTTGAAAGTCTTCGGGGTTTTGGATTTGGGCGGTTCCCGGACGGACCGTGGACTTCATCAGACGGGACCTCTCAAGCTTGACATTGATATTCAATGTGCCTCTAACAATGCGGTGATCGCTACCGGTTTTCACCCTGCCGATCACGGAGACATCATCGAATATATGCCTGTTGGTCGTCATGATGAAGTCGATCTCATTTTTGGTTGAACCATCGGGGCTTATCCACGTCCACTTCCTGGATTGTCGCTTCTTGAAGAAGGAGTTCATCGCAAAGAGTCCCTCCTTCTCCATGAAGTCGGCCAGCCGCTGGCCCCTTTGGTTCCGCTGCCCGTACCCTGCTCGACACACTATCGACCTTTATAACATTGTTAATGAGGGACTTACGGACGAGAAACCCAACACCACCCTGAGATTTTCGGTCTCCTTCCCGGAAGAAGAGCAAGTTTCCGGAATCAAGGGTTATCGTATCCTGTCCCTCTCGTCAGATTTCAGATAATCCCAAGATATCCCAACGTAACTTGCTCAATTCTTCCTCCAGCTCGATAATCTTCTCGTCAGTCCTGAGCGTGCGGACATTATGTGTTGCCAGGGCCAAAGTTCGGTGGGGGTGGTAGCGGGGCATCTGCCGGAGATTCTTCGCACCCCCTGCTCGACCGTTACCCCGCCCGCTACCAAGGCGGGGAATAGAGGAGCTGCCGGGGACTGGGGGCCGTAAATGAGCATTGTCAATCATTGGGGGGGGAGGGGGTTGCCATAATCCCCACGCGTGGCAGGCGTCTTGGGGATCGCAGTTTCGATAAGATGGATATATTACACAGAAGACGCTGCTGCCCGTCTTCTGGCTTTCCCTCAATCGCCTCTTACGAAACCCACGGGAAGAGAGGGGGGGATGCAAATTCTTAGCCGGCATCCCACGGGCAGTATCCATAGTGAAATAGAAAATCTGATGCGCCTTATGCAAGTTTTTACGATGATCCATGTTGGTGAAATTAACTTACCCTAGAATGAAAGCGAGGCAAATTTGAATAATACAAGAAAACTGAGATGCAATTGGGTTTAATAGTTCTTGGATATTTCGTTCAGTAATTGATAATTTCCACATATTAGTAACGACCATAGCCGCATCCGCATCCACGGCCAGCGTTGCCGCCGCGGTAGCTGAGACCAGCAGCACCGTATCCACCGAGACCGTACTCGCCCCAGCCGATACCGGGAGCGATGTCAGCCACCGACTCCATAGCGGTCACACCATCACCGCAGCCGTAGTTGACAGCACCAGCGCCAGCAGTGGGCAGGACACCCTCCACTCCCACGGTGCCGACGAACGGCAGCTCACCAGCCGCGCACAGGATGCCGCCGTACTCGTTCTCAGAGGCGACGGAGACGCCGACGGGAGGGCAAGCGGAGGCACTGGAGACGGGGAGGCCACCGCCGCTGGTGACGGTGTAGTCCAGACCGCCGCAACCAATGCCATCATAGCCGTAGCCCCATCCAGCCAGGCCGTAGCCTTCGTGCCCCAGACGATCGTAACCGCGGCCGCAGCGACCGAGGCACTGGCTGTAGGCAGACTGAAAGTAGAAAAGTATAAAGTTTTTGAATCTCATCTGATTATTATTTCATACTAGCTGACCAACGCAGCTCCGCATGCGCTATTTTTACGTTAACTAAACTTTTAATAACAGACATTCGCATCGAATACATAACCTCCTTTTTTTATAGTCGGTTTAAAACTGGGACCCACTTACTTGCTCTCCGAAGCACGGACCCGTTTAGTTAAAATGGCGTTAAACGGTCACCCATCTATTAAATGACCTTACCTAACGTTGCTTAACCCGGTCGATTACAAAACCTTGATAACAACTCTCTATGGGAACACCCCTTACTAATATTTATTATAATTATGAAGAAAAATTTATAAAATCGGACCAAGCGTATAACCAAGTACCCATTTTGACTTTAATCCCCTCTCCCAAAAGAACCGTGCTAGATTACGGGATAAAAAGTATCCTATGTCCTACCTCGTAGTAAGATCTCAATTTATGCCAGGTTTCATTTGAATCCATTCAGTAGTTTTGGCGTGATGCGCAGCCGTGATACAGACAGACAGACAGACGAAAATTAAAAAAATTACATTTTCGGCCTCAGTATCGGTTATAGAATGCCCTCCAAATATAATTTTCAAAATATCTTCAATGTACAGAATTGGACCTGTTACAGTTTTATTATAAGTATAGATAATTATCTAAGAACCAGTCCAATTAAACCTGATATTAAAGAAAATAAAACGCATGCTAATGAATCAATTCGTTTGGAAGCTACGTTTTCTGAGATAGAAAGACATAAATGTTAAAGTTATATCAACCAATACGATAGCTTCTCTATTGAAAAATTAAATTAGTGTTAGTAGTGTTCCAAAGGGTTCTCATTTAGAAGCATAGCTTACAAGCCATGTAACCCAAAAATCTCTTTATTTTAATTAAGAACGTAGTAAAAGATACCTATTCTAAGTCTACATGTACAGTACATGATAGCATCACAATGACGAATAGTATGCTCAATGATCAGGCAAGAGCTTTTCAACCCTTTAATTATTATTATTTATGATATCACCCTTCAAAAAATTTAATCATCTTAATCATGCATAGGCCTCATGAATGCTCTCACAAATTGTCATCTTTTTTACAACTACCACTGGATCGTTGGACAAGAACTTTTATCCTGTTTCCTAATTGTTTCCTATGTGTAACAGGAAACATTTAGATAAATATTTCACTTTTATTTCAATACTACAAGTATTTACGTAAGTAAAGGACAACTTTACATAGGAATCAATTTATAACGTCACCCGGACGTTAGTATCAAATCGATTAGCACCTAATTTATAAAATTCAAAAGAGTAGATTTGGTAACAGATTATGAATACAAGATACTACTACTATCATAGCCCTTCCTTTTGGCTCTACAATTGGGTAGGGTAACAATTTGAGTGATGTATGATTTATAGTAGTAGGTAATAGTAGACAAAACATCTTACCTGGATGAGGAGCGCCTGAGCGCAGAGGACGAGGATAGCCTTGACTGCCATTATACTTGTGTGAACAGGTAGTTGACACGAGAATGATTCACAGTTTAATTACAAGCCTTTTTATAGTAAAAACTAGTTATCATTTAAGAATATTGTGCCAGTGAATCGGGTCAAAAACGTGCGTAATCTGGAATGTGAAATAAAACATTTTGTAATATTAAAATCTATTTCGAAACAGAAAAATAAAACTAGTTAATCGCTTTACCCTATGAGTATAAAAGGCTATGGACAGACCTGGTCATCACTCTGTATTCAGCATCCCGTTGAACGCAAACATCAAACATGAACACCTTCGCTGTTCTTCTGCTCTGCGTCCAAGCTTGCTTGGTACAGGTGAGATATTTCTTTATTTTGAATTTTTCAGCCATCAACTTAACTGCTCTAGATAAGATAGTCAGTCGTGGCTCCCATCTCATCCTATATGCATCGGCCAAGTGAAGACTGAAGGGGGCCTGCAGGGCTCTCAGCTCAGACTTGCCTTAGTTGGCCGTCCAGTGAGAAGCCGTATGCTCCAGGGCTGGAAGTGTTAGAAATGGCATATCACCCCGAGCAATTTATGCGAAAGCTCAATGCACCCCATTTAACCCCTAGCCCGTCACACCGATGATACTCGCAGTGATCCTAAGCAAACGACCTTCAGAGCCTATCTAGTGGGTGTTAATTAACAATTTTCCAAAATATAATAGCCCCGGCACATTACAATAGCCTAGCCTAGCCTTCCACCAAAGACTCACTTATGGGAATCTAGTACCTAACATTTCCGATTTCTATATTAAGATTTTTTTTTAAATACTTTAATATTTGTTTTTGTTTATTCACTGTATTATTTTCGTTGTTACGTAGTCCGTATTCGGCAACTGCGGCTGCGGCAGAATCGCTCCTGCCGGCTGCGCTCCGGCTGCTGCTGTCGCCACTGGTGGCTTCCCCACTGCCTCTAACCTCGCTCTTGGCGCTATTGCTCCCGCCGCCGGTCTCGGTCGCCTCAGCTACGGCGCTGGCATTGGTGCCTACGGTCTGGATGGCTACGATGGTGCCTACGGTATCCATGGCTACGGTGGTGCCGTAGGCCTGGACTCTTACGGCGGTATCGGTGAGGGCAACGTGGCCGTCGCCGGCGAGCTGCCCGTCGCTGGTGCTACCGCCCTCGAGGGTCAGGTGCCGATCCTAGGCGCTGTAAGATTCGGTGGGGACGTGTGCGCTGGTGGTGCCGTGTCCATCGCTGGTAACTGCGCTTGCCGCGGTTGTGGTTGCGGTTGCGGTTCCCGTTACATCTAATTTCTACTAACGAAAAATCTTTTGTCGACGCGGAAAACAATGAAAGAAATAAACAATGAATAAGCAATGAAATGAACTACCATAATTTTTCTTTTAACTTACCTAATAATGTTATCATCTCACCAGATAGTTAGCCGTTAGTAGAATTGAAAACGTCTAAGTCCTTGCCTAATTTTAAATATCTAGTTAAGGAACATTATCTCTCTTTATAATCGTAATTAAAAAAAAATATTTTCTATTTTATATTATATACTACAATTATATATATTTTCTATTTTCTTCTTCTTCTTCTATTCAACACTAAAATTTTAGTTTTATTGAAGTGCACCATCAACTGCCCATTATGTTTCTCTTTCTTATTTTCTAGTTAGGTTGCCTGGAAGAGATTGCTTTCTAACCGACTTCAAAAAAGAAGGAGGTTCTCAATTCGTCTGTATATATATATATTTTTTTATGTATTTTCGCGCATAACTCCGGCAATTATGAACCGATTTGAAAAAATCTTTCTTCCATCCATTCTTCAATCCATTGATTGGGTCCCATAAAAAAATTATTGCTTAGTAATAAGTAGTTCCTGAAAAAACGAGAATGGTGACTGCGCACTGAGAGCTGCAGGAAAGCCTATATAGATGACTTTATGTCGCTTTTTAAGGACAAAAATGGTCATAACTCTGGCAAATATTTACCAATTTCAATGATTCTTTTTTTATTCGAAAGAAGAAACCACTGTATTGAATCTGTATGAATTTTATTACAACCGGTTAAGAACTTCCTGGAGGACCATGAACGATGTGGAGGAATTTATCTGGTAAAAACCATAAAACTGATGTTCTCCATTACATTGCTCTGACAATTATGAACCGATTTCGATGATTCTTTTTTTATTCGAGAGAGTAAACTACTATGATGTTTCCATGCAAATTTCATTACGACCGGATATTTTTTTCTGAAGAAACATGAATTATGTAAAACTATGTAGACGATAATATGATCATGACCTACCTAGATAATTTTACGGTTTTCGATGGTTCAATCTTTATTTATATGAAAATATCACTAAAAAGTTTAAAATAAAATCCTTTAAAAAAAAATCGAACCGACTTCAATATCACTGAAAAGTATAAAATAATTTAAATATTATTGAAGTTGGTGCCAAATATACACAGCCGGTAAGCTAACACCAACTTCAATAATATTTAAATTATTTTATACTTTTCAGTGATATTGAAGTCGGTTCGATTTTTTTTTAAAGGATTTTATTACCGATAAGGCCGCCTTTGTACATTCAATTTACATGTAACTTTTGGTGTACAATAAAGTGTTTTTATTATTATTATTAAAAAAATGATGATATCATCCACACCGATTAGGCTTGACTGTGGTGTAGCGCAAGGTTCTATTCTCAGCCCACTACTGTCTATAGTGTATAGTGCTGATGTGGTCCACTCTATACAACATTGTGACTACCATATTATTATCAGTGCAGATGACATAGAAAGAAATACTAATAATATAGAAATACTAATGTATAGAAGTGTAAATATTGTAAAGAGTTTAAATTTGTATTTTTGTATGTTTGTGTATTTGTAAGTATGTGTAATCTAAGGGTAATTTTCGTAACCACTGATCCGATTTTGATTTTGTTTTTTTTTTTTGCCTGGGTTGAGCCGGATCATCGTGCTAAAGCGAGCTGGATCATTTACCTCGGTAAATCCAGGTGGATCAATGTGGATCAAGATGGACCGAGGTAGATAGAGATAAGTCAAGGTGGGTCAAAGTAGCTCAAAGTGAAATAAACTGGTTCGAGATGAGTCAAGCCGGATTATCAAACTGCATCAAACTCGATAGAACCGAATTGAATAACAACTGGTTTGAGCTAGATTAAACTGGATCATACAGGATCATGATGAATCGAGGTAAATCGAAGTGGATCGATGTGGATCAAGATGGATCGATATGCCAAGGTGGTTTGAAGTGGGCTGCATCGAACTTGATTGAACCGGATTGAGCTGAATAAAACTGGTTTGAGCTGGATCAAACTGGATTAAGCAGGATTAAGGTGAATCGTGCTAAAGTGAGCTGGATCGAGGTGGATCGAGATAGACCGAGGTGGATCGATATAAGTCAAGGTGGTTTGAAGTGGGTCAAGTTGGAATAAAGTGGATTGAGTTGAGCCAAGCTGGATCATTAAACTCAATTGAACCGGATAATATGGGATTGAGCAGAATAAAACTGGTTTGAGCTGGATTAAACAGGATCAAGTTGGATCGAGCTAAAGCTAGGTAAATTGAAGTGGATCGAAATAGTTAAGTCTGGGTGGGTCAAAGTGGGTCAAGGTGAAATAAAGTGGATCGAGATAAATCAAGCCGGATTATAAATCTGCATAGAACTGGTTCGAGTTGGATCAAAGTTTAGAAAAAAATTCAAAAATTAGTTTCTTCCATTTTTGTGTTGAGGTTATTTACCAGTTGCGTTACTCTACCCGCATTACAGCATTAAATAGAAATCCTTCTTTGTGCAAACTTTTCAACCCCATGAAATTAACTTGGGTTATTTTTGCCGGAATAGGTATGTTAGATTCTTGTGTGCAATACATAAATTAAGTATTGGCTGTAGTTCAAAAAACATTTTTTGGACCCCAATTAGAACCTCTTAGGGGTTGATAATCAAAACAATAATAATGGCACATGGATTTGCATTTGCGGTGATAAATGTATTCACAAAGTTTCATCAATGCAGCTTGAATTTTTTTATGCGCACTTCATACTCAAAAACCATGCTAATACCCCTTTAATGGTCGTTTTTTTTAAAGTTATGAAATACGTGTTTCTTTATTACTTTTGCTCAGTATACTGATAAAGTTTCGTGTCTGTGTCATGATTTTTTTAATCCATACACACTTTGGGAGCCCATTTGACATTTGACCCATTTAGGTGTGAAATGTCGAGTTCGTTCTTATTGTCCACCTAAACTATTGAATAATGTTGGTTCCAAATTTCATGATTCTACTTTAAATGGTTTTGACTGTATGGTGATTTCTAGAAAAAAAAGCCTGTTCTTTTATTAATATAGATTTAAAAAAATCCCTCTTATCCCATAATGTTGTCTCTTATCCCACTTTAGGGTAGATTTTTTGAAAAATACGTGTTCAATCTTTTTATTTTAAGGGTATTTTCACCAACTTTCAAATCAATTGAATTAAGTAATAATTGGCGATTGGTTATTGTGACGCAGCGTTGGCAGGCCTCCCACTAGGTGGACAGACGACATTGTGCGCGTCGCAGGTAACCGGTGGATGCAAATAGCCAATTGTCGTTCATTGTGGCGTTCTAAGGGGGAGGCCTATGTTCAGCAGTGGACGTCTTCCGGCTAATAATAATAATTATTTCCCATACAAAGTTGAACAACCCATAGCGCACCCCCAATGGTTGTTTTTGAAAAATCCCGAAACACGTATTTATTTATTTTATTCAAAAAATCTTTCCAGTAAATTTCAAGTCAATCGAACCATACAATAAAAAGTGTCATACAAAAGCAAACACCCCATTTAACCCCTTTAGGAGTCGAATTTTCAAAAATTCTTTCTTAGTGGATGCTTACGTCATAAGAAGAACATATTGTCCAAATTTCAGCTTTCTAGGTCCAGCGGTTTGGCCTGTGCGTTGATGAAACAGTCAGTCAGTCAGGACAAGTAATTTTACATGTATTGATTATACATTTTTCCCTCTTATCACACGTTAGGGGTAGATTTTTTGAAAAATACGTGTTCAATCTTTTTATTTTAAGGGTATTTTCACCAACTTTCAAATCAATTGAATTAAGTAATAATTATTTCCCATACAAAGTTGAACAACCCATAGCGCACCCCCAATGGTTGTTTTTGAAAAATCCCGAAACACGTATTTATTTATTTTATTCAAAAAATCTTTCCATTAAATTTCAAGTCAATCGAACGATACAATAAAAAGTGTCATACAAAAGAAAACACCCCATTTCACCCATTAGGAGACGAATTTTCAAAAATCCTTTCTTAGTGGATGCTTACGTCATAAGAAGAACCTACTGTCCAAATTTAAGCTTTCTAGGTCCAGCGGTTTGACCTGTGCGTTGATGAATCAGTCAGTCAGTCAGTCAGTCAGGACAAGTAATTTTATATGTATAGATGAGAGCGAATCATCCGATTATAAAATAAAACTCTTACGGAGACGAAACATGGATACTCACGATAGAACTGCTTTACAAATTTACAGTCGCTCAGCGAGCTACGGCACTCGAAGTTTCTTCGAAAGATCGAATTCAGAGTGAAGTGAGATAGAGAACCAATGCTATTGATATAGGCCACCGGATTAGCAAGCTTAAGTGGCAGTAGGATAGTCATGTGTGTCGTAGAATAAATATCCGATGGAGTCAAGGAGTTGAGTGGAGACGCAAATCGTCAAACTATCCAACCAAGGCCATTCTACGGCTATTCTAAGGCTATTATACTTATTACTTCGTTTTCACATAGATAGTGAATACAGAAATACCGGCATTATTTCTAAAAATAGAATTTCCATCAAAAATATCCTGACACAAGATACCAATCCACCAATAATATTTTGTCCAACGTGGGAATAAAATTCAAGACTTTGCGAACAAAAGCCGCACTTCGCGCCTGCAGGAGCATTCAAGGAATAAAAAAAACATATAAATTATTTTTCTATCATTTATGATCCCCTATAATTTTCAAAGTAAAGATTGGTGATAGCAATGATGAAAATGTGCAAAAAGGCCATTTTGTTCCAAGCGAAGTTTTTGCGGTGTACAGCATTATCCGTGAACTAGTCTCAGACGTAGCAAACTTGGCCATAATAACACCTTTGATTATTCATTCGAAGACAAAAAAATATATAACTAGGAATTACAAATTGCCATGAAGCATTGTGAGAATTAAGTAAGCACTATCAAATAATAATAATAATAATATCTTGGGACAATCCACACACGGTCATCTGATCCCAAACTAGGCAGAGCCTGTACTATGGAAACCAGACAACTGATACTAATACTTATATACATTTTTTTTTTGTAAATACATACTTAAATAGATAAATAACACCCAGACACTTGGTGGGAATCGAACCCACGACCCATCGGTTAGCGGACAGGGTCACTAACCACTAGACCAACGGGCCCGTCAAAGAAACCGCTTCGATGATTTTGGTGAAATTAACTTACCCTAGAATGAAAGCGAGGCAAATTTGAATAATACAAGAAAACTGAGATGCAATTGGGTTTAATAGTTCTTGGATATTTCGTTCAGTAATTGATAATTTCCACATCTTAGTAACGACCACAGCCGCATCCGCATCCACGGCCAGCGTAGCCGCCGCGGTAGCCGAGACCAGCAGCACCGTATCCACCGAGACCGTACTCGCCCCAGCCGATACCGGGAGCGATGTCAGCCACCGACTCCATAGCGGTCACACCATCACCGCAGCCGTAGTTGACAGCACCAGCGCCAGCAGTGGGCAGGACACCCTCCACTCCCACGGTGCCGACGAACGGCAGCTCACCAGCCGCGCACAGGATGCCGCCGTACTCGTTCTCAGAGGCGACGGAGACGCCGACGGGAGGGCAAGCGGAGGCACTGGAGACGGGGAGGCCACCGCCGCTGGTGACGGTGTAGTCCAGACCGCCGCAACCAATGCCATCATAGCCGTAGCCCCATCCAGCCAGGCCGTGGCCTTCGTGCCCCAGACGACCGTAACCGCGGCCGCAGCGACCGAGGCACTGGCTGTAGGCAGACTGAAAGTAGAAAAGTATAAAGTTTTTGAATCTCATCTGATTATTATTTTATATAATTATCTAAGAACCAGTCCTATTAAACCTGATATTAAAGAAAATAAAACGCATGCTAATGAATCAATTCGTTTGGAAGCTACGTTTTCTGAGATAGAAAGACATAAATGTTAAAGTTATATCAACCAATACGATAGCTTCACTATTGAAAAATTAAATTAGTGTTAGTAGTGTTCCAAAGGGTTCTTATTTAGAAGCATAGCTTACAAGCCATGTAAGCCTAAAATCTCTTTATTTTAATTAAGAACATAGTAAAAGATACCTATTCTATATAAAGTCTACATGTACTATGCGTTTCAACTAAGAATGTGGCCGCCATCTTGCTACTTCAAAAATATAATTAATAAAAAATATGTTTTAACAAAAGTAGATACCAAATGAAACATTACAATAAATAATCAAAACTGGGCGAATTTTTTATTTTGTGTTTACTGTGCTGGCGTTACAAAAATCGTAAAAACCAGTGAAGTTCCGCAGTCGCGATCAACTCATCGTCGCGATTAATTGAAACGCATAGTACAGTACGTGATAGCATTACGATGACGAATAGTATGCTCAATGATCAGGCAAGAGCTTTTAAACCCTTTAATTATTATTATTTATGATATCACCCTTCAAAAAATTGAATCATCTTAATCATGCATAGGCCTCATGAATGATCTCACAAATTGTCATCTTTTTTACAACTACCACTAGATCGTTGGAAAAGAACTTTTATCCTATTTCCTAATTGTTTCCTATGTGTAACAGGAAACATTAAGATAAATATTACAATTATATTTCAATACTACAAGTATTTACGTAATTAAAGGACAACTTTACATAGGAATCAATTTATAACGTCACCCGGACGTTAGTATCAAATCGATTAGCCCCTCATTTATAAAATTCAAAAGAGTAGATTTGGCAACAGATTATGAATACAAGATACTACTACTATCATAGCCCTTCCTTTTGGCTCTACAATTGGGTAGGGTAACAATTTGAGTGATGTATGATTTATAGTAGTAGGTAATAGTAGACAAAACATCTTACCTGGATGAGGAGCGCCTGAGCGCAGAGGACGAGGATAGCCTTGACTGCCATTATACTTGTGTGAACAGGTAGTTGACACGAGAATGATTCACAGTTTAATTACAAGCCTTTTTATAGTAAAAACTAGTTATCATTTAAGAATATTGTGCCAGTGAATCGGGTCAAAAACGTGCGTAATCTGGAATGTGAAATAAAACATTTTGTAATACAAAAATCAATTTCGAAACAGAAAAAAAAAATAGTTAATCGCTTTACCCTATGAGTATAAAAGGCTATGGACAGACCTGGTCATCACTCTGTATTCAGCATCCCGTTGAACGCAAACATCAAACATGAACACCTTCGCTGTTCTTCTGCTCTGCGTCCAAGCTTGCTTGGTACAGGTGAGATATTTATATATTTTGAATTTTTCAGTCATCAACTTAACTGCTCTAGATAAGATAGTCAGTCGTGGCTCACATCTCATCCTATATGCATCGGCCAAGTGAAGACTGAAGGGGACCTGCAGGGCTCTCAGCTCAGACTTGCCTTAGTTGGCCGTCCAGTGAGAAGCCGTATGCTCCAGGGCTGGAAGTGTTAGAAATGGCATATCACCCCGAGCAATATATGCGAAAGCTCAATGCACCCCATTTAACCCCTAAGCCCGTCACACCGATGATACTCGCAGTGATCCTAAGCAAACGACCTTCAGAGCCTATATAGTGGGTGTTAATTAACAATTTTCCAAAATATAATAGCCCCGGCACATTACAATAGCCTAGCCTAGCCTTCCACCAAAGACTCACTTATGGGAATCTAGTACCTAACATTTCCGATTTCCATATTAAGATTTTTTTTAAATACTTTAATATTTGTTTTTGTTTATTCACTGTATTATTTTCGTTGTTACGTAGTCCGTATTCGGCAACTGCGGCTGCGGCAGAATCGCTCCTGCCGGCTGCGCTCCGGCTGCTGCTGTCGCCACTGGTGGCTTCCCCACTGCCTCTAACCTCGCTCTTGGCGCTATTGCTCCCGCCGCCGGTCTCGGTCGCCTCGGCTACGGCGCTGGCATTGGTGCCTACGGTCTGGATGGCTACGATGGTGCCTACGGTATCCATGGCTACGGTGGTGCCGTAGGCCTGGACTCTTACGGCGGTATCGGTGAGGGCAACGTGGCCGTCGCCGGCGAGCTGCCCGTCGCTGGTGCCACCGCCCTCGAGGGTCAGGTGCCGATCCTAGGCGCTGTGAGATTCGGTGGTGACGTGTGCGCTGGTGGCGCCGTGTCCATCGCTGGTAACTGCGCTTGCCGCGGTTGTGGTTGCGGTTGCGGTTCCCGTTACATCTAATTTCTACTAACGAAAAATCTTTTGTCGACGCGGAAAACAATGAAAGAAATAAACCATGAATAAGCAATGAAATGAACTACCATAATTTTTCTTTTAACTTACCTAATAATGTTATCATCTCACCAGATAGTTAGCCGTTAGTAGAATTGAAAACGTCTAAGTCCTTGCCTAATTTTAAATATCTAGTTAAAGAACATTATCTCTCTTTATAATCGTAATTAAAAAAATATATTTTCTATTTTATATTATATACTACAATTATATATATTTTCTATTTTCTTCTTCTTCTTCTATTCAACAATAAAATTTTAGTTTTATTGAAGTGCACCATCAACTGCCCATTATGTTTCTCTTTCTCATTTTCTAGTTAGGTTGCCTGGAAGAGATTGCTTTTCAACCGACTTCAAAAAAGAAGGAGGTTCTCAATTCGTCTGTATATATATATATATATATAGAGATCCCTTTACGGTAAATGTTGATCAGACGCGACTTCACGCGAGCACTTTGTTGATCCGAAAACACATGTTGATCCAATATGCATCTCTGGTAACTAATGTGGCTCCGACCGGATCAACATCTACACTCACGGGACTTCTTACACGCGTTCACCTAAGTTGATCCGATATACAAATCCACCTTACGATAGTTACGGAAAATGTTGATCCGATTTAAACGAGCCAATCAGAGCACAGCAAACGATCGGATTGGCTGAAAGCAGCCGCGACGTCGCCGTTCCGTATCTTTGACCGTACAAGCTACAGATTAAACGGATAACTCGACAAGACCGCGACTAGTAGCGGATTTCTGGTAGTCATACTAATTTGTAATATCAATATGACTATGAGGACATACATAACATCCTGTAGGAAAAACTAATGCCAGCCCATTTGCAAATAAATGTGAACTAGAAATAACTACAAAGAAATGTAGTCGAGGAGCTCGTGGCTAAGTGGCGGCTGCTAGGTATTAGCGCGAATGCGCGCATATTCGCGCGGCTTGATTTTTTCTCAGTAGGAATATATACATTACTTTGTTGAAATAAGGTCGAATTTGCTATGATACCAACTCCACCATACACTGCCCCCGCTCTACACCTTCACCTCCACCACTGTCTCCGTTCTATCCAGGCGAAGATAATGGAGACAGTGGTGGAGGCGGAGGTGGAGGCATCGTAGTTTGTGGTGACGGCGGCAGCAGCGAAGGCGGTAGTGTAGGTGGAGGCGGATGGAGCGGAATTTGTGGTGAAGTCGGAGATAGCGGAAGCGGGGAGAGCGGGGTCGGAGGTGGACCAAGCTGAGTTTGTGGTGGCGGTGGTGTGCAGCGGCGGTGGAGGGAGCGGAATTTATGGTGGAGGCGGAGGTAGCGGAGGAGGAGAGCGAAGGCTTTAGAGCGAGGGCGGTGCATGGTGGAGATGGAGGCGAAGGCAACGGAGCTGGTGGTGGATGCACTGGAGTGCAGTGCAGTGGGGACCGCGTGAGGGTAAGTGGGGCTCACGTTAAGGACAGGTGTTTACAAACGATACTGCTCTATCATCAGACCCTGATCACCATTTTTCTAGCAACTACTCGTAGAGACCTACCCAACGAGCCCAAACTCAGTGGGTCTATGTTTATTGGTGCAGAAATCCTGTGAACACCTTCCTACCCCATTACGAGAACCTGAACAGCATTTTCCTAGCAACTACTCTTCGAGACCTACCCAACGAGGCCCACACTCAGTGGATCTATGTTTATTGGTGCAGAAATCCTGTGACCACCTTCCTGCTCCATCATCAGAGCCTGATCACCATTTTTCTAGCAACTACTAGTCGAGACCTACCCAACGAGCCCAAAGGCAGTGGGTCTACGTTTATTGGTGCATAAGTCCTGTGACCACCTTCCTGCTCGATCATCAGACCCTGATCTCTATTTTCCTAGCAACTACTCATCGAGACCTACCTAACGAGCCCAAACTCAGTGAGTCTACGTTTATTGGTGCAAAAATCCTGTGACCACCTTCCTGCCCCATCACCAGAACCTGAACACCATTTTCCTAGCAACTACTCTTCGAGACCTACCCAACGAGCCCACACTCAGTGGGTCTACGTTTATTGGTGCAGAAATCCTGTGACCACCTTCCTGCTCCATCATCACACCCTGGTGAAAGGTTACCATTCTTAGTACCATTTTTTAGTAACATCGGATTTACGTATGTTCTAAATTTCAGATCTTTCGGAGCTTAATAGAAGTACATAATGAAAAATGTCCATTGTATACGAAGTATTCCTATCTCGACTTGAAAAAGAGCTGATGGTCTTCAAACAGCTAAACCGATTTTTAAGAAACATCGCTAAGAACCATCTCCATTAAACCAGATTTCAAATTAAAAAAACGCATACATATCTGTGTACTCGTTTGAGCCCTGCGATGCCACAGACAGTTATACAGACAGACAGACAGACACGACAATTACCGCCCTGCATAGTCGTCAAACTAATAACACCGCTTGTTTTTGGTCGGGGGTTGAAAAGAAACCATCGAATTCGGTAGGATTATCTGAATGGACTATGACCATTTTCAAGACGAAGATATCATCTATTTATGGTTTCTTTCTACCAGTTCAATCTCCTCCCCATCACTCATTTTCTTTGAAAAAGTCCTTATCCGATCATGATGAAATTCATACCGAACCATCGTAATGGTTTATGCTTTCGAATAATAAATCATTGAAATACGTAAATATTTGTAGGAGTTATAATAATTTTGTTGCTTATAATATCATCTTTTAGGCATTTTACCAAATAATTCTAACATTCCATTCCTGTTTTTTCAGAAACTTCTGGTTCATAAGGAATAAAATTTTTATGGGACCAACTTGATGGAACGTCCAATAAGTACAACAAGTATAATTTTTTTTTTACATACCCCCGGCATACGTAAACAAACTCTTAAAATGACTTTCCTGTGCTATTATCAGACCCTGATCAGTATATGTCTAAGTACTCGTCAAGATTTAACCATAGTTTTATAGTTCGGTGGGTCCTACATTTAATGGAGCCGAGTTCTTGTTGCCACCTTCATGCTTGCGCCCATCGCCTGACTCTGATCAATATTTTTCAACCTACTACTCGCAGCAACCTATCCAACGAATCCAAATTCGGTGTTTCTAAGTTTATTAGTGCAAAGATCCGGTGACCACCTTCCTGCTCCATCATCAGACCCTGATCACCATTTTTCTAGCAACTACTCGTTGAGACCTACCTAACGAGCCAAAACTCGATCGGTCTACGTTTATTGGTGCAGAGATCCCGTGACCACCTTCCTGCTCCATCATTAGACCCTGATCACCATATTTCTAGCAATTACTCGTCGAGACCTACCTGACGAGCCCAAACTCAGTGGGTCTACGTTCTTCTTCTTCTTTTCGTGTCGACAATGAATATACAAATACTATTATTGTTATTTGCCCAGAAAGAGGCCACATCAATGGCATTCTGATTTGCCTGGAGCAAGTCCTCTGTCGTACAGGTAGTCGGACAAGCGGGGCAACTAATAAGGTGAGACATACTTTGAGGGGTCACACCACACTCGCAACTGATGTTGGCGTCACTGTTAAATCCCCATCTATTTAAGAGCAGCTTACAGCGGCCTACCTGAGATCTTAGCCTATTAAGGCTTTTCCATGTAGGCTACGACTCTTTAAACCCTGGAGGCTGATTTTTGACTGGTGGAACGTACAAAAACTGAGGATATCTCTCCACCCAGAGATCTTGTTTCGCCTTTATTAAGTCCCCTACCAGAGGTTGCACACTCTTAATAAAACCGCGACGACTACGTAGACGGGCCGGTGCAGGAACATGATTGTGAAGTGGGTGCCTCGGATCAGTTTCTTGTTTCCTCCTCTCTATAGCACTTGCCACTACTCTACGTACACTTGGTGGAGCCACTCCGTCGAGAGGGAACATGGAGTTTAGTGGCGTTGGTTTTAAACAACCTGTGATTATACGGCATGTTTCGTTTAAAGAAACGTCGACCTTTTTCTACGTTTAGTGGTTCAGAGATCCCATGATAACCTTCCTGCTCCATCATCAGACCGTGGTCACCATCTTTCTAGCAACTGCTCAACGAGACCTACCTAACGAGCCCAAACTCGATGGGTCTACGTTTATTGGGGCCGAGATCCTGTTACCACCTTCTTGTTGATCATCATCAGACCGTGGTGAAGGTTACCATTTTATTTAGTATCATCGGATTTACATAATTATGTTCTAAATTTCTAATCTTTCGGACTAATAGAAGTAATGAAAAATTTCTATTGTATACAAATCATCCCTACCTCCACTTGGAAAAGAGCTGATGGTCTTCAAACGGGTGGACCGATTTTCATGAAACATAGCTAAGAACCATCTCGCTTAAACTTGCTTTTAAATAAAAATACCGCATTCAAATCCGTTCACTGGTTGGACCGCTACGATGCCACAGACAGACATACATACAGACAGACAGACTTCCGGACATAGACGTAAAACTTATAACTCCCCTCGTTTTTTGTCGGGGGTTAAAAAAGAATCATCCAAATCGGTTCATATTTGGTGGAATTATAAGCGAACATACATTAAAAAAATACACGAAGAATTAATAACCTCCTTTTTTGAAGTCGGTTAAAATCCCACGCAAACGTGCTTCCGCAATGAAATCTGTCAAACCAGTGAGTGAAGGTAATTGCCAAAGTTTAATTCTCAAACGCAGCATCGAACGCATCTTTCTTACCTTATTACTCTAACGAAGTAGTCTATTGGGTTCTCTTTCACACGCAGAACGCGACGTTGCCGCTTTGTGTTTGAATACCTATCCGTCAATTTTGGCTCCGGATCAACTTACTCTAAGTAAATGTCGCATATAACTTAAATATACTCTGAATCTAAGAAATCATATTCGGTATGATTTTTTCGACCGTTAATGGATCAACAAATTGCGGTCGAATCGCTGACGAGTATGTTGAAATCCTGTCAGTGCAGATCCACCGACGTCACCCACGCATCAAGGACGGATCAAAGTATATCAGTTTGCGCGATGCAGAGCTGAGTATACACGTAAAATAGGTGGATCAACAAATGTTCCAACTTCTCACTGGAGCAACATTTACCGTGAAAGGTTCATTATATATATATATATATATATTTATGCATGTTCGCGCATAACTCCGGCAATTATGAACCGATTTGAAAAAATCTTTCTTCCATCCATTCTTCAATCCATTGATTGGGTCCCATAAAAAAAATATTGCTTAGTAATAAGTAGTTCCTGAAAAAACAAGAATGGTGACTGCGCACTGAGAGCTGCAGGAAAGCCTATATAGATGACTTTATGTAACAATATCTTGCCTACACATCAGTCAGGTTTCATAAAGGGAGTTGGTACATCCACTGCACTTGCAGACGTAGTAGGAAATATTCTGGAAGCTCGTGATGAGGGAAAGGGTACTATTCTTGTGTTGCTTGATTTCACTCGTGCTTTTGATTCTATTAATATTAATGGTCTTCTATCTAAGCTAGCTTATTATGGGATGGATGAGAACGCTATAAAATGGTTTGATCTTGGTAACAGGCAGCAACAAGTAGAAATTAATGAGCCAGGTAAAGGTTCCAAAATCTCCTCGTCTCCCAGTCATCTACACAGAGGTGTACCACAAGGGTCCATTTTGGGGCCTTTACTATTTATTCTTTATAGTGTAGATGTAACTAACTGTTTGCAGAACTGTAAATACCATATGTATGCCGATGATATACAACTTTATTTGCCAGTACAATTAAATTCAATAGAGGATGGCGTCAAGCTTATACATGATGATCTTCAGCGAATATCTGTGTGGTCTCAAAATAATTCGCTGGTTCTGAACCCATTGAAATCAAAATTCATGATTTTGGGCAGTAAACGTCAAGTAGCGGTGATTTCGGCGTTTAATCCTGAGATTGCCATAAATGGACAAAAAATCGAACGAGCCCCTCAGGCACGTAGTCTCGGACTAATTCTGGACGCTGAGCTCCGCTTTGAACCTCATGTAGCTGACGTAGACAAAAACCGTTTTTACAGATTGAAAATATTATACCGTATACGTCAGTTTATTAGTATCGAGTTGCGAAAGCGCCTTGTAGATGCTCTTATTTTAACAAAATTAAATTATAGCGATACCGTATATGGTCCTTGTCTGCTTAAAAGGACGGAAAATCAGAACGCTTGTGCACGGTTTTGCCATAACATCCCCAGACGAAGTCACGTCACACCTTTCTTAAATAATAACGACGTTTTAAAAATGGCTGCTAGACGTAAACTTCATCTCGCAACTTTGATATTTGGTACAATTCTACATAAAAAGCCGAAATACCTGTACGACAGGTTAACGTGGAGACACTGTTATTTCCCCTAATCGTTACGACCATCTGCAAATAATTTATCCGTCTCACGTCATGCGACATCTGCCTTCAATGGATGCTTTAAATATGCTGCATCCAAGATCTGGAACGATCTTCCACCTCCCATGAGAGACCTGAAAAGTAAAAACAGTTTCAGATATAACTTTAAAAAACATCTACTCGCGGTGCAAAAATTAGCCCCATAATTGTTCTTAGATGCTTCATTTACTGGAATAAAATTTGACTTATTTATTTTTAGTTTTTAGTTATTTTTAGTTATTTTTGGTTCTTATTTTTAGTTAGATTTTTAGTTTTTAGTATTGGTTAGATTTAGTAAATGTGTTATAAATATAAGTATTAACTTATGTAATGATAATATGTCTTACTTACATACTGTTTGTTCTCCTGGTTCAGGCAGGAAGACTTGTCATTCTTTTTTCCATTAATTATTGAATGGTGGTATTCCATTAATTATATTATTGTAACAACGAAACGAACTCCGAGAATGAGGTTCTGTGTTGTTCAACTTATAGGTATTATCATTGGGTATAACACTTAAGTTTGGTACTATGATAGTACAGTTACTACTACTAGTGGATTTATTTATTCTTATACTATATTCCTAATTCTTCAGACTTCTCGACTTAGCACACATCAATTATTTCGTAGTGGTTTAATTGTGGCACGCGAATTCATTTCGTGTTGTAAGAGAGAACCTTGATATGCAACCACCACAACAGCCTTATTAGAGCCGAGACGGGATACTGTGGGAACTGGGAACAGCGGGTGCGAGTTGCGACGCGGCGCGTGGACATGCTTCTGCTTGCGCCCCGCGCCCCGCGTTACGCTGCCCGCACCATGCGTATTAGGCTTAGAATAATAACGCATAGAAACCGTGAACATGTACGCACAGTGAGGCAAGTAAAACCGAGCCAGAATGGCTCAGTAGCGAACAGCCCGCGTCAGTGCTTATAGTCGAGTCGTAGGGCTAGCAGCTCTCGATATTTTATTTTAAAATGATGGTTTGTGCAATAAATGG
The DNA here is from genome assembly GCA_911728495.1 of Furcula furcula. Classification (NCBI taxonomy): domain Eukaryota; kingdom Metazoa; phylum Arthropoda; class Insecta; order Lepidoptera; family Notodontidae; genus Furcula; species Furcula furcula. The sequence continues at coordinate 10,395,932 of OU452269.1, read as the reverse complement.
AAATCATAGTACATTGGAAAAACTTAAGAAACATTGTAACATAACATTTCACTTGCAAGCATTACGTTTAATCTAATATTTTAACGTAAAACAATCGCCAAAGTGAAAACAATAATTTTAAATTTCAACAGACGACATTATATGAAATGTTGCCAATAAAAGGAAAATTGCCACCCTAAATTTGCTTATTAAGAAAAGATTTATTTAAGTACTAGATGATCCGCGCACGCTTACATTTTCGAATGGCAATAAACGGTCACCCATCTATGTAATGACCTTGTCTAACGTTGCTTAACCTAGTGATATGAAATATACTTTACGACCTATTCTCACACCTAACAAGTATACATAAAAAAAATCATAAATATCGGTCGAGCCGTTTCGGAGGAGTGCGACCACAAAAACAGTGACACAAGATTTTTAGATCGTAGATTTGTTATTTCAGATCTTTTAAATTAAAAAGTAATTCATCACTGTCAGCAATAATAGTAATTTTATTCTAAAAAACAAATAATGACCTCAGTAAGAAGCAATTCCATTTTCCCTAATTTTGGGGAATATCTGATTCCCTAACAACATTATTTTCTCACTTGTGTGCGTGTCGCAGAGCATCAATACGCGCGACTTACGCCTACATCAATGATATTGTGCCTCAAACGAGACAGTTTTTTCGTATGAAACTATCGTTCTAGGCGTTATTATTCTAAGGTATTAGGTATTATTTTATATAATTATAATTATTGTGCCTTTGCTGTTGATTTGGTCGATACTCACTTGCACATTCTTTGATTATAATTATGTATATAGTTGTGATTATAGATATACAATTATTAGCTTTGGTAGATGTAATTCTTACCTTAAGTATACCGCTATACCTAAATGTCCAAAACGAGCTCCGAGGACGGCGTCACTGAAAAACAGCGCTGGGACACTTGTGTGTCTTAGCATTATGCTAAGTGACGCCTTTTTCGTTGAGCGCGGCAGCATGCTCGAAACACGCGTAGGTTAAGTATGCAGTATCTACTCCTTAATGTATGTGCTGTGCTGTGCTGAACGAAATAAATTTTATTTCATTTCATTTCATGTCGCTTTTTAAGGACAAAAATGGTCATAACTCTGGCAAATATTTACCAATTTCAATGATTCTTTTTTTATTCGAAAGAAGAAACCACTGTAATCTTTGTTCCACCTCGCTCGCATATAACACCTTACCTTAATTCGTCCAATCTACTAAAAATGGCAGCACGTAGGAAACTTCACCTTGCTACCCTTCTTTTCGGTATCATAAAGGCAAAAACTCCCCAGTATCTGTATGACAAGTTATCTTGGGCTCAAGGACGACATGATCTGCAGAGAAGAGCATGTACATACGTATTATGCACACCGAGACATAGGTCCATGGCGTTTCGAGTTTCCTTTAGATTTTCTGCCTCTAAGTGCTGGAACGACTTGCCTCCACCTGTACGTACCTTGAAAGTTATGCGGAGTTTTAGGATGGCGGTAAAACAACTACCTCTGGTTTTGCAAAATAACTTATAATATAATGTAATATTTAGCTATTCGATTATTCACGACAAGTCTTAGAGATTATTCCGTCGGTGCATTTGACCCTTGCACCGTAAAGATTAACGCCATATTAATACATTTTGCCGATGAAACGTCCTGTTCGCCCGCCTTTCAATGACTCTTCTACACGCTCCGTTTATAGCATTTACTACCACATACTCAATTCTTACATACTAAAGACATTTTCACATTAAATCACTTTGGTTTAGGATATTTTATTTATTTTGTATATTGTTATTTAGTTATTACTGTATTGTTTTATCTTTTCAAAAGTATTTATTCAGTAAGTAATTAATAATTAGTAGTTGTATTTTCTGTTAATACCTATCTTTATGTTTTTTTTATATGTATATTTATCTCTTTTGCATTAACGGCCGTGGCGTCACCTCTTTGAGGTGTTGCCAGAATACCAGCGCTGTGTCAGATTAACTTTTGACACAGCAATATGCTGAGGCAGCATCCTTTTTGACCTCACACAACCTCTGTTTTTTTTTCTTTACTGTTAATTTTTATCTATTTTGTTGTGTGTGTCAAATAAATGTATTTCTTCTTCTTCTTTCTTCTGTATTGAATCTGTATGAATTTTATTACAACCGGATAAGAACTTCCTGGAGGACCATGAACGATGTGGAGGAATTTATCTGGTAAAACCATAAAACTGATGTTCTCCATTACATTGCTCTGACAATTGTGTACCGATGTCGATGATTCTTTTTTTATTCGAGAGAGTAAACTACTATGATGTTTCCATGCAAATTTCATTACGATCGGATATTTTTTTCTGAAGAAACATGATTTATGTATAATTATGTAGATAATGTGATCATAACCTACCTAGATAATTTTACGGTTTTCGAATCTTTATACATGAAAATATCACTAAAAAGTTTAAAATAAAATCCTTTTAAAAAAAATCGAACCGACTTCAATATCACTGAAAAGTATAAAATAATTTAAATATTATTGAAGTTGGTGCCAAATATACACAGCCGGTAAGCTAACACCAACTTCAATAATATTTAAATTATTTTATACTTTTCAGTGATATCGAAGTCGGTTCGATTTTTTTTTAAAGGATTTTATTACCGATAAGGCCGCCTTTGTACATTCAATTTACATGTAACTTTTGGTGTACAATAAAGTGTATTTATTATTATTATTAATGAATGGACTATGACCATTTTCAAGACGAAGATATCATCTATTTATGGTTTCTTTCTACCAGTTCAATCTCCTCCCCATCACTCATTTTCTTTGAAAAAGTCCTTATCCGATCATGATGAAATTCATACCGAACCATCGTAATGGTTTATGCTTTCGAATAATAAATCATTGAAATACGTAAATATTTGTAGGAGTTATAATAATTTTGTTGCTTATAATATCATCTTTTAGGCATTTTACCAAATAATTCTAACATTCCATTCCTGTTTTTTCAGAAACTTCTGGTTCATAAGGAATAAAATTTTTATGGGACCAACTTGATGGAACGTCCAATAAGTACAACAAGTATAATTTTTTTTTTACATACCCCCGGCATACGTAAACAAACTCTTAAAATGACTTTCCTGTGCTATTATCAGACCCTGATCAGTATATGTCTAAGTACTCGTCAAGATTTAACCATAGTTTTATAGTTCGGTGGGTCCTACATTTAATGGAGCCGAGTTCTTGTTGCCACCTTCATGCTTGCGCCCATCGCCTGACTCTGATCAATATTTTTCAACCTACTACTCGCAGCAACCTATCCAACGAATCCAAATTCGGTGTTTCTAAGTTTATTAGTGCAAAGATCCGGTGACCACCTTCCTGCTCCATCATCAGACCCTGATCACCATTTTTCTAGCAACTACTCGTTGAGACCTACCTAACGAGCCAAAACTCGATCGGTCTACGTTTATTGGTGCAGAGATCCCGTGACCACCTTCCTGCTCCATCATTAGACCCTGATCACCATATTTCTAGCAATTACTCGTCGAGACCTACCTGACGAGCCCAAACTCAGTGGGTCTACGTTCTTCTTCTTCTTTTCGTGTCGACAATGAATATACAAATACTATTATTGTTATTTGCCCAGAAAGAGGCCACATCAATGGCATTCTGATTTGCCTGGAGCAAGTCCTCTGTCGTACAGGTAGTCGGACAAGCGGGGCAACTAATAAGGTGAGACATACTTTGAGGGGTCACACCACACTCGCAACTGATGTTGGCGTCACTGTTAAATCCCCATCTATTTAAGAGCAGCTCACAGCGGCCTACCTGAGATCTTAGCCTATTAAGGCTTTTCCATGTAGGCTACGACTCTTTAAACCCTGGAGGCTGATTTTTGACTGGTGGAACGTACAAAAACTGAGGATATCTCTCCACCCAGAGATCTTGTTTCGCCTTTATTAAGTCCCCTACCAGAGGTTGCACACTCTTAATAAAACCGCGACGACTACGTAGACGGGCTGGTGCAGGAACATGATTGTGAAGTGGGTGCCTCGGATCAGTTTCTTGTTTCCTCCTCTCTATAGCACTTGCCACTACTCTACGTACACTTGGTGGAGCCACTCCGTCGAGAGGGAACATGGAGTTTAGTGGCGTTGGTTTTAAACAACCTGTGATTATACGGCATGTTTCGTTTAAAGAAACGTCGACCTTTTTCTACGTTTAGTGGTTCAGAGATCCCATGATAACCTTCCTGCTCCATCATCAGACCGTGGTCACCATCTTTCTAGCAACTGCTCAACGAGACCTACCTAACGAGTCCAAACTCGATGGGTCTACGTTTATTGGGGCCGAGATCCTGTTACCACCTTCTTGTTGATCATCATCAGACCGTGGTGAAGGTTACCATTTTATTTAGTATCATCGGATTTACATAATTATGTTCTAAATTTCTAATCTTTCGGACTAATAGAAGTAATGAAAAATTTCTATTGTATACAAATCATCCCTACCTCCACTTGGAAAAGAGCTGATGGTCTTCAAACGGGTGGACCGATTTTCATGAAACATAGCTAAGAACCATCTCGCTTAAACTTGCTTTTAAATAAAAATACCGCATTCAAATCCGTTCACTGGTTGGACCGCTACGATGCCACAGACAGACATACATACAGACAGACAGACTTCCGGACATAGACGTAAAACTTATAACTCCCCTCGTTTTTTGTCGGGGGTTAAAAAAGAATCATCCAAATCGGTTCATATTTGGTGGAATTATAAGCGAACATACATTAAAAAAATACACGAAGAATTAATAACCTCCTTTTTTGAAGTCGGTTAAAATCCCACGCAAACGTGCTTCCGCAATGAAATCTGTCAAACCAGTGAGTGAAGGTAATTGCCAAAGTTTAATTCTCAAACGCAGCATCGAACGCATCTTTCTTACCTTATTACTCTAACGAAGTAGTCTATTGGGTTCTCTTTCACACGCAGAACGCGACGTTGCCGCTTTGTGTTTGAATACCTATCCGTCAATTTTGGCTCCGGATCAACTTACTCTAAGTAAATGTCGCATATAACTTAAATATACTCTGAATCTAAGAAATCATATTCGGTATGATTTTTTCGACCGTTAATGGATCAACAAATTGCGGTCGAATCGCTGACGAGTATGTTGAAATCCTGTCAGTGCAGATCCACCGACGTCACCCACGCATCAAGGACGGATCAAAGTATATCAGTTTGCGCGATGCAGAGCTGAGTATACACGTAAAATAGGTGGATCAACAAATGTTCCAACTTCTCACTGGAGCAACATTTACCGTGAAAGGTTCATTATATATATATATATATATATTTATGCATGTTCGCGCATAACTCCGGCAATTATGAACCGATTTGAAAAAATCTTTCTTCCATCCATTCTTCAATCCATTGATTGGGTCCCATAAAAAAAATATTGCTTAGTAATAAGTAGTTCCTGAAAAAACAAGAATGGTGACTGCGCACTGAGAGCTGCAGGAAAGCCTATATAGATGACTTTATGTAACAATATCTTGCCTACACATCAGTCAGGTTTCATAAAGGGAGTTGGTACATCCACTGCACTTGCAGACGTAGTAGGAAATATTCTGGAAGCTCGTGATGAGGGAAAGGGTACTTCTATTCTAAGGGTATTCTTGTGTTGCTTGATTTCACTCGTGCTTTTGATTCTATTAATATTAATGGTCTTCTATCTAAGCTAGCTTATTATGGGATGGATGAGAACGCTATAAAATGGTTTGATCTTGGTAACAGGCAGCAACAAGTAGAAATTAATGAGCCAGGTAAAGGTTCCAAAATCTCCTCGTCTCCCAGTCATGTACACAGAGGTGTACCACAAGGGTCCATTTTGGGGCCTTTACTATTTATTCTTTATAGTGTAGATGTAACTAACTGTTTGCAGAACTGTAAATACCATATGTATGCCGATGATATACAACTTTATTTGCCAGTACAATTAAATTCAATAGAGGATGGCGTCAAGCTTATACATGATGATCTTCAGCGAATATCTGTGTGGTCTCAAAATAATTCGCTGGTTCTGAACCCATTGAAATCAAAATTCATGATTTTGGGCAGTAAACGTCAAGTAGCGGTGATTTCGGCGTTTAATCCTGAGATTGCCATAAATGGACAAAAAATCGAACGAGCCCCTCAGGCACGTAGTCTCGGACTAATTCTGGACGCTGAGCTCCGCTTTGAACCTCATGTAGCTGACGTAGACAAAAACCGTTTTTACAGATTGAAAATATTATACCGTATACGTCAGTTTATTAGTATCGAGTTGCGAAAGCGCCTTGTAGATGCTCTTATTTTAACAAAATTAAATTATAGCGATACCGTATATGGTCCTTGTCTGCTTAAAAGGACGGAAAATCAGAACGCTTGTGCACGGTTTTGCCATAACATCCCCAGACGAAGTCACGTCACACCTTTCTTAAATAATAACGACGTTTTAAAAATGGCTGCTAGACGTAAACTTCATCTCGCAACTTTGATATTTGGTACAATTCTACATAAAAAGCCGAAATACCTGTACGACAGGTTAACGTGGAGACACTGTTATTTCCCCTAATCGTTACGACCATCTGCAAATAATTTATCCGTCTCACGTCATGCGACATCTGCCTTCAATGGATGCTTTAAATATGCTGCATCCAAGATCTGGAACGATCTTCCACCTCCCATGAGAGACCTGAAAAGTAAAAACAGTTTCAGATATAACTTTAAAAAACATCTACTCGCGGTGCAAAAATTAGCCCCATAATTGTTCTTAGATGCTTCATTTACTGGAATAAAATTTGACTTATTTATTTTTAGTTTTTAGTTATTTTTAGTTATTTTTGGTTCTTATTTTTAGTTAGATTTTTAGTTTTTAGTATTGGTTAGATTTAGTAAATGTGTTATAAATATAAGTATTAACTTATGTAATGATAATATGTCTTACTTACATACTGTTTGTTCTCCTGGTTCAGGCAGGAAGACTTGTCATTCTTTTTTCCATTAATTATTGAATGGTGGTATTCCATTAATTATATTATTGTAACAACGAAACGAACTCCGAGAATGAGGTTCTGTGTTGTTCAACTTATAGGTATTATCATTGGGTATAACACTTAAGTTTGGTACTATGATAGTACAGTTACTACTACTAGTGGATTTATTTATTCTTATACTATATTCCTAATTCTTCAGACTTCTCGACTTAGCACACATCAATTATTTCGTAGTGGTTTAATTGTGGCACGCGAATTCATTTCGTGTTGTAAGAGAGAACCTTGATATGCAACCACCACAACAGCCTTATTAGAGCCGAGACGGGATACTGTGGGAACTGGGAACAGCGGGTGCGAGTTGCGACGCGGCGCGTGGACATGCTTCTGCTTGCGCCCCGCGCCCCGCGTTACGCTGCCCGCACCATGCGTATTAGGCTTAGAATAATAACGCATAGAAACCGTGAACATGTACGCACAGTGAGGCAAGTAAAACCGAGCCAGAATGGCTCAGTAGCGAACAGCCCGCGTCAGTGCTTATAGTCGAGTCGTAGGGCTAGCAGCTCTCGATATTTTATTTTAAAATGATGGTTTGTGCAATAAATGGAAATCATAGTACATTGGAAAAACTTAAGAAACATTGTAACATAACATTTCACTTGCAAGCATTACGTTTAATCTAATATTTTAACGTAAAACAATCGCCAAAGTGAAAACAATAATTTTAAATTTCAACAGACGACATTATATGAAATGTTGCCAATAAAAGGAAAATTGCCACCCTAAATTTGCTTATTAAGAAAAGATTTATTTAAGTACTAGATGATCCGCGCACGCTTACATTTTCGAATGGCAATAAACGGTCACCCATCTATGTAATGACCTTGTCTAACGTTGCTTAACCTAGTGATATGAAATATACTTTACGACCTATTCTCACACCTAACAAGTATACATAAAAAAAATCATAAATATCGGTCGAGCCGTTTCGGAGGAGTGCGACCACAAAAACAGTGACACAAGATTTTTAGATCGTAGATTTGTTATTTCAGATCTTTTAAATTAAAAAGTAATTCATCACTGTCAGCAATAATAGTAATTTTATTCTAAAAAACAAATAATGACCTCAGTAAGAAGCAATTCCATTTTCCCTAATTTTGGGGAAAATCTGATTCCCTAACAACATTATTTTCTCACTTGTGTGCGTGTCGCAGAGCATCAATACGCGCGACTTACGCCTACATCAATGATATTGTGCCTCAAACGAGACAGTTTTTTCGTATGAAACTATCGTTCTAGGCGTTATTATTCTAAGGTATTAGGTATTATTTTATATAATTATAATTATTGTGCCTTTGCTGTTGATTTGGTCGATACTCACTTGCACATTCTTTGATTATAATTATGTATATAGTTGTGATTATAGATATACAATTATTAGCTTTGGTAGATGTAATTCTTACCTTAAGTATACCGCTATACCTAAATGTCCAAAACGAGCTCCGAGGACGGCGTCACTGAAAAACAGCGCTGGGACACTTGTGTGTCTTAGCATTATGCTAAGTGACGCCTTTTTCGTTGAGCGCGGCAGCATGCTCGAAACACGCGTAGGTTAAGTATGCAGTATCTACTCCTTAATGTATGTGCTGTGCTGTGCTGAACGAAATAAATTTTATTTCATTTCATTTCATGTCGCTTTTTAAGGACAAAAATGGTCATAACTCTGGCAAATATTTACCAATTTCAATGATTCTTTTTTTATTCGAAAGAAGAAACCACTGTAATCTTTGTTCCACCTCGCTCGCATATAACACCTTACCTTAATTCGTCCAATCTACTAAAAATGGCAGCACGTAGGAAACTTCACCTTGCTACCCTTCTTTTCGGTATCATAAAGGCAAAAACTCCCCAGTATCTGTATGACAAGTTATCTTGGGCTCAAGGACGACATGATCTGCAGAGAAGAGCATGTACATACGTATTATGCACACCGAGACATAGGTCCATGGCGTTTCGAGTTTCCTTTAGATTTTCTGCCTCTAAGTGCTGGAACGACTTGCCTCCACCTGTACGTACCTTGAAAGTTATGCGGAGTTTTAGGATGGCGGTAAAACAACTACCTCTGGTTTTGCAAAATAACTTATAATATAATGTAATATTTAGCTATTCGATTATTCACGACAAGTCTTAGAGATTATTCCGTCGGTGCATTTGACCCTTGCACCGTAAAGATTAACGCCATATTAATACATTTTGCCGATGAAACGTCCTGTTCGCCCGCCTTTCAATGACTCTTCTACACGCTCCGTTTATAGCATTTACTACCACATACTCAATTCTTACATACTAAAGACATTTTCACATTAAATCACTTTGGTTTAGGATATTTTATTTATTTTGTATATTGTTATTTAGTTATTACTGTATTGTTTTATCTTTTCAAAAGTATTTATTCAGTAAGTAATTAATAATTAGTAGTTGTATTTTCTGTTAATACCTATCTTTATGTTTTTTTTATATGTATATTTATCTCTTTTGCATTAACGGCCGTGGCGTCACCTCTTTGAGGTGTTGCCAGAATACCAGCGCTGTGTCAGATTAACTTTTGACACAGCAATATGCTGAGGCAGCATCCTTTTTGACCTCACACAACCTCTGTTTTTTTTTCTTTACTGTTAATTTTTATCTATTTTGTTGTGTGTGTCAAATAAATGTATTTCTTCTTCTTCTTTCTTCTGTATTGAATCTGTATGAATTTTATTACAACCGGATAAGAACTTCCTGGAGGACCATGAACGATGTGGAGGAATTTATCTGGTAAAACCATAAAACTGATGTTCTCCATTACATTGCTCTGACAATTGTGTACCGATGTCGATGATTCTTTTTTTATTCGAGAGAGTAAACTACTATGATGTTTCCATGCAAATTTCATTACGATCGGATATTTTTTTCTGAAGAAACATGATTTATGTATAATTATGTAGATAATGTGATCATAACCTACCTAGATAATTTTACGGTTTTCGAATCTTTATACATGAAAATATCACTAAAAAGTTTAAAATAAAATCCTTTTAAAAAAAATCGAACCGACTTCAATATCACTGAAAAGTATAAAATAATTTAAATATTATTGAAGTTGGTGCCAAATATACACAGCCGGTAAGCTAACACCAACTTCAATAATATTTAAATTATTTTATACTTTTCAGTGATATCGAAGTCGGTTCGATTTTTTTTTAAAGGATTTTATTACCGATAAGGCCGCCTTTGTACATTCAATTTACATGTAACTTTTGGTGTACAATAAAGTGTATTTATTATTATTATTAAAAAAATGATGATATCATCCACACCGATTAGGCTTGACTGTGGTGTAGCGCAAGGTTCTATTCTCAGCCCACTACTGTCTATAGTGTATAGTGCTGATGTGGTCCACTCTATACAACATTGTGACTACCATATTATTATCAGTGCAGATGACATAGAAAGAAATACTAATAATATAGAAATACTAATGTATAGAAGTGTAAATATTGTAAAGAGTTTAAATTTGTATTTTTGTATGTTTGTGTATTTGTAAGTATGTGTAATCTAAGGGTAATTTTCGGAACCACTGATCCGATTTTGATTTTGTTTTTTGTTTTTTGCCTGGGATGAGCCGGATCATCGTGCTAAAGCGAGCTGGATCATTTACCTCGGTAAATCCAGGTGGATCAAGATGGACTGAGGTAGATAGAGATAAGTCAAGGTGGGTCAAAGTAGATCAAAGTGAAATAAACTGGTTCGAGATGAGTCAAGCCGGATTATCAAACTGCATCAAACTCGATACAACCGAATTGAATAACAACTGGTTTGAGCTAGATTAAACTGGATCATGCAGGATCAAGATGAATCGAAGGTAAATCGAAGTGGATCGATGTGGATCGATGTGGATCAAGATGGATCGATATGCCAAGGTGGTTTGAAGTGGGTCAAGTTGGAATAAAATAGATTGAGTTGAGCCAAGCTGAATCATTAAACTCAATTGAACCGGATAATACGGGATTGAGCTGAATAAAACTGGTTTGAGCTGGATCAAACAGGATGAAGTTGGATCGAGCTAAAGCTAGGTAAATTGAGGTGGATCGTTGTAGATCGAGATGAACCAAGGTGGATCGAAATAGTTAAGTCTGGGTGGGTCAAAGTGGGTCAAGGTGAAACAAAGTGGATCGAGATGAATCAAGCCGGATTATAAATCTGCATCGAACTGGTTCGAGTTGGATCAAAGTTTAGAAAAAAATCCAAAAATTAGTTTCTTCCATTGTTGTGTTGAGGTTATTTACCGAGTTGCGTTACTCTACCTGCATTACAGCATTAAATAGAAATCCTTCTTTGTGCAAACTTTTCAACCCCATGAAATTAACTTGGGTAACTGGGGTTGATAATCAAAACAATAATAATGGCACATGGATTTGGATTTTCGGTAATAATTGTATTCACAAAATTCCATCAATGCAGCATGAATTTTTTTATGCGCATTTCATACTCAAAAACCATGCTAATACCCCTTTAATGGTCGTTTTTTTTAAAGTTATGATATACGTGTTTCTTTATTTCTTTTGCTCAGTATACTGATAAAGTTTCGAGTCTGTGTCATGATTTTTATAATCCATACACACTTTGGGAGCCCATTTGACATTTGGCCCATTTAGGTGTGAAATGTCGAGTTCGTTCTTATTGTCCACTTAAACTATTGAATAATGTTGGTTCCAAATTTCATGATTCTACCTTAAATGGTTTTGACTGTATGGTGATTTCTAGAAAAAAAAGCCTGTTCTTTTATTAATATAGATTAAAAAAATCCCTCTTATCCCATAATGTTGTCTCTTATCCCACTTTAGGGTAGATTTTTTGAAAAATACGTGTTCAATCTTTTTATTTTAAGGATATTTTCACCAACTTTCAAATTAATTGAACTAAGTAATAATTATTTACCATACAAAGTTTACCAACCCCTAACACACCCACAAAGGTTGTTTTTGAAAAATCGCGAAACACGTGTTGATTTATTTTATTTAGAGAATCTTTTCAGTTAATTTCAAGTCAATCGAACCATACAATAAAAGTTTCATACAAAAAGAAAACACCCCATTTCACCCATTAGGAGACGAATTTTCAAAAATCCTTTCTTAGTGGAGGCTTACGTCATAAGAAGAACCTAATGTCCAAATTTAAGCTTTCTAGGTCCAGCGGTTTGACCTGTGCGTTGATGAATCAGTCAGTCAGTCAGTCAGTCAGGACAATTAATTTTATATGTATAGATGAGAGCGAATCATCCGATTATAAAATAAAACTCTTACGGAGACGAAACATGGATACTCACGATAGAACTGCTTTACAAATTTACAGTCGCTCAGCGAGCTACGGCACTCGAAGTTTCTTCGAAAGATCGAATTAAGAGTGAAGTGAGATAGAGAACCAATGCTATTGATATAGGCCACCGGATTAGCAAGCTTAAGTGGCAGTAGGATAGTCATGTGTGTCGTAGAATAAATATCCGATGGAGCCAAGGAGTTGAGTGGAGACGCAAATCATCAAACTAACCAACCAAGGCCATTCTACGGCTATTCTAAGGCTATTATACTTATTACTTCGTTTTCACATAGATAGTGAATAGAGAAATACCGGCATTATTTCAAAAAATAGAATTTCCATTAAAAATATCCTGACACAAGATACCAATCCACCAATAATATTTTGTCCAACGTGGAAATAAAATTCAAGACTTTGCGAACAAAAGCCGCACTTCGCGCCTGCAGGAGCATTCAAGGAATAAAAAAAACATATAAATTATTTTTCTATCATTTATGATCCCCTATCATCTTCAAAGTAAAGATTGGTGATAGCAATGATGAAAATGTGCAAAAAGGCCATTTTGTTCAAAGCGAAGTTTTTGCAGTGTACAGCATTATCCGTGAACCAGTCTCAGACGTAGCAAACTTGGCCATAATAACACCTTTGATTATTCATTCGAAGACAAAAAAAAATATAACTAGGAATTACAAATTGCCATGAAGCATTGTGAGAGTTAAGTAAGCACTATGAAAGAAACCGCTTCGATGATTTTGGTGAAATTAACTTACCCTAGAATGAAAGCGAGGCAAATTTGAATAATACAAGAAAACTGAGATGCAATTGGGTTTAATAGTTCTTGGATATTTCGTTCAGTAATTGATAATTTCCACATCTTAGTAACGACCACAGCCGCATCCGCATCCACGGCCAGCGTAGCCGCCGCGGTAGCCGAGACCAGCAGCACCGTATCCACCGAGACCGTACTCGCCCCAGCCGATACCGGGAGCGATGTCAGCCACCGACTCCATAGCGGTCACACCATCACCGCAGCCGTAGTTGACAGCACCAGCGCCAGCAGTGGGCAGGACACCCTCCACTCCCACGGTGCCGACGAACGGCAGCTCACCAGCCGCGCACAGGATGCCACCGTACTCGTTCTCAGAGGCGACGGAGACGCCGACGGGAGGGCAAGCGGAGGCACTGGAGACGGGGAGGCCACCGCCGCTGGTGACGGTGTAGTCCAGACCGCCGCAACCAATGCCATCATAGCCGTAGCCCCATCCAGCCAGGCCGTGGCCTTCGTGCCCCAGACGACCGTAACCGCGGCCGCAGCGACCGAGGCACTGGCTGTAGGCAGACTGAAAGTAGAAAAGTATAAAGTTTTTGAATCTCATCTGATTATTATTTTATATAATTATCTAAGAACCAGTCCTATTAAACCTGATATTAAAGAAAATAAAACGCATGCTAATGAATCACTTCGTTTGGAAGCTACGTGTTCTGAGATAGAAAGACATAAATGTTAAAGTTATATCAACCAATACGATAGCTTCTCTATTGAAAAATTAAATTAGTGTTAGTAGTGTTCCAAAGTGTTCTTATTTAGAAGCATAGCTTACAAGCCATGTAAGCCTAAAATCTCTTTATTTTAATTAAGAACGTAGTAAAAGATACCTATTCTATATAAAGTCTACATGTACTATGCGTTTCAACTAAGAATGTGGCCGCCATCTTGCTACTTCAAAAATATAATTAATAAAAATTATGTTTTAACAAAAGTAGATAGCAAAATGAAACATTACAATAAATAATCAAAACCGGGCGATTTTTTTATTTTGTGTTTACTGTGCTGGCGTTACAAAAATCGTAAAAACCAGTGAAGTTCCGCAGTCGCGATCAACTCATAAAGAACTTTTATCCTATTTCCTAATTGTTTCCTATGTGTAACAGGAAAGATTAAGCTAAATATTTCAATTTTATTTCAATACTACAAGTATTTACGTAATTAAAGGACAACTTTACATAGGAATCAATTTATAACGTCACCCGGACGTTAGTATCAAATCGATTAGCACCTCATTTATAAAATTCAAAAGAGTAGATTTGGCAACAGATTATGAATACAAGATACTACTACTATCATAGCTCTTCCTTTTGGCTCTACAATTGGGTAGGGTAACAATTTGAGTGATGTATGATTTATAGTAGTAGGTAATAGTAGACAAAACATCTTACCTGGATGAGGAGCGCCTGAGCGCAGAGGACGAGGATAGCCTTGACTGCCATTATACTTGTGTGAACAGGTAGTTGACACGAGAATGATTCACAGTTTAATTACAAGCCTTTTTATAGTAAAAACTAGTTATCATTTAAGAATATTGTGCCAGTAAATCGGGTCAAAAACGTGCGTAATCTGGAATGTGAAATAAAACATTTTGTAATACAAAAATCAATTTCGAAACAGAAAAAAAAATACTAGTTAATCGCTTTACCCTATGAGTATAAAAGGCTATGGACAGACCTGGTCATCACTCTGTATTCAGCATCCCGTTGAACGCAAACATCTAACATGAACACCTTCGCTGTTCTTCTGCTCTGCGTCCAAGCTTGCTTGGTACAGGTGAGATATTTATTAATTTTGAAATTTTCAGTCATCAACTTAACTGCTCTAGATAAGATAGTCAGTCGTGGCTCCTATCTCATCCTATATGCATCGGCCAAGTGAAGACTGAAGGGGGCCTGCAGGGCTCTCAGCTCAGACTTGCCTTAGTTGGCCGTCCAGTGAGAAGCCGTATGCTCCAGGGCTGGAAGTGTTGGAAATGGCATATCACCCCGAGCAATTTATGCGAAAGCTCAATGCACCCCATTTAACCCCTAAGCCCGTCACACCGATGTTACTCGCAGTGATCCTAAGCAAACGACCTTCAGAGCCTATCTAGTGGGTGTTAATTAACAATTTTCCAAAATATAATAGCCCCGGCACATTACAATAGCCTAGCCTAGCCTTCCACCAAAGACTCACTTATGGGAATCTAGTACCTAACATTTCCGATTTCCATATTAGGTTTTTTTTTTAAATACTTTAATATTTGTTTTTGTTTATTCACTGTATTATTTTCGTTGTTACGTAGTCCGTATTCGGCAACTGCGGCTGCGGCAGAATCGCTCCTGCCGGCTGCGCTCCGGCTGCTGCTGTCGCCACTGGTGGCTTCCCCACTGCCTCTAACCTCGCTCTTGGCGCTATTGCTCCCGCCGCCGGTCTCGGTCGCCTCGGCTACGGCGCTGGCATTGGTGCCTACGGTCTGGATGGCTACGATGGTGCCTACGGTATCCATGGCTACGGTGGTGCCGTAGGCCTGGACTCTTACGGCGGTATCGGTGAGGGCAACGTGGCCGTCGCCGGCGAGCTGCCCGTCGCTGGTGTTACCGCCCTCGAGGGTCAGGTGCCGATCCTAGGCGCTGTGAGATTCGGTGGTGACGTGTGCGCTGGTGGCGCCGTGTCCATCGCTGGTAACTGCGCTTGCCGCGGTTGTGGTTGCGGTTGCGGTTCCCGTTACATCTAATTTCTACTAACGAAAAATCTTTTGTCGACACGGAAATCAATTAAAGAAATAAACCATGAATAAGCAATGAAATGAACTACCATAATTTTTCTTTTAACTTACTTATTAATGTTATCATCTCACCAGATAGTTAGCCGTTAGTAGAATTGAAAACGTCTAAGTCCTTGCCTAATTTTAAATATCTAGTTAAAGAACATTATCTCTCTTTATAATCGTAATTAAAAAAATATATTTTCTATTTTATATTATATACTACAATTATATATATTTTCTATTTTCTTCTTTTTCAAACTCAAACTCAAAAATCCTTATTTCAAATAGGCTTAACGCTAGCACTTTTGAATCGTCATTTTTTAGAAGCTACCACCGGATCACAACGCGGCCTCAACTGAGAAGATCCGGCAAGAAACTCAGCGGGCTTGTCATTTTTTCACTTTTTTTTTTAAACATTGTTTTGTTACAAATGAATCGACATTAGCGATATTGTGTCCTGCCATTCGAAACATAAAGCAAGGGAGAAAAGAAGAAAACAATAAATTAATTCTTCTTCTTCTATTCAACAATAAAATTTTAGTTTTATTGAAGTGCACCATCAACTGCCCATTATGTTTCTCTTTCTCATTTTCTAGTTAGGTTGCCTGAAAGATATTGCTTTTTAACCGACTTCAAAAAAGAAGGAGGTTCTCAATTTGTCTGTATATATATATATATTTTTTATGTATGTTCGCGCATAACTCCGGCAATTATGAACCGATTTGAAAAAATCTTTCTTCCATCCATTCTTCAATCCATTGATTGGGTCATATAAAAAAAATATTGCTTAGTAATAAGTAGTTCCTGAAAAAACAAGAATGGTGACTGCGCACTGAGAGCTGCAGGAAAGTCTATATAGATGACTTTATGTCGCTTTTTAAGGACAAAAATGGTCATAACTCTGGCAAATATTTACCAATTTCAATGATTCTTTTTTTATTCGAAAGAAGAAACCACTGTATTGAATCTGTATGAATTTTATTACAACCGGTTAAGAACTTCCTGGAGGACCATGAACGATGTGGAGGAATTTATCTGGTAAAAACCATAAAACTGATGTTCTCCATTACATTGCTTTGACAATTATGAACCGATTTCGATGATTCTTTTTTTATTCGAGAGAGTAAACTACTATGATGTTTCCATGCAAATTTCATTACGATCAGATATTTTTTACTTAAGAAACATAAATTATGTAACCTACCTAGATAATTTTACGGTTTTCGATGGTTCAATCTTTATATATGAAAATATCACTAAAAAGTTTAAAATAAAATCCTTTAAAAAAAATCGAACCGACTTCAATATCACTGAAAAGTATAAAATAATTAAAATATTATTGAAGTTGGTGCCAAATATACACAGCCGGTAAGCTAACACCAACTTCAATAATATTTAAATTATTTTATACTTTTCAGTGATATTGAAGTCGGTTCGATTTTTTTATAAAAGGATTTTATTACCGATAAGGCCGCCTTTGTACATTCAATTTACATGTAACTTTTGGTTTGTACACCAAAAGTGTATTTATTATTATTATTAAAAAAATGATGATATCATCCACACCGATTAGGCTTGACTGTGGTGTAGCGCAAGGTTCTATTCTCAGCCCACTACTGTCTATAGTGTATAGTGCTGATGTAGTCCACTCTATACAACATTGTGACTACCATATCAGTGCAGATGAAATAGAAAGAAATACTAATAATATAGAAATACTAATGTATAGAAGTGTAAATATTGTAAAGAGTTTAAATTTGTATTTTTGTATGTTTGTGTATTTGTAAGTATGTGTAATCTAAGGGTAATTTTCGGAACCACTGATCCGATTTTGATTTTGTTTTTTTTTTTGCCTGGGTTGAGCCGGATCATCGTGCTAAAGCGAGCTGGATCATTTACCTCGGTAAATCCAGGTGGATCAATGTGGATCAAGATGGACAGAGGTAGATAGAGATAAGTCAAGGTGGGTCAAAGTAGCTCATAGTGAAATAAACTGGTTCGAGATGAGTCAAGCCGGATTATCAAACTGCATCAAACTCGATAGAACCGAATTGAATAACAACTGGTTTGAGCTAGATTAAACTGGATCATGCAGGATCAAGATGAATCGAGGTAAATCAAAGTGGATCTATGTGGATCAAGATGGATCGATATGCCAAGGTGGTTTGAAGTGGGTTAAGATGGAATAAAGTGGATTGAGTTAAGCCAAACTCGATCATGAAATTGCATTGAACCGGATAATACCGGATTCAGCTGAATAAAACTGGTTTGAGCTGGATCAAACCGGATCAAGCAGGATCAACGTGAACCGAGCAAAAGCGAGCTGGATCAAAGTAAATCGAGGTGGATCAATGTGGATCGAGATGGACCGAGGTGGATCGATATAAGTCAAGGTGGTTTGAAATGGGTCAAGTTGGAATAAAGTGAATCGATATGATCCAAGCTGGATCATTAAACTGCATCGAACTTGATTGAACCGGATTGAGCTGAATAAAACTGGTTTGAGCTGGATCAAACTGGATTAAGCAGGATTAAGGGGAATCGTGCTAAAGTGAGCTGGATCGAAGTAAATCGAGCTGGATCGAGGTGGATCGATGTGGATCGAGATAGACCGAGGTGGATCGATATAAGTCAAGGTGGTTTGAAGTGGGTCAAGTTGGAATAAAGTGGATTGAGTTGAGCCAAGCTGGATCAATAAACTCAATTGATACCGGATAATACGGGATTGAGCAGAATAAAACTGGTTTGAGCTGGATCAAACAGGATCAAGTTGGATCGAGCTAAAGCTAGGTAAATTGAGGTGGATCGATGTAGATCGAGATGAACCAAGGTGGATCGAAATAGTTTAGTCTGGGTGGGTCAAAGTGGGTCAAGGTGAAATAAAGTGGATCGAGATGAATCAAGCCGGATTATAAATCTGCATAGAACTTGTTCGAGTTGGATCAAAGTTTAGAAAAAAATCCAAAAATTAGTTTCTTCCATTGTTGTGTTGAGGTTATTTACCGAGTTGCGTTACTCTACCTGCATTACAGCATTAAATAGAAATCCTTCTTTGTGCAAAATTTTTCAACCCCATGAAATTAATTTGGGTTATTTTTGCCGGAATAGGTATGTTAGATTCTTGTGTGCAATACATAAATTAAGTATTGGCTGTAGTTCAAAAAACATTTTTTGGACCCCAATTAGAACCTCTTAGGGGTTGATAATCAAAACAATAATAATGGCACATGGATTTGCATTTGCGGTGATAAATGTATTCACAAAGTTTCATCAATGCAGCATGAATTTTTTTATGCGCATTTCATACTCAAAAACCATGCTAATACCCCTTTAATAGTCGTTTTTTTTTAAGTTATGAAATACGTGTTTCTTTATTTCGTTTGCTCAGTATACTGATAAAGTTTCGAGTCTGTGTCATGATTTTTTTAATCCATACACACTTTGGGAGCCCATTTGACATTTGACCCATTTAGGTGTGAAATGTCGAGTTCGTTCTTATTGTCCACCTAAACTATTGAATAATGTTGGTTCCAAATTTCATGATTCTACTTTAAATGGTTTTGACTGTATGACTATTTCTAGAAAAAAAAGCCTGTTCTTTTATTAATATAGATTAAAAAAAATCCCTCTTATCCCATAATGTTGTCTCTTATCCCACTTTAGGGTAGATTTTGTGAAAAATACGTGTTCAATCTTTTTATTTTAAGGGTATTTTCACCAACTTTCAAATCAATTGAATTAAGTAATAATTATTTCCCATACAAAGTTGAACAACCCATAGCGCACCCCCAATGGTTGTTTTTGAAAAATTCCGAAACACGTATTTATTTATTTTATTCAAAAAAACTTTCCAGTCAATTTCAAGTCAATCGAACCATACAATAAAAAGTGTCATACAAAAGCAAACACCCCATTTAACCCCTTTAGGAGCCGAATATTCAAAAATTATTTCTTGCTTACTTTATGCTTACGTCATAAGAAGAACCCACTGTCCAAATTTCAGCTTTCTAGGTCCAGCGGTTTGGCCTGTGCGTTGATGAAACAGTCAGTCAGTCAGTCAGTCAGTCAGTCAGGACAAGTAATTTTACATATTGTATTGATTATACATTTTTCCCTCTTATCACACGTTAGGGGTAGATTTTTTGAAAAATACGTGTTCAATCATTTTATTTTAAGGGTATTTTCACCAACTTTCAAATTAATTGAACTAGGTAATAATTATTTACCATACAAAGTTTACCAACCCCTAACACACCCACAAAGGTTGTTTTTGGAAAATCGCGAAACACGTATTGATTTATTTTATATAGAGAATCTTTTCAGTAAATTTCAAGTCAATCGAACCATACAATAAAAAGTTTCATACAAAAAGATAACACCCCATTTCACCCTTTAGGAGTCGAATTTACAAAAATCCTTTCTTAGTGGATGCTTACGTCATAAGAAGAACCTACTGTCCAAATTTCAGCTTTCTAGGTCCAGCGGTTTGGCCTGTGCGTTGATGAATCAGTAAGTCAGTCAGTCAGTCAGTCAGGACAAGTAATTTTATATGTATAGATAGATCGATTATACATTTTTCCCTCTTATTACACGTTAGGGGTAGATTTTTTGAAAAATAAATAATACGTGTTCAATCATTTTATTTTAAGGGTATTTTCACTAACTTTCAAATCAATTGAACTAAGTAATAATTATTAACCATACAAAGTTTACCAACCCCTAACACACCCACAAAGGTTGTTTTTGAAAAATCGCGAAACACGTTTTGATTTATTTTATTTAGAGAATCTTTTCAGTTAATTTCAAGTCAATCGAACCATACAATAAAAAGTTTCATACAAAAAGAAAACACCCCATTTCACCCTTTAGGAGACGAATTTTTGTGAAATCCTTTCTTAGTGGATGCTTACGTCATAAGAAGAACCTACTGTCCAAATTTAAGCTCTCTAGGTCCAGCGGTTTGACCTGTGCATTGATGAATCAGTCAGTCAGTCAGTCAGGACAAGTAATTTTATATGTATAGATGAGAGCGAATCATCCGATTATAAAATAAAACTCTTACGGAGACGAAACATGGATACTCACGATAGAACTGCTTTACAAATTTACAGTCGCTCAGCGAGCTACGGCACTCGAAGTTTCTTCGAAGTGAAGTGAGATAGAGAACCAATGCTATTGATATAGGCCACCGAATTAGCAAGCTTAAGTGGCAGTAGGATAGTCATATGTGTCATAGAATAAATATCCGATGGAGCCAAGGAGTTGAGTGGAGACGCAAATCGTCAAACTATCCAACCAAGGCCATTCTACGGCTATTCTAAGGCTATTATACTTATTACTTCGTTTTCACATAGATAGTGAATAGAGAAATAAAGGCATTATTTCTAAAAATAGAATTGCCATTAAGAATATCCTGACACAAGATACCAATCCACCAATAATATTTTGTCCAACGTGGGAAGAAAATTCAAGACTTTGCGAACAAAAGCCGCACTTAATGAATAAAAAAAACATATAAATTATTTTTCTATCATTTATGATCCCCTATCATCTTCAAAGTAAAGATTGGTGATAGTAATGACGAAAATGTGCAAAAAGGCCATTTTGTTCAAAGCGAAGTTTTTGCAGTGTACAGCATTATCCGTGAACCAGTCTCAGACGTAGCAAACTTGGCCATAATAACACCTTTGATTATTCATTCGAAGACAAAAAAAAATATAACTAGGAATTACAAATTGCCATGAAGCATTGTGAGAGTTAAGTAAGCACTATCAAAGAAACCGCTTCGATGATTTTGGTGAAATTAACTTACCCTAGAATGAAAGCGAGGCAAATTTGAATAATACAAGAAAACTGAGATGCAATTGGGTTTAATAGTTCTTGGATATTTCGTTCAGTAATTGATAATTTCCACATCTTAGTAACGACCACAGCCGCATCCGCATCCACGGCCAGCGTAGCCGCCGCGGTAGCCGAGACCAGCAGCACCGTATCCACCGAGACCGTACTCGCCCCAGCCGATACCGGGAGCGATGTCAGCCACCGACTCCATAGCGGTCACACCATCACCGCAGCCGTAGTTGACAGCACCAGCGCCAGCAGTGGGCAGGACACCCTCCACTCCCACAGTGCCGACGAACGGCAGCTCACCAGCCGCGCACAGGATGCCACCGTACTCGTTCTCAGAGGCGACGGAGACGCCGACGGGAGGGCAAGCGGAGGCACTGGAGACGGGGAGGCCACCGCCGCTGGTGACGGTGTAGTCCAGACCGCCGCAACCAATGCCATCATAGCCGTAGTCCCATCCAGCCAGGCCGTGGCCTTCGTGCCCCAGACGACCGTAACCACGGCCGCAGCGACCGAGGCACTGGCTGTAGGCAGACTGAAAGTAGAAAAGTATAAAGTTTTTGAATCTCATCTGATTATTATTTTATATAATTATCTAAGAACCAGTCCTATTAAACCTGATATTAAAGAAAATAAAACGCATGCTAATGAATCAATTCGTTTGGAAGCTACGTTTTCTGAGATAGAAAGACATAAATGTTAAAGTTATATCAACCAATACGATAGCTTCACTATTGAAAAATTAAATTAGTGTTAGTAGTGTTCCAAAGGGTTCTTATTTAGAAGCATAGCTTACAAGCCATGTAAGCCTAAAATCTCTTTATTTTAATTAAGAACGTAGTAAAAGATACCTATTCTATATAAAGTCTACATGTACTATGCGTTTCAACTAAGAATGTGGCCGCCATCTTGCTACTTCAAAAATATAATTAATAAAAAATATGTTTTAACAAAAGTAGATAGCAAAATGAAACATTACAATAAATAATCAAAACCGGGCGAATTTTTTATTTTGTGTTTACTGTGCTGGCGTAACAAAAATCGTAAAAACCAGTGAAGTTCCGCAGTCGCGATCAACTCATCATGGCGGTCACATTCTTAATTGAAACGCATAGTACAGTACGTGATAGCATTACGATGACGAATAGTATGCTCAATGATTAGGCAAGAGCTTTTCAACCCTTTAATTATTTTTATTTATGATATCACCCTTTAAAAAATTGAATCATCTTAATCATGCATAGGCCTCATGAATGATCTCACAAATTGTCATCTTTTTTTACAACTACCACTAGATCGTTGGACAAGAACTTTTATCCTATTTCCTAATTGTTTCCTATGTGTAACAGGAAACATTAAGCTAAATATTTCAATTTTATTTCAATACTACAAGTATTTACGTAACTAAAGGACAACTTTACATAGGAATCAATTTATAACGTCACCCGGACGTTAGTATCAAATCGATTAGCACCTCATTTATAAAATTCAAAAGAGTAGATTTGGCAACAGATTATGAATACAAGATACTACTACTATCATAGCCCTTCCTTTTCGCTCTACAATTGGGTAGGGTAACAATTTGAGTGATGTATGAATTATAGTAGTAGGTAATAGTAGACAAATCATCTTACCTGGATGAGGAGCGCCTGAGCGCAGAGGACGAGGATAGCCTTGACTGCCATTATACTTGTGTGGACAGGTAGTTGACACGATAATGATTCACAGTTTAATTACAAGCCTTTTTATAGTAAAAACTAGTTATCATTTAAGAATATTGTGCCAGTGAATCGGGCCAAAAACGTGCGTAATCTGGAATGTGAAATAAAACATTTTGTAATAGAAAAATCAATTTCGAAACAGAAAAAAAAATACTAGTTAATCGCTTTACCCTATGAGTATAAAAGGCTATGGACAGACCGGGTCATCACTCTGTATTCAGCATCCCGTTGAACGCAAACATCAAACATGAACACCTTCGCTGTTCTTCTGCTCTGCGTCCAAGCTTGCTTGGTACAGGTGAGATATTTAATTATTTTGAATTTTTCAGTCATCAACTTAACTGCTCTAGATAAGATAGTCAGTCGTGGCTCCTATCTCATCCTATATGCATCGGCCAAGTGAAGATTGAAGGGGGCCTGCAGGGCTCTCAGCTCAGACTTGCCTTAGTTGGCCGTCCAGTGAGAAGCCGTATGCTCCAGGGCTGGAAGTGTTAGAAATGGCATATCACCCCGAGCAATTTATGCGAAAGCTCAATGCACCCCATTTAACCCCTAAGCCCGTCACACCGATGTTACTCGCAGTGATCCTAAGCAAACGACCTTCAGAGCCTATCTAGTGGGTGTTAATTAACAATTTTCCAAAATATAATAGCCCCGGCACATTACAATAGCCTAGCCTAGCCTTCCACCAAAGACTCACTTATGGGAATCTAGTACCTAACATTTCCGATTTCCATATTAAGTTTTTTTTTTTAATAATTTAATATTTGTTTTTGTTTATTCACTGTATTATTTTCGTTTTTACGTAGTCCGTATTCGGCAACTGCGGCTACGGCAGAATCGCTCCTGCCGGCTGCGCTCCGGCTGCTGCTGTCGCCACTGGTGGCTTCCCCACTGCCTCTAACCTCGCTCTTGGCGCTATTGCTCCCGCCGCCGGTCTCGGTCGCCTCGGCTACGGCGCTGGCATTGGTGCCTACGGCCTGGATGGCTACGATGGTGCCTACGGTATCCATGGCTACGGTGGTGCCGTAGGCCTGGACTCTTACGGCGGTATCGGTGAGGGCAACGTGGCCGTCGCCGGCGAGCTGCCCGTCGCTGGTGCTACCGCCCTCGAGGGTCAGGTGCCAATCCTAGGCGCTGTGAGATTCGGTGGTGACGTGTGCGCTGGTGGCGCCGTTTCCATCGCTGGTAACTGCGCTTGCCGCGGTTGTGGTTGCGGTTGCGGTTCCCGTTACATCTAATTTCTACTAACGAAAAATCTTTTGTCGGCACGGAAAACAATTAAAGAAATAAACCATGATTTAGCAATGAAATGAACTACCATCATTTTTCTTTTAACTTACCTAATAATGATTATCATCTCACCAGATAGGTAGCCGTTAGTAGAATTGAAAACCAATGATGGAGCTACAATATCATCCACACCGATTAGGCTTGACTGTGGTGTAGCGCAAGGTTCTATTCTCGGCCCACTACTGTCTATAGTGTATAGTGCTGATGTGGTCCACTCTATATAACATTATGACTACAATACAATACAATACAAATATTCTTTATTGTACACCAAAAGAGAAGATACAGTTTAGAGGATAAAAAGGTTACAGTGTGACAATTTAAGGCGGTCTTATCGCTAAAGCGATCTCTTCCAGACAACCTTGGGGTACAGGACAGTATGTTGAAGGGCAGGTGTAATTACAACTTTAGATAGGTATATATATATAAATAACTATATAATAACATGAAATGTATATTATAATAGATAAATTAACAAATAATGAAATCTATGATGTAGCTCTATGACTTTATATAAGTACTATTACATACTATAAATTAGAGAAAGAATAGATTTACGGAAGAGAAAGATAGTAAGAGGTAACCTGTGTTTTAAATGATTCCAGATTCTGAGCTCGTCTTATATTCTGTGGCAAGGAATTCCACAGACGGCCAGCTTGAACAGTAAACGATTTCGTGTAGGCATGAGACGTTTGAGAAGGTGTAACTAGTCGCAACTCGGAGGAAGTCCGAAGGGCGTGATGTTGGGAAGTAAAAAACATAAAACGCTCTTTTAAATAAAGTGGTGCCCTAGGATTGTAAAGAACAGTATAAAGCAAAGAGAGGATATGAGTATTCCGGCGAAGGCGAATAGGGAGCCACTTGAGCCTGTTACGAAACATGGAGACGTGGTCATATTTGCGCAAGCCAAATATGAACCGAATACAGAAATTCTGAAGTCGCTCAAGTTTGTTTAAAAGCTCCTCAGTAAGATCTAGATAGCTGACGTCAGCGTAATCAAGATAAGGCAGAAGTAAACACTTAGAGAGCGCAATTTTGGTGTCAATCGGCAAAAAATTACGAAGTCGCCTAAGTGAACCAGCAACAGCAAACAATTTTCTGCTTACCTCAGCAACTTGCGAAATCCATGACAAAGTTTGATCAAAAATGATACCTAGATTTTTAACTTCTTTGCTGTATGGTATGAGAACTCCATCAAAAATGATAGGTGGTAACCGATCCCAGTCAACCCTAGCAATGAGAGCTTTGCTGCCAATAATAATAGTTTTTGTCTTAGATTGATTCACTGTTAGACCAAAACGACTGCTCCAGTTGGAGAATACAGTTAGGTCATTATTTGTAAGGTGGATTGCAGATGGGAGATCAGTTAAAGAAGATTGTCTATAGATTTGCAGGTCATCAGCATAAAGATGGTAGGATGAAGAGATGTTATCCGTAATAGAGGAAATGAAGATAGAAAAAAGAAGTGGAGATAAGACACCTCCTTGAGGAACTCCGGCAGTTGTACCACACCACGTAGAAAAAGTCTCATCAACTCTAATTCGTTGCCGACGCCCAGACAAATAGCAGCTGCTGAACCAGTCAACAACCGATGAAGATATATTAAGTGTGCAGAGAATGGCTAATAGAACATCAAAGTCCACTGAATTGAAAGCGTTGCTAAAATCCAAGAGTGATAGAACAGTGAGCTTCTTGTCCTCCATGCCAGCACGAATATCATCAGAGATTTTTACCAGCGCAGTCACAGTACTGTGTCCCGGACGAAAACCTGACTGGAAAGGATTTAATAGAGAATTATGTGAAAGATAAGAACTAAGCATAAAGTGTACGAGCCGTTCTAGAACTTTAGAAAGGAATGGTAATATAGAAATAGGGCGGTATTCAGATAAAGAAGTGGGATTGCTCTTTTTAGGAAGAGGAATAATGTAAGCCTCTTTCCACAAGGTAGGGAAAACGCAAGAGGATATTGAAGAATTAAAAATAAAAGTTAAAGTAGGAGCAAGAAGATCTAAGAGAGGAAGAATCATTTTACGGCTAATATCGTCAGAACCTACCGCATTCGAAGAAATAGAGAGAATCTGCTTCTTAACACCTGGTTCGGTAAATTGACTAATAGAAAACGAAGGACAGTTGGGAGATTTAATAGAAGAGAGAACACTTAAGGTATTTAATTTCGTTGTACTGTCAAAGTTGGTCACAGAGGAAAAATGCTGATTTAGCTGATCTATGTCAAGATTATTAGAGAGAGGTACATTATTTGATTTCCCAATTCCCATGGAATTAAGGAACTTCCAGACCTTGGCTGGATCACCGTTCTCGACAGATTTGTAAATGTGGCGTATTTGTGCATCTCTGCAAACCTTATTGCACTGGTTCCGCGTTAGCTTATATTTTTCTTTATATTTGTCTGGATTTAACTTATATTTGAATTTTGCATTATTTTTCTTAGCTTGTAAACACTTTATCTCGTCAGTAAGCCATGGTGAGGGAAGGTGCTTCACTCGAACTGGACGAATAGGAGCATGCACGTCATATAACTGCGTTAGTAAAGAATTAAATAACTCAACCTGCTCATCCACAGTTGGTGCATCCCGAATTACGGACCAATCCACTTTCTGTGCGTCCTCGAGGAGACGTGCAGTATCCATGCCACCAAAATTGCGCTGAAGAAGAATTCTTGATTTACGTTTGGGGGGTCGTATTTTATACGAAAGAAAGATCAGGTCATGAAAAGAAAAAGCATCAGCTGTGCATTGGCCATGCTTTGCAACATGTTCAGTGGAAGAAACTATTATTAAATCAAGAAGAGACGGATCACAGTGTGGAAAGAAGTGAGTAGGATTAAGGGGGAGAATGTTTAAATTACAAGATTCTGCAATATACTTTAATTGTGCCGAGCGATTGTCTGCTTTGAGAAGACAAGTGTTAAAATCGCCCATCAAAATAACATGGCTGTAATTAGGAACAAGCATATTTTCCCAAAATTAGATTTATTTACCTCTAAAAAACATATTTATAAAAAGCAAGTAGTAGACCTTTTACTAAGTAATTTCAAACGCAACAACCTATAAGACATATACCAATAATTATGTATATTTTACACACATACCCGACACACAACCATACTCAAACTCAAACTCAAACTCAAACTCAAACTCAAAAATCTTTATTTCAAATAGGCTTAACGCTAGCACTTTTGAATCGTCATTTTTTAGAAGCTACCACCGGATCACAACGCGGCCTCAACTGAGAAGATCCGGCAAGAAACTCAGCGGGCTTGTCATTTTTTCACTTTTTTTTTTTTAAACATTGTTTTGTTACAAATGAATCGACATTAGCGATATTGTGTCCTGCCATTCGAAACATAAAGCAAGGGAGAAAAGAAGAAAACAATAAATTAAGACAAACTAAAAGGCCAAATGGATAGAAGTCGGACCAGTCCCCCCAAGCAGCACCCGCGCACGAGTTGACTCGAGCAGCAGCCATCACTCCCCTCAACCATATTAGAGGGAAGGGGGTGACCCGCCACACGAAGCCGCCACAAGCAAAGACTTTTCGATGGCGAGCATGACCGAACCAAAATCACAGTGGCTCACATTTAACTTCTGCTGTTAAGTAGTACCTCGACAGGCAAGACACAAAACACTTTCACATAATCTTTATATTATCAATCAATTGACTTGTGAAACAGCCATCAGTAATCCACCAGATTAAGAGGTGTTACAAACTGTAAGCCTACAATTCTAAGCTTGCATGAGTTGAGCAGTTTAAGCCCACGCAGCTTTATCCTCTAGGTAATCCGAGATTTTGTAATAAGCCTTTTTCGACAACCGGCTTCTTATCAAAGGTTTAAATTTATTCAGTGGAAGATCTCGGATATCCTGTGGCAGTTTGTTATAGAAGCGTATACTTTGGCCCATAAACGATTTGCTTGTTCTGTGGAGACGTGTGGAATGTAAAACAAGATTGTGTTTGTTCCGGGTATTAACACTATGAATCGCACTGTACTTTTTAAAAGATACACTATTTTTCTGAATATAAACTAAATTTTCAAATATGAATTGCGAAACAACCGTTAGAATATCTATTTCTTTGAATTTTTCCCTTAGTGAATCAGTAGGAGCCAGATTGTAAATGGCTCTCACAGCTCTTTTCTGCAGAATAAAAATGGTATTAAGTTCTGCAGAAGATCCCCACAGTAATAAACCATAAGACATAATACTGTGGAAATAGCTGAAATAAACAATTCTAGCGGTTTCAATATCAGTTAAACGTCTTATTTTTTTAACTGCATAAGCCGCGGAACTCAGTCTACCTGACAATTTCTTAATGTGGGGGCCCCATTGTAGTTTAGCGTCAATTGTTATACCTAAGAACACAGTCGACTCCTCAAGGTCTAACTTCGCTCCATTAATTTCCACATTGGTTGCCACCTGTCTTACATTTGGTGTTACAAATTTCACACATTTGGTTTTGCTCTCATTAAGTTTCAAATTATTAACATTGAACCAATGGACAACTTTAGAAAGTACATTGTTTACTTCGTCGTATTCATAGAGTTTACGCCTGACTTTAAATAAAAGAGAGGTATCATCAGCGAACAATACAACATTTAGTTTGTCCCCTACGTAGTAGGGTAAGTCATTAATATATATTAAAAACAGAAATGGGCCTAATATTGAACCTTGAGGGACGCCCATGGAGACCACAGAACCAGGAGATCTCTTACCGTTAATGTCAACCTTCTGAATTCTATTATGCAAATATGAAGTTAAAAGGTCAAGAGCTCTGTCCCTTATACCATAGTGGCGTAATTTCCTGACCATCGTATCATGATCTACACAATCAAAAGCTTTGGATAAATCACAGAATACACCAAGGGCGTTCTGTGATTCCTCCCAAGCCTCATATACATATTTTATTAATTCGACTCCCGCGTCAGTGGTGGACCGATTCTTTCTAAAGCCGAACTGTTTATCATGAAACAAGTTATATTTATTGAAATGATCTAACATTTGATCCAAAAGAAGCTTTTCAAAAATTTTACTCAAGGCTGGCAACACCGAAATTGGTCTGAAATTCGTAGGTTCAGTGGTACTACCAGACTTGAATAAAGGTATTATTTTACTGTGCTTCATGAGGTCAGGAAACTCTCCATTCTTGACACAGCTATTAAATATAACTGCTAATTGAGGAGCAATAATGTCAATTATATAAGCTATTATTTGGACAGAAAGCCCCCATACATCAGCCGTCTTTTTCTGGTTAAGTTGTTTAAAAGTTTTTATGATGTCTTTAGCAGTCACAAAAGAGTATTTAAAAGCTGTGTCACACTGTGGTACATTTTCATTTAATATTATTTCAGCGGAAGTGGACGAGGAATTCAGAGTTTTCGTTATATTAATAGGAACATCACTAAAAAACCTTTCAAACTCTGTCGCTACATCTAAATCCGCTGTTACATCTTTATTGTTAACATGTAGACAAAAATCATTATTTCTTACTGATGACCTACCAGTCTCGCTATTTATAATATTCCATGTAGTTTTAATCTTATTATCCGCATTTCGGATTTTATTTTTTAAAAAAATCGACTTAGCTATCGAACAGACTCGCTTGAAAACTTTTGAGTATTTTTTTACATATTCTTTAAAGAGCTGAGAGGAATTAACAGATTTTTCATTATAAAGCTCATACAGTTTTCTCCGACTGGTATGTATACCAACAGTCGCCCAGTCATTAAACGATACACAATTATTAATCGATACAGTTTTGGGCTTAAAAATTTTTACAAATCGATTATCGATTTCTCGGAACAAAGAATTGTATAATATATTCGGATCGCCATGACAGGGCAACACAGGTAGGCTGTCAGTCAAGGCGGCTTTAAACTGACATAAGCGGTGTTTATTTATAGGAACAAATGTTATGTTTCGTTGAAATTTGATGATTTTACTAGGAAATGTAACAACTAGACCACAGTGGTCGGAATCCAGTTTACTAATAATTTCTTTGTGTGTGGGTTTCAAACTTGTAAAAATGTTGTCAATGCATGTTGCACTAAAAGAGGTTATCCTAGTTGGCTCAAAGAAAATATTATACAAATTGTGTGATCTAAATAAGGTTATAAATTTACTAGTTACATTAGTATTTTCCAGTATATTTATGTTGAAGTCTCCACAGACAATGATAGATTTATTAGTGTGTGACAATTTGTGTAAAACAGTTTCTAATATATTTTCAAAAACATCATATGATGCACAAGGGGGTCTATATACGCTCAGCACCAAAAACTGCCCAGTCTCAATGCAAGCTAATTCAATAACACGTTCAACAGAAAGGCTCACTACATCAGTACGTTCTTTATATTTAATATTATTTTTCATAATAATTAAAGAGCCCCCGCGTATCATGTTTACTCTGCTGAACGAGCTGGCAACCTGGTAGTTGTTAAAATTGAACATGAACTGGTCATCTTTAAGCCAATGTTCAGTAACACAAAAAATATCTATGTTGTGACCGTTCAAGAACAATTCAATTTCTAAGTCTTTGCCCAACATTCCTTGTATGTTCTGATGCACCAGGTTGATACATGGTACTATATTTTGATGCAACTTAGTATTAATATTACATGGGCTTTGCATAATGCTTATATTGCAATTATTTTTATCAAAAATGCCAGAGTTGGTCTCTGTTGTCGTATAGTCTAATTTAAATTAATTAGATTGTCATAATTGATAGCCAACTTCTTGGCTGGATTAACATGAATGTCAAATTTATGTTGCTCAAAAGAAGCAACCTGTGTAGCCAAGTTCTTGGCTGATGTGTAAAAATAATATGATAGCGACATAGCTATCTCTCTTTTACAATATTTAGAAAGATAATATTTATCTTTTGTCATATAAAAATTAACTTTAAAGTTATTAATGTCTATTAAATTAAATTTATTTTCCATGTCATAAACATTACAGTGTGTCAATGTGTGTAATGTCAAGTTTAACTTATATCTACTAGTATTTTCATCCTGTGGCAAACCCTTACTGTAGGGAAATGTGAACATTACAACTTTTTTAACGTCAATATTTGATAACATCTCTTGATATTTATATAACAGTTTTTTGGACACATTTCCTCTATTTCCTATCAAGATAATCAATGTTGAATCCCGGCTAAATATATGTCTAGATATTTTGTCCATTAAATTGGCATAGGTCATACCAGGCATACAATGATTTATGACAGAATGTCCCTTCATAATATCTGACAAATAGTGGCCCATGTCCTTACCAATTTCATCACTAAACATAACAATTTCAGTGGGATTTGAGGTTACATAATTAACAGAGTGCTTACTTACAGGTATATAATCACCAACAACATCAAGGGAAGGTTGTGTTAAAGTTTGTAAAGGAATAGAGCTACATGCCGGTGATGAGGAGCACACTGAGGGCTGGTTAATATTATTACTCAATGAATTATTGTTAATGAGCTCATTCATAGCCAGCGTGTATTCTTTCATTAATTTTTGTGAATCTGAATACTTATCTGATATTGATTTTAGTTTAGTTTGAAGGTGTAAGATATCTTCTTGCAAGTTTTGGGTGTCCATCTTGTGCTTCAGAGTGCACTTATCTAACCTAGATGCATATATATCTAATGTATCAATCAAATTTAGTCTTTCCCGGTTTAATTTAACATTTTTAATAAAGAATTTATGTTTCTTTACCAGTTTCTGAGTTTTTTTTATATATCTATTAATTTTTATATATTTCTTTATTTTTTTGCTACTGCACTTAGTCATACCCCCAGATGTACTTAGTGGAACATCATCTCCAGATGTTAAATCAATAGTTGCTATGGGTCTTTGCCTAAGAGCAGCAGGAACCATGCTTGGGGCACTGCCAACCAACTCATCGAAAAGACTTTGGTTCAGCGAGGTGGTAACAGTTAACTTTGCAGTTTCTAACTGTGAGATTTGGGATTGGGACACTCTAAGCTTCTCCTCTAAGAAGGTAATGCGATTTAGGGCCAAAACATATTCTTCTGAGCATTTATCAAAATCATTTACGACAATTTGGAGCCTGTCCCGAGCATCTAGGGCATCAATACATTGTGTATGCAATTTAGCCATTTCACTTTTAAGTTTTTTATTTTCATTTAAAATTTTTATAAATTCTAATTCGTTATCCTCCCTTTCCTTGTTCATTTGACAACACAGCTCTTTGGTTTCCTTCAACTCTGTTAACGCCAGTCTGAGTTTAGACTCTTCCTGGCGAGCATGTGCACTACGAGTCATCATAATTAGATATTATCTAGACAATTCAGATATTATCAAACAAACGAAACTGTGTTAACAAACTATTTAAGGATTTGATGTTGACGGTTGTTCGTAACAATCAATTTTCAGGCGCTCGTAATACGGGATTACTTGCGTTACGTAGGTAATAAAGATGTATAGTAACCTGAAATAACTTATCCTGTTTTCCTAAATGTGAGACACGTAAAAAATTCAAAATAACTATACAGTTTCAAATAAACCGGCACCAAGTACTTAGCGAAGAACAGTCACTTTTGAACATCAGTTTTTGACGTCGATCACCAGATATTACTTAAAAAAACTAACGTGCACCACTATAACATTGAGATAATTTAGTGAATAAATTGATTTAAGACATAAATTACGAACAAATAATAAATAAACTTAAAAATTAAAACGAGAGTTATAAAAAACCGATATAGGCCGTAGGGATGCCACAGAAAAAAAACCATACACATGTACATACACCCACTCACACACACACACACATACACACATTTATAAATCGTGCATTCATTTTTTGCTTTTTCAATATACCTAATCGTAATAAAATTGTAACTATTTGCTACGTTCTAGCTGTTACTTAGCATGTCTCTCCTATTATTCTTAGTACTCTAGGTAAACCTATAATTGGCTTATGTAAAGTTTACTTTAGTTGGATAAGATCATATTGTATTAATGCTGTTGGTTTACTAATAAAATAATAATAAAAAAATAAAATAAAAAAGATTTTCTAAAAGACCCTCAAATTCAGAAAAATTATTTACAAGAAGAGAAGGACTGTACACAACGCCCAGGAGAGTTTTTACACCGGATAGAAGAACTTCAATGAAAATGTATTCATTGAAGTTCTTCTATCCGGTAACTACCATATAAGTGCAGATGACATACAGATGAATATTATGTCGTTCAAACTTAATGATACTCATAGTGCAACCAGCGACATCAATATTAATCTTTAGATTATACCGGAAGAAAGTCGGATCAATACAGGGAGTATTGAGGTATTAAAACCATCAAAAGCCAAATTAATGGTAGTTGGGAGCCGCCATCAGACTCTAGGACTTGTGACAGTGAATCTGTTTATTACGTATTGCATCACGCAAATAAACTTTTAGCATACCTAGCTCATCTTTATATGAAGTATAAAATTAGAGACTCTATACCACTCGAAGGTGACATTGTTTGATTCTGTAAGGAGAAGGTTGGTGATGCGGTTGTATGATGAGAAATGGATGCGCGTTACTTGCGTGAGCGAGCGACAATATGTCCCTACTTGGCGAGGATGTCAGTACACCGAATTAGCTGCTCAAGAAAACAATAGGCAACCAAAGAAAACATGGGCTTACCTCCAGTGAGCGAAGCGGGCGGGCTCAGGGCAGTTGAGCCACGTAGCGACACCAACACCAAGCACACAGTCAGTTAGTAAAGCACCGACACACACCAGTTAGTTATTGTTAGTAAAGTATATTAGTGAGTTATACACTGGAGCGCAGCGAACTATGTACGCGAGTCCCCGGGTGATGCGATGCGCGCGAGTACCTCCGAGCAAGGTCTACGGAGAACTATATATATGATGGATGCGGCGAGTAGCTCCGAGCACAGTCGGCGGACAACTGAGGCTTCGATTGCGTGGGCGCGTGGATTGCAAGGCGCACGCGGGGCGAGGTACTCGTGGACGGCGTTGTGTCCAAAAAACGATACCATATATGGTTAGGCGTCGCGTCATTGGCGATGGCTTTGCCTACCATTGCCTCGCGCAGTTGCTTTCAAATGGCAAGCCCATTGCTTCAATGATATGAGCTAAAACGTCGTGAACATTCTCCCCGGCTTGGAAATCCATAGGGACTTACAAAGAAAATAATGCAGTAAAGATGGTAAAGGATATGCGGAATTAAAGAAATAAAGGATGCGATAATGATCTTTGAAGTATATGATAGTGAAATATGTATATAACGATAAAAATGCGATTACAATAAAATATATGCGAATAAAGTATAATAGATAAGAGAAATACATGTTATTGTGAAGGAAGAGGACATAGTTTAACAACTGGACGCTTAAAGGTACGTTTACGTGTGAGTGTGATGTTGATAGGGCCTGCGTAATCAACACCGGTATGTGTAAAAGCTTTAGCTTCTAGAACACGAGCGGGAGGAAGACTAGCCATCATAGGCGTAGGATGCGAAGGTGCAACTCTGAAGCAGAAGTTACATTGACGTATTCGTTGTCGAATTATATTGCTAGCGGAGATGATCCAATAGCGTTGCCTAAGTAAAGACATAAGAAGATGCGAACCAGTGTGACAGTTATAGCGGTGACAGTTATCAATGATTAGATCAACTACGTGATCGCGACGAGGAAATAAAACAGGATGACGATTTTCAAAGGGAATATTAGCGTTTGTTAATCTGCCGCCTACTCTGAGCAGATTATTTTCATGGACAAAAGGATCTAATTTTCTAAGAGCGGGAGAAGGTAAACTACCTTTATTTATATTTTTAATATCGTCAGCGAAATATTTTTGCTGTAGATCGCGAAGTAGTGCGGTTTCAGCGATGTCCAGATCAGACACTTGGATATAATCCGAGCGCGGTAATTTGCGAGCGAAGCGTAAAACATATACTATTACATGCAATAATTTATTCCATGAGGATACTCTAACGGAAAGTTCAAGAAGAGGCGAAGTATTTTCTTTTGGTATAGCGGTAAGTATAATAGATTCTTTTATTTCAGGTATAGGACCTTCAATATTGGCAGAATCGAAAGGCACGATTGGCCACTCAGCGATTGGACTACTAATCCAGGGTGGACCATGCCACCAAAGCGGGTGGTTAAATAATTGTGAGGGTAGTGCACCTCGTGATATAACATCGCTAGGATTTTGCGTACCTTCAATGTGAAAGAAGCGACCGGGAGATAAAAGTTCGTGTATCTTACTGACACGATTAGCGACAAAGGTTTGCCAGCAATGCGGGAGCGAATGAAACCATGACAATGCAATAGTAGAGTCTGAGAAAGCGAATACATCCTTTATAGGGTAGCGATTATTCAATGCGGTATATACTTGATTAACAAGTTTAGCTAAAAGTAATGATGCGCATAATTCGAGCCTTGCTAGGCTGACAGTCTTTAAAGGAGCTACCGTAGACTTAGAGCATATCAAATGAATTGATATGTCGCGGTTACGATGTGTCACGTGTATATATAGAACGAAACCGTAAGCTTTCATACTAGCGTCTCCAAAGCTACTAAGTGTACAACGCAACCATTAGCGACACCTAAATGACGCGGTATACGCAGCGTGGAAAGTAATTATAATTCGTTTTCAAATGTATTAATGTGATCGGTAATAGCTGGAGGAGGTACCTCATCCCAACCTACCTTTGGAAAGCCAAAGCTCTTGTAGTAACAGCTTGGCGTACAGAATAACGGGCGCGACGAGTCCCAATATATCAAACAAGCGAGCGAGAGTCGAAAGAATTGCACGTTTAGTATTATCTTTAGATGCGGGAGACGTAGTAAATGAGAATTCATCTGTTTGCGGTAACCATTTTAAACCCAAAATTTTCATAGTATCATTATTATCCGTAAATTCTATAGATGCGCGATGCGATTCCGGGACATGAGCGAGAAGTTCAGGCGAATTACTTGCCCATTTGACAAGATGAAATCCACCAGTTTGCAACAATGCGATTAATTCGTCCACCAGGCGGATCCCGACATCGACTGACTGCACTGACGTTGTCAAGTCGTCTATGTACAGTTCTCGAGTGGCGACATCTGCAGCGAGAGGAAAGCGTTCACTTTCATCATCAGCGAGCTGACGAAGTGTCCGTATAGCGAGAAATGGACTTGAGCGAAGACCGAAAGCCACGGAATTAAATTGGAAAATGCGAAGCGGTTCATTTTGATCAAAGTGATATAATATTTTTTGATATTTTCTATCATCTTCCCTTAACAGAATGCGAAGGTACATTTGTTGAATGTCAGCGGTAATAGCGATTTTTAAATAGCGAAAATTTGATAGAAGTGAGAATAAATCTGCCTGCAAATTTGGTCCAGTGTGTAACAAATCATTAAGCGAAGTAGCACTAGCATCTAAAACTATGCGCGTTTTTGTTGTCACCTTATCTGGTCTTACAACAGCGTGGTGCGGAATGAAATATCCTTCTTCTACAACAGCGGGTGAATACGATATCTCCGATAAATATCCTTTTTGTAAATACTCATTAATGACGTCATTGTATGATTGACGTAGCGCGGGAAGTGAGTTGAACTTATGTTCAAGCGATTTTAATCTACAAAGAGCGTGACAAAATGAGTTACCTAAAGATTTAGGATCACCCTTAAATGGAAGCGAAACAATATAACGTCCACAAGCATTCCTTGTGACCGTTGATGCATATAATTTCTCACAGGCTTGATCATCCGGATATATATTTTTAATAGAAGGCTCCTTCTCGAGTTCCCAAAATTTTGCGATAGTATTATTTAGATTGTCTACCAAAGGACCGAAGGGCCAGACTATACCTTCACGGTGCAGAGGCGATATCTCACCCATGACAATATAGCCAAGCGTAGTCTCGAGAGCGTGAGGCACAGAAAGAGCGGTGTCCGTAAAATCAGCTGATCGAGCGAGCGGTGGTGGTATTACTTTACCAGGAAGTAAAATTGTTGCGATAACTTGTGCGCCAAGAATGGCGTTTATTTCTCCAGGTGAATGCCAAAATTCATCCCCTAGCGGTAAATCAACAAAATGACCCAACATAGTAGTATCGATCATGCGAGCGGGCAGCTGATCCGTAATATGATCAACTACAAGCAACATTATATTATAATTAGCGTCCGAGACGCGCGATTGTATGGTGAGCCACACGTAACCTCTAGTAGGTGCTGAATTTGACCCAACGGTTTTTAACGATGAGTTAACCATTGGTTGAATATTTAAATTTAATTTATTACAAGAAGCGAGTGAAATAATATTATTTTGTGAGCCACTATCAATAAGGTATCTTATAATAGTGCGGGTTCTATTAATCGGAACATACTTGCGCAGTAGATAAAATAACAGTTTTATTAAAAGGATTGTTATTATTATGAGCGTACATAACGTGCGTATCACTGCAACACTCATTCGCGGCGCGCGAAGGCACAATCGTCGCGTCCGCATCCAATACTTGAGCGTGCATGCACGCAGAGGCTCGCGCGGGGGGTGGCTGGCGTTCGGTTGAACCGGCAGCACAGAATACATATAATAACAGAAGATGCACTGCTTTGATGTTGAGGGAATGCCGCCGTTTTAATAGCTTACAAAATTTACAGAGCACTGCATTCATTCTAAATAGTACCTTACCGCCACGTGCACTAGAGCGCTATTTCTTTGTGTTCAGAATTTACCTACACCATCGTTCGATCGTCAGGGTTTTCAAGCAAAGTAAAATAAAATACCAACAAAATTATTACAAACTTTTATAATATAATTAGAATTGTTTTATTTTTATGTAATGTTTTATATATTTTTTGCCATCCCCTACATATCTATTATTAACTTTAGAGTGGCGAAAATTCGTAAACCGCATAAATAATTTTAAAATTGTTTTAAAAGGTAAACATAAGCGTGGTGCAGTGAACTCATCTCATGTTTTTTAGCTTCGTTAGTAATACATTTGCCGGATTTGGTGTAATAAGTTATAAAAAATGTCAGTTTTGAAGTCTGTTGATTATTGCAACAGCCGTCCACACAACAATTATTATTGTTACGATTATCCATTATAATTATTTTAACAAAATGCGGTGATATTAATGCAATATACACACAAATACGTAAATCCATTCGCATTTTGATTTTCGTTCTGCACGAATTATTGAATAACGTGTGCTCGCAAGCGCGTGGCAGCCGCGAGTGATAGACTACCCCGGGTAGTCGACCGCTATAGGCATTTATCGCTGTAGTTATTGGCGAGTGATGGAGGTCTGCCGGCAGTCAAGGCAGTGGCGAGCGATCGCGGCCGTTGAGATGGCAACGGTGGTTGCGGCGCGGGCGCGGGCGGCGCGGGCGGTGTGGCTCGAACGTTGACCGTTGACGAGGCCTGTTATCGGCTACTTCGTTATGATGCGAACGTTGAGTATAATTTTCGAAATGTATAAGCGTATGATGTTTTTTATAACATTGTTTACAAACACTATTTGAAAGACAGTTTGATAACGTATGATTTGTGCTAAAGCAATTTATGCACATGCGGTTATTTTTAATAAAATTAAAGCGATCTCAACGGTAAATATTTTAAATACCGGGCATTGATATAAATGTACGTGATGCGAAGTTTTACAATAAATACAAGCGGAATTATCGTTTTCCGTGATAGCGAAAGTATGCGAGAATTTTGGTATACTTAGGTATTATTACGATGTGACCGTATTTGGGAGTTATACCCTCCTATTGCGCTAGAGTCTTGCGATTGCGACGAGTTCGGTTGACGAACTATTGCGGTACGTTCGACAATTTTTATATGTTGACGAACAAAATTATCTAAGTCAGTGCTAGTAGGTATATCCTTATCTCTGACGGATAATTCAAAGCTTTGAGCAACATGCAAATTTAATTTTTTAACAATGTTTAGAAATCGATCAGGTTAAGCAACGTTAGTTAAGGTCATTAAATAGATGGGTGACCGTTTAACGCCATTTGAACTAAACGTCTCCGTGCTGCGGAGGGCAAGTACAAAGTGGGTCCAAGTTTTTAACCGACTTAAAAGGAGGTTTTGTATTCTATGCCATTGTATAATATTGAAAGTTTAGTTAACGTAAACACAGCGCGGGCGGAGCTGCGTGAGTCAGCTAGTAAAAAATAAAACAAATGTTTGAATGCTGCCAGATTGTTATATTATTATGATTTCTTTTCAGATCGCGGTTGGTTGAAATTTCAGGTTTAGTACAGGTCACCGCAGCCGCAGCCGCATCCGCGGCAAGCGCATCTGCCAGCGATGGACACGGCGCCACCAGCGCACACGTCACCACCGAATCTCACAGCGCCCATGATCGGCACCTGACCAGCGAGGGCAGTCTCGCCTCTGACGGGCAGCTCACCGGCGACGGCCACGTTGCCCTCACCAATACCGCCGTAGGAGTCCAGGCCGGAGGCACCAGCGTAGCCATGGATACCGTAAGCACCAGCGTAGCCATCAATACCGTGAGCACCACCGTAGCCATCCAGACCGTAGGCACCGATTCCGTAGCCGATGCGACCGAGACCGGCGGCGGGAGCGATAGCACCAAGAGCAAGGTTAGAGGCAGTAGGGAAACCATCAGTAGCGACAGCAGCAGCGGGCGCGCAGCCGGCAGGGGCGATTCTACCGCAATAGCCAAACACGGTCTGTAGAAGAAGAATTGGATTTTTTTTTAACTCTTATCGCACTGCAGCATTATTGGCAGCAGAAAGACGTCCACTGTGGTACAAAGACCTCCTCCGTAAAGGGGAGGGATTGCCATAATCCCTACGCTTGCCAGACGTCTTGGAACCAAAAAAAACAAAAAAAAAAATTCTTTATCTCGATAAGAATGGGACAACATACAACCAAATACTGCTAAACACAGTGAGTTATACAGTTAGTTTGCAAAAACGAGTATTTAGTGTGAAAACCCTGGTACCCAAGGTAAGATTAAACTTGTGTTATGGATACCAGTTATTTCTCAAATGTGAATACGAAAGTGAAAGTGCGTATGAGTATAGTGTAAAGTCAGTTGAACTTGAATATAATGTGGTTGTTTATGCATAGATTCTTGGTATGTATAGATTATTATGTGAAGTAAGTATGTGTGTGGGTGTTAGATTATATAAGTTTTAGTAGATATCAGATTACAATAAAAATTAATCATTAACAGACAGTTTCGAGAATCTTTTCAGTATTCTCATAATTTTGTTCAAGTAACCAGTCTCTTAATCTAATCTTACATTCAAATTTATTTAAGGAGTAAATATTACAGTGCTTGTTAATCCTGTTATACACTCGGTTACTGCTGACACAGTAGTGTCGCTTTGCTAAGAATGTTCTACAAGAGAGTACAGGACATACAAGGTCAGAACGTCGTCGATTCAGAATATCCTTATTATATATTAATTGTGAGTGCTTTTTCAGAGTCATATGTAAGATATAGAGTTGCCTTACAGTCAATACTTTACACTCGCTATAGAGACGTACTGTCGGATACCTAAATGATTTTGAGTTCATTACTTTTAGGACA
This sequence comes from Furcula furcula, assembly GCA_911728495.1. Classification (NCBI taxonomy): domain Eukaryota; kingdom Metazoa; phylum Arthropoda; class Insecta; order Lepidoptera; family Notodontidae; genus Furcula; species Furcula furcula. The sequence goes on along the minus strand of OU452269.1, from coordinate 10,354,543 downwards.
GCCCTTTGGGCTCTCTCTAGGTTAAGAAAAATAGTTTTAGCGGCCCCTCCCCATGCTGTAATACAGTATGTGATGATAGATTGACAAAGAGGGAAGTATATTGTCTTTAATGTGACTAAGTCCACAGAATGTCTTAGTCTCTTAAAGATGTGAATCAATTTTCTGACTCTCGAAGTTAGGGATTGTATTTGGGATTTCCAGTTAAGAAGGTGATCAATATATACACCTAGGTACTTTACTGTAGAAGATTGGAATAACAGAGGACAGGTACAACTCGGGGTGGCCTCAACGCACGAATGAGCCTTTAAACTGAAGATATTTGAAGGGAGGGTATTTGTTTTTAGGGAGAAAGGTATGTACGAAGTTTTGTCGGTATTTAGCCATAGTAAGGTTGGTAGGTAATCCAATAGAAAGATGCTTAAAGATACTTTGCATGCCATTTTTATGGCAAATGTGTATCGCTCGCTATGTTTTTAATGTACCATCTTTATACGCACCACATTTATGCAAATAAATTGAATTGAATTGAATTGCTGCTGCCCATATTCTTGTTTTCCATAAGTCGTTTTTTACAACACCCAACGGGAGGTGATGGGTGGGTGCTATTCTTACCCGGAAACCCGTTGGGTTGCTGGGCATAGGTCTTTTCTTTTCTTTCATTGGAGTGTTTAGCAGAAAATGCAGTCTATCGTTGATTTAACTAAATCATATCCAGCATATTTGGCGATTTGGTCAGTACATAAAGTTTACACAAAATTAAATCTTCGTCAGTACTACTAATCTGGAGATTAAACCAGGGGGATTTTCTATGTGTTAACTTTCAAGAGGTCTTAATAAATACACATAAAAACTCATTTCTTCTCCAAATTTAGTAAAATAGGATAAGATATTCAACTCACCTGTACCAAGCAAGCTTGGACGCAGAGGAACAAAACGGCGAAGGCGTTCATGTTGTATGTCTCTATTCAACGTGGTGCTGAATCCAGAATGATGAACTAGAACTATTTCGGTCTTATATACTCAATAAACTACATAGTTTTTATCACAACTACATATATTTCGAAACTGAAGTTTCAATGTTTACACAATAATTTAAAAAGCAGATTATGCACGTTTTTGAACTAATTATACATATTTGTTTCCGAGAACTGATAACGTATTATTGTATAAAAATACCAAAAATTCTGTCAAGCATCATTCTCGTGTCAACTTACAGTAAGCACAAGTACAATGGCAGCCAAGGCTATCCTCGTCCTCTGCGCTCAGGCGCTCCTCATCCAGGTTCGGCTGACATCCTCAATCATATTTCTAGAATTCGTTCTGGTTTCATCAGGACACTGTAGCTCGAGTAGCACCACTTTTAGTTTTTGATCTCACAGGGAAACCCCCGCGACTGTCACATTGGCACATGAGAGGGGTAACCCTTAGTGCCTTGCTTGTTGACCAGAGGTCGCATTGTAGCCACCCGGCAACATGACACGATGCTCACTGGGACGGGGGTCGCAACCGCTCCACGGTACTCAAAGGAGGTCTAGGGCCCACACACCAAACGTCTACCGACTCCGAAGGGAGTATTCATTTGGCTCAACAGATTCTTGAAAATTCTTGTTTCAATGATAAAAATATATCAGTTCTGCTAGATCAATTATTGTATTTTTCTGTATAATTCTAAGTGCGAGAGTGCGATTAGACTGGTTTATACTCGTACATAATGAATACTGTTTTGGACGTAAACAAAAGTGCTAAATTTAATTATTATATTTTCAGTCCGCCTTCAGCCAGTGTCTCGGCCGTGCTGGCTTCGGACGCCGCGGTTTGGGTTACGGTGGTCTGGCATACGAAGGTCTCGGCTTGGCTGGACGTGGCTACGGCTATGATGGTCTCGGTCTCGGCTACGGTTACGACGGCATTGGTTGCGGCGGTCTGGACTACACCGTCACCAGCGGCGGCGGTCTTCCCGTCTCCAGTGCCTCCGCCTGCCCTCCCGTCGGAGTCTCCGTAGCCTCTGAGAACGAGTACGCCGGCAGACTGTGCGCAGCTGGTGAGCTGCCGTTCGTCGGCACCGTGGGAGTGGAGGGTGTCCTGCCCACCGCCGGCGCTGGTGCTGTCAACTACGGCTGCGGTGACGGTGTGACCGCTATGGAGTCGGTGGCTGACATCGGTCCCGGTATTGGCTTGGGCGAGTACGGTCTCGGTGGATACGGTGCTGCTGGTCTCGGCTACCGCCACGGCTACGCTGGCCGTGGATGCGGATGCGGCTGTGGTCTGTAAAAAAGAAACCTCACAACCAACTGACGACTGTATGCTAATAAATAAAATTACATCTTATTTTCTTGTTTAATTGCCCTTCAAAATGTAGTTATAAACTATATAACAACATTAAGTATGTCATCATCAGCCGGAAGACGTCCACTGCTGAACATAGGCCTCCCCCTTAGAACGCCACAATGAACGACAATTGGCTATTTGCATCCACCGGTTACCTGCGACAATGTCGTCTGTCCACCTAGTGGGAGGCCTGCCAACGCTGCGTCTTCCGGTTCGTGGTCGCCACTCGAGAACCTTTCTTCCCCAACGGTTATCGGTTCTTCGAGCGATGTGGCCTGCCCATTGCCACTTCAACTTGCAGATTCTGAGAGCTATGTCGGTGACCTTGTTTATTCGGCGAATCTCCACATTTCGGATTCTGTCGCGCAAAGAATCTCCGAGCATAGAAGAAGAAGAAGAAGAAGAAGAAGAAGAACTACATTTATTACATACATTTTATTATTATTACATAGCTCTCTCCATGGCTCGTTGTGTGACTCTGAACTTCTCTAAAAGGCCAGCCGTTAGAGACCACGTCTCAGAACCATATGTCATCACTGGCAACACACACTGGTCAAAAACCTTCGTCTTCAGGCACTGCGGTATTTCGGGTGAGAAGATATCGCGTAGTTTCCCGAACGCTGCCCATCCGAGTTGGATTCTTCGGGCGACCTCTTTGTCGAAGTTGGACCGACCTAACAGGATAGTTTGTCCTAGGTATACGTATTCGTCAACAACTTCGAGTGTATCGTTCCCAACAACTACCGATACGGGTGCAACGTGGACATTGGACATGATCTTCGTCTTGTCCATGTTCATTTTAAGACCCACCTGTTGGGAAACGCTACTGAGGTCGCTGAGCATCGTATTGAGGTCCTGCAGCGACTCTGCCATAATGACTATATCATCGGCAAAACGAAGGTGAGTGATGTATTCGCCATTGATGTTGATGCCGAATCCGTACCAGTCCAGAGCTTGAAAACGTCCTCCAATGCGTTTGAGAACAGTTTCGAAGAAATAACGTCTCCCTGTCTCACACCTCGCTGAAATGGGATTGGTTTCGTGCTCTCGTCCTGTAGTCGGATCGACATGGTGGCGTTGCTGTACAAGCACTTCAACACTTCGATGTACCTATAGTCAATGTGGCACGTAGGTAACACCTCTAAAGTGTGGATTGTAAAGTTACTAGACTCAAGAGGCTTAAAATCTAAGTTCGCTGGAGACGAGCATCAGTACAATGCGAATGCACCGACTTTTTGCATCGTGATTCATCAGAAACATACTTCAATGCTTTCCAAAAATTTACAAATTTAAATACTTTTGACGGAGTAATAAATTATTGTAGAAAGCAAAACCTGTCTTATGTGTCTATCCCAAGGGCGTAGCTAATGCTCTATCAGTCGGATCAATGATACGGGGCCTCTGGGCTACTGGGGCCCCAAACCTGTGTAAGCAAAAACTCGTAAAATGTTATCCACAATCTCACTTAAACTCCTAGAGATTTATTCTCGTTTTAATCGCTTCTTTACCTCAAAGAAATATTGCTAGTAGGTTTTACCTTGATTTGTAATAGAGGTTGAGTTAAACTAGTAGTAGTCGTAGCAAAAGACGGAAAACTCCATTTTTTATTTGAGACGTATTTGTCTGTTCCTAATCTATTTATCGCTTACCAGGAGTTATACCTTGAGTCTGGCGCTTGTAACAGCATCGCTGAAATTTTGGAAAACCAATAATAATCCTAGTATTAAACCCGTAACTCGATATAATATTTTAAATGGCCATGAAAGTTTAAAACAGGTATTTCGAATTTTGGGAATGCTTAAGTTTCCTCACGACAATTTTCTTCAATCAGCTATTGGTGAATTTTTTGATGATTAATGGAAATTGAATATCGCATTGCTGAAAGGCTCTAGTGGAATTCAAACAGGGGCTTCATGACAGGTAAATTCTAGGCAACTACAAAACCATCGCTGGCCGCTGGCATGTGGACCGTAGACGGCGACTCCGAGGAGGATGACGGCATGCTGCTACTCCCGTCCACGTGAGCACCGTGACAAGTTTACGAGGGGCTATAATGCGTCTCCCAGCAGCGGGCTTAAAGGCTAGGCTCTGAGGGTTACCTGTTGCAGATTTCACCGGAGAGCCCAGTCCCCCTCTTATATGCCGATGCCTTGGAAGTTCCAGTGGGTAACCCACATATCCGGGTTGACCCCCACAAGGACCCGAACTCCTATTGAAGGTTTCCACCGGGAACAAAAAAAGGCAGCTATCGTGGTAATATGGCTGCAGCCACATAGGTTGGGTCCGTCGGTATGCCGATGAATACCCTGGCTACCCAATAGATCATGGGTTTGATTTTCACCTTGAATCTGGCTATTATATATCTATTTGTATAAATGATGAGTTTTCTGGTTACAGCCTCTAGCTTGGGATCTAAATTACCATGTGTTCCAGAATATTTACTACGTATACCTAGGACTAACTATCCAGTTAGGTTGGTTCAACTTCGACAAAGAGGTCGCCCGAAAAATCCAACTCGGATGGGCAGCGTTCGGGAAACTATACGATATCTTCTCTCTCCGAAATATCGCAGACGAAGGTTTTTAACCAGTGTGTGTTGCCAGTGATGACACATAGTACTGAGACGTGGTCTCTAACGGCTGGCCTTTAAAAATGGTCAGAGTCACACAATGAGCCATGGAGAGAGCTATGCTTGGAGTTTCTTTGCGCGACAGAATCCGAAATGTGGAGATTCGCTGAAGAACTAAGGTCATCGACATAGCTCTCAGAATCTGCAAGTTGAAGTGGCAATGGGCAAGCCACATCGGTCGAAGAACCGATAACCTTCTTTCCTCAAGGTTCTTGAGTGGCGACCACGAACCGGAAGACGCAGCTTAGGCCTCCCACTAGATGGACAGATGACATTGTGCGCGTTGCAGGTAACCGTTGGATGCAAATAGCCAATTGTCGTTCATTGTGGCGTTCTAAGGGGGAGGCCAATGTCTTCCGTCTGATGATGATGATGAAGTGGTGACTAGGTACCCACAAGATGGATTCCCAAAATTAACGTCCGATGACGGTAGAGTGGTTCAGGGGAGTCGAGAGGTGTGCTGCACCATCTGCGCAGTTACCCGCAGCTGTATTTTTTTTAACACTTCCATCCCTGGAGCATAGGTACAACTCTAACGGCCCCTCTCTGGACGTCCAATTAAGGCAAGCCAGAGTTGAAAGTCCTACGGCCCGCTTTGGTTACCCTTCGGTTATATTATTATTATAAATATGGTTCTTAAGACAAAATACATCACACATCATGTTCTAAAATTATATATTCATACGGACGCTGCGTTGTGATAAGACAAATTTTGTACACAATTATTGAGTGAAGAATTAAAATAAATAATAATAAAAGATTATTGGTTATTACAACATTATTGTTTTAATCACAAAACTAGTTAAACTTTTTGTATCTGACTGTATTTACTAAGGCAAATTAAAAGTGTAGGTAGCCACAATGAAGGTATGATGCATGTTGGAAACATATCACAAAGAATAAATACTCATTCTAGTTACAGAATGGAAAGACCATAATCCAGGTATGTACAATCGCAGTTTCTGATATTCCGTCGCCAAGTAGCAGTGTGTACGATTGCTTTATTCTGGAATGAAGGGTATTTATTGTAGCTGGTGAAATAACCGGACTTAAAGGACGTAATAACTAATATTTCAAGTGAAAAGCTACAATAGTGCAGTGCAACTGCAGCCAGGCATACGAACAAGCAAACGTCCTACTTGTTTCACCCACTTATTTTACTGGCTAACGCATACGTACTCCCTTCTAGTGCCAGTGAACCAAATCTTATGAAGTTTGGCAACAGCAGCGCAGTTGATGCCACTACATTGAAATCAATTCCTTTAAAGTTTGGAAACCCGTAATTGATGTCCCCGACATTGGAATAGATTTCTTTCGAAGTTTGGCAACGCCTAATTGATGCTCCGACGTTGGATTATATTCCTCCGAAGTTTGGCAACGCGCATTTGATGGTAAAACGTTGTTGGGATCCATACAGCGCTATAGCTAAATAACTTTAATTGAGTTTGACGGGACCCGTGTTGGCGGTATGCTTGACTCCCGAATCTGCTGTCGTTCTGAAACTTGATGTGGAAAACGTCACAAGTTGCATTTTTCTATGCTGTATGAAAACAAAAAGTTGTTCAAGAATTACAAAAGGGATTTAGTAGAAATGCCTAAAAGTTGAAGCCTTATTGGCATTGTTCCATATAAAAGATCACAGAAACAAATTATACCACCTTCAAGAATTGTTGAATTCGTGCACTGAGTAGGGCCGCGCTCTATGGGGTTCAGATGCTAGGCTGGGATTCAGTAATCATCCAATTACTTCAGTACCTCTCCAGTACTGAAGGCTGGCGATTAGTTTCGGAACTTCACTATGTCCTTGGCAAGTCTGAATAGCAGTTAAACTAGCTTTATTCCGGTCCATTATCTGACTACAGGACTTTGTCTTCCTACTTTTCAGGACATATTTTATTGTTTTCCTTTTTTATTAACCGACTTCAAAAAAGGAGGTTCTGTATTCGACGCGTATGTATGTAATATTAATAAAAATGCGTAATATTCATATATGTTAGTCTATGTGGGCTTCTAAACGAATTTACCAAATTTCACGAGTGTATGTATGTATGTATGTATGTATGTATGTATGTATGTATGTATGTATGTATGTATGTAGGTTTGTCCGCAGATTTCTCAGAAACTACAAGTCCGATTTCGAAAATTCTTTTTGCAATAGTTAGAATATCTTTCAACTTAGGGTAGAGTACAAATTTCATCAAAATCGGTCCAGTAGTTTAAGAGATATAAACTTTTTATGTTTTCAGTAAGTTACTGTAATGTAGCCGTTCGAGTTGCGTGATAGTGCTGATACCTATCTTGGTAAAATAAGTCACTAAAAAGTGTTAAATAAACTATTTTTAAAAAAATAATAACCGACTTCAAAGTAAATTATCTAAAAAGCATAAAATAACGAAAGTATTATTGAAGTTGGTGCAGAATATACACAGCAGGTACGCTAACACCAACTTCAATAATACTTTCGTTATTTTATGCTTTTTAGATAATTTACTTTGAAGTCGGTTATTATTTTTTTAAAAATAGTTTATTTCTTATTCCTGATTTGTCTGTAGCAGGTTTTAAGTATCAGGCTTGATAATGTGTGGAATGTACCATATTTTCAGCCCTTTTTTTGCCTGCATAGCAATATTTAATAAGCTTCTATATACTAAGCTCTATTAGGGCCTCCGTGGCGTAGTGGAAAACTCCGTGGCTTTGCCAACCAGAGATCGTGGGTTCGAATCCTGAGGGGCGCAACAACTTTGTGTAGTTGTTGCTTACTGGCTAGAACAATGCAGGCCGATCACCTAATTGTCTGTTAAGTAAGATGATCTATGCATCGGATGAGCATATAAAAAGTCTGACCTGCACCTGAGCTCACCCCGGTCGTGCCGGTCTTCCGTCCCATCGGATTGCGAGAGGTAAGGAAGAGAATGCACTTGTATCTACGCAAGCATTTGTGCATTAAAATAATATCCCGCGTATCTACGCGGATGTCTCAAGCGGCCAATCTTTCACAAGGTCAGCCATCTGGCTGACCTTGTGAAAGATTGGCCGCTGTGATCGTATTAGCCAGGAGGGCATTATTATTAATAATAATAAGCTCTAATAAGCTTCCATCGACGGCTGTGTAGCTGTATGCTATGGCGTGTTTAGCTATTATGAGCTATGGCTCATAATAGCTAAACACGCAGTGCAGTTGTAGAGAAGTTAAGAGAAGCAGTCAACCTTTTGTTGGTGGTTGAGGGGAAACCTTCTAAATGTACCCGGTGTCCATCATAGGGGTGGAGACTAAAACTTTCCTGGTTGTCGCTATATAAAGACTCTGGCCACTCCATTCTGACCTCGCTGGAATCTCTGTACTACCAGACGCTCGCTAGAGCACATCTTGGGGGGACGCTCCCCACAGCACCCTAGCGGTACTCTTTGCACGCCTCAGGGTTGCATTTAGCAGGAACAGAGTAGAAGCAGCCAGTCTGACGAAACTCTGCACTAGCCTCATAAAAAATAATAATTTACAAACAAACAATCACAATGTTTATATATATCACAAGTCAAAAATATGTACCTAAGTATACGAGTACATTTTCGTAATATTTCGTGTCTCAGTAACACAGTGTATTTTTTATTTTAGTTTATGTCGTAACACTTACTATCGGTATTTTTTTGAGACACTAAGGCCGACTGTGGGTTACATGGAAATTCTTGTGAAATTTCCTGTGATAAGTGTTGTTATATAAAGGCGTGGGTCGGTTTTGTGCGATATTACTGTCCCACTCGCATTGAAAGGTCGAACAGGAGAAGAAATGGCCGGAAAGGCTATATTAGTGATTTGCGCGCAGGCGCTTCTCATTCAGGTATGTATTTCATAATAATTCTGAAAAATTGTATGCTCGAATATTATCTACTGACCAAGGTCTCCTTTTCATTATGATCAGGGTCTAGTAGTAAGCGATACGCCTGATCATGGAAAGTTTAATTTCTACCTGATAATGTAAGGACTGATACAGTCATTGAAATTAAACTACTTTTACGGACTAATAAAAAATAAACCGGGATAAAATCCGTAAAAGTAGTTTGATTTCAATGTGTAATATTCGCGTAAGTAAAAGACAACATTACTGATACAGTCAGTTATTTCTCCTATTTCAATTCCTTTTACAACATAACATGGCTCACGTTTGATAAAAATAACCAATTTTGATTAATTCAACTTCTATTAACTACTCTATATATTTCTTTCTCTTTCTTTTGGACTCTATTAACGCAATCCTTCTTCTGAGTATGGAAAAATAAAAATAAAATAATTACTTTTTAAAATAAGCAAGTGTTTTCTTTTTTTTTATTCACTTCAGGCCTCAACCATTCTTGATTAGTTTCTATCAAGCTTGAGATTTTTTCAAATTTCAGTCAAGTACGCTACTCTTGGACCAAATGGACCCCTCCATCCAGCTTCCTTAATTCATATTGGGTTTTAGTTTCGTCAATTGACATGTTGTCGCTTTGTTTAATCAGACGTGTAATTAACAAAATATTTAAATTTTCAGTGTGCTTTAGGCCAGTGTTTAGGCCGCGCACCGTTCGCTGCTGGCATAGCAGCACCTTACGGTTTTGCCGGCAGAAGCTATGGTTACGATAGATTCGGTCACGGTAGATTCGGCTACGATGGATTCGGCTACGATGGATTCGGCTACGATGGATTCGGCTACGATGGATTCGGCTATGGTGGATTCGGCTATGATGGATTCGGCTACGGCGGAGCCTACGGCCTGGGTGGCTTCAACGGCTTCTACGACTTTCCCTCCAGAGGCTTGGACATAACTAGCTCCAGTGGCGGCTCCCTGGTCGTAACCAGCTCTTCCGCTATTCCTCCCGTTGGTATCTCCATTAAATCCGACAACGCTTATGAAGGCATCTTGGCTGTAGCTGGTGAGGCGCCTTTTATCGGTACCACTGGTATGGAAGGCGCTCTGCCCACCATTGGGGCTGGAGCCATCAACTACGGCTGCGGTGATGGCATTACTGCTATGGTATCTGACGTCACATCTCCCATTGGACCTGTCTTCCCCGGAATATATCCAGGCTATAGTCAATCTGTTGGATGCGGCTGTAATCTTGGGATCCTTTGAATATGCTACTTATCAAATCTGCGGCGTTTGAACGGAAATAAAAAATTGGCATTTCATTTGTATGTTTATTTTTATCTATAACCTTAACGCCTATTTCTGCAATTGTGTTCACTTGTGAAAGGGACTGTCGTTCTGATAAGCAACCGTTAGTTAAGAAATATAAATGAATATTTATAAAAAAAAGCCCCACACACTGACGCTAGCGCCTCTTGATTTAGTGGTTGTTTTATTTGTCAACCTGGTGTCAAAGTATTTCAAGTTTCACTTAGGTCTCTGACTTGTCGTAACGACTGCTGTCTAAATTAACAACCAAGCAACCAGCTAAGCAACCAAGATTAACTTTTTACACACCCCTAAGCACGGAGATTCTCATTTCAAATGGCACTAAACCCGTCTTTGGACAGACGTTGCCTGATATTACAACTGGCTGCCACTGAGAAAACGTTAAGTGTTCAACATAACACCCACGCACAAAACAAATGTTGTCTTGTTTCTAGGAGTTATTTACCTACATGTATTTGTATCAGTGGTCCGGTTACCATAGGCTCTTCCAAGTTCGGTATTTGAAGGTATGTGGATCGTCCCAGAATATGATAATTATTTAATTTTTATTTTATTTAATATGAGTAAGCATGCAGTAAAACTATACTACAGTCTCAAAAATGCAACCCATAACTTTATCCTCATATTCACACAAAATCTAGTTGGGTGGTACTGAGCGTTAGGTGAAGTTACCCAAGCGTAACGAAAAGGGTCCGAGATACCGCAATGCCTGAAGTTGAAGATTTTTAACCAGTGTGTGTTTCCAGTGATGACATAATATGGTACTGAGACGTAGTTCTTAACTGCTGGCCTTTTAGAGAAGCTCAGAGTCACACAACGAGCAATGGAGAGGCATGACAATAATTTATTATCATTTACAGAGAAAAAGCGCCCCACGCTTTTACACTTAAATATAAGCCTTAAATTACCTACAAACACGGGGTAGAAAGATAGAACGGTTTCGTTAATTTATTTATTGCTTTTTAGTGCAGTATTTTATAAAAATGCGTGTCTTTTTAATTTTTTAAACTATTAATTTATATTTTTAGACATCTATGTTTTTTTGTCTTATGTTTTTTCTTTTTATAAATGAAACAAGGTAAATTTTATTGCTATTCAGTTTTTCTTTATTTCTTATTTCTGTCCACAAGCTATAATATATAGTTCCGATTAGATGAGGTAGGGAGGATGATAGCCGCGGTCACAGCCGCATCCACCGCATGCGCAATTGCCGGCGATGGACACGGCGCCACCAGCGCACACGTCACCATCGAATCTCACAGCGCCCATGATCGGCACCTGACCAGCGAGGGCGGTCTCACCGACTACGGGTAACTCACCGGTGACGGCTACGTTGCCCTCACCAATACCACCGTAAGAGTCTAGGCCGTATTCACCGGCGTAGCCATCGATTCCGTAGACGCCATCGTAGCCATCCAGATCGTAGGCACCAATGCCAGCGCCGTAGCCGAGGCAGCCGAGACCGGCGGCGGGAGCAATAGCGCCAAGAGCGAGGTTAGAGGCAGTGGGGAAACCACCAGTGGCGACAGCAGCAGCGGGCGCGCAGCCGGCAGGAGCAATTCTGTCGTGGCAGTAGCCAAAGACGTCCTGGGAAAAGTGTTAAATTGTATTTAACTAAAATAAAAATATCTTACTACCAAACTCTATCCATTTAAATTATGTAGTCACCTAAATCCAGATATCGGTACAAAAGTTATACTTAGGTTGAACTTGATAACTTATATGGAAGGAGATGAAATGGAAGACATGAAGCAAGTAAAAAAAAATAGTATGGGTCAATTACAAGTAATTTTTCGTCCCTGCAGTTTTTGAACCTCCGACTTTTGATTTGCAAAGTAAACGGCTTACCTCTGTAAGCTAATGTATATCAATACGTACATACCTGTACTAAGCAAGATAAAATTGAATAGAATAGAAAATAAAATTGATTGCATATAATTATTGTTTATTACTCACATCAATGTTTCCTGATACATTTCTTTACACTCATCATCATCATCATCAGCTGGAAGACGTCCACTGCTGAAAAAAGGCCTCCTCCTTACGACGCCACAATAAACGACAATTTGCCCTTTGCATTCAATGGTTGACGACGACGTCGTCTATCCACGGACTAACTAAGCGTTATGACAGTCAAGATTTATGGTTTGGGGTAGCACTGTATTTTCATTTAGTGCATCTACAGAATAATAATTTTTCTCTAATTCTGTATTTTACCACCATCGTAAAATATCATCATCATGAGCAGCAGCCAGAAGACGTCCACTGATGATCAAATGCCTCCCCCTTAGACTGGAGGGGATGTCATAATCCCCACGATTGGCAGGCGTCGTGGGGTTCGAAGAATTCATAGGTGGTAGATAATGCAATAGAGAGACGCTGCTGCCCGTCTCCTTGTTTTCCCTTCGCCGTAGTTGAGAGAACCAGAGGGTGGAATACTTTCTATTATAGATTTTTCTATATGAATGGATAGTAGACCTATAAACTAACAATGCATTTTGTGTTCATCGCAATTAAACAATAATTAATCGAGTAATTAAGTATTTTATGTCGCGGTCTTAACAATATTAAGGATCACGTTATGGTTAAAAAGTTGTTTAAGTGTACTACCAGTTATCAAGTAAATCATTAATTTCAACCAATTATAATGTCATCATTATTGTTAAGTCTCTTACAGAATTATTTATTATTTTCCCATATTTACTAATTTTTTATTTATTATTTATTTTATTTATTCAAGAAAAAAGTACAAACATCAATATGGACTAAAGGTGCATCATAAACTCATTCGAGTTTTACCGTACACCAGTAAATGTCAGAGTATCTTAATATATAAGTAGTATCCTCTGTGAAAAATAAAAAAACCTTTATCTCGGTATTACATAAGAGAGATCATTAATAAACAAGATAAATAAAAGTGGACCAAGAATACTCCTTGAAGAACACCTTGTTTATTTCTTTCTCTAAAATCGAATCTAATTGAAATTTTGTTTTAAAACAATTTTTGTATTGAAAATTTAAAACATTATTTTCGCGCTTCTAATTAGGTACTTAAGAAGAGAGCCAGTCAAATGCCATTTATGTACCATATTTTCTATATTTCACTGAATGTAATGTCATCAAAGAATAAAATCAACCAAAAATTAAAACCAAAATTAATAATCACCATGGACCAATACTGACCTTTATTATTTATGTATTAGTAGCTGAACTAAGGAACTTAAATATATTTTATATATTCTCATCTGGGCAGGTTTTTCAGAATAAAATGAGAACTATTATGATGCCTTGTTTTTGAGCACTCCTTGAGCGTCCAAAAGATTTATTTTTATCCCAGTGACGACGCAAGCAAGATGGTATCCCGATGGAAAGCGATACGCCAGCCTATAAACAACTGAATTGTACTGCCGCTCGTTACACGATACATTAGTTGTTAGGTCTACTGTGTCTGCTAATTTCACCAGCTACAACACCCTTCACACCGGAACACAGCAATGCTTACATACAGCTGCGTGGTGACAGAATATCTGACACGGTGGTGCCTGGACAGTCCCTTGCACAAGGGAGCTATCATAGAGTAAAATAATTCCCATTATAATCATTAGTTCTTATCATATTTACTACTGCGAGACTCTGCTATCAGCCCCATAATGGCGAACATTAAATACTCATAGCATTACATTAGATGTCTATCTCCAATTCAGCCAATCCATTTACTCAATATTCGTCATTAGAACCAGCATCTGTGTGACACCAAAACGGACTTCTGTATAGTCTATGGTACAAAGTGATTAAGTAATTAAAGCGATAACGAAAACAAAACGCATAGATTTAATAATATAATTATCATTGATCTTTAATTTTATCATTGGTATCAATCATATCAACGATGATCAAAGAGAATTTACTATGTAGTAAGTATAGAATTTATTATTTGAATGATATTTGTTCCTTGTAACTTGTAAATAATTGCGTAATAGAAGCAGTAACATTATAAGCAGAGAATTTTTAAAAAGATTATAAATAAAGACGAATACCGTAATTCACCTAACTAAGGAATTTCCGTAAGGACGTGAAGACCAAAGAGCTAAAAATGTGTATGATTGGAAACCCCCACCTTGTACCATGGAACCGTGCGTAAGAGAAGAAGAAAAAGAGAATATATGTCAGACCAACTTGAAGGAAACTTCAAGACAATTGGTGCTTTCACAAACCTTAGAAACAAGGTGCGCACTTGCACCTCTGATTTTTTTAATGAATCATGTGCGAATCGTCTTTGGGTGATTTTTACTAGCTTTTGGTGAAGGAAAACAGCGTGTTGAAACCTGCATGTATGAAAAAGCCTAACTAGCTTTCGAATGACGTATGAAGTCTGCCAACCCACAGTTGGCCAGCGTGGCGGACTATGGCCTAAGTCCCTTCATCACGGGCCTCCCCCGTGCGCAACAGTGGGACAAAAACAACGGCTAGTATTATTAATCATTTTTATTTATTTTTTAAACCGTCGGTACATTTATATAAAATTTTAGATGCGACCATATCCGCATCCACATCCACGTCCGTGGCCGGCCAAGCCAGCGCGGTAACCGAGACCGGGAGCAGCGATAACAGCGGGACCGAAGGCACCGATGGCAGGAGCGGCGAGAATGTCGGCCACCGACTCCATAGCAGTCTCACCGTTACCGCAGCCATAGTTGACAGCACCAGCGCCGGCGGTGGGCAGGACACCCTCCACTCTCACGGTGCCGACGAACGGCAGCTCACCAGCCGCACACAGTCTGCCACCGTACTCGTTCTCAGAGGCTACGGAGACGCCGACGGGAGGGCAAGCGGAGGCACTGGAAACGGGGAGGCCACCGCCGCTGGTGACAGTGTAGTCCAGACCACCGCAGCCAATGCCATCGTAGCCGTAGCCGAGACCGAGGCCGTCGTACCCATAACCGCGTCCAGCGAGTCCATCGTATGCCAGACCATCGTAAGCCCAGTCACGGCCAGCTAGACCGTAGGGAGTGGCAAGACCTACACGGCCAAGGCACTGGCTGAAGGCGGACTGAAAGTGAAATTTATGTGAAAACTATGTAATGCGTAGGTATTAAATGAACGGAGATAATAAAGTTTTCCATGCTATACAGGCCACGCCAACCTGTCTTCTTCAAAACAATTCTCTCTCTCTTTTCCTTTACTCATACAAT
This sequence comes from Furcula furcula, assembly GCA_911728495.1. Lineage (NCBI taxonomy): Eukaryota > Metazoa > Arthropoda > Insecta > Lepidoptera > Notodontidae > Furcula > Furcula furcula. Next base: position 10,339,223 of record OU452269.1, on the reverse strand, counting down.
CCGATGGGACGTAAAACGGACGGAAGATGCAGGGAGTGACCAGGCATCGGACCGACTTTTTACACGCCCATCCGATAAATGGTTATTTTGGAATCTTAGTTTTTCGACAGTCAGGTGCCAATAAGGAACAAGTAACATCAAGTTGTTGCTCCACGCTGGATACGAATCCACGCTCTCTGGTTTGCAAAGTCAATGATTTCCTGCGTCTGAACTTATGAAATATTGTAGTGGTTTCGGCCTGGAGGATGTGCTAGGGATTTTTCATTTTCTGCTACTTCACTATTGAAGATCAGGTGACATCGTTGTCAAGCATTGGAGCAAAAATATTAAAATGAAGCTTTGCCGTAATATCAATAAGCCTTAGAAGAAGCATCAGTTTGGAGTAGAAGTGTAGCCATTTATAGGTACGAAAAAACTACCTGGTAGTAAGCGACATATCTGCCTACATGTAGCTACCTTGCGGTGGTGGCGAAATATACTGCTGTACATCCCTAGACAATCCCTTGCAGAAGGGACCTTTTTTCGCGGTGAAAACCTTCAAAAGGGCCCCGTTTAAACCCCTCGGTCGTATCGGCACATGAGACCCCCAGGCACTTCAGTGGGATCTGCACCAGTAGCCCCTCAGTGCCTTATTTTTGAGCCCACCATCGGCAACCATACAAGGTGCACACAGGGACGGGGGTCGCAAACTCGCCGCTGTCCTCCTCGGAGTCGCCCTCATACTCAATTGACGTCCGAGGGCCCATACCCAGTACATCCAGCGACTCCAAAAGGACCTACCAAATAAGACTGTTATTTACCTGGATGAGGAGCGCCTGAGCGCAGAGGACGAGGATAGCCTTGGCTGCCATTGTACTTGAGCTGACTAGGGTAGACACGAGAATGCTGTCCAGTACAAAAACCAAAGGATTTATACGAACTCTTATCGGTAAAATTATGACAGTATTGTGTAAATGGGTAAATGTGACATATCCATCAACTTTTGCAATGACGATAAAGGATGAAGAAATTATGTAGGTTACCCACTAATATAATTTCTTCATAGCTAAAGCAGAACCGATAATGCTGACTATAAAAGGGTACGTATAATTTATTTTATTATTCTGTATTCGGCTTGTAGTTGAACACAAAACTGTAAACATGAACACTTTCGCCATTTTCCTGATCTGCGTCCAAGCTTGCTTGGTACAGGTGAGTTGGTCAATTCCAATCAAACTCAAACTCAAAAATAGTTTATTTCAAATAGGCTATACGCTAGCACTTTTGAAAGGTCATGTATTTTTTTTTTTTTTTAAAAGCTACCACCGGATCACAACGCGGCCTCAACTGAGAACATCCGGCAAGAAACTCAGCGGGCTTGTCATTTTATCACATTTTTTTTAAACAGTGTGTCATGTTACAACTAGATCAGAGCGACAATGTGTCTTGCCGTTCAAAAGATCAAATAATACAGAAAAAAAAAAAATACGACGAAAGTAGGTACAACAAACTAAAAAGCCAAAGGGATAGTAGTCGGACCAGTCCCCCCAAGCAGCACCCGCGCACGAGTTAACTCGAGCAGCAGCCAATTCAGCCGTTTAGGTGTTTATTCAGTTGTAATCACTGATTGGTAAACGATTAGTTGGTTAAGATATGTCAGGCAAGGCTAGTCCATAGATGGGTGACCGCTTAGTGGCATTTGAACTGAACGTTTTCGTGATCCGGAAGGAACGTATCAGTCCCGATTGTAATAATCTAGACAGCAGTCGTTGAGCCAAATCAAAGACTAAAGGGCAGCTTGAACAAATTTGACACCCCGGGTTAACTACACTAAACCACAAATCAATAAATGCAACCAAAACTACTATTTCTAGGTTCCTCCAGAATAATGCTATCACAGTGTCAGATTCATCGGACAAGCAGTGATCATTGCTGTAAAAGATTTAAATAATATCTGGGAAGCGGCAGTGCTGTGCGGCAGCAACACAGCGATACCTCTAAAACGGAACAACCTGTTAACGATACTAACTCTTGAATCAGTTGCGAAGTACACTTGTTTCTCCAGAATAGAGGTAACGCTGTGTTGGTACAATAGAAAATCATTGACTATGTAGTCATCCCACTGCTGCCAGCACTGCTATTTATTTACGAGGTTCCTACAACAGCGGCGTTAATTGACTGCGTTCTTCAGTAAATTAAAGATCTTTCTGTGTGTATCTATCTCAGATGAGTTGTGATAAAAGTTGTTATATGTTAAAGTGCTTTGTGTCTTGCCTGACGAGGCACTGCTTAAAAGCAGAAGTTAAATGTTAAACGTGAGCCACTGTGATTATGGATCGATCATGCTCGCAATCGAAAAGTTTTTGCTTGTGGCGGCTTCGTGTGGCGGGTGGCAACCCCTTCCCTTCAATATGGTTGAGGGGAGTGATGACTGCTGCTCGAGTCAATTCGTCCACGACTGCTGCTTGGGGGGACTGGTTCGACCACTATCCCTTTGGCCTTTTAGTTTGTTGTATTTTCGTCGTATTTTTTATTTTATTTGATCTTTTGAACGGCAGGACACACTGTCGCTGATGCTGATCTAATTGTAATAAGACATTGTTTAAAAAAATATGTGAAAATATTACAAGCCCGCTGAGTTTTTTTTTTGTATTTTTTTCTCTACTACTTTTACTATTTTTTACTTTCCAATAATTTGTGTTCATATTTTTCCGGCAGTCTGTGTTCGGCTTCTGCCGCGGCAGAATCGCTCCCGCTGGTTGCGCGCCCGCTGCTGCAGTCGCCACTGGTGGCTTCCCCACTGCCTCTAACCTCGCTCTTGGCGCTATTGCTCCCGCCGCTGGTCTCGGTCGCCTCGGCTACGGCGCTGGCATTGGTGCCTACGGTCTGGGTGGCTACAATGGCGCCTACGGAATCGATGGCTACGCTGGTGCCTATGGTATTGATGGCTACGCCGGTGACTACGGCCTGGACTCTTACGGTGGTATTGGTGAGGGCAACGTGGCCGTCGCTGGTGAGCTGCCCGTCGTCGGTGAGACCGCCCTCACTGGTCAGGTGCCGATCATGGGTGCTGTAAGATTCGGTGGTGACGTGTGCGCTGGTGGCGCCGTGTCCATCGCTGGCAACTGCGCTTGCGGTGGTTGCGGCTGTGATGGCGGCTACGGCTCTGCATTCCTCATCTAAATAGAAGAATTTCAGTTTCACGATGGAAATGTGAAATAAACGAATGTGATTCAGCAGGCAAATAACTTGTTTACCTATCTACCCTTATATGTATACACAAAAGTCATAATTCACTCTTAAATTCTCTGTAAATTAACAAAATGTTTATACTCACACGACGACGATCCTCGTCCAAGATCCTTCTTGGCATAGCTTGCGCCCCCTTCCCCATGATATGATTCATCTTGAACGTAAAGACATTTGAGTTTGAATGCTAAAATTTTGATTGTATGAGGCAGGAGACTTTTTTCACACACAGAAAGCTGTTTTTGGGATCCAAGTTCCGAGAGAAGACATACAATACATGGCGCACATTAAAAGTTTGGCGCTACTGGCCGCTCATAAATATTTGAATTTCGAATGTTATATTGTGATTTAAAAAAATGGCGGATAAACGCGTGTGAATACTTTTTTGGAATGGAATTAACACGAAAAGATTTTAGGGTGATGATTTTAAAAATTCACTGACTCCGCAAGACTGCACTGCCTTTCTTCAAAATGAGAGAAGCACCTCATTTGAGCACCGTAAGGCGTTGACACGCAGAATTAGATCGTGGGCGTGTTTCTCTCCATGATGAAATTCGTGAAGATCGGCCCTCAACTGAGGTCATTGAGGAAAATGTGTCAGGCAACTAATTAAAGAAAAAAAAATAGGTGATACCTATGAGTTTGTAAAACATTCTCCGAACTATATTGATAGTTTATACTAGTTCGTATGGGTAATTAATACGTCCAATGTAGTGGGCGTCATTCTCAAGTCTATGGCAGCCAAGATTAGAATATGTATAAGTACAAGTACTATGGAATGCTTATTTTCAAGTAAGAACCGTAGGCACGACTAAGAACATCGAAATACATTTATCATGTACACGACAATAGGTACTAATACTGTCAGCTGTATTTATCGACATTTGCGATTGTGGCAGATCAAACCCATCACTACTTGTCACTTACATATCAATATAACTCTTATAACTTTAAATATTTCCTGCCTCTTGAAGGCCTGCCTAAGTTTAAGGGGACCATGGACAAATGAGTACTCTATTCTTAATATATAAACGCTATGCAGCCAAGGTTATCCTCGCACTCAGTGCTTGGGCGTTCCCCTGCCCACGCATTGCTCTTTCTGCTGCATATTAACGATCTGCTGATGATAGTGCTCGGGTCGGTAAGGATTTTATCAGTCCGAAAGAGAGCCCATGGAAGAGCACGCGAGTCTGTCTTCAAGAAGTCTCCGAATGGGGTGATACCAATCTTATGAGATTCAACGCCACCAAAACACAAACGAGTCCGTTTAACTTGACTCCTACATTTCAGAATGCATCCTTGGAATACACCGATCTCCTTTCGCGTATGATATGGTCCAGGTGGATAATAATATTGTTCTTCATGTCGTATTCAGGCACAGTGGTCAATTTTTTTTAACTCAATTAGTCAAACCAAGTCCACATGTCTTAATTCCACCATCCCCCTTCTATCATCGGACGACGAAATGCGCAGCGAGTACGCTCTATTATGTGGTAACGTACCTTCAGTCCGGACTAAGCGATTTGGTTCTTCATTTATAATAAGGGCAGCTAAGGACTGGAACAGTTTGCATGCGTCGTCGGTTTTCTCGTCCGATTATAATCTGGGTGTCTTCAAGTTGAGAGGACGTTCCAGGGGGTGGACTACTGTTTATTTTAGATTTTTCTATACGGATGGATAGTAGACCTATAAACTAACAAAGCATTTTGTGTTTATTTTTTTGCAATAAAACAATAATTAACCGAGCAATTAAGTATTTTATGTCGGGTCGAAACAATATTAAGCATCACGTTATGGTTAAAAAGTTGTTTAAGTCTTATTAACAGTTATCAAATAAATCATTATTTTCAACCAATTATAATGTCATCATTATTATGTTAAATTATTAAGTCTCTTACAGAATTATTTATTATTTTCCCATATTTACTAATGTCAGAGTATCTTATTATATAAGTAGTATCCACAGTGAAAAATGAGAAACCTTTATCTCGGTATTATATAAGAGAGATCATTAAACAAAATAAATAATTGTGGACCAAGAATACTCCTTGAAGAAAACCTTGTTTATTTCTTTCTCTAAAATCGAATCTAATTGAAATTTTGTTTTAAAACTATTTTTTATATTGAAAATTTAAAACATTATTTTCGCGCTTCTAATTAGGTACTTAAGAAGAGAGTCAGTCAAATGCCATTCCTCATTTATGTACCATATTTTCTATATTTCACTGAATGTAATGTCATCAAAGAATAAAATCAACCAAAAATTCAAACCAAAAATAATAATCACCATGGACCAATACTGACCTTTATTATTTATGTATTAGTAGCTGAACTAAGGAACTTAAATATGTATATGTATTCATGTATTCTCATCTGGACAGGTTTTTCAGAATAAAATGAGAACTATTATGATGCCTTGTTTTTGAGCACTCCTTGAGCGTCCAAAAGATTTATTTTTATCCCAGTGACGACGCAAGCAAGATGGTCTCCCGATGGAAAGCGATACGCCAGCCTTTAAACAGCTGAATTGAACTGCCGCTCGTTACACGATACATTAGTTGTTAGGTCTACTGTGTCTGCTAATTTCACCAGCTACAACACCCTTCACACCGGAACACAGCAATGCTTACACACAGCTGCTTGGTGACAGAATATCTGACACGGTGGTGCCTGGACAGTCCCTTGCACAAGGGAGCCATCATAGAGTAAAATAATTCCCATTATAATCATTAGTTCTTATCATATTTACTACTGCGAGACTCTGCTATCAGCCCCATAATGGCGAACATTAAATACTCATAGCATTACATTAGATGTCTATCTCCAATTCAGCCAATCCATTTACTCAATATTCGTCATTAGCCATCTGTGTGACACCAATGGACTTCTGTATAGTCAATGGTACAAAGTGATTAAGTAATTAAAGCGATAACGAAAACAAAACGCATGGATTTAATAATATAATTATCATTGATCTTTGATTTTATCATTGGTATCAATCATATCAACGATGATCAAAGAGAATTTATTATGTAGTAAGTATAGAATTTATTATTTGAATGATATTTGTTCCTTGTAACTTGTAAATAATTGCGTAATAGAAGCAGTAACATTATAAGTAGAGAATTTTTAAAAAGATAAAAAAGAAAGACGAATACCATTATTCACCTAAGTAAAGAATTTCCGTAAGGACGTGAAGACCAAAGAGCTAAAAATGTGTATGATTGGAAACCCCCACCTCGTACCATGGAACATGAGAGAAAAAGAGAATATGTGTCAGACCAAATTGAAGGAAACTTCAAGACAGTTGGTGCTTTGACAAGCCTTAGAAACAAGGTGCGCACTTGCACCTCTGATTTCTTTCATGAATCATGTGCGAATCTTTGGGTGATTTTTACTAGCTTTTGGTGAAGGAAAACAGCGTGTTGAAACCTGCATGTCTGAAAAAGCCTAACTAGCTTTCGAATGACGTATGAAGTCTGCCAACCCATATTTGGCCAGCGTGGTGGACTATGGCCTAAGTCCCTTCATCACGGGCCTCCCCCGTGCGCAACAGTGGGACAAAAACAACGGCTAGTATTATTAATAATTTTTATTTATTTTTTAAACCATCGGTACATTTATATAAATTTTAGATGCGACCATATCCGCATCCACATCCACGTCCGTGGCCGGCCAAGCCAGCGCGGTAGCCGAGACCAGGAGCAGCGATAGCAGCGGGACCGAAGGCACCGATGGCAGGAGCGGCGAGAATGTCAGCCACCGACTCCATAGCGGTCTCACCATTACCGCAGCCATAGTTGACAGCACCAGCGCCGGCGGTGGGCAGGACACCCTCCACTCTCACGGTGCCGACGAACGGCAGCTCACCAGCCGCACATAGTCTGCCACCGTACTCGTTCGCAGAGGCTACGGAGACGCCGACGGGAGGACAAGCGGAGGCACTGGAAACGGGGAGGCCACCGCCGCTGGTGACAGTGTAGTCCAGACCACCGCAGCCGATGCCATCGTAGCCGTAGCCGAGACCGAGGCCGTCGTACCCATAACCGCGTCCAGCGAGCCCATCGTATGCCAGACCATCGTAAGCCCAGTCACGGCCAGCTAGACCGTAGGGAGTGGCAAGACCTACACGGCCAAGGCACTGGCTGAAGGCGGACTGAAAGTGAAATTTATGTGAAAACTATGTAATGCGTAGGTAATAAATGAAAGGAGAAGTAATAAAGTTTTCCATGCTATACAGGCCACGCCAACCTGTCTTCTTCAAAACAATTCTCTCTCTCTTTTCCTTTACTCATACAATGTGATGGGTCGGAAGACGGACGGAAGATGTAGGGAGTGACCAGGCGTCGGACCGACTTTTTACACCCCCATCCGATAAATAGTTATTATGGAATCTTACTTTTTCGACAGTCAGGTGCCAATAAGGAACAAGTAACATCAAGTTGTTGCTCCACGCTGGATTCGAATCCACGCCCTCTGGTTTGCAAAGTCAATGATTTCCTGCGTCTGATCTTATGGAATATTGTAGTGGTTTTGGCCTGGAGGATGTGCTAGGGATTTTTCATTTTCTGCTGCTTCACTATTGAAGATCAGGTGATATCGTTGTCAAGCAATCGAGCAAAAATAATTAAATGAAGCTTTGCCGTAATATCTATAAGCCTTAGAAGAATCATCAGTTTGGAGTAGAAGTGGAGACATTTATAGGTACGAAAAAACTACCTAGTAGTAAGCGACATACCTGCCTACATGTAGCTACCTTGCGGTGGTGGCGAAATATACTGCTGTACATCCCTAGACAATCCCTTGCAGAAGGGACCTTTTTTTCGCGGTGGAAACCTTCAAAAGGGCCCCGTTTAAACCCCTCGGTCGCATCGGCACATGAGACCCCCAGGCACTTCAGTGGGATATGCACCAGTAGCCCCGCAGTGCCTTATTTTTGAGCCCACCACCGGCAACCATACAAGGTGCACACGGGGACGGGGGTCGCAAACCCGCCGCTGTCCTCCTCGGAGTCGCCCTCATACTCAATTGACGTCCGAGGGACCATACCCAGAACATCCAGCGACTTCAAAAGGACCTACCAAATAAGACTGTTATTTACCTGGATGAGGAGCGCCTGAGCGCAGAGGACGAGGATAGCCTTGGCTGCCATTGTACTTGAGCTGACTAGGGTAGACACGAGAATGCTGTCCAGTACAAAAACCAAAGGATTTATACGAACTCTTATCGGTAAAATTATGACAGTTGTAAGAATATATCTTTATTAATACTTTGTTAAACTATAATAAGTATTTATCATGATATTGTAAAGGTAGAATAGGTAGTTTGACATCGTGTTTAATAGATGGCGCTAGTTGACTTGTACTGTTTTGTCGACGTTGCTACGTCGACAAAGCAGTGCAAGTCAGATAGTCGTTGGCGACTGGAATAGTTTAGTCAGTCAACGGTAGGATTTCATGGTGAACAGTCGATTGTGAGACTTTGTAGCGAATAGTGAAATAGTGATTGTGAGATTATGTGGCGAGCGGCCGTGGGCCGGCTGCTGTGTTATAATGTGTTTGTGAGCTTGATTGACAGGTTGTCAAAGACGTGCCGTGCCACCTGCGGAACTGCGTTGATGATTGAGATACAGCCGACGAGCGTCATGAGGTTTGGTGCTTTCGCTGAGTAAGTGACAACCCAGTATTATAACTATTGATTTATGGTTAATATGTAGATTATTATTTATTGTTGTGTGATATAATTGATGATGGTTAATTAATTCGCGATAGTTGATGATAGTGGATAACTGAATAACTGATGATGACCAAGAGTTGGCGTTTGGTGTGGTTGTAGGGGCTGGAGGAGACCACTTGGGGAGGTCCCCACATTTTTATAGGCTTGTTAATGTATCACATACCTTGATTATTATTGAATTATTAAGATAATCTCCCGTAAGAGTGTTCGAACTCCTACAAATCAGAAGCGGGATTGGATCCTGGCCTATCTGCTTTGCTTTCTGATGCATTTTGTCAAAATTATATGAATTTTTTTTTTCTCGTAGTTTTGAAAAATAAACCCACATCAGTGTGGGGTACTTAGTGTTTTAATAAAATTGTAAGATGCCTACCTACAGGTTGTAGGATTTGTCGGTACTTTGTAGTTGTTTGTATTTGATAGTACTTTCTGGAATAAGAATTGCTTTTAATTTGAGTTCTATTGATATTTTGTAGACCAAAGGACTTATTGTTTGACTACAAAATTACTGCTTGGTTGTGTGCGGATATAAATCTTTTATTAATTCAAGTATCCCGTGCTTCATTTTATGTTCGCAATTATTACACTAAACTGGGTCTTAATTCATCTATCCGTCATTTGTTTGAGCAATATAACATTTTGCATAGGGCTGCAACTGATATCGATATTCCTGATAGTAAAGTAAGTAAAGTTTATTAAATCAAAATAATAGGTTTGCATGGTTTTTAGTAACGAACGGTCCCTGCGCTAAGTATACCTGTATCGCAGTCGACCAAAATAGTGTGTGTGACTGGGTTTCATGATCAGTCATTTAGCAGACAGTGTGACATTTTCATTCAAGTATGTATATATGTCTTTTTTTTTCTTTCCCTAATTCTACAAGTAGTTTTAGTATTGAGATCAAGCTGCTTTTGCGGATTTTGTCGCGGTTTGTTTGGATTTTGCCGTCCCGGCGTTTCGGGTGCTTTGTGGCGCCCGCGGTCCGGGGGAGACTGAGGTGTTGGGCGCCCTTGTGTCGCTGTTGCGCCGGTGTGCCCTCGGGTCTTTTTGGTTGTCGCACTGGTATTTGTGCATGTCGTGGTCACCTTTAATTATTACAATCTTTAACTTATGGTCTGTGCACAGCTACAATTGGTATCATACATAATTGATGACTTACAAGTTTTTTTTTTTAACTGATAAAGTACAGGAAAATTCTGGTTTTAAGCTAGGCAAGGCAATTTATATTGGAAGGCAGCGCTCTACACAGCAAAGTTGACATATTTATGAATTTTGTTACAATCGTGTACGTTTAACTAATGAAAGAACAAAAAAAAAAGGGAAAAGAAACTAAAGGTAAAATAAAAAGAAACTAGGAATTCTTGTCTTTCTGTAAGACATGAGATTAATTGAAGATATATGATGTGTGCAAGTGACTCTATTTATGCGTGTGTGTGTGTGAATTTGTGCGGGAATAAGTGTGTGAAAGTCTAGTGTAAAGTGCGAATGTAGAGCGATGGGTTATAAGGCAACAACTGCCAAAGTTCTTCAGTACTTTGTAAGTTAATGTAAGTAAACAGTTGTTTGCTTGATCTTTACAGAGAAATTTATCTAGCCTATATATACTAGTATTTCATTTACTTTATGAGGTTGTTATAAAATAGTTTCTTAGCATGTGCCTTTTGTTGTGCAGAGTCACATATAAAGTTGTCCTGTTGCTGTTCGTTTGTCGCAATGCAATAATGTAACAGAGTAACAAAAAGGTTTAAAATATGTAACTCAGTAAAGCTCGTTGGCCTCTTTCTAAGCAGATAAGGTCGCGTTTAGGCGCTGCACCCCAGACTGGAATACAATACTGTAAGAGGGACTTTGCACAGAGAACAGTTAACCATATGCAGAGATTTTCTTGTCAGCCAAGTGTGGGATTTTTAAGACTTAGATTAATTTCCTAATTCTTGCTGTAAGACGTGAAATGTTGTTTCCAGCTTAGATTGCTGTCAATATAAACACCGAGGTATGTTATACAACTTGATCTTTCTAGCCCTAAACAAGAGCAAGAAGAAGTATTGTTGAGTCCGCTGGTGTTTATTTTTTGGGTTAACAATGTTGTAAAGGTTCTGTTTTTTTTTTATAGATAAAGTAATGTATTTTGATTTTATAACGTTCAGAGTTAAAATATTTGAGTAGATAATGTGATACGATCTGAAGTGCATATTCTGCTGACTTTTGCTTCTCACTTCAAGTACTACCAGAGGCAACCAAAGCAGTGTCATCTGCGTAAGTGAATATTTTGCAATTTGGTATGGATAGTTTACATAAACCATTCACATAGATTTGGAACGACGTTGGGCCCAAAATGCTGCCCTGCGGTATTCTGTAATAGGTGTACATATGGACGCTATACATGACAACAATATTTACGTGCTGGCAGCGATTGGTAGGGTAATCTTTAAAAATGGCTAATGCTATGACTGTAATTCCCAATCTCTCTAGTTTGTCAGACAGAGCCAAACGTTTTGGAGAGATCTGGCCAGACATTTCACATTTGCGTCGAGAGCAGTATTCTCGGTATGAATTGTAGGTCTCTATGATTCCAACAAGGTGGAAAAATAACCTTAACTGTAAGAACTGATATGATTGATTTCGTTTTGTTGCCTCATTATTATTTTGGGCTATGGGTAGATTTGAGTTCTGTATGGTGGTAATTATCAAGTGAGTTGGTAGGGTCAATTTGGTAAGCGAAGTTCAATGGCGTGGATTTCCGTCCCGACTAATATTAGTATGAGCGTTTTTATGTTTTTAACCGTTACGCATCTTTTGTTATGGAGGAAGGTCGGGCGATTGACCGAGTAATCCTTAATGACTGATGAGGTTCGATGGTTTCTAAATATTTGCCAGTTACAAACCAGTTGTTCTCTTTTTGCAATCTGATAAATAAATGGTTTGGGTTTTGTAGTCTGTAGTGTTCACAGATAGTAAAGTGCTAGTCGCCCAGGTGTTTGTCGGGCATGGTTTGCTACACCATGGCTCTGTCCACCACGCCATGGCATTAGGTGCTGCAACATGACATCGGGAGCTGCGCCGTGGTGCCGGGAGCTGCGCCATGGTGCCGGAAGCTGCGCCGTGGTGCCGGGAGCTGCGCCGTGGTGCCGGGAGCTGCGCCGTGGTGCGGGAGCTGCGCCGTGGTGCCGGGAGCTGCGCCGTGGTGCCGGGAGCTGCGCCGTGGTGCCGGAAGCTGCGCCGTGGTGCGGGAGCTGCGCCGTGGTGCCGAGAGCTGCGCCGTAGTGCCGGGAGCTGCGCCGTGGTGCCGGGAGCTGCGCCGTGGTGCCGGGAGCTGCGCCGTGGTGCGGGAGCTGCGCCGTGGTGCCGGAAGCTGCGCCGTGGTACCGGGAGCTGTGCCGTCGTGCCGGGAGCTTATCCGTCGTGTTGGCGCGAGTCATCGTGAGGGAATTCATTGGATGGACTTACATGAGCTATGAGCGACCAGCGTGTGTGGACGGTGGTGTCTGCACACGTAGATGGCCGCAGATCATAGCAGATCATGTATGTAATTTATTTATTTCTTTATTTATCATCGCTAAGTAGCCTTGGTCAGAGATTCCCGTCACATGTAGTATTCAGTGCAGAAGCAGACTGTTGCTACAGTTGACAAAGGCAGGAGTAGCCTTAGTCCGATACTGTGTGACGAAGTGGTTTTCAGAGCAGAGTGGCCCTGATCTCACGACTGACAGAAGCAGGTGAAAAGTGACTAGTTGAATAGGTTCAGGCAGCGTGGCCAAAACCTACTAGTTTAGATAGTGTTGAAGTATATGTATACAATATAGCATCTCTTTTATGGATATCATATAGTATAACTTTAGCTAATATATATAGTAGTATTATTGTGATCGCTGAGGTAGTGGTTTTCAGAGCAGAGTGGCCCTGATCTCACGACTGACAGAAGCAGGTGAAAAGTGACTAGTTGAATAGGTTCAGGCAGCGTGGCCAAAACCTACTAGTTTAGATAGTGTTGAAGTATATGTATACAATATAGCATCTTTTATGGATATTATATAGTATAACTTTAGCTAATATATATAATAATATTATTGTGATAACTGAGGAGGTGGTTTTCAGAGCAGAGTGGCCCTGATCTCACGACTGACAGAAACAGCTGAAAAGTGACTTGTTGGATAGGTTTCAGGCAGAGTGGCCAAAACCTACTAGTTCAGATAGTGTAGCATGAAGTATATACTACAATATGTATATATAACATCTTTTTATGAATATTATATAGTGTAACTTTAGCTTATTTTTATGGTGATCGCTAGGTAGCCTTAGTCCTATACAGTGTGATGAAGTTATTTTCAGAGCAGAGTGGCCTTGATCCCACAGCTAACAAGAAGTAGGCAAAAAGCGACTTATGTATTAAATGGGTTCAGACAGAATGGTCCAAAACCTAAGCTTTCCGATAGGGTTAAATCATGTAGAATGTCTATGAAGAGAAATATATAAGGTATAGAAGAAAAAGAGAATTGGCCGAGGTTGGTTTTGTCGGGCGTCGATGATTACCCGGTTTGTCGTGTCGACCAGTCGAGTATTTTGGCAAATTATTGTGGTTTCTTTTGCTGCTTGTGAATAGTGTAATAGTTTAACTTGTAGGACTTTTGTCTGGTTTCATGTGTGATAAGAGTTGTCATTGTACAAATGTTGAGATGACCTGATAAATGTAAAATGTGTTGTTAGCACAGATTTTGCAGGTGGTTGGAATATTAACGATTTTAAGCAGGGTGTTTGCTTAATATTTATGATTTATTTTTTGTACTGGTCGATGGGTCAGTCTGTCTATTTTCCGAGACCCATTTTAGATATTAAACAAGTTTGTTAAGGTTCGGTAAAAATGAGAAGGCGAAGGTGCCACGCCGGCGAGTTTTGCGGTTGGTGATTGGTTCATCTAGGCACCGCTTTGCGGTCTAGATTACGCTGATGCACAGCGCATGAGTGGATAACTTGGTAATATCTCTCTTAATGTTTGATAATTTATTTAAATTGTATAACTCTCTTGGACGAGGAACACGGGGACGTGTTATTTAGTCGGATGGCCGAATGTAAGAATATATCTTTATTAATACTTTGTTAAACTATAATAAGTATTTATCATGATATTGTAAAGGTAGAATAGGTAGTTTGACATCGTGTTTAATAGATGGCGCTAGTTGACTTGTACTGTTTTGTCGACGTTGCTACGTCGACAAAGCAGTGCAAGTCAGATAGTCGTTGGCGACTGGAATAGTTTAGTCAGTCAACGGTAGGATTTCATGGTGAACAGTCGATTGTGAGACTTTGTAGCGAATAGTGAAATAGTGATTGTGAGATTATGTGGCGAGCGGCCGTGGGCCGGCTGCTGTGTTATAATGTGTTTGTGAGCTTGATTGACAGGTTGTCAAAGACGTGCCGTGCCACCTGCGGAACTGCGTTGATGATTGAGATACAGCCGACGAGCGTCATGAGGTTTGGTGCTTTCGCTGAGTAAGTGACAACCCAGTATTATAACTATTGATTTATGGTTAATATGTAGATTATTATTTATTGTTGTGTGATATAATTGATGATGGTTAATTAATTCGCGATAGTTGATGATAGTGGATAACTGAATAACTGATGATGACCAAGAGTTGGCGTTTGGTGTGGTTGTAGGGGCTGGAGGAGACCACTTGGGGAGGTCCCCACATTTTTATAGGCTTGTTAATGTATCACATACCTTGATTATTATTGAATTATTAAGATAATCTCCCGTAAGAGTGTTCGAACTCCTACACAGTATTGTGTAAATGGGTAAATGTGACATATCCATCAACTTTTGCAATGACGATAAAGGATGAAGAAATTATGTAGGTTACCCACTAATATAATTTCTTCATAGCTAAAGCAGAACCGATAATGCTGACTATAAAAGGGTACGTATAATTTATTTCATTATTCTGTATTCGGCTTGTAGTTGAACACAAAACTGTAAACATGAACACTTTCGCCATTTTCCTGATCTGTGTCCAAGCTTGCTTGGTACAGGTGAGTTGGTAAATTTCAATTCAGCCGTTTAGGTGTTTATTGAGTTGTAATCACTGATTGGTAAACGGTTAGTTGTTTAAGATATGTCAGGCAAGGTCAGTCTATAGATGAGTGACCGTTTAGTGGCATTTGAATTAAACGTTTTCGTGATTCGGAAGGAACGTATCAGTGCCGATTGTAATAATCTAGCCAGCAGTTGTTGAGCCAAATCAAAAGCTAAAGGGCAGCTTGAACAAATTTGAGACCAGGTTGACTACACTAAACCACAAATCAACAAATTCAACCAATACTACTACTAGGTTCATCCAGAATAAAGCTACCGCAGCGTCAGATATTCAGTGGACCAGCAGCGATCAATGCTGTATTCCGGAATGCTGTATGCTGAAGAGCACTGTAGTTTGATGATATAACCGGGCACAAAAGATTTAAATAATGTCTGGGGTGATAAGCGGCAGTGCTGTGCAGCAGCGACACAGCGATACCTCAAAAACGGAGCAACCTGTTAACGATACAAACTTTTGAATCAGTTGTGAAGTACGCTTGTTTCTCCAGGATAGAGGTAACGCTGTGTTGGTACAATAGAAATTCAGGGGCTATGTAGTCATCCCACCGACTGCGATTTGTTTACGAAGTTCCTACAAAAGCGGCGTTAATTGACTGCATTCTTCGGTAAATTAAAGATATTTCTGTGTATATCTAACTCAGATGAGTTGTGATATGTGTTGTGATAAAAGTTGTAATATATATAAGTGCTCTGTGTCTTGCCTGACGAGGCACTGCTTAACAGCAAAAGTTAATTGTTAAACGTGAGCCACTGTGATTATGGATCGATCATGCTCGCAATCGAAAAGTTTTTGCTTGTGGCAGCTTCGTGTGGCGGGTGGCACCCCCTTCCCTTCAATATGGTTGAGGGGAGTGATGACTGCTGCTTGGGGGGACTGGTTCGACTACTATCCCTTTGGCCTTTTAGTTTGTTGTATTTTCGTCGTATTTTTTATTTTATTTGATCTTTTGAACGGCAGGACACACTGTCGCTGATGCTGATCTAATTGTAATAAAACATTGTTTAAAAAAAATATGTGAAAAAATTTCAAGCCCGCTGAGTTTCTTGCCGGATCTTCTCAGTAGAGGCCGAGTTGTGATCCGATGGTAGCTTTTAAAAAATTGACCGTTTGAAAGTTCTAGCTTCTTACTATTTTTTACTTTCCAATAATTTGTGTTCATATTTTTCCGGCAGTCTGTGTTCGGCTTCTGCCGCGGCAGAATCGCTCCCGCTGGTTGCGCGCCCGCTGCTGCCGTCGCCACTGGTGGCTTCCCCACTGCCTCTAACCTCGCTCTTGGCGCTATTGCTCCCGCCGCTGATCTCGGTCGCCTCGACTACGGTGCTGGCATTGGTGCCTACGGTCTGGATGGCTACAATGGCGCCTACGGAATCGATGGCTACGCTGGTGCCTATGGTATTGATGGCTACGCCGGTGACTACGGCCTGGACTCTTACGGTGGTATTGGTGAGGGCAACGTGGCCGTCGCTGGTGAGCTGCCCGTCGTCGGTGAGACAGCCCTCACTGGTCAGGTGCCGATCATGGGTGCTGTAAGATTCGGTGGTGACGTGTGCGCTGGTGGCGCCGTGTCCATCGCTGGCAACTGCGCTTGCGGTGGTTGCGGCTGTGATGGCGGCTACGGCTCTGCATTCCTCATCTAAATAGAAGAATTTCAGTTTCACGATGGAAATGTGAAATAAACGAATGTGATTCAGCAGGCAAATAACTTGTTTACCTATCTACCCTTATATGTATACACAAAAGTCATAATTCACTCTTAAATTCTCTGTAAATTAACAAAATGTTTCTACTCACACGAATACGATCCTCGTCCAAGATCCTTCTTGGCATAGCTTGCGCCCCCTTCCCCATGATATGTTTGCTCTTTTTGATTCATCTTGAACGTAAAGATATTTGAGTCTGAATGCTAAAATTTTGATTGTATGAGGCAGGAGACTTTTTTCACACACAGAAAGCTGTTTTTGGGATCCAAGTTCCGAGAGAAGACATACAATACATGGCGCACATTAAAAGTTTGGCGCTACTGGCCGCTCATAAATATTTGAATTTCGAATGTTATATTGTGATTTAAAAAAATGGCGGATAAACGCGTGTGAATACTTTTTTGGAATGGAATTAACACGAAAAGATTTTAGGGTGATGATTTTAAAAATTCACTGACTCTTCAAGACTGCACTGCCTTTCTTCAAAATGAGAGAAGCACCTCATTTGAGCACCGTAAGGCGTTGACACGCAGAATTAGATCGTGGGCGTGTTTCTCTCCATGATGAAATTCGTGAAGATCGGCCCTCAACTGAGGTCATTGAGGAAAATGTGTCAGGCAACTAATTAAAGAAAAAAAAATAGGTGATACCCATGAGTTTGTAAAACATTCTCCGAACTATATTTATACTAGTTCGTATGGGTAATTAATACGTCCAATGTAGTGGGCGTCATTCTCAAGTCTATGGCAGCCAAGATTAGAATATGTATAAGTACAAGTACTATGGAATGCTTATTTTCAAGTAAGAACCGTAGGCACGACTATGAACATCGAAATATATTTATCATGTACACGACAATAGGTACTAATACTGTCAGCTGTATTTATCGACATTTGCGATTGTGGCAGATCAAACCCATCACTACTTGTCACTTACATATCAATATAACTCTTATAACTTTAAATATTTCCTGCCTCTTGAAGGCCTGCCTAAGTTTAAGGGGACCATGGACAAATGAGTACTCTATTCTTAATATATAAACGCTATGCAGCCAAGGTTATCCTCGCACTCAGTGCTTGGGCGTTCCCCTGCCCGCGCATTGCTCTTTCTGCTGCATATTAACGATCTGCTGATGATAGTGCTCGGGTCGGTAAGGATTTTATCAGTCCGAAAGAGAGCCCATGGAAGAGCACGCGAGTCTGTCTTCAAGAAGTCTCCGAATGGGGTGATACCAATCTTATGAGATCCAACGCCACCAAAACACAAACGAGTCCGTTTAACTTGACTCCTACATTTCAGAATGCATCCTTAGAATACACCGATCTCCTTTCGCGTATGATATGGTCCAGGTGGATAATAATATTGTTCTTCATGTCGTATTCAGGCACAGTGGTCAATTTTTTTTAACTCAATTAGTCAAACCAAGTCCACATGTCTTAATTCCACCATCCCCCTTCTATCATCGGACGACGAAATGCGCAGCGAGTACGCTCTATTATGTGGTAACGTACCTTCAGTCCGGACTAAGCGATTTGGTTCTTCATTTATAATAAGGGCAGCTAAGGACTGGAACAGTTTGCATGCGTCGTCGGTTTTCTCGTCCGATTATAATCTGGGTGTCTTCAAGTTGAGAGGACGTTCCAGGGGGTGGACTACTGCTTATTTTAGATTTTTCTATACGGATGGATAGTAGACCTATAAACTAACAAAGCATTTTGTGTTTATTTTTTTGCAATAAAACAATAATTAACCGAGCAATTAAGTATTTTATGTCGGGTCGAAACAATATTAAGCATCACGTTATGGTTAAAAAGTTGTTTAAGTCTTATTAACAGTTATCAAATAAATCATTATTTTCAACCAATTATAATGTCATCATTATTATGTTAAATTATTAAGTCTCTTACAGAATTATTTATTATTTTCCCATATTTACTAATGTCAGAGTATCTTATTATATAAGTAGTATCCACAGTGAAAAATGAGAAACCTTTATCTCGGTATTATATAAGAGAGATCATTAAACAAAATAAATAATTGTGGACCAAGAATACTCCTTGAAGAAAACCTTGTTTATTTCTTTCTCTAAAATCGAATCTAATTGAAATTTTGTTTAAAAACTATTTTTTATATTGAAAATTTCAAATATTATTTTCGCGCTTCTAATTAGGTACTTAAAAAGAGAGTCAATCAAATGCCATTCTTCATTTATGTACCATATTTTAAATATTTAATTGAAAGTAATGTCATCAAAGAAAAAAATGAACCAAAAACTAAAACCAAAAATAATAATCACCATGGACGAATACTGACCTTTATTATTTATGTATTAGTAGCTGAACTAAGGAACTTAAATATATTTTATATATTCTCATCTGGGCAGGTTTTTCAGAATAAAATGAGAACTATTATGATGCCTTGTTTTTGAGCACTCCTTGAGCGTCCAAAAGATTTATTTTTATCCCAGTGACGACGCAAGCAAGATGGTCTCCCGATGGAAAGCTTAGAGGAGATATGGAAAGCGATACGCCAGCCTATAAACAGCTGAATTGTACTGCCGCTCGTTACACGATACATTAGTTGTTAGGTCTACTGTGTCTGCTAATTTCACCAGCTACAACACCCTTCACACCGGAACACAGCAATGCTTACATACAGCTGCGTGGTGACAGAATATCTGACACGGTGGTGCCTGGACAGTCCCTTGCACAAGGGAGCTATCATAGAGTAAAATAATTCCCATTATAATCATTAGTTCTTATCATATTTACTACTGCGAGACTCTGCTATCAGCCCCATAATGGCGAACATTAAATACTCATAGCATTACATTAGATGTCTATCTCCAATTCAGCCAATCCATTTACTCAATATTCGTCATTAGAACCAGCATCTGTGTGACACCAAAACGGACTTCTGTATAGTCTATGGTACAAAGTGATTAAGTAATTAAAGCGATAACGAAAACAAAACGCATAGATTTAATAATATAATTATCATTGATCTTTAATTTTATCATTGGTATCAATCATATCAACGATGATCAAAGAGAATTTACTATGTAGTAAGTATAGAATTTATTATTTGAATGATATTTGTTCCTTGTAACTTGTAAATAATTGCGTAATAGAAGCAGTAACATTATAAGCAGAGAATTTTTAAAAAGATTATAAATAAAGACGAATACCGTAATTCACCTAACTAAGGAATTTCCGTAAGGACGTGAAGACCAAAGAGCTAAAAATGTGTATGATTGGAAACCCCCACCTTGTACCATGGAACCGTGCGTAAGAGAAGAAGAAAAAGAGAATATATGTCAGACCAACTTGAAGGAAACTTCAAGACAATTGGTGCTTTCACAAACCTTAGAAACAAGGTGCGCACTTGCACCTCTGATTTTTTTTAATGAATCATGTGCGAATCGTCTTTGGGTGATTTTTACTAGCTTTTGGTGAAGGAAAACAGCGTGTTGAAACCTGCATGTATGAAAAAGCCTAACTAGCTTTCGAATGACGTATGAAGTCTGCCAACCCACAGTTGGCCAGCGTGGCGGACTATGGCCTAAGTCCCTTCATCACGGGCCTCCCCCGTGCGCAACAGTGGGACAAAAACAACGGCTAGTATTATTAATCATTTTTATTTATTTTTTAAACCGTCGGTACATTTATATAAAATTTTAGATGCGATCATATCCGCATCCACATCCACGTCCGTGGCCGGCCAAGCCAGCGCGGTAACCGAGACCGGGAGCAGCGATAGCAGCGGGACCGAAAGCACCGATGGCAGGAGTGGCGAGAATGTCGGCCACCGACTCCATAGCAGTCTCACCGTTACCGCAGCCATAGTTGACAGCACCAGCGCCGGCGGTGGGCAGGACACCCTCCACTCTCACGGTGCCGACGAACGGCAGCTCACCAGCCGCACACAGTCTGCCACCGTACTCGTTCTCAGAGGCTACGGAGACGCCGACGGGAGGGCAAGCGGAGGCACTGGAAACGGGGAGGCCACCGCCGCTGGTGACAGTGTAGTCCAGACCACCGCAGCCAATGCCATCGTAGCCGTAGCCGAGACCGAGGCCGTCGTACCCATAACCGCGTCCAGCGAGTCCATCGTATGCCAGACCATCGTAAGCCCAGTCACGGCCAGCTAGACCGTAGGGAGTGGCAAGACCTACACGGCCAAGGCACTGGCTGAAGGCGGACTGAAAGTGAAATTTATGTGAAAACTATGTAATGCGTAGGTAATAAATGAACGGAGATGATAAAGTTTTCCATGCTATACAGGGTACAGGCTATATATTGTATGAGTAAAGGAAAAGAGAGAGAGAGAATTGTTTTGAAGAAGACAGGTTGGCGTGACCTGTCTTCTTCAAAACAATTCTCTCTTTCTTTTCCTTTACTCATACAATCCGATGGGACGGAAGACGGACGGAAGATGCAGGGAGTGACCAGGCGTAGGACTTCGACTTTTTACACGCCCATCCGATAAATGGTTATTATGGAATCTCACTTTTTCGACAGTCAGGTGCCAATAAGGAACAAGTAACATCAAGTTGTTGCTCCACGCTGGATTCGAATCCACGCTCTCTGGTTTGCAAATTTAATGATTTCCTGCGTCTGATCTTATGAAATATTGTAGTGGTTTCGGCCTGAAGGATGTGCTAGGGATTTCTCATTTTCTGCTGCTTCACTATTGAAGATCAGGTGATATCGTTGTCAAGCAATCGAGCAAAAATAATAAAATGAAGCTTTGCCGTAATATCAATAAGCCTTAGAAGAAGCATCAGTTTGGAGTAGAAGTGTAGCCATTTATAGGTACGAAAAAAACTACCTGGTAGTAAGCGACATACCTGCCTACATGTATCCCTTGCAGAAGGGACCTTTTTTTCGCGGTGAAAACCTTCAAAAGGGCCCCGTTTAAACCCCTCGGTCGCATCGGCACATGAGACCACCAGGCACTTCAGTGGGATCTGCACCAGTAGCCCCTCAGTGCCTTATTTTTGAGCCCACCACCGGCAACCATACAAGGTGCACACAGGGACGGGGGTCGCAAACTCGCCGCTGTCCTCCTCGGAGTCGCCCTCATACTCAATTGACATCCGAGGGCCCATACCCAGAACATCCAGCGACTCCAAAAGGACCTACCAAATAAGACTGTTATTTACCTGGATGAGGAGCGCCTGAGCGCAGAGGACGAGGATAGCCTTGGCTGCCATTGTACTTGAGCTGACTAGGGTAGACACGAGAATGCTGTCCAGTACAAAAACCAAAGGATTTATACGAACTCTTATCGGTAAAATTATGACAGTATTGTGTAAATGGGTAAATGTGACATATCCATCAACTTTTGCAATGACGATAAAGGATGAAGAAATTATGTAGGTTACCCACTAATATAATTTCTTCATAGCTAAAGCAGAACCGATAATGCTGACTATAAAAGGGTACGTATAATTTATTTCATTATTCTGTATTCGGCTTGTAGTTGAACACAAAACTGTAAACATGAACACTTTCGCCATTTTCCTGATCTGTGTCCAAGCTTGCTTGGTACAGGTGAGTTGGTAAATTTCAATTCAGCCGTTTAGGTGTTTATTGAGTTGTAATCACTGATTGGTAAACGATTAGTTGGTTAAGATATGTCAGGCAAGGTCAGTCTATAGATGAGTGACCGTTTAGTGGCATTTGAATTAAACGTTTTCGTGCTTCGGAAGGAACGTATCAGTGCCGATTGTAATAATCTAGACAGCAGTTGTTGAGCCAAATCAAAAGCTAAAGGGCAGCTTGAACAAATTTGAGACCAGGTTGACTACACTAAACCACAAATCAACAAATTCAACCAATACTACTACTAGGTTCATCCAGAATAAAGCTACCGCAGCGTCAGATATTCAGTGGACAAGCAGCGATCAATTCTGTATTCCAGTGCTGAAGAGCACTGTAGTTTGATGATATAACCGGGCACAAAAGATTTAAATAATGTCTGGGGTGATAAGCGGCAGTGCTGTGCAGCAGCGACACAGCGATACCTCAAAAACGGAGGAACCTGTTAACGATACAAACTTTTGAATCAGTTGTGAAGAACGCTTGTTTCTCCAGGATAGAGGTAACGCTGTGTTGGTACAATATAAATTCAGGGGCTATATAGTCATCCCACCGCTGCCAGGACTGCGATTTGTTTACGAGTTTCTTACAAAAGCGGCGTTAATTGACTGCATTCTGCGGTAAATTAAAGATATTTCTGTGTATATCTAACTCAGATGAGTTGTGATAAAAGTTGTAATATGTTAAAGTGCTTTGTGTCTTGCCTGACGAGGCACTGCTTAATAGCAAAAGTTAATTGTTAAACGTGAGCCACTGTGATTTTGGATCGATCATGCTCGCAATCGAAAAGTCTTTGCTCGTGGCGGCTTCGTGCGGCGGGTCACCCCCTTCCCTTCAATATGGTTGAGGGGAGTGATGACTGCTACTCGAGTCAATTCGTCCACGACTGCTGCTTGGGGGGACTGGTTCGACTACTATCCCTTTGGCCTTTTAGTTTGTTGTATTTTCGTCGTATTTTTTATTTTATTTGATCTTTTGAACGGCAGGACACACTGTCGCTGATGAATGCTGAACCGATGGTAGCTTTTAAAAAATTGACCGTTTAAAAGTTCTAGCGTTAAGCCTATTTTGAAATAAATAATATTGTTTTTTTTTTGTATTTTTTTCTCTACTACTTTTACTATTTTTTACTTTCCAATAATTTGTGTTCATATTTTTCCGGCAGTCTGTGTTCGGCTTCTGCCGCGGCAGAATCGCTCCCGCTGGTTGCGCGCCCGCAGCTGCTGTCGCCACTGGTGGCTTCCCCACTGCCTCTAACCTCGCTCTTGGCGCTATTGCTCCCGCCGCCGGTCTTGGTCGCCTCGGCTACGGCGCTGGCATTGGTGCCTACGGTCTGGATGGCTACAATGGCGCCTACGGAATCGATGGCTACGCTGGTGCCTATGGTATTGATGGCTACGCCGGTGACTACGGCCTGGACTCTTACGGTGGTATTGGTGAAGGCAACGTGGCCGTCGCTGGTGAGCTGCCCGTCGTCGGTGAGACCGCCCTCACTGGTCAGGTGCCGATCATGGGTGCTGTAAGATTCGGTGGTGACGTGTGCGCTGGTGGTGCCGTGTCCATCGCTGGCAACTGCGCTTGCGGTGGTTGCGGCTGTGATGGCGGCTACGGCTCTGCATTCCTCATCTAAATAGAAGAATTTCAGTTTCACCGTGGAAATGTGAAATAAACGAATGTGATTCAGCAGGCAAATAACTTGTTTACCTATCTACCCTTATATACACAAAAGTCATAATTCACTTTAAGATTCTCTGTAAATTAACAAAATGTTTCTACTCACACGACGACGATCCTCGTCCAAGATCCTTCTTGGCATAGCTTGCGCCCCCTTCCCCATGATATGTTTGCTCTTTTTGATTCATCTTGAACGTAAAGACATTTGAGTCTGAATGCTAAAATTTTGATTGTATGAGGCAGGAGACTTTTGTCACACACAGAAATCTATTTTTGGGATCCAAGTTCCGAGAGAAGACATACAATACATAGCGCACATTAAAAGTTCGGCGCTCCTGGCCGCTCATAAATATTTGAATTTCGAATGTTATATTGTGATTTTAAAAAATGGCGGATAACCGCGTGTACTACAATACTTTTTTGGAATGGAATTAACACGAAAAGATTTTAGGGCGATGATTTTTAAAATTCACTGACTCCGCAAGACTGCACTGCCTTTCTTCAAAATGCTTTTGGGAGAGAAGCACCTCATTTGAGCACCGTAAGGCGTCGACACGCAGAATTAGATTGAGGGCGTGTTTCTCTCCATGATGAAATTCGTGAAGATCGGCCCTCAACTGAGGTCATTGAGGAAAATGTGTCAGGCAACTAATTAAAGAAAAAAAAATAGGTGATACCTATGAGTTTGTAAAACATTCTCCGAACTGTATTGATAGTTTATACTAGTTCGTATGGGTAATTAATACGTCCAATGTAGTGGGCGTCATTCTCAAGTCTATGGCAGCCAAGATTAGAATATGTATAAGTACAAGTACTATGGAATGCTTATTTTCAAGTAAGAACCGTAGGCACGACTAAGAACATCGAAATACATATCATTTACATGACAATAGGTACTAATACTGTCAGCTGTATTTATCGACATTTGCGCTTGTGACAGATCAGACAGACAAATCCATCACTACTTGTCACTTACATATCAACATAACTCTTATAACTTTAAATAGTTCCTGCCTCTTGGAGGACTGCCTACGATTTGTTTAAGGGGACCATGGACAAATGAGTACTCTATTCTTAATATATAATTTAATTTAATTAATTTAATTTATTTCAAATAACACACAGTTTTACAATACACAATTACAAACTAGACACAACAATAAACATTCTTAAAAGAATTACCAGGGGTTCCCAAACTAGGCACAGCCTGTATCTTGGGAAACCAGCTAAGAAGTGGACATCAGAATTTAAACAAGACTTGTTTAGAAGAAGTGTTTAAATAAGCTTGAGAATGTGCGAAAGTGTATATGTGCGTATGTCAGTGTGTGTACGTTTGTGTATGATAGGCAAAGGAGTACCTACTAAATCCGAATTTGAGAGGTTTATCTATTGATACATAGAGATTCTGTTTGATTATAATCCAGACTTAAAAGCAACTTTGTCAATTTTTCCTTAACTTCCTTCACAGAAAGAACACTCAAATTATTACGAGATGTAACAGCATTGTACGTTGCCAAAAAACAGACGCTAAACAAACGCTATGCAGCCAAGGTTATCCACGTCCTCAGTGCTCGGGCGTTCCCCTGCCCGCACAACGCTCTTTCTGCTGCATATTAACGATCTGTTTATGATAGTGCTCGGGTCGGTAAGGATTTTATCAGTCCGAAAGAGAGCCCATGGAAGAGCACGCGAGTCTTTCTTCAAGAAGTCTCCGAATGGGGTGATACCAATCTTATGAGATTCAACGCCACCAAAACACAAACGAGTCCGTTTAACTTGACTCCTACATTTCAGAATGCATCCTTGGAATACACCGACCTCTTTTCGCGTATGATATGGTCCAGGTGGATGATAATATTGTTCTTCATGTCGTATTCAGGCACAGTGGTCAATTTTTTTTAACTCAATTAGTCAAACCAAGTCCACATGTCTTAATTCCACCATCCCCCTTCTATCATCGGACGACGAAATGCGCAGCGAGTACGCACTATTATGTGGTAACGTACCTATAGTCCGGACTAAGCGATTTGGTTCTTCATTTATAATAAGGGCAGCCAAGGACTGGAACAGTTTGATTATAATCTGGGTGTCTTCAAGTTGAGAGGACGTTCCAGGGGGTGGACTACTTTTTATTTTAAATTTTTCTATACGGATGGATAGTAGACCTATAAACTAACAAAGCATTTTGTGTTTATTTTTTTTGCAATAAAACAATAATTAACCGAGTAATTAAGTATTTTATGTCGGGTCGTAATAATCACGTTATGGTTAAAAAGTTGTTTCAGTCTTATTAACAGTTATCAAATAAATCATTATTTTCAACCAATTATAATGTCATCATTATTATGTTAAATTATTAAGTCTCTTACAGAGTTATTTATTATTTTCCCATATTTACTAATGTCAGAGTATCTTCTTTTATATAAGTAGTATCCACAGTGAAAAATGAGAAACCTTTATCTCGGTATTATATAAGAGAGATCATTAAACAAAATAAATAATTGTGGACCAAGAATACTCCTTGAAGAACACCTTGTTTATTTCTTTCTCTAAAATCGAAACTAATTGAAATTTTGTTTTAAAACTATTTTTTATATTGAAAATTTCAAACATTATTTTCGCGCTTCTAATTAGGTACTTAAAAAGAGAGTCAATCAAATGCCATTCCTCATTTATGTACCATATTCTAAATATTTAATTGAATGTAATGTCATCAAAGAAAAAAATGAACCAAAAACTAAAACCAAAAATAATAATCACCATGGACCAATACTGACCTTTATTATTTATGTATTAGTAGCTGAACTAAGGAACTTAAATACACACATCAAAAGTGTCTAGGGATCAAGCATTTTTAAGCGGATTTCTTGAGATTGAGATGTGGCTTTGTAATAAATTTATGATTTTATAAATTTATATGGATCCTTTTTGGTGCATTTCATAATTTGAATCAGGAACTGTGAATCAAATTCGAGTAAAAGATGAAAATCAGCTGTCAATATTTTCCCTATAAAAACATACAACGCATTGAAGACATTATTAGTGCTACTGTTTCCCTACTACTGATTAAAACCAACGTTATTATGGAGCGGCGACGTCATTTAAGCAGGGAAGAAATGCTCAGAGCCGTGGGAATGATAGAAGCTGGTTCCCGGCAACGTACTGTGGCTTTAGCTCTGAATACAAGTCAGAGTGTTATCAGTCGACTTTGGACACGTTACCGAAGCACTGGTACCGTGGCTGAGCGCCATGGAGGACGGTATCGCTGCACCACACGGAGACAAGACCGATATATTCAAATCTTAACTCGAAGAGCTCCAACAATAACTGCCATGATGTTAGCCGTGAGGCTTCATCACTCTTCAGGGAACTTAATTAGCGACCAAACAGTCAGAAACCGCTTGCATGAAGTGAACCTTCATTCCCGAAGACCGCTACGGGTACCACCTATAGCAATGCACAATCGTAGGATTCGATATCAATGGGCTCTTGAACACAGAAATTGGGCAGAAGAACAATGGCGTTTCGTGTGCTTTTCTGATGAGTCTCGTTTTGGTATGAGACCGGATACAAGACGTATACGACACTGGAGAACCCCTGGACGCCAACAGCGATTAAAATCCTGCCAGGAAGTCCATCCTTATAGTGGTGGAACCATCATGGTATGGGCGGGTATTTGGATCGGCGGAAGAACTGAGTTGATTTGGATCAGAGGCAACCTCAACGCTCAAATTTATGCTGAGACGATTGTATCAGACGTCATCGTTCCTCTACAAGTGCAAATCGGTCCCTTATTTCAGTTAATGCATGATAATGCACGACCGCACACCGCAAGAGTTGTAAGACAGACTCTCGCCGCAGCTAACATCAATGTCCTGCCCTGGCCTGCTCAGTCGCCAGACTTGAACCCGATTGAGCATGCATGGGATATGCTACAGAGAAGAGCTCTGCCGAATATGGAGGGTATCCAGTCGCAAGAAGACCTTTTTTTGTTGTTGCAACGAACATGGGCGGACATTCCACAGCGTGATTTGGATGAACTCATTTTGAGTATGCCAAACCGATGTTCTTGTGTTGTTAGTGTTCGCGGTAGAAACACGGATTATTAATTGTTTAAGTTACCCAATAAAATTTTAAAGAAAACTGTTATTTCAGTCTTTTTTTCGAACTTTTGTGTTAGTGGTTCAAATGTCAAAAATCCCTTTATTAGGAAAATGGCAAATTTCTTTATTAATGCAAAGGTGACTTGGTTTATCGTTACTGTGACAAACGAAAACACTTTATTTGATGAATCCTTAAAGAAAATTTTAATTAATATCAATCAGGAGAAAAGTTATTGCAAAAATATATGTTGATCCCTAGACACTTTTGATGTGTGTATATTTTATGTATTCTCAGCTGGACAGGTTTTTCAGAATAAAATGAGAACTACACACATCAAAAGTGTCTAGGGATCAAGCATTTTTAAGCGGATTTCTTGAGATTGAGATGTGGCTTTGTAATAAATTTATGATTTTATAAATTTATATGGATCCTTTTTGGTGCATTTCATAATTTGAATCAGGAACTGTGAATCAAATTCGAGTAAAAGATGAAAATCAGCTGTCAATATTTTCCCTATAAAAACATACAACGCATTGAAGACATTATTAGTGCTACTGTTTCCCTACTACTGATTAAAACCAACGTTATTATGGAGCGGCGACGTCATTTAAGCAGGGAAGAAATGCTCAGAGCCGTGGGAATGATAGAAGCTGGTTCCCGGCATCGTACTGTGGCTTTAGCTCTGAATACAAGTCAGAGTGTTATCAGTCGACTTTGGACACGTTACCGAAGCACTGGTACCGTGGCTGAGCGCCATGGAGGACGGTATCGCTGCACCACACGGAGACAAGACCGATATATTCAAATCTTAACTCGAAGAGCTCCAACAATAACTGCCATGATGTTAGCCGTGAGGCTTCATCACTCTTCAGGGAACTTAATTAGCGACCAAACAGTCAGAAACCGCTTGCATGAAGTGAACCTTCATTCCCGAAGACCGCTACGGGTACCACCTATAGCAATGCACAATCGTAGGATTCGATATCAATGGGCTCTTGAACACAGAAATTGGGCAGAAGAACAATGGCGTTTCGTGTGCTTTTCTGATGAGTCTCGTTTTGGTATGAGACCGGATACAAGACGTATACGACACTGGAGAACCCCTGGACGCCAACAGCGATTAAAATCCTGCCAGGAAGTCCATCCTTATAGTGGTGGAACCATCATGGTATGGGCGGGTATTTGGATCGGCGGAAGAACTGAGTTGATTTGGATCAGAGGCAACCTCAACGCTCAAATTTATGCTGAGACGATTGTATCAGACGTCATCGTTCCTCTACAAGTGCAAATCGGTCCCTTATTTCAGTTAATGCATGATAATGCACGACCGCACACCGCAAGAGTTGTAAGACAGACTCTCGCCGCAGCTAACATCAATGTCCTGCCCTGGCCTGCTCAGTCGCCAGACTTGAACCCGATTGAGCATGCATGGGATATGCTACAGAGAAGAGCTCTGCCGAATATGGAGGGTATCCAGTCGCAAGAAGACCTTTTTTTGTTGTTGCAACGAACATGGGCGGCCATTCCACAGCGTGATTTGGATGAACTCATTTTGAGTATGCCAAACCGATGTTCTTGTGTTGTTAGTGTTCGCGGTAGAAACACGGATTATTAATTGTTTAAGTTACCCAATAAAATTTTAAAGAAAACTGTTATTTCAGTCTTTTTTTCGAACTTTTGTGTTAGTGGTTCAAATGTCAAAAATCCCTTTATTAGGAAAATGGCAAATTTCTTTATTAATGCAAAGGTGACTTGGTTTATCGTTACTGTGACAAACGAAAACACTTTATTTGATGAATCCTTAAAGAAAATTTTAATTAATATCAATCAGGAGAAAAGTTATTGCAAAAATATATGTTGATCCCTAGACACTTTTGATGTGTGTATTATGATGCCTTGTTTTTGAGCACTCCTTGAGCGTCCAAAAGATTTGTGACACCAATGGACTTCTGTATAGTCTATGGTACAGAGTGATTAAGTAATTAAAGCGATAACGAAAACAAAACGCATAGATTTAATAATATAATTATCATTGATCTTTGTCAATCATATCAACGATGATCAAAGAGAATTTATTAAGTAGTAAGTATAGAATTTATTATTTGAATGATATTTGTTCCATGTAACTTGTAAATAATTGCGTAATAGAAGCAGTAACATTATAAGCAGAGAATTTTTAAAAAGATAATAAAGAAAGACGAATACCATAATTCACCTAACTAAGGAATTTCCGTAAGGACGTGAAGACCAAATAGCTATAAATGTGTATGATTGGAAACCCCCAGCTCGTACCATGGAACCGTGCGTAAGAGAAGAAGAAAAAGAGAATATATGTCAGACCAACTTGAAGGAAACTTCAAGACAGTTGGTGCTTTCACAAGCCTTAGAAACAAGGTGCGCACTTGCACCTCTGATTTTTTTAATGAATCATGTGCGAATCGTCTTTGGGTGATTTTACTAGCTTTTGGTGAAGGAAAACAGCGTGTTGAAACCTGCATATCTGAAAAAGCCTAAATAGTTTTCGAATGACTTATGAAGTCTGCCAACCCACATTTGGCCAGCGTGGTGGACTATGGCCTAAGTACCTTCATCTTGAAGGGAGGCCCGTGCGCAACAGTGGGACAAAAACAACGGTTAGTATTATTAATTTATTTATTTATTTATTTATTAAACCTTTATTGCAGGCAACTATGGCCCAATCATTTTTATTTATTTTTTAAACCGTCTATACATTTATATAAAATTTATATGCGACCATATCCGCATCCACATCCACGTCCGTGGCCGGCCAAGCCAGCGCGGTAGCCGAGACCGGGAGCAGCGATAGCGGCAGGACCGAAGGCACCGATGGCAGGAGCGGCGAGGATGTCAGCCACCGACTCCATAGCGGTCTCACCGTTACCGCAGCCGTAGTTGACAGCACCAGCGCCGGCGGTGGGCAGGACACCCTCCACTCCCACGGTGCCGACGAACGGCAGCTCACCAGCCGCACACAGTCTGCCACCGTACTCGTTCTCAGAGGCTACGGAGACGCCGACGGGAGGGCAAGCGGAGGCACTGGAAACGGGGAGGCCACCGCCGCTGGTGACAGTGTAGTCCAGACCACCGCAGCCGATGCCATCGTAGCCGTAGCCGAGACCAAGACCGTCGTACCCATAACCGCGTCCAGCGAGCCCATCGTATGCCAGACCATCGTAAGCCCAGTCACGACCAGCTAGACCGTAGGGAGTGGCAAGACCTACACGGCCAAGGCACTGGCTGAAGGCGGACTGAAAGTGAAATTTATGTGAATACTATGTAATGCGTAGGTAATAAATGAACGGAGATAATAAAGCTTTCCATGCCATAGAGGCCACGCCAACCTGTCTTTCAAAACAATTCTCTCTCTCTTTTCCTTTACTCACACAATCCGATGGGACGGAAGATGCAGGGAGTGATCAGGCATCGGACCGACTTTTTACACGTCCATCCGATGAATGGTTGATCTAACTTTTTCGACAGTCAGGTGCCAATAAGGAACAATTAACATCAAGTTGTTGCTCCACGCTGGATTTGAATCCACGCTCTCTGGTTTGCAAAGTCAATGGTTTCCTGCGTCTGATCTTATGAAATATTGTAGTTGAAAGGCCTGGAGGATATGCTAGAGATTTTCCATTACTCTGCTGCTACACTATTGAAGATCTGGTATCGTTGTCAAGCAGTTGAGTAAAAATAAGTTAATGAAGCAAATTTTCCGTAATATAAAGTAAAAACAGCTACGTTGTGGTGGTGGCAGAATATACTGCTGTACACACCTGGACAATCATTTGCAAAAGGGACCTTTCATTTGCGGCGGAAACCTTCAAAACGTTCCCGCTAAAAGCCCCGCGGCTGTCGCATAGGCACATGAGACCCCCGGGCTCACCGGTGGGATCTGCACCAGGAACCCCTCAGTGCTTTGATTTTGATCCCGCCTCTGAGGGGCGCATTATAGCCCCCCGGGAACCAGACACGGTTCTGTCAAGGAGAGGGGTCGTAACCCCGTCGCCGTCATCAATGGACGTCCTAAGAACCACACCCCGTATGTCCAGACCTACCAAATGAGACT
Source organism: Furcula furcula (assembly GCA_911728495.1). Taxonomy (NCBI): domain Eukaryota; kingdom Metazoa; phylum Arthropoda; class Insecta; order Lepidoptera; family Notodontidae; genus Furcula; species Furcula furcula. The sequence goes on along the minus strand of OU452269.1, from coordinate 10,306,999 downwards.
AGTATTTACCTGGATGAGGAGCGCCTGAGCGCAGAGGATGAGGATAGCCTTGGCTGCCATTGAAATTGAGCTGACTAAGGTAGACACAAGAATGCTTTCCAGTACAAAAACCAAAGGATTTATACGAACTGTTATCGGTAAAATTATGACAGTTTTGTGTAAATGGGTAAATGTGACATATCCATCAATCTTTTGCAATAACGATAAAGGCTAAGGAAAACTATGAAGAAATTATGTAGGTTACCCACTAATATAATTTCTTCATAGCTAAAGCAGAACCGATAATGCTGACTATAAAAGTGTACGTATAATTTGTTTCAGTATTCTGTATTCGGCTTGTAGTTGAACACAAAACTGTAAACATGAACACTTTCGCCATTTTCCTGGTCTGCGTCCAAGCTTGCTTGGTACAGGTGAGTTGGTCAATTTCAATTCAGCCTTTTAGATGTTTATCCAGTTGTAATCACTGATTGGTAAACGATTAGTTTTTTTATTTTATTTTATTGGGGAAAACAAACAGTTATACATTGTAATATCAGTACACAATATGCATGCAAAGTATAGACAAGTGTACAATCAACAACATTTTCTACGGCTTACACATAAATAAGGTTAAGGGTTATTCTAAGGGACAGACTCGATGTTACAAACGTAGCTATAACATACTGATAGTTGAATATTTATAATTTATATAACTGAATAGCTTCTGCCTTCTGCCAAAATAATTGGAGATATACTTATAAAAAAATAATGATGTACTTGGGTATATAGTTTGTCTACAATGTGGAAGGTGAGACACTGCTGTGAGTTAACCACTACTCAGCATCTCAACCACCATTTTTTTAAAACTGGTTTATCATCATCATCAGCCCACATCAGTCCACTGCTGGACATAGGCCTCCACCAAGGCACGCCACTGAGCCCGATCTTCGGCTCTCATCATTCATTGTCTGCCAACTGCTCTGCGGATATCGTCGCTCCACCTAGTCGCAGGACGTCCTACATTACGCTTCCCGATTCGCGGTCTCCACTCAAGAACCAGTTTACCCCAACGGTCTTTGGTTCTTCTGCAAATATGACCAGCCCACTGCCACTTCAGCTGGCTAATCCTTTGAGCTATGTCGGTCACATTGGTTCTCTGGCGAACGACTTCATTCCGTATTCGGTCCCTCGGAGAAACACCCAGCATAGCTCTCTCCATAGCCCGCTGAGCGACCTTGAATCGGTGGACTAGTCGTACCGTGAGCGGCCACGTCTCGGCTCCGTATGTCATCACGGGTAGGACGCACTGATTCAAGACTTTTGTCTTTAAACATTGCGGTATCGGCGACGAGAAGACTCGACGAAGTTTTCCGAATGCTGCTCAGCCTAGCTGTATTCTCCTTTTGGCTTCCTTCTCAAAGTTGTCTTTACCTAGCTGTAGCGTCTGCCCTAAGTAGGTATACTCCTGGACAACTTCGAGGGGAACCCCATTGACGGCAATCGGCTCCGGAACAACGCGCTCGTTTAACATGACTTTGGTTTTATCCAAATTCATCCGGAGACCGATGCGATGAGAAGAATCAGCTAGGTCATTCAGCATTCCCACTAGGTGGACAGAGGACATTGTGCGCGTCGCAGGTAACCGGTGGATGCAAATAGCCAATTGTCGTTCATTGTGGCGTTCTAAGGGGGAGGCCTATGTTCAACAGTGGACGTCTTCCGGCTGATGATGATTCAGCATTCGTTGTAGGTCTTGCAGAGTCTCGGCCATAATGAAGATATCGTCCGCGAATCGTAAGTGAGAGATGTACTTGCCATTAATATTTATGCCAGACCTCTCCCAGTCCAGCGTCTTGAACATATCCTCTAAAGCGTTAGTGAACAGTTTCGGGAATATAACATCCCCCTGTCTCACTCCTCGGCGTAGGTGGATATGTTCAGTTCGCTGGTTCTGTACTTCTACGGTCATAGTCGCGGCATCGTAAAGACATCTCATCACTTCGATGTATCGCCAGTCAACTTGGCAGCGCTGCAAGGCCTCCAGAACAGACCAGGTCTCGATCGAGTCAAAAGCCTTCTCATAATCCACAAACGCTATGCACAGGGGCTGATTGTACTCTTCAGTCTTTTGTACAATCTGCCTTACCGTGTGGATGTGGTCTATGGTGCTATACCCGCTTCGAAACCCGGCCTGCTCCGGGGGTTGGAACTCGTCGAGTCTTCGCGCAAGACGGTTCGTGATGACCCTTGAAAACAGCTTATACACATGGCTCAGAAGCGAAATTGGTCGGTAGTTTTTTAAAAGGGTTTTGTCACCTTTTTTGAAAAATAAAACTACTATGCTACTGTTCCATGTCTTTGGAGTTCTCCCAGTGAAAAGGACAGAATTGAACAACTGCTGAAGTTCTCTCAGCACGGGAGCTCCTCCAGCTTTTAAGAGCTCTGTTGTGATTCCGTCCACACCCGGGGCTTTTCCATTTTTGAACTATTTAAGGGCCATCACGGTTCAAACTGGTTTATAGTTACAGCAAATATATCAATATCTGTAAATAACTTGTTATGACTATCTAAAAGTCGACGTAGAGGAGAGCGTAGGCCAGCATTGGTTCTACAAGATGTTGTAGCAAAAACTGTACGCGCCCTCACCTCGCGCCGATACACAGTTCTAGTGACTATATAGCATAATTTATTACTAATACTTACTTACTAAAATATAGTTGGTTAAGAAACGTCAGGCAAGGCTAGTCCATAGATGGGTGACCGTTTAGTGGCATTTGAACTGAACGTTTTCGTGATTCGGAAGGAACGTATCAGTCCCGATTGTAATAATCTAGACAGCAGTCGTTGAGCCAAATCAAAGGCTAAAGGGCAAATTTGACACCCCAGGTTGACTACACTAAACCACAAATCAATAAATTCAACCAAAACTACTACTCATACTTCCAGGTTCGTCCAGAATAATGCTATCACAGTATCATATATTCATCCGACAAGCAGTTGCAGATCATTGCTGTATTCCAGCTGAAGAGCACTATAGGTGGTGAAATAACCGGGCTCAAAAGATTTAACTAATGTCTCGAGTGATAAGCGGCAGTGATGTGCAGCAGCGACACAGCGATACCTCTAAAACGGAACTAGTGACCTCCCATCTGATACTGTTGAATCAGTTGTAAAGTAAACTTGTTTCTCCAGAATAGAGGTAACGCTGTTTTCGTACTTGGTGCTATGTAGTCATCCCACCGCTGCCAGCACTGCGATTTGTTTACATGGTTCTTATTAAAGGGGCGTTAATTGACTGCGTTCTTCGGTAAATTAAATATATTTCTCTACTACTGTTACTATTTTTTACTTTCCAATAATTTGTGTTCATATTTTTCCGGCAGTCTGTGTTCGGCTTCTGCCGTGGCAGAATCGCCCCCGCTGGTTGTGCGCCCGCTGCTGCTGTCGCCACTGGTGGCTTCCCCACTGCCTCTAACCTCGCTCTTGGCGCTATTGCTCCCGCCGCCGGTCTTGGTCGCCTCGGCTACGGCGCTGGCATTGGTGCCTACGGTCTGGATGGCTACAATGGCGCCTACGGAATCGATGGCTACGCTGGTGCCTATGCTATTGATGGCTACGCCGGTGACTACGGCCTGGACTCTTACGGTGGTATTGGTGAGGGCAACGTGGCTGTCGCTGGTGAGCTGCCCGTCGTCGGTGAGACCGCCCTCAATGGTCAGGTGCCGATCATGGGTGCTGTAAGATTCGGTGGTGACGTGTGCGCTGGTGGCGCCGTGTCCATCGCTGGCAACTGCGCTTGCGGTGGTTGCGGCTGTGATGGCGGCTATGGCTCTGCATTCGTCATCTAAATAGAAGAATTTCAGTTTCACCGTGGAAATGTGAAATAAACGAATGTGATTCAGCAGGCAAATAACTTGTTTACCTATCTACCCTTATATACACAAAAGTCATAATTCACTCTAAGATTCTCTGTAAATTAATAAAATGTTTCTACTCACACGAAGACGATCCTCGTCCAAGATCCTTCTTGGCATAGCTTGCGCCCCCTTCCCCATGATATGTTTGCTCTTTTTGATTCATCTTGAACGTAAAGACATTTGAGTCTGAATGCTAAAATTTTGATTGTATGAGGCAGGAGACTTTTTTCACACACAGAAATCTATTTTTGGGATCCAAGTTCCGAGAGAAGACATACAATACATAGCGCACATTAAAAGTTCGGCGCTCCTGGCCGCTCATAAATATTAGAATTTCGAATGTTATATTGTGATTTTAAAAAATGGCGGATAATCGCGTGTACTATAATACTTTTTTGGAATGGAATTAACACGAAAAGATTTTAGGGCGATGATTTTTAAAATTCACTGAATCCGCAAGACTGCACTGCCTTTCTTCAAAATGCTTTTGGGAGAGAAGCACCTCATTTGAGCACCGTAAGGCGTTGACACGCAGAATTAGATCGTGGGCGTGTTTCTCTCCATGATGAAATTCGTGAAGCTCGGCCCTCAACTGCGGTCATTGAGGAAAATGTGGCTACTGTCAGGCAACTAATTAAAGAAAAAAAAATAGGTGATACCTATGAGTTTGTAAAACATTCTCCGAACTACACACATCAAAAGTGTCTAGGGATCAACATATATTTTTGCAATAACTTTTCTCCTGATTGATATTAATTAAAATTTTCTTTAAGGATTCATCAAATAAAGTGTTTTCGTTTGTCACAGTAACGATAAACCAAGTCACCTTTGCATTAATAAAGAAATTTGCCATTTTCCTAATAAAGGGATTTTTGACATTTGAACCACTAACACAAAAGTTCGAAAAAAAGACTGAAATAACAGTTTTCTTTAAAATTTTATTGGGTAACTTAAACAATTAATAATCCGTGTTTCTACCGCGAACACTAACAACACAAGAACATCGGTTTGGCATACTCAAAATGAGTTCATCCAAATCACGCTGTGGAATGGCCGCCCATGTTCGTTGCAACAACAAAAAAAGGTCTTCTTGCGACTGGATACCCTCCATATTCGGCAGAGCTCTTCTCTGTAGCATATCCCATGCATGCTCAATCGGGTTCAAGTCTGGCGACTGAGCAGGCCAGGGCAGGACATTGATGTTAGCTGCGGCGAGAGTCTGTCTTACAACTCTTGCGGTGTGCGGTCGTGCATTATCATGCATTAACTGAAATAAGGGACCGATTTGCACTTGTAGAGGAACGATGACGTCTGATACAATCGTCTCAGCATAAATTTGAGCGTTGAGGTTGCCTCTGATCCAAATCAACTCAGTTCTTCCGCCGATCCAAATACCCGCCCATACCATGATGGTTCCACCACTATAAGGATGGACTTCCTGGCAGGATTTTAATCGCTGTTGGCGTCCAGGGGTTCTCCAGTGTCGTATACGTCTTGTATCCGGTCTTATACCAAAACGAGACTCATCAGAAAAGCACACGAAACGCCATTGTTCTTCTGCCCAATTTCTGTGTTCAAGAGCCCATTGATATCGAATCCTACGATTGTGCATTGCTATAGGTGGTACCCGTAGCGGTCTTCGGGAATGAAGGTTCACTTCATGCAAGCGGTTTCTGACTGTTTGGTCGCTAATTAAGTTCCCTGAAGAGTGATGAAGCCTCACGGCTAACATCATGGCAGTTATTGTTGGAGCTCTTCGAGTTAAGATTTGAATATATCGGTCTTGTCTCCGTGTGGTGCAGCGATACCGTCCTCCATGGCGCTCAGCCACGGTACCAGTGCTTCGGTAACGTGTCCAAAGTCGACTGATAACACTCTGACTTGTATTCAGAGCTAAAGCCACAGTACGTTGCCGGGAACCAGCTTCTATCATTCCCACGGCTCTGAGCATTTCTTCCCTGCTTAAATGACGTCGCCGCTCCATAATAACGTTGGTTTTAATCAGTAGTAGGGAAACAGTAGCACTAATAATGTCTTCAATGCGTTGTATGTTTTTATAGGGAAAATATTGACAGCTGATTTTCATCTTTTACTCGAATTTGATTCACAGTTCCTGATTCAAATTATGAAATGCACCAAAAAGGATCCATATAAATTTATAAAATCATAAATTTATTACAAAGCCACATCTCAATCTCAAGAAATCCGCTTAAAAATGCTTGATCCCTAGACACTTTTGATGTGTGTGTATTGATAGTATCAATATAGTTCGGAGAATGTTTTGTTCGTATGTTCGTATGGGTAATTAATACGTCCAATGTAGTGGGCATCATTCTCAAGTCTATGGCAGCCAAGCTTAGAATATGTATAAGTACAAGTACTATAGAATGCTTATTTTCAAGTAAGAACCGTAGGCACGACTAAGAACATCGAAATACATATCATGTACACGACAATAGGTACGGTCGGCCTAGAAAGTGGTTTACCAGTTTTGATAAATCTTCCTATGCAATCAAAATAACACCAAGGTTGAACATTTCTAACAATGAAAGAGATGCATAATCATGACCTATTTTTTACTATCTGAGATGTCAGAACATCTGAAGTCATGGATTAAAGATGTTATTTTGACCTTTATTTTCAATGCAATAAGCTAAGATTTTCTTTTTTTCATCTTTTAATGAGGATTCCATTATGTTCTTGTTTTGAGGTTTGTTCTTGTCTTGTGATGAGGTGAAAACCTCTTTTTAACTGAAAAAAGAAAATATCACTGACAACTATCAAGATTTGTCATTTTTATTTATGTGTAAAAATGTAAAAAAATGGATTACATTGTTATTTCTCGAATTTGCAAATGCCTCGCAATTTATCAATAGCCGAAACAGCGAGTATAATTGCACTACAAAACAATGGCCTCATATTAGTGAGATTTTTTAAATGTGTCGGTAAGTTTTATTAAGTTCACCGTGCCTTTGTATAAATATTATACATTTTCTATTTTTTCTATAAGCATTTATTTAGTTAATCTTTAATTTTAGATACAAGTTGTTCGTCGTTGGATTACACGTGATGGCGAAGAAGGAAATTTAAATGATCTTCGTAGAAGCGGCCGCGCCTGCGACGCGTATAAGAAAATAATGGTTTCACACCGACTGAACATTTTGCCGAAATGTTTGATGTTTACTTGGGTTTGCATTACAGGCATTATACAAAAAAAATACATATGACTGACGCTCATAAAATTGCTTGGCTGAATTTTGCTAGAGAACACTTGAATTTCGATTGGAATAACACTGAGTTCTGTGTCCAACCGCTACGAAAGAACAAAGGAAGCTCTGAAACGGCACTGTAATGAGATATGAGAGGAAACCCGCGGATCTGATGTCTGTTTAAGGCTTGTGGATTCAATGGGTGACCGTCTCGAAGCTGTCATATGACTATTTTAGATTTTTGCATTTTTTTAATTGAAGGTTTCTGTTAAATTTCTTCCATTTACCAGCAACTAGTTCGTTCGCAATTTTTATAAGTTATGTTATTTATTAATTGTATTGTATTGCTTTATTGTATTTAATATAACTATGTATACTTACCTAATTGTATTTTTATTTTATTACGGATAAAGTTGTTTTTGGTAAGACTTACTCGTATTCTTCTTTTACTCTTATCCCTATTAATAAATAATTTGACTGGATACCCTCCATATTCGGCAGAGCTCTTCTCTGTAGCATATCCCATGCATGCTCAATCGGGTTCAAGTCTGGCGACTGAGCAGGCCAGGGCAGGACATTGATGTTAGCTGCGGCGAGAGTCTGTCTTACAACTCTTGCGGTGTGCGGTCGTGCATTATCATGCATTAACTGAAATAAGGGACCGATTTGCACTTGTAGAGGAACGATGACGTCTGATACAATCGTCTCAGCATAAATTTGAGCGTTGAGGTTGCCTCTGATCCAAATCAACTCAGTTCTTCCGCCGATCCAAATACCCGCCCATACCATGATGGTTCCACCACTATAAGGATGGACTTCCTGGCAGGATTTTAATCGCTGTTGGCGTCCAGGGGTTCTCCAGTGTCGTATACGTCTTGTATCCGGTCTCATACCAAAACGAGACTCATCAGAAAAGCACACGAAACGCCATTGTTCTTCTGCCCAATTTCTGTGTTCAAGAGCCCATTGATATCGAATCCTACGATTGTGCATTGCTATAGGTGGTACCCGTAGCGGTCTTCGGGAATGAAGGTTCACTTCATGCAAGCGGTTTCTGACTGTTTGGTCGCTAATTAAGTTCCCTGAAGAGTGATGAAGCCTCACGGCTAACATCATGGCAGTTATTGTTGGAGCTCTTCGAGTTAAGATTTGAATATATCGGTCTTGTCTCCGTGTGGTGCAGCGATACCGTCCTCCATGGCGCTCAGCCACGGTACCAGTGCTTCGGTAACGTGTCCAAAGTCGACTGATAACACTCTGACTTGTATTCAGAGCTAAAGCCACAGTACGTTGCCGGGAACCAGCTTCTATCATTCCCACGGCTCTGAGCATTTCTTCCCTGCTTAAATGACGTCGCCGCTCCATAATAACGTTGGTTTTAATCAGTAGTAGGGAAACAGTAGCACTAATAATGTCTTCAATGCGTTGTATGTTTTTATAGGGAAAATATTGACAGCTGATTTTCATCTTTTACTCGAATTTGATTCACAGTTCCTGATTCAAATTATGAAATGCACCAAAAAGGATCCATATAAATTTATAAAATCATAAATTTATTACAAAGCCACATCTCAATCTCAAGAAATCCGCTTAAAAATGCTTGATCCCTAGACACTTTTGATGTGTGTATAAATAAAGATCACTATTTGCAAGAAAATTAGGATTATTTCAATCTAACCTCTTGATATAAGCTAAGCTGATAAATAGAAATGTATGATGAAATTTGGCTCAAAATTCGCCTTGCACCGTATAAACAATTTTTAGACAAATGTGAGGGTTACCTACACGTTACCTATCAGTCAGATGCTACAATTTAAACTAGTGAAGTATATGTAATTGTATTCCGCTCTTAGGTTACAAGCGCGGTTACTTTGTGCTGACATAGAATAAGTTACTAGTTTAAGTAAACGCTGTAAATTATATACACTTCAATAAATGACATCAAACTGGAAACATGTCTTTTAAATAACACTTCGACTATACCAAGATCACACAATATCATATGGCGACCTAATGCCACTTACCATGGAGTTTCATATCTAAATAATTTGAAGATCAAGAGCCAAGACAGAATACGGAAAAAAAAGAAGACTATATTTTGAAAAAACGAACATGGGGAAAAATTACTTAAAAGAAGAAGTTACTATCGCCCGGAACGAGAATGCGGACCTAACAAGAAGATTAATTTAATGAAATGGCGCTGAATGTCTCTCAGCCTAATTTAACGTAAGCAGTTTAAAGAAGAAGAAACAAGAAGAGGTGTCCAGGGATAGCCCGGCCCGAAGAGGTGTCCAGGGATTACCCGGCCCAACTCAAGAAGATGACAGCATTCCACTCCAGAACATGAAATTGGAGACCCACGCCACGCCGCGTTGCCGTCGCCGCGTCGCCACGTTGCACCGCCGCCGCGCCGCGCGAGCGTCACACCATGCAACATGACTCCGCGTGCACATGTGCCGCGCATATTAGGTACATAAAGTATATTTTCTAAGTTTTTAAGTAATGATGCAAGTAATAATGTCTATATAATGAATACCTACTAGTTTAAACCCTTTAATAAGGCCTAGCAATATTTTTTATTTTGTTTTGCATCAGCATCATGGTACGTGAATTAACTCGTATAACTACAATATAATGAACTAAGTAAAGAATATTTATTTAACTCGGTCCTGAAATAATTCTAGATATTATGACCGTTTTGCGTGTACTTTTCAGAATTCTTTAATTTAATTAACGTAATCAATACTTTAAGTAAGTAGAATTTTAAGTTTAACTCTTTTGCACTTAATATTTAGAAAGTTCAGACACAATGGCGTCGGATAATTTTGATATAAAAGTAGCTATTTCCTTGTTACCAATTATGACTGGTCAGGAACATATTACTAAGCAGTTGATCGATGGTATACAGCTTTACAGTTCCATGATAACTGATACCACAAAAAGTAATTTAATTAATTTTGTCCTAAAAACTAGACTTTCGCCAAGTGCAAAGCTGCGAATGAAATCTAGTTACGAAGATGTAAATAGCTTGCTTGTTGATATGCGTAAGTTTTTATTGCAAAAGAAGTCAGCCGTAGCCATTCAGTCCCAACTTCAAACTTGTAAACAAGGTAACAGGTCAATAGATCATTTTGGGTCAGAACTTGAAAACCTGTTCGTGAATTTGACACTCACACAAGCGGACGGTGATGATGACAAATTTAAGGTTTTGCGTCCGATAAATGAATCTATGGCGATCAAACGTTTCGCCGATGGATTATCTAACACGCGACTCAGTACGATAATTGCTTCTCGTCACTTTGAGTCCTTGCCCGAAGCGATTCGAGCAGCAGCAGATGAGCATACGTTGTCCAGTAGGGAGGATCACGTAACGTCAGTTAAACGTTTTAGGGGGAACAATCGTTACCTCCGTAATAATTTTACTTCCAGACGTGGAAGCACACACAGTAATTTTCATAACGATTCGAAAAGTTACTACAAAAATCGTAACAATCATTATATGCCAGATTCGAACCGTGAACATTACGATAGGAGACCGGTAACTTATTACAATCGGTCTATGCGAGGTACTTCGCAAGCTACTGCACGTGTTCAGCCACCTGCAATTCGCGTAAACTCGACGCGTCCAATTCCGCGTATTCAACATACACGGTGTGATACGATACAAGAATACACTAACAATGCACCGAATAGTGAGTTTTTTCGTGCCCATAACGAATGAACCATTTAAATTAAATTATAACGTAAGTAGTATAGTGACTTTGAACTTAGATAATAATAATGTAGTAAACTGATTAGTCGATAGTGGAGCAAGTATTTGTGTTTTAAAATATCATCATCATCATCATCATCACCAGCCGGAAGACGTCCACTGCTGAACATAGGCCTCCCCCTTCGAACGCCACAATGACCGACAGTTGGCTATTTGCATCCACCGGTTACCTGCGACGCGCACAATGTCGTCTGTCCACCTAGTGGGAGGCCTACCTACGCTGCGTCTTCCGGTTCGTGGTCGCCACTCGAGAACCTTTCTTCCCCAGCGGTTATCGGTTCGCCGAGCGATGTGGCCTGCCCATTGCCACTTCAAATTGCAGATTTTATGAGCTATGTCGGTGACCTTGGTTCTTCGGCGAATCTCCTCATTTCGGATTCTGTCGCGCAAAGAAACTCCGAGCATAGCTCTCTCCATAGCCCGTTGTGTGACTCTGAGCTTATCCAAAAGGCCAACAGTTAGGGACCACGTCTCAGTACCATATGTCATCACTGGCAACACACACTGGTTAAAAACCTTCGTCTTTAGGCACTGCGGTATTTTGGACGAGAAGATTTCGCGTAGTTTCCCGAACGCTGCCCATCCGAGTTGGATTCTTCGGGCGACCTCTTTGTCGAAGTTGGACCGACCTACCTGGATAGTTTGTCCTAGGTATACATAGTGGTCAACAACTTCGAGTGTATCGTTCCCAACAATTACCGGTACGGGTGCAACATGGACATTAGACATGATCTTCGTCTTGTCCATGTTCATTTTAAGACCCACCTGTTGGGAAACGCTACTGAGGTCGCTGAGCATCGTATTGAGGTCCTCCAGCGACTCTGCCATAATGACTATATCATCGGCAAAACGAAGGTGAGTGATGTATTCGCCATTGATATTGATGCCGAATCCGTTCCAGTCCAAGAGCTTGAAAACGTCCTCCAATGCGTTTGTGAACAGTTTCGGAGAAATAACGTCTCCCTGTCTCACACCACGCTGCAATGGGATTGGTTTCGTGCTCTCGTCCTGTAGTCGGATCGACATGGTGGCGTTGCTGTAGAAACACTTCAACACTTCGATGTACCTATAGTCAATGTGGCACCGCTGGAGAGATTGCAATACTGCCCAGGTCTCGATTGAATCAAAGGCTTTCTCGTAGTCCACAAACGCTAGACATAATGGCCGATTATACTCCTCGGTCTTCTGTATAATCTGGCGGAGCGTATGTATGTGGTCTACGGTGCTAAAGCCTTTAAAATATGAATGGTTGCAAAATAGTAAGTACTTAAGAAACATTAGCTTAGATAGGATACCGATAAAAGGTGTCAGTGGACAGCTGATATCAGAAGGATATGTTTATTTAGACTTAGAATATAACGGTATTATTTTTTCGCAGAAGTTTTATGTTTTTAAGAATTTATCGTGTTATGCGGACGGAATTTTAGGTGAAGATTTTTTTAAACGTTATAAGGCTACTATTGATTATAAAACAACAACCTTGCAGTTGTCGAATCATAACGAGTCTGTATGTATAAGGATAAATAGTAATAATAGGTTTATGTATTCGATACCACCACGATGTGAAGTTATCAAGTACATACCTTGCGTCTCGAGTGAAGATTCCGTTATTTTAGCAAATGAAATAAAAGATGGAGTATTTATAGCGGGAATGATAGCGAAACCGGATAATGGTTATATCCCGGTACGAATTTTAAATACGAAGGACGAAGAGATGGTTATTGATTTATCAAATTTAAACATTCACTCTTTGAATTGTTTCGAAGTTTGTGCTTTTAACGATGAGTATAATTCAGTAAATCGCGTTAAGTCATTATTCGATTTATTGGATCTTAGTTATTTGAATAAGGAAGACAAGATAAGTATTGAGAACATATGCGCAAAATACGCAGACGTTTTTCATTTACTAGGAGATAAATTGTCAACTACCAATTTAATGCAACATTCGATTATTTTGAAAGATAACGTAGCGCCGGTTTACGTCAAACCTTACAGAATTCCTTACGCGCTAAGAAAAGAAGTAGACAAACAGATAAAGGACATGTTAGATAATGATATCATTGAGGAAACTGTATCGGAATGGTCAAGTCAGGTATTGTTAGTCCCAAAAAAGTCGATTAATTCAAATGATAAAAAATGGAGGCTTGTAGTTGATTACAGGCAACTAAATAATTTAATTAAAGACGATAAATTTCCATTACCCAATATATCAGATATTTTAGACTCTTTATATGGTTGTATTTATTTTTCAAAACTCGATCTTTCGCAGAGTTATTACCAATTGAATTTAAATGAAAATTCCAGAAAATATACGTCATTTAGTTTAAATAAAATGTATCAATTATCATTGGATGAGGATTCGCGTAATTGTACAGCATTTTCCGCCGGAAAACAGTATCAAATGAAGCGTTGTCCTATGGGTCTTAAGACTAGTCCAAGTGTTTTCTCTCGCCTTATGACAGTAGCAATGTCAGGCCTAAATTATGAAAAATGCTTCATATATTTAGATGATTGTATTGTGATAGGAAAATCGAGAGATAGTCATAATAAAAATCTTATAGAGGTTCTTAACCGATTACGTAAAGTGAATTTAAAATTAAATCCAATTAAATGCGAATTTTTAAGACAGGAATTGATATATTTAGGACATAAAATCACGCCTGAAGGAATTTTTCCAGACACTAGTAAAATAGAAGTTATGCGTAATTATCCAGTACCAACAAATAACGACGAAGTCAAACGTTTTGTTGCCTTCGCAAATTATTATCGACGATTTATTTCTCATTTTGCAGATATAGTTTACCCATTAAATTTATTAACTAAAAAAGGAACTAAATTTAAATGGACATCCGAATGTCAATTAGCTTTTAATAAACTCAAATCAGCCCTTATTAATCCACCAATTTTGCAATATCCAGATTTTTCTGAAAACAATGTTTTTAAATTACAAACAGATGCGTCTAAAGTGGGTTTAGGAGCAATATTATCAAACAGCAATGGAAAAGTAATAGCATACGCTAGCCGAAACCTTAAACCAGCAGAGTCTAGATACCACGTGATTGAATTGGAATTGCTTGCCATTGTATGGGCAATCCAACATTTCAGGCCATATTTGTATGGTAGAAAATTTAAAATTTGTACAGATCATAGACCACTTGTATATTTATTTAATTTGCATGATCCATCTAGCAGATTAACAAAATTTCGATTATATTTAGAGGAGTACGATTTCGAAATAGAGTACGTACCAGGTAAAAATAATGGACCAGCAGATGCACTTAGTCGACTGCCAATCACATGTAAAGATTTGAAAGAAATGCGTGAAAAAGTAGTCTCTGTTTTAACTAGAGCTCAAACGCGAAAATTACAAGGACAAGACAGTATTAGTCACGATTTTGAGAACCCTGTCCTGCATAGGCCTGATCAACCTACCGCAGTAGAGGTACTCAAAAGACCAAAAGACATTATAGAACTTATATTTTATGACTTTAAGGGAAATGAGTTGAATAAAGTAGAAAATGTTATATCAGATAAAAGGTTTTGTATTTTTAAGCCTTCGCAATGTGCTATATTACTAAATACTCGATCGTTATCGACCCCAGAGGTGTTAGCGAGAGATTTAGAAAAGTTATGCAAAAAGATTAATATTCAAGAAATATTAATAATAAAAGATAAAAATAATGCACAATTTATAGAGATATTATTACGAGAATTTAAAAATTTAAATATTATGCTACCAAAATTTCTTATAACTAGAGGAATTTTGAAAATAACTGATAACGACACGAAGAAAGTAATTCTTAACGACTTTCATTTATTACCCACAAGTGGCCACGCGGGGGTTAATAGAATGGTAAATAACGTGAAAAAATATTATTACTGGCCAGGAATGAGTCGCGACGTTGCTAATTTTGTGAAAAAATGCAGAAGTTGTCAATTACATAAGTATACTAATCGAAGCGTGAAAGAACCAATGGTTATCACCTCGACAGCGAACTCAGCGTTCGAACGAGTTAGTTTAGATCTAATGGGTCCCTTAGGTATAGATAATTATAGTTATAAGTATATATTAACTATCCAATGCGATTTGACTAAGTTTATAGAAGCGTATCCATTAAGAACAAAAGATTCAGAAACAGTATCCAGAACTTTTGTCAAAGAATTTATTTTACGCTATGGTATACCAAAAGAGATAATTACTGATAATGGAACAGAATTTATGTCTCAAATTATGACAGAAACATGTAAATTATTATCTATCAATAAACTTAACTCGACTCCTCCATCATGAAACCTTAGGAGCACTAGAACATTTACCTTCTGCTGTTAAGCAGTGGCTTAACAGCAGAAGGTAAACGTTTAACGTGTGCCACTGTGATTTTGAATCGGTCATGCTCGCCATCGAAAAGTCTTTGCTTGTGGCGGCTTCGTGTGGCGGGTCACCCCCTTCCCTCCAGTATGGTTGGTCCGACTACTATCCCTTTGGCATTTTAGTTTGTTGTATTTTCGTCGTATTTTTTATTTTATTTGATATTTTGAACGGCAGGACACACTGTCGCTGGTGCTGATCTAATTGTAAAAAGACAAACTTTGTTTTAAAAAAAAAATGTGAAAAAATGACAAGCCCGCTGAGTTTCTTGCCGGATCTTCTCAGTTGAGGCCGCGTTGTGAGTCGGTGGTAGCTTTTAAAAAAAAAATGACCGTTCAAAAGTGCTAGCGTTAAGCCAATTTGAAATAAAAATTTTGAATTTTGAATTAAATAGTTCCTGCCTATTGGAGGCCTGCCTACGATTTGTTTAAGGGGACCATGGACCAATGAGTACTCTATCCTTAATAATTAGACGCTATGCAGACAAGGTTATCCTCGTCCTCAGTTTCGGCCTGCGCCTTCGTCGCCGAGCGGGATCAGCGCGTTCGCGTTCCCGCTCAGCGGCCTCCTTCTGGGACATGACAGTCTCGCAGAAGGCGGCCATCGCTCCCCGCGCCGCATCCCCGGACAGCATAGCCGACACTACGCTGCCCAGGGAGAGGTCCGATCCGATGACTGCGACCAGGTCTCGACGCTCCAACGACCACGCGGGACAAGCCTCTAGCGTGTGTTGGGCGGAGTCAGACTGGTCGCAGTGGAAGCATCTCGTCGTCGCTTCACGTCCGATCTTATGCAGATAATCACCGAAACAACCGTGACCGGTGATTATCTGCGTAAGCCTATAGGTGAGTCGTCCACTCCGTCGCTGTATCCAGGCTTCGAGATGCGGCAGAAATGCCTCAACGACGCGTTTGCGCGCTATGTGCTCCGGCTGGAGCAGCTCGCGCCACGTCGCGAGAGCGATGTGTCGTTCCTGCCGCTTTATGGATTCGAGCGCCACCGGCTCGCCTCCGCCACTCTGGCGGGCGATGCGGATCCGGTCATAGACCCTCGCATACATGCCCACCAGGATGTCTAGGGGTGGAAAGCGTGCCAGTATGGTCGCCGCCTCAAAGGACACCGTTCGGTATCCTCGTGCAATCCGCAGTGCCATCCTCCGCTGGACGCTGTAGATTTTCGTTCTACAGCGTCTAATGGCCAGCCTCGGCGCCCAGATAGGCGCCCCGTAGAGGACTACGGACTGCACGACTCCGGCGTATAGGCGGCGAACTTCCTCGCTCGGCACCCCGAGATTGGGGAGCAGCCTATGCAAGGCCGCTGCAACCCTGTCGACTCGTGGTACCAGGCGCTCGAAATGCTCCTCGAAGCCCCAGCGACTGTCAAGGGTGAGACCAAGATATTTCATGTACGGCCCCACCCTGACTTCCGACTCACCCACACGGACGAGCAAGTTGGTCGGTGGTTCCCGGCTACTAGGTAGGACGTGGAACCACAGCGCCTCGGTTTTCTGGGGCGCTATCTCCATGCCATTTTCGCGACGACGATTTCCGCCCCAAGCTCGGCGAGCTCTTTGGTCCTCTCGAAGGTGTCCCCACCGGCCACGATTAACGTGTCGTCCGCGTAAAAGACGACACTTACGCCGGCGGGGAGGTCGACACGCAGAACCGCGTCGTAGGCGAGGTTCCATAGCAGGGGGCCTAACACTGACCCCTGGGGAACCCCTCGCTCTACTTCCCTCCGAATCCTCGTACCGTCTCGATCCACGTACAGGATGTACCTGTCGCGCAAGTAGTCCCTGATCAGGGCCTGCAGGTAGGGAGGCACTCCATGGTAGACCAGTGCCTCCCAGATCGCATCCCAGGGTAGGGAATTGAAGGCGTTGACAATGTCGAGTGACACCGCCAACGCCACGCCACCCCGGGAGACCGCCTGATCCGACAGGGCGCGGACGCGAGTTATCGCATCCACGGTCGAACGGCCCTGTCGAAAGCCGAACTAGCTATCGGCTAGATCGGGACCCACGCGCGACAGATGCCCGCTGAGACGAGAGGCAACTATTCTCTCGAACAGTTTGCCAACCTCGTCCAGCAGACATATGGGACGGTACGCGGAGGGAGAATCCGCGGCTCTGCCTTCCTTCTTTAAGAGGACCAAACTAGCATCCTTCCAGGCCCTGGGGAACGTAGCTTCACGGAGGCAGCTAGTGAATAGCTGCCTCAGCAAGTCCCCCAGGGCAGCCAGGCTCAACACCAGCACCCTACCCGGAATACCATCGGGTCCGGGCGCGGTGTTTCGGGCTCTCAAGCGGCCAACGGCCCAGTCCATCTCCTCTATGGTCACCCCCAGATCGTCGCGCCATTCGGGCAACTGAAAGGGGTGCACTGAGGGACTTGACCGACCCGCCGGGAACAAGGTGTCTACCACGCGTCCCAGCAAAGCCGGATCGAGAGTCTCCGTCACCGGGGGCATCCATGGGCGTAGTTTGCCCAGCACCATATGGTACGGGCGCCCCCACGGATCCTCGTTGAGTCCCTCGAGTTGGAGGGGGCAGAAGGGCCTTTCTTGCCTTTGCCCTTAGGCGGGGTACACTTTTTGGTGACCAGCCGGTGGTCCGATCAGCACCCCTTGTCTGTACACAAGGGGCACTTCGGTGTGCGCGCGGTGCATGTGCTTGCTTTGTGGCCCTGCTCGCCACAGGAGAAGCACCGCGCGCTCCGATTTTCGCCACCGTCTTCCGACATGCCCCCTCTCAAGGCATCGGAAGCACCTCAACGGTCAGGCTTCTAGTGCCTGCACGTTCGACACACTCCAGCCAAGGCTCACCTCCTTCATCGCCACCAGCTTGCGCATGGCGGCGACGGGGACCCGGGCCCAGGCCGTGCCCATGGCGGTCTCCCCACGGCGAATTTGCCCAACGGAGACCTTCTCCGCTGAGCATCCGCCCGCCTCTGCCAACAATCTTGCGACCTCCTCCGGGGTGATCGAGTCGTCCAGGTCCGTGACCCGGATTTCCCCCGATTTCGTCGGGCGGGCGATCTTCACGGGTAAGTCCGCCAAGGCCTCCCGTAGCCTCGCAGCCAGCGCGTCCGCCTGGGTGTCGCTATCGCGCCCCTCCAGCTCCATGAGGAGCCCACCGACCGGTTACAGCCCACTTCAGGCGGACATTGGCGATGCCCAGCTCGCTCAGGCGCACTCTGGACTTCGCTGCCGCCGTGACATCCGCGTACGTTGTTTCGGACACTTCCGCTATCGTAATAGTAATGGCAGCGGTCTTGGGGGTCCGAGCAAGCGCAGCCTTCTTCCGCTTTCGCCTTCTTTTGCTGGGAGTTGGTGCTGAGGGACGGGCAGCCACTGATTGTGGCTGATTCCGTATAGGCCTTCTCCTCCCGGCAACTGTGGCCCAGTTTTCTGCCTCAGTCGCGATAGTCTCCGGCACGGCCGGGAGGTCCGTCACAGGAGGAACTGGAAGACGCTTTCGCTTGCGCCGCCCTTTTGGCTTAGAAGTCGAGGCAGCTGGCGCAACCGCTGCCGATTGGGACGTTGTAGGCAGCCGGGAACCCGAATCTATCCCAGCGTGCGCTGCCTGGGAAGACTGTGCAGGCCGGGCTAACCGCGCTCTGGGCGCTCTCATAGTGGGTGCCACTTGTGGCAGCTGTGGCCGGGAATCCACAGCTACTATGGCAGCAGCCGCATTTCGTGCATCGGTTGTGGTATTCATGGTCGTTCTCATCTCAGCAGTCACAATCAGCTCAAATACAATGGCAGTCAAGACTATCATCGTCCTCTGCGCTCATTATATCGGTCGTCATCGCCGCCACTTTTGGTGTCCCACAAGGCACTACGGGCCAACGCTTTTTCTATGTTATATAAACGAGTTGTCAGTCAAAATTAAAGAACTGCAAGATTCTTTCTTATGCAGATGATACAATTGTAATTTTTTTATGGTACCTAGCAGCTGGAATGAAGTTTATTCCCTGGCTCAGAGTGGTTTCAATACTATATATCACTGGCTTGCTACCAACTCACTCACATTAAATGCAGTTAAAACTACAGTGTACTACGTACAGTGTTCAATTATGAGTCTTACCATAATTTAATTGACAGAAGAATTTATCCCCATAAATGTCAATTTCCCCAAATACACTTTGTACCGGCCAAGCTGCTATTAGTGAAACAGCAGGAGATAAGATACCTCGCAATAATTATAGACCGGCACCTAACATTGAATTGTACAATTACATACCACAAGGTCATATATAACTGTACAAAATTTTGTATTAAGCATCTGTGATTATAATACGAGTCCCACTGCTGGGCACGGGCCTCCCCTCAAGATGAGGGGGCTTAGGCCATAGTCCACCACGCTGGCACGTTACGCAAACCGAAAATCCTAACAGAATTAATTATTAGACCTTAATATTTTTAAAGGCTTATCCCTCTTAAGACACAACTAGTTACGAAATTCAGAAAAATGTATGTATGTTGTGTGTTGTATAAATGTATGTTGCGGCGGTCTGGACTACACCGTCACCAGCGGTGGCGGCCTCCCCGTCTCCAGTGCCTCCGCTTGCCCTCCCGTCGGAGTCTCCGTCACCTCTGAGAACGAGTATGGCGGCATCTGCGCGCGGCTGATGAGCTGCCGTTCGTAGGCACCGTGGGAGTGGAGGGTGTCCTGCCCACTGCTGGCGCTGGTGCTGTCAACTACGGCTGCGGTGATAGTGCGACCGCTATGGAGTCGGTGACTGACATCGCTCCCGGTATCGGCTGGGGCGAGTACGGTCTCGGTGGATACGGTGCTGCTGGTCCTTACTAAGATGTGGAAATTATCAATTACTGAACGAAATATCCAAGAACTATTAAACCCAATTGCAGCTCAGTTTTCTTGTATTATTCAAATTTGCCTGGCTTTCATTCTAGGATAAGTTAATTTCACCAAAATCATCGAAGCGGTTTCTTTGATAGTGCTCACTTAACTCTCACAATTCTTCATGGCAATTTGTAATTCCTAGTTATATTTTTTTTTGTCTTCGAATGAATAGTTAAAGGTGTCATTATGGCCAAGGTTGCCACGTCGGAGACTGGTTCACGGATAATGCTGTACACCGTAAAAACTTCGCTTGGAACAAAATGGCCTTTTTGCACATTTTCGTCATTGCTATCACCAATCTTTACTTTGAAGATGATAGGGGATCATAAATGATAGAAAAATAATTTATATGTTTTTTTTTATTCCTTGAATGCTCCTGCAGGCGCGAAGTGCGGCTTCTGTTCGCAAAGTCTTGAATTTTATTCCCACGTTGGACAAAATATTATTGGTGGATTGGTATCTTGTGTCTGGATATTCTTAATGGAAATTCTATTTTTAGAAATGATGCCGGTATTTCTCTATTCACTATCTATGTGAAAACGAAGTCTACTTATTTGGTCGCTTCTTTAAACCTAAGGCCATTCTACGGATAGTTTGACGATTTGCGTCTCCACTCAACTCCTTTGTTCCATCGGATATTTATTCTACGACACATATGACTATCCTACTGCCACTTAAGCTTGCTAATCCGGTGGCCTATATCAATAGCATTGGTTCTCTATCTCACTTCACTCTGAATTCGATCTTTCGAAGAAACTTCGAGTGCCGTAGCTCGCTGAGCGACTGTAAATTTGTAAAGCAGTTCTATCGTGAGTATCCATGTTTCATCTCCGTAAGAGTTTTATTTTATAATCGGATGATTCGCTCTCATACGTGATAAATTTAAGTGAGATAGGACACAGCAAAAACGCTTCTCGAAATTTGAACATCTGAACTAAGGAAGTACTTTCATTGAAAAGGTTTTATCGTGGTTTATTTTAGATTTTGCAATCCCGACGTTTCGAATAAATCAAATAATAAGCAAATCACTGCACGGTCTTAAGATACTGTAAGTTATTACTGCGTAGATTGGAGCAACAAAAATAACTAAGAAGAACTGACACGGGCATAATTGTGACATAAGGACATTCAACATCTTAGTCAAAGCATTCGATACATCGGGATAGTAAAATCTAAAATAAACCGCGATATATTCCGTAAAAGTAGTTGGATTTCTATGTGTTATATTCGCCTAAATAGAAGTACCTTCTACTTACAGAATCAAACAATGTCACCTTCAAGTGGTATAGAGCCTCTAATTTTATGCTTCATATAAAGATGAGCTAGGTATGCTAAAAGTTTATTTGCGTGATGAAATACGAAATAAACAGATTCACTGAAGTCCTAGAGTATGATGGCGGCTCCCAATTACCATTAATTTGGCTTTTGATGGATTTAATACCAGGGAGTATTGATCCTACCTTCTTCCGGTATAATCTAAAGATCAATATTGATGTCGCTGGTTGCACTATGAGTATCGTTAAGTTTGAACGACATAATAAAAATAAAAAAATAATAAAAAAAACTACCTACCGAGCGGACGTGTTCCAAATCGTGTCATATTTAAATATTGTTTTAAATTATTTCTCGGGCCTGAAACACCTGCATGGATACAAAATGTGGCGGCTGCAATGCCGTCATTTATGATATTTCATTTATGGGGTGCTCCCGGGAACAATGCAAGAAGTTGTATCACCTGAAATGCCTAGCCATGGCGTCCGAAGAGTTCGCCGGGCTTACGCAGGAATATAAGGACAGCTGGAAATGCCCAGAGTGTACGTGCACTGCTCGAAAAGTAAATAACACTAACACACCCGTAAGATCAGTGGTTATGAATAAAACGTTCACACCGGGTTTCTACGTAAACACCGAACGCGGAGCCTGTGTAAATCCTGATCTGTCTGTGGTTGACAATCACAACGTCTTGGAAGAAATACGTGAGTTTCGCACGGAGGTGCTGTGTCGCTTAGATATGCAAACAAGAGAGTATACATTGCTCCTGGATAGGTATAATAGCACAGAGTCTGAGTTGCAACAACTGAGAAAAATTATGGAGGTAGTTCAAGAAAAAGCAAACAAAGTGGATGAATTAGAAAGAAAACTTAAAACGCTATTGGAAAAAAATGAGTATCTAGAAGGTTTTATTAAGGGTTTAGGCAAACGCACCATGGATTTTACGGAGTCAGTGCCGAAAAATAATGGGTGTCTGTCGTTTGTAAACGCCGTGAAGAAAAGTAAAAAGACTGCAGGTACAACCATAACGTCAACAAATAACAGTGGGGCCACAAACCCTCCCACTTTAGTTGTTGCTGCAAAAAATTTACCCACAATTAGAGGGTTGAATGTTGAAAAGACTGGCCATGGTTTGACAAACGAAACACCGCAACAAGAAGTAGTCCTGGAAAGCAACAACTTACGGGTAAAAAAAATCACGTCCAGTAAAGTAGAAGAGAAAAAAGACACCGAAAAGGAAGAAAACTGGACAGTTGTTAATAAGAAAAAAAAACAGATATCCATCTACTGAAGTGAGGAGAGGAGGTAGCACAAATTTGGTTGAAATTCAAGGGATGGAAAGGAAGAAATATCTACATGTCTGGCGTTTACTAAAGGAAACGACAGTGGAAAGTTTAGAAAGACACGTGAAAAGTATATGTGGACAGCAAGTATCTGTAAAGGTGGAAAAGATAAATCATAAGACCGAAAGAGATTATGCCTCCTTTATAATAGGTGTGCCAGAAAGTAAGTATGATGATCTATGCCGGTCAGAAAATTGGGCTGTAAATATCGAGTATTGCGAATGGGTTTGGTTTCGCAAACAACACAACAACTCGTAAAAAAGAAAGTAAAACCATCGATATATACTATCAGAATGTAAGAGGACTCCGAACAAAATTAGATGAATTTAATTTAAGCATATCAGTGTCAAATATGGACCTTTTTGCCATCACTGAAACGGGTTGCAATGAATCCATACATGACTCAGAGATTATTCCTCCAGGGTACACTATCTTGAGATGTGACCGAGCGAATGGACGCAAGCAGGGTGGCGCGTGTTTAGTGGCCACACCGCGCTTCGAGCTACGTCGAATAAACAGCGATGTGAATATAGACGATCACACATTCGAGTTAGTTTGTAGTGCTGTATTCTTGCGCAATAAGTTTATGTTTTTGTTGTGTTTTGTATACATTCCTCCTAACAGTAGCGAAAATGAGTATTTATTACTGTTTCGTATTATTGAACAGTACTGTGATAAATATAGTGATGTTGTTATTGTTGGAGATTTCAATTTGTATTCATGTTCTTCAAATGTAAGTAGTTATTATGAATATTTTAAATCGTATTGTGAATTCACTCAGAGCAACGAGATAGCTAATTGTAACGGTCGGTACCTGGACCTGGTATTGTGTACGTTCGGAGGTGAGGGGTGTGTGAGTGTGCGCGCTGCGGAGTGCCCGCTTGTGCCTGTAGACGCGTATCACCCGCCGCTAGCGGTGGCGCTGAGCCCGCACCCGCGCACGCGCCGCAGCTTGCTGGCCGGCTTGCCCGTGACCGACCCGGACACACAGTATGTGCCTACGTGTTGGAATTTCAATAAGGCGGATTTTCCGCAACTATAGCCGCCGTCGATTGGTCACCAATGTATGTAATAGATTTAGAGGACTCACTATGCTACTTTTATGATATTGTTAACTCGATTATTGATGACTGCGTTCCGAAAAAGAAGCGAAGTAGTGTAAACTCGAGATATACTTATCCCGAGTGGTACACTTTTGATATAATTCGCGACATAAGGTTGAAAGCAGATCTTCACAAACGATACAAAGCAAGTCGGTTGAGAACCGATTATGAAGCTTTTGCTCAGTGTAGGACAACAGTCAAAAATAAGATCCAATGTGCGCATGAACACTATCGGCAGCGGGTTCAAAAGCAGTTTATTTCAGACCCAAAGTCTCTCTGGAACTATGCTAAGTCAAAAAGAGGTAGTAGAAGTCCAAAATCTATTATTAAGGACGGAGAAGTTTTGACTAGCGACCAGGCTGTGAGGGAATTTGCCAAATACTTTCACTCCGTGTACAGTTCAGAGCGTGCTGTGTTAGATGTAAGTGCAGCTGTAGCAAACGCTGGTGGCAATAATGGAGCAGCGCGGGTCCACGTTGACTGCTTGCAGCTGGAGGACGTGCAGCGTGCGTTGCAGCAGCTCAAGCCAAAAAAGAGCGCGGGGCCAGACGGCATCCCGCCCTACATATTTAGGGATTGCCGAGATGTTATAGCGGAGCCACTGTTGTACATATTTAATCAGTGCCTACAGACAGCTGTGTTTCCCGAGCGATGGAAAATCACCCGCGTTGTACCCGTCCCAAAGGCTGGATCGAGCACGAGTGTCGAGGGATACAGGCCGATAGCAGTACTGTTTACACCAGCCAAAGTTTTGGAGTCAACAATACATGCAAGCGTATTCGCACAGGTAAATGCACAGCTTTCGGATGCCCAGCACGGATTCCGGCCAAAAAGGAGCACCACGAGCAACCTTCTCAATTACATGGCTCATGTGCTACCGACTGTCGACAGTGGGGGACAGACTGATGCCGCTTACTTTGACTTTAAAAAAGCATTCGACTTAGTCGATAACGACGTATTGCTTAATAAGTTGGCGGCCTTCGGTTTTACCCCGCATTTATTGACCTTCTTTGCTAGCTATATGAGAGATCGTCAGCAATACGTGGAGTATGCGGGTTGTAGGTCGGAACCATATTTTACAAGGTCGGGAATAAGTCAAGGCAGTAACCTTGGCCCTCTGCAGTTCCTACTTATGATAAATGACTTACCTAATGTTGTCTCTTCTGCCGATTGCCTTCTATTTGCTGATGATCTCAAATTGTACTATACCATAGGAGCAGCAGGGGATTGTGAGAGACTGCAAAACGACATAAATGCAGTGGTCAAATGGAGTTACGACAATAAGTTGTCATTCAATACCTCGAAGTGTGTAACAATCACACTATCGCGCGCACTCACTCCCATCCAATTTGACTACAACATTGACGGAGTTCCATTGAGTAGGGTTAGCACGGTTAGGGACCTCGGAGTTTGGGTCTCGGCGGGGCTTTCGTTCCGGGACCACGTCAGTGGGATTTGTAAGCGGGAATTTAGGAATCTAGGCTTTGTTTTGCGTACGGTCAAAGGCTTCAATAACGTTAAGGCAATTGTGTCCCTCTATAACGCATTGGTCCGGAGCCAGTTAGAGATGAATGCGGTGATCTGGGCTCCACATGAGACTAAGTATAGAGTCATGTTGGAGCGAGTACAAAATAAGTTTGTTAGGTTTTTGTATTTGCGATTGTACGGCGTGTATCCATTTTACCCATAGATGTACCCAACTCTTTTTATTTTGGGGATGGTCGGATACAACGAATTGAGCGTCAGGAGGGATCTCACACTCATTTCGTACCTCTTCAAGATAGTAAGGGGGAGGGTACACAATGCGGTAATCCTGGAGCAGGTGCGTCTGTGTGTCCCGGACGGGTACGTGCGGCGCTGCCGGCGGCCGCCGCTGCTGGCGCTCCCACGCGCGCGCACGCAGCTCTTGAGCAAGGCGCCGCTGACGCGCGCACTTCGCACACTCAACCTCATTGCTGAGGAAACGGATCTATTCTCGTGTGCTCTGAATGAATTCACAAGGATAGGATTACTTGTTTTGTGTTATAAAATTAATAGTACATAGTTTAGTTGCTGCTATTTAATTAGGGTAACCTGTAAAAAATAGCTTTAAGTTTGGTAAATAAATAAATGAAATGAAATATTCATCTGTATGCCATCTGCACTCATATGGTAGTCACAATGTTGTATAGAGTGGACCACATCAGCACTATACACTATAGACAGAAGTGGGCCGAGAATAGTACCTTGCGCTACACCACAGTCAATCCTAATCGGTGTGGATGATATCGTGGCTCGATCATTGGTTTTCAATTCTACTAACGGCTACCTATCTGGTGAGATGATAATCATTATTAGGTAAGTTAAAAGAAAAATGATGGTAGTTCATTTCATTGCTTATTCATGGTTTATTTCTTTAATTGTTTTCCGTGTCGACAAAAGATTTTTCGTTAGTAGAAATTAGATGTAACGGGAACCGCAACCGCAACCACAACCGCGGCAAGCGCAGTTACCAGCGATGGACACCGCGCCACCAGCGCACACGTCACCACCGAATCTCACAGCGCCTAGGATCGGCACCTGACCCTCGAGGGCGGTAGCACCAGCGACGGGCAGCTCGCCGGCGACGGCCACGTTGCCCTCACCGATACCGCCGTAAGAGTCCAGGCCGTTGGCTCCACCGTAGCCATGGATACCGTAGGCACCATCGTAGCCATCCAGACCGTAGGCACCAATGCCAGCGCCGTAGCCGAGGCGACCGAGACCGGCGGCGGGAGCAATAGCGCCAAGAGCGAGGTTAGAGGCAGTGGGGAAGCCACCAGTGGCGACAGCAGCAGCCGGAGCGCAGCCGGCAGGAGCGATTCTGCCGCAGCCGCAGTTGCCGAATACGGACTACGTAACGACGAAAATAATACAGTGAATAAACAAAAACAAATAGGTATTAAAGTATTTAAAAAAAAAAAATCTTAATACGGAAATCGGAAATGTTAGGTACTAAATTCCCATAAGTGAGTCTTTGGTGGAAAGTTAGGCTAGGCTATTTTAATGTGGCGGGGCTATTATATTTTGGAAAATTGTTAATTAACACCCACTAGATAGGCTCTGAAGGTCGTTTGCTTAGGATCACTGCGAGCAACATCGGTGTGACGGGCTTAGGGGTTAAATGAGGTGCACTGAGCTTTTGCATAAATTGCTCGGGGTGATATGCCATTCCTAACACTTCCAGCCCTGGAGCATACGGCTTCTCACTGGACGGCCAACTAAGGCAAGTCTGAGCTGAGAGCCCTGCAGGCCCCCTTCCGTCTTCATTTGGCCGATGCATATAGGATGAGATGGGAGCCACGACTGACTATCTTATCTAGAGCAGTTAAGTTGATGACTGAAAAATTCAAAATAAATAAATATCTCACCTGTACCAAGCAAGCTTGGACGCAGAGCAGAAGAACAGCGAAGGTGTTCATGTTTGATGTTTGCGTTCAACGGGATGCTGAATACAGAGTGATGACCAGGTCTGTCCATAGCCTTTTATACTCATAGGGTAAAGCGATTAACTAGTATTTTTTTTCTGTTTCGAAATTTATTTTTGTATTACAAAATGTTTTATTTCACATTCCAGATTACGCACGTTTTTGACCCGATTCATTGGCACAATATTCTTAAATGATAACTAGTTTTTACTATAAAAAGGCTTGTAATTAAACTGTGAATCATTCTCGTGTCAACTACCTGTTCACACAAGTATAATGGCAGTCAAGGCTATCCTCGTCCTCTGCGCTCAGGCGCTCCTCATCCAGGTAAGATGTTTTGTCTACTATTACCTACTACTATAAATAATACATCACTCAAATTGTTACCCTACCCAATTGTAGAGCCAAAAGGAAGGGCTATGATAGTAGTAGTATCTTGTAATCTGTTGCCAAATCTACTCTTTTGAATTTTATAAATGAGGTGCTAATCGATTTGATCCTAACGTCTGGGTGACGTTATAAATTGATTCCTATGTAAAGTTGTTCTTTACTTACGTAAATACTTGTAGTCTATACTATAATAAAACTCAAAGAGCACTTTTTCTGTACATTGAATATTTTTCCAAAATTTCAACATACTATCGACAGAGAGGCCAAAACAATTTTTTTTGGAATTATTGTCTGTCTGTCTGTCTGTCTGTCTGTCGTTCTGTTTGTCCAGGTATCATTTGAAAACCCGTGGATAGATTTTGATAAGACTTTCACTGATGTGTTGTGTAAATGTCAAGGTATAAATTGGTATATAAAACATCACGCTATGTTTCATAGCAGTGAAACATTACTTGCACATATTACCACGTAATTTCCTTTGTATGTGAATTTAGTTTGCATAAGATATGGCAGTGGCGAAAGGTCAATTTTTGTAAGGGGTAAGCTGGTCCGGTACACCCAGGACATTTTCATTAGATTTCTGTATTGTTCTAAGTACTTTGCTGATAGCAATATGACACTATCTTTGAAAAGTTAAAATCTGTAAATTCCGAGCGTGGACTCGCACAACTAGATTAGGAAAGAAATAGGCAAGGGAAAAATACCATTTCATTTCATTTGAAAGCCAGCGGTTAGGTCCGCTGCACCACCAAGGCTACATTTGTATAGGTAGGTAGAAATTGAGAATACGAAATTGCAAAATTTTTACTTAGGTAAAAGACCTAAAATGACTCGAAATGATCTAACGCAATAAAATGTACAACTACAATTCACACTACACACAATGAACAGCGCTCCCAAAAAACACTTCGTCAGGGCTCAGGGGGGTCATGAAATTTTAATGAAACTCCCCAAGTCCAGGTAGAGTATAGGTATTGTATTACAGTCGCAACAATAAAAGATGCGAAAAACTTAGTATTTTCATTATCGAATATCATTAGACAGTAATTTACGATGTTAGCGTGATTTACATTACGAACAGCGCCATCTATCTGTGAAATTGAACATACAATCACTATAGAACTTTAATATCCTTATCTATCTTTATATATATAATTCTACTGTACGTGTGTATGTCACTGAACTCCTCCTAAACGGCTGGACGGATTTGGATGAAATTTTATGTGTGTGTGTTCAAGGGGATTCGAGAATGGTTTAGATTCACAATTTGGTTAATTGGAAAAGGTTTTTTTATTCAGTAATATTTTAGTTTAATCTAAGTTTAAAAATATAAAAGAAAGTCGTGTTAGTTACACTATTTATAACTCAAGAACGGCTGAACCGATTTGGCTGAAAATTGGTGGGGAGGTAGCTTAGAACCAGGAGACGGACATAGGATACTTTTTATCCCGGTAGGTTAAGCAACGTTAGGTAAGGTCATTACATAGATGGGTGAACCGATTCGTATGAAATTTTGTGTGCATATCGGGTAGGTCTGAGAATAGGTCGTAAAGTGTATTTCATACAGATAGGTTAAGGTTCAGCAACATAAGGTAAGGTAATGAAATAGATGGGTGAACCGATATGTATGAAATTTTGTGTGCATATCGGGTATGTCTGAGAATAGGTCATAAAGCATATTTTATGCCACTGATACCATGATTGACGAAAATGTATAGAACGAGAGGAGAGAGAGGGAGAGGGGATTCGAGGACAAGGTGAAGTGTGGAGGTGTGGGATCGGGGGAGTTAGTTGCAGCTAGGTGGGAGTAGAGGGAGGGGGGAGGAGGTTCAGTGAGGGGATAACGGGGAGAGGAAGAGTGACGGGGACCGAAGCGGAAGGGGGAAAGATAGAGAGTATAGAATTAGATATTTCTAATGAAAGAGAGATGGAGAGAGAAATAAATCAAGGGAGGAGGGAGAAAAGGGGAACAAAATGTAATAAAAGCGCAGGTGGAGCTGCGCGGGTCAGCTAGTATTGAAATAAAATTGAAATATTTATCTTAATGTTTCATGTTACACATAGGAAACAATTAGGAAACAGGATAAAAGTTCTTGTCCAACGATCCAGTGGTAGTTGTAAAAAAGATGACAATTTGTGATAGCATTCATGAGGCCTATGCATGATTAAGATGATTAAATTTTTTCAAAGGGTGATATCATAAATAATAATAATTAAAGGGTTGAAAAGTTCTTGCCTAATCATTGACCATACTTTTCGTCATCGTAATGCTATCACGTACTTATACATGTAGACTTTATATAGAATAGGTATCTTTTACTACGTTCTTAATTAAAATAAAGAGATTTTAGGCTTACATGGCTTGTAAGCTATGCTTCTAAATAAGAACCCTTTGGAACACTAATAACACTAATTTAATTTTTCAATAGAGAAGCTATCGTATTGGTTGATATAACTTTAACATTTATGTTATTCTATCTCAGAAAATGTAGCTTCCAAACGAATTGATTATAGAATATTAGGTTTAATTGGACTGGTTCTTAGATAATTATATAAAATAATAATCAGATGAGATTCAAAAACTTTATACTTTTCTACTTTCAGTCTGCCTACAGCCAGTGCCTCGGTCGCTGTGGCCGCGGTTACGGTCGTCTGGGGCAAGAAGGCCACGGCCTGGCTAGATGGGGCTATGGCTATGATGGCATTGGTTGCGGCGGTCTGGACTACACCGTCACCAGCGGCGGTGGCCTCCCCGTCTCCAGTGCCTCCGCTTGCCCTCCCGTCGGCGTCTCCGTCGCCTCTGAGAACGAGTACGGCGGCATCCTGTGCGCGGCTGGTGAGCTGCCGTTCGTCGGCACCGTGGGAGTGGAGGGTGTCCTGCCCACTGCTGGCGCTGGTGCTGTGAACTACGGCTGCGGTGACGGTGTGACCGCTATGGAGTCGGTGGCTGACATCGCTCCCGGTATCGGCTGGGGCGAGTACGGTCTCGGTGGATACGGTGCTGCTGGTCTCGGCTACCGCGGCGGCTACGCTGGCCGTGGATGCGAATGCGGCTGTGGTCGTTACTAAGATGTGGAAATTATCAATTACTGAACGAAATATCCAAGTACTATTAAACCCAATTGCATCTCAGTTTTCTTGTATTATTCAAACTTGCCTCGCTTTGATTCTAGGGTAAGTTAATTTCACCAAAATCATCGAAGCGGTTTCTTTGATAGTGCTTACTTAACTCTCACAATGCTTCATGGCAATTTGTAATTCCTAGTTATATTTTTTTGTCTTCGAATGAATAATCAAAGGTGTCATTATGGCCAAGGTTGCCACGTCGGAGACTGGTTCACGGATAATGCTGTACACCGCAAAAACTTCGCTTGGAACAAAATGGCCTTTTTGCACATTTTCACCAATCTTTACTTTGAAGATGATAGGGGATCATAAATGATAGAAAAATAATTTATATGCTTTTTTATTCCTTGAATACTCCTGCAGGCGCGAAGTGCGGCTTTTGTTCGCAAAGTCTTGAATTTTATTCCCACGTTGGACAAAATATTATTGGTGCATTGGTATCTTGTGTCTGGATATACTTAATGGAAATTCTATTTTTAGAAATGATGCCGGTATTTCTCTATTCACTATCTATGTGAAAACGAAGTCTACTTATTTGGTCGCTTCTTTAAACCTAAGGCCATTCTACGGATAGTTTGACGATTTGCGTCTCCACTCAACTCCTTTGCTCCATCGGATATTTATTCTACGACACATATGTGAAGTGTATGTGTGTACAGACCTTTAGGTTAGGTTTAGAATATCACTTAGTTTGTAGTTTCCGTCATAGTGTATTTTACGATAGAATAAATCATGACTTGCAAGCAAGCAGACGTGTTTAATTGAAGCTCCAAGCTCCAATCTCAACCTCTTCATGGCGACACTGCCAGACAGAAGGTCAGGGTCACCAGGTTTTGTCGTCAACCATGTGTAGAGCATCAGTTGAAAAAGAAGACGTGTTCCTGAGCCAGAATGCGGCTGGCAGCAATGACGCGGTATTAAAGGACATCGGTCGCCGCATGGACATCCTTCATATAGGCGTATTCCTGGTGGTGGGCATAGTGGTTTTATTACTACTATACTTTGCGGGACGTGCCTACGCAAAGTGCCATCGCCGCTGGATGCAACGCGAGATAGGGCTGACGACGATGCAACGCATCCGGTCATCACTCCGAGCACGTGGCCGAGGACCTGGTGATGAACCGGTTTAAATTGGGTATCTATATCACTGTAGTGTATGTAAGCTTCTTTATATTATTTAGTATGCATGCTCCTTTACTTCAACGTATCGTTTTATTGTCTACTTAGCGCTATGTAATACTTTGACTAGTTGTGTGCACCGACGTATGTCTTTTAGTTATTCATTATATCTTTAGAACTCAAACATGAAGTATTAATTCATCAATATACCCAGAACCCTATACCAGCACATACTGAAGGATCCATCCTTTATAATATATGGCGCACCTGCCATGCGTTGCGAGTACAGGGAAAATAATAATATATTTTTAAATTATTCCGTCAATAATAATATTATACAATGTGCCGATCTACAGTAGAAAAAGACGAGGTATTTATAACCCAGAACACTGCAGGCAATAATGAGGCCAATCTACAATATATGACGGGTACTAATATTATGGTGTTTGGGATGCTGGTGATTTTCATCATCGCTGCGTGCTACTTCCTAGCACGTCTGTACAAAAAGTGCCATCGGCGTTGGATCCAGGAGGAGATGGGTCTCCAGGCTATAGCACGTATCCGAGCTTCACTGCGAGGACATGGAAACGCGGAAACTACGGCGTAAACTGTGAGTTATATTTTATTTTGAAAAAGTGAATTTTCTTCCCAAAAAACTATGAAAAGACAGAAAGTGCGTTTAATTGTGTCGTCATAATTACGAAATAATGTATTAAGGACATTTAAAATTAAATAAGTTTATACTTTAGAATAGCAATATTAATTACGTTATAACTTTGCATTATAAATTGTCTACAATGGTGCATAATCACTCATGCAATTTAACACCCGGCCGCGATTATGGAAACGTATGACATTCTTTCGCCGCTTCTAAGTAATTTTACACTATCCTTGTAACTTAGAATTAAAAATGCTGGAATGGTTTAGTAATAATTTTTATTTTTAGAATATGATTGATACTTTAATTAAATATTACACTGTTTTAAAGGAGATTAGGCAATATTTAGTTAAAAAGGGTAAATCTAGGTATAAAGGAAAAACGATTGAAAATAAATCAATCGAGGCGAAAAATGCATTCGATAAATGCAATGAATTATTTTTAATTTTGAAAACAAATAAGGACACACAGCTGTTAGATTCAGCGACAAGTATTTTTGAAAATATAAGACAACTGTATGAGGAAATTAATAAATTGTGTTCTTATCCAGTAGCTGAGTCCTTGGAATCTAATAAAATGGAGTTCGAATTAAAAACGGCTTGTGGTTTATTACCTGTTATGGATGATACGGAAAGCGTAACGAAACGATTGATTGATGGTATTGAGATGTATTCGGATATGATTAACGCATCTGATAATGAATTATTAATTAAATTTATTTTAAAAAGTCGACTTTCAGAGAACGCGAAGCTGCGAATGGCTTCAACCTACGCATCTGTTCCCGAACTTATTAAGGACATGCGCACTCATCTTTTGACTAAAAAATCTTTTACAGCAATTCAGTCACGTCTTCAAAATACTTCACAAGGTTGGAGATCCATTGATGAATATGGCTCCGAGTTGGAAAAACTTTTCACGGACCTAACAATTTCTCAATCAGATGGTGAGTCCACTAAATATGACATTTTAAAGCCGATAAATGAAAAGTTAGCTGTTAGGAAATTTGCAGACGGTTTAAAAAATTCAAAACTTAGCGTTATACTTGCAGCTCGTAATTACAGTTCTTTAAAGGATGCTATCCAGGCTGCGAAGGATGAGGAAATTTCATTCTCATCAAGAATATCAAATGGAGAAAATTGTATGTCATTGCATTTCCCTAGAAAAGCGTCGTCGTACACTTCTGTTGCACAACAAAGACATAATTACGGTTCTTCTCAGTTTCAGAGGAATCAAGGCCATCGGGGAAGAATTGCACAAGGACGAGGTCAACCATCAAATCGGTACGTACGTGGCAATTATTACACCAATCGTAATAAACAAAATTCACGTGATTATTACAATTATAATTCGAATAATAAATCTTTTAGAGGCAGAAATTTTCGAAATAATTTTCGAGGCAATACGCGTAGAATTTATTCTGCTGAAGTAGCTGATTCAAATATTACAGAAGATAAGCAAGGTCAAACTGATCAGTTTTTTCGTGTTTAAAAATGAAATTCTAGCATTTAATGGACAAAATAAATTTGTTTCATTTAATTTAGATGGTAATTCATATTATTGGTTATTAGATACAGGAGCGTCTGTGTCAGTAGTACGTAAGGAATGTCTACCTCAAGATATTCCCATTTATGGAAGTGACATTTTAGTCAACGGTATAGGAGGTCAGATTCGTTCACTAGGACATGTGTATCTTACATTGTCATGTGGTAATAATGATTTAGTTAAACATAAGTTTCATGTATTCAAAAACTTGCCAATTAAGGCTGATGGAATTATAGGGTTAGATTTTTTAAGCACTTGTTTATCAAAAATAAATTTAGAAAATAATGTATTAACGTTAAATATTAATGGAAAAGATATTAAAACTAGGATATTTGATATTACAGAAAACAACACTGAATTTTTAACTATTCCTGCGCGCTGTGAATCTTTTCACTATGTAAATTTAAAGTCAAATATTAAAGAAGATTGTGTTGTATGCCCTAAAGAACTGGGTAAAGATTTGTTTTTAGCTAGTGCTATTGTAGATGCAAATAAAAGTAAAATACCAATTAAAATTTTAAATGTAAGTGAGAACAGTATACGTATTCCTATTTTTACTCCGGTACTAGAACCGTTATCCCAATATGAGTGTTATACTTTTGATAAACATACAGCTGATGCAAGTAGAGCAGAGACTTTATGTTCACTTTTAAAATTAGATCATCTTAAAACTGACGAGAAAAAGTCTATTGAAGATATTTGTAAAAAATATTCAGATATCTTTCATTTGCCTTATGACAAACTTACAAAGACAAATATTTACGAACAAAAAATAACTTTAAAACCTAATACTAATCCTATTTACACGAAACCTTATAGATTACCACAAAAATTAAAGCAAGAATTAAATAAACAAATTAAAAATATGTTGAAAGATGATATTATTGAGGAAGCACAAAGTGAATGGTCTAGTCCGATACTGCTAGTACCAAAGAAAAGTAATGAAAATAATGACAAAAAATGGCGTTTGGTTGTGGACTATCGGAAACTTAATGAAAAAGTTCAGGATGATAAGTTTCCATTACCAAACATCACTGAAATCTTAGATTCGCTTTCAGGGGCTGTATTGTTCAGCCATCTTGATTTACATTCTGGCTATTATCAAGTTTCGTTAGAACCTACAAGCAGAAAATGCACAGCATTTTGTACAAACGCTGGTCAATTTCAGATGAAACGTCTACCAATGGGTTTAAAAATTTCTCCAAGTGCTTTTAGTAGAGTTATGACAGTAGCTATGTCTGGTCTAGCTTTTGAAAAATGCTTTATTTATTTGGACGATTTAATCGTATTTGGTCGTAATTTAGAGTCTCATAATCGTAATCTCATGGACATTTTTGAAAGGCTAAGAAAAGTAAATTTGAAATTAAATCCTACTAAATGTCAATTTCTAAAACAAGAACTTTTATATCTTGGTCACGTGGTGTCTGCGCAAGGTGTCTTGCCGGATCCGGAGAAAATTAAAGTTTTGCTAAATTATCCAGTACCAAAAAATTCTGATGAAATAAAGCGTTTTATTGCATTCTGCAATTATTATAGAAAATTTATACCTAATTTCACTGAAATTACAATTCCACTAAATAAATTGTGTAGGAAAAATGAACCCTTCATTTGGTCATTAGATTGTCAAAATTCGTTTGAAAGATTAAAGAATTCTATGATTAATCCACCTATATTACAGTATCCTGATTTCTCAGATGATAATAAATTTATATTAAAAACTGATGCTTCAGGCGTAGCAATTGGGTCAGTATTATGTAACAAAAACATGAAACCAATTGCATATGCAAGCCGACCATTGAATAAGGCAGAAAGAAATTATCCTACAATTCAGAAGGAGTTATTAGCGATTGTTTGGTCTATAAAATATTTTAGACCTTACTTGTACGGTAGACATTTCATCATTGAAACAGACCATAAACCTTTAATATATTTATTTGGGATGAAAGATCCTTCAAGTCGTTTGTTAAAATTTAGACTAACATTAGAGGAATATGATTATGAAATAGTATACGTTAAAGGCAAAGACAATGTCGCCGCGGATGCATTGTCAAGGATTGTTATAACATCGGATGAATTAAAGAGTATGAATAATGAAGTAGTAACTGTATTAACAAGAGCTCAAAGTAAAAAGTTAACAGATATAAAAAGTGTAGATGATACAGGATCATTTAATAAGTCCGCTGACACTAGGTCTGATCAACCAAGGGTCGCAGAAATATTAAAAAAGCCTGTTGATTCTGTCGAAATGATATTAATAGAAGGTAATGACTTAAATAAGTTAGTTAAAAATAAAAGGATATCCTTAGAAGAGGAATGTTTTGCATATGAAGAAATAAAAAAGATTATATATGTAAATCTCAATTTTCGTGCACAGTTTACGCGAGCCGAATTTGTGTCGAAATTGAGCAATTTTTGTAAAAAAATAAACATAAAAGAGATATGTATAATAAAAGATATAAAAAATGCTAGCTTTCTTATAGACCTTTGTAAAGAAATCGATTCAATGAAAAGTTGGTCCGGACCACAAATACATGTATTAAGAGGTATTACTAGAATTACTAAGGACGAAGATATACAATTTATATTACATGATTTTCATTTACTGCCAACCAGTGGGCACGCTGGTGTACGCAGAATGACAAATAATATTAAACGACAATTTTACTGGCCAGGTATCGACAAAGACGTTTCAGATTTTGTGGCAAAATGCGAAAAATGCCAAAAAATGAAACATGGTAAATACATAAAAGTTCCTATGTGCATTACGACAACTGCGTCGTATGCATTCGAAAAAATATTTTTAGATATCGTAGGTCCCTTACCTCAAGATTATGAGGGAAACATGTATATATTAAGTCTCCAATGCGAGTTAAGTAAGTTTGTGGAAGCTTATCCACTTAGGACTAAAGACACTATAGCAGTAAGTAAAGCGCTAGTCGATAATTTTATTTTAAGGTTTGGGCTGCCGAAAACGATAGCAACGGACCGAGGCGCTGAATTTACATCAGGAGTAATGCAACAGGTATGTAAGCTTTTAAACATTGATAAAATAACATCAACTGCATACCATCATCAATCAATCGGTTCGTTGGAAAATACACATAAAAATTTAGGAGCATTTTTTAGGATTCAATGCGATAATAACCCACAGTCATGGTCTCATTGGTTATCTTATTGGACTTTCAGTTATAATACGACCGTTCATTCGGAAACTAAATACCAACCGTTTGAGCTTGTCTTTGGCAGACCTTGTAATGTCCCTTCTAGGTTATGTAATGTAGTAGAACCATTATATAATCCTGAAAATTATTGTAGTAGTCTTAAATATAAACTTCAAGTAGCTTTTAGAGATGCTAGAAATAATTAAATTTTAAGCAAATGTAATCGTAAAACTAATTATGATAAATATTTGAACCCTATTCAATACGATAAAAATGATTTAATATTAATAAAAAAAGAAGTTGGAGGAAAGCTAAATCCTTTATTTGAAGGTCCATTTACTGTTCTAGAGGATTTAGGATGTAATGTAAAAATTTTGAAAAACAATAAAATTGATATTGTACATAAGAATCGGACCAAACCATTTGTATCTTAAATTTGTAAAGAATGTAAAAAGAAAAAAAAACTTATATTTTTTTTTTCTTTTTTATATTGCCGGAGGTGTAGTGTATGTAAGCTTCTTTATATTATTTAGTATGCATGCTCCTTTACTTCAACGTATCGTTTTATTGTCTACTTAGCGCTATGTAATACTTTGACTAGTTGTGTGCACCGACGTATGTCTTTTAGTTATTCATTATATCTTTAGAACTCAAACATGAAGTATTAATTCATCAATATACCCAGAACCCTATACCAGCACATACTGAAGGATCCATCCTTTATAATATATAGCAGCGTGACATTACGTGAGTTTTTTTTTAATATAAAGTGCAGTGAAAAACAATTAACTATTAAAGTGCCATACTATGTCCTAAAAATACTTTTGAATTTTAATTTTAATTCATTAATGGTGATTAAGTTTGCTAATAGATATCATATTTCATAACGTATAAATTAAAAGTAGCTTAAGCCGTGCACAATCACTCATCGAATATGATATCGCTCGCGTAAACTGCAACGCAGCGCATTCCGTGCAATGCACGTAATGTTGTATGGAGTAAGACTAATATGGATATGCCATAAAATATAATAATGTTTATGTACAAAATAATTATTTTAAAATATGATAGATAGTTTACTGGAATATTACGATGTTTTAATAGAAATAAGAAAATATTTGATCAAGAAAGGCCAAAGTAGGTATACATGTAAAAGTACTAAGGTTAAGTTAAGTGAATCTAAGGATATTTTTGATAAATGTACAATTATTTTTTCGTCTTTAAAAACAAGTAAGGACTCGGAATTAATAGCGTCAGCTATTGAAATATTTTATAAAATCCAAAAGATATACGACGAATTTAATATTTTGTGTAGTAAATCTAAAATAGAATCAGACAATATGGAGTTTGATTTAAAAGTAGCGTGTAGTTTGTTTCCAGCTATGGACGGTACAGAAGAGACAACAAAGCGACTGATTGACTCCGTCGAGATGTACGCGGACATGATAGCGGAGGAAAAAGGTAAATCTTCGTTGATTACATTTGTTTTAAAAAGTAGACTGTCGGAAAATGCCAAATTACGCGTTTCAAGTTCTTATGTTACAGTAAAAGACCTTATTGATGACCTCAGGCGTCATTTACTGCCTACAAAATCTTTTGTAGCCATACAGACACAACTTTTTAATACTAAACAAGGCTTAAAATCTATTGACAGTTATGGAACTACAATAGAAAAATTATTTACAGATATGACTATTGCTCAGGCAAACGGAAAGCCTGATGCATATTCGGTGTTGAAACCTTTAAATGAACGATTGGCAATAAAACGGTTTTCAGATGGCCTGCGCAGCTCCCGGCTGTCTACGATCATCAGCGCTCGCAACTACAGCAGCCTCAAAGATGCGATACAAGCAGCAAAAGACGAAGATACGCCTGTCGACCAAGTAACAGGTGACATTATGCATGCATCTAAGCAAGGACGAGGATTATATAATACTAGGCATCCGCGAGGTTACCAATATCAAAGGAATAACGCTAATTATGGTCAATATCGTAGCAGTAATTATCGTTATCCAGCAGGACGTCATAATTTTAGAGGTAGTTATCGCACACCATCGACATTTTATAATGGTCAAAGAGGAAGAAGCCACGGTAATATAAATAATTATCCAAACCGCCGTGGATCTCGTAATTTGTTTCCGGTAGAAGATAACGAAATATCGCATGAAACGAATAATACTGACACTTCCGTTATTAGCCCAAACCAGTTTTTTCGATCTTAAAAATATTATTTTATCATTTAATAGTAACGCAAAATATGTAGTTTTTTATGTGAATAATATTAGATACTATTGGCTTGTTGATACGGGTGCTACACTATCAGTTATTAAAAGTGGAGTAGTACCAAACGGAACTTTAGTAAAAAGAGACTATACTTTAATTAATGGTATAGGTGGACAGAAACGTTCACAAGGTTACGTAAACTTAAATTTAATTAATGAAAATAAAATACAATTTCAACATGATTTCCTAATAATTGATAACTTACCATTAAAAGCCGATGGCATATTAGGTTTAGATTTTCTTATTAAATATAAGGCAATAATTAATATAAATACAAACATATTAACGATAAGCATTGGCAAGAATGAATATAATTTGACATTTATAGAAGAACATGATAGAAATAAATATAATTTGTCACTTCCAGCACGTTCCAAATCTATACATTATATTTATGTAGAAAATAAGTCAAATGAAGATGTTATAGTATGCGGGAGAGAGTTACAAAATAATGTTTTTCTTACAAATTCTATAGCAAGAGTGAAAAATAACAGGATACCAATAAAAATATTAAACGTCAATGAAACGGACATATATTTACAATCTTTTATACTAGATTTACAATATTTAAGTGACTATAATATTTGCGCATTTAATAAATGTGATATTGATGTAGAAAGAGTTAAAACATTGCTGTCAGAATTGAATTTAAACTATTTAAATGAAGAGAAACAGAAGTCAATTGAGTCCATTTGTGCTAAATATTCTGATGTTTTTCACGTAAAAGGAGACAAAGCAACAACTACAAATATTTACGAACAATCCATAGTTATAAAACCTAATACATCCCCTATATATACTAAGCCGTATCGTTTACCGCAAGCGTTACGACCCGAAATAAGTAAACAAATTAGTAACATGTTAGAAAATGATATAATAGAGGAAAGCAATAGCGAATGGTCTAGTCCTATTTTATTAGTTCCAAAGAAAAGTTCAGAAGGAAAAGAAAAGAAATGGCGATTAGTAATAGACTACAGGAAATTAAACGAAGTTGTTTGTGATGATAAGTTTCCTTTGCCAAACATTAATGAAATTTTAGATTCTCTATCTGGTGCTATTTATTTCACACATCTTGATCTCTACCAAGGCTATTATCAAATGACCTTGGATTCCAATAGTCGAAAATTAACAGCTTTTAGTACTAGTACTGGTCAGTATCAGATGAAACGTTTACCCATGGGATTAAAGTCAAGTCCTGGTGCTTTCAGCAGAATGATGTCTGTAGCAATGTCTGGACTAGCATTTGATAAATGTTTCATTTATTTAGACGATTTAATTGTATTTGGGAGAAATTTAAATGTGCATAATCAAAATTTGATATTTGTATTGGAAAGACTTAGAAAAGTTAATTTAAAATTAAACCCACAAAAATGTGAATTTTTAAAGAAGGAAATTTTATATCTAGGTCATTTAGTTTCAGAGAAGGGAGTCTCTCCAGATCCCGAAAGAATAAAAATATTAAATAATTACCCGACTCCTAAAAATGCAGATGAAGTAAAACGATTTGTAGCGTTCTGTAATTATTATCGTAAATTTATTGATTCATTTGCGAAAATAACTATGCCATTAAATAAATTAAGTAGAAAAAACGAACCATTTATTTGGACAAAGGAATGCCAAGAAGCATTTATATTTTTAAAAAATTGTTTAATATCTCCTCCAATTTTACAATACCCAGACTTTTCTGAGCAAAATGAATTTGTAATACAGACCGATGCTTCTGGTAATGCTATTGGAGCTGTTTTGTGTAATAAAGACTTGCGACCCGTTGCGTATACTATTAGACCTTTGAATAAAGCCGAAAGGAATTATCCAACTATACAAAAGGAACTACTTGCTATAGTTTGGTCAGTTAAATATTTTAGACCCTATGTTTATGGTCGTAATTTTACAATAATGACAGACCATAAACCGTTAGTGTATCTTTTTGGAATGAAAGATCCATCTAGCAGACTATTAAAATTTAGATTAGTGTTAGAAGAATATGATTTCAAAATTGTGTATGTAAAAGGAAAAGATAATGCCGTTGCAGATGCTCTATCCAGAGTGTGTTTGACATCGGACGAATTAAAGAGAATGCATGAGGAAATTGTGACCGTTATAACTAGAGCTCAGAAGAAAAAGGCTGACGATTTGATACAAAGAAATAAAAATGACATGGATCTTAATAAAACTACCAACAATTGGCCTGATCAACCAAGAGTTGTAGATTTATTAAGGAAACCATATAATTCTGTAGAACTGATGTTGACAGAGAGTTCTAAACTAAATAAGTTAAGGAAGGATAATATGATAGAAGAAGAGTATGAATGTTTTGCTTTTATAGGAAGTAAAAAGTTATTATGCATCAATCTTAATTTTAAGGCACATTACTCGCGAGCCGAATTTGTGCAAAAATTAAGTTTGTTTAGTAACAAGATACGTATCGAAGAAATTTGCATAATAAAAGATAAAGATAATATAGACTTTATTAAAAACATATGTGATGAAATAAAGACATTAAAGGATTGGTCCGGACCAAGAATATGTATATTACGCGGAATAAAACGAATTGTCGACGATAACGAAAAAAACGTTAATCATGAATGACTTTCATCTACTACCATCCAGTGGTCATGCTGGAGTACGTAGAATGGTTAATACCATAAAAAGACGATATTATTGGCCAAATATAAATAAAGACGTCCAAGACTTTGTAAGATCATGTGACAAATGTCAGAAATCAAAGTATTTCCGATATATTAAAGAGCCAATGGAGATAACCACAACGGCCTCCTCGGCGTTTGATAAAATATTTTTAGACGTAGTAGGTCCATTAGACAGAGATGAAAATAATTACTGCTATATACTGACTATTCAGTGCGAACTAAAGAAATTTGTACAAGCAATTCCTTTAAAAAATAAAGAAACGACGTCCATTGCTGATGCATTCACAAGACATTTTATTTTATGATTTGGTATTCCAGGTACAATAGCCACTGACAGAGGAACTGAGTTTATGTCAGCAACTATGGAAAACGTATGTAAAATTTTAAATACAGAAAAATTAAATTCGACTGCGTATCATCACCAGTCTATAGGCGCTTTGGAAAACACACACAAAAATTTAGGATCATTTTTAAGGATCCAGTGTGGTAAGCATACAGATACGTGGAGTTATTGGTTACCATTTTGGTGCTTTAGTTTTAATAATACGGTTCATACGGAAACAAATTACACGCCTTACGAATTAGTATTTGGTAAACTTTGTCACATACCTTCTACAATAAGTGAGTCTGTAGAACCTCTTTACAATAGTGATGATTATGCATTACAATTAAAATACCGTTTACAGCTAGCTCATGCAGAGACAAAGAAAAATGTACTTATTAATAAACAAAAAAGGAAACAGATTTATGATAATTCAGTAAATTCAATCAAATATAACAAGGATGATTTGATTCTGTTAAAAAATGAAACAGGTCGAAAATTGGACCCTTTGTATAATGGACCATTTGTAGTAATAGAAGATTTAGGGTGTAATGTTAAGATAAACAAAAATGATAAAATAGAAATAGTTCATAAGAATAGAACAAGGCCTTATTACCTATAATGAGGTTTAATTTTAATTTTGTAATAGAGTTATACACTAGTTAAGATATATTTACTTACATGTTTACTTAATTACGATTTTCTTAAAATTAACAAAAAAAAATCTAATGTTTGATTTTTTTCTTTCACCCCCGGAGATGAAGTGTATGTGTGTACAGACCTTTAGGTTAGGTTTAGAATATCACTTAGTTTGTAGTTTCCGTCATAGTGTATTTTACGATTGAATAAATCATGACTTGCAAGCAAGCAGACGTGTTTAATTGAAGCTCCAAGCCCCCACCTCTTCATATGATTATCCTACTGCCACTTAAGCTTGCTAATCCGGTGGCCTATATCAATAGCATTGGTTCTCTATCCCACTTCACTCTGAATTCGATCTTTCGAAGAAACTTCGAGTGCCGTAGCTCGCTGAGCGACTGTAAATTTGTAAAGCAGTTCTATCGTGAGTATCCATGTTTCGTCTCCGTAAGAGTTTTATTTTATAATCGGATGATTCGCTCTCATACGTGATAAATTTAAGTGGGATAGGACACAGCAAAAACGCTTCTCGAAATTTGAACATCTGAACTAAGGAAGTACTTTCATTGAAATCAAACTATTTTAGTAGGTTTTATCGCGGTTTATTTTAGATTTTGCTATCCCGATGTTTCGAATAAATAATAAACCAAGCAAAACACTGCACAGTCTTAAGATACTGTAAGTTATTACTGCGTAGATTGGAGCAACAAAAATAACTAAGAAGAACTGACACGGGCATAATTGTGACATAAGGACGTTCAACATCTTAGTCCTCCCGTGACCATGGGTGCTGCAAAGCATTCGAAACATCGGGATAGTAAAATCTAAAATAAACCGCGATATATTCCGTAAAAGTAGTTGGATTTCTATATGTTATATTCGCCTAAATAGAAGTACCTTCTCCTTACAGAATCAAACAACCTTCGAGTGGTATAGAGCCTCTAAATTTATGCTTCATATAAAGATGAGCTAGGTATGCTAAAAGTTTATTTGCGTGATGAAATACGTAATAAACAGATTCACTGAAGTCCTAGAGTCTGATGGTGGCTCCCAATTACCATTAATTTGGCTTTTGATGGATTTAATACCAGGTAGTATTGATCCGACCTTCTTCCAGTATAATCTAAAGATCAATATTGATGTCGCTAGTTGCACTATGAGTATCATTAAGTTTGAACGACATAATATCACTCATATGGTAGTCACAATGTTGTATAGAGTGGACCACATCAGCACTATACACTGACAGAATAGAACCTTGCGCTACACCACAGTCAAGCCTAATCGGTGTGAATGATATTGTAGCTCCATCATTGGTTTTCAATTCTACTAACGGCTACCTATCTGGTGAGATGATAATCATTATTAGGTAAGTTAAAAGAAAAATGATGTTAGTTCATTTCATTGCTTATTCATGATTTATTTCTTTATTTGTTTTCCGTGTCGACAAAAGATTTTTCGTTAGTAGAAATTAGATGTAACGGGAACCGCAACCGCAACCACAACCGCGGCAAGCGCAGTTACCAGCGATGGACACGGCGCCACCAGCGCACACGTCACCACCGAATCTCACAGCGCCTAGGATCGGCACCTGACCCTCGAGGGCGGTAACACCAGCGACGGGCAGCTCGCCGGCGACGGCCACGTTGCCCTCACCGATACCGCC
Organism: Furcula furcula; assembly: GCA_911728495.1. Lineage (NCBI taxonomy): Eukaryota > Metazoa > Arthropoda > Insecta > Lepidoptera > Notodontidae > Furcula > Furcula furcula. The sequence goes on along the minus strand of OU452269.1, from coordinate 10,262,165 downwards.
GTAAGAGTCCAGGCCGTTGGCACCACCGTAGCCATGGATACCGTAGGCACCATCGTAGCCATCCAGACCGTAGGCACCAATGCCAGCGCCGTAGCCGAGGCGACCGAGACCGGCGGCGGGAGCAATAGCGCCAAGAGCGAGGTTAGAGGCAGTGGGGAAGCCACCAGTGGCGACAGCAGCAGCCGGAGCGCAGCCGGCAGGAGCGATTCTGCCGCAGCCGCAGTTGCCGAATACGGACTACGTAACAACGAAAATAATACAGTGAATATACAAAAACAAATATTAAAGTATTTAAAAAAAAAAAAACTTAATATGGAAATCGGAAATGTTAGGTACTAGATTCCCATAAGTGAGTCTTTGGTGGAAGACTAGGCTAAGCTATTGTAATGTCCTTCGGAGTCGCTGGACGCTTGGGGTGTGGGCCCTTTGAGCGTCCATTGAGTAAGGCGGCGACTCCGAGGAGGACGGCGGCGGGGTTGCGACCCCCGTCACCGTGAGCACCGTGACAGGTTCCCGGGGTCTACAATGCGCCCCCCGGCGGCGGGCTCAAAGGCAAGGCACTGAGGGGCCCCTGGTGCAGATCCCACCGGAGAGCCCTGGGGTTCCCCCTCTCATGTGCCGATGCGACAGCCGCGGGGCTTTTAGTGGGTAAGAATCCCATATACGCCGGTCGAACCCCCACAGCTCCCGGGGATCTTTCGAAGCATTCCCCCGCGTCAAAAAAAAAAAAAAAATTAACACCCACAAGATAGGCTCTGAAGGTCGTTTGCTTAGGATCACTACGAGCAACATCAGTGTGACGGGCTTAGGGGTTAAATGAGGTGCACTGAGCTTTTCCATAAATTGCTCGGCGTGATATGCCATTCCTAACACTTCCAGCCCTGGAGCATACGGCTTCTCACTGGACGGCCAACTAAGGCAAGTCTGAGCTGAGAGCCCTGCAGGCCCGATTCCGTCTTCACTTGGCCGATGCATATAGGATGAGATGGGAGCCACGACTGACTATCTTATCTAGAGCAGTTAAGTTGATGACTGAAAAATTCAAAATAAATAAATATCTCACCTGTACCAAGCAAGCTTGGACGCAGAGCAGAAAAACAGCGAAGGTGTTCATGTTTGATGTTTGCGTTCAACGGGATGCTGAATACAGAGTGATGACCAGGTCTGTCCATATCCTTTTATACTCATAGGGTAAAGCGATTAACTAGTATTATTTTTCTGTTTCGAAATTTATTTTTGTATTACAAAATGTTTTATTTCACATTCCAGATTACGCACGTTTTTGACCCGATTCATTGGCACAATATTCTTAAATGATAACTAGTTTTTACTATAAAAAGGCTTGTAATTAAACTGTGAACCATTCTCGTGCCAACTACCTGTTCACACAAGTATAATGGCAGTCAAGGCTATCCTCGTCCTGTGCGCTCAGGCGCTCCTCATCCAGGTAAGATGTTTTGTCTACTATTACCTACTACTATAAATCATACATCACTCAAATTGTTACCCTACCCAATTGTAGAGCCAAAAGGTAGGGCTACGATAGTAGTAAGTATCTTGTATTCATAATCTGTTGCCAAAACTACTACTCTTTTGAATTTTATAAATGAGGTGCTAATCGATTTGATACTAACGTCTGGGTGACGTTATAAATTGATTCCTATGTAAAGTTGTTCTTTACTTACGTAAATACTTGTAGTATTGAAATAAAATTGAAATATTTATCTTAATGTTTCATGTTACACATAGGAAACAATTAGGAAACAGGATAAAAGTTATTGTCCAACGATCCAGTGGTAGTTGTAAAAAAGATGACAATTTGTGATAGCATTCATGAGGCCTATGCATGATTAAGATGATTAAATTTTTTCAAAGGGTGATATCATAAATAATAATAATTAAAGGGTTGAAAAGTTCTTGCCTAATCATTAACCATACTTTTCGTCATCGTAATGCTATCACGTACTTATACATGTAGACTTTATATAGAATAGGTATCTTTTACTACGTTCTTAATTAAAATAAAGAGATTTTAGGCTTACATGGCTTGTAAGCTATGCTTCTGAATAAGAACCCTTTGGAACACTTCTAACACTAATTTAATTTTTCAATAGAAAAGCTATCGTATTGGTTGATATAACTTTAACATTTATGTCTTTCTATCTCAGAAAACGTAGCTTCCAAACGAATTGATTTATTAGCATGCGTTTTATTTTCTTTAATATCAGGTTTAATTGGACTGGTTCTTAGATAATTATATAAAATAATAATCAGATGAGATTCAAAATCTTTATACTTTTCTACTTTCAGTCTGCATACAGCCAGTGCCTCGGTCGCTGCGGCCACGGTTACGGTCGTCTGGGGCACGAAGGCCACGGCCTGGCTGGATGGGGCTACGGGTATGATGGCATTGGTTGCGGCGGTCTGGACTACACGGTCACCAGCGGCGGTGGCCTCCCCGTCTCCAGTGCCTCCGCTTGCCCTCCCGTCGGCGTCTCCGTCGCCTCTGAGAACGAGTACGGCGGCATCCTGTGCGCGGCTGGTGAGCTGCCGTTCGTCGGCACCGTGGGAGTGGAGGGTGTCCTGCCCACTGCTGGCGCTGGTGCTGTTAACTACGGCTGCGGTGATGGTGTGACCGCTATGGAGTCGGTGGCTGACATCGCTCCCGGTATCGGTTGGGGCGAGTACGGTCTCGGTGGATACGGTGCTGCTGGTCTCGGCTACCGCGGCGGCTACGCTGGCCGTGGATGCGGATGCGGCTGTGGTCGTTAGCGTTACTAAGATGTGGAAATTATCAATTACTGAACGAAATATCCAAGAACTATTAAACCCAATTGCATCTCAGTTTTCTTGTATTATTCAAATTTGCCTTGCTTTCATTCTAGGGTAAGTTAATTTCACCAAAATAATTGAAGCGGTTTTTTTGATAGTGCTTACTTAACTCTCACAATGCTTCATGGCAATTTGTAATTCCTAGTTATATTTTAGTTGTCTTCGAATGAATAATCAAAGGTGTCATTATGGCCAAGGTTGCCACGTCGGAGACTGGTTCACGGATAATGCTGTACACCGCAAAAACTTCGATTGGAACAAAATGGCCTTTTTGCCCATTTTTATCATTGCTATCACCAATCTTTACTTTGAAGATGATAGGGGATCATAAATGATAGAGAAATAATTTACATGTTTTTTTTTATTCCTTGAATGCTCGTGCAGGCGCTTCTGTTGTGCAAGTGCGGCTTCTATTCGCAAAGTCTTGAATTTTATTCCCACGTTGGGCAAAATATTATTGGTGGATTGGTATCTTGTGTCAGGATATTCTTAATGGAAATTATATTTTTAGAAATGATGCCGGTATTTCTCTATTCACTATCTATTGTTAGGGTTTGCAATTTTGTAGAGTTATATCGCTTCTTATTTAATTCTTTATTTTAATTGTTTAATATTTTAATATACTGGCAACTACTTTTCGAGCACTGACAGAAGTGGAAGTAATTCAATTGATTCGTAGCGCCGGCCAATCACGGGGCCGCATTAAAAGAGAACTGAGGCGGGTTGTGATTGGTCGTTGCGAGACGTTTTTGGGTTTCGTTTTCGGGTAGGGATTTTTCCGATAAAATCAGATTCGAGTGTCAACCACGAGACTGTTAAGAGTTGGAAGTAACCGTTTATTGTGTGTATCTAATTTATATTAGTCAGCGTATATTCAGTGTATTATCTCACTTCACTCTGAATTCGATCTATCGAAGAAACTTCGAGTGCCGTAGCTCACTGAGCGACTGTAAATTTGTAAAGCAGTTCTATCGTGAGTATCCATGTTTCGTCTCCGTAAGAGTTTTATTTTATAATCGGTGATTCGCTCTCATGCGTGATAAATTTAAGTGGGATAGGACACAGCAAAAACGCTTCTCGAAATATGAACATCTGAACTAAGGAAGTACTTTCATTGAAATCAAACTATTTTAGCGGGTTTTGACGCGGTTTATTTTAGATTTTGCAATCCCGACGTTTCGAATAAATCAAAAACTAAGCAAAACACTGCACGGTCTTAAGATACTGTAAGTTATTACTGCGTAGATTGGAGCAACAAAAATAACTAAGAAGAATTGACACGAGCATAATTGTGACATAAGGACGTTCAACATCTTAGTCCTCCCGTGACCATGGGTGCTGCAAAGCATTCGAAACATCGGGATAGTAAAATCTAAAATAAACCGCGATATATTCCATAAAAGTAGTTGGATTTCTATGTGTTATATTCGCCTAAATAGAAGTACCTTCTCCTTACAGAATCAAACAATATCACCTTCGAGTGGTATAGAGCCTCTAAATTTATGCTTCATATAAAGATGAGCTAGGTATGCTAAAAGTTTATTTGCGTGATGAAATACGTAATAAACAGATTCACTGAAGTACTAGAGTCTGATGGTGGCTCCCAATTACCATTAATTTGGTTCTTGATGGATTTAATACCAGGTATTATTGATCTGACCTTCTTCCAGTATAATCTAAAGATCAATATTGATGTCGCTAGTTGCACTATGAGTATCATTAAGTTTGAACGACATAATATTCATCTGTTTGTCATCTGCACTCATATGGTAGTCACAATGTTGTATAGAGTGGACCACATCACCACTATACACTATAAACAGTAGTGGGCCGAGAATAGAACCTTGCGTTACACCACAGTCAATCCTAATCAGTGTGAATGATACAATACAATACAATACAAATACTCTTTATTGCACACAAAAGAAATATACATTTGAAATAAATAATAATAATGAATGATATTGTAGCTCCATCATTGGTTTTCAATTCTACTAACGGCTACCTATCTGGTGAGATGATAATCATTATTAGGTAAGTTAAAAGAAAAATGATGGTAGTTCATTTCATTGCTTATTCATGGTTTATTTCTTTAATTGTTTTCCGTGTCGACAAAAGATTTTTCGTTAGTAGAAATTAGATGTAACGGGAACCGCAACCGCAACCACAACCGCGGCAAGCGCAGTTACCAGCGATGGACACGGCGCCACCAGCGCACACGTCACCACCGAATCTCACAGCGCCTAGGATCGGCACCTGACCCTCGAGGGCGGTAACACCAGCGACGGGCAGCTCGCCGGCGACGGCCACGTTGCCCTCACCGATACCGCCGTAAGAGTCCAGGCCGTTGGCACCACCGTAGCCATGGATACCGTAGGCACCATCGTAGCTATCCAGACCGTAGGCACCAATGCCAGCGCCGTAGCCGAGGCGACCGAGACCGGCGGCGGGTGCAATAGCGCCAAGAGCGAGGTTAGAGGCAGTGGGGAAGCCACCAGTGGCGACAGCAGCAGCCGGAGCGCAGCCGGCAGGAGCGATTCTGCCGCAGCCGCAGTTGCCGAATACGGACTACGTAACAACGAAAATAATACAGTGAATATACAAAAACAAATATTAAAGTATTTAAAAAAAAAATCTTAATATGGAAATCGGAAATGTTAGGTACTAGATTCCCATAAGTGAGTCTTTGGTGGAAGGCTAGGCTAGGCTATTGTAATGTGCCGGGGCTATTATATTTTGGAAAATTGTTAATTAACACTCACTAGATAGGCTCTGAAGGTCGTTTGCTTAGGATCACTGCGAGCAATATCAGTGTGACGGGCTTAGGGGTTAAATGAGGTGCACTGAGCTTTTGCATAAATTGCTCGGGGTGATATGCCATTTCTAACACTTCCAGCCCTGGAGCATACGGCTTCTCACTGGACGGCCAACTAAGGCAAGTCTGAGCTGAGAGCCCTGCAGGCCCCCTTCAGTCTTCACTTGGCCGATGCATATAGGATGAGATGGGAGCCACGACTGACTATCTTATCTAGAGCAGTTAAGTTGATGACTTAAAAATTCAAAATAAATAAATATCTCACCTGTACCAAGCAAGCTTGGACGCAGAGCAGAAGAACAGCGAAGGTATTCATGTTTGATGTTTGCGTTCAACGGGATGCTGAATACAGAGTGATGACTAGGTCTGTCCATAGCCTTTTATACTCATAGGGTAAAGCGATTAACTAGTATTTTCTTTTCTGTTTCGAAATTAATTTTTTTATTACAAAATATTTTATTTCACATTCCAGATTACGCACGTTTTTGACCCGATTCTCTGGCACAATATTCTTAAATGATAACTAGTTTTTACTATAAAAAGGCTTGTAATTAAACTGTGAATCATTCTCGTGTCAACTACCTGTTCACACAAGTATAATGGCAGTCAAGGCTATCCTCGTCCTCTGCGCTCAGGCGCTCCTCATCCAGGTAAGATGTTTTGTCTACTATTACCTACTAATATAAATCATACATCACTCAAATTGTTACCATATTACTCGTATGGTAGAGCCAAAATGAAGGGCTATGATAGTAGTAGTATCTTGTATTCATAATTTGTTGCCAAAGCTACTCTTTTGAATTTTATAAATGAGGTGCTAATCGACTTGATACTAACGTCCGGGTGACGTTATAAATTGATTCCTATGTAAAGTTGTCCTTTACTTACGTAAATACTTGTAGTATTGAAATAAAATTGAAATATTTATCTTAATGTTTCCTGTTACACATAGGAAACAGGATAAAAGTTCTTGTCCAACGATCCAGTGGTAGTTGTAAAAAAGATGAAAATTTGTGAGAGCATTCATGAGGCCCATGCATGATTAAGATGATTAAATTTTTTCAAAGGGTGATATCATAAATAATAATAATTAAAGGGTTTAAAAGCTCTTGCCTGATCATTGAGCATACTATTCGTCATCGTAATGCTATCACGTACTTGTACATGCAAACTTTATATAGAATAGCTATCTTTTACTACGTTCTTAATTAAAATAAAGAGATTTTAGGCTTACATGGCTTGTAAGCTATGCTTCTAAATAAAAACCCTTTGGAACACTACTAACACTAATTTAATTTTTCAATAGAGAAGCTATTGTATTGGTTGATATAACTTTAACATCTCAGAAAACATAGCTTCCAAACGAATTGATTCATTAGCATGCGTTTTGTTTTCTATAATATCAGGTTTAATTAGACTGGTTTTTAGATAATTATATAAAATAATAATCAGATGAGATTCAAAAACTTTATACTTTTCTACTTTCAGTCTGCCTACAGCCAGTGCCTCGGTCGCTGCGGCCGTGGTTACGGTCGTCTGGGGCACGAAGGGCACGGCCTGGCTGGATGGGGCTACGGCTATGATGGTATTGGTTGCGGTGGTCTGGACTACACCGTCACCAGCGGCGGTGGCCTCCCCGTCTCCAGTGCCTCCGCTTGCCCTCCCGTCGGCGTCTCCGTCGCCTCTGAGAACGAGTACGGCGGCATCCTGTGCGCGGCTGGTGAGCTGCCGTTCGTTGGCACCGTGGGAGTGGAGGGTGTCCTGCCCACTGCTGGCGCTGGTGCTGTCAACTACGGCTGCGGTGATGGTATGACCGCTATGGAATCGGTGGCTGACATCGCTCCCGGTATCGGCTGGGGCGAGTATGGTCTCGGTGGATACGGTGCTGCTGGTCTCGGCTACCGTGTCGGGTACGCTGGCCGTGGATGTGGATGCGGCTGTGGTCGCTACTAAGATATGGAAATTATCAATTACCGAACGAAATATCCGAGAACTATTAAATCCAATTGCATCTCAGTTTTCTTGTATTATTCCAATTTGCCTCGCTCACAATGCTTCATGGCAATTTGTAATTCGTAGTTATAATTATCACATTGCACATTTTCATCATTGCTATCACAAATCTTTACTTTGGAGATGATAGGGGATCATAAATGATAGAAAAATAATTTATATTTTTTTATTATTCTTTGAATGGTCCTGCAGGCGCGAGTGCGGCTTCTGTTCGCAAAGTCTTGAATTTTAATCCCAAGATTGGCAAAATATTATTGGTGGATTGGTATCTTGTATCAGGATATTCTTAATGGAAATTTTTAGAAATGATGCCGGTATTTCTCTATTCACTATCTATGTGCAAACGAAATCTACTTATTTAGTCGCTTCGAACGTTTGATGATTTCCGTCTCCACTCAACTCCTTTGCTCCATCGGCTCTTTATTCTACGACACATAAATGACTTTTCCATTTCCACTTAAGCTTGCTAATCCGGTGGCCTATATCAATAGCATTGGTTCTCTATCTCACTTCACTCTGAATTCGATCTTTCGAAGAAACTTCGAGTGCCATAGCTCGCTGAGCGACTTTAAATTTGTAAACCAGTCATATCGTGAGTGTCCATGTTTCGTCTCCGTAAGAGTTTTATTTTATAATCAGATAATTCACTCTCATACGTGATAAATTTAAGTGGGATAAGACACAGCAAAAACGCTGCTCTAAATTATAACATCTGCACAAAGGAAGTACATTCACCTTACCAGAATCAAACAATGTCACCTTCGGGTGGTGTTGTGTTTTAGTTTTCAGTACTCAAGTGAGTTGGCGACTTAGGGATCATAGTTCGTCTCCTGCTGAAATAGTGAAGCTTTTATCGAAGTTGAGACAAGCTAAAGATTTCCGATAAATATAAAATCGAAAACTAGTTAAACAGATTTTATTCTACACGTCAATAACTTTAGCATGTCTTTGTTTTCAAAAGAAGATAGTCATACATTTTAACGATAAAACTAATAGTTTTATATTTTTATAAACATTTCAAGTCTTTTGAGATTCAAGAGATAAGAGGAAGACGGCATTAGGAGGACAAGCATTAAAATAGCTTGCAACCTCTCTCACGAACCAATAGCAGTCTGCAGATATGACTGAAACCACAAAATCACATTTCAGTCTCTATATCAATAAAATATTTAAAAAAAAATTGAACCGACTTCAATAACATTGAAAGTCTAAAATAATTTAAATATTATAGGAGTTGGTGTTAGCGTACCTACTGTGAATATTTGGCACCAACTTCAATAATATTTAAATTATTTTATACTTTTCAGTGTTATTGAAGTCGGTTCAATTTATTTTTTTAATATTATATTTTATACTTTTTAGTGATATTTTCATACATTAATAAAGATTGAACTATTGATGACGGTAAAATGACCTAGGTCTTATTATCTTTCTTTATAATCGTAATTAAAAAATATATTTTCAATTTTATACTATACTAGCTGACCCGTGCAGCTCCGCCCGCGCTTTTATTACATTTTGCTCCCCTTTTCTCCGTCCTCCCTAGATTTATTTCTCTCCATATCTCTCTCTCTTATAAAAAAAATCTAATTATATGCTCTTTCTCTCCTCTCTCTTTCCCCCTCCCGCTTCGGTTTCCGTCACACACCCCCTCTTCCTCTCCCTGTTGTCCTCTCTCTGAACTCTCCCCCCTCTCTCTTCTACGAACTTTCTCCTTCTCACTCCCCCTCACTCAACCCATCACCCCCTCCTCGAATCCCCTCTCCCTCTTTCTCCTCTCTTGCACACTCCTCTCGTTCTATATATCCTAGTCAATCATGGTATCAGTGGCATTAAATATACTTTATGACCTATTCTCAGACCTACCCGATATGCACACAAAATTTCATACAAATCGGTTCACCCATCTATTTAATGACTTTGCCTTATGTTGCTTAACCTTAACCTAGCGGTATGAAATATACTGTATGACCTATTCTACCCGATATGCACACTTTCATACAAATCGGTTCACCCATCTATTTAATGACCTTACCTAACGTTGCTTAACCTTAACCTACCGGGATAAAAAGTATCCCATGTCCGTTTCCTGGTTCTAAGCTACCTCCCTACCTTTTCAGCCGAATCGGTTAGGCCGTTCTTGAGTTATAAATAGTGTAACTAACACGACTTTCTTTTATTAAAATAGATTAGTTGTTTAGTGATTGTATGTTCAATTTCACCGATAGATGGCGCTGTTCATAATGTAAATCACGTTAACATCGTAAAATACTGTCTTATCATATTCGATAATGAAAGTTCTAAGTTTTTCGTATCTTTTATTGTTGCGATTGTAATGCAATACCTATTATACACTACCTGGACTTGGGGAGTTTCATTAAAATTTCATGAACCACACCCGCCCCCCCCCTAATCTAGTTTGGACTCGCTCGGGATTTACAGATTTTAACCTTTCAAAGATATAATGTGATATTGCTATCAGCAAAGTACTTAGAACAATACAGAAATCTAATGTAAATGTCCTGGGTGTACCGGACCGGCTTACCCCTTGCAAAAATTGACCCTTCGCCACTGCCATATCTTATGCAAACTAAATGTCTGCTCAGTCCCTATTGTATATAGCGTAATAATACATATCTTAATGATTAACTGATCAGTCTATAATTACCCTATCCACATACAAAGGAAATTACGTAATAATATGTGCAAGTAATGTTTCACTGCTTAGCCCCTATGAAACATAGCGTAATGTTTTATATACCAATTTATACCTTGACTTCTACACAACACATCAGTGAAAGTCCTATCAAAATCCATCCACGGGTTTTCAAATGATACCTGGACAAACAGAACGACAGACAGACAGACAGACAGACAGACAATAATTAAAAAAAAAATTGTTTTGGCCTCTATGTCGATAGTATAGTATCCCCACATAGAAATTTTGGAAAAATATTCAATGTACAGAAAAAGTGCTCTTTGAGTTTTATATAGAAACTACTATTATACGGCCTTGGCCAAAAGTATTGAGCACCCTGAGAATTTCAAACGAACACAATAAGTATTGCAGAAATCTAAGCTGATTGTTTATGAATTATTTTTTCAGCACTTAAAAAGGCATTTTTAACAAAAACCCAGGCTACTACTGGCTATAAAACATCTGGTGTGATGAAATATCAAGTTTTAATATTTTGGTATTTCGTTATCAGTTCACTACTTTCGCTCATTGTGTACACATCCAATGATCTAGTGCTGTATTGGTGTTTTGAGCAATTACACTGAGTGATATCGTTTCAGTATGCCTAAAAGAATCAATCATAATACTAAACAACTTGGGAAGATACAGCTTCTGCATGAGCATGAGAATTCACAGGTAGAGAATTTTAAAACTCTCCAATACTCGCGCCAATCTGTATAATATTCTATTCAGCAACTCGCTGATATCGAATCACGTAAAAATAGACTCAGAATCGGGCGTAAACGCATTACCACAGATCGTAAGGACCGGAAATTAATAAGAGAGTCCGTAAAAAATGGAAAAATATCTTCTTCTGAGTTAGCTGCTGAGTTTTCTACTGAAATTAGGAGACCAATTTTTTCTCGCAGTACTCGAAGAAGGCTTTAGGAAGCTGACCTGAAAGACTGTAAAGCCAGAGAGAAAGCATGGCTCTCGGACAACAAAAGCAAAGCTTGGCAAGAATGGGCCTTAAAATACCAAAGTTTCACCATAAGACATTGATCAATTATCGTGTGGTCAGACAATTCGAATATTGAGTTGAGTTAGCCACTTCCCCATCCTATTATTATAAAATAACCAGATTCAAAAATAAAACTCCATAACAAAAATACTTTAGTGTTTCCAAGTCTCTATTTTTTCTCGATTTCAAATTTTTTGGTACACCTGGTGTGACTTTTGTGCACCGCTGTGTAGGAGAAAAATTTGGTCCAAGGTGTGTAATACCAACCGTAAAACACGGCGCAGGTAGCATAATGGACAATAGGCTGCATGACTGGTTTAGAAGATGAGGAAATGTTCGTGGGTGAGGGTTACCTGAACTCCTTAAAATACTTAAACATGTAAAAATTTTAATTGCTGCCACTTTTTTCAACCCTTTTCGATAATACAAACGTGGATGGGATTAAATTATAGTAGGATAAGGCGCTACATCATAAAATTGCTCGCACTATGCCATGGTTTCGAAAAAAAACCATTGAGCTTCTTAAATGGCCTATCCAGTCGTCAGAATTTAACCCTGTGGAATATTTTTGGGGTTTATTAAAGCGAACAGTCATGCGCCACACGATAAACACAAAAGAAGAACTAAAAGGCTGCCCACGTCAAGAATGGAGCGCTTAAACTTCTGAAGACTGTGAAAAGCTAGTAAGCTCTCTACGAAAAAAAAAAACTTCTGTAATCAAGGCAAAGGGTGGAACCGCCAAATATTAAATTTCCAATAATAAATAGGTATTGTTACCATATAAAAATTGTTCCAATGTCTTTCACTTCGATGTTTCCTAAAAACTGAAGTTTACTATGGGTGCTCAATACTTTTGGCCAAGGCTGTATATATTTTCTATTTTCTTCTTCTTCTTCTATTCAACAATAAAATTTTAGTTTTATTGAAGTACACCATCAACTGCCCATTATGTTTCTCTTTCTCATTTTCTAGTTAGGTTGCCTGGAAGAGATTGCTTTTTAGCGATAAGGCCGCCTTTGTACATTGATATCATCAACGTATTGTTCAATTTACAAGTAACTTTTGGTGTACAATAAAGTGTATTTATTATTATTATTTATAGGTAAGTTATGATCACATTATCGTGTACATAGTTTTACATAATTCATGTTTCTTCAGAAAAAAATTATCCGGTCGTAATAATATTTGCATCATCATAGAAGTTTACTCTCTCGAATAAAAAAGAATCATCGAAATCGGTCAATCATATTTTTCAGAGTAATGTAATGGAGAACATCAGTTTTATGGTTTTTACCAGATAAATTCCCCCACATCGTTCATGGTCCTCCAGCAATTTCTTATCCGGTCGTGATAAAATTCATACAGATTCATTACAGTGGTTCCTTCTTCCAAATAAAAAAGAATCATTGAAATTGGTAAATATTTGCCAGAGTTATGAAATGGTCATAACTCGTAACGTTCCTTATGAGCGTCAAAAATGTCTTCTTTTAGGGGTCGTTACACATTTTTGTCCTTAAAAAGCGACATAATGTCATTTAAATGCCACGTATTTAAGCATTCCTGCAGGTATCCTACGCAGTCGCCATTCTTGTTTTTTCAGGAACTACTTATTCGTAAGCAATAATGTTTTCATGAAACCCAATCAATGGATTAAAGAATGGATGGAAGAAAGATTTTTTTTAAATCAGTTCTTAACTGCCAGAGTTATGCGCGAATATACATAAAAAAAATATATATACAGAAAAATTGTGAACCTCCTCCTTTTTTGAAGTCTGTTAAAAATATGCTAGTGCCGTCTCCCAAGGTTGCATATTGCGGCCCCGGGCCCTACTTTAATGCTTTATGGAAAAATGAGATGCTAAAAGTTTCTCTGTGCGATTCGCCGAAGTACCAGAGTCTTATGGCAATCCCCAACTACCATAAAATTGGATATTAATGGAAATAAGACCAGAGAGTTTTGACCTGACCATCGTTGTATCCTCTGAAGATCAATATTAATGTCGCTGACTGCACTGTGCTTATTATTAGGTTTAAAAGACATATACCTACAGCTGTATGTCATCTTCTTACAAAATACGGTAGCCACAATGCTGTATACAGTGAACTACATCAGCACTGTACAATATAAACAAAAGTGGGCTGAGAATAGAACCTTGCGAAACACCACAGTCAAGCCTCATTGGTATGGATGATATTGCAGCTCCATCACTGGTTTTCAATTCTACTAATTGCTGCCTATCTATTTAAATGATATTCATTATTATGTAATTTAAAAAAAACGATCATAGTTCATTTCATTGCTTAGTCATGGTTGTGTATTTCTTTAGTTGTTTTCCGTGTCAACACAATATTTTTCAGTTATAAGAAGTTAGATGTAACGGGAACCGCAGCCGCATCCACAGCCGCGGCAAGCGCAGTTACCAGCGATGGACACGGCGCCACCGGCGCACACGTCACCACCGAATCTCACAGCGCCTAGGATCGGCACCTGACCCTCGAGGGCGGTAGCACCAGCGACGGGCAGCTCGCCGGCGACGGCCACGTTGCCCTCACCGATACCGCCGTAAGAGTCCAGGCCGTTGGCACCACCGTAGCCATGGATACCGTAGGCACCATCGTAGCCATCCAGACCATAGGCACCAATGCCAGCGCCGTAGCCGAGGCGACCGAGACCGGTGGCGGGAGCAATAGCGCCAAGAGCGAGGTTAGAGGCAGTGGGGAAGCCACCAGTGGCGACAGCAGCAGCCGGAGCGCAGCCGGCAGGAGCGATTCTGCCGCAGCCGCAGTTGCCGAATACGGACTACGTAACAACGAAAATAATACAGTGAATAAACAATAACAAATATTAAAGTATTTAAAAAAAAATCTTAATATGGAAATCGGAAATGAAAGGTACTAGATTCCCATAAGTGAGTCTTTGGTGGAAGGCTAGGCTAGGCTATTGTAATGTGCCGGGGCTATTATATTTTGGAAAATTGTTAATTAACACCCACTAGATAGGCTCTGAAGGTCGTTTGCTTAGGATCACTGCGAGCAACATCGGTGTGACGGGCTTAGGGGTTAAATGAGGTGCACTGAGCTTTCGCATAAATTGCTCGGGGTGATATGCCATTTCTAACACTTCCAGCCCTAGAGCATACAGCTTCTCACTGGACGGCCAACTAAGGCAAGTCTGAGCTGAGAGCCCTGCAGGCCCCCTTCAGTCTTCACTTGGCCGATGCATATAGGATGAGATGGGAGCCACGACTGACTATCTTATCTAGAGCAGTTAAGTTGATGACTGAAAAATTCAAAATAAATAAATATATCTCACCTGTACCAAGCAAGCTTGGACGCAGAGCAGAAGAACAGCGAAGGTGTTCATGTTTGATGTTTGCGTTCAACGGGATGCTGAATACAGAGTGATGACCAGGTCTGTCCATAGCCTTTTATACTCATAGGGTAAAGCGATTAAACTAGTATTTTTTTTCTGTTTCGAAATTGATTTTTGTATTACAAAATGTTTTATTTCACATTCCAGATTACGCACGTTTTTGACCCGATTCACTGGCACAATATTCTTAAATGATAACTAGTTTTTACTATAAAAAGGCTTGTAATTAAACTGTGAACCATTCTCGTGTCAACTACCTGTTCACACAAGTATAATGGCAGTCAAGGCTATCCTCGTCCTCTGCGCTCAGGCGCTCCTCATCCAGGTAAGATGTTTTGTCTACTATTACCTACTACTATAAATCATACATCACTCAAATTGTTACCCTACCCAATTGTAGAGAAAAAAGGAAGGGCTATGATAGTAGTAGTATCTTGTATTCATAATCTGTTGCCAAATCTACTCTTTTGAATTTTATAAAAGAGGTGCTAATCGATTTGATACTAACGTCTGGGTGACGTTATAAATTGATTCCTATTTAAAGTTGTCCTTTACTTACGTAAATACTTGTAGTATTGAAATAAAATTGAAATATTTATTTTAATGTTTCCTGTTACAATTAAGAAACAATTAGGAAACAGGATAAAAGTTCTTGTCCAACGATCCAGTGGTAGTTGTAAAAAGATGACAATTTGTGAGATTATTCATGAGGCCTATGCATGATTAAGATAATTCAATTTTTTCATAAATAATAATAATTTCAAGGGTTGAAAAGCTCTTGCCTGATCATTGAGCATACTATTAGTCATCGTAATGCTATCATGTACTGTACATGTAGACTTAGAATCTTATCTTATCTTATCTTATAGGTATCTTTTACTACGTTCTTAATTAAAATAAAGAGATTTTAGGCTTACATGGCTTGTAAGCTATGCTTCTAAATGGTGGCCCTTTGGAACACTACTAACACTAATTTAATTTTTCTCTGCAGAAGCTATCGTATTGGTTGATATAACTTTAACATTTATGTCTTTCTATCTCAGAAAACGTAGCTTCCAAACGAATTGATTCATTAGCATGCGTTTTATTTTCTTTAATATCAGGTAATTGGACTGGTTCTTAGATAATTATATAAAATAATAATCAGATGAGATTCAAAAACTTTTTACTTTTCTACTTTCAGTCTGCCTACAGCCAGTGCCTCGGTCGCTGCGGCCGCGGTTACGGTCGTCTGGGGCACGAAGGCCACGGCTTGGCTGGATGGGGCTACGGCTATGATGGCATTGGTTGCGGCGGTCTGGACTACACCGTCACCAGCGGCGGTGGCCTCCCCGTCTCCAGTGCCTCCGCTTGCCCCCCCGTCGGCGTCTCCGTCGCCTCTGAGAACGAGTACGGCGGCATCCTGTGCGCGGCTGGTGAGCTGCCGTTCGTCGGCACCGTGGGAGTGGAGGGTGTCCTGCCCACTGCTGGCGCTGGTGCTGTCAACTACGGCTGCGGTGATGGTGTGACCGCTATGGAGTCGGTGGCTGACATCGCTCCCGGTATCGGCTGGGGCGAGTACGGTCTCGGTGGATACGGTGCTGCTGGTCTTGGCTACCGCGGCGGCTACGCTGGCCGTGGATGCGGATGCGGCTGTGGTCGTTACTAAGATGTGGAAATTATCAATTACTGAACGAAATATCCAAGAACTATTAAACCCAATTGCATCTCAGTTTTCTTGTATTATTCAAATTTGCCTCGCTTTCATTCTAGGGAAAGTTAATTTCACCAAAATCATCGAAGCGGATTCTTTGATAGTGCTTACTTAACTCTCACAATGCTTCATGGCAATTTGTAATTCCTAGTTATATTTTTTTTTTATCTTCGAATGAATAATCAAAGGTGTCATTATGGCCAAGGTTGCCACGTCGGAGACTGGTTCGCGGATAATGCTGTAAACCGTAAAAACTTCGCTTGGAGCAAAATTGCCTTTTTGCACATTTTCATCATTGCTATCACCAATCTTTACTTTGAAGATGATAGGGGATCATAAATGATAGAAAAATAATTTATATGTTTTTTTTATTCCTTGAATGCTCCTGCAGGCGCGAAGTGCGGCTTCTGTTCGCAAAGTCTTGAATTTTATTCCCACGTTGGGCAAAATATTATTGGTGGATTGGTATCTTGTGTCAGGATATTCTTAATGGATTTTTGTTTTTTAGAAATGATGCCGGTATTTCTCTATTCACTATCTATGTGAAAACGAAGTCTACTTATTTGGTCGCTTCTTTAAACCTAAGGCCATTCTACGGATAGTTTGACGATTTGCGTCTCCACTCAACTCCTTTGCTCCATCGGATATTTATTCTACGACACATATGACTATCCTACTGCCTGCCACTTAAGCTTGCTAATCCGGTGGTCTATATCAATAGCATTGGTTCTCTATCTCACTTCACTCTGAATTCGATCTTTCGAAGAAACTTCGAGTGCCGTAGCTCGCTGAGCGACTGTAAATTTGTAAAGCAGTTCTATCGTGAGTATCCATGTTTCGTCTCCGTAAGAGTTTTATTTTATAATCGGATGATTCGCTCTCATACGTGATAAATTTAAGTGGGATAGGACACAGCAAAAACGCTTCTCGAAATTTGAACATCTGAACTAAGAAAGTACTTTCATTGAAATGAAACTATTTTAGCGGGTTTTATCGCGGTTTATTTTAGATTTTGCTATCCCGACGTTTCGAATAAATCAAAAACTAAGCAAAACACTGCACGGTCTTAAGATACTGTAAGTTATTACTGCGTAGAAAAATAACTAAGAAGAACTAACACGAGCATAATTGTGACATAAGGACGTTCAACATCTTAGTCCTCCCGTGACCATGGGTGCTGCAAAGTATTCGAAACATCGGGATAGTAAAATCTAAAATTAACCGCGATATATTCCGATATATATAATACTTTTTGTTTGTTTAAATTGTATTTTTATGTTTTGATGACTGGACTGTGCACTACACTGCAGATCTATTTTTGTATAGCTCCTTCCACAAAGGTTGTCTGGAAGAGATCGCTTTGGGCAATAAGACCGCCTTTGCTCACATTAAAATGTACCTGATTCATGTAAACTGTCCTGTATAATGTGTGCAATAAAGAATTTATCTATCTATCTATATTCCGTAAAAGTAGTTGGATTTCTATGTGTTATATTCGCCTAAATAGAAGTACCTTCTCCTTACAGAATCAAACAATATCACCTTCGAGTGGTATAGAGCCTCTAATTTTATGCTTCATATAAAGATGAACTAGGTATGCTAAAAGTTTCTTTGCGTGATGAAATCCGTAATAAACAGATTCACCGAAGTCCTAGAGTCTGATGGCGGCTCCCAACTACCATTAATTTGGCTTTTGATGGATTTAAAACCAGGGAGTATTGATCCGACATTCTTCCGGTATAATCTAAAGATCAATATTGATGTCGCTGGTTGCACTATGAGTATCATTAAGTTTGAACGACATAATATTCATCTGTATGTCATCTGCACACATATGATAGTCACAATGTTGTATAGAGTCACCACATCAGCACTATACACTATAGACAGTAGTGGGCCGAGAATAGAATCTTGCTTTACACCACAGTCAAGCCTAATCGGTGTGGATGATATTGTAGCTCCATCATTGATTTTCAATTCTACTAACGGCTACCTATCTGGTGAGATGATAATCATTATTAGGTAAGTTAAAAGAAAAATGATGGTAGTTCATTTCATTGCTTATTCATGGTTTATTTCTTTAATTGTTTTCCGTGTCGACAAAAGATTTTTCGTTAGTAGAAATTAGATGTAACGGGAACCGCAACCACAACCGCGGCAAGCGCAGTTACCAGCGATGGACACGGCGCCACCAGCGCACACGTCACCACCGAATCTCACAGCGCCTAGGATCGGCACCTGACCCTCGAGGGCGGTAGCACCAGCGACGGGCAGCTCGCCGGCGACGGCCACGTTGCCCTCACCGATACCGCCGTAAGAGTCCAGGCCGTTGGCACCACCGTAGCCATGGATACCGTAGGCACCATCGTAGCCATCCAGACCATAGGCACCAATGCCAGCGCCGTAGCCGAGGCGACCGAGACCGGCGGCGGGAGCAATAGCGCCAAGAGCGAGGTTAGAGGCAGTGGGGAAGCCACCAGTGGCGACAGCAGCAGCCGGAGCGCAGCCGGCAGGAGCGATTCTGCCGCAGCCGCAGTTGCCGAATACGGACTACGTAACAACGAAAATAGTACAGTGAATAAACAATAACAAATATTAAAGTATTTAAAAAAAAATCTTAATATGGAAATCGGAAATGAAAGGTACTAGATTCCCATAAGTGAGTCTTTGGTGGAAGGCTAGGCTAGGCTATTGTAATGTGCCGGGGCTAGGCTAGGCTATTGTAATGTAACTAATTAACACCCACTAGATAGGCTCTGAAGGTCGTTTGCTTAGGATCACTGCGAGCAACATCGGTGTGACGGGCTTAGGGGTTAAATGAGGTGCACTGAGCTTTTGCATAAATTGCTCGGGGTGATATGCCATTTCTAACACTTCCAGCCCTAGAGCATACGGCTTCTCACTGGACGGCCAACTAAGGCAAGTCTGAGCTGAGAGCCCGGCAGGCCCCCTTCAGTCTTCACTTGGCCGATGCATAAAGGATGAGATGGGAGCCACGACTGACTATCTTATCTAGAACAGTTAAGTTGATGACTGAAAAATTCAAAATAAATAAATATCTCACCTGTACCAAGCAAGCTTGGACGCAGAGCAGAAGAACAGCGAAGGTGTTCATGTTTGATGTTTGCGTTCAACGGGATGCTGAATACAGAGTGATGACCAGGTCTGTCCATAGCCTTTTATACTCATAGGGTAAAGCGATTAAACTAGTATTTTTTTTCTGTTTCGAAATTGATTTTTGTATTACAAAATGTTTTATTTCACATTCCAGATTACGCACGTTTTTGACCCGATTCACTGGCACAATATTCTTAAATGATAACTAGTTTTTACTATAAAAAGGCTTGTAATTAAACTGTGAACCATTCTCGTGTCAACTACCTGTTCACACAAGTATAATGGCAGTCAAGGCTATCCTCGTCCTCTGCGCTCAGGCGCTCCTCATCCAGGTAAGATGTTTTGTCTACTATTACCTACTACTATAAATCATACATCACTCAAATTGTTACCCTACCCAATTGTAGAGCCAAAAGGAAGGGCTATGATAGTAGTAGTATCTTGTATTCATAATCTGTTGCCAAATCTACTCTTTTGAATTTTATAAATGAGGTGCTAATCGATTTGATACTAACGTTCGGGTGAAGTTGTAAATTGATTCCTATGTAAAGTTGTCCTTTACTTACGTAAATACTTGTAGTATTGAAATAAAATTGAAATATTTATTTTAATGTTTCCTGTTACAATTAAGAAACAAATAGGAAACAGGATAAAAGTTCTTGTCCAACGATCCAATGGTAGTTGTAAAAAGATGACAATTTGTGAGATTATTCATGAGGCCTATGCATGATTAAGATAATTCAATTTTTTCATAAATAATAATAATTTCAAGGGTTGAAAAGCTCTTGCCTGATCATTGAGCATACTATTCGTCATCGTAATGCTATCATGTACTGTACATGTAGACTTAGAATAGGTATCTTTTACTACGTTCTTAATTAAAATAAAGAGATTTTAGGCTTACATGGCATGTAAGCTATGCTTCTAAATGAGAACCCTTTGGAACACTACTAACACTCATTTAATTTTTCAATAGAGAAGCTATCGTATTGGTTGATATAACTTTAACATTTATGTCTTTCTATCTCAGAAAACGTAGCTTCCAAACGAATTGATTCATTAGCATGCGTTTTATTTTCTTTAATATCAGGTTTAATTGGACTGGTTCTTAGATAATTATATAAAATAATAATCAGATGAGATTCAAAAACTTTATACTTTTCTACTTTCAGTCTGCCTACAGCCAGTGCCTCGGTCGCTGCGGCCGCGGTTACGGTCGTCTGGGGCACGAAGGCCACGGCTTGGCTGGATGGGGCTACGGCTATGATGGCATTGGTTGCGGCGGTCTGGACTACACCGTCACCAGCGGCGGTGGCCTCCCCGTCTCCAGTGCCTCCGCTTGCCCTCCCGTCGGCGTCTCCGTCGCCTCTGAGAACGAGTACGGCGGCATCCTGTGCGCGGCTGGTGAGCTGCCGTTCGTCGGCACCGTGGGAGTAGAGGGTGTCCTGCCCACTGCTGGCGCTGGTGCTGTCAACTACGGCTGCGGTGATGGTGTGACCGCTATGGAGTCGGTGGCTGACATCGCTCCCGGTATCGGCTGGGGCGAGTACGGTCTCGGTGGATACGGTGCTGCTGGTCTCGGCTACCGCGGCGGCTACGCTGGCCGTGGATGCGGATGCGGCTGTGGTCGTTACTAAGATGTGGAAATTATCAATTACTGAACGAAATATCCAAGAACTATTAAACCCAATTGCATCTCAGTTTTCTTGTATTATTCAAATTTACCTCGCTTTCATTCTAAGGAAAGTTAATTTCACCAAAATCATCGAAGCGGATTCTTTGATAGTGCTTACTTAACTCTCACAATGCTTCATGGCAATTTGTAATTCCTAGTTATATTTTTTTTATCTTCGAATGAATAATCAAAGGTGTCACTTATGGCCAAGGTTGCCACGTCGGAGACTGGTTCGCGGATAATGCTGTAAACCGTAAAAACTTCGCTTGGAGCAAAATTGCCTTTTTGCACATTTTCATCATTGCTATCACCAATCTTTACTTTGAAGATGATAGGGGATCATAAATGATAGAAAAATAATTTATATGTTTTTTTTTATTCCTTGAATGCTCCTGCAGGCGCGAAGTGCGGCTTCTGTTCGCAAAGTCTTGAATTTTATTCCCACGTTGGGCAAAATATTATTGGTGGATTGGTATCTTGTGTCAGGATATTCTTAATGGATTTTTGTTTTTTAGAAATGATGCCGGTATTTCTCTATTCACTATCTATGTGAAAACGAAGTCTACTTATTTGGTCGCTTCTTTAAACCTAAGGCCATTCTACGGATAGTTTGACGATTTGCGTCTCCACTCAACTCCTTTGCTCCATCGGATATTTATTCTACGACACATATGACTATCCTACTGCCTGCCACTTAAGCTTGCTAATCCGGTGGTCTATATCAATAGCATTGGTTCTCTATCTCACTTCACTCTGAATTCGATCTTTCGAAGAAACTTCGAGTGCCGTAGCTCGCTGAGCGACTGTAAATTTGTAAAGCAGTTCTATCGTGAGTATCCATGTTTCGTCTCCGTAAGAGTTTTATTTTATAATCGGATGATTCGCTCTCATACGTGATAAATTTAAGTGGGATAGGACACAGCAAAAACGCTTCTCGAAATTTGAACATCTGAACTAAGAAAGTACTTTCATTGAAATGAAACTATTTTAGCGGGTTTTATCGCGGTTTATTTTAGATTTTGCTATCCCGACGTTTCGAATAAATCAAAAACTAAGCAAAACACTGCACGGTCTTAAGATACTGTAAGTTATTACTGCGTAGAAAAATAACTAAGAAGAACTAACACGAGCATAATTGTGACATAAGGACGTTCAACATCTTAGTCCTCCCGTGACCATGGGTGCTGCAAAGTATTCGAAACATCGGGATAGTAAAATCTAAAATTAACCGCGATATATTCCGATATATATAATACTTTTTGTTTGTTTAAATTGTATTTTTATGTTTTGATGACTGGACTGTGCACTACACTGCAGATCTATTTTTGTATAGCTCCTTCCACAAAGGTTGTCTGGAAGAGATCGCTTTGGGCAATAAGACCGCCTTTGCTCACATTAAAATGTACCTGATTCATGTAAACTGTCCTGTATAATGTGTGCAATAAAGAATTTATCTATCTATCTATATTCCGTAAAAGTAGTTGGATTTCTATGTGTTATATTCGCCTAAATAGAAGTACCTTCTCCTTACAGAATCAAACAATATCACCTTCGAGTGGTATAGAGCCTCTAATTTTATGCTTAATATAAAGATGAACTAGGTATGCTAAAAGTTTCTTTGCGTGATGAAATCCGTAATAAACAGATTCACCGAAGTCCTAGAGTCTGATGGCGGCTCCCAACTACCATTAATTTGGCTTTTGATGGATTTAAAACCAGGGAGTATTGATCCGACATTCTTCCGGTATAATCTAAAGATCAATATTGATGTCGCTGGTTGCACTATGAGTATCATTAAGTTTGAACGACATAATATTCATCTGTATGTCATCTGCACACATATGATAGTCACAATGTTGTATAGAGTCACCACATCAGCACTATACACTATAGACAGTAGTGGGCCGAGAATAGAATCTTGCTTTACACCACAGTCAAGCCTAATCGGTGTGGATGATATTGTAGCTCCATCATTGATTTTCAATTCTACTAACGGCTACCTATCTGGTGAGATGATAATCATTATTAGGTAAGTTAAAAGAAAAATGATGGTAGTTCATTTCATTGCTTATTCATGGTTTATTTCTTTAATTGTTTTCCGTGTCGACAAACGATTTTTCGTTAGTAGAAATTAGATGTAACGGGAACCGCAACCGCAACCACAACCGCGGCAAGCGCAGTTACCAGCGATGGACACGGCGCCACCAGCGCACACGTCACCACCGAATCTCACAGCGCCTAGGATCGGCACCTGACCCTCGAGGGCGGTAGCACCAGCGACGGGCAGCTCGCCGGCGACGGCCACGTTGCCCTCACCGATACCGCCGTAAGAGTCCAGGCCGTTGGCACCACCGTAGCCATGGATACCGTAGGCACCATCGTAGCCATCCAGACCATAGGCACCAATGCCAGCGCCGTAGCCGAGGCGACCGAGACCGGCGGCGGGAGCAATAGCGCCAAGAGCGAGGTTAGAGGCAGTGGGGAAGCCACCAGTGGCGACAGCAGCAGCCGGAGCGCAGCCGGCAGGAGTGATTCTGCCGCAGCCGCAGTTGCCGAATACGGACTACGTAACAACGAAAATAATACAGTGAATAAACAATAACAAATATTATAGTATTAAAAAAAAAATCTTAATATGGAAATCGGAAATGAAAGGTACTAGATTCCCATAAGTGAGTCTTTGGTGGAAGGCTAGGCTAGGCTATTGTAATGTGCCGGGGCTATTATATTTTGGAAAATTGTTAATTAACACCCACTAGATATGCTCTGAAGGTCGTTTGCTTAGGATCACTGCGAGCAACATCGGTGTGACGGGCTTAGGTTAAATGAGGTGCACTGAGCTTTCGCATAAATTGCTCGGGGTGATATGCCATTTCTAACACTTCCAGCCCTAGAGCATACGGCTTCTCACTGGACGGCCAACTAAGGCAAGTCTGAGCTGAGAGCCCTGCAGGCCCCCTTCAGTCTTCACTTGGCCGATGCATATAGGATAAGATGGGAGCCACGACTGACTATCTTATCTAGAGCAGTTAAGTTGATGACTGAAAAATTCAAAATAAATAAATATCTCACCTGTACCAAGCAAGCTTGGACGCAGAGCATATAGGATGAGATGGGAGCCACGACTGACTATCTTATCTAGAGCAGTTAAGTTGATGACTGAAAAATCCAAAATAAATAAATATCTCACCTGTACCAAGCAAGCTTGGACGCAGAGCAGAAGAACAGCGAAGGTGTTCATGTTTGATGTTTGCGTTCAACGGGATGCTGAATACAGAGTGATGACCAGGTCTGTCCATAGCCTTTTATACTCATAGGGTAAAGCGATTAACTAGTATTTTTTTTCTGTTTCGAAATTGATTTTTGTATTACAAAATGTTTTATTTCACATTCCAGATTACGCACGTTTTTGACCCGATTCACTGGCACAATATTCTTAAATGATAACTGGTTTTTACTATAAAAAGGCTTGTAATTAAACTGTGAATCATTCTCGTGTCAACTACCTGTTCACACAAGTATAATGGCAGTCAAGGCTATCCTCGTCCTCTGCGCTCAGGCGCTCCTCATCCAGGTAAGATGTTTTGTCTACTATTACCTACTACTATAAATCATACATCACTCAAATTGTTACCCTACCCAATTGTAGAGCCAAAAGGAAGGGCTATGATAGTAGTAGTATCTTGTATTCATAATCTGTTGCCAAATCTACTCTTTTGAATTTTATAAATGAGGTGCTAATCGATTTGATACTAACGTCCGGGTGAAGTTGTAAATTGATTCCTATGTAAAGTTGTCCTTTACTTACGTAAATACTTGTAGTATTGAAATAAAATTGAAATATTTATTTTAATGTTTCCTGTTACAATTAAGAAACAATTAGGAAACAGGATAAAAGTTCTTGTCCAACGATCCAGTGGTAGTTGTAAAAAGATGACAATTTGTGAGATTATTCATGAGGCCTATGCATGATTAAGATAATTCAATTTTTTCATTAATAATAATAATTTCAAGGGTTGAAAAGCTCTTGCTTGATCATTGAGCATACTATTCGTCATCGTAATGCTATCATGTACTGTACATGTAGACTTAGAATAGGTATCTTTTACTACGTTCTTAATTAAAATAAAGAGATTTTAGGCTTACATGGCTTGTAAGCTATGCTTCTAAATGAGAACCCTTTGGAACACTACTAACACTAGAATAATTTTTCAATAGAGAAGCTATTATCAACCAATAGGTTGATATAACTTTAACATTTATGTCTTTCTATCTCAGAAAACGTAGCTTCCAAACGAATTGATTCATTAGCATGCGTTTTATTTTCTTTAATATCAGGTTTAATTGGACTGGTTCTTAGATAATTATATAAAATAATAATCAGATGAGATTCAAAAACTTTATACTTTTCTACTTTCAGTCTGCCTACAGCCAGTGCCTCGGTCGCTGTGGCCGCGGTTACGGTCGTCTGGGGTACGAAGGCCACGGCCTGACTGGATGGGGCTACGGCTATGATGGTATTGGTTGCGGTGGTCTGGACTACACCGTCACCAGCGGCGGTGGCCTCCCCGTCTCCAGTGCCTCCGCTTGCCCTCCCGTCGGCGTCTCCGTCGCCTCTGAGAACGAGTACGGCGGCATCCTGTGCGCGGCTGGTGAGCTGCCGTTCGTCGGCACCGTGGGAGTGGAGGGTGTCCTGCCCACTGCTGGCGCTGGTGCTGTTAACTACGGCTGCGGTGATGGTGTGACCGCTATGGAGTCGGTGGCTGACATCGCTCCCGGTATCGGCTGGGGCGAGTACGGTCTCGGTGGATACGGTGCTGCTGGTCTCGGCTACCGTGGCGGGTACACTGGCCGTGGATGCGGATGCGGCTGTGGTCGTTACTAAGATGTGGAAATTATCAATTATGAAATATCCAAGAACTATTAAACCCAATTGCATCTCAGTTTTCTTGTATTATTCAAATTTGCCTCGCTTTCATTCCAGGGAAAGTTAATTTCACCAAAATCATCCAAGCAGTTTCTTTGATAGTGCTTACTTAAGTCTCACAATGCTTCATGGCAATTTGTAATTCCTAGTTATATATTTTATTTCTTCGAATGAATAATCAAAGGTGTCATTATGGCCAAGGTTGCCACGTCGGAGACTGGTTCGCGGATAATGCTGTAAACCGTAAAAACTTCGCTTGGAGCAAAATTGCCTTTTTGCACATTTTCATCATTGCTATCACCAATCTTTACTTTGAAGATAATAGGGGATCATAAATGATAGAAAAATAATTTATTTGGTTTTTTTTATTCCTTGAATGCTCCTGCAGGCGCGAAGTGCGGCTTCTGTTCGCAAAGTCTTGAATTTTATTCCCACGTTGGGTAAAATATTATTGGTGGATTGGTATCTTGTGTCAGGATATTCTTAATGGATTTTTGTTTTTTAGAAATGATGCCGGTATTTCTCTATTCACTATCTATGTGAAAACGAAGTCTACTTATTTGGTCGCTTCTTTAAACCTAAGACCATTCTACGGATAGTTTGACGATTTGCGTCTCCACTCAACTCCTTTGCTCCATCGGATATTTATTCTACGACACATATGACTATCCTACTGCCTGCCACTTAAGCTTGCTAATCCGGTGGTCTATATCAATAGCATTGGTTCTCTATCTCACTTCACTCTGAATTCGATCTTTCGAAGAAACTTCGAGTGCCGTAGCTCGCTGAGCGACTGTAAATTTGTAAAGCAGTTCTATCGTGAGTATCCATGTTTCGTCTCCGTAAGAGTTTTATTTTATAATCGGATGATTCGCTCTCATACGTGATAAATTTAAGTGGGATAGGACACAGCAAAAACGCTTCTCGAAATTTGAACATCTGAACTAAGAAAGTACTTTTATTGAAATGAAACTATTTTAGCGGGTTTTATCGCGGTTTATTTTAGATTTTGCTATCCCGACGTTTCGAATAAATCAAAAACTACGCAAAACACTGCACGGTCTTAAGATACTGTAAGTTATTACTGCGTAGAAAAATAACTAAGAAGAACTAACACGGGCATAATTGTGACATTGGGACGTTCAACATCTTAGTCCTCCCGTGACCATGGGTGCTGCAAAGTATTCGAAACATCGGGATAGTAAAATCTAAAATTAACCGCGATATATTCCATAAAAGTAGTTGGATTTCTATGTGTTATATTCGCCTAAATAGAAGTACCTTCTCCTTACAGAATCAAACAATATCACCTTCGAGTGGTATAGAGCCTCTAAATTTATGCTTCATATAAAGATAAGCTAGTTATGCTAAAAGTTTATTTGCGTGATGAAATACGTAATAAACAGATTCACTGAAGTCCTAGAGTCTGATGGTGGCTCCCAATTACCATTAATTTGGCTTTTGATGGATTTAATACCAGGTATTATTGATCCGACCTTCTTCCAGTATAATCTAAAGATCAATATTGATGTCGCTAGTTACACAATGAGTATCATTAAGTTTGAACGACATAATATTCATCTGTTTGTCATCTGCACTCATATAGTAGTCACAATGTTGTATAGAGTGGACCACATCAGCACTATACACTATAAACAGTAGTGGGCCGAGAATAGAACCTTGCGTTACACCACAGTCAATCCTAATCGGTGTGAATGATACAATACAATACAATACAAATACTCTTTATTGCACACAAAAGAAATATACATTTGAAATAAATAATAATTATGAATGATATTGTAGCTCCATCATTGGTTTTCAATTCTACTAACGGCTACCTATCTGGTGAGATGATAATCATTATTAGGTAAGTTAAAAGAAAAATGATGGTAGTTCATTTCATTGCTTATTCATGGTTTATTTCTTTAATTGTTTTCCGTGTCGACAAAAGATTTTTCGTTAGTAGAAATTAGATGTAACGGGAACCGCAACCGCAACCACAACCGCGGCAAGCGCAGTTACCAGCGATGGACACGGCGCCACCAGCGCACACGTCACCACCGAATCTCACAGCGCCTAGGATCGGCACCTGACCCTCGAGGGCGGTAACACCAGCGACGGGCAGCTCGCCGGCGACGGCCACGTTGCCCTCACCGATACCGCCGTAAGAGTCCAGGCCGTTGGCACCACCGTAGCCATGGATACCGTAGGCACCATCGTAGCTATCCAGACCGTAGGCACCAATGCCAGCGCCGTATCCGAGGCGACCGAGACCGGCGGCGGGTGCAATAGCGCCAAGAGCGAGGTTAGAGGCAGTGGGGAAGCCACCAGTGGCGACAGCAGCAGCCGGAGCGCAGCCGGCAGGAGCGATTCTGCCGCAGCCGCAGTTGCCGAATACGGACTACGTAACAACGAAAATAATACAGTGAATATACAAAAACAAATATTAAAGTATTTAAAAAAAAAATCTTAATATGGAAATCGGAAATGTTAGGTACTAGATTCCCATAAGTGATTCTTTGGTGGAAGGCTACGCTAGGCTATTGTAATGTGCCGGGGCTATTATATTTTGGAAAATTGTTAATTAACACTCACTAGATAGGCTCTGAAGGTCGTTTGCTTAGGATCACTGCGAGCAACATCAGTGTGACGGGCTTAGGGGTTAAATGAGGTGCACTGAGCTTTTGCATAAATTGCTCGGGGTGATATGCCATTTCTAACACTTCCAGCCCTGGAGCATACGGCTTCTCACTGGACGGCCAACTAAGGCAAGTCTGAGCTGAGAGCCCTGCAGGCCCCCTTTTAGTCTTCACTTGGCCGATGCATATAGGATGAGATGGGAGCCACGACTGACTATCTTATCTAGAGCAGTTAAGTTGATGACTGAAAAATTCAAAATAAATAAATATCTCACCTGTACCAAGCAAGCTTGGACGCAGAGCAGAAGAACAGCGAAGGTATTCATGTTTGATGTTTGCGTTCAACGGGATGCTGAATACAGAGTGATGACTAGGTCTGTCCATAGCCTTTTATACTCATAGGGTAAAGCGATTAACTAGTATTTTTTTTTCTGTTTCGAAATTAATTTTTTTATTACAAAATAATTTATTTCACATTCCAGATTACGCACGTTTTTGACCCGATTCTCTGGCACAATATTCTTAAATGATAACTGGTTTTTACTATAAAAAGGCTTGTAATTAAACTGTGAATCATTCTCGTGTCAACTACCTGTTCACACAAGTATAATGGCAGTCAAGGCTATCCTCGTCCTCTGCGCTCAGGCGCTCCTCATCCAGGTAAGATGTTTTGTCTACTATTACCTACTAATATAAATCATACATCACTCAAATTGTTACCATATTACTCGTATGGTAGAGCCAAAAGGAAGGGCTATGATAGTAGTAGTATCTTGTATTCATAATTTGTTGCCAAAGCTACTCTTTTGAATTTTATAAATGAGGTGCTAATCGATTTGATACTAACGTCCGGGTGACGTTATAAATTGATTCCTATGTAAAGTTGTCCTTTACTTACGTAAATACTTGTAGTATTGAAATAAAATTGAAATATTTATCTTAGTGTTTCCTGTTACACATAGGAAACAGGATAAAAGTTCTTGTCCAACGATCCAGTGGTAGTTGTAAAAAAGATGAAAATTTGTGAGAGTATTCATGAGGCCCATGCATGATTAAGATGATTAAATTTTTTCAAAGGGTGATATCATAAATAATAATAATTAAAGGGTTGAAAAGCTCTTGCCTGATCATTGAGCATACTATTCGTCATCGTAATGCTATCACGTACTTGTACATGCAAACTTTATATAGAATAGCTATCTTTTACTACGTTCTTAATTAAAATAAAGAGATTTTAGGCTTACATGGCTTGTAAGCTATGCTTCTAAATAAAAACCCTTTGGAACACTACTAACACTAATTTAATTTTTCAATAGAGAAGCTATTGTGTTGGTTGATATAACTTTAACATCTCAGAAATCATAGCTTCCAAACGAATTGATTCATTAGCATGCGTTTTGTTTTCTTTAATATCAGGTTTAATTAGACTGGTTCTTAGATAATTATATAAAATAATAATCAGATGAGATTCAAAAACTTTATACTTTTCTACTTTCAGTCTGCCTACAGCCAGTGCCTCGGTCGCTGCGGCCGCGGTTACGGTCGTCTGGGGCACGAAGGGCACGGCCTGGCTGGATGGGGCTACGGCTATGATGGCATTGGTTGCGGCGGTCTGGACTACACCGTCACCAGCGGCGGTGGCCTCCCCGTCTCCAGTGCCTCCGCTTGCCCTCCCGTCGGCGTCTCCGTCGCCTCTGAGAACGAGTACGGCGGCATCCTGTGCGCGGCTGGTGAGCTGCCGTTCGTCGGCACCGTGGGAGTGGAGGGTGTCCTGCCCACTGCTGGCGCTGGTGCTGTCAACTACGGCTGCGGTGATGGTGTGACCGCTATGGAATCGGTGGCTGACATCGCTCCCGGTATCGGCTGGGGCGAGTATGGTCTCGGTGGATACGGTGCTGCTGGTCTCGGCTACCGTGGCGGGTACGCTGGCCGTGGATGTGGATGCGGCTGTGGTCGCTACTAAGATATGGAAATTATCAATTACCGAACGAAATATCCGAGAACTATTAAATCCAATTGCATCTCAGTTTTCTTGTATTATTCCAATTTGCCTCGCTCACAATGATTCATGGCAATTTGTAATTCATAGTTATAATTATCACATTGCACATTTTCATCATTGCTATCACAAATCTTTACTTTGGAGATGATAGGGGATCATAAATGATAGAAAAATAATGTATATTTTTTTATTATTCTTTGAATGGTCCTGCAGGCGCGAGTGCGGCTTCTGTTCGCAAAGTCTTGAATTTTAATCCCAAGATTGGCAAAATATTATTGGTGGATTGGTATCTTGTATCAGGATATTCTTAATGGAAATTTTTAAAAATGATGCCGGTATTTCTCTATTCACTATCTATGTGCAAACGAAATCTACTTATTTAGTCGCTTCGAACGTTTGATGATTTCCGTCTCCACTCAACTCCTTTGCTCCATCGGCTCTTTATTCTACGACACATAAATGACTTTTCCATTTCCACTTAAGCTTGCTAATCCGGTGGCCTATATCAATAGCATTGGTTCTCTATCTCACTTCACTCTGAATTCGATCTTTCGAAGAAACTTCGAGTGCCATAGCTCGCTGAGCTAAAGTACATTCACCTTACCAGAATCAAACAGTGTCACCTTCGGGTGGTGTTGTGTTTTAGTTTTCAGTATTCAAGTGAGTTGGCGACTTAGGGATCATAGTTCGTCTCCTGCTGAAATAGTGAAGCTTTTATCGAAGTTGAGACAAGCTAAAGATTTCCGATAAATATAAAATCGAAAACTAGTTAAACAGATTTTATTCTACACGTCAATAACTATAGCATGTCTTTGTTTTCAAAAGAAGATAGTCATACATTTTAACGATAAAACTAATAGTTTTATATTTTTATAAACATTTCAAGTCTTTTGAGATTCAAGAGATAAGAGGAAGACGGCATTAGGAGGACAAGCATTAAAATAGCTTGCAACCGCTCTCACGAACCAATAGCAGTCTGCAGATATGACTGAAACCACAAAATCACATTTCAGTCTCTATATCAATAAAATATTTAAAAAAAAATTGAACCGACTTCAATAACACTGAAAGTCTAAAATAATTTAAATATTATAGAAGTTGGTGTTAGCGTACCTACTGTGAATATTTGGCACCAACTTCAACTAATATTTAAATTATTTTATACTTTTCAGTGTTATTGAAGTCGGTTCAATTTATTTTTTTAATATTATATTTTATACTTTTTAGTGATATTTTCATACATTAATAAAGATTGAACTATCGATGACGGTAAAATGACCTAGGTCTTATTATCTTTCTTTATAATCGTTATTAAAAAATATATTTTCTATTTTATACTATATACTACTATTATACAGCCTTGGCCAAAAGTATTGAGCACCCTGAGAATTTCAAACGAACACAATAAGTATTGCAGAAATCTAAGCTGATTGTTTATGAATTATTTTTTCAGCACTTAAAAAGGCATTTAAAACAAAAACCCAGGCTACTACTGGCTATAAAACATCTGGTGTGATGAAATATCAAGTTTTAATATTTTGGTATTTCGTTATCAGTTCACTTCTTTCGCTCATTGTGTACACATCCAATGATCTAGTGCTGTATTGGTGTTTTGAGCAATTACACTGAGTGATATCGTTTCAGTATGCCTAAAAGAATCAATCATAATACTAAACAACTTGGGAAGATACAGCTTCTGCATGAGCATGAGAATTCACAGGTAGAGAATTTTAAAACTCTGCAATACTCGCGCCAATCTGTATAATATTCTATTCAGCAACTCGCTGATATCGAATCACGTAAAAATAGACACAGAATCGGGCGTAAACGCATTACCACAGATCGTAAGGACCGGAAATTAATAAGAGAGTCCGTAAAAAATGGAAAAAAATCTTCTTCTGAGTTAGCTGCTGAGTTTTCTACTGAAATTAGGAGACCAATTTCTTCTCGCAGTACTCGAAGAAGGCTTTAGGAAGCTGACCTGAAATACTGTAAAGCCAGAGAGAAAGCATGGCTCTCGGACAACAACAGCAAAGCTTGGCAAAAATGGGCCTTAAAATACCAAAGTTTCACCATAAGACATTGATCAATTATCGTGTGGTCAGACAATTCGAATATTGAGTTGAGTTAGCCACTTCCCCATCCTATTATTATAAAATAACCAGATTAAAAAATAAACCTCCATAACAAAAATACTTTAGTGTTTCCAAGTCTCTATTTTTTCTCGATTTCAAATTTTTTGGTACACCTGGTGTGACTTTTGTGCACCGCTGTGTAGGAGAAAAATTTGGTCCAAGGTGTGTAATACCAACCGTAAAACACGGCGCAGGTAGCATAATGGTCAATAGGCTGCATGACTGGTTTAGAAGATGAGGAAATGTTCGTGGGTGAGGGTTACCTGAACTCCTTAAAATACTTAAACATGTAAAAATTTGAATTGCTGCCACTTTTTTCAACCCTTTTCGATAATACAAACGTGGATGGGATTAAATTATAGTAGGATAAGGCGCTACATCATAAAATTGCTCGCACTATGCCATGGTTTCGAAAAAAAACCATTGAGCTTCTTAAATGGCCTATCCAGTCGTCAGAATTTGTCCCTGTGGAATATTTTTGGGGTTTATTAAAGCGAACAGTCATGCGCCACACGATAAACACAAAAGAAGAACTAAAAGGCTGCCCACGTCAAGAATGGAGCGCTTAAACTTCTGAAGACTGTGAAAAGCTAGTAAGCTCTCTACGAAAAAAAAAACTTTTGTAATCAAGGCAAAGGGTGGAACCGCCAAATATTAAATTTCCAATAATAAATAGGTATTGTTACCATATAAAAATTGTTCCAATGTCTTTCACTTCGATGTTTCCTAAAAACTGAAGTTTACTATGGGTGCTCAATACTTTTGGCCAAGGCTGTAAAATAATAAAATTTTAGTTTTATTGAAGTGCACCATCAACTGCCCATTATGTTTCTCTTTCTCATTTTCTAGTTAGGTTGCCTGGAAGAGATTGCTTTTTAGCGATAAGGCCGCCTTTGTACATTGATATCATCAACGTATTGTTCAATTTACAAGTAACTTTTGGTGTACAATAAAGTGTATTTATTATTATTATTAATAGGTAAGTTATGATCACATTATCGTGTACATAGTTTTACATAATTCATGTTTCTTCAGAAAAAAATTATCCGGTCGTAATAATATTTGCATCATCATAGAAGTTTACTCTCTCGAATAAAAAAGAATCATCGAAATCGGTCAATCATATTTTTCAGAGTAATGTAATGGAGAACATCAGTTTTATGGTTTTTACCAGATAAATTCCCCCACATCGTTCATGGTCCTCCAGCAATTTCTTATCCGGTCGTGATAAAATTCATACAGATTCATTACAGTGGTTCCTTCTTCCAAATAAAAAAGAATCATTGAAATTGGTAAATATTTGCCAGAGTTATGAAATGGTCATAACTCGTAACGTTCCTTAGGAGTGTCAAAAATGTCTTCTTTTAGGGGTCGTTACACATTTTTGTCCTTAAAAAGCGACATAATGTCATTTAAATGCCACGTATTTAAGCATTCCTGCAGGTATCCTGCGCAGTCACCATTCTTGTTTTTTCAGGAACTACTTATTCGTAAGCAATAATGTTTTCATGAAACCCAATCAATGGATTAAAGAATGGATGGAAGAAAGATTTTTTTTAAATCATTTCTTAATTGCCAGAGTTATGCGCGAATATACATAAAAAAAATATATATACAGAAAAATTGTGATTGTCCTTTTTTGAAGTCTGTTAAAAATATGCTAGTGCCGTCTCCCAAGGTTGCATATTGGGGCCCCGGGCCCTACTTTAATGCTTTATGGAAAAATGAGATGCTAAAAGTTTCTCTGTGCGATTCGCCGAAGTACCAGAGTCTTATGGCAATCCCCAACTACCATAAAATTGGATATTAATGGAAATAAGACCAGAGAGTTTTGACCTGACCATCGTTGTATCCTCTGAAGATCAATATTAATGTCGCTGACTGCACTGTGCTTATTATTAGGTTTAAAAGACATATACCTACAGCTGTATGTCATCTTCTTACAAAATACGGTAGCCACAATGCTGTATACAGTGAACTACATCAGCACTATACAATATAAACAAAAGTGGGCTGAGAATAGAACCTTGCGAAACACCACAGTCAAGCCTCATTGGTATGGATGATATTGCAGCTCCATCACTGGTTTTCAATTCTACTAATTGCTGCCTATCTATTTAGATGATATTCATTATTATGTAATTTAAAAAAAACGATCATAGTTCATTTCATTGCTTAGTCATGGTTGTTTATTTCTTTAGTTGTTTTCCGTGTCAACACAATATTTTTCAGTTATTAGAAGTTAGATGTAACGGGAACCGCAGCTGCATCCACAGCCGCGGCAAGCGCAGTTACCAGCGATGGACACGGCGCCACCGGCGCACACGTCACCACCGAATCTCACAGCGCCTAGGATCGGCACCTGACCCTCGAGGGCGGTAGCACCAGCGACGGGCAGCTCGCCGGCGACGGCCACGTTGCCCTCACCGATACCGCCGTAAGAGTCCAGGCCGTTGGCACCACCGTAGCCATGGATACCGTAGGCACCATCGTAGCCATCCAGACCATAGGCACCAATGCCAGCGCCGTAGCCGAGGCGACCGAGACCGGCGGCGGGAGCAATAGCGCCAAGAGCGAGGTTAGAGGCAGTGGGGAAGCCACCAGTGGCGACAGCAGCAGCCGGAGCGCAGCCGGCAGGAGCGATTCTGCCGCAGCCGCAGTTGCCGAATACGGACTACGTAACAACGAAAATAATACAGTGAATAAACAATAACAAATATTAAAGTATTTAAAAAAAAATCTTAATATGGAAATCGGAAATGAAAGGTACTAGATTCCCATAAGTGAGTCTTTGGTGGAAGGCTAGGCTAGGCTATTGTAATGTGCCGGGGCTATTATATTTTGGAAAATTGTTAATTAACACCCACTAGATCTCTGAAGAAAGCTCTGAAGGTCGTTTGCTTAGGATCACTGCGAGCAACATCGGTGTGACGGGCTTAGGGGTTAAATGAGGTGCACTGAGCTTTCGCATAAATTGCTCGGGGTGATATGCCATTTCTAACACTTCCAGCCCTAGAGCATACAGCTTCTCACTGGGCGGCCAACTAAGGCAAGTCTGAGCTGAGAGCCCTGCAGGCCCCCTTCAGTCTTCACTTGGCCGATGCATATAGGATGAGATGGGAGCCACGACTGACTATCTTATCTAGAGCAGTTAAGTTGATGACTGAAAAATTCAAAATAAATAAATATCTCACCTGTACCAAGCAAGCTTGGACGCAGAGCAGAAGAACAGCGAAGGTGTTCATGTTTGATGTTTGCGTTCAACGGGATGCTGAATACAGAGTGATGACCAGGTCTGTCCATAGCCTTTTATACTCATAGGGTAAAGCGATTAAACTAGTATTTTTTT
Organism: Furcula furcula; assembly: GCA_911728495.1. NCBI lineage: Eukaryota > Metazoa > Arthropoda > Insecta > Lepidoptera > Notodontidae > Furcula > Furcula furcula. The sequence goes on along the minus strand of OU452269.1, from coordinate 10,225,894 downwards.
TCTGTTTCGAAATTGATTTTTGTATTACAAAATGTTTTATTTCACATTCCAGATTACGCACGTTTTTGACCCGATTCACTGGCACAATATTCTTAAATGATAACTAGTTTTTACTATAAAAAGGCTTGTAATTAAACTGTGAACCATTCTCGTGTCAACTACCTGTTCACACAAGTATAATGGCAGTCAAGGCTATCCTCGTCCTCTGCGCTCAGGCGCTCCTCATCCAGGTAAGATGTTTTGTCTACTATTACCTACTACTATAAATCATACATCACTCAAATTGTTACCCTACCCAATTGTAGAGAAAAAGGAAGGGCTATGATAGTAGTAGTATCTTGTATTCATAATCTGTTGCCAAATCTACTCTTTTGAATTTTATAAAAGAGGTGCTAATCGATTTGATACTAACGTCTGGGTGACGTTATAAATTGATTCCTATGTAAAGTTGTCCTTTACTTACGTAAATACTTGTAGTATTGAAATAAAATTGAAATATTTATTTTAATGTTTCCTGTTACAATTAAGAAACAATTAGGAAACAGGATAAAAGTTCTTGTCCAACGATCCAGTGGTAGTTGTAAAAAGATGACAATTTGTGAGATTGTTCATGAGGCCTATGCATGATTAAGATAATTCAATTTTTTCATAAATAATAATAATTTCAAGGGTTGAAAAGCTCTTGCCTGATCATTGAGCATACTATTCGTCATCGTAATGCTATCATGTACTGTACATGTAGACTTAGAATAGGTATCTTTTACTACGTTCTTAATTAAAATAAAGAGATTTTAGGCTTACATGGCTTGTAAGCTATGCTTCTAAATGAGAACCCTTTGGAACACTACTAACACTAATTAAATTTTTCAATAGAGAAGCTATCGTATTGGTTGATATAACTTTAACATTTATGTCTTTCTATCTCAGAAAACGTCCAAACGAATTGATTCATTAGCATGCGTTTTATTTTCTTTAATATCAGGTTTAATTGGACTGGTTCTTAGATAATTATATAAAATAATAATCAGATGAGATTCAAAAACTTTATACTTTTCTACTTTCAGTCTGCCTACAGCCAGTGCCTCGGTCGCTGCGGCCGCGGTTACGGTCGTCTGGGGCACGAAGGCCACGGCTTGGCTGGATGGGGCTACGGCTATGATGGCATTGGTTGCGGCGGTCTGGACTACACCGTCACCAGCGGCGGTGGCCTCCCCGTCTCCAGTGCCTCCGCTTGCCCTCCCGTCGGCGTCTCCGTCGCCTCTGAGAACGAGTACGGCGGCATCCTGTGCGCGGCTGGTGAGCTGCCGTTCGTCGGCACCGTGGGAGTGGAGGGTGTCCTGCCCACTGCTGGCGCTGGTGCTGTCAACTACGGCTGCGGTGATGGTGTGACCGCTATGGAGTCGGTGGCTGACATCGCTCCCGGTATCGGCTGGGGCGAGTACGGTCTCGGTGGATACGGTGCTGCTGGTCTCGGCTACCGTGGCGGGTACACTGGCCGTGGATGCGGATGCGGCTGTGGTCGTTACTAAGATGTGGAAATTATCAATTACTGAACGAAATATCCAAGAACTATTAAACCCAATTGCATCTCAGTTTTCTTGTATTATTCAAATTTGCCTCGCTTTCATTCTAGGGAAAGTTAATTTCACCAAAATCATCGAAGCAGTTTCTTTGATAGTGCTTACTTAAGTCTCACAATGCTTCATGGCAATTTGTAATTCCTAGTTATATATTTTATTTCTTCGAATGAATAATCAAAGGTGTCATTATGGCCAAGGTTGCCACGTCGGAGACTGGTTCGCGGATAATGCTGTAAACCGTAAAAACTTCGCTTGGAGCAAAATTGCCTTTTTGTACATTTTCACCATTGCTATCACCAATCTTTACTTTGAAGATGATAGGGGATCATAAATGATAGAAAAATAATTTATATGTTTTTTTTTATTCCTTGAATGCTCCTGCAGGCGCGAAGTGCGGCGTCTGTTCGCAAAGTCTTGAATTTTATTCCCACGTTGGGCAAAATATTATTGGTGGTTGTGTCAGGATATTCTTAATGGATTTTTGTTTTTTAGAAATGATGCCGGTATTTCTCTATTCACTATCTATGTGAAAACGAAGTCTACTTATTTGGTCGCTTCTTTAAACCTAAGACCATTCTACGGATAGTTTGACGATTTGCGTCTCCACTCAACTCCTTTGCTCCATCGGATATTTATTCTACGACACATATGACTATCCTACTGCCTGCCACTTAAGCTTGCTAATCCGGTGGTCTATATCAATAGCATTGGTTCTCTATCTCACTTCACCCTGAATTCGATCTTTCGAAGAAACTTCGAGTGCCGTAGCTCGCTGAGCGACTGTAAATTTGTAAAGCAGTTCTATCGTGAGTATCCATGTTTCGTCTCCGTAAGAGTTTTATTTTATAATCGGATGATTCGCTCTCATACGTGATAAATTTAAGTGGGATAGGACACAGCAAAAACGCTTCTCGAAATTTGAACATCTGAACTAAGAAAGTACTTTCATTGAAATGAAACTATTTTAGCGGGTTTTATCGCGGTTTATTTTAGATTTTGCTATCCCGACGTTTCGAATAAATCAAAAACTAAGCAAAACACTGCACGGTCTTAAGATACTGTAAGTTATTACTGCGTAGAAAAATAACTAAGAAGAACTAACACGGGCATAATTGTGACATAAGGACGTTCAACATCTTAGTCCTCCCGTGACCATGGATGCTGCAAAGTATTCGAAACATCGGGATAGTAAAATCTAAAATTAACCGCGATATATTCCGATATATATAATACTTTTTGTTTGTTTAAATTGTATTTTTATGTTTTGATGACTGGACTGTGCACTACACTGCAGATCTATTTTTGTATAGCTCCTTCCACAAAGGTTGTCTGGAAGAGATCGCTTTGGGCAATAAGACCGCCTTTGCTCACATTAAAATGTACCTGATTCATGTAAACTGTCCTGTATAATGTGTGCAATAAAGAATTTATCTATCCATCTATATTCCGTAAAAGTAGTTGGATTTCTATGTGTTATATTCGCCTAAGTAGAAGTACCTTCTCCTTACAGAATCAAACAATATCACCTTCGAGTGGTATAGAGCCTCTAATTTTATGCTTCATATAAAGATGAACTAGGTATGCTAAAAGTTTCTTTGCGTGATGAAATCCGTAATAAACAGATTCACCGAAGTCCTAGAGTCTGATGGCGGCTCCCAACTACCATTAATTTGGCTTTTGATGGATTTAAAACCAGGGAGTATTGATCCGACATTCTTCCGGTATAATCTAAAGATCAATATTGATGTCGCTGGTTGCACTATGAGTATCATTAAGTTTGAACGACATAATATTCATCTGTATGTCATCTGCACACATATGATAGTCACAATGTTGTATAGAGTCACCACATCAGCACTATACACTATAGACAGTAGTGGGCCGAGAATAGTAGAATAGTAGAATCTTGCGCTACACCACAGTCAAGCCTAATCGGTGTGGATGATATTGTAGCTCCATCATTGATTTTCAATTCTACTAACGGCTACCTATCTGGTGAGATGATAATTATTAGATCGTTAGCGGGGGCATAGAAATGAAGCGACACATGAACTCCGCACTAAGGTATTTATTCGACTAGAGGCCGGACGGCGTGTGCGTCGTAGCGCGCTCACGCATTCTTATCGCTACATGCCTAAGTATAACTAGAACATCCCTCCACCTTTAGATTAACAATAATGATAATAACTTAAACTAGAAGAACTGTTTATAATTTATCGGTTTACGATAACGCTTTTGTGGTGCAGGTTCAGAGGAGCTAGAGGCTTGTTCCTTGGTCTGGTCTCGAGTTGCATCTTGAAATTGTGGTCCCTGGCGCGGGAGGTCTTCTGCTGGAGGGGTATCCCCGCTATTGTCCGAGTCAGCAGTATCGTACGTCTCAACCTGCGGTTCACAATCGTAACTCTGCGATTCGGTGGGCGTAGCTTGTGATGTCATTGGGCGTAAGATAACCGGAGGCAGATATGTCGGGCCAGTGTCAGGGGATGTAACACACAAATCAGCTGATTCCATCGGATGCTCGGGTTTGCTAAGCCTCTCCTCCCCTTTATATTTTAAAATTTGGTTTTTATGCTTCTTAACCAGTCCACCGGATTCTGACAATTTGACGGTATATATTGCATTGCCTACTTTATTTATGATTACACCTTTTACCCAGTAATGTTTTTGTTGTTTGAATATTTTTACTAATACAATGTCATTAATATTAAATTGCACTTTGCGTTTACCTCCATAATAATCACACTGTAAGGACTGTTTATCTTTAACTAGGGCGTCGAGTGTAGCATCGGCGGTGGGGACTTTCGTAGTGATAAGTGAGTCGAGCCTATTTCTTAATTTATGGCCAAATAAAATTTCTGCTGGTGATTTATCTGTTGTGCTGTGTGTTGAATTTCTATAACAAAATAAAAACTCTTGTATCTTATTTTTTAAATCTTTTTGACTACACCCTTCCAAGAGAATCCCTTTAATAGCTCTTTTTACAATTTTAACAGAACTTTCGGCTTGGCCGTTGCTAATAGGGTTGTAGGCTGGGGAGGTTAGATGTACAATGCTGTTCCTAACACAAAATTGCTTGAATTCCTCTGATACGAAAGAAGTTCCATTATCCGTGCAAATTGTATGAAATAGACCGAAGCACGCCATAACCTCGTACAGTTTATCTATGACAACCTTTGATCCGTAACCAGTTGATACATCGAAACACTCTATCCATTTGGAATAAGCATCAACTACTAGCAAATAAATACGGTTGTTGATCGGTCCTAGAAAATCTAAGTGGACGCGGTACCACGGTTGTGGCGGGTACGGCCACGGAGTGAGAGGAGCGCGTGGTGGGGATGGTCTGACGTTCGTACAGACTTTGCACAATGCAACGTAATTTTCGATATCAGCTGACATACGCGGCCACCAGAACCGGTTTCTTGCCTCAGATTTCATTTTATTAACACCTAGGTGACCTGCGTGTAATTCTTTTAGAATTTGCATACAACAGGAAGAGGGAATGACTAATTTATGTCCTCGAAGTAGACATGCACTTTCAACAGCTAATTCATGCCTACACGAATAATAACATTTTATGTTAGTCTCATTAATCTTAGAAGGCCACCCATTTCTGACATACGTACAAACAGTCGACAAAGCACAGTCAGACTTTGTCTCATCTGCAATAATGTTTAATGCTAGGAAATTTCTCTGAATCTACCACAAAATTTACGTATGTGGCCTTATCGGTGTTTAAATCGTCATCCATATCGTCGGTAGTACCTACAGTGGAGCGACTTAAATAATCTGCAGTATTCTGAGCACTGTTTATATATTCTATGGTAAAGTTATACGAACTGAGGTAGATAGCGTACCGTTGCAAGCGGTTGGCAGTTACCTCCGGTATACCCTTATTGAGATCAAAGATTGATAAGAGGGGTGTGTGGTCAGTCCTTAGTATGAATGGGGTAGACCGACCGTATAAATATTGGTGAAATTTACGAACTCCAAAAATAATGGCTGTTGCCTCTTTTTGGATTTGGCTATAGCATTTTTCAGCTTTAGATAAGGATCGCGACGCGTAAGAAATTGGCTTTTCAAAGTCTCCCTCTACCTGAGACAGGATCGCACCTAAACCATGCGGTGAAGCGTCAACTGTAAGTATGATTTTAGCATCAGGATTAAAATGAGCCATCGTTGCGTCAGACGAGAGCTTTTCTTTGATAGCTGATATAGCCTTATCATGCGTCTCAGACCAATGTCACTTGACATTTTTTTGTAACAATTGGTGCAAAGGGCTTAAGATAGATGAAGCATTCTTAATGAATGACATATAATAATTAACAAGGCCTAAAAGTGATTTTAATTCTGTGACGTTAGTAGGAGTTTTGGAATTTACAATGGCCTTGATCTTATCAGGACATTTATGTAGACCATACTTGTCAATTATAAAGCCAAGATAGGACACAGAGTCCTGAAAGAGGAAACATTTTTCTCTTTGCAATACCAACCCAGCATCCTGCAGCCTCTTGAAGACCTCGTTCAATCTGGCAATGTGGACATCGTCTGATGGTCCCGAAATGAGAAGACCATCTTGAAATATTAGAATCCCTTCTATTCCGGCCAGTATAGACTCAATAGTTTTTTGGAAAATTGCCGCTGCACTAGACAACCCAAAGACTAATCTAGTGAATTTAAATAGACCTTTGTGTGTGTTAATGCATGTAAGCATCTGAGACGGCTCATCCAAGCTCAATTGATTGTATGCTTGGGACAAGTCTAATTTTGAGAATTTAAGGCCCCCGTGAAGCTTAGCAAATAACTCTTCGATTCTCGGAAGAGGATATTTGTCAATGACGAGCTGTTTATTAAGTGTGACCGAGTAGTCGGCACAGAGACGTATGTTGCCGTCATGTTTGAGTACCGGCACTATTGGGCTTGCAAACTCTGCATGGTTAACCTGTTCCAGTATACCTAAATTAACCAGCCTATCGATCTCATATACAACTTTGGGTTTCAAAGCAAACGGTAAAGGTCGGGCTTTGTAGAATATCGGATGAGCTCCCTCTTTTAATCTTAAACTAACTGTGGTGGTATTACAGCAACCGAGTTTATCTGAGAAAAGTTGAGGATACTTTTTTATAAAATGGTCGACAAGGTTGCAAGAGTTCACTGCTAATATTTGTAGGTCAAACTTTGAGAAAAAATCACGGCCCAGTAATGGAACTCCTTCACTATTTGCCACATACACTACAATCTCGAGGCACTTGGAATCATAAGTGACCGGAACCGAAAAGTAACCAAGAGTTTTTATACTAGTGCCGTTATACGCACTCAAAGATACATTATTTGATTGAAGGGGTATATTAGAAAAATGTTTTTGGTACATAGATAGTGGTATCATAGTAATGGGGGAGCCAGAATCTAATTCGAATTTTAAACTAGTATTAAACATCTTAACAAACTCAAACATAGGCTCGCCTCTAACGGATCTAATATTTGAAATAATTAACTCACCGTCATCACCGTCTACCTCACCTTCGTTGCTACACTCGATGAAATTTTGTTTAGCACTTATCTTTGGACACATTCTACGTAAATGCCCCTTAACCCCGCACAATGTGCATTTATATCTCACAAACTTGCACTTCACAATCTGATGACCATAGTAGCCGCACGCCGGGCAACGCTCTGTAGGTCCTCGTTGATTAGTCGAAAACGAGGAACCAGCTCGAGATACCTGATTCGAGCTAAGTGTTGCTGCTGATATTTTAAGCAGTGACGTAGGTGTCGGCAACGAGTTGTTTGTCGTTTGTGCCGCGCCGATCCGTGCGCAACGGATTGCTTCTGCCGTTGCAATCGCCTTATTTAGTGGAATTTCATTAATGTCCATCGTAAATAGCTTATCTCTTTCCGGGCCCGGTAGCATCCCAAGGACAAATCGGTCTCGCAGGGCTTCGTTCAAAATAGTGGCCGGGAAGTCACAATTGATAGCAAGACTCCTGACGCGGGCTACCCAGTCGGATAAACTTTCATTATGGAACTGGATCGCACTGTGGAAATGAAAACTTTCCGCAAAACCACACTTCGGGGTTTTGAAATGGTCGTCTAGCAATTTAATTACTTCCACATAGCTCAAAGAAGAAATGCTTTTAGGCAAAGCTAAATCTCGTATTAGTTTATACGTGTTTTCCGACAAACTGCTAATGAGAATTGCCCGCCTTTTTGTTTGTACTTTATCTTCTTTTTCCAGCAAGTCATTGGCGATAAACCATTGTTCTAGGCGATCTTTATAGATGGTCCAATCTTGAGCTTCATGGTTGAAAACACTGAGATTACCAACTGATAACTTTGCCATAATGACCGCAAACTAAGTAACGATTGTTTACTAAAACACGCGTTTGTGATTGTATTCACAAAGTCGTCGCCATTATTAGATCGTTAGCGGGGGCATAGAAATGAAGCGACACAATAATCATTATTAGGTAAGTTAAAAGAAAAATTATGGTAGTTCATTTCATTGCTTATTCATGGTTTATTTCTTTAATTGATTTCCGTGTCGACAAAAGATTTTTCGTTAGTAGAAATTAGATGTAACGGGAACCGCAACCGCAACCACAACCGCGGCAAGCGCAGTTACCAGCGATGGACACGGCGCCACCAGCGCACACGTCACCACCGAATCTCACAGCGCCTAGGATCGGCACCTGACCCTCGAGGGCGGTAGCACCAGCGACGGGCAGCTCGCCGGCGACGGCCACGTTGCCCTCACCGATACCGCCGTAAGAGTCCAGGCCGTTGGCACCACCGTAGCCATGGATACCGTAGGCACCATCGTAGCCATCCAGACCATAGGCACCAATGCCAGCGCCGTAGCCGAGGCGACCGAGACCGGCGGCGGGAGCAATAGCGCCAAGAGCGAGGTTAGAGGCAGTGGGGAAGCCACCAGTGGCGACAGCAGCAGCCGGAGCGCAGCCGGCAGGAGCGATTCTGCCGCAGCCGCAGTTGCCGAATACGGACTACGTAACAACGAAAATAATACAGTGAATAAACAATAACAAATATTAAAGTATTTAAAAAAAAAAACTTAATATGGAAATCGGAAATGAAAGGTACTAGATTCCCATAAGTGAGTCTTTGGTGGAAGGCTAGGCTAGGCTATTGTAATGTGCCGGGGCTAGGCTAGGCTATTGTAATGTAACTAATTAACACCCACTAGATAGGCTCTGAAGGTCGTTTGCTTAGGATCACTGCGAGCAACATCGGTGTGACGGGCTTAGGGGTTAAATGAGGTGCACTGAGCTTTCGCATAAATTGCTCGGGGTGATATGCCATTTCTAACACTTCCAGCCCTAGAGCATACGGCTTCTCACTGGACGGCCAACTAAGGCAAGTCTGAGCTGAGAGCCCTGCAGGCCCCCTTCAGTCTTCACTTGGCCGATGCATATAGGATGAGATGGGAGCCACGACTGACTATCTTATCTAGAGCAGTTAAGTTGATGACTGAAAAATTCAAAATAAATAAATATCTCACCTGTACCAAGCAAGCTTGGACGCAGAGCAGAAGAACAGCGAAGGTGTTCATGTTTGATGTTTGCGTTCAACGGGATGCTGAATACAGAGTGATGACCAGGTCTGTCCATAGCCTTTTATACTCATAGGGTAAAGCGATTAACTAGTATTCTTTTTCTGTTTCGAAATTGATTTTTGTATTACAAAATGTTTTATTTCACATTCCAGATTAGGCACGTTTTTGACCCGATTCACTGGCACAATATTCTTAAATGATAACTAGCTTTTACTATAAAAAGGCTTTTAATTAAACTGTGAATCATTCTCGTGTCAACTACCTGTTCACACAAGTATAATGGCAGTCAAGGCTATCCTCGTCCTCTGCGCTCAGGCGCTCCTCATCCAGGTAAGATGTTTTGTCTACTATTACCTACTACTATAAATCATACATCACTCAAATTGTTACCCTACCCAATTGTAGAGCCAAAAGGAAGGGCTATGATAGTAGTAGTATCTTGTATTCATAATCTGTTGCCAAATCTACTCTTTTGAATTTTATAAATGAGGTGCTAATCGATTTGATACTAACGTCCGGGTGAAGTTGTAAATTAATTCCTATGTAAAGTTGTCCTTTACTTACGTAAATACTTGTAGTATTGAAATAAAATTGAAATATTTATTTTAATGTTTCCTGTTAAAATTAGGAAACAATTAGGAAACAGGATAAAAGTTCTTGTCCAACGATCCAGTGGTAGTTGTAAAAAGATGACAATTTGTGAGATTATTCATGAGGCCTATGCATGATTAAGATAATTCAATTTTTTCATAAATAATAATAATTTCAAGGGTTGAAAAGCTCTTGCCTGATCATTGAGCATACTATTCGTCATCGTAATGCTATCATGTACTGTACATGTAGACTTAGAATAGGTATCTTTTACTACGTTCTTAATTAAAATAAAGAGATTTTAGGCTTACATGGCTTGTAAGCTATGCTTCTAAATGAGAACCCTTTGGAACACTACTAACACTAATTTAATTTTTCAATAGAGAAGCTATCGTATTGGTTGATATAACTTTAACATTTATGTCTTTCTATCTCAGAAAACGTAGCTTCCAAACGAATTGATTCATTAGCATGCGTTTTATTTTCTTTAATATCAGGTTTAATTGGACTGGTTCTTAGATAATTATATAAAATAATAATCAGATGAGATTCAAAAACTTTATACTTTTCTACTTTCAGTCTGCCTACAGCCAGTGCCTCGGTCGCTGCGGCCGCGGTTACGGTCGTCTGGGGCACGAAGGCCACGGCTTGGCTGGATGGGGCTACGGCTATGATGGCATTGGTTGCGGCGGTCTGGACTACACCGTCACCAGCGGCGGTGGCCTCCCCGTCTCCAGTGCCTCCGCTTGCCCTCCCGTCGGCGTCTCCGTCGCCTCTGAGAACGAGTACGGCGGCATCCTGTGCGCGGCTGGTGAGCTGCCGTTCGTCGGCACCGTGGGAGTGGAGGGTGTCCTGCCCACTGCTGGCGCTGGTGCTGTCAACTACGGCTGCGGTGATGGTGTGACCGCTATGGAGTCGGTGGCTGACATCGCTCCCGGTATCGGCTGGGGCGAGTACGGTCTCGGTGGATACGGTGCTGCTGGTCTCGGCTACCGTGGCGGGTACACTGGCCGTGGATGCGGATGCGGCTGTGGTCGTTACTAAGATGTGGAAATTATCAATTACTGAACGAAATATCCAAGAACTATTAAACCCAATTGCATCTCAGTTTTCTTGTATTATTCAAATTTGCCTCGCTTTCATTCTAGGGAAAGTTAATTTCACCAAAATCATCGAAGCAGTTTCTTTGATAGTGCTTACTTAAGTCTCACAATGCTTCATGGCAATTTGTAATTCCTAGTTATATATTTTATTTCTTCGAATGAATAATCAAAGGTGTCATTATGGCCAAGGTTGCCACGTCGGAGACTGGTTCGCGGATAATGCTGTAAACCGTAAAAACTTCGCTTGGAGCAAAATTGCCTTTTTGCACATTTTCATCATTGCTATCACCAATCTTTACTTTGAAGATAATAGGGGATCATAAATGATAGAAAAATAATTTATTTGTTTTTTTTTATTCCTTGAATGCTCCTGCAGGCGCGAAGTGCGGCTTCTGTTCGCAAAGTCTTGAATTTTATTACCACGTTGGGCAAAATATTATTGGTGGATTGGTATCTTGTGTCAGGATATTTTTAATGGATTTTTGTTTTTTAGAAATGATGCTGGTATTTCTCTATTCACTATCTATGTGAAAACGAAGTCTACTTATTTGGTCGCTTCTTTAAACCTAAGACCATTCTACGGATAGTTTGACGATTTGCGTCTCCACTCAACTCCTTTGCTCCATCGGATATTTATTCTACGACACATATGACTATCCTACTGCCTGCCACTTAAGCTTGCTAATCCGGTGGTCTATATCAATAGCATTGGTTCTCTATCTCACTTCACTCTGAATTCGATCTTTCGAAGAAACTTCGAGTGCCGTAGCTCGCTGAGCGACTGTAAATTTGTAAAGCAGTTCTATCGTGAGTATCCATGTTTCGTCTCCGTAAGAGTTTTATTTTATAATCGGATGATTCGCTCTCATACGTGATGAATTTAAGTGAGATAGGACACAGCAAAAACGCTTCTCGAAATTTAAACATCTGAACTAAGGAAGTACTTTCATTGAAATGAAACTATTTTAGCGGGTTTTATCGCGGTTTATTTTAGATTTTGCTATCCCGACGTTTCGAATAAATCAAAAACCAAGCAAAACACTACACGGTCTTAAGATACTGTAAGTAATTACTGCGTAGGTTGGAGCAACAAAAATAACTAAGAAGAACTGACACGGACATAAGGACGGTCAACATCAGTCCTCCCGTGACCATGGGTGCTGCAAAGCATTCGAAACATCGGGATAGTAAAATCTAAAATAAACAGCGATATATTCCGTAAAAGTAGTTGGATTTCTATGTGTTATATTCGCCTAAATAGAGAAGTACCTTCTCCTTACAGAATCAAACAATGTCACCTTCGAGTGGTATAGAGCCTCTAATTTTATGCTTCATATAAAGATGAGCTAGGTATGCTAAAAGTTTATTTGCGTGATGAAATACGTAATTAACAGATTCACTGAAGTCCTAGAGTCTGATGGCGGCTCCCAATTACCATTAATTTGGCTTTTGATGGATTTAATACCAGGGCGTATTGATCCGACCTTCTTCCAGTATAATCTAAAGATCAATATTGATGTCACTGGTTGCACTATGAGTATCATTAAGTTTGAACGACATAATATTCATCTGTATGTCATCTGCACTCATATGGTAGTCACAATGTTGTATAGAGTGGACCACATCAGCACTATACACTATAGACAGTAGTCGGCCGAGAATAGAACCATGCGCTACACCACAGTCATTGGTTTTCAATTCTACTAACGGCTACCTATCTGGTGAGATGATAATCATTATTAGGTAAGTTAAAAGAAAAATGATGGTAGTTCATTTCATTGCTTATTCATGGTTTATTTCTTTAATTGTTTTCCGTGTCGACAAAAGATTTTTCATTAGTAGAAATTAGATGTAACGGGAACCGCAACCGCAACCACAACCGCGGCAAGCGCAGTTACCAGCGATGGACACGGCGCCACCAGCGCACACGTCACCACCGAATCTCACAGCGCCTAGGATCGGCACCTGACCCTCGAGGGCGGTAGCACCAGCGACGGGCAGCTCGCCGGCGACGGCCACGTTGCCCTCACCGATACCGCCGTAAGAGTCCAGGCCTACGGCACCACCGTAGCCATGGATACCGTAGGCACCATCGTAGCCATCCAGACCGTAGGCACCAACGCCAGCGAAGTAGCCGAGGCGACCTAGACCGGCGGCGGGAGCAATAGCGCCAAGAGCGAGGTTAGAGGCAGTGGGGAAACCACCAGTGGCAACAGCAGCAGCCGGAGCGCAGCCGGCAGGAGCGATTCTGCCGCAGCCGCAGTTGCCGAATACGGACTACGTAACAACGAAAATAATACATTGAATTGAAAAAAATCTTAATATGGAAATCGGAAATGTTAGGTACTAGATTCCCATAAGTGATTCCCATTCTTTGGTGGAAGGCTGAGCTAGGCTATTGTAATGTGCCGGGGATATTATATTTTGGAAAATTGTTATTTAACACCCACTAGATAGGCTCTGAAGGTCGTTTGCTTAGGATCACTGCGAGCAACATCGGAGTGACTTGGTAACTTGGGTTAAATGAGGTGCACTAAGCTTTAAATTGCTCTGGGTGATATGCCATTTCTAACACTTCCAGCCCTGGAGCATACGGCTTCTCACTGGTCGGCCAACTAAAGTCAAAACAAGTCTGGGCGGAGAGTCCTGTGGGACCATTTCAGTTTTCACTCAGCCAATGGATATAGGAGATAGAGGCCATAATTGATTATCTAGAGCAGTCAAGTTGATGATTGAAAAATTCAACGTTATGCGTTAGACGTTAAGCGTTAAATGATAGGTGTTAAACGTTAAGTGTTAAACGTTAAGCGTTAAATTTGCACCGGGACTGAGCGAGACTGAGCGGGTCTAAGCGGGACTGAGCGGGACTGAGCGGGACTGACCAGGACTGAGCGGGACTGAGCGGGACTGAGCGGGACTGAGCGGGACTAAGCGGGACTGAGCGTGACTGAGCGGGACTGACCGGGACTGACCGGGACTGAGCGGAACAGACCGGGACTGAGCGGAACTGAGCGGGCCTGACCGGGACTGAGCGGAACTGAGCGGCACTGACCGGGACTGATCGGGACTGACCGGGACTGAGCGGGACTGAGCGGGACTGAGCGGGACTGACCGGGACTGAGAGGGAATGAGCGGGACTGACCGGGACTGAGCGAGACTGAGCGGGAATGACCGGGACTGAGCGGGATAGACCGGGACTGACCGGGACTGACCGGGACTGATCGGGACTGAGCAGGACTGAGTGGGACTGAGATGGACTGAGCGGGACTGACCGGGACTGAGCGGGACTGAGCGGGGCTGAGCGGGACTGAGCGGGACTGACCGGGACTGAGCGGGACTGAGCGGGACTGAGCGGGACTGACCGGGACTGAGAGGGAATGAGCGGGACTGACCGGGACTGAGCGGGACTGAACGGGACTGACCGGGACTGGCCGGGACTGACCGGGATTGACCGGGACTGACGGGACTGACCGGGACTGACTCGGACTGACTCGGATTCAGTCAGTCCGAGTCAGTCAGTCAGTCAGTCAGTCCGAGTCAATGAAGTGTAACTTCTTAAGCGACTTACGTTCAGCGCTCCTGGGGAGGGGGAATAGAATGAGACAGAGCTAGAATGAAGTTTCACTTCTTCCGCACGGAGGGATACCACTCACGCACATATTTTTTTTTTGAAGTGAAACTTCTTATGAGACTTCCAAAAATTTTATCATTTAACGCGTTAGACGTTATGGGTTAGATGTTAAGTGTTAAACGATAGGTGTTAAACGGTAAGTGTTATAAAGGCGGGGCCCGTTGGCTCGTATCGTATCATTAAAAACGCCGCAAAAAAAATAGGCGCGGGCTCCCAAGGGTTAAACGTCAAGCGTTAAATTTGTTAAGGTTATGAAAGCGCTCATGTGACGCCGTCACTGAGTGAGTGGGTGAGTGGGGGAGTGGGTGAGTGGGTGAGTGGGTGAGTGGGTGAGTGGGTGAGTGGGTAGTGGGTGAGTGAGTTGGTAAGTGAGTGGGTGAGTGGGTGAGTAAGTTGGTGAGTGAGTGGGTGAGTGAGTGGGTGAGTGGGTGAGTGAGTGGGTGAGTGTGTGGGTGAGTGGGTGAGTGGCTGAGTGAGTGGGTGGGTGAGTGGGTGGGTGAGTGGTGGGTGAGTGGGTGAGTGAGTTTGAGTGAGTGAGTGGGTGACTGAGTGGGTGAGTGGGTGAGTAAGTTGGAGAGTGAGTGGGTGAGTGAGTAGGTGAGTGGGTGAGTGAGTGGGTGAGTGTGTGAGTGAGTGGGTGAGTGGCTGAGTGAGTGGATGGGTGAGTGGGTGGGTGAGTGGTGGGTGATTGGGTGGGTGAGTGGTGGGTGAGTGGGTGAGTGAGTTTGATAACTCTTATGATGAAAATATCGTCATGAATCCTCACTTAATGCCTAGTTGTATTTTGAATCCTAAGCCTGTTCCCTCTTCTATAAGCACAGTATTATTTTCACCTTACTTTCTCGATAGAAAGTGACAGAGCTATAAACTATGATTATTGACATCTCGTCTCTACCTCACGTTATGCATTCTATTCTATTCTATTGTTGGTGGCTATAAAATTGGGCCCGGTAACCACCGGAACGCACTTCGACCCAGTTGGATCCATTGTGCATGCCCTAGCCCTTACTCTGTTGCTGACTTGTCGAAGAGTTCCCTTAGGTACGCAACGATTGCGCCAGCTTGGAGCTGTACATAATCATCTGGTGTGGGGTAGGCCACTCCCAGATGACTTAACCTACGTCTCGCTAGAGCGTCGCAGCCGCACAATATGTGTTGCATTGACTCTTTTTCACCTTCGCAGAATCTGCAAGTATCGACAGTACTTAGCTTCATTCTGTGGAGGTGTTCATTTTTGTGTACCAAAATGTCCCGTAAGTTCATCTATTAGGTGCCTTATTTGTGATCTGCTTAGGTTTAATAATTTAACCCCACAGTCCACCCTTGTGCTAGAGAACGCTTTGGAGTGTTTTAGGCCTGACGCTTCCCTCCATTCCTTCATGTGTTTGTTCCTAGCATGTGCATATAATGCTTGGTGATATGTTCCATACGGAATCCCTACAAATGGTTCGGGGCCAACCAAATGTCTCTGTGAGCCGGCCTTCGCTAGTCTGTCTGCCTTCTCATTACCCTCGACGCCTTCGTGTCCAGGTACCCAGATAAGGCTGACGCTGTTGTGTCTTCCCAGGTTATTCAAACCTTTAACACCTTCTTTAACCAGTTTGGAGACAACTCGGAAGGAGTTTAGAGCCTTCAGAGCTGCCTGACTGTCACTGAGAATGTAAATAGTTTTACCTTTGACATTTCTCCTTTGCATTTCTTTAATGCTGGCAATTATGGGATAATGCTTCACGATAGCTACTTGGCTCTAAATTATTATCACTGCATATCATAGACGCATAGAAATCCGGTTCTTTTATGAATCCTGTTAGGGTATCTACTTACATGCTGGTTCTCAGCTGACCCTAACCGCTCAGGAGTTGCAGATTCTTCTGCTGAATTAAAATCATTTTCATCGTCGGTAAATCATCCGTGAGTAATCATAAATGAAAACTAAAATATATTTGTTATCTTGGAATGACGTTTAAGACATTGATCCGCATAAATCAGAGTGAATCAATTAAAGTTGTGTAGTAGCTTTCTTGTACGTAATTTTCTTGAATGGTTTCCTCGCTTGCTTGCCTTCAACACAGGCAGACATATCGATTTCTATAGTCAATACCTACGTGAGAATTCTTTAGCGTTTTCATACCTATACGACATAAGTGACCTAACCGTTTGTGCCATAATTGGTACCTGTTTGACGAGTCAGAGTGCACATCGTATGCAACATTTCGGAGAGAATTAGTTGTACAATCAAGGGTGTACAGCCCTCCGCTAGCAGAGCCATGCAGAATCACATCACCTTTAACAGAAAAATCATTACATTTATAAAAGTTACAGCCACTTTTATCAAAAAGTATTAAAAAACCTTTATTTACAATTTTCTGAACAGAAAGTAAATTAGAATTAAGATTAGGTACAAAAGCAACATCTGTAATAGTATTCACCTCAGAAGAAGTACTAATAGATATATCTCCAACACCTCCACAGTCGATTTTCTCACCGTTAGCGATAGTAACTGAACTTTCTAATGATTGTAGGTTCTTACACCAATCTTTTCTTGGAGTCATGTGTTTAGATGCGCCAGAATCAAAAAACCACTTATCTGAAGACGAAGATACGCCAAGAGCGGTAAGCAAAGTGGTCTCCTCAGATGAACTAACGCCTTTCTTTTCCTTGTTACGTAGAGGACAATCGGGCCGTTTGTGTCCAGGTTTATTGCAGTCGTAGCAAACAATTTCTTTCTTCTTCTTAACAGGATACTTTCTCAATCTACTCGTCGCTTTAAACGTATCCGTTGCAGACTCTAATTTAGACATCTCATTCAGCAGCTTCCTTTTAACTAAATCGGTGCTCACTTTGATATTGCTGCTCTCTAATGCCATTATTAGGGGCTCAAATTTTGGAGTGAGTCCTCCTAATAAAATCGCAGCAATTGAGGCATCATCAATTATTTTGCCTATTTCAGTTAAATCCTGTGCCGTACTAAGGACAGCATTGATATACGCCTCAATGTCTTGAAAACTACATAAAGAGAGTCTATATAGCTTTCTTTCGAGTGATAATCTTCTACTCATACCTTTATCTTCGTAAGCATCCTGTAAAGCTTTCCAAGCTTCTGCTGCTGTTTTTGAATTTCTAATATGGGTTATCACAGATCCATCTGCCGTCAAACAGATCTTGGCCAGTGCCTTTTTATCATTTCTGGCTTTTACTTGCATGGACGTCGCATCTCCATCTTTGTAACCATCAATTGCACACCATAGATCTTCGTGGATGAGGTAGTTCCTCATTTTAAACTTCCACGTTGTATATCCTTCCTTATTACGTAAAAGAAGTGAAGGCAACGGCGACGAAGACAAACATCGTTCGGAATGTGAATCACCCCTTGACATTTTCTTTTATTAATCTTAATGTCCCGACTCAGAAATGTATATATTTTTATTCGTAAACACTATTAATAAGCACAGTTTTCCTTTTATTTCGTGCTGATAACGATTTGTTGTAGATTAGTAGAGAAACGCGTGCTTCGTGTTTTAATATTTATTTTCGAGTGACATTAATACAATTCATATTTTAAATATAAAATTGTAATTCAAACTTGTAGAGTTTAAATCGCCAGTATTAAATAAAGAGTATATATTTATAGGCCGACCGTTTAACTCGCGAATCGCCTGCGCGGTAAGAAGGGAGCGGAGGCGGGTAACGCTACACACGGAGTCAATAATCCAAAGATTTATCTCGAGATAGACATTGTTGGTAAAGAATAAAATAATAAGTATCTTTTTTTTAAGTATTTATTTTTAAGTTTTACAAATATTTTATAATAGCTTCATAGGTACTAAATCATAAAACAATAATTAACTCCGTGAAATATTTAACCACAGATAAAAAAATTATAGGACTATTCGTCACTAATATTCATATCGATTCATGATCTTGTTTTCTGGCTTTAAAAAAGGAATATACATTGTATGCTATTTTATTTTTATTTTATTTATTCTTTAGCACACTTAAATATGTACAAGGCGGACTTAATGCCTTAGGCATTCTCTGCCAGTCTACCTTTGGATGATGCAGAGGGTAATAGTGGTAGGTGCATAGGTAAACTAAAATTTAAATAGATATTTAATTTAAATTAAACATACAGCCATAAAAAATAAAAATATTAGTACTTAGATATGGTAAATAAATATATATATTCTATACTTATATAAATATATATAGATATCGATTTATATATATGTATAAATATATGCTATATACACAAAATTATAAATAGAATACCATTTAAGATAAATCTGCCAAAGATTTATGTAAATGTTCCCGCACTTTAACTTTAAATGAGTTACGTGTGGCGGCCAGCCTGATTACCTGAGGCAAAGCGTTCCAAAGAAGAATAGACTGAATAAAAAAGGAAGAATGCAAAAAGTTAGTGCGATGTGAAGGACATTGAAGAAGGCGGTTATGTGAGGAACGAAGATACTTGCTGTGATTGTCACATAGGTATTGGAAATAAGACGTCAAGTAAGAAGGAGAAGTAGAAGAGTCGAGTAATGCGTACAGAGTAGTTAATGCTCTCATGATTCTGCGCTGCCGTATAGGCAACCATTTTAGCTGCTTACGACATGCAGATACGTGATCATACTTGCGTAAGTTAAAGATAAAACGAATGCAGTTATTCTGAACACGGTCTAGTTTAGCGAGAAGCTCTGCATTGAGGTCGAAGTAACACACATCGCCATCCCTTCCCTTCGGACCTCTGAGGAGTTCAGACGTTAACCACGTAGAATTATTTTTTGTTCAAAATCAAGTTACTTTTAAAATTTTATTCGAAAAAATTACTAAATAAAAAATAGGAGTGCATAAATCTGAAAAGTGTTGTCTAACAAGGTACGTTTGCAATCGCTGTATTACCCACCAAACGACCAACCAACAATAAACGTTTAAATGTTAAAGTACTAGGTGATCATAAACTAGCGGTGGACGTGAAGTACCTGTTAGAAAAGGACAGCAACTACGGAGACAAAGGGTTGCCTGTCAGCTGGGTCTCGCTACGTCCCGTAAAGAGTGGCTACACAGCGGTAGGGTTTAGCGAGAATAATTTTTGCTGTATGGTACAAGTTGCAAAATTAAGTTTTCATTAAAACATAGTGCCATATTTTTGTGTTCCCTGTGTAACCAATCCTACAATGTCTATTCAACGTACGCCACAAAAAAGTGTCAGTAAGAATAACACTCCCACTCACCATGGATCTGATTCGGCACTCTATAATATAGAAAATCGGGAATCTGACATCAACATTTCTAGGAGGTTTAAAAGACGATTGGATGACACGTCAGACAATTGCAATACAACAATGACTGAGCTCAGGAGTATTATTGAAGATTTAAAAAATCAACAGGATGCAAAGTTTAATAATCTCAAATCTTCTATGGATGCTATATTAGCCCAAAACGACGAAATAAAAACTTCAATGCAGCATTTGTCCGACAAGTATGATAGTATCCTGGCTAATATGAAAAAGCTTCAGCATGAGAATGACCACCAAAAAATCCATATAAAGCAGTTGGAGGATAAACTTGAACAATTTGAGAAAAATTCACGGGCTACCCAAATTGTTCTCAGAAACATACCAAAAACTGAATCTGAAAGCAAGTACAGTTTAATAGAAATTACCAAAAAAATTTGTTCAGCCACCAACATACCTATCCAAGATGCGGATATACGTGACGTCTTTCGCCTAAAATTAAAAGAAAAATCTGATAGTCCCATAATAGTTGATTTTAACTCAACTCTGAAAAAAGATAGCCTAATAAAAGCAGTAAAACTATACAATAAGGAAAAAACTCCCGATAGACGGCTGAGTACCTCGGTTTTAGAATTGAGTGGACCGGCAAAGCCTATTTATGTGTCGGAATCTCTAACTAAAAAGGCCAGACGGCTTTTTTATTTAGCTAGAATGTTTGCAAAAACACACAACTACGATAGTTGCTGGACATCTTACGGAAAAGTATATCTGAGACGTAAAAATACTGAACAACGGCTATGCATCGATAATGATGAATTATTGGAAAATCTTAAGAAAAACGTTTGACTAGATTACCTTAATAATATATTACCGTTCATTCCCCTTTTAATTGCATGCTGCATGATCTTTTTAGAACAGTTCCTAAATTGTAATTTAAACTTCGTTTGTAATTTCTTCAAAAGGTGTTTTAGTGCCATAGTTTTAGTTATCTCTATCACATTTTATATAGTTTATACATTCTCCGTCACACACAAACATTTCTTTGTAAATCAAAACAAAACACATTCATACAATAACTACAAAAACTACGTTTATAAAAATATTACATATTCTGTCAATGTTGCACCTAACTCTTCAATCTCAACAAAAATTTTATACCCCTGTTCGGTTTTAATACTAATGTCCTCAAAAATGTTTAACTACAATAATTCTCTACTACGTTTATCAAGCCAAATTGACTGTTTTTCTATACAAAATTCAATGAGTTAAATAATTTAAAGGAAATTGACTCTTTTAATATAGCTGACTCGGCAACATGTGCTATTGAGGACTGTCCTTCATTTTTACCTGACTCCAATAGCTGTTTTAAAATATTACAACAAAATATCAGAAGTATAAAACGTAACTTTACGCAGCTACTTCCTATGTTGATAAGAAGCAGGGTTAGTTGGGACTGTATTGTCTTAACAGAATGTTGGTTACCAACCACACCGAGTTTGCCAAAACTTGAAGGTTATAATTACCTAGGAACTTCAAATAATAAAACTCAGAATGAAGGGGTAGTGGTTTATCACAAGCAGAACTTACATATAACGGTTGAAGAAGCACTAATATCAGATGCTAATTGTTTAGTAATAAAACCAAACAAACATACAATCGCACTAGCTATTTACAGACCACCTGGTTATAAGAACGTTAATAATTTTATCCAATCTCTACATAACTTATTACTAAAATATACACAATTTCATAATATTATAATAGTGGGAGACATAAACATAGATATCAGTGAAAATAGTAAAGATAAATTTTTGTCCTTATACTTAGATATGCTAGCATATCACGGAATCCTACCTGGACACTTGTTCCCTACTCACGGTAATACCTGTCTAGATCATATATTACTGAAAACTAAACTTGATGCACGCTGCTTAGTCCTAAAAACTTCTCTTACTGATCACGATAGTGTAGCACTCTATATTACAGCAAATTGCAAGCAAAAGCCTGCGAAAGTTATAAATTATGTAAATAAATTAAATGTACAGAAAGAATTGATTAATTTTGATTTTAGGCCCTTATACCAATTCAAAGAAGTCAATGCAGCAGTGGACTTCTTTTTGGCAACTTTGCGCACGATAATAATAGCAAATAGCAAGGAGATAAAACTGTCATGTAGGAAGAGAATCATAAAGCCTTGGATTACCCCGGGAGTTTTGAAATGTCTAAGAAATCGAGATAACTTATTTAAAAAAGCAAAGAAAAATCCTAATAATTTAATAATACAGACAACATATAAGAGATACAGAAACCACTGCTCCTCCTTATTAAAGAAACTAAAAAGAGACTATGAAAAACAAAAATTACAGAGTGCAAACAAAAATAATAAAAAACTTTGGAAAAATATTAAAGAAATTACAAATTCAACGAAATCAAAAGAAACTTCTGCAGATTTGATAAACACAAACAATCCCCGGATAGCAATAAATAATGTTAATAAATATTTCGCAAATATTGGCAGAACTTTAGCCGAAAAAAATTCTAAAAAACCTTTAGACAACTCACCTAAAATCTCAAAATCGTGCCCCTTTTCTTTCTTTTTGGCACCGACTGATGACAACGAGGTCAAACTATTAATAAATAATCTTAAAAGTGACTGTGCTGTAGGTTTAGACATGATTTCAGCTGACATATTAAAAATGAATGTAGACATCTTAACGCGTCCGATAACTTTTATCTGCAATTTGGCACTATCGACGGGGGTATTCCCAACGGATTTTAAGAAATCGAGAATATATCCGATTCATAAAAGTGGTGATAGAGACTGTGTCAGCAACTATAGACCAATTTCCATCCTTTCTTCTCTATCCAAAATTCTCGAGCGTATCATGAATAAGAGGTTAGTTAAATATTTAGAGGACAACAATCTCTTATCACCAGCACAGCACGGTTTTAGATCAGGAAAATCAACCAGTGATGCAGTGCATGAACTGACGAGTACCATTGTTGATAATTTGGATAGCAAGAAGAAAACTATAGCCGTTTTCTTGGATCTGGCTAAGGCGTTTGACACAGTCTCTATTCCAATTCTAGTAAAAAAACTTGAACTCTTAGGAGTTAGAGATCGCCAACTAAAATTGTTTGAAAGCTATTTAACTCATCGAACGCAATGTGTAAAAATTGAAAACCTCGCCAGTGATGAAGTTGAAGTTCAATTTGGAGTTCCCCAGGGAAGCATACTGGGTCCAACACTATTCCTGGTTTACATAAACGATCTGTGCCAATTACAAATTCCCAAATGCAAAATCATAACTTTTGCGGATGACACTGCACTTGTTTTTAGTGGGAATACGTGGAATGAAACATTTTCATTTGCTCAATTAGGGCTTAACATAGTGACAAGGTGGCTGCGTGATAATATACTCACAATAAATGTAGACAAAACTAAATATATTACCTTTACTCTAAAAAAATTAAATATAGAAACACCTCAGAATTTAATTTGCCACACTTGTAATAATTTCGACGATCCGCACTGTGCATGTACCAAGCTTCAAACCACCTCATCAATAAAATATCTTGGCATTATGATAGATCGAAATTTGAACTTCCATTGTCATATTGACCTCCTAGTTGCGAGAGTACGTAAGCTTATATATTTATTTAAAAGTTTACGATGTGTTGCAGATAAAAAACTTATAAAGACTGTCTATTTAGCACTATGTCAATCACAACTAACCTATTGTATTACTTCCTGGGGTGGTGCCCTTAAAACGCATTTTCTAAACATCGAAAGGGCACAAAGAGCTGTATTGAAAGTGAGTTTGTTCCTTCCATTCTTTCACCCAACAAGTGAGTTGTATAAGCAGGCAGAGGTTTTGACTGTTCGGCAGCTTTATATTCTTCACACTGTTTTAAAAAAACATACATCAATGTTATATGAACCTGACAAAATTAAAGATAAACGTAGAAAAGATTTAGTCTGTACTCAACCTGCATTTAGCACTTCTTTTGCGCACAGGTTCTTTTGTTATCAAAGCGGTAATCTTTATAATAAAATAAATCGAGTTTTATC
This sequence comes from Furcula furcula, assembly GCA_911728495.1. Lineage (NCBI taxonomy): Eukaryota > Metazoa > Arthropoda > Insecta > Lepidoptera > Notodontidae > Furcula > Furcula furcula. Next base: position 10,202,113 of record OU452269.1, on the reverse strand, counting down.
CATCTACTCACTCCCAAAAATTAAATGTAAAATTGTGGTTACTGAATGGTTGCAAAAATTGAGCTACGTATTTACAGAAAACCTTCTTCACTAGGATTATGTAATTTCAAAAACATTTAAACCGTAAAAATTTCTATGACACTTACACACGCACACACAAACACACCCACACAAAGACACACAAACACCTCACACACACATACATATTTTGAATATATGCATATAAAACACACATAACCCTGTGAACTATGAACAGAAATATAAAAATGTTTCATATAAAATTATTTGTAATGCCTTATGTTCGTTAGGTGGGGACCTGGTGATCTGTAATACAGGTTTACGCCTACCTCAGACACCAGCTTCTCACAAATATTAGACTATAATGTGCTTACTGTGTAATTCATAAATATGTTCATATTTTTTGTGAGAAGAAATAAACGATATATTATATTATATTATAGTCGATAATGGGAAGAATTAACGACTGCACAAGCATTGCCTTGGTATGCAACGGAAGTACGTTTTTTAAACGATAGAGGGATCTTAGGAACCCCGTTACCTTCTGACTGATGTTTGCGACTTGGACATGCCAACTAAGAGTGTTATCAATGTGTATGCCTAGGTCTTTAACGCTTGAACTGTACGGAATAGTTACACCATTGTATGAAATTGGCGTTAAGGCCGTGTTATCCAGCTTACGTAAACTGTACTGACTTCCTACTATAATAGACTGACACTTTTCAGTATTAACCAGTAAACCAAATCTTTTAGTCCAATCGTATACAGTCTCTAAGTCTCGATTTAATCTTACAATGGCTTCTTGAATATCATCAACGTTGGCTTCCACGTATAGTTGCAAATCATCCGCATAAAGATGATACGGACACTGAAGCTCATAGGTTATCAGATTTATAAAAATAGAAAATAGAAGAGGTGAGAGAATACCGCCCTGAGGGACGCCAGCTGTCAGGTTACACCACATAGATGATAAGTCGTCGAATGTAACTGACTGCTGACGGTCCCGAAGATAAGAAGAAAACCAAGACAGTGCCTTTTGAGAGATCATAAGATAGGAAAGCGTAGACAATAATAGGTCATGACTGACACAATTAAATGCATTTGAGAAGTCAATCAAGACAAGGACAGTAACTTTGGTGTTTTCCATACTTAATCTAATATCACCAGTTACTTTTAAAAGAGCAGAGATGGTGCTATGCCCAGTCCTGAAACCAGATTGAAATGGGCTTAAAAGAGAATTACGATTAATAAAATCAGAAAACTGTTTATGGGCGCAGGCCTCTAGCACTTTTGAAAGAAAAGGTAAGATAGAAATGGGGCGAAAGTGGTTAGGAAGAGACGGGTGAGGAATCTTAGGGAGCGGGCGAACATAGGCCTTACGCCATATAGAAGGGAAAACTCCAGACTCTAGAGAAAAGTTGATGATATGGGTGATTGCTAGAAGAAGATGATCCAACACAGTTGTTATCATATAACGACTAATATTATCATATCCCACTGCCTTGGATTTGATGGATAGGATAATCTTTTTGATATCTGAAGGGTCGACTGGAACAAAGTGAAAATTATTAATATTAGGACGCTGTAGACTAGCTATGTAAGAAAGAGTGTCAGAAGTAGTTTGACGATCAAGATGAAAGAAGGTTGAGAAATGTTTGTTGAGATCATCTAAGGAAATTGTTTTAGGAAGGTCTTGATATCTCGATTTGCCAATACCTAAAGTACCTAAGAACTTCCAGATATCAGCAGGAGAAGAAGTAGTTATGTTATTCAAGATATGGCGGCGTTTAGCATCACGTATCATCTTATTGCATAGATTCCGAGCAGACTTGAAAAGCTTCCAATTCTCATCACAACGATCTTTTTTGAATTTGCGAAAAGCACGATTTCTGCGTTTCATAGCGATACGAATCCCCCTTGTCATCCAAGGGGCAGGAGAACGCTTAAGCTTTATTTTTCTAATTGGTGCGTGAGCATCATAAAGTTTTATAACTGCCTCATTAAAAACCTTAACTTTTTCGTCAACCGTACTTGCATTATAGAGTGGTTTCCAGTCCAGTTCCTCAGCATCTTTGATTAGCATCTCAATATCCATGCGCGCAAAGCAACGCCTGTGCAATATCTTAGGTTTAGGTTTTGGAGGTTTGAGGGTATATGAAAGGTAAAGGAGATCATGATGTGAAAAACCAGGAGCATCCAATTGACCATAGGTCGACACGAGGTTAGGGTTTGAGAGCACAATTAAGTCAAGCCAAGTGTCACCCCCATTGTAATTATGATGGGTGGCCTGAAGCGGTAGAATGTGGAGACTCACGGAATCAACAATATATTGGAGTTTACGGGATCGAGAGGAATTAGTGTCAAGGATATTAGTATTAAGATCGCCCATGACAATGTGGTGCATATAGTCAGAACCTAATGACTCTAAAACTGATTCTAGGTCGGTAAAGTAGTTTATAGTCGGTGGGCAATATATGACACCAACTACAGCTTTAGTAGTTTGTACCCAAACCTCTAGAAAGAGAAATTCAGCAGAAGCTGTATAGTTCGGCGGTGACATAGCCAAGATTTTGTATGGAAAGTCACTACGTAGATAAATAGCTACGCCGCCACCGCCCTTATCAACTCTGTCATTTCGAACAAGAACGAAACCAGGGAGGGCGTAAGAGGTAGAGAGGAGATGAGGTTTGAGCCATGTCTCATCTTTTTTTTAAGTATTTATTTTTAAGTTTTACAAATATTTTATAATAGCTTCATAGGTACTAAATCATAAAACAATAATTAACTCCGTTTAAGAAATATTTAACCACAGATAAAAAAATTATAGGACTATTCGTCACTAATATTCATATCGATTCATGATCTTGTTTTCTGGCTTTAAAAAAGGAATATACATTGTATGCTATTTGTTTAGCTTGCTTGTTAATTTTGTTCGCAAAACTGGAAGAGCGATTCATCTTGAGATTTATCTTGGCAGTCGTATACCTTGTGCGTTTATCTTCAAGCGTCCGTAACAAAAACACCAACCGCGCGCTGCGAGCACAGCCAGCGCACTGCCGCATTTGACGTAAGCTCTCTGCTCCGCGCACCCCTTTCACCCATCCGCTAACATCTTCCCTCGCTCCCTTCTACCCCCTCAGGCGATACGCGTATTAAATGGTCGGCCTATAATACAACAGTATCCAAAAATGGCATTTCACCAGCTATATTAACAACACCTACATAAACATTATCAGATATAACTGAAAGTCCTGTTACAGTAATGGGAGATGTGCTGGTGACGTAAAAAGAACCTCTAAGTCAACTTGGTTTTACATCAGGTTGTCCAAGACTGGGACAAGGTTCTTGAGTCATGGCTTGGCCCCGATAGCTTTTAGTCAAACAAGGTGCGTCACGTCTACAGATAAATGTAGTTAGAAGTGTACGAGTAACAAGAATAAAAAATAACTAATTTCTCCTGAACACCTTCAATGTGGAACAGGTACATTTCGACCTGCCTCGGTACTTCAGCTGGTGCGGTCGAAGAAAACTATGTCCCTCTCGCGTGTGCGGAACGATTATCTCAGGTATTTGTAAGAGTTAGACAGGAAAAAATATATGTTTCAACTCGTCATTTTCTGTTTGGTAGATCCCGGAGCGCATCGAACCTAAGGATGTTGGCTTCAAGGTATTGTAACAGTGTAAGTATTCTAACAGTACAAAAATTAATCTACCCTAGTGCTGGTGGGTCGAAAAGACCTGCCACGCACTGGCGGAAATATCGTTAGGGGCGCATTTCGACCTACCGCTGCACTAGATAAAGGTGTATGATTTTACTTGCCACAGCCAAGGCAAGCCTTTCATAGCCAAGCCTTTAATATTCCTATGAAATATATGTTACAAAATAGTAAGGCAGCTTTGTAAATCATCATCATATCAGCCATAAGATGTGCACTGTTTAACAGAGGCCTCCTCCATACTTTCATCGCAACCGATGTTATGCCACCTGTATCCAATGGCACCCCGCCACCTTGACGAGGTTGTCTGTCCATCTAGTAGTCCCACACTGTGTTTTCCAGTCCTCGGTTGCCACTGGAGAACCATTCTTCCCCCACCGATTTTCAGTTCTCCGGTCTATATGAACTTGCCCGTTGCCACTTTAACTTACTAACTCCCAGAGATATGTCGATTACTGTAGGTCTTTAAAGGATTTCTTCGTTCCGGATTTATCACATAGCGATACTCCTTCCTATAGCCCTTTCCCGAGTACGTTGCGCTACTTTAGGACTTTTTAATGAGACCAATAGAAAGAGGCGAAGTCTCTAATCCTTAGGTCATCACTGGCAACACACAGTGATTTAATACTTTCGTTTTTAAACATTGATATAATTCAGACTAAAATACTTTCCCGAACGCTACCTGAACGCTGCTTCGGCTTACCTATTTCTCAAACTTCGACTGTTTTGTAAATATTTCTTATCTTCTATCTATACTATATTAAAACTCAAAGAGCACTTTTTCTGTACATTGAATATTTTTCCAAAATTTCTATTTGGGGATACTATACTATCGACATAGAGGCCAAAACATTTTTTTTTGGAATTATTGTCTGTCTGTCTGTCTGTCGGTCTGTCTGTCTGTCTGTCGTTCTGTTCGTCCAGGTATCATTTGAAAACCCGTGGATAGATTTTGATAGGACTTTCACTGATGTGTTGTGTAGAAGTCAGGGTATAAATTGGTATATAAAACATCACGCATTTGGTACGCGATATGTCTGTTGATGGACAATTATTAAACAGATGATTAGACAGGGATCTGTCAGGTGGATTTGTCAAATTTTAACGAAACGCATTAAAATTACTATCAAAATACATTACGATAATGATTGAGCGTAAAAAATAATATATGAGGAAATATAATGCATGGAACCAAGAATCCAGATGCTTGCAAACTATTGGGCACCAGTAGTGAACCCTGCTGTAATCCTTACTAAACTAATTATTCTTACCTGCATACAGAGCGCCTGAGTGCAAATAATCAGGGCAGCCTTTGCTGCCATTTTAGTCGTTCTATTACAAGTTAATAATTATTGTGTAGTACACCATTTCATTGTTTAACCAATTACAAAAAATAAATGTTGTTAAGTCAGAATTTGTAAGATTATAGGTAAATAAAGGTCAGACTACGTTTATTCGAATAATCAAAGCTATCATCATCATCAGCCAGAAGACATCCACTGCTAATTAAACAAAGGTTCATTGTGACGTTCGAAGGGGCAAATGATACCTGGAAGAACAGAACGACAGACAGACAGACAGACCGACAGACAGACAGACAGACAATAATTCCAAAAAAAATTGTTTTGGCCTCTATGTCGATAGTATAGTATCCCCACATAGACATTTTGGAAAAATATTCAATGTACAGAAAAAGTGCTCTTTGAGTTTTAATATAGTATAGATAGAAGATAAGAAATATTTACAAAACAGTCGAAGTTTGAGAAATAGGTAAGCCGAAGCAGCGTTCAGGTAGCGTTCGGGAAAGTATTTTAGTCTGAATTATATCAATGTTTAAAAACGAAAGTATTAAATCACTGTGTGTTGCCAGTGATGACCTAAGGATTAGAGACTTCGCCTCTTTCTATTGGTCTCATTAAAAAGTCCTAAAGTAGCGCAACGTACTCGGGAAAGGGCTATAGGAAGGAGTATCGCTATGTGATAAATCCGGAACGAAGAAATCCTTTAAAGACCTACAGTAATCGACATATCTCTGGGAGTTAGTAAGTTAAAGTGGCAACGGGCAAGTTCATATAGACCGGAGAACTGAAAATCGGTGGGGGAAGAATGGTTCTCCAGTGGCAACCGAGGACTGGAAAACACAGTGTGGGACTACTAGATGGACAGACAACCTCGTCAAGGTGGCGGGGTGCCATTGGATACAGGTGGCATAACATCGGTTGCGATGAAAGTATGGAGGAGGCCTCTGTTAAACAGTGCACATCTTATGGCTGATATGATGATGATTTACAAAGCTGCCTTACTATTTTGTAACATATATTTCATAGGAATATTAAAGGCTTGGCTATGAAAGGCTTGCCTTGGCTGTGGCAAGTAAAATCATACACCTTTATCTAGTGCAGCGGTAGGTCGAAATGCGCCCCTAACGATATTTCCGCCAGTGCGTGGCAGGTCTTTTCGACCCACCAGCACTAGGGTAGATTAATTTTTGTACTGTTAGAATACTTACACTGTTACAATACCTTGAAGCCAACATCCTTAGGTTCGATGCGCTCCGGGATCTACCAAACAGAAAATGACGAGTTGAAACATATATTTTTTCCTGTCTAACTCTTACAAATACCTGAGATAATCGTTCCGCACACGCGAGAGGGACATAGTTTTCTTCGACCGCACCAGCTGAAGTACCGAGGCAGGTCGAAATGTACCTGTTCCACATTGAAGGTGTTCAGGAGAAATGAGTTATTTTTTATTCTTGTTACTCGTACACTTCTAACTACATTTATCTGTAGACGTGACGCACCTTGTTTGACTAAAAGCTATCGGGGCCAAGCCATGACTCAAGAACCTTGTCCCAGTCTTGGACAACCTGATGTAAAACCAAGTTGACTTAGAGGTTCTTTTTACGTCACCAGCACATCTCCCATTACTGTAACAGGACTTTCAGTTATATCTGATAATGTTTATGTAGGTGTTGTTAATATAGCTGGTGAAATGCCATTTTTGGATACTGTTGTATTATAGGCCGACCATTTAATACGCGTATCGCCTGAGGGGGTAGAAGGGAGCGAGGGAAGATGTTAGCGGATGGGTGAAAGGGGTGCGCGGAGCAGAGAGCTTACGTCAAATGCGGCAGTGCGCTGGCTGTGCTCGCAGCGCGCGGTTGGTGTTTTTGTTACGGACGCTTGAAGATAAACGCACAAGGTATACGACTGCCAAGATAAATCTCAAGATGAATCGCTCTTCCAGTTTTGCGAACAAAATTAACAAGCAAGCTAAACAAATAGCATACAATGTATATTCCTTTTTTAAAGCCAGAAAACAAGATCATGAATCGATATGAATATTAGTGACGAATAGTCCTATAATTTTTTTATCTGTGGTTAAATATTTCTTAAACGGAGTTAATTATTGTTTTATGATTTAGTACCTATGAAGCTATTATAAAATATTTGTAAAACTTAAAAATAAATACTTAAAAAAAAGATACTTATTATTTTATTCTTTACCAACAATGTCTATCTCGAGATAAATCTTTGGATTATTGACTCCGTGTGTAGCGTTACCCGCCTCCGCTCCCTTCTTACCGCGCAGGCGATTCGCGAGTTAAACGGTCGGCCTATAAATATATACTCTTTATTTAATACTGGTGATTTAAACTCTACAAGTTTGAATTACAATTTTATATTTAAAATATGAATTGTATTAATGTCACTCGAAAATAAATATTAAAACACGAAGCACGCGTTTCTCTACTAATCTACAACAAATCGTTATCAGCACGAAATAAAAGGAAAACTGTGCTTATTAATAGTGTTTACGAATAAAAATATATACATTTCTGAGTCGGGACATTAAGATTAATAAAAGAAAATGTCAAGGGGTGATTCACATTCCGAACGATGTTTGTCTTCGTCGCCGTTGCCTTCACTTCTTTTACGTAATAAGGAAGGATATACAACGTGGAAGTTTAAAATGAGGAACTACCTCATCCACGAAGATCTATGGTGTGCAATTGATGGTTACAAAGATGGAGATGCGACGTCCATGCAAGTAAAAGCCAGAAATGATAAAAAGGCACTGGCCAAGATCTGTTTGACGGCAGATGGATCTGTGATAACCCATATTAGAAATTCAAAAACAGCAGCAGAAGCTTGAAAAGCTTTACAGGATGCTTACGAAAATAAAGGTATGAGTAGAAGATTATCACTCGAAAGAAAGCTATATAGACTCTCTTTATGTAGTTTTCAAGACATTGAGGCGTATATCAATGCTGTCCTTAGTACGGCACAGGATTTAACTGAAATAGGCAAAATAATTGATGATGCCTCAATTGCTGCGATTTTATTAGGAGGACTCACTCCAAAATTTGAGCCCCTAATAATGGCATTAGAGAGCAGCAATATCAAAGTGAGCACCGATTTAGTTAAAAGGAAGCTGCTGAATGAGATGTCTAAATTAGAGTCTGCAACGGATACGTTTAAAGCGACGAGTAGATTGAGAAAGTATCCTGTTAAGAAGAAGAAAGAAATTGTTTGCTACGACTGCAATAAACCTGGACACAAACGGCCCGATTGTCCTCTACGTAACAAGGAAAAGAAAGGCGTTAGTTCATCTGAGGAGACCACTTTGCTTACCGCTCTTGGCGTATCTTCGTCTTCAGATAAGTGGTTTTTTGATTCTGGCGCATCTAAACACATGACTCCAAGAATCGGCCTCGCCGTCGAGACCGGTGTCTGATAGCTAGTGTAGCATACGGTTGTCGGGGAGGGGTCGGCGCATCCCGGTCCAATAGGACCGTCCCATGACGGTCCTATTGGACCGGGATGCGCCGACCCCTCCCCGACAACCACGCCGCAGACCACGGCACGTACTGCTCGACCCTCCTGACCCCCTGGTCAGGAGGGTCGAGCAGTACGTGCCGTGGTCTGCGGCGCGATTCAGAAGGACTAGCGGCGTAATCGGCGGCGGCGCGGATTAAACTGTTCGCGTGACGGGACGCGGATTCAAAGTAGCGTTTCGACGCTTCTTTGAGGAACTTACGAAGGGGATCTAATTTGAAATCGGAATGCAGATCTACGTTCCGCATGTACCACGGGGCACCGACGGCGCGACGGAGGAAACGATTCTGGATAACCTGGAGGCTATCGATATGGGTGCGGGCGGCGTGCGCGAAAACTACACTCGCGTAAGTCATGATAGAATGCAAGCTTTGTATAATGTCAACTTATTTCTAAGCGACATTTTACTCCGCTTGCAGAGAAGGGGATACAGGCGACCTAATACGAAAGCCGCTCGATTGCGGACGGACCTAATGTGCGGGCCGAAAGTCATGCGGGAGTCCAAGGTGACTCCGAGGTACTTAACCTTCCTAGTCCAAGGGATAGGGCGATTGAATAGGGATATTGGGGCTAGTCGTCTGTTGGGCCGAAGGCTCCGCGCGGAGAACATATTGGCGGGTCCCCGGGAGAAGACCACCGCGGCACTCTTCTCCGGGTTCACCTCTATGCGCCACGTACGGAACCATTGACCCAGGGCGTCGACTGCGGCTTGAAGAGCACGCGTCAAAAAGGACATGTTCCTATGGGAATAATAGAGAGCGGTGTCATCCGCGTAAAGGGCGAGTTGGACTCTGCTCGAACGAGGAATGTCGTTCGTGAACAGGCTGAACAAGAGGGGAGAGAGCACGGAGCCCTGAGGGACTCCGGCCTGTATAGGATGGGGTGAAGAAAACGTACCTTCGACCCGGTATCGAAAGGTACGATTCGAGAGAAAGTCTCGTATGATGAGTATGAGCCTATCGGGGACTCCTAACTGGAAGAGCTTGTATATCAAGCCGTTGTGCCAGACCTTGTCGAAGGCCTTGGCAACATCGAAGAATAGGGCGCCTGTGTAGACGGGCTTGGGCTGGTTGAGCCCGGTCAGGATGTGCTCCGTGAGGCGGTGCACCTGGTGGACGCAAGAGTGTCTGGTTCGAAAGCCAAACTGCTCGTCAATAAGGATATTATTAGAACTGACAAAGTCTTTGAGTCTCGCTAATAGCAAGCGCTCATAGAGTTTGCCGAGAGACTTGAGAAGACTGATAGGCCGGTAGCTCGCAGGGCTGCTGCGAGGCTTACCCGGCTTAGGAATACCTACTACATCCGCGTCTTTCCATTCGGCGCAGTGGGACATGGCTGCGTTGAAGATAGTCACTAAAAGACATATCAGATGGACAGGGAGAACCTTGAGAACGCGATTGGAGATGCCGTCGGAGCCCGGTGCTTTCTTCGGCTTAAGGCCTTTGATCAGGTCTTCCACCTCGGTTTGCGTGACCGGGGAGAGGGATTCGGTGGGAGGGAGTGAGGACCTGCGCTCTACTTCCCTATCCACAAGATCGAGGTGCGCCGGATCGACGGGAGCGGAGCTGGGTGTGCACTGACTCTCTAGAGAGTCAGCGAGAACCTCAGCCTTCTCGTCGTCCTCGAACGCGGGTGGGTCGCCTGAAGGGCGGGTCAAGGGGGCTACGGTGTCGGTTTTGAGGGATCTCGCGAGCCGCCAGTAAGCCTGGTGTGACGGCGAGATCTCCTCGAGAAACCCTCCCCATCGAGCCTCCCTGAGTTCCGCGATGCTGCGCTTTACGTCCCTCTGCAAAGCACGCATGCGGACCCGATTGGCATCGGTGGGATAGGAGTCGTACGCGCGAATAGCCGCGTTTTTAGCGCGGACTAATTCCTTAATGTCATCGGGCAGCTTGAAGCGCACAGCGTAAAAGTTGTCCGCTTCAACCTGCCGGGAGGACTGGCTGATGGCCGATTTGAGATGATCGGTGAAAGCGCCGATCGCTTGGTCGGTGTCCTGAGGGGACGAGATTTGCGCCGGGAAGCGGGCAAGATTCGGAGAGTCGGCATCGGCTAAACAGGTGTTTAGCTGATGCCAGTCCAGAACGGTCCTAGTGACCGGCTGGGAAATGGGCGGCGGACCTAGTTCCATTAGGACCGGTCGGTGGTCAGAGTCTAGCTCATGGAGAACCTCTAAGGAGCGCAACCGGAGGGTCACGCCCTTCAGGAGGGCCATGTCTAAGACATCGGGGCGGTGATTGACATTATTGGGATAATGGGTCGGGCGCATAGGTGCGATGACGTCAAAGTCGAGAACGTCGACCAAGCCGTCGAGGCACCTGCCGTTGCCGGTGTTGACGTTACAATTCCACCTGACATGCTTGCAGTTGAAGTCGCCGGCCAGAATGACCGCGTTGTCCAGGTCAAGGAGTGACTCGATATCACTCCTGAGGGGCCGCTTATCAGGTGGAAGATAGATAGAGGCGATAGTGACAGCCGCATGGCCGGAAAGAGAGAGGCGGCAAACCGAGGCCTCTATATTAGCGAGCGCAGGGGGATCGATAGGGATGCAGTGCAGGGCCCTTCTGTAATAGATGGCAGTGCCACCTCCGAGGGAGGCTTCACGGTCATTTCGCACAAGATGGTAGTTGGCGATATTCGGACTCCTATGAGAGGGTTTTAGGAGGGTCTCCTGCACCAACAAGACAACTTGGTGACTTCGCAGGAAGTCAGCAACCTGATCTCTTTGTCGGGAGAGGCCATGCGCATTGAAAAATGCGAGGGAAAGGGAATGGGGTTTTTGTCTACTCTGATGTAAATCCATTTACGGGCCTACATTTGAGTTTACGGGGGACAGGGCGTAGTACACGTCCTCGAATTCGGCGATAGCTAATACTCTATCGCCGGGGTTCTGTGCGCACCGAAGGCGGCTCGCGAAAAGGCGGATTCTATCGATGTTAATACCATCGATAGAGCGTCGGACCAATTCGAAGTCCGAAGCGAGGCTGGACGCGTGCGCTGAAGGCGCAGGCGCGGCCGGTTGCTTGGCGGGGACGCTCGTTGCTTTAGGAGCAGCGGCGGGGCGGACGTAGGGCAGTGTCTTATCCCACGCGTTCGGTGGACGCACTGCGGGCTGGGACGCTGAGAGCGGTCGCGGCGCAGAGGGCGCGGGGGCGCGGGGGGCCGGAAGCGGCTGCGTAAGAGGCGCTGAGGGCGCCGGGGCCTGAGGCGCTGAAGGCGCGGGCGGGTAGGATGCCAAGGGTGGAGGGGCGGAGGACCTTGGTGCATAGGGCACCGAGGGGCGGGGGGGAGCGCGGAGATTGTTGCGCCTCGCCACCCGGCGGTTCCTCCTCGGGGCCCTCGGGCAGCCGCGATAGTTCGCGGTGTGCCCGACTTTCCCGCAGAGGACGCATCCGGGAGGCTCGGTCGCCGTCTCCCTATCGCGCTCGCATTGAGACGTCGCGTGGTCTCCTGTGCACTTCACACAGCGAGGCCGCGCGAAGCAGTTGCGGGAGGAGTGGCCGTACAGCTGGCAGTTATGGCACTGCCCGGGTAGGCCACGTTTGTGGGGCTTCTACGGCGAAGCCGGTAAGACCGCAAACAGTCTTCAAATTGAAGATCTGCTTGCCCTCGTCTGAACGGATGAGATGGACCAGAACCATCTCGTACGGTTGGAGCGCGCGGTTGCCAGGGTGCATACGGTGCACCTCCAGTACCGGGAGGGACTGCGACAGAAGGTCGTCTTTTATATACTCATTGCTGAGTTGGGTAGGGACTCCGCGGATTACGGCGCGGATGACACGGTCCTCGTCGAGAGTGTAGGTGTGGAAACCTATTTTCTCGGCTCGGAGAAACTTTGTGAGTTCGCGGTGTTGGTCCGCGGTGGGCAGGATGACCCTGATACCAAGGGGCGTGTTGGCCGCCTTGGTATAAATGATGTTTCTGGCGTAGATCGCCTTATTGACGCGCTCCCACGCGGCGTTGTCTTGGACGACAATGGGCGGGGGCGGGGGGGACCTACGCGGCGGCCGCGAGGGCGTAGGGGACTTGCGGGGTACGGGAGCCGGTGAAGCCATCGGCGAAAAGTAGGGCGGGCAGCAACGGAGTCGCGGACGCGGAAGACGCGGTCATCGCGGGGCAGGACGCGGTCGCGGGGGACGTAGTCGCGGAGGACGCGGTCGCGGGGGACGCAGTCGCGGGGGGCGTAATCGCCTGCAGCACCTCAGGCATGTTCGCCTTTACAAACTCAAAGATTTTGCAAAGGAAATCATGCCCAGGGCGGTCCATACTGCTCGTAGTACGGGGGGAAACGCACGACTGGGGGGGACACCCCAGTCGGTGTGTAATGAATGGCTCCCCCCACCGGGTGAAGGCGGGGGAAGGGTGAGTAGCCTAACGTGTAGGCCCTAACGTGCGTCTCTCGCCAATCTCAATGTGCGAGAGGTGAGTAGCCCTAGCTGCTCCGGGGCAGAGACAGCAAGCCGACCGGAGCCGACTTGGTGCCAAACAGCACCCGAAGAATAGGATCAGGAAGAGGAGGGTGGGAGGGAGACGATCAGGGTCGACTAGGGGGTCACTCCCAGGGCCGGTGAACCTGATCCCGTCCGAGTTGCGCGGTTCCGAGACGAACCGCGCGAGCGCTCGGGTCCCGCTCCGCCAAGGCAGTTGTCACCGTAGGGTACCCTTGGCGACCACGTAAACCGGTGGATTTAGCAACCCGTGAAGCTAAAGTCTCTAGGAAACAGGAGGATGTGCTTTTGTCGTGAAAACGACAATCGCAGATCAAAAAGCGGACGCGTAGATCACTCGCAGACGTCGTAGACGGTGCGAGGGAGACGGGTAGAGACCGCAGCACGCGAGCGACTAGTGTCGACACCACGCGGCGGAATCTGGAACACAAGCACACGAATTAATCGGATAATGGCAGCGCACGACCGATCGGGATCGGGGCGCGCAACGGACTGGAAAATTAGCCATTTGGGTCCATCGGTCCTTTTAAAGAAGCTCAGAGTCACACAACGAGCTATGGAGAGAGCTGTGCTGGGAGTTTCTTTGCGCGACAGAATTCGTAATGAGGAGATTCAAGAACCAAGGTCACGGACATAGCTCTCAGAATCTGCAAGTTGAAGTAGCAATGGGCAGGCCACATCACTCGAAGAACTGATAAACGATGGGGAAGAAACGTTCTCTAGTGGTGACCTCGAACCGGAAGACGCAGCGTAGGCAGGCATCCCTCTAGGTGGACAGACGACATTGTGCGCGTCGTAGGTAATTGGTAGATGCAAATAGCCAATTGTCGTTAATTGTTACGTTCGAAGGGGGAGGGGTGATGATGATGATTCTTTAACGTTATCCCTATTCTTTTTATTAATTTTACTAGTCAATTCGTTCTTTTTTACTTGACAGATTTTTTTTCTTTCTATAACCAGTTCATCAGTATCAGAATTTGAGTCACTGTAATTAAAAGAAATAAGTTTGTTCTTAGAATAAAATAGTAATGGTTAGTTTAAATAAGTAAATACAAGAATATATTGTTTTTACCATATAGGAAACACGCAATGTCTTGACCAATAGATATATGCTTGAGTTAAAAAAAAAATATCACACCGTCATTTTTTTTTCCGTGTAATAATGCACTTTTTACAACTACTGTTTAGATAGTATATCGATGAACTACTGATTCACGTACAAATGTATTCAGTCCTTTTAGATGCGATAAAGATTACAAAATATATTGTATAGGTCAATATAATTTTGTAACTGATTGCGTGAGGTGTAATAAAAACACATAATTATACATTTTATCGGTAATATTTCTTAATGAAGTTTGCGTTAATTCAGACCATAGCGGGGGAAACCTTCAATAGGCCCCGGGGACCTGTGATGCGTTATGGGCAAAAAGATGCGCAATGGAAGGTAACACAAATTGACTTATTTAGGATAATAAAATAGGTGGTAGCGGACGACGGCAAAAGGGAAGAGACAATACGTGTCACTGATGAGGAGTTTTGTGTACTCTCCAACAAACCGGGGTATTGTACACCGTCACAAAAAAATTATATTCTACGGAAACAGCAGTAACAAACAAAGCACAATGGGCAGTCTTCTCACACATGGCGATCTCTTCCAGACAACTGGAATGGATTAGAGTAAAATTGCAAGAGGCAGTTCTGGTGTTAGAGATTATAAACTACAAATACACCCAGCCGTCACATCGGCACAGGAGAGGTGGGGACTTGGGTTCTCCGGTAGGATCTGCACCTGGAACCTCTCAGTACTTGCCTTTGAGCTCACCGCTGGAGGGTGCCGCCCCCGGAAACCTGATTCGGTGCTTATGCGGGTTGCAACCCCGTCACCCTTCTCCTCGGAGTAGCTGCCGTACTCGATTGACGTTTAGGATCCACACTCTATACACGTCCAGTGACCCTGAAGAACCTGTGTTAATTCAGACTAAATGTGAATGGAGAGAAGCGTGATAGTGGCAAAAAGAACAGACTGAGTAAAATTACTGGATATAAGAAGTATTTAAAAAAAAAACAAAAACATTGAAACTTCGTACAAAGAATTGAAATGGCGAAGGACAGGACAACATATTAAGGGACAAAGCAGAGGAATGGAAAAATAATAATTTCAGAATGGTATCTAAGGGATAGTAAAAGGAATTAAGGTAGACAGAGCAAATGTTAGGAAGATGACGTTATGAAAATTGCCGGTCCTATTTGCCGGGACATGGAGTCGTATAGAAAAGGAGAGGAAAAAATAGAAATCTTTGGAAGAGGCATTTGTCGTAAGACTAGTTATTCCAGGTTGATAACCGATTACCGATAACAAAAATTTAGTAACACAAATATAAACTGAACAGCAATGGAGGCTTATTTCTTAAGTATCCATTAATTGAAAATTTAAGCATGCCCCGAGAAGCGCGGAGACGCGGGCGGAATGTTTTTCAAGCGATACTAGTCTTTTACATATTGTAGATAAAGTTTAAAGTTATTTCACACTGAAAGTGCGCTGCCGGCCGCTGCCATCTTGATGTGAATTGAGCCTTACAGGAGTCACTTTAGTGGAAATGAGTTGTAGTATTAGGAAGCTTATGATTAATATAATAATAACAATAACAAATAACAATAATAACAATAACGATTAATAATAATAACAAAACACTAAATAATTTTGTCCTTCACTTTTGTAAGTTACTGTGCTGTTAAACGCAACAGCTTTTTATTGACAATCTGTGGCTGTAGAAGTGTGTGTCATAGAAAGCGTTTTAGCAATTTAGAAGAAGAAGCTAAATTGGGGGATGTTACTTCGAGCTGGGTCAAAAGGATAAGATTAGCGATGGTATCGAACCGGATCCAAAACGTGTCAATCATTAGAATTTAGACGTTAGATGATAGGTGAAATAGGGTTGCTCATTAGCTGAAACTGAATACCTACCTACCTATATTTTTGATGGTCACTTTTAACGCTTTTAATATCATTGCAGCAACTAAAATAGACGTAAATTGTTTACATTTTTTTCTTTATGGAGCATTTGAGAAAAGCAAGCCAATGCCAAGGTAGCTGCAAGGAAGCTAGGTGTCCTTGCAAAGGTCCATCAGTATTTCACACCGGAGCAGTTTTTGATGTTATATAAAGCGCAAGTCCGATCGTGTGTGCTGACATATGGGCTGGTGCTGCGAAATGCCATCTTTCAGCTTTGGACTTAGTATAGAGGCGCGCTAAGAGGCTTATTGGTAACTCTGGGTTAGTAGAGACCAATTTACAAAGCCTGGAGCACAGGCGCAGAGTAGGCAGCCTCTCGGTATTCTACAGGATGCATTTTGGAGAGTGTGCGCAGGAATTACATGACTTGATTCCACCATCCCCCTTCTATCATCGGACAACGAGACGCACGGCGCGCACTCACCCTTATGTGGTAAACGTGCCTTCAGTCCGAACTAAGCGATTTGCATCGTCATTCATAATAAGAACAGCTAAGGACTGGAACAGTTTGCCTGCGTCAGTTTTTCCGCCCGATTATAGTGTCGGTGTCTTCAAAGCTAGAGTGAATAGGCTTTTAATAAGCTAGTGCTTTACCATCCTAGATTTCGTCACCGCTTTCCATCAGGTGGGACTGCAGTCAAGCACTGGCGTATAGGGTGTAAAAAAATATACAATCTTTTTATGATTGTCTCAAGCACGTTTTTATTAAGTGATGGCAATCATTAAGCTACATGGATTGAAATTTAATTAAAGCAATAAGACGGCTAAGCAGGTTGCAGTAAATGTTATACAATAAAAATTTTCAATTTTGTTGCTAGTTTTCAGAGACGACCACAGCCGCATTCGCGACCAACATAGGCTGCGCGGTAGCCGAGACCAGGAGCAGCGATGGCCTGACCTAAGGCACCGATAGCGGGAGCGGCGATACTGGGTCCGACGATGTCAGCCACTGACTCCATAGCGGTCGCACCGTTACCACAGCCGTAGTTGACAGCACCAGCGCCGGCGGTGGGCAGGACACCCTCCACTCCCACGGTGCCTACGAACGGCAGCTCACCAGCCGCGCACAGTCTGCCGCCGTACTCATTCTCAGAGGCGACGGAGACGCCGACGGGAGGGCAAGCAGAGGCACTGGAGACGGGGAGGCCGCCGCCGCTGGTAACGGTATAATCCAGACCACCGCAGCCGATGCCATCGAATCCGTAGCCGAGACCAAGACCGTCGTAGCCGTAGCCACGCTCGTATGCCAGACCACCGTAACCTAAACCGCGGCGGCCAAGGCACTGACTGAAGGCAAACTGTGAAAAAAAATAGTTCTTGTTATGGCTGAAAAAATCTTGGAACCCAGTTTAATAATAAAAAAGTCTTCTCTATTGAAATTAGAATGATTTCAATAGCCTCACAAATCATCCGTGGCGGGAATTGGTGTTCTTTTCCGAGGATTGGAGGTTAATTAAATCTGATATAATGGCGAGTGCGATCCTAAACGTACTTTCTTTCAATTTATACTATTCGAGTAAATAATAGACAACACTAGAGAGAACGAGTGAATCGTTTACCTGGATGAGGAGCGCCTGAGCGCAAAAGACGAGGATAGCCTTGGCTGCCATTGTACTTGTGATGACTGTGAATTGTGAATAGTGAGACGAGAATGATATCTGGTCCAGTTAATGTAGATTTTATACGAACTGCTATCATTACCGCGAGTATTTTGTAAATCGGTGGAAATGTTACAATACTTTCGAAATTATGATAAAGCATGTAATACAAGTATGGGGTCAATAACGTTCACAGTGAGGGAAATGCGACATTCTAACAACTGATAAGACATATATTTGGTATAAAAGCTGGTGAAAATTTCTAGTTCAACATTCTGTAGTCGGCTACTCGTTGAACACAAACATCAATTATGAACACCTTCGCTGTTCTTCTGATCTGCGTCCAAGCTTGCTTGGTAAAGGTGAGTGAATTCAAGCTTGCTCCACGTGGTGAAATTGGGGGTCTAAACTCTATTTCAGGAGAGACTGTTCCAATTCTGGGATTTTATGGATTTTTTTATGGGCTCAATACCTTGGCCTATTTAAAGCAGTGGACTGGTGTAGGCTGATGATGATGATGATGAAGCATTAGTGCTTGACCTGATTGTATCTGATCATGCAGTTGTGAATAGTGAAGTGTATTAGCGTATTGACAAGTTGGCAGAGAAATTGATACGCTAAACGAAGGAAGTACTATGTGGTAGGTTCCTTGTGTAAGAAACTGCCTAGGTAGGTACCCCTGCAGTGTCAATTTAACCGCCAAGCAGCAATGAGCTACAATTTCTGTATTCCAGTGCGGAAGGCACTGTAGCTGGTAAAATACCTAGCCACATGAGACTTTATAGGGCGTACTAAAAGTTTCCGGAATGAATACGAAAAAAATACTAATAAAGGTCAAAAATGTATTATTGTGTCTCTAAATATTCTCCCTCTGCGTAAATGCACTTTTTCATGCGATTAGACCAATTTTGAAAATTTTTGTGCCACTCCTCCGTGGTGACTTCAGAAACGTGTTTTTCATACTCTTCGACAGCCTCTTCTGGTGACGAAAATCGCTGACCGCGTACTTGGTTCTTAATTTTTGGGAACAGAAAAAAGTCACAAGGTGCCCGGTCGGGTCTGTATGCAGGATGGCTCATAAGTTCTACGTTTTTCACGTTCAAAAATTCGTTTGTTTGTCTGGCCGTGTGGGTAATACTAGTTAGTATTGTCGTGGTACAAGATGATACGGTGTTTCCGGTTATTTTTACGGAGTTCGTCAATAATTACCGTCATACAAATGGTCGTGTACCAGTCACTATTCACGGCACGACGATTCTCTAAAGCAACAGTAGCCACGTGTCCAGTTTTATTAAAAAACTAGCTGACCCGTGCAGCTCCGCCCGCGCTTTTATTACATTTTGCTCCCCTTTTCTCACTCCCTAGATTTATCTCTCTCCATATCTCTCTCTCTCTCTTATAAAAAAAATCTTATTATATGCTCTTTCTCTCCTCTCTCTTTCCCCCTCCCGCTTTGGTTTCCGTCACACTCCTCCTCTTCCTACCCTGTTATCCCCTCTCTGAACCCTCTCCCCCTCTCTCTTCTACGAACTTGCTCCTTCTCACTGCCCCCTTACTCCACCTAACTTCCCCGATACCTCACCAAATCACCCCCTCCTCGAATCCCCTCTCCCTCTTTCTCCTCTCTTGCACCCTCCTCTCGTTCTATATATCCTCGTCAATCATGGTATCAGCGGCATTAAATATACTTTATGACCTATTCTCAGACCTCCCCGATATGCACACAAAATTTCATACATATCGGTTCACCCATCTATTTAATGACCTTGCCTTATGTAGCTTAACCTTAACCTACCGGGATAAAAAGTATCCTATGTCCGTTTACTGGTTCTAAGCTACCTCCCCGCCAATTTTCAGCTGAATCGGTTAGGCCGTTCTTGAGTTATAAATAGTGTAACTGACACGACTTTCTTTGATATAATATATAGATTAAAGTTCTATAGTTATTGTATGTTCAATTTCACCGATAGATGGCGCTGTTCATAATGTAAATCACGCTAACATCGTAAATTACTGTCTAATGATATTCGATAATGAAAGTTTTAAATTTTCCGCATCTTTTATTGTTGCGACTGTAATACATACATAATCTAGTTTGGATCCGCTCGGGATTTACAGATTTTAACTTTTCAAAGATATAATATCATATTGCTATCAGCAAAGTACTTAGAACAATACAGAAATCTAATGAAAATGTCCTGGGTGTACCGGACCGGCTTACCCCTTACAAAAGTTGACCCTTCGCCAATGCCATATCTTATGCAAACTAAATGTCTGCTCAGTCCCTATTGTATATAGCGTAATAATACATATCTTAATGATTAACTGATCAGTCTATAATTACCTTATTCACATACAAAGGAAATTACGTGGTAATATGTGCAAGTAATGTTTCACTGCTTAGCCCAAACAATAAAACATAGCGTGATGTTTTATATACCAACTTATACCTTGACTTCTACACAACACATCAGTGAACGTCCTATTAAAATCCATCCACGGGTTTTCAAATGATGCCTGGACGAACAGAACGACAGACAGACAGACAGACAGACAGACAATAATTTAAAAAAAAATGTTTTGGCCTCTATGTCGATAGTATAGTACCCCCACATAGAAATTTTGGAAAAATATTCAATGTACAGAAAAAGTGCTCTTTGAGTTTTATTATAGTATAGAAGATAGAAGAAGCAATCATCGCTTAGATGCACTTTTCACGCGCGCCGCTTTGGTTGGCTTTGGCTCATCTTGAAAGACCTTTAACGCTCGATTGCTACTTTGTTTTGGGATTGTAGCACTAAATGCATGTTTTGTCACCTGGTACTATGTCTCACACCAAATTTGACGCACGTTTGTTGTATCTGGTAAGCATGGAACTGCATCAAGTGACGCGGTTTGTTTTTTGAGCCTCGGTCAAATTGTGTGGGATCCACCGTGAGCACAGCTTTCTCACACACAAATGTTTGTGTAGGATTGATTGTATTTGACTCATACCTATGTTTATGGATGCGCGAATCTCATGGTAGGTCACATGTCTGTGTGTTTCAATCATACGGCGCACAGCATCGATGTTTTTGTTGTTCAGACCGGTGGACGGGCGACCATCGCGAGATGATTCGTCACTGAGATTGACACGACCGCGCTTGAATTCTGCAAACCAGCTATAAATAGTCGTCTTGCATGGTGCTTCATCGCCAAAAGCAGATTGAAGCCGAGCGATGCTCTGTTGAGCTGTCAAATTACACTTAAAATTGTAGAAAATCATACTACGAGAATTCTCCCGAGTTAAATCCATGTTAATGTAAACACGCAATTTTTAAAATGGCGTCACAATGTAATAAAAATTGACAGTCAGATGAAACAAACTGCATTCTACAGCCAAAGAGTTATATTTTTTAATGTTGTAATTAGTTTTTAAATATTGTTTTTGTAAGTGGCCAGTTCAGGAAACTTTTAGTGTTACCTATGTCTTTAGGGTCAGCAACGCGCTAGTAATTCTTCTGGTGTTGCTAGAGCGTATATAGGCTGCGTTGACTGCTTACTATCAGACGGGCCCGCATGTCCGCTTGCCACCTTGGTTGTATAAAAAAATAGAAATGGTTCTTTTGCTGCCAGTCCAATACCTTTGTTGAGCTCTGAGCACAACTCCACTCCCCGTAGTAACATAACGCTACATACAGATATAAGTAATGAATATAAGAGTACGGTCTTTGAGAATTTCAAGGCTTACTTATTAGGGAGTACGTGCTCCAATTTTTACCTTACCTCTTCAAGATATAGGTCTTTCGTCTCCCGTCGAAATGTGCTATAATAATATCCTCTGCATACAGGGCTAATCTTCTTGAATTTTCTTACTAGCTGCAGTGACCGTATCAATCCGTATATAGATTTCTTTATGTCTATGTCAATATATGTTATGTTTCCTGTTCCTCATCATTTGAATTTTCATTTTCAGACTGTGTTCAGCCAGTGTCTCGGCAGAATCACTCCCGCCGGCTGCGCGCCCGCTGCTGCTGTCGCCACTGGTGGCTTCCCCACTGCCTCTAACCTCGCTCTTGGCGCTATTGCTCCCGCCGCCGGTCTCGGTCGCCTCGGCTACGGCACTGGCATTGGCGCCTACGGTCTGGATAGCTATGGTGGTGCCTACGGTATCGATGGTTACGGTGGTGCTTACGGTATCGATGGCTACGCTGGTGCCTCCGGCCTGGACTCTTACGGCGGTATCGGTGAGGGCAACGTGGCCGTCGCTGGTGAGCTGCCCGTCGCTGGAACTACCGCGGTCGCCGGTCAGGTGCCGATTATGGGCGCTGTGCAATTCGCTGGCCCTGTAGCCGCTGGCGGTGCCGTGTCCATCACTGGCAACTGTGCTTGTGGCTGTGGCTGCGGTTCCTCCTACTACATCTAAGCGATACTGTTTCAATTGGCAAAGAACTAAATAAAATTATTACGTCTCAGCACTAAGTATCTTTTTACTTTTATCCTTTTCACTTCACAAAAGAACGTTTTGTATTTCAACCACATTCGGATATGTTTGACCACATTTTTCTGAAAAACCATATTGTTTTGTTTAATTATTTTATTCATGAACTTGATCTAAATAAATAATTTTGTGCAAAATTGGCACTTTTTTTCAGAGATTAGCCAGAGTGAGTGTACCTGTCATTTCTTTTTATTGGGACTAATCCCACCACTCATTCCCACCACTGTTACTTCTGTAAGTCAGGATCTACAGTGGTCACCACTGAAGACACCGAGGTTTGACCCTCGGCGAGTCCCAGGGGAACGCTAAATTGTCTTGGAACCCGCAAAAAAATTAATTAAAATGGTATATAGGAGGAGTTGGAAATACATAATATGTATTATATTCCACTTCCCTCCTTTGCAAAGCGGGAGCAAAGAATTAACAAACGGTCGATACAACCTCAAAAAGGAAGACTCTTACAGGCGGACCAACGAAGGCTATTCCACCCATAAGGCACCACGGATTCTGCTAATATTTTAAGGGACCTATTTTATTTTTCACACTTGTTTCCATTATTAGGTATGGCAAAAACGTTTGAACGCACGGAAGTTCTCATTAGTTGCCACAAGGTCCATGTAATATACGAGTGTATCTTTCAATAGATTTTTGTAATATTTTGGTACCTATATAAGTTCATCCTTATTTGTTAAATTATTATATTATGCAAAAACAAAAATAATTTCCCGGTACTATTCATATACCATATACTTAATATTATTATAGTCTAGGCAGTTTCCCGTATTCGGACATGGATACGCCTGTAGCCAATATCCAGATTCTGTACAGGAAACTGCCTGCAGCCTTGCGAGCTCGGAGCCTGAACTGTTGCTTAATAAATAAATAAATAAATCATCCCAGCATTTTTAAGAGGTTGGATCTGTAAGAAATAAACTCGGCATGGCCAATTTCCAGGCTTCCCAGGTATCATCCACATAGGAGATATCTATATCAGATAGCCTCGCATTCGCCATAGAATCTGTTTAACGAGTTGTTTGTTTTTATGCGAAGACGAAAGGAAAACTGGCAACGAAACACTTGAAATTTTGTGAATGAGAATTAATATCCGATAAACGATGAGAATGTTCATTGAATTTTGCTATTGATTTTTACTAAACTGAATCTGGAAAACTGGATATACTTTCAACTGAATCTTGAAAAATAGGGGATCCAAGCAAATAAAGTGATTCCTTGTTAACAATCTTAATATTTAGGGGCTACGCTATTGAACTGAGCAATAGTGACATTTCTATTAGGGAAGTTGTCATCCAGAAACAATTCGCATTTAATTTATCAAAATTTACTTCAAGGCCTAAAAGGTGGAATTTAGAAATTATAAGTTTTAAATCTGAAAAAACTCTATCGGCAGTATCTCCTAAGGTACCATTCAAATACCATACCATTTAAATACCATAGATTTAATTTACAGTCCAAACTTTGTATTATAGAATTTATAGCCAAACTAAACATGGCCGGGCCAAGAGGGTCACCTTGTTGACAGCCGACAACGGATAGAATTTCATAATTTTGGTACATTAATTTTGTAGGTTCACTATAATATTGATGCAAATAATGGAATAGCTCCGGAAACATGTTTTTAAGTTAATTTAACATGGTGACCCTATTTAACGAATTAAAAGCATTTTTCAGGTCAATTTTTAACAACACCTCGTTTTATTGTCGTGCATTGAGAAACGTGCGAGTAGCATGTACAGCAGCCTCGCAACCTCCACTGATACCAAATCCTAATTAAAAGGGAGCATAATGATTGTGAGACTTGGTAGTACATGTTTAACAGCTAATTTAGAACATAAACGCCGAAAAGTAGAACAGTCTGCGCTATAAGATTAGCACCGTAGAAAATAGTAACTTCCACAGGATTTACTCGACCGGCCAGCATCAGGTTGACTAGTTAAGTGATTGCAACAACCAGGAGCCGGCCGGCTTCCCCAATAGAAGGAGCTGTTTGACCTTTTAGATACTGTGGAAACAAACCATCCAAACCGGCGGCAGATCCTGCTTTAAAAGAGAAAATGGCATTCGTGACATACTTTAATTGTACGGTGGGAATCGCACCCAAGTCCATTTAGGTAGGATCTAAGTCGTCTAACTACTGCACTGGAAAGATCCGTCGCATAGATACTGCAATGATTAGTGTCTATTTCGACTGCTTAGAAGATATAAACAACTACGATAGTATTACGAAGGAATTTATAAAAAACTAACATGAACGTTGCAAATTCGCAGATCCAATATTTAGCAAGTTATAAAGGTTTAAACATGGCCGCGCAGTCGCAGTTGATCAAGACTATACCTAGACTTGATATATTATGTACTCGTATATCGATTGTTCTTGATATACACTAAATTTTGAATTCGGCTATCTTCTTTATTGAAATTTAAATAAGTGTTAAGAAAATATTCTGTACCCATTGTGTACGTACCTGGGTCCAAAGTAAGCAACGTTGTAGGTACTGCAAAGGATGTTCTGCCATTACAAACACCAGGTGTCTACAAAATAAATTGCAGTTGTGGTAGCTCCTATATAGGCCAAACGAAGCGGACTATCGCAGAAAGGGTTAAAGAGCATATCGCAGCTGTAAAGAACCGTCAGATTAGCAAGTCAGCGATTGCCGAGCATATACTTCAGTCGGATACAAATCACTGGATTGAGTTTCATCGCCCACAAGTCCTTTTCACCGATCGACACTTTTATTCTAGAGTTGTTCATGAAGCGATTGAAATAAAGAAATATAAAAATTTCAACCGGGAAGATGGCTTTAGATTATCAGCTGCTTGGGAACCAGTGATCAAAATGACAAAACCTCGCTATTTGCCGGTGGTGAAATATACAGATACTGTGAGTGTAGTGTGTAGTGGGCTTAACGTTACAAGTGAAAGAACGGGGGTAGACGAAGATATTTCTGCCTCGCGCACGGAGCCGTCTCGCTGAACCAGTCTGCTTGTGACCACGGCTGGTGCAACCCGGCCGAAACGTCAAGCCAAAATATAAGGTAAATCGCGTTAATTCCCGATCCGAATAAAGTTTCATAATAGTCAAGATCAGAAGTTGGTGCGCAGGCAGAAGTTGGCTAGACAGAGCTAACGACAGAGAAGGGTGGCATGCCTTGGGGGAGACTTTTACCCGAAAGGGGGTCCATGCATTAAATAAATAGATAGTTGATAATTAAAACTAATAATAAATAAACTAATTGCAAAATAGAATTTATAATTAAAAATCAAATTGATCTAAGTGTAATTAAATGTAATCTGAATATTATATGTTAATAATTTACCAATTCTTATCGTTTATTATGTACTATGCATGGAATTAAATAAAGCTATATTATTATTATTATAATAGTCAAGATCTATATTTCATAGTAGTTCACTGGGTTCCATATGGAAGATGCTATTTACATAAGTAACACTGCAGGGTCAAATATTCTGCCACCTCGGCGGCAATTGAAACATTACTGTTTTCCAGCATGAAGCTGCGTGGGCTTGGACTGCTCAACTCGTGCAAGATATTAATTATTAATTTCAAGGCTTGCCGGATATTCTCAGTAGCGGCCGCGTTACGATCCGGTGGTAGTTTGTACAACTGATTTTTGTGTAAGTGCTCCCGTGGTGCATAAACATACTAAAGAGATATTTTGACTTTGACTTTGAAAGACACTGTAGCTGGTGAAATTACCGGGCTCAGGATACTAATAACTAATGTACCGTGATTATATTATCGTGCTTATATTTACTGCGATACTTAGAATATGTTTACTACAGTAAAATCTGCCAAGTATCCTACCAAAGGAATTAAAGTACACAAAAAACCCGCCTTCTGAAGTAATTTATTTATTTTTAATTTAGATCAGTTTAGGAATTTACACGTAGAATTTACAGTACATAAGGAGAGCCATAGCCGCAGCCACAACCTCCGCAAGCGCAGTTGCCAGCGATGGACACGGTGCCACCAGCGCACACGTCACCACCGAATCTCACAGCGCCCATGATCGGCACCTGACCAGCGACGGCGGTCTCACCAATGACAGGCAGCTCACCGGCAACGGCTACGTTCCCCTCGCCGATTCCGCCGTAAGAGTCCAAGCTGTAGTCACCAGCGTAGCCATCGATACCGTAGGCACCAGCGTAGCCATCGATACCGTAAGCACCCGCGTAGCCATCCAGACCGTAGGCACCAATGCCACCGCCGTAGCCGAAGCGACCGAGACCAGCGGCGGGAGCAATAGCACCAAGAGCAAGGTTAGAGGCAGTGGGGAAGCCACCAGTGGCGACAGCAGCAGCGGGCGCGCAGCCGGCGGGAGCTATTCTGCCAAGGCATTGGCTGAGCACATTCTGGGAAATATCGAGTTAATATTTAATTGATTATTACGGTTGCATTAGCTAGACTGAGAGCTTTAAGCATTTTTTTTAATGAAACCAGGAGACGGGTAGCGGCGGCTTCTGTTTAACATGCATATCTACATACACGACGATCCTTAAGAGTATAGAAAACCCCCTAGGAGGCATATGTTTGCTATACTTAACAGTGAAAGTCTTCTAGCTGGTGATTATATTTTTGTTGTATTGTCATTGGGCAACCAAGTTGAGTCAGACTCATTCAAACTCAGTCCTCTGCCTTGTGTTAACAACAGCTATCTAGAACAACCGCGACGAAATTTTTACGTGTCCTCCAAATGAAGTAGGTAAACGATGCAACAATACTCGATAGGCGATAGAAAAAAATCATCTGAATTTGACACAAAATATATACCTCGCAGATAAACAGAAAGTACCTATAAATTACATACCAATATAGTTAAAGTGATAAATTTAATTTTTTTATCAAAATTCTTACCTGTACCAAGCAAGCTTGGACGCAGAAGAACAAAACAGCGAAGGTGTTCATATTTGATGTGTGATTCACCGGGAATTTGAATCCAGAATGATGATTTAAGATTCTTGACGCTGATTTATATTCAAATTATACTCGATATCTATCAAACTATTGCATAGATGAATAGACAATGATTTTAATTACAAGTACAGCAATCATTTTGTGATTACGCACGTTTATTGTTACAATAAACTGTTCTTGTTTCTAAAGCAATAACATAGGCAATAGATAATTAGTTTCATATAAAAATGATACAAATTTAATCTCAATTCACTTTCGTGCAAGTACTCACAGTATCAGTACAATGGCATTCAAGACTGTTCTACTCTTCTGCGTTCAAGCGCTCCTGATCCAAGTAAGCGCTCCTCATCTCAAAAATATGTGGTCTAATTGAATTTCTTCCATCTTGACTTGATCTACTTTTATTTTAGACTAGCTGACCCGTGCAGCTCCGCCCGCGCTTTTATAACATTTTGCTCCCCTTTTCTCCCTCCTCCCTAGATTTATCTCTCTCCATATCTCTCTCTTATAAAAAAAATCTAATTATATGCTCTTTCTCTCCTCTCTCTTTCCCCCTCCCGCTTCGGTTTCCGTCACACTCCCCCTCTTCCTACCCTGTTATCCCCTCTCTGAACCCTCTCCCCCTCTCTCTTCTACGAACTTGCTCCTTCTCACTCCCCCCTTACTCCACCTAACTCCCCCGATCCCTCACCCCATCGCCCCCTTCTCAAATCCCCTCTCCCTCTTTCTCCACTCGTGCACCCTCCTCTCGTTCTATATATCCTCGTCAATCATGGTATCAGCGGCATTAAATATACTTTATGACCTATTCTCAGACCTACCCGATATGCACACTTTCATACAAATCGGTTCACCCATCTATTTAATGACCTTACCTAACGTTGCTTAACCTTCACCTACCGGGATAAAAAGTATCCTATGTCCGTTTACTGGTTCTAAGCTACCTCCCCACCAATTTTCAGCCGAATCGGTTAGGCCGTTCTTGAGTTATAAATAGTGTAACTAACACGACTTTCTTTGATATAATATATAGATTAAAGTTCTATAGTGATTGTATGTTCAATTTCACCGATAGATGGCGCTGTTCATAATGTAAATCACGCTAACATCGTAAATTACTGTCTAATGATATTCGATAGTGAAAGTTTTAAGTTTTCCGCATCTTTTATTGTTGCGACTGTAATACATACATAATCTAGTTTGGATCCGCTCGGGATTTACAGATTTTAACTTTCCAAAGATATAATGTCATATTGCTATCAGCAAAGTACTTAGAACAATACAGAAATCTAATGAAAATGTCCTGGGTGTACCGGACCGGCTTACCCCTTACAAAAATTTACCCTTCGCCAATGCCATATCTTATGCAAACTAAATGTCTGCTCAGTCCCTATTGTATATAGCGTAATAATACATATCTTAATGATTAACTGATCAGTCTATAATTACCCTATTCACATACAAAGGAAATTACGTGGTAATATGTGCAAGTAATGTTTCACTGCTTAGCCCCTATGAAACATAGCTTGATGTTTTATATACCAACTTACACCTTGACTTCTACACAACACATCAGTGAAAGTCCTATCAAAGTCCATCCACGGGTTTTCAAATGATACCTGGACGAACAGAACGACAGACAGACAATAATTCCAAAAAAAATTGTTTTAGCCTCTATGTCGATAGTATAGTACCCCCACATAGAAATTTTGGAAAAATATTCAATGTACAGAAAAAGTGCTCTTTGAGTTTTATTATAGTACTAGCTGACCCACGCAGCTCCGCCCGCGCTGTGTTTACGTTTACTAAACTTTCAATAATATACATTCGCATAGAATACAAAACCACCTTTTTAAAGGCGGTTAAAAACTTGGACCCACTTTGTACTTGCCCTCCAAAGCACGGAAACTTTTAGTTCAAATGGCGTTAAACGGTCACCCATCTATTTAATGACCTTAGCTAACGTTGCTTAACCTGATCGATTTCCAAAAATTGTTAACAACTGTCTATGAGTGTTCCCTTACAAATATTTATTATAATTATAAAGAAAAAATGATAAAATCGGACCAAGCGTATAACCAAGTACCCATTTTGACTTTAATCCTCTCTCCCAAAAGAACCGTGCTAGATTACGGGATAAAAAGTATCCTATGTCCTACCTCGTAGTAAGATCTCAAATCATGCCAAGTTTCGTTTCAATCCATCCAGTAGTTTCGGCGTGATGCTCAGCCGAGATACAGACAGACAGACAGACAGACAGACAGACAGACAAAAAATAAAAAAATTACATTTTCGGCCTCAGTATCGGTTATAGAATGCCCTCCAAATATAATTTTCAAAATATCTTCAATGTACAGAATTGGACCTGTTACAGTTTTATTATAAGTATAGATAGAAGATTTTACTTTCCCGATATATGGTGTTCTTCTATCTTGTTACAAATTTTCTAGCAACCCTAATTTTGATAGTGATTAAATAATCATCTTCGTCATCAACTGGATTATGTCCACTGCTGAACAAAGGTCCCTATGTTGGGGCAGGATAATTCCCCACTTGACAGGCGTATTTAAGATCACAGTATGGCTAGCCGCACACGGTCAATAATATTGTCAATATTCTACAATCCGTGCGACTTGACTGTGCACCTGGCGCTTTGACGTCGCATTCCGGCGAGGTGCACAGTTAAGTCGGGCGGCTTATAGAATATTGACAATAATATTACCCGTGTGCAGTCTAGACATCTAGGTGCTGGGTCATACAATACAAAGAAGCTGCTGCCAGTTGTCTTGTTTCCTCTGAATCACTTCTTATGACACACAAAGGGAGGAGATGGATAGTTTCTATTCTTACCCCGACTTACTCCAGGCAGAGATCGAATAATGAGTATTCATTCATACATTTTCAGACTGCATTCAGCCAGTGCCTAGGCCGCGTTGGTCTCGCCGCGCCTTGCGGTCTGGCTGGCCGCGACTTGGCTTACGATGGTCTGGCTTACGACGGACTCGCTAGACGCGGCTACGGTTACAATGGCATCGGCTGCGGCGGTCTGGACTACACCGTCACCAGCGGCGGTGGCCTCCCCGTCTCCAGTGTCTCTGCCATTCCCCCCGTCGGTGTCGCCGTAGCCTCTGATAACGAGTACGGCGGCATCCTGTGCGCGGCTGGTGAGCTGCCGTTCGTCGGCACCGTGGGAGTGGAGGGTGTCCTGCCCACCGCCGGCGCTGGTGCTGTCAACTACGGCTGCGGTGACGGTGTGACCGCTATGGAGTCGGTAGCTGACGTCGCACCCGGTATCGGCTTGGGCGAGTACGGTCTCGGTGGATACGGTGCTGCTGGTCTCGGCTACCGCCGCGGCTACGCTGGCCGTGGATGTGGATGTGGTATCCTGTAATTTCCTAATCACAATATCACCGATTCAATAAATAATTAGATAATAAACGTGATTGCATTATTAATACAATTGTTTCAACTTTATTGTAATAAGCAAACACTCAGTATAAACAAAAATATAATGATAAAATTAATTGAAAATTTGTAAGAGTTTTAAAGTTTGATATTTTTACACCCATGAGAAAAAAAAAAGGGATTAGGAATTGGATATTAGTTTTTTCAGTTAAGAAATTTGACACGAACAAAAATGATGATTATATCATACATCATCGTTTTTTTATTATTCAACATAAACTAGTGCTTTACTGCAAACCAACCTGATGGAAAGTGGCGACGCAATCGAAGATGGTAAAGCACACTAGCTTATTAAAAGCCTATTCACTCTAGGCTTGAAGGCACCTACACAGTGTGGTGGCACAACCTCTGGCGAGGTGTGTAAAGTATGTGATCGTGATCGTCTATATATATGTATGTATGATAGTGCACTAGAGATGATTTTGAATTGACTGAGAGATGCCATTGTTAAGAGATAGTGGATTGATGCCTCTTTAGTTTTCACTGTCGTTCAGACTTGAGTTTGTTTTTAATACATAGTTTGACAGCCGAAGTAAAGCCACTGGTTTTTTGACTAGGATCACCTTAGATAATAGCTAATCTACCGTGCCAGACAAACGCCAGTAGCTTAACTCTACTAACTTGGAGAAAACGATAGTAATTTAGTCCAGCTCAATTTAGCTGAGGTAAAATCGTTGAGTTTAACTAACACCGACGGCAATTCGATTCTTCACGTCCTATCGGCAACTGAGGTGAGTGATATAATCAGTGGAACACAGGTAAACTCTACGACGGGGAGACACCAAAGGCGCCTGCACTCTCTGAGCCAGCTAGGTTGCCGCCCCTAAACCGTACTGCCCATCTAGGCGGAGGAAATAGACCTTTCTCTTGTCCCTAACCCGCTGAAGCGATAGATATCATAGATATCTTAGATATTTGGTGTGCGTTGTAGTCGTTGACCTCCAGATAAATTTACTGTAGTATGTTATATGTTTCATAGCTACGGAATCTAATTGGGTGGTCACCCAGCTAATCGGGAGTCGGTCTGAAGAGAGCGTGTATGTGCGACTCCAGCTGCGCTCAAAGCTCTGTCAATATGTAGAAATTAGTGAAGTGATATTCGCGTCGGTCGAGACCTGAAGATATAATCAATTAAATTATCCCTGTCAACATGGCATCTCTGAGTCCTCTATCATGGTTCTACTGTCTGCCTAGTCTAATGGTTACTTATCCGCCGAAGTCGCGAAGATTCCCGTTGGTCGTCTCTGCGGCGTGGCTTCCGCTGCTCGTGGTAGTGTGTTAAAATCCGTAATCTAATCAGAACATAATACGGCGATCTGAAAAGCTCGCCTGAAGAACCAGTCGTCCTATATCTACGCCTATCTTGTTTTGATCTATCTCGAAATCCATAGTTGAGTTAATCTGGAAAGCCTACCTAGGATTCGTTTGGATGAGTCTGTGTTCGGTGTTAAGTTACTGTCTTTGTCAGACGGGTTGCAATAGTGTACCTATTATATCGCCCAGAGTATATTATAGTAAGACTTATTTATAAAGGACTTAAACTAAAATAAGAAAGGAAAGACTTTTTAGAGTTCAATTAATTAGTATTTATCAAAGATATTATAGATCGACATAGTCCGATAAAAATTGAAACCAAAAAAGAAAAACCTATGTGTGAGTGAATTGTTTATGTGTAAAGGAAAGAAAGTGTTGTTAAAAAGTACTACGTACGTAATCGATATCTATGATATTTTGTGTGAAGATATACACGATTATCTGTATAATTTAAAATTGATGTTAATTTATAACAAGTTACTAATAACCTTTAGTATTGCAAATCTCTTAATAATAAATTGTCAAAAGTGGTAACAGTCGTTCTAAACAAAAAAAATAGTTTCTTTTTGCTTGAAACATCGTAAATTAGATCATGAAAATAAGTTATCGTTACGCATGATAAAATTACTCAAATCAGTATGCATTATAAACAATAATTATTAACGTTGTTCAGTATGAGTGAAGGAGTATTCCCTATGAGATCTTTGAGAAGTATGCAATGTTTCTCAATAGTATAAAACCAAAACATTTAGCGGACGTGTTGGTCTAACAGTTCAACATTCTGGCTGGCTTATTGGGTAGCCAGCTGGTGGTTCGATTTTCACCAGGTGTCTGGGTTTTATTTTTCTATTAAGTATGTATTTACAAATAAAAGTATATGAGTATGTATTAGTAAAAGTTGTCTGGTTTCCATAGTAAAGGCTCTGCCTTGTTTGGGATCAGATCACCATGTGTGGATCGTCCCAGGTTATTATTATAAAGACAAACAATATACTTCTATTGTAAAATACATACTTATGTATTTCAGCATTCATAAAAATATATTGTAAATATATACTTAGCAAAGCTTTAATAGCTTCTTAGTGACGACAGTAATAGAGCACGTTTCATCTGATAACATCTTAATATTATTTAAACCACATGAACACGAAGTAAATTATTTGTTGTGAAGGATCGAATAAGAAATGTTATCACCAGAGAATCAAACTTGCCGACGTAGGTCCACGAATTACCAGACTGGAGTGGCTGGTCATATTGGCTGTAGAACCGATGTTCATTGGGAAACAGTGGTTTTGGAGTAAAGATACCACTAACCGGAAAACGCAGTGTAGGAGGCTCTATGTTTCAAGGTTCTGATTTTATTTTCTGACTAACGACTTGACTTAAATACCTGGTAATGGCGTATGGGTATATTAAAGTAAGTAAAGTTTAATCCCCTGTTGTGTTCTTGTTTATTTAGTTTATTCCCTGTAATTGATAGCGGTAAAATAATTACGTAAGAACAATATCATCTGTTTTTCAATTGGAACTGGTAACAAACATAATTTATTTAGTGTTATCGTCTCCCAAAGGAACTGGTATTGATTGACTAATATTTTTTTCAGTGTCATAGATAAGTAAGAGTAAAATAAATAAGGTACAGCCTCTCATTAGGCAACGTTGATGTTGTGACACACTATAACACATTTTGCCTCAAAATGGATATCACAGACAGAAATCAAAATCTTTATCACAGACAATGGAATATTGTAGGGATTCCATCCATCCTCGTCTTTAATCCGCATGTTTTTTTGTCATAACAAAGAATTATTTTGATAATCTGAAAGAATACATTTGAATTATTATCATATCAATTTACATAAAGAATATAGAGACGGCAAAATATATTCAGACCGAATAAATATAAACTCCTTGAAACTAAAACAAAAAGACGTAGAATTTATATTTGTTCTATTAAAACTATTTGCTTTATTATCGATATCGATACTCATGACGTCAGGACTTTTTCAAGCCCTATTGTAAACAAATCGTTTTACATTTTACACAAAATATCCCGCTATTCTTCATATAGAAGTAATAAATTATGATCAGTTTGAAGAAAAACATGTATTCTACGATATTATTACGATTTTCAACCAAAGTTTCAACCAAAACCATAAAAATATAGCAAGCAAAAATGCAGTCAGGAATAGTAATCAATTACCTGTGAAATGTTTACTTATTCGTTTTATTACGATTTGTAACATCACATGCACGTATTGCACAAGCCACCCTAATGTAACAATGATATTTCATATTATAAATTTGAGATCATGCTAAATTAATAAAATTTACTTTGACAGCAAACAGACCGCGAGGCAGCGTAGCAGTGGGTAACGTCAAAGTGATGCGGAATAAAAAAAAAGAATTTTATCTCTGCCTCTGTTGCACTCGTGCAGTTTGTATTTGATTAGAAATTCTCCCTCCCACGCTATGTTTATCTTACTGAACGTAGTGAAATTTTTTATATCTATGGTATTTATTCATTTAAAATATTTGATATCTGACTCGGGGGAAGATTTTTCAAGACTATCAGAGGTAAAATACTGATCTACAACACCCTGAGACGATCAGAGCGATCTCTCGTCACGATCTTCACATCTTTTGCATCTTTTACTCTAGTTTTAAGACAAAATTATAATAGACTTCTTTCCTTCCCCCTAATCTCGAAACTGATTATGTGGTTTAGCTCAACCTCTCAACACTAGTGAGAAATTGATCCGTTCTTTGGGTTACTAGGGCCTTGAATAGTAACGGGAAAATCCAAAGATCGAAACAGAAAAACCCGTTACCTTGCCAAACAAACTTACTCTAAACACAGTATGGACACAAAATGTAAAACACACATACAAACACAAAATAAATTGTACATTTATCTACAAGATCCCTGAAATAATATAATAGCAATAACATGATAACTTTGATGATGACAGATAATGTTTTATAATGAACCTGCCTGTGGCTGAGCATGAGCCAATATCCACCTTTTATAATCTGTGTGGCTAGTTTATTCCTATAATCTGAAAAATGACCTATTTCGAATAATACATATTATTCACTATCACTTACTTGCCCAGATCGGGTTTCGCCGATCAATACTTGTGACGACACTGAAGTTACTTTAGTGTTTATATAAACAGAGCAAAGCTAAACAATTTGAACTTTTACTATAGGATCTTAATCTTCCATGCGCGACGCCCCGTGCTTCCCGTGGTCGACTGTAACATTTGAGTAGACTTTTGTAGAGACATTCTGATTCGAATCACTTGTTTGGTGAACGTCTCGCCCTATAATTGAGTTAATTTACACCAATGTTCGACGCGCCCCCAGATCGTTCGATCTCGCAATTCGATCCCCAATATAAATGACCTAGACAATACCACAAGGATATGTCCTCTTATTCAATTTATATAATCGGCAAAGGTTGACCACCCTTTTGAATACATTTCCATAACTATTCGCACGTATCGACGCATTCTAGAGCGACATCTACCTTTCTATCGCGAGAATGAATTAAATTATTATACCTTTAAGCCTTTTCAAAACGTGCTCGAATTAATCCGCGACTTTCCGTCAAAGATGGGTCTGCTAACCGTTAGCTGTACCATGAATATGTGCGTTCATTACTTTGTTGGCAACACCAACAAAATTGTATACATACATATTTTTATTTTATGTGTTGGCAATGTGGCCTCCCCCCTTTTTGATTGATACCTTCTCGTGTGCATACATGTCGAATTGTGATCGTGAAATAAATTAATTATATAAATTATTTGGAGTGTTTGGATATTACTACTGCGACCTACAACCCTATCAAGATTGCCACAACTTTGCGCTATTGTCTTCCGCAATGAAACTAGTAATCCCCTGTGTGTTGGCACTAAGTCCCAGATCGCTAGTCTCCTCTACGATATCGTGAGTGAACGTACTAATCGTGCCCCGCCCCCATTATTGCAGCGCGAGCTAACTGACTCTAGGTTTTAACTAAACTCTTTCATCTTCTGTAATAACTTTTCTAGCGTGGCATTATCGGGGTTCCCGCTAAAATGCACCTTCGCTGTTATTTTTACCATCTGGGAAGTTACTATCCATTGTTCGTTTTTTTTTCTAACTCCTGCCCGGCTGTCTCTCGTACATTGTACGCTCAAAACAAAGCATCCACTACGCGCCCCTGAGTTTATGACCGAATATTATAACGTAATGTTTACTTTCTAACTTCGAACAATACAGAAAAAAAACTAAAACGAAGAATGCTATTCTCCTTATTTTAAATATTATAACGTAAAGTTTATTTCCTAACTAACTAACAATACAGAAAAAAAAGGATCTCATGGCGTGTTATTTTAAAATAAAGGATGTTATTATCACTTTTATGTTTCTTTCTCTCTTTTTTCCATCCCAAGGTTGCCTGGAAGAAATTGCGAATAGCGATATGGCCGCCCTTTGTACATATTTCAGTTTTTAAGTGCTTTATTTTATGTGTAGGTGAGTTTGTGTACAATAAAGAGTATATCTATCTATCAATACAAGAAAAAAAGTGTTAGTTTCAACCAAAGGGTGTGTGGGTGGGTGGGTATTTCCTTTGTCGTGACCTGTAAGCAACACAGTTATGGGTAATTTTTATAAAGTTATAATATACACATTTTATATTGCAATCATGCGATGTAGAATTTCTCCCTTGCTGGTTCTGGCATCTCTGAAATGGATATTGCTAACAATACTCTGTGCGGTATTTCCTTAAATTGTGTGGTGATTTACCTACGTTGTGTTATGATGAAGTGTGTTTCCGATTTGTTCTTGACCAGTCGCGTCACCTTTTGACACGTAGCTGTGGTCATTCTGGTAACGCGGCATCACTTTTTATGTGTTGGGACGCAACCTGTGCTTCCCGTGGTCGGTCCTTGAATGCCCTAGTCACGCCTCGTTCAACCCTTAAAACTCTCCGCGCGGCGTCGCCTCGGGCCCGCCGCCCGCACGCCGTCTGCACCCCGCGTCCATCCTCTCTCTCTGCGTACGATTACCTGAAAACAACTTGAAAACAACACAACCACGAGATCCCTTTCTTTTTTGTAATGTCGACCGTAATAAATTCCCTATCAGTTAGAATGGCTATTAGCCCATACATTATTTCGAATTTCCTAGTTTTTTTATGCATTCGTTAACACTTGTGACCCCCTTATAATTCAACTGCGTTCAAATTTTATTTTTACCAGATGTTGGCCTTCTCCGGTGCGTGGGATAACATATTTCTATTTAAAAACATTTCGCCGTGTTAGCTGCAAAAATACCAATGATTCTATCGCGGACCTACGTGGACATTTTACCTATTAGGCTTACTATCTCAACAGCAGGCAAACTGTTACACTCCTTAGCTGTCCTTATTATAAACGAAGAAGCAAATCGTTTAGTCCTGACTAAAGGCACTTTCACCACATAAGGGTGTGTATGCGTAGTGCGTCTCGTTGTCCGATGATAGAAGGGGGATGGTGGAATCAAGTCATGCAATTCCTGCGCACACTCCCCAAAATGCATCCTGTAGAATACCAAGAGACTGGCTACTCTGCGCCTGTATTCTAGACTTTGAAGATTGGCTTCCACTAACCCAGTAACACCAATTAGTCTCTTAGCGCGCCTCTCCACTGAGTCCATAGCAGCTAGGTGGCATTTTGCAGCACCGGCCCATATATGACTACAGAACTCCACACACGACCAGATTTGCGCTATATACAACATCAGAACTTTGCTGCCGACAAACTGTATTGCAGTTTGGCAGAACACTATGTATTTTAATATTGTACATCTTGTATTGAAATAAATAAATTAAAAAAAAAAAAAAAAAAAGAAGCTGTCCCGGCGTGAAGTACCGGCGGACCGGATGGTGTTCTCAGTATTAACCTCCCAATACAAAGTAAATAAACCTGGGCGTCAGTATATTTTAGTTCCAATATGTTAAGTAACTCAATTTTATCACGAGAATAAGATATGCTCGGTGTTTCACTGCGGGATAAAATCCGGGATGAAGTGCTAGCGTTAAGCCTATTTGAAATAAATGATTTTGAGTCCTGAATCTTTGGAAGAGGGATCATCCGACCCAGAACTAACCGATCTGATTTAATGAGGGCGAGATTGAGGGCGTTGATGGTTCCAACCTTAGATAACTTAAGTTCGGAGTTTGAAGACGCTACGCTGCTAAGTATTTGTTTGACCGACATTCATACTTAACGCTCTCAGAACTTGTAAACATGGAGAAAACAGTCACCACAGCCTATAGATGCTAGCAATACCAGAAGAATCATCAGCGCGTTGCCGACCCTTAAGACATTAGATATTAAGCCTTTGTATCCGATGATATCACCAGCTACAGTGTCCTTCACGCCAGAATACAGCAACGCTTACTTACTGCCGCTTGGTGGCACCTACCTACCTGGACGACTCCTTGCACCAGAAACCTACCACCTAGTAGATGTGATACAATACTTTCATTAGCAAGGTTTCACTGTAACCAATATCAAAGTCGAGCTAGATTCTACTCAAGAGGAGTCTGTTCTTTCGTTTACAAAAATAAAATATTGGGTAACAGTGTTTATACGAGGTCAAACGAGCTGCCAAGATGAAAATGGTAGTGGACGACCAAATAAGGTTACCCCGCCAGAAAAGGTAAAGAAAATCCACACAATGATATTGGATGATCATCGACTGAAGTGTGTGAGTTAGGTTAGGTTATATTAGGCATTTAAAAAAATACTGTGCATTGCATATTGACTGAAAATTTGGACATGAGAAAATTGTGCGTTCGATGGGTCATCATCATCATCAGCCGGAAGACGTCCACTGCTGAACAAAGGCCTCCCCCTTATACCGCCACAATGAACGACAATTTGCCATTTGCATCCACTGGTTGCCTGCGACGCGAACAATGTCGTCGGTCCGCCTAGTGGGAAGCCTGCCTACGCTGCGTCTTCCGGTTCGTGGTCGCCACTCGAGAACCTTTCTTCCCCAACGGTTATCGGTTCTTCGACCGAGGTGGCCTGCCCACTGCCACTTCAACTTGCATATTTTTCGAGTTATGTCGATGACCTTGGTTATTCGGCGAATCTCCTCATTCCGGATTCTGTCGTGCAAAGAAACTCCGAGCATAGCTCTCTCCATAGCTCGTTGCGTGACTCTGAGCTTCTCCAAAAGGCCAGCTGTTAAAGACCACGTCTCAGTACCATATGTCATCACTGGCAACACACACTGGTAAAAAACCTTTGTCTTCAGGCACTGCGGAATTTCAGTACGATGGGTGCACTAGCAAAAACAGCGTCGGTTTTGGCGATGACCAATAATATTTGAATTGATTCCTCACGCACTTTATTCCAGATTTAGACTCCTCGGATTACTTTATTTTTCCCAAATTAGAAAAATAGTTATAGTAAAAGATTCCCCAATAAACAAGAGATGGATTCTGCGGTTGATAGCTATTTTCAGGAGCTCGACAGTTCCTACTATAAACTGGGTATCGAAGATATTGAACATCGCTGGGAGAAATGTATCGAGCTAATTGATACTATGTTGAAAAGAAATATCTAATATTTTTTCTCAGTCAGGTCGGGTACTTCTGGGACTGCCCTCGTACTTTTTTTAAAATAAATAACACCCAGATACTCAGTGGGAATCAAACCTGCAACCTTTTGGGTAGTCGCCAGGGTGTCCAACAACCAGACAAACAGGCCTGTCAAATTCGTAATAAGCGGCAAATCCAATTTTCTCCAAAGACAGTGTGTTGAATCCACATAAACCGAATGGCGGTGTAGTAAAAATTAATCCAAATGTGATATAATGTAGCAAGTACCACATAAAATGGTCGGAGGATTCTCCTTTGCCCTTGCCGCCGTCGCACTGTTAAAACAGCTTAGTCATTCTGGTTAAACCATATTTCAAATAGTATATATACAGACGAATTGAGAACCTCCTCCTTTTTTGAAGTCGGTTAAAAACTACACTCAAATTCGTACATTCGTTTATGATGCAAGACCACAATCAGACTTATATTCTCTAGTCTGTTGTTTGTGGCTATTAATTGGGCCCGGTAACCACCGGAACACACTTCAACCCAGCTGGATCCATTGTGCCTGCTCTAGCCCTTACTCTGTTGCTGTCGTATCGAAGTGGTACGCCACGATTGCGCCAGCTTGAAGCTGTACAATGTACAGCTACAAGCCAAGCCTATCCTACACCAGGTGATTATGTGCAGTGTACATAATCACCTGGTGTAGGATAGGCTTTCTCCTAGATGACTCAATTAACGTATAGCAATAGTTACACTTACAGGCAGGCATAGGATTCATACATAAGATGTCTACTTTTTGAGTCGTGGTTATCGAATAAAACCAAAAGATATATATATTTCGAACAATGTTTTATTGTAATTAATTAAAAATATACATTGGTACCTAAACTACTTAAAACTCACTAAAACCTGTCAAAACAGGCCACCGAAGAATAGCCTGGAGCAATAGCAGCAGCAGGAGCTATGGCAGCAGACCCAATAGCTGCAGGCGTGAATGTTGCTACTGGTGCAGCAGTCTCACTCACCATAGCAGTAACACCATTTCCACACCCATAGTTGATGGCACCAGCACCATCAGTCGGTAGAGCACCTTCCATAGCAGTAGTCCCAACAAATGGTACCTCCCCAGCTACAGCTAAAAGACCTTCGAAAGCGTTCTCAGATATAATTGAGATGCCAACAGGAGGGATTGCTGAAGAACTTGTAACCGGCAGCAGACCACCAGCAGTGGGAGATATTTCCATTACAGGGGATGCACAGGATAAGCCTCTAGGCCTGGGTGCATCAGGGATGAAGCCATCATATGCTCTATTGTAGCCAGGGTAACCGAAAGGTGTGCCAATTGCAAAATTGTCATATGCCAATCCGTCGTATGCGTGTCCGTCGTATGCATAATTCGGCCCATATGGGATAGCAAAACCAGTTACATCAACTGCAGCGGGACTGACACATTGATTGAATGAAGACTGAAATAATAAAAAAAATATTAATCCAAAAGTCCAATTCATTACCACTAGTTACCTAGTAAAAAGTAGTTATTACATCCATTGGGTTAAGTAATTTCTTCTGGTACAAAACCCATTACATTGACAATGATAGACCACTGCTGCTTTGCAGCAAATTATGTAGTGCTGACAATGCAGTGTTACACTAAATGTTATTTTGCACATGGGAACCGCTTCCGAGAAAAGGTATGCAAGGATCAAATTATTTAAAGTGGAGAAAATTATAGATGGAATTCTCAAAAGATTATGACCGGCAATCAACAATGGGAGAAAACCGCTTAATATCTGATAGTCTCGTTAAAGAGAGAAGAGATAAAAATCCTGATCATCCGATTGGTAAGACTATGTATTCTAAAATAACGATAGTCCTCATATTCCGATTATTTCAAGGAACCAATAGGAAATTTTAATGATTATAAGGGCCCATGTGCCAGGGACAGATTTTTCATTATGACTCCATTTATCTTTACTTGTGTTTACACTTATTCCTGTCCCTTATGGAGAATATTTGTCAGGAGAGCAAAGTATTAAATAGAATAATAATTAGTATATAACATTACCTGGACGAGGAGCGCCTGAACGCAGATGACGAGAATAGCCTTGGCTGCCATTTGTCTTGTACTAACTACTGCGTGTAATGTTAGAATGATGATCACTATAGTGACTTCTAATTTTATAGCGATCGATTAAGAAAGTGATACAGTTTATTGTAATAATGACACAAATAATAAATGTACGTGAGATAAGATGATTTCCGTTGGAGGCCGCTGACGTTCTGTTCGATTTGTATTATCGCATTGTGTAGTAATATTACGGAAAGTTGTGATAAGATGATTACTTAAGTAATTGCAAGTGAAATTAGCAATACTTGGGTTATTTGGGCTGAGTAGTTGAATTTTAGTACAACACTAGAAAATTAGGTAGTAGGAGGACTGACGATAATTTGCGAATCGAAGGCAACCGGTGAATGCAAATAGCCAATTGTCGATTGTTGTGGCCTGCTAAGGGGGAGGTATATGTTCAGCAATGGGCGTCTTCCAGATGATGATGATGACTAGAATTTTGGCTTTGACGATATTGGACGAATTTAGGTAAATATTTTTAAGATCTAATGACCTCATTATTGTAATATCATTATAACATATATATTAAGGGATGAAAATAAGCAGGTGGAACAATTTTTCAAGAAATTGATAAATTAATTGCTGAAAGAACCGATTACGAGAGTCCTTTAAGCATTAAAGTAGCATTTGAGCTTGACTGCCGAGAAATGTTCTGATGAAGTAATATGGTTTAGTAATATGTATGGCAGGAAATATTTTTATCGCTTTTACAATTAAATGTACCTAATAAGCATATCTTTGAAAATTACACATCAGAAATTGAAAATAACAAGTTATCATGACTATAAAAGTGGAGTGTGACAGTACCAATTCATTATACTGGATGCAACTTCTCTTTAAACACAAAACATCAAAAATGAAGACTATTATTGTTTTATTCTTCTGTGTCCAAAGCTGTTTGGTACAGGTGAGAGAAATAGTTTCATTACTTACCTACTAGCTGTAACAGATTGTTACATTTGAGAATGCAAAAATAGCACTTTTATTTTTTCTTTAACACACACATTTTAACTATCTACTAAGAATATCCGGCTAGGAGCTCCATTCTTTCCTCAATTAATTCTCAGCCTTAGACAGTCTTGTTTATTAACCAATTTTGACAACATAAAGGATGTCTAGTAAATATCATATCAATACAAAAAAAAAGAAGAAGAGGAAGTTTATATTTAATTCGTTTCAAGACTTTTCAGTTCAAATTATAATTGAGCCACGAACTATCGACAAATAAGAAAAAAATAACAATTTTCTTTTCTACAGACTGCTTTCAGCCAATGCCTAGGCAGAATCGCTCCTGCCGGCTGCGCACCCGCTGCTGCTGTCGCCACTTCCGGCTTCCCCACTCCCTCTAACTACGCTCTTGGCGCTATCGCCCCTACCACCGGTATCGGTGGCTTTGGCTATGGTGTTGGAATCGCTGACTACGCCTACCCTGGTTTGGGTGGATACGGTGGTGCCTACGGTCTGGACGGCTACGGTGGTGCCTGCGGTCTTGATTCTTATGGTGGGGTTGGTGAGGGCAACGTAGCAGTCGCTGGTGAGCTGCCCGTCGCTGGTACTACCGCTGTTGCTGGCAAGGTGCCGATCATGGGTGCTGTGACTTTCGGCGGACCTATACCTGCTGCTGGGGTGGTAAAGATCTCTGGCAACTGCGCGTGTGGTTGCGGTAACGGTCCTTATATTAGTCAATTTTATTAAAATAATGTTTTAGATAGACATTGAAGAATGAATGAGTGATATAAATCGATAAAATAAAATAAAATAAAAATGTTTTATTTTCAGGCGCTAGGCCCATATTTTGTTAGTAGTACAATTTCTTATATGACTATGTTAGTAGATACATGTAAACACATAAATAACGCAAACAAACTCACACACACACACACACTATGTTGGCAGGTTTATTAAGCTCCACGAAAGACGGGAAAGGGAACGCCCTTTCCATATCATTGTCATCTTTTAAGTCTTCGGTCACAATGTGACCCAGATACTTAAACTGAGACACTCTCTGTAATAGTGAACCGTTAAGTTTTACAGAAGGGACATGCAAAGAACTTTTATTTCTACCTCTGAAAACTAACAGTTCGCTCTTCTTAGCATTGTACTTCAGCCCATGCTGATCAGCATATCTTTCACAGATTGTGAGCAATTTTATTATTCCACAGATTGATGGGCTCAGCAGCACCATGTCATCAGCATAACTTAAGTTATTTAAACAAACATCATCAATATGGCATCCTACATGAGTGCTACTGAGCTCATCAATCAAATCTATCTTCTTCTATACTATAATAAAACTCAAAGAGCACTTTTTCTGTACATTGAATATTTTTCCAAAATTTCTATGTGGGGATACTATACTATCGACATAGAGGCCAAAACAATTTTTTTTGGAATTATTGTCTGTCTGTCTGTCTGTATGTCTGTCTGTCTGTCTGTCTGTCTGTCGTTCTGTTTGTCCAGGTATCATTTGAAAACCCGTGGATGGATTTTGATAGGACTTTCACTGATGTGTTGTGTAGAAGTCAAGGTATAAATTGGTATATAAAACATCACGCTATGTTTCATAGGGGCTAAGCAGTGAAACATTACTTGCACATATTACCACGTAATTTCCTTTGTATGTGAATAGGGTAATTATAGACTGATCAGTTAATCATTAAGATATGTATTATTACGCTATATACAATAGGGACTGAGCAGACATTTAGTTTGAATAAGATATGGCAGTGGCGAAGGGTCAATTTTTGTAAGGGGTAAGCCGGGTTCGGTACACCCAGGACATTTTCATTAGATTTCTGTATTGTTCTAAGTATGTTG
The DNA here is from genome assembly GCA_911728495.1 of Furcula furcula. Lineage (NCBI taxonomy): Eukaryota > Metazoa > Arthropoda > Insecta > Lepidoptera > Notodontidae > Furcula > Furcula furcula. Next base: position 10,157,727 of record OU452269.1, on the reverse strand, counting down.
CTGATAGCAATATGACATTATATCTTTGAAAAGTTAAAATCTGTAAATCCCGAGCGAGTCCAAACTAGATCATGAAATGATTCATGAAATGATTCATGAAATTTTAATGAAACTCCACAAGTCCAGGTAGAGTATAGGTCAATACAATTATTACAGTCGCAACAATAAAAGATGCGAAAAACTTAGAATTTTCATTATCGAATATCATTAAACAGTAATTTACGATGTCAGCGTAATTTACATTATGAACAGCGCCATCTATCGGTGAAATTGAACATACAATCACCATAGAACTTTAATCTATATATATATATTTAAAAGAAAGTCGTGTTAGTTACTCTATTTATAACTCAAGAACGGCTCAACCGATTTGGCTGAAAATTGGTAGGGAAGTAGCTTAGGAGCAGGAGACGGACATAGGATACTTTTTATATCTGTAGGTTAAGGTTAAGCAACGTTGGGTAAGGTCATTAAATAGATAGGTGAACCGATTTGTATGAAATTTTATGTGCATATCGGGTAGGTCTGATAATAGGCCATTAATTATGTTTCATGCCGCTAGGTAAAGGTTAAGCAACATAAGGCAAGGTAATTAAATAGATGGGTGAACGGATATGTATGAAATTTTGTGTGCATATCGGGTAGGTCTGAGAATAAGTCGTAAAGTATATTTTATTATTTAAGTATTAGGGGGGGTGAGATGGAGCAAGTTGGGAGAGAGATATGGGGGGATAGGGTTCAGAGAGGGGCCAACGGGGAGAGGAAGAGGGGGAATGTGACGGGGACCGATGCGGGTGGGGGAAAGAGAGAGGAGAGAAAGAGCATAGAATTACATTTTTCTTATAATAGAGAGAGAGAGAGAGAGATGGAGAGAAATAAATCAAGGGAGGAGGGTGAAAAGGGGAGCAAAATGTAATAAAAGCGCGGGTGGAGCTGCGCGGGTCAGCTAGTCATTAATATAAACATTAAGAAGCCTCGGAGAGCTAAGACCTCCCTGCCTAACTCCACACTCAAGTTTGTAAGGCTCGGACAAAGCATTCGACCACCTTACAAAGTTTCTTTGCTTATTATACCATATAGCTAGAATGGACACCAGTGCATTTGGGACACCAGACTCTAGAAGCTTTCCCCAGAGGACGTTGTAGGAAACTTTCTGGGCAGATGTATTCCAGCATTCTGAAGATGCTCGATACTGAGCCCATATCGTGACCGGGGGATTTCCCCCTTTTCATATTTTTAATAGCGGCTGATACTTCATCACAAGTAAATTGCAATGGTGCCCCTGATCGACAACACTCAGAATAGTTTACCGTCATCACCGGCTGAAGAGGTGAACTCACCTTAAATTGTTTTTTGAAAAGTTCCGCTATCTCGGTACAGTCAGATTTTCCCGCCACATTTACAGGGAGACTTGGCTTGTTATTTAGCTTTTTGGTACATTTCCAAAATGAAGTAAAACATTTATTAGAATGATGAGAAGCCAAAATATCCATTTTAATTTTGTCTTGGTTTTTAATGCACCATTTTAATTTTGATTTAAATAATTTACGTGTATAAAAAAAAAATATGAAAAGATATGAAATAAAATAATTTACAAACCAATTTAGTTTGACTTTATTCTCACGTCTTACCTACTGATTTAGTTTTAAACACCTCTATCACATTAACATTTTTAGTTTATCGTACTCTCTTACTGCGTAGATCGGACCAACAATAATAACTAAGAAGACCTGAGGGTACACCGGCATAATTGTGTCATAAGGACGTTCAACATCTCAGTCATCCCGTGACCATGGGTGCTGCAAAGCATTCAAAACGTCGGGATAGTAAAATCTAAAATAAACCGCGATAAAATCTGTAAAATCCGTTTGATTTCAATGTGTAATATTCGGGTAAGTAAAAGACAACATTATTGTACTCTCTCGGTCACGGTACGTACCGTATACAAGCGGTGTATCACCTTTATGACGATAATCGCTTGCACGAGCTGGCTCAAAACACGTGGGGACGAGGTAAGTGCACGTAACGTCGTTCAAACGATTTTGATTCAAAACTGGTACACCGTTCGTGTCCGCGATGTTAGCTTATGATTCTTTTTCTCCTCGAACTGATTTGACCAAGCTGTCAAGTTAACAGTTATGCTAGTTGAATATCCATATGACGAGCCCTTCAGAATCCGAGCGTAAGTGTCATACAGTTCTCAGAACACCATTATTAACTCACATTGAATACGAGACACATCTTCATCAGAGGCTATAGTGCTGTATATATTTAAGTCATCAGCAAATATTAGATATTATGTATTGTACTTTATTTTAGATGTAACACTGTTGATAAATAATGAGAATAAGATAGGACTCAGGTATGATCCCTGCAGTACGCCTGAGTAAGCATAGTAGGGTTGGGATTGATACCCACTGACAACAACAATCTGTGACGTTCTTAACAGATAAGAAGTAAACCATCGAAGCAATGGGCATTCCCAAAATACTTGGCAGAAGTGCAAAATTTATAGACGGGATTTCCCTTGAAAATTAGGAGCTCAACCTGGAATAATTTATGAAGGCTGTTTTGATGTTCGTCGACTCATGGGATTTCGTAAGAACTATAACTAAGTTTTATTTTGCTCGCAAATGTGTTTAAAATCGTCGTATGAAACACGTGAGCTCCGCTCATTACACATTCAGATATATTACGCCCTTGCCTACGGCTCGGGCTGCAAGCCACGGCGTCGTGTGTAATGAGCAACTTAACTTACTTGTATCATAATATACTATAACGGAAAATTTTGAGATAAAACTACTTTTACGGACTATACCGCGTTTTAAATTAAATTTTACTTTTCCGACGTTTCGAACGCTTTGCAGCACCCATGGTCACGGAAAGACTGAGATGTTGAACGTCTTTATGTCACAATTATGCTGGTGTACCCTCAGGTCTTCCTGGTTTTTATTGTTGGTCCAATCTACGCAATAATAGCTTATAGTATCTTGAGGCCGTGCAGTGTTTTGCTTGGTTTTGGATTTAATTATATTTATCACAGGATCCGTGGTAATAACCAACCCTCTTCTCTATTGATTTTAGGATGTTTTTTTTTTATTTCAATAGGTTCACGAATCATCTTTGGTAGGAATCGGTGTGGTTTTGCGAGGATTTGAAGTTTATAAAATCTGACATAGTGGCGGATGCGATCCTGAACGTATTTACAACGTTTAACGTTTTTACTGTAGACTTTGTACAGCGTCGGTGTTTCACATCAGTTATGTATTCTTTAACGCGAGTTTTTACAGTTACAGTCAAGCTTATTTTACGCCACCAAAGAAGATTATTGAGTTTTTATCACCTGTCAAGTGCCATATACCTACGTCTACAAAATGTAGGAGTTTATAACCTTGACTGAGATTGTGGGCTAGCACACTAAATTTTAAATTGTGCTAGATTAATTGATAATAATAATGTTTATTAAGTGCCACAAAATATTTTCTCAATTCAAAATCTTCTTAAAAGTAATTTACAAAAACTGATTTCTTAAACTATTTCAGACATATTGGTTCAAGAGCGGCTACTGCAGTAGACTAGGTCTGTATCGCAGCAACCAAAAAACAATTACGTGAGATATATTCTCGACAAAGGTATTCAATGCGCAGAAAATATAATTGTACTTCACTCAGTACATACCTTACATGTATATTATAAGTACTTACCTAATATAGATCCAGAAAATGAAGTATTTCATACTAAACGTTAATATCACAAAAAAAAACATTTTTTATTAACCGACTTCAAAAAAGGAGGAGGTTCTCAATTCGTCTGTATATATACATCTATTTTTCTCTGTATGTTCGCGCATAACTATGGCAATTATGAACCGATTTGAAAAAATCTTTCTTCCATTAATTCTTCAATCCATTAATTGGGTCCCATAAAAAATAATATCGCTTACTAATAAATAGTTCCTGAAAAAAAACTAGAGTGGCGATTGCGCAGGACACCTGCAGGAATGCTTAAAAACATGACATTTAGATGACATTATGTCGTTGTTTGAGGACAAAAATGGTCATATAACTCTCGCAAATATTTACCATTTTTTTATATTTGAAAGAACAAAACCACTGTAATTAATCTGTATGAATGTTATCATAACCGGATAAGAACTTCTTGGAAGAACATGAACGATGTGGAGGAATTTATCTAGTAAAAACTGTAAAAACCATAAAACTGATGTTCTCCATTATATTACTCATACAATTATGAACTGATTTCGAAGATTCTCTTTTTATTCGAGAGAGTATACTACTATGATGATTCCATGCAAATTTCATTACAACGGGATAAATTGTTTTGAATTATGTAAAACTATGGAGACGATAATGTGACCTTATCCTACCGAGGTTCGGTGGTTCAATCTTTATCTACGTATTATGTACCTTAGGGTAAGAAGTAGGTTATGTTGAGTTCAAGTTGATAGGACTAAAGTAAAAAAGAAAATCCATTCGCATCTAATATTTATTTTAAAAATAATAAAATCATTTAGTTTTAGTATAAGTAAGGAATACTGCCACAGCCGCAGTCACACGCGCAGTTACCAGCGATGGACACGGCGCCACCAGCGCACACGTCACCACCGAATCTCACAGCGCCCATGATCGGTACCTGACCAGTGACAGCGGTCTCACCAGCAACGGGCAGCTCACCAGCGACGGCCACGTTGCCCTCACCGACACCGCCGTAAGAGTCCAGGCCGTAGGCACCAGCGTAGCCATCGATACCGTAGGCGCCACCGTAGCCATCTAGGCCGTAGGCACCGATGCCAGCGGGGTAGGCGTAGTCACCGAGACCTGCGCCGTAGCCGAGGCGACCGAGGCCGGCAGCGGGAGCAATAGCACCAAGAGCGAGGTTAGAGGCAGTGGGGAAGCCACCAGTGGCGACAGCAGCAGCGGGAGCACAGCCGGCAGGAGCGATTCTGCCGAGGCACTGGCCGAATACATTCTGAAACGAAAGTAAGATAAAAAATCTTTCTATATTAAGTTGATAACAATAGATAGATAGATAGACAACTCTTTATTGCACATCAAAAAGTACAGAAAATAGAAGTACAAAAAAAATACAAGGGTATTGGGCGGTCTTATCGCAAGTTGCGATTTCTTCCAGACAACCTTAGAATGGAGAGGAATGATCAGTTATCAAAAGAAGCCAATGGTGTACAGAAAACAAAATAAAATAAAATGATTAAAAGCCATAAATCTAACAATCTGATGGTAGTCGATTCGCCCGGCTATCGACAGCTCCTAAAGGACGACCATTAGTTTTTTAGTCCTTAATGCACAGAAGTTTTACCAGCTATAGTGCCCAGCACACCGGAACGTGGCAACGTTTACGATTTCGTTGCACGTTGTCTACTTTCAGGCTAGCCGCACATGGTCAATAATATTGTCAATATTCTACAACTCATGCGATATAACTGTGCACCTGGCGCTGTGACGTCACATTCCAGCGAGATGCACAGTCAAGTCGGGCGCACATTGACAATATTATTTACCAAGTGCGGGCGACCTCAACCTCACTTTGTTGACTTTTTAATATTTTCAGCACTTTGGCTTGGAGGCAGAATATTTTAGCACCGTGGTGGTGTCGACCTATATGGTGTTTGCAGAAGCAAACCAAATAGTAAATAATTATCTTTAATAAAATAAAACTAACCTGTACCAAGCAAGCTTGGACGCAGAAGAACAAAACAGCGAAGGTGTTCATATTGAATATTAGTTTTCAACGAGAAGCTGAATCCAGAATGATAGACAAACATTGTACATACGCTTTTATAGTTCAAAAATTACATAAATCTAATCAGTTTCCATAATAGTGATATTACTATTTACATCATGTGCGTGACAAAATATTTTCTTTACATTGTGAAGGCTTTATCGTTCTTGCAAAATATTATAGACTTGACATTTTTTACCTAATTCATAGATATGATACTGAATAAGAAATGTATATAAATTGGGAATCACAAGTTGTGGACATCATTCTCGTGTCAGCACTCACAGTAAGCACAAGTACAATGGCAGCCAAGGCTTTCCTCGTGCTCTGCGCTCAGGCGCTCATCATCCAGGTAAAAATTGAGAATTTTAAAAATTCCTGATGTAAATTAATTTGAGAAGCAGAATTTCTGGGACTACATTCCCGTTCTATCATCTGACTGTAAACCAACCAATCATCATCATCATCAGCTGGAAGAAGTTCACGGCTAAACAAAGGCCTCATCCTTATAGTGGGAGTTTGCCATAATCCCCACGCTTGGCAGGCGACCTATAACGAATACACGTGTCCGTTCGAGTAGTAGTAGTAGCCTCCTACAATCCTCAACAGGAGGAGATGGGTGTTCGCTATTCTTACCCAGACACTCCATTGGCAACCTAACCCAACGAATTTAAATCCGACGCAGCATCAGCAGAACCTGATGTTAGTGTAGACCAACCCATTGATTCATAACAAAAAGGTCGTTTACAAGATTATTATAGAGGAAATATGAGCGATGACTCCAAATACGACCTCCTATTAAAACTGTGTTCCTGTGACGGTCAGGTATAAGGATGTAAGACCATTAGGATCAATATCCACATCCCTGACAATGTCCGAACGCATTGCTCTCTTCACAGCTTCAATAATAGCCATTTTGTTGAGTAAGAATGCCTGGCCTGGTCCCATAGCGGATATTGTACACCTTTTGAAGGTTTCCTCGTCTTCACCAAAAATAAGTAGATTCATACTTCCCTCTTTCTTCTGCCACCATCTAAAATCTGTATGTTAGTAACTCACAACTGATATTTCTGGTGCTGCTACATCTCTAAAACATCTATATGCTGCGGTATCATTACCACCTTGGTTGCATAACAATTTTAAAATATTGCATTCTTTTACTTTCAGGCCACTTTCAGTCAGTGCGTGAACTCAGCAGGCGTTGACTACACCAGATATACTTCTCCATATGGATTGCCTAGTCGCGGCTGTGGTTACGATGGTGCCGCGTATGATGGACTCGCCGCTCCCTTCGGTTTTGGTGGACGCTTGGGCTATGATGGTCTGCCATTAGGTTGCGGCACCGCTTTAGATATCACCCCTACCAGTGGCGGGATTCTTACCGTTACCAGTGCCTCCGGCATCCCTCCCGTCGGCATCTCCGTAACCTCTGAGAACGAGTATGGTGGCATCTTGCGCGTGGCTGGTGAGCTGCCGTTCGTTGGTACTGTGGAAGTGGAAGGTGGAGTTCCAACCGCTGGTGCTGGTGCTGTTAACTATGGCTGCGGTGACGGTGTGACTGCTATGGAGTCAGTTGCCGATATCCTGACTCCTGGCATCGCTGCACCCATCGGCGCCATCGCTGCTCCTGGACTCGGCCTCCGCTCTGGCTATACAGGTCTTGGATATGGCTGCGGTTATTAGACTATTTGTTTATTAGGTTTAAAATGAGAAGTATATAGTAATAAAAAAAGTTAATTAATAGTTTGTAATTTTCTTTTTATTTTAACAATATTGATATTCGACTAAAGTTCAGTAAAGATCCTTACTGAACTTTAGTTCACTGCGCTGGTTCTCAACTGGGCGGTCTTTTGTACAAAGTACCTGCCATCCTCATTAGCATCCGAAAGACATCCCCCTTGGAACGCCAAATGAACAACAATTGGCTATTTGCATACACCGGTTCCCCGTGGAGTGTCCGGGTAAGAATAGCACCTACCCATGTTCCCCGTTGGGTGTCCGTAAAAGGTGACTAGGGAAAACAAGAAGACGGGCAGCAGCGTCTTTTTATTGGATTACCTACAACCTTTTTTCGCCAGGTGGCGCCACTAAGTGAACATCGATACTGTGTCAAATGTATATTTAATATCTATTTTAAATTATAATATAAAGCTTAAAATCCGTACTATAATCATTATTTATCGTAAATTAATAACGGAATCTGCAAGAATTAGTGTTATCTAAGCAAACTTTTAGTGCATATGTAACGTTACGCGTGTGTACGCGCCTTAAAACATTAAACCGTTATAGTACTATATAGCTATAACCATACTAAGTGCGACACGGCGAGCCATTATTTCGCCGCGAGCTCGTCCAGTGCTTGTCTCACGATTGCGGTGTGCGCACGTATTCTATTATTTCAATAAGTAAAACCTCGTAAATTCAATTCGGTGCTCTCAAACTACTTACGGGTGAGTGTGCTTGCTATCTATTTTCTATCTATCTGTTCTCTTTCCTGTTTCTAGGTACCTTGTAATTATCAACGGTCCTAAACCGTTGATAAAAGTATTTGACGGTCAACGTACCCAAATTTAAACTATAACGGAACCTGTAACCGACGCTATCCCTACTATTCTGCAAGGTCATCTTTCTTGTACTTTCTCTGTCCTTATTCTGCCTTATACTGTAATCTTACTGTTCTATAATGTTTCTTCTTTATCTGTCCGACCGATTAATGTAGCATAACCGTCTGCCAAGACCCTCGACTGGACTAGATAGGCTGAGGTGTCTTCTGTGGTCGGCGGACGGTTATGACACACGGGCCGGACCTGACGGTGTCTTTCCGTGGGTTCCAGGGTCCTACCTACGAGGTCCTACCTACGAGGTCCTACCTACGAGGTCCTACCTACGAGGTCCTACCTACGAGGTCCTACTTACGGAGTCTACCTACAAGCCTTCTACCTACAAGTTTTCACCTACAAGCTTACCTACAAGCTTTACCGTCGACCCCTACCGGTCGAGCTTAAGGACGGCTGCTGAGCCTGTCCACTGCCGGACCAGCTGCTGAGCTGGCCGATCTTAGAACTGCTGCGCCGTGCTGCGCCTGGTGCTGCCCGTGCCGTTGCCGTCATCGTGCTGCTGCCTACGACGATTCTGATAAGTCCACCTCACTTAAGGGGGAAACCGGACCGATTCTCAGTGCGGCATTTATGAAAAACCGTTAGCCTACTCACGACCCTTGCTCTCTAGCCCGTGCCTTTTGAAAATATAGTTATTTATTCCTTTATTCTAGTTTTCTTTATTTCGTAGGGCCACAATCCCCGCTACGCGACAGTGGCGCCTTAACGCGGTTATAACCGTTTTTCCTTCACATTTCTTTCTTTCCTTCTTTCTGTATTACTTCTGCTATCACTGAGTTCGCGGTCAGGTTTCGTCGCGGGTTTTTGGTGACGGTTCTTTTGTATTTTTTTTATTTGTGTATTGTAACGGTCGCGGACAATTTTTTTTTCTTACACCTTGTACGGCTAGCACAAACACCCCGTAGTAGTTTCCTTGGTAGCGTCATTTTTATAACCTGGTTCCCCGTATGGTTCCCGGGTTAGAATAGGACCATCCCATCACATCCAGTGGGTCCCGTAAGAGGCGGTTAATGGAAAAAGTAGTACCACCATACCAACATATTATCATCTCGTGTTGTACACTTACTACACATACATCTTACACTTACTACTACACAGTGTAATTGAATTGTAGTAAATCTACGTGCGTACTTGCGCTGGCCAGCGTACATTTTTTTTATTTAATTTTTCTGTTACACTAAACTACCTTCAACTAAATTATAACTTAATAACTTTTAAATAAACTTTAGCGTCCTATATCTATATATCCTATCTAAGTATTTATTAAATTTAAACTACAAAAACTATTTACGGTTAACTTTAAACTTATTCATCTTGCATTTTTAATCACAATAATGGAATCTAATCCAATAATGTACTATTAGGAATTATAGCTGTCATCAAATAAGTTGTGGGTAGGAAGGATAGCCGAACGCGTATATAAGTCGCCGCTCTGGCGGTGCCGCGGTCATTCGTTTTCCCAGATCTCATACAGTGCGGAAGTCTTAGTGAAGTAGCTGCGTCTTAGTGTTTACAATGTATTCCTGTTACAGGAGTGTGGTAATAATACTTCAGAGGTATGTTCAGTTCTTGTTATACTAAGGTGGTCCAGACACAATGGTTTCTGGACAGCTTCTCTTTTTTTTTAAGTAATCCTACCTAGGATTGCTAATATCAGAAGTGGGATTGGATTCTGCCCTATCCTCTTCGCTTTCTGATGCATTTTGTTATATTCGTTTCCATTATTTTCACGTATTGTTTTTCACGAAAAAAAAATACATATGCGGGTAGTTCGTGTTTTGAAAAAATATTAATGATCGGTACGTATTAATAATCGTTGGTAATGGAACACGAATGGGATAAGGATTATTACGATCGATCGTTAGATCAATCGATTAAATGTAATAGTTCAGCTGACAGTTCTAATAGTACCGTTGTTAGTCCAGGTCTACGATCGAGCCAGTGAATCTATTTAGGTCTATAGTGAGTTCGTTCGTAGACGTACCTAATGCCGGCAAAGTCCAGTGTGTTACGGCTAGATTACGGCAAATGAACTACATGGATTTATTTCGTTGGTTCGTATTATTTTAAGCAGTCGGTTGATTTGAGTTCTGACTGCTAGTTATAATAAAGTGCAATTACTAATAAACCTGGCAGAATAAGATGTTTTGTTGTTAATCTCGATCAGTCAATGCAATTTGTAGTGTTATTTTGGCTTATTGGTTATTTTCTCGGTCGATGACTAATAATCGTATTTGAATTCTGGTTCGATCTGGATATGTTTTTTGAAGGAAGGCCGAGCGGTTATTGTCCGGTTGGTCGTACGGGCCTAATATATTGACGACTGCCGATTGTGTCAATGTACTTTTTGATTTGACTACCTACCTGATTTATACGGAAATGTCAAATTTTTATTCGGTTTCTGTAGTTATGTTCGCAGAATGTGTCGCCAGGGCGATTGTGGCGTTAGTGGCCGCCCAACGGTGCAGTGGCTGCCCAACGGTGCAGTGGCCGCCCAACGGTGCAGTGGCAGCCCTAACGGTGGCGTGGCCGCCCTAACGGTGGCGTGGCCGCCCTAACGGTGGCGTGGCCGCCCTAACGGTGGCGTGGCCGCCCTAACGGTGGCGTGGCCGCCCTAACGGTGGCGTGGCCGCCCTAACGGTGGCGTGGCCGCCCTAACGGTGGCGTGGCCGCCCTAACGGTGGCGTGGCAGCCTATACAATGCGCTGTACCGTGGCGTTGGTCGGTACGCCGTGGTCGTGGCCGGACATCGAAACAAGGAAACAGCTACTGATTTAATGGCGTGTGGTTATAACAGCCGCACTGGCGTGAGTTTTACACATTTTGTTGTGTTTTTCATCAGTAGTTGACTGTATGAGCTTATAAATCTACTAGTAGTGATAATAATTAACACGAATTCAAATTTATGAACCTTAGTGAGAAAAGCAAAGCTTGCCCACCGATAGTGGTCTCTTAGTGTATCGTTGTAAAAAAGCTAGATCCTTATCGCCTTGGTTGGTGTATCCGATGTATTATTGATAGTTCGGGTTGAAATATGCTTTTATCTGGAACCGATTCACACACGCAAAGTTATGTCTCACGTAGATCTCTAGCGAGTCGTGAGGTGGCACTCCCCGAAGGGACCTGCCCCGGGTGGTCGGTACAGTTATCAGTTTATTTTATACCCTTGTGCTTAGGGTGAGTTAGGTGAGCTTAGCTTTCATATCTGTCCGAGATTAGGTGGCATTGAGCTTCGGTTCTGCCTGGACATGCAAACTTGGCGCCTCTGTCCACGATAGGGAGGCATTGAGCTTCGGTTCTGCCTGGACATGCAAACTTGGCGCCTCTGTCCGTGATAGGAGGCATTGAGCTTCGGTTCTGCCTGGACATGCAAACTTGGCGCCTCTGTCCGTGATAGGAGGGCATTGAGCTTCGGTTCTGCCTGGACATGCAAACTTGGCGCCTCTGTTCATGATAGGAGGGCATTGAGCTTCGGTTCTGCCTGGACATGCAAACTTGGCGCCTCTGTCCGTGATAGGGGGGCATTGAGCTTCGGTTCTGCCAGGACATGCAAACTTGGCGCCTCTGTCCTTGATAGGGGGGTATTGAGCTTCGGTTCTGCCTGGACATGCAAACTTGGCGCCTCTGTCCATGATAGGAGGGCATTGAGCTTCGGTTCTGCCTGGACATGCAAACTTGGCGCCTCTGTTCATGATAGGAGGGCATTGAGCTTCGGTTCTGCCTGGACATGCAAACTTGGCGCCTCTGTCCGTGATAGGGGGGCATTGAGCTTCGGTTCTGCCTGGACATGCAAACTTGGCGCCTCTGTCCTTGATAGGGGGGTATTGAGCTTCGGTTCTGCCTGGACATGCAAACTTGGCGCCTCTGTCCATGATAGGAGGGCATTGAGCTTCGGTTCTGCCTGGACATGCAAACTTGGCGCCTCTGTCCGTGATAGGAGGGCATTGAGCTTCGGTTCTGCCTGGACATGCAAACTTGGCGCCTCTGTCCATACTAGGAGGGCATTGAGCTTCGGTTCTGCCTGGACATGCAAACTTGGCGCCTCTGTCCATGATAGGAGGGCATTGAGCTTCGGTTCTGCCTGGACATGCAAACTTGGCGCCTCTGTCCTTGATAGGGGGGTATTGAGCTTCGGTTCTGCCTGGACATGCAAACTTGGCGCCTCTGTCTGTAATAGGGGGGCATTGAGCTTCGGTTCTGCCTGGACATGCAAACTTGGCGCCTCTGTCCACGATAGGAAGGCATTGAGCTTCGGTTCTGCCTGGACATGCAAACTTGGCGCCTCTGTCCATGATAGGAGGGCATTGAGCTTCGGTTCTGCCTGGACATGCAAACTTGGCGCCTCTGTCCATGATAGGAGGGCATTGAGCTTCGGTTCTGCCTGGACATGCAAACTTGGCGCCTCTGTCTGTGATAGGGGGGCATTGAGCTTCGGTTCTGCCTGGACATGCAAACTTGGCGCCTCTGTCCACGATAGGAAGGCATTGAGCTTCGGTTCTGCCTGGACATGCAAACTTGGCGCCTCTGTCCATGATAGGAGGGCATTGAGCTTCGGTTCTGCCTGGACATGCAAACTTGGCGCCTCTGTCCACGATAGGAAGGCATTGAGCTTCGGTTCTGCCTGGACATGCAAACTTGGCGCCTCTGTCCACGATAGGGAGGGCATTGAGCTTCGGTTCTGCCTGGACATGCAAACTTGGCGCCTCTGTCCACGATAGGAAGGCATTGAGCTTCGGTTCTGCCTGGACATGCAAACTTGGCGCCTCTGTCCACGATAGGAAGGCATTGAGCTTCGGTTCTGCCTGGACATGCAAACTTGGCGCCTCTGTCCATACTAGGAGGGCATTGAGCTTCGGTTCTGCCTGGACATGCAAACTTGGCGCCTCTGTCCATGATAGGAGGGCATTGAGCTTCGGTTCTGCCTGGACATGCAAACTTGGCGCCTCTGTCCATGATAGGAGGGCATTGAGCTTCGGTTCTGCCTGGACATGCAAACTTGGCGCCTCTGTCCATGATAGGAGGGCATTGAGCTTCGGTTCTGCCTGGACATGCAAACTTGGCGCCTCTGTCCATGATAGGAGGGCATTGAGCTTCGGTTCTGCCTGGACATGCAAACTTGGCGCCTCTGTCCGTGATAGGGGGGGGGCATTGAGCTTTGGTTCTGCCTTCCTCACTATCTATGCCATCTACCTATGCCATCTACCTATGCCATCTACACCTATGCCATCTACGTATGCCATCTACGTATGCCATCTACGTATGCCATCTACGTATGCCATCTACGTATGCCATCTACGTATGCCATCTACGTATGCCATCTACGTATGCCATCTACCTATGCCATCTACCTATGCCATCTACCTATGCCATCTACCTATGCCATCTACCTATGCCATCTACCTATGCCATCTACCTATGCCATCTACCTATGCCATCTACCTATGCCATCTACCTATGCCATCTACCTATGCCATCTACCTATGCCATCTACCTATGCCATCTACCTATGCCATCTACCTATGCCATCTACCTATGCCATCTACCTATGCCATCTACTAGAATAACGGGTTGCGTCAGCGGGGCCCACGCTGACTAGACATGCGTAAAGACTGTACATTTCGTAGGTTTCGGGGTAACCTGTTAGAGACCGATGTAAAGCTTAGTTGCATACAAGGTATCGGTTGCGCAGGAAGAGACCTGGGGGGCAATTCAACTAATTTACAACGGTTAAAGTTTAGTTTCGGTTTAGTAATCGCTCGATTGCAGTTGTCATTCGATAATGACGTAAAAAGTTATTCCATTATCTAATTTAACAAACTTAAACCAAACCACAACTAAACTTAGACTAAACCCAAACCAAACTCCAACTAAATCCAAACCGATCTGCGATTGATTGAAACCAGTGTTGCAAACTTGAATTTTTAAAAAGGCGTAGGCCAGATTAGAAAATTACGAAGATTTAGTAAAGTTTGCCTATGGAATGTTTGTAGATCTACTTACTTACCTACTTTTTTTGTGAAATATAGAGCCTAAGGTAGGTGAAATTAAATAACTGAATAAAAAATGGTAATCTCCTTTGTTTCTTTTTTTAACCCGACCTAAATACTTTTTGTCTTTTTCCCGTATGAATATCCAAGTATGAATATATTTGTTCATATTACAGCTTTATTTAGTGGGAGTAACATTCCGCTCAGTGTTTCCAACTAGACTTAAGGAAAAGTCGCTAGACCGAGGGTTCTAAAGTCGCCAGATGTCGCTAAAATAATTTGATTGACTTGACGAATTTACTGCCGCACTCACAAACAACAATTGGCGATAATTTACAATTAACTATTTTGTCAAATCGGATTATTTCGACCCTCGGAGTATTCATTCACTTCCAGTGTCGTCACAAATAAATATTATGTCTTCTGCATCTATCCTTTGTGCAAAATTCCGATTGTCCTATTCCCATTATTTTGGTTCCCCTAATCCCCACATATGCAACAATACTTTGATTTAACAAATAAGTTTGACATTGGCAAAATAGAGACATGTGAAGCCAGAAGCAATATAAAAAAAAAAAAACGGCGGAAAGTTCAAATTAGGTACCTACTAAAAGTGAAGTCCCAAGTACCTGCCTCACAGAGAATTGTAAGTGTTTATTAAGGTTCCAAATATCGATAAAGTACTTGTTTACTTTTAATTTTATAAGAAAGGAAAGAAAGGTTGTTTCGGTTAGAACGGTTAGTTTTGCATAGTCGTATTCCAGACATTATGGAATTAACCAGCCGAAGAAGGTCTACGTCTGTCAGGGCAGCTAGAATTGCTCATCCAATTTATGGAGGATCACAAAGATCTTGCTATGGGTCGTGTACGCTCCAAGGAAGCACGGGCCCTAGCAGTTCGGCTATGGGAGCAATGCGCGGACAGTCTTAACTCCGCTGGTGCAAGTAGGACACCAAAAGAGTGGATGAAGGTACGAGGTAGTGTTACTTAAATAAAAGATATAATTATGTATGCATAACTTTTATTGTAATTTAGTATAATTATGATTTATCTTCGTGTTTAAAGTTAATTTTTTTTACATTTTTCGTGACTGCATTTTATATATACGTAGCGAAGCACGTACCGGGCCGCTAGTACAATATACAAAATATGTATATGAATACAAAAATTTTGTTTTCTTGTTTTGATTTCTTTGTCTCCACAAGCGGGACACCAAATCCTGTTGATAGATACGCCCTCGTTGTAATTGATCATTATGTCTTGTCCTTCTTCGTTCCATTATTGCTAGGCGAGCAGGATCAATGCTGGCATCCCTTGCGCACTAATAAACACCTGTAATATATATCATGTATGTATTCTTACAATAAATAATTAATAATAAATTGTTTATATTTTTATTTTACTGTAATGTATAATAGTTTGCATACCTAAATCGTCCTTTTAAAATACCAATACACCTCTCCACAACATTCCTCACTGTCATATGCATGTCAGTATAGAATGCTTCAGGAGTGTTGGGAGTAGAATTTAATATTGGGGTCATCATAAGCCTTCTCAATGGAAATCCAGAATCACCTGGAAGGAAATATTTTAGCATTTAGAATTTACAACAATGTGTGCAACTAATCTACAAAGTACTAGTAAATAAAAATCTTCTGTTGAGGTATTGAGTACTCCGTCTAATGCGTTTTGTAGTGGGTTGTTGTTCCATGCAGTAATATCATGTGTTGATCCAGGGTTGCTAGAATCAACGCACTAATGTGCGTTAGTAGGATAATTCCTATCATCACAATCACAAATCTGAAACAAACTTCTTTCATTAACTATATATTTTATATAACCTACTATACCTATATATTTCAAATATATATAACCTACTATACCTAAATATATAAAAATATATATATATGTAACCTACTATACCTATATATAAGTAATAAATTTTAAAAACTAAAACCCGACTATGGATAAAATCGCAGTCTAATAATGTGATATTATATAGCCTATAACCAGCGGACAATCAAGACGCTTCTAACGACACCCTACTTGTCAAATTATGTTAAGTAGATTAGAATATATGCGGGAACAGATGAACATACATACATTCTTGATAAAATCATAACCCTCCCTCCGTTCCGTAGTCGGGTAAAAAATGACACTTTAAGAACTAGTAATGTAAAGACTACTATTTACACCCCCGATCCTGATATACCCAGTACCATACAATATACAAAATATGTATATGAATACAAAAATTACTCTAGTTTTGATTTCTTTGTCTCCACAAGCGGGACACCAAATCCTGTTGATAGATACACCCTCGTTGTAATTGACCATTATGTCTTGTCCTTCTTCGTTCCATTATTGCTAGGCGAGCAGCATCAATGCTTGCATCCCTTGCTCTTTGAATTTCTTCTTGTTCTAATGCTTCTAAATCCTCTTCAGTATAATCTGGCTCCTGATTAGTTTGAAGCGTTATGTTATGCAGGACACAACATGCATTAATCATTTTTGCTGCAACTCTAGGCTTGTAGTGAAGCTTTCTATCCAATAATAAACACCTGTAATATATATCATGTATGTAATCTTACAATAAATAATTAATAATAAATTGTTTATATTTTTATTTTACTGTAATGTATAATAGTTTGCATACCTAAATCGTCCTTTTAAAATACCAATACCCCTCTCCACAACATTCCTCACTGTCATATGCATGTCAGTATAGAATGCTTCAGGAGTGTTGGGAGTAGAATTTAATATTGGGGTCATCATAAGCCTTCTCAATGGATATCCAGAATCACCTGGAAGGAAATATTTTATTATTTAGAATTTACAACATTCAATCAAAGGTTCAAAACAATGTGTGCAACTAATCTACAAAGTACCTAGTAAATAAAAATCTTCTGCAGAAGTATTGAGTACTCTGTCTAATGCGTTTTGTAGTGGGTTGTTGTTCCATGCAGTACTGAATCAACGCACATTATCCTAGCATCACAATCACAAATCTGAAACAAACTTCTTTAATGTAAACGGTAAACTAATATGTTGGTAATATTGGTAAATTTAAGAATATTTGTGCTGGAACACGAATAAATAGCATAAAGCATAAATAACTCGCAGATATTTTTGCCTGCTTTCAGTGCACGCCACTGCTATACCTATATATTTGTTATATCTTCAGTACATATACAGTAAAATATTAATAAAGAACTTACAATTAAGGTATTTAAGGAATGATAACCTTTCCTGCTATAAAATCTTTCTTCATGTTCTGATGGTGGAACTATAGCTACATGTGTGCCATCAATACATCCTAGAACACCAGGCATGCCAAATTTATTATAGAACCTGCAAACAAACATTATAGCATTAAATTTATTATAGAACCTGCAAATAATATTGCATTAAATTTTTCTTTGACAAAAACTGATAGTTCAGTACTTTAAATTAACAATGTGATCTACATACCTCCTTTTTATATCATCACGGTCTTCTTTACAAGAAGGAAAATTCACATATTTTTTAAAAATGTGTGGTAAATTAAGCACCTCTGTTACTTGATATATAGCCCGAGAAACAGAAGGTTGTGATATTGAATGAGACTGTTTGACCAACTAGTGTCTGGTATGAGCCTGTCGCATAGAATGCTAGTGCCACCAAGATCTAAAAACACATACATTTTTTATTTTTTTTGCTTTTGCCTGGGTTTTACTGGTATTTGTTAGCAATATCAAATAAAATTTTATTTAATAATACGTTAAATTCTTACCTTTGTCTCCGTATCAATGCTATCGGTACGAAGTCGGGCTGGCATATACGGGCTGATCTCCGCAATAAGGGATCTTGCCAGGCTTTTATTTAGTCTGTATGACTTTATAAATTCTCGATCAGTTAAGTTGAAAGCACAGTTGCGAAGTCTCGAAAGAACATTTCTACGTCTAACTTTTCTTAAATCAGCCTCATGGGCAATTTCAATAACGTTCATGTAAAACATCATTTTTAAGTTGGATTAAAAGTTAAACAAACTTGATAGCAGACTTTGAAACACTAACAGTTTAGTTTCGTTTGAGAAAAAGTCTAGGCACATTAACGTAAGTTCAACCGTTAATTTTGACAGATGGAGCGCTTAGCTTCGATTACGTTTACGTTTAGTTCGTGTTCTAACAGAATACAACTTGTTAAATTTTAAACCGATCGTTGACTGAAACTGAATCTAAACTTAACGTCGATCGTTAGCACTTAGTAGAATACGAAAACAGTCAAACGCTATGGTTTAGTTTCGTTTCAGTCAACATTTATGTTAGTTGAATTGCCCCCCTGATTAAAGCCTATGCTATGACTGTTTGTTTTCTGTAATTATTACTACTTCATAACTTGACTGTGTTTATGTGAGCGCTTATTGCTCGCTGCTTATTCTGTTTTTCTTAGCCGCGTGCCATGGCGTGACCTGTTCAACAGCGAAGATCTGCGCACCGGGTATGACTGCTTAAGTGGCGCCATGCAGTGGGCGCAGTCAAAGAAGCACAAGGATATGAGTAACAGCACTAACTTTTTATTCTTATTTTTACTTTCCTATTTTTTAAAGATTTGTTTTTGAGAAAGTCTAAAATCTTTGTATAGCAAGCCGCCCCTTATGTACTACTTGCTTTACTGCACAGTAGTAGTAACTATACGCCTTATTTGTAATTCAGAGTTAAACATTCTAACATTCGAATTGAGTTAGACATTCTTACGTTCGAATCGAGGGACATTTTTACGATTGAATTGAGTTGCATTCTTAAAACTTAATGTTATGTGCACACTTTGTTTGGGTGTTGTTTTGTGTTTTGTGCAGGACCTACAAACGCTCCTGGGCGGTGCTTGTCGCAGCCTGGACACCCTTCGTGTTGCTCTCGGGAAACAGCGAGCCCGAGGACGTGCTCATGTCAGGAGAGGCCGTATTAGGAATTATAGCTGTCATCAAATAAGTTGTGGGTAGGAAGGATAGCCGAACGCGTATATAAGTCGCCGCTCTGGCGGTGCCGCGGTCATTCGTTTTCCCAGATCTCATACAGTGCGGAAGTCTTAGTGAAGTAGCTGCGTCTTAGTGTTTACAATGTATTCCTGTTACAGGAGTGTGGTAATAATACTTCAGAGGTATGTTCAGTTCTTGTTATACTAAGGTGGTCCAGACACAATGGTTTCTGGACAGCTTCTCTTTTTTTTTAAGTAATCCTACCTAGGATTGCTAATAGTACACTCTCGTAAATAAACGTAAACTAGCGTTTGTAATCATAATAACAAACGTAGAACCTACTTCTACAGTCTTAAATTACGTAAATGACACTTTAACAAACTTTAATAATTTTTTTTGTAGACATGTAAATTCTATACAACATGTAACTGGAATTTATTTTTATTTTTTAACTTGCTTTACCTAAAAGCCTTTACTGATACTTTCTTCTTGGGTACTATTCTTTTTATTCTTCTGGAGCGGGCGTTATGAACTCCAACTACAAAAATAAGCCTAACATAACACACTTTTCTTGAACAGCGGGTCACGACTGAGAAAGCCTACGTGGAAAACTTCTATTTCCTCTTTTTACATTCTATTTGGGTTATTTATCTTACTGACAGTGTGTTCGTACCACTTAAAAAGTACGGTAGCGGTGGTCACTACTCAAATAAGCCATTGACCATTGGATTTATTATATATATTATGGGTTACTATCTTATACCAACGAAGAAGGTTTCATTAAATATTTATATCAAAAAATAAAAATATATACTTAGCTACTACACTAAATTCAATTTCTCATTTTCTAAAAATAATTAACTATCTTTTGTTCAAAATGAACATTGTAACCTTTAATTTACTTGACATTAAAACATAACTAAATACTACAATTTAACTAAACACTTAACACTAAAACTTAAATGCAAGATAATATCTAAGAAGTCTCCACTTGTGTATGAACTTGCGGATATGTCCGGAAATCCTTTAGGCGCTTGGCATATCAAAGACTTTAAACAAATAAACTACCAAACATAACCTTATATTTACTATATTATTTAACTAAACTTGGTACTATAATCACCTATAACTAACTTATATACACGTAATCATCATAATCTTTCATCATTAGCAACCGATAGATGTTCGCTGCCGAGCGGAGGCCTCCCCCTTAGAAGGGAGGAGTTGCAAACACGTAATAATACAACACCCGTGGGGTGTCCGGGTAAGAATAGCACCCACCCATCTCTTCCTATTCTTTTAAATAGTGCCTGTTGTTAAGTATTGGAACATTAAATATTGTGTGCAGTGAAAGTAAATAAACTCCGTCCAAACCAGTGCATTATTTTTTATTACTCTTTGTGTCGGGTAGTAAATGGTCTCTGAACCTAAGTGCTAACAAAAACAAGAACACAATATAATTAAAGCTACACGGTAATAATGGAGTCAAATGTTTGGAATTGCGCTGGATGTCTGAAGCCTATCGAGGATATGAAGTGTCTGAGTTGTAAGGTGTGCCATCAAAAATATGATCTTGCATGCGCTAATATATCGGAGCAGCGGTTTCTCATCTCCTCATCTGAGTATAAATCGTCGTGGAAGTGTCCGCTATGCGTCAGTAAGCAGCCCAGGATTGACAACACCAACACTCCAGTGCGAGGTGTAGCCGAGGGAGTAACGGTACGTCGTGGTGCAGCAGTAGCGAGCCCACTGGAACATCTTGACTGCTGCCTTGACAATGCTGCCCGCAATCAGACGGCGGAAGTGTCTGATATGCATATGCTTGCATATGAAATTCGTCAGTTCAGAGAAGAGATGAGTGCTACTCGGTTACAAATGCAGCTTCTGAGCGAAACTCTTATTGGGCTTACTTCTAGGGTAGACCAATGCGACCGTAACATCGAGCGCTTAAATATTCGTGTCGACTGCTTGGAGAAGCTTGCTGAGGAGCGGAGTGCAACGGGCAGCGCCGATAAGTCGCTGCTAGATACTGTAAACCAGCTAAAGTCGGAACTTAATGACCGCGATCAGGATCTTTTATTAAACGACATTGAAATTTCTTGTGTCACGGAGCAAAGTGGAGAAAGCCTGCCTCACATTGCGATGACTTTAGCCGAAAAGCTTGGCGTGAAATTGGCTGTAGAAGATCTGGTGAGTGTAGCGCGAGTAGGGCCCCCGACTAGTCCACCGGTGGTGGCGCCTTCGAAAGAGCCACGCCCGCGGTTAATAGTAGTCCGCCTGGCACGTCAAGCTCTTCGTGACCAGCTCATCCAAGCGGCCCGTGTGCGTCGTGGTGCTACGACAGAGGGCACAGGTTTGGCTGGGCCCCCGCGCCGGTTCTACGTAAATGAGCGCCTGACAAAAGTTAATCGGCTCCTGTTCCGTCGTGCGCGTGAGCTCGCAGCACAGCACAGATGGCGGTTTGCGTGGACGAGAGGTGGCAGAATATATGTGCGGCAACGTCAGGATCAGGACGCCCCGCGCCTCCGTATACGTAATGAACAGGACCTTATCAGTGTTTTTGGGCCGAATGCCGTTAGTTCTGCTGAAAAGTAATTATATCCTTTTGTACATTAAGGTAAACGTATTAATTACTAAATTTCGTACTGGTAATAATCTCACTGTTATTATATTTACTTTTAACGCATTATTGCCTGTACCTGTGTCGTTTGTACTGATTACATTTTTATTGTGCTGTCAATTGTTAGTAAAGTACTGCTTGTGTTTTTATTTTATATGTAATATTCAAATACACGTCTCAATAAATCTGTATCTTTTATCAATCTCTTTAATCATTTATAAGTGTTGGTTTATTGTTTTGATACCTTACAATTTTTATGTTCGCGTTAATTTGTATATCAACGTTGTGTGCTGTGGCAAAATAAATCAAGTATCAGGGTTATGTACACCACCTCTTCTTATGTTTTTCAACATCCAAGGCAAACTATTTGCGTCACACTTCAGACTTATCCATTATATATATTTATCACTATTCAGTATATTTTTACACCAGTTCACTATACATATGGCGTTATTAAAATTCTTAGTCTTGTACTCTTACCTATCTGTATTTATAATATTGTATTGATGGCTCCAAAAAATGAACTATTTAAACTTGGTTTTTATAACGCTGGATCTCTAAATACTAATCAAGACGATTTCCTAGTTGCAATGTCTCGTTTCAATGCCGATATTGTCGCAATTAATGAGACCTGGCTGCGGCCGGGCCAGGAAGCGTGCGCGCCGGCTGTGCCCGGCTACCGACTACTCAGTGCCCCGCGACCCTTGCATATGAGAGCTGGGCGCGGCGGGGGAGTGGCATTTTACATAAAGTGCGGCATTCGAGTGCGTCGCGCGAAACACCCAGACGCAGATATCGAACAGATGTGGCTGTCAACTCGCTTAAACGGATATTCAATTGCAATTGGTACGGCGTACAGGCCGCAATGGGTTAATGTTGATACATTTATAGACGGTCTAACGGAATCTGTGGTTTTCTTTTCAAGCCACGACTACGTGGTTTTGCTAGGTGATTTTAATATAAATTTGCTGAATCCTTCAGACGCCAAATCTATGAAAGTCGAAGAATTCTTGCGCTGCGTTGACCTCACCCAGATCGTCACTGAACCCACGCATATTTCTACTAGTACCAAGACACTCATCGACCTGGTTTGCACTAATGCCCCGGTGCGTGAAGTCTCAGTTTCTCATATTGCTGATACTCTTGGACATGCAATGATCAATGTAAAACTTATGTTAAAAAAAATTAAAATTTCCCCTAAATATATATTATATCGACCGATAAAAAATATTAATCTTGACGCGTTAAATAAAGATGTTAATGCTACTGACTGGGAATCCCTGTCTGATTTACCTTCTGTTGACTTGATGGTTGACAAGTTTAATTCTTTGCTGCTTCGTATATTTGATAAACATGCTCCAATAAAAAAAATCAAAATTAGCTATAATCACACGTTACCTTGGGTGACTGATACAATTAAGATCATGATTGACCTCCGCGACGGAGCCCGTCAAAGGTTCCATTGTACAGGTTCTGAAGTGCATAAAAAGTACTACAAAGACTTCAAAAAGTTAGTTGAAACCAGTATGTCGAATGAGAAGCGTGCTTATTTCAATCACCATGTTAATTCTCAAATCAATAATAGTAAAGCTTTTTGGAAAAATCTTAAGGACAAAATCTTGGTTGACCCTAGTAAAAATAGCACCTTACCTGACTCTTTTGATAATCCTGACGATATTAACGACCATTTCCTTAATATACCTGGTAATAGTACTACCCCCATATCGGATTTGACATTTTTTGAGTATCATCGCTTTAATAATTCAACCTTTCAATTACAGCCTGTATCGGAAAGCGATGTCGCTAATTTTATCACCTCAATAACTTCTAATGCTGAGGGCTGTGATAATATCAGCCGTGAACTAATCTTGCTTACTCTTCCACGTACCTTAACTATAATCACTAAAATTATTAACAAGTCACTTCTTTCAGCTGTGGTCCCCCAGCAGTGGAAGCACGCGTTAATTACCCCGGTTCCAAAGACAAATAACCCTTCCAACTTTAAGGACCTCAGGCCAATAAGTATTCTTCCTTTTCTTTCCAAGGTATTAGAGCGAGCTGTCTATACCCAGCTAGTGAAGTACCTCGAACTTAATGACATTTTGCCAATGTATCAGTCTGGTTTCCGGAAGAAACGGAGTACACTTACAGCTTTGTTGGATGTTACAGATAACATTCTTGCAGAGCAAGATAAAGGTCGTGGTACTATTCTCGCTCTATTAGATTTCTCTCG
This sequence comes from Furcula furcula, assembly GCA_911728495.1. NCBI lineage: Eukaryota > Metazoa > Arthropoda > Insecta > Lepidoptera > Notodontidae > Furcula > Furcula furcula. The sequence goes on along the minus strand of OU452269.1, from coordinate 10,133,551 downwards.
TGCTTTTGACAGTATAAATATATCATATCTCTTATCTAAATTAACATACTATGGATTGGATCGTCATTCTATCGAGTGGTTTAATAGTTACCTGAGTGATCGCACGCAGCGCGTAAAATTACTTAGGGATGACGGTTCCTGCCTTTTCTCCCAACCTAAGGTTGTAGAACGTGGAGTACCACAGGGATCGTTACTCGGACCTATTCTATTTATTATTTATTGTGCTGATCTTGCTAAGGTAATAAAGCACTGTAAATATCACTGCTACGCCGATGATGTCCAAGTATACGTATCTGAAATTCCTGATTGTATTTCTGTGGCTGTTCAAAATATCAACAAAGACTTGGATAATATTGCTGACTGGTCGGATAGGAACTCATTACTTATCAACCCTGATAAGTCAAAATACATGGTACTGGGTTCAAAGAAGCAAGTCTCAAGAATAGGTAGCAAAAACCCAGTTATATCCGTGCACGGTAAACCAATAGATAGGGTACAAGAAGCAAACAACTTAGGTGTTGTACTGGATAGTCAGCTGCGATTTGAAGGACATGTGCTGAGCATCGTCAGAAACTGTTTCTACCGGTTGAAAGTGCTTTATAAAATCCGCAGCTTACTTACCGAAAAAGTACGCATTAGGTTATGCGAGTCACTGATCCTCTCGCGGCTTAACTATGGGGATATTGTGTACGGCCCTCGTTTACTGGCGAGAACTCAGCGCTTGATTCAGCGAGTTCAAAATGCTTGTTGCCGTTTCTGCTTCACCATTCCTCCCCGTAGTCACATAACTCCGTATTTGAATGATGCGTCTATACTTAATATGGAATCGCGTAGACAGCTACATCTAGCTACTTTGTTGTTTGGTGTAATTAAATTTAAACAACCGAGATATCTATATGATAAGTTAAAATTCAGTGACAAATGTGGCACTAGATTCTGTCGACCACCTTTAGCAGGACATTCACATAAGACGGCCGCATTTAGGGGCAGTTTCCGTTATCAGGCAACGAAATGTTGGAACAATCTACCTCCTCCAATCAGACACCTCTCTTCGCTGTATTCTTTTAAAAGTAACTGTAGGTCTTTTTTATTAGAAAAACAAAAAATAGGCATTCCATCGCGTTACCTGTAATGGTTGCTGCTGCTAAGCGATTGTCCTACTTTGAATCACCTATTGGAGTCAGAAATTGTTTTGTAAAGTAGTTTATTAATTTATCTATTATTATTTGTTTCTATATTATGTTTATTCAAATTTTATATTTACTACATTATTATTATTGTACACCTACATCTTATAACAGCACCAATCACACTAGTATGTATGTATCGCGCATTAATTCACGCATCTGTACCTCCCTTGGCAATAGCTGAAAATCAGTGTTTTTGCTTCTTGAGCAATATCCCCACTGAGCTACTGCCTTTTTGCATTGCCACAGCACACACATATATACAAATAATCAAAATGTGTATTTTGTTGTGTATAATTGATAGTTACCTATGTATATTACTGTGTTGTTTGTATGTGTGTGAACTTGGCTGCAAATAAATGTGTTATCTATCTATCTATCTATCTTCCCTTTGGGTGTACGTAAGAGGCGACTAAGGGAAATCAGAAGACGGGCAGCAGCGTCTTCTGTTTTAATTCCAACTCTTCACAAAAACTGCGATCCCCAAGACGCCTGCCAAGCGTGGGGATTATGGCAACACCCCCCCCCCCCCCCCCCCAAACAATGATAGACACTAATTGCATACGGCCCCCAGTCCCCAGCGGCTCCTCTATTCCTCGCCTTGGTAGCAGGCGGGGTAACGGTCGAGCAGGGGGTGCTAAGAATCTCCGGCAGATGCCCCGCTACCACCCCCACCGAACTTTGGCCCTGGCAACACACAACATCCGCACGATGAGGACCAATGAGAAGATTGTCGAGCTGGAGGAAGAATTGAGCAAGTTGCGTTGGGACATCTTGGGATTATCTGAAATCCGGCGAGAGGGACAGGATACGATAACCCTTGATTCTGGCAACATGCTCTTCTTCCGGGAAGGAGACCGGAAATCCCAGGGTGGTGTCGGGTTTCTCGTCCGTAAGTCCCTTGTTAACAACGTGATTAAGGTCGATAGTGTGTCGAGTAGGGTAGCGTACCTTATACTCAGAATAACCAATCGGTATTCGTTGAAGGTTATACAGGTTTACGCGCCGACCTCGGCACACCCTGACGATGAAGTAGAGGCTATGTATGAGGAGATATCAGAAGCCATACATACCTCCAAAACACACTTCACCGTTGTTATGGGGGACTTCAACGCAAAGGTGGGCACACGGAATGGCGATGAGTTGAGAGTGGGGTCATATGGGTACGGGCAGCGGAACCAAAGGGGCCAGCGGCTGGTCGACTTCATGGAGAAGGAGGGACTCTTTGCGATGAACTCCTTCTTCAAGAAGCGACCATCCAGGAAGTGGACGTGGATAAGCCCCGATGGTTCAACCAAAAACGAGATCGACTTCATCATGACGACCAAGAAGCATATATTCGATGATGTCTCCGTGATCGGCAGGGTGAAAACCGGTAGCGATCACCGCATTGTTAGAGGCACATTGAATATCAATATCAAGCTTGAGAGGTCTCGTCTGATGAAGTCCACGCTCCGTCCGGGAACCGCCCAAATCCGAAAACCCAAAGACTTTCAACTCGAACTACACAATCGTTTTCAGTGCCTAGCCGAATGCGAAACTGCGGACGAGTTAAACAATGGTTTGGTGCAAACTGTCCATGCAGTGGGGTCCAAGTTCTTTAAGACCCCACGCCGTAATAAGCCTCAGAAGCTCTCCAATCAAACCATTAAGTTAATGGAAACCCGGACTGAGATGAGACTGCAATCTTCAGCTGATATGTCAGAATATGCTGAACTCAATAGACGAATCTCGAAATCCATGCGTCACGACTTGCGTTCCTATAATACAGCATGTATTAAGGACGCAATTGAGCGGAACCAAGGCTCTAAAGTGTTCGCAAAGAATTCGTCTATTGGGCGCAGCCATATGACCAGGCTGAAGATCGACGACGGCAGTGTCATCTCATCGAAACCGGAGATATTGAGAGAGTTCGAGAGGTTTTACGGACAGTTATACACCTCAACACAGGAACCCATTGCCAGAACAGCTCAGGACACCAGAGCCAAATTAACCCGACACTACACTGAGGACATCCCAGACATCAGCCTGTACGAGATTAGAATGGCTCTCAAACAGCTTAAGAACAACAAGGCGCCGGGTGAAGACGGAATCACAACAGAACTTCTGAGAGCGGGTGGAAAACCGGTACTTTTAGTCCTCCAGAAGTTATTTAATTCCGTCTTACTCGAGGGTACTACGCCAGAAGCATGGCACGGGAGTGTGGTGGTTCTTTTCTTCAAAAAAGGTGATAACACCTTATTGAAGAATTATAGACCCATCTCACTCCTGAGCCATGTATACAAGCTGTTTTCGAGAGTCATTACGAACCGTCTCGAACGCAGGTTTGATGACTTCCAGCCTCCCGAACAAGCCGGGTTCCGAAAAGGCTTTAGCACCGTAGACCACATACATACGCTCCGCCAGATTATACAGAAGACCGAGGAGTATAATCGGCCATTATGTCTAGCGTTTGTGGACTACGAGAAAGCCTTTGATTCAATCGAGACCTGGGCGGTATTGCAGTCCCTCCAGCGGTGTCACATTGACTATAGGTACATCGAAGTGTTGAAGTGTTTGTACAGCAACGCCACCATGTCGATCCGACTACAGGACGAGAGCACGAAACCAATCCCATTGCAGCGGGGCGTGAGACAGGGAGACGTTATTTCTCCGAAACTGTTCACGAACGCATTGGAGGACGTTTTCAAGCTCTTGGACTGGTACGGATTCGGCATCAACATCAATGGCGAATACATCACTCACCTTCGTTTTGCCGATGATATAGTCATTATGGCAGAATCGCTGGAGGACCTCAATACAATGCTCAGCGACCTCAGTAGCGTTTCCCAACAGGTGGGTCTTAAAATGAACATGGACAAGACGAAGATCATGTCTAATGTCCATGTTGCACCCGTACCGGTAGTTGTTGGGAACGTTACACTCGAAGTTGTTGACCACTACGTATACCTAGGACAAACTATCCAGTTAGGTCGGTCCAACTTCGACAAAGAGGTCGCCCGAAGAATCCAACTCGGATGGGCAGCGTTCGGGAAACTACGTGACATCTTCTCATCAGAAATTCCGCAGTGCCTGAAGACAAAGGTTTTTAACCAGTGTGTGTTGCCAGTGATGACATATGGTACTGAGACGTGGTCTCTAACAGCTGGCCTTTTGGAGAAGCTCAGAGTCACACAACGAGCTATGGAGAGAGCTATGCTCGGAGTTTCTTTGCGCGACAGAATCCGGAATGAGGAGATTCGCCGAAGAACCAAAGTCACCGACATAGCTCGTAGAATGTGCAAGTTGAAGTGGCAGTGGGCCGGCCACATCGCTCGAAGAACCGATAACCGTTGGGGAAGAAAGGTTCTCGAGTGGCGACCACGAACCGGAAGACGCAGCGTAGGCAGGCCTCCCACTAGGTGGACCGACGACATTGTTCGCGTCGCAGGGAACCGGTGGATGCAAATAGCAAATTGTCGTTCATTGTGGCGGTCTAAGGGGGAGGCCTTTGTTCAGCAGTGGACGTCTTCCGGCTGGTGATAATGATGATGAATAATACAACCTAATGTTCTATTAATTTTATTGCACTACATAATTATATTACACTATAGTAAGCTACTTAGCTACATAACTTTATACTTACCCTAGTTATATGATTTGAACCGATGAGCCTAGGTTCAAGGCGGGTTCGATTCCTATGCAATGCACACTTACATATTTTCTTTAACTGATTTTTTTTTTTAATTAATATGCTACATCACTACACCAATTTCTATTACATAATTAAACTATAACTAGTATTTACATACAACACTAGTAATGACACCCTGCGTTGTCTATCATAATTATAATTTATATACAAACTTATTTCTTTTATAACACCTATAGCTAGTCTAGACTCCTACCCTATTCATGGACACTGATTCCATGATGGCGCCCATTCCTATCCCATAATCCTACCCTAGCGTGTATCCTTGCTGCCCGGGAATGCTTCACATTCACCGGATGGACACAACGCTATCCTAAGGTCCTACCGGACAGACGGTGCCCTACCCACCGCTCTTCGGTAGTCACTTCTCCTCTTTATTGTTAAGCTGTTGGCAGATGGTGCCCTACACACTATCCCAGCAGTCATTAACATATAGTTTGGCTGACGTCGCCTACTCGTCGTCTAGTCGAATTTCAGGCTAAACCTGAATCCCTGATGTATGTCCTTGCTGCCCAGGAACGCTACTACGTGACTGGATGGGCATACATCCTTGTATTGTCCTGCAACGGTGTCTACCCACCGCTATGCCGGTCAATTTCCCTACATACCTAAACTAGACTAGACTATAACTACACAACATTACATTACATTACCCTGCTACCATAACCAACACCCCTCTCAGAGTATTGTAATCACTACATTACAATATTCCTTACTTCCTGTCTTGAGTCTACATTGCTCTAAATAAATGTACACTCTGTCTGTTAGGGTCTGAGGTCATGTAAGGACCGAAGACTGAATGAATGGTTGATGAACGATGAGTGAGTGAATGGGTTGGAATAAATGCTGAGTTAGTTAGTAGAGAGGTAGACGGATTTTGCTTCATCTAGGCAAAATCCTACACTGTTTCCCGGGGTACTGTAACGTTACGCGTGTGTACGCGCCTTAAAACATTAAACCGTTATAGTACTATATAGCTATAACCATACTAAGTGCGACACGGCGAGCCATTATTTCGCCGCGAGCTCGTCCAGTGCTTGTCTCACAATTGCGGTGTGCGCACGTATTCTATTATTTCAATAAGTAAAACCTCGTAAATTCAATTCGGTGCTCTCAAACTACTTACGGGTGAGTGTGCTTGCTATCTATTTTCTATCTATCTGTTCTCTTTCCTGTTTCTAGGTACCTTGTAATTATCAACGGTCCTAAACCGTTGATAAAAGTATTTGACGGTCAACGTACCCAAATTTAAACTATAACGGAACCTGTAACCGACGCTATCCCTACTATTCTGCAAGGTCATCTTTCTTGTACTTTCTCTGTCCTTATTCTGCCTTATACTGTAATCTTACTGTTCTATAATGTTTCTTCTTTATCTGTCCGACCGATTAATGTAGCATAACCGTCTGCCAAGACCCTCGACTAGACTAGATAGGCTGAGGTGTCTTCTGTGGTCGGCGGACGGTTATGACACACGGGCCGGACCTGACGGTGTCTTTCCGTGGGTTCCAGGGTCCTACCTACGAGGTCCTACCTACGAGGTCCTACCTACGAGGTCCTACCTACGAGGTCCTACCTACGAGGTCCTACCTACGAGGTCCTACCTACGAGGTCCTACCTACGAGGTCCTACCTACGAGGTCCTACCTACGAGGTCCTACCTACGAGGTCCTACCTACGAGGTCCTACCTACGAGGTCCTACCTACGAGGTCCTACCTACGAGGTCCTACCTACGAGGTCCTACTTACGGAGTCTACCTACAAGCCTTCTACCTACAAGTTTTCACCTACAAGCTTACCTACAAGCTTTACCGTCGACCCCTACCGGTCGAGCTTAAGGACGGCTGCTGAGCCTGTCCACTGCCGGACCAGCTGCTGAGCTGGCCGATCTTAGAACTGCTGCGCCGTGCTGCGCCTGGTGCTGTCCGTGCCGTTGCCGTCATCGTGCTGCTGCCTACGACGATTCTGATAAGTCCACCTCACTTAAGGGGGAAACCGGACCGATTCTCAGTGCGGCATTTATGAAAAACCGTTAGCCTACTCACGACCCTTGCTCTCTAGCCCGTGCCTTTTGAAAATATAGTTATTTATTCCTTTATTCTAGTTTTCTTTATTTCGTAGGGCCACAATCCCCGCTACGCGACACATAAAGAAAATAACAGTGACTATATGTGCCAGTTAAATTACGTATTTTTCTAATGGATACAAGTTATAAAAACTATATAAACATCAATAACAACTAATATGGTTTGTACATAATACCAATAAACTAAATTAAAGTGTTTAAGTGCAAATATTGTGTTAATTTAATTACTTAATGCATAACAACATTATGATACCCGCAATTTTAATATTGATTTTGTAAAAGAAGACATATAGTACGCAATTTCGAGAAGTACTTCTTACGCACGCATGGCTCATTCGTTATGACAGCCAACATTGACGTGTGTAAGTGAGGTTTCGAACCCCAGTGCGGAAGATTCTTTTTTGTGATTTTAATATAAGATTACATTCAAGAGCATCAAAATAAGAGTGCATTTACATCTAATTGCCCACATTCTGAGCACATAAATAAAGAAATTGATTGATATTTTATTTGTTATTCACACTAACACTAAACAACATTAATAGAAATGGAGGATAATATAGATACAATTTACAATTTATTTATTAATCCAAAAATTTATTTACATAACCATATAAATGTCAATGGACCCCGCACTAGGCGAACCTGTATCGCGATAAAATGATGATGATGATGATGATGTGTGTGATAAAAAATATAGATCTAATTCTTGGGATAATAATCTAAGCGAAAATTCGGGAATTTTTGATACGACTATGATGAGTTTGCCAAACACGTCGATTAATGATAGTCAAACGATTACAGACTTGAATGACAAAATTATACATCTGACGAATGAACTTTCTAGTGCACACAATGAGATTGACCATTTAAATACGGAATACATCCGATTAAAATCAGATTTGCATAAAAGTCTTAAGGTAATTGACACATATAAAAAAAACATTTGCAAGAAATTAGGACTCCTGCGTCCGGCCGTAAGAAAAATACTGTAACTCAGAAACACCCTACGCTAACAGCAACTTTTTTTTTTTTTTGACGTGGGGGAAATCTTCGAAAGATCCCCGGGAGCTGTGGGGCTCGACCGGGGTATGTGGGATTCTTACCCACTAAAACCCCCGCGGCTGTCGCATCGGCACATAAGAGGGGAGACCCCAGGGCTCTCCGGCGGGATCTGCACCAGGGGCCCCTCAGTGCCTTGCCTTTGAACCCGCCGCCGGGGGGCGCATTGTAGCCCCCCGGGAACCTGTCACGGTGCTCACGGGGACGGGGGTCGCAACCCCGCCACCGTCCTCCTCGGAGTCGCCGCCGTACTCAATGGACGCTCAAAGGGCCCACACCCCGAGCGTCCAGCGACTCCGAAGGACGCTAACAGCACCTAGACTGACTTTACTTGATTTTGATGAACCTGGCGGAACCACATTATGTAACAACACATACAGTATGGTAAATGACAAATCTGAAACGGACAATAGTACGCCACATGACATTCAATTCAATTCATTTATTTTTGCAATAATATGGGTTACATGGTTGTTAATTATCAGTATGAGTATCACCATATTAGCCTTAATAGCATGCAAAACATCTTAAACTAATTATAACTACGTCATATTATAATAATCAAGTCTGACTGACCTAATCAAATATCACTCTACTAATTACATTAAATAAATAATAAATTATTAATCTGATTACAATTTCAATTATATTCCTCAATCAATCAATCAATCAATCAAATCATTTTATTTGCGTAATATGGGTTAAACATTACATTTTGAATATATACTTTTAGACTTTCGCGTTCCATTATCAAACTTTATTCTAATCGGGAATTAACGCGATTTACCTTATATTTTGGCTTGACGTTTCGGCCGGGTTGAGTCTGCTTGTGACCACGGCTGGTGCAACCCGGCCGAAACGTCAAGCCAAAATATAAGGTAAATCGCGTTAATTCCCGATTAGAATAAAGTTTGATTACATTTTGATGTTACATTCTAGCATAGTACCTCCATATTCGGCCAACAGGCATGCAAATTATACTTATTACTATTTATACATTAGTTAAAAAATGTCAATTCATTTATACCAATTATTAATTATATTAACTAGTACGTTAAACATTACTAATCAAGTTCTATTATTCGATACCTACTGTAAGTATAATATTTACCATTTTCACAAATAAGTAAGTCAAATTATAATTCATTCAGTCATTTTATATTCACTAATTATTATTGGAATTATAGATATGTATTTAATAGATAAATAAGTTTAATATTATAATGATGTCAGACAGAAATTCACTTATACTGTAGTATGCCTTCTTTAGTAAAAAGGATTTTAACTTATTACTAAATACATCAGTGCTTGCAATCTCATGTAGCGATTTGGGTAAATGGTTGTAAACTCTAGCAGCCATGCAGAATACACTTTTATTTAAGTAAGCTGTTCTATTTGGAGGCATACTTATTTTGTAATAATGCCTTTTACTTAATAGTTTTACAAATAGTCTTTGGTTTTTTCTAACAAATAATACCAGTTCATAAATATATATACAGGGCAATGTCATAATTTCCAGATTTATAAAATAAGGTTTACAGCTATCTGTTTGCTTTAGTCCACATATAGCCCTGACACACCTCTTCTGAGCCTTAAATACTAATTCCTTCCCAGAAGAGTTACCCCAGAACATTATACCGAACCTTAGAAGGGGTGCAACATACCCATGATAAGCCGTCATTACAACCGATAAACTGACCGTCTTCTTCAACATATACAGGGCATATGAATACTTGCTAATTCTTGTAGTCAATGATTCTATTTGACATTTCCAGTCCAAACCGCTATCCACATTCAGCCCTAAAAACTTTGTCGTATCAACCTTTATAATTGTTTTATCTAAATAACGAATGTTCAAATCACTCAACTTATCTACTCTATTCTTAAATGTCATTATACTGGTTTTGTCTAGATTAAGTTTTAAATTATTTGATGTCAACCACTGATTAACGGTACATAAGGTATTTGAAATCTCCTGTTCTATATGCAATTTATCTTTACCTGTAAATATAATAGTACTGTCGTCGGCAAATAATACACTATGATGCGCTGTGACTCTAGGAAGATCGTTAATATAAATTATAAATAATAATGGTCCTAAAACACTTCCTTGTGGTACACCGAAAGTGACATCTCTATAGTTTGACATGTAAGAGACTTCCTTCTTTGTAACTGGACACAGTTTTGTAATTATTGTAGATTGTTGCCTTTGACTCAAATACGATTTTATAAGTGCCAAGACATTTCCTCTTACTCCATATGAATATAGTTTACTAAATAATATTTGATGGTCAACATAGTCAAAAGCTTTACTGAGGTCCATGTAGAGCACACAAACTAAGTTTTTTTTATCGACATTATTCATGATCTTCTCTAAAAATTAATAAATGGCTAAGTTAATGGTTTTATTTTTACGAAAACCCACCTGTTCTTCAGCAAATATGTTTTTCTTTTCAAAATAGTTATAAATGCTTTCATATATAACCCTCTCAAAGATCTTAGAAAAATTTAATTTATATAATATAATATGGATTAATTACAATAATTTGTCATTTAAATATTCATTTATCGAGTAGTATGCTTTATCAAGAAGCAATTCTTTGACACTGTTCTTAAAACTATGTACATCATTTATTTCTAATAATCTTTTTGGTAAATGATTATATATACGTGGAGCCATACAGAAAACACTTTTGTTAAATAGAGCAGTCGAATTCCGAGGATAACAAATTTTTAAATTGTGACGTTTACTTTTCAAGTTTTTAAATCGATTAATATTGGTTTTCACAAATATCAACATTTCGTATATATACATGCAGGGTAATGTAAGAATTTGTAGTTCTTTAAATACAGGTCTACAACTATCAGTAGATTGGAGATAGCATATAGCGCGCATACATCGTTTTTGAGCCTTAAAGACTACGTCCCTGTCTGTTGAATTTCCCCAGAACAGAATACCATATCGTAAGTTTGACGACACGAAACCATAGTAGGCTGTTAGAGCCGCTGACTTATGTGATAAGTAATTTGACTAAAGAAACCAATAATATTGAAATTAAACTACTTTTACGGATTTTATCGCGGTTTTGTTGCAAAGCATTCGAAACGTCGGGATAGTAAAATCAATAAATAAACCGCGATAAAATCCGTAAAAGTAGTTTAATTTCAATGTGTAATATTCGCGTAAGTAAAAGACAACATTATGTAAACCAATAATATACACAATGACGATACAAATACATTAAACCAGGAAAATGCGTTAAAATTAATCCAGAGCTGTGACTATTTACCACCAAATGGTGTAAAATCAGACATACTAAATGTATCAACGACTACACAGAGTTCATCACCAAATGCTCTTAACAATAAATTTAGTAGAAGAATTATAGTCATTGCTGATGACCAAGGCCGTAAATTTCAGCATGTTTTCCACAAATTAGTAGGCCCAGAATTTACAGTAAGCTGCTTTTGTAAGCCCGGGGTCACTATCAGTGAAGTATTATCAACGGAAAGAAGTGAAATAAAAAAACTGTCTAAAATGGACTTTGTTATTGTATTGGCAGGAACAAATGATAAGAATCCCATGGATTTTCAATTTAGCGTTAAATCGTTTTTAAATGAAGTTGTAAATACAAACATAATTATTTCTAGCATTCCGTATAATAGACATTTAAATGTAAAAAAACTCAACTATGAATTAAAGTGTCCCAGCTACTTTCCCAGATACAATGAGCCGTTCCAAGTTTTCATTGCTTCGCCTAGCAATATGTCCGAAATAAAGCAATAGGTACCTACTTCCGGAGACAGTTTTTGATTCTAATCTTTATAAAAATTTGCTTTTAACTCGAAACAAAGAAGAACAAACAGTTTTTTTTTTCAAAGTTGCCTGTTGGTAAGTAGTCATCACAACCTATACTGCCGTCATAAAGAAAAAAGACGTATCTGACATTTTTTTCATAATTGAGTTAAATACGCCATCGGGATCAGAAAAAAATGACGCATCTACCAGTATTTTTTTATTCTGGCTTTAACAATCAGAACCATATAAATCTCACTATTAATTAAGACGCTTCTGCTGCAAGTCATAATGTTTACGAAGTAAGAAAGTCATTTCTGACATATAATACGTTGAAAAGACGCATTTACGTAGAACCGTCTTATTTGTTTGCACAATAATGTATTTAATCATAAAATGAAAAGACGTTACTGCATCTATTTTATCTACGGTCTATATTAAAACTCTACAAATCATGTGATTACACTATGAATTCTAACATTAATGTTATAGCCTGTTTTGGTACTACCAAACAACATACGACAACAACATACGAGTGCAATGTGGACATAAGAGTACCAGTTACATAATTGTATTGCATTTAGGAGGGTGGCCTGCTCTAAATCGCATCCCACTTAACATCCAATACATGCCTCCTTTGCTCCTCGAACACCTGCACCAGGCCATTTACTTTCTGTCTTCATGTACTTCGTTGCTTAGCTAAATTTACCTAGTGAAGGTGATCCACTATACATCCCTTCATGTCTTTTCAGACCATTTTTATACCTGAGAAGTTAGCCACATTGTTTCCGCTTACCTTCCTCTAGTTCAGAATAAATGATGCGTTTTACTACTCTATCGTCCGACATCTTAACTACGTGGCCACTCCAGCGTAAATGACGTTTCATTAGATACGCCTAATCCCGTAAAATTTACCTCGACGCAAAACATTGGTGTCTCAAACGATAAGACCAATGAAAGTTCATGATTTCACGGAGGCACTTGAGATGAAATCTATCCAATGTTCGTATGTCTGCAATAAAGTATCCACGTCTCCGACGAGGGTAAGTTGAAAAATTTAAGAATTGTGGCGTTGAGCCGTATATACGGCTATGGAGTAGGAACTTCGGTGTCCATAGACATAAATTCTATCTTTGTTATACTTACCTACTTTTAAGCCGAATCTACGAGTCGAGAGATTTCGTTTTTCCATCAAATCTTGAAAGGCATTCGAAGTTTCCGCCACAAAACAAGGATCATCCGCATACCAAATCTCTGTGTCTGTGAATATATCATGGGAGACCATTCTTTGAGGTTTTAGCAGGGATAAATAAAAAAGTTTGCCATTAGTAAGCACGATATCAAATGTGTGTATTGTTGGCTGTTTTTAATGTATCTACCACTACCACTAAAAAGTACACTGCAAATAGTATTAGTGCCAAAACGCAACCCTGCTTCACTCCACAACTCACGGGGAAAAAATCTGTCCGCTCACCTTTTACATAAACACAGGTTATGTTATCATGTAACAGTCTTAACATCCGTGCAAACTTTTCTGTACAACCAAGTTTGAGTAGCAGAATCCAAAAAGTGACACGACGCACACTATCAAAAGTCTCGAGGTCTACCAAACAAAGAAATACTGCTCGATCTTGTTCTTTTCTCTTGTAATTGACCAATCGAAATATTTCCTCTATTTAGACGAAAGCCAAATTGAGGTTGGGGAAGAATATTTTCTTTTATCATTTATGAGACGGATGGGGAGTACTCTGGCCAAGGTTTTTCCGAACGCCGTGGGAAGTGAGGTACCTCTATAAGAATTTCAATCAGCCGAGTTACCTTTATTTTCATACAGTGCAAAGATTTTTAACTCTGTGAAGTCTTTGGTAACTAGTTCAACATGCCACATTTGCTTAAAAACTTTTTGTAGCTGAATGGCGGCAGTAATTTCGCTGATAGAAATTGGTTTGTCTAGAGCTATATCTATAGGAAATTCAGATATTTGTTTTATTGTAATCAAAATCAGCTGAGCGATCAATATTAAGAAGTTTACTACAATTTTCCGCCCAGAACCTTAACATTTCACGTTTGTTGGTGCCTTGGTGGTATGAATGAGTACCATCAAAAGTAGTTTTATATTTCATTTTTATTTTATGATTAAATTTATTTCAGTTTATATATGGGCTGTTAATTATCTGACAGTTAATTATGCTACATTGGCGTTTCTACAGGTACTATTGTAAGTTCACCGACTGTGGGTAAGAATCACTAAGTTGAAAAGCAGTAAATGGCTAAATACGTCTATTTTATTTAGGTAACGACAACCTAGTTACCCATTATCGCTAAGTAAAAAAGACGTTTCATAAATTACTAAGTTGAAAGGAAGTATCTAGCCAGAAACGTCTTTTCATTGCAGTATCATGTATATTCTTGTAATTTTTTTACTAAGGAAAAAGGGAAAATGTAATTTATTTAATATATAAAATCTATTTTAATAAGATTTGCATCTTTAATTCAATAGACCAAACTTTAATTCATACTTTTTCACAGAAAAAATATTATTTTTATTATTTTCTTGAGCACAGCGAATTTTTTACTTTCAAAAATACTTTTTATTTTATTTCTCCGTTTCGAACTTTAGGTAGATACGTCCTTTCGTTTTATGACGGCAGTATAGACGCTAGCAACACCTGAAGAATCACCAGCGCGTTGCCGACCCTTAAGACATCAGATATTAAGTTTTTTGTCACTTCACCAGCAACAGTGCCCTTCACACTGGAGCACAGCAATGTTTACACACTGCTGCTTGGCGGCAGAATATCTGACACTGCGGTGGTACCTACCTGGACGGTTCCTTGCACAAGGGACCTACCACCACGTACATGTAGTAATCCTTTGTCATTATATTGTGTAGTAGGTAGTGGTGTAATATTGGTGTAGATAACTTCTTCGAAATATTTTATATGTTTATGGAAAAGAGATTCAATATAGGCTATAGAGGGGCCTTAGTGAACACATGAAATTACAAATATGCACTAAATAAAAAACTACCTCCAAGTTGTCACCGCACTGGGAGGCTTCACTCCCTAAAGGACTGGTGGCGTTTCCTCGTTGTATGGTCAAGCTTATACGTTGGCAGAAAAAGCTACCAGCCCGACGGTCTCCTGAAACTTCGATAAGTTTGGATGAAATTTCTTTCAACAAAACGTGCGTTTCATAAGACCAAGGCCCCATAGTCATAATCGTAAATGGCGCAAATATATAGCTGGAAGCTAGGCATACTAGCCTTTTTTTGACGCGGGAGAAACCTTCAAATGGTCCCCGGGATCTGTGGGGCGCATTCGTGGTTCGTGGGATTCTTACCCACTAAAACCCCTGCGGCTGTCGCATCGGCACATGAGAGGGGATCCAGGTCTCTCCGGTGGTATCTCCGTGCCTGGCTTTGTGCCCGCCGCTGGAGGGTGCATTGTGTAGTCAACACGTGCGCGGGTGCTGCTTGGGGAGACTGGTCCGACTACTATCCCTTTGGCCTTTTAGTTTGTTGTACTTTCGTCATTTTTTGTTTTCTCTCTTATTAAATTTTTGTCGCTGATGCTGATCTAATTGTACAGGATAAACACTGTTTAAAAAAAAAGTTTAAAAATGACAAGCCCGGTGAGTTTCTTGCCGAATCTTCTCAGTTGAGGCCACGTTGTGATCCGGTGGTAGCTAGTTTAAAAAAATTGAATGTTCTAAAGTGCTAGCGTTGAGCCTATTTGAAATAAATCATTTACACTTTGACTTATTATGCATACCAGTAAGGAACAATTTTACAAAGTAGTTGCTTCACGCGGGATTTGAAACCGTGACCTCTAGTTTGCAAAGCAAGCGATTTCCTGCTTCGCCATGGAGGTTACTACTATAATTATGTATAATAAAGGATTTAACCCTAACACTATTGCAATCAGTCTCCCTTAAGCATTACGATGAACTTTACAGCAAGCATGATCAAGTTAGTCGATAAATGTAGCCAGAAGACATCCACTGCAGTACAAAGGCCAAGGTGGTGTTGATCGAACAAACGAATTTTTAACGATATAGGAATATATAAGTACAGGGAATAGTAACGGGGATAGCGCACACCCTTGTGGTACGCCAGCAGACAAGTCACATCAAGAAGAGAAGGTACCTTTTATAAATATTCGTTGACATTAAATAAACGTGTAACTGTGAAACCACTCAATAGTCACTGGAGATGAGTAAAAACAGGCAAGAATAGCAAGCAGGATCAACATAATTGAATGCGTTATTTAAATCGAATTCGGATAAATAATAATAATGAAAATTGGGTTACGAACGGAATGGAATGGATTCGAATTCGGATAGTACTTATTAATTTTTACACCTTCCTCGCAATCTCATACTTGAGTGCCTGTAAAGTTAGATGTTAATCTAAAACTCCAACCAGAGATTTTGTATTGGCTGTACTTTAAAGAACAATAAATTTACTGTGGATTACACGTTTGTAAGGACTAGGGCTTGTGAAAGCACACGTTCTTAATTCTTAGTGTCACTAGTAAAGAGTGTTAGTAGGTTTAATTCTAACCACGTGTCGCCGATAAGTAAAGTGTTGCCAACACTTATTGAGCCCTTATCAGCGACGGCGTAGCCGTTTTCGTAATCATATCCCAGAAACACAACTATGATGTCGTCAGTGAAAGAATATACTGCTTGTAACAGTAGATATACAAGTATAAAAAAAATAATTAAGGCAAGTTACCAGTATCATCATGTTGATGAACAAAGGCAGAAGAAAGGGGTCCCTTAGAAGGAAGGGGTTGCCATAATCTCCACATTATTCCGTCACGACATATCTATAATAATTTCGGTAGGTATACGAAAGTAGGACGTTCTTTGCAAATATTTTCCTATTTATTTAGATCAATACAGCACAATTGAGCCCTTGCATCGCAGCGCCACTCTGAGCGCTGCGATGCAAGGGCTCAATTGTGCTCATTCAACCTCAACCTCATTCAAAAGAAAGTTTACGAATTTGAACTAGAGCTAAAGTCTAATTTGGACAAGAATAGAGATGATCTCAAGTCCCGGCCACCAGCAGCCATAAATTATAATTATTTAAATGGTGTGCTGACGTGCGCTCTCTGCGGGCGCACGTTTAGTGCAAAGATAGGGTATGCCAGTCACCTGAGAGCACACCAGAGAGCTGCAACACATAATAGCTGTCTCAATTAACTGGAGCGTCTGAAGCAGTCGCTGTAGCCGAATACGGCTGTGAGGCTACTACAGCATAATAAAGTAATACATGTGAAATAAACTCAGGAAATAATAAATAATGCCCTCCTGGCCGATACAACCACAGCTGCCAATCTTTTTACAACCGTCATCTTATCTTCGAGACAGTCAGGTGATCGGCCTGCATTGTCCTAGTCAGAGGAACAACTACACAAAGATATGCTCTCCGCGGGATTCCAACAACCTCCAGTTTGCAAAGCAAGACAGGGAATAATTATGCCATCCGCAGCGTTAACCACAGATTTATCATAATAATTAAAATTCAAAATTCTTTGTTATGCATAGGCCTCACGGGGGCTCTTTCATACAATGAAATACAATACTTAGTATGAAGCATAGAAGTAGTACCCGTGGGGAATCCGGATAAGAATAGCACCCACCCAACGCCTCCCGTTGGGTGTCAGTAAAAGGCGACTAAGGAAAACAGGACGACGGGCAGCAGTGTTTTTCTATTGGATTACCTACCACCTATACTGCGATCCCCAAGCCGACTTTCGAGCGTGGGGATTTTGACAGCCCCTCCCTTCTAAAGGGGAGGCCTTTGTTCAGCAGTGGACGTCTATCGGCTGCTAATGATGATGATGTAATTAATCTACCACCTACACGAATCACATTGTGTTCATCAATGAACGGTGAAAGACGTTTAAATCGAGTAGAATGAGGTTTACCCTTATTGAGTAGTTCGATATCTGTCGAGAATTCAGAAATTTGAACAAGTTTTAGCTCGTCTCAGATCTTACTACAGAATGTTTTATTGCTTGCTTAGAGAGATTCGTTAGTCGACGAGGTCTTTGTTCAGATATTTACTCCGACTGTAGAACCAATTTTATCGGTGCTAATTCTTATCTTAAGGAATTATACTCATTCTTAAACCAACAATCTACTAAAGATAAATTAACAAAATTTTGTGCGACTTCACAAATTGTTTGGCATACCAATCCTCCGAAGGCCCCCAGCATGGGTGGCCTCTGGGAATCCAACGTAAAATCTACCAAAATGCTTCTAAAACGTACCATAGGTGAGCAAACACTAACTTTTGCAGAACTATCAACTATTCTTACTAAGGCAGAGTCAATTTTGAATTTGCGTCCTCTGTGTCCTATTTCAGACGATGTGGATGATATTAACGCTTTAACTCCAGCTCATTTCTTAATAGGGGACACAATGTTGTCTTTACCAGAACCTGAAGTTTTGGATATTCCCATTAGTTGCTTGTCACGTTGGCAATTGTTACAAAAAATTACTCAGCAATTCTGGAGGAAGTGGCATATAGAATACTTGCATAATCTACAGCAAAGAAACAAGTGGATGAAGCAATATCCAAATTATCAAGTAGGGGACTTATGTCTCGTTATTGATGAAAATTCTTCTCCTTTAAATTGGAAACTTGGTCGTGTAACTGCTCTCTCTCCAGGCTCTGATGGAGTAGTACGAGTGGTTACACTGAAAACCGCCTTAGGCATTCTGAAACGACCTGTAACAAAGCTGTGCTTGCTACCTAAGCAAGACCAGCTGTAACTACTGTATTTTCATATTTATTTCGCATCCAATTTACTCTATATATTGCTATATATTCTATATTATTATCTACTTTTATCTTATTTATCTACTTCTACCGAAGAAATCTACGATTTCTTCCGGGGGGAATATGTTTGGTACATTTAACCATTTTTAATCTGTGCACATCACATACATCTCACTCACTCATTCGCTCCCTCAACTGATTCTTTTTCTATTCAAATTCTGGCGTCGTAACGTACAGAGCTCTCTCCTTTCCTTTAACGTTCTATTAAGGTGTCTAGTCGAATCGAAACGAATCATTAAATCCTATTTGCTATCTGTCGAGTCATCCGCTCTAAAGACGTGCGGAACGCGAGTGCACCCTTTTAAGCTCCTCTCCCACCCTGTGGACCGTTGGCTACGCGAAACAGCTGAACACCAACCGAAACCACCCCCGGGGGAAGAAGCCCTACGCTCCGAGATTACCGTTGAGGATCCGAGACGGGAGTGACATCAGCGCAAGTAAGGCCGACCACCCTGCCTTTTCCCTTCTCTCCTTGTCGAGTGACACTACTAGGGCATGTACGCGACATCTAGGCCTGTTTTGACTGTGACTACTAATGTCTTATCTTTCGGAATACTTACTTACTTAGGACCTTACTAAGGATAGACTTGACCTTTTTTACGATGTGCTACTTTACCTTCAATACAAAGTGATTTAACTACGTCTACGTCTTTAATTTGTATTGTTTTTGTGTGTTTGTATATTTATTGTGTTGTTTTAGCTATTACATCATCATCATTAGCAGACGATAGACGTCCACTGCTGAACAAAGGCCTCCCCTTTAGAAGGGAGGGGCTGTCAAAATCCCCACGCTCGAAAGTCGGCTTGGGGATCGCAGTATAGGTGGTAGGTAATCCAATAGATCTAGATCATTTTACGGTCTTCGATGGTTCAATCTTTATAAATGAAAATATCACTAAAAAGTTTAAAATAAAATCTTATAAAAAAAATTGAACCGACTTCAATATCACTGAAAAGTATAAAATAATTTAAATATTATTGAAGTTGGTGCCAAATATACCCAGCAGGTACGCTAACACTTAAAAAGATTTTATTGAAATCTGAAATTAGGCCGCATACTTCTACCCCTTCACCATTCGTTATCATTTGTTGTAATGTAGTAATTAACGTACTAGAAACAACTCAAGGTTTTTTATGTAATGTAATAGTTTATGTAATAGATAAACCATTTGGGTATAAAACGTGGTTTCCAGGATCATATGTCGAAGTATCCACTGACAGACGTGTAAAAATGACAGTTAAGCTAATTTTTCTTTTCTGCGCCTCGGCCGTACTTATCCAGGTACCTAAATATTCAGCTATTATTACTGCAGAAGTTTTAGGATGAAAATAAACATCTTCTTTTCTAACCTTTACTGACCTTCGATACTCTTCGAAAAGATATTTTTTCAAGACGTTCGATAGGTTTCATCAGCTCATTTCTAAGGAAGTTTCCAAAAGATATTTCTTCAAATGGTTTCTTCATCATTTCCGCTTGTCTAATGTCATGAGTGTTTTCAAAATCTAGTTCCTAATTGCTAATAGTTACCGCAGGACTAACGGAGGGTCACATGTTTACGTTTAGTGGTGATGAAGTTATTTTTTTCATTTTATTTCTAATGTGATTTAAAAAAGTGTATAAACATCTTATTTTATTTATTATTATTACTTTACAACAAATTTGTATACATAATTACATATTGTCCCACAAAACCGTCATTCGGTTTGACTGTGGTTTGACTTATCTTCTTCCTGTAAGCCATAGCTTATATCCAAAATCAGAGTTCTATTACCCTGGTGAAGTTTTTTTCTTTTAATTTTTTTTATTCAAATCTAATTTTAAAAAGTGAATAAAATCCTCTTCGTTTAAGCCATAGTTTATATAATAATTCAGAATTCTTTTACCCGACTGCTTTGTTTGCTAGCAGATCCTGCAAAAGACCAACGCGTACGTAGGTCTATTGTACTCGTAGTATTAAGATATATTTT
The DNA here is from genome assembly GCA_911728495.1 of Furcula furcula. NCBI lineage: Eukaryota > Metazoa > Arthropoda > Insecta > Lepidoptera > Notodontidae > Furcula > Furcula furcula. The sequence continues at coordinate 10,112,906 of OU452269.1, read as the reverse complement.
TTTTTTTTAATTTATTTTTGTTTAGGGGTTTTTGTATACAATACATATCAACCCCATTGTATATACATTAATTAGAAAAAAGAAAACAAAAGGTAAGTTATAGTATGTAACAAAAAAAAAAAAGGAAATTGACTATGTATGCTGGGAACTCATGAGTCTGAGCAGAGTTGTAGCCTCTGTTGATCCTGGATTACTTAAAATACTATGAAATAGCCCTATATTCTGTCTGGTCAGACTCATGCGTTCCATCAGCTCTCTACGTATTGCATCGTACCGGACACATTCTTCCAAAATATGGTGAACATCTTCTACAACCCCGCATATTGTGACAACAATTCGGTGTTGTAGATTTTTTCATTAGGTGTCTAAATTTATTTGAAAGAATATGTCCGGATCTTAGTCTAAGAGCAAGAACAATCAAGCGACGGCTTATTTGTACATTGGCAAACCAGGGAATCCGGGGTGGCCGATCCTGAAGGGTTCGGTACCATATTCCTTTTTCTAGGGATCTGCGGTCAAAATATTCTTTCCATTCATTATGGCAGTACGATTTATATAAGGGGAGTAATTCTGTATAGTCTGGTTTGATATCAAATACATTTCCTTTGGTGATTCCCTGTTTTGCCAGAAGATCCGCCTTCTCATTACCCCTTAATCCAATATGGGCCGGAACCCATTGCAATCTCACCTCAACATTTTTATTTTGAAGGTGCTTAATTCTAGAAAGAATTTCATATGCTATCGATAGTCCTCTGCCACCAGAGGTGCATCGAGCAATATGTTGCAACGCGCTTGAACTGTCACTGCAAATTACGATTTTTGTGTATTTAAGAGTAGCAGCGTATTTTAAAGCTTCTGAGATTGCAATAAGTTCGAGCGTCATAATGGAAACATTTGATTTTATTTTAAAAACATTATTGGTTATATGTTTATTGGAGTCACAAAAAGCTGCACCGCGTCCTTGATCATTAATTGAACCATCAGTATAAATGAAATGCCAACCATGATATTTTTGATATAGTTCTCTAATAGCGTTCGATTTAAGAGTATTCCTGTCATAAGCTTTTTTCGGCTTTTGAACACAATTTAGATGTAATGATATGTATTTTTTAAAATTAATTTCAACCGTCCAATAACCCATAGTATACATTGCCAATTGATTAGTAGTAGAAATTATTTCATCTTTTACCTCTCTATAGGATTGTACCAGCAGGGGCAGCTTTTTATTTCTCCAAAAACTAAGATTACAAAGATCATCAAGTTGATGCAGTAACTCTGTTGTTACATTATTAGCCCATCCTCTAGATTTTAGACTATATTTAAATGATAGATACTTCCTTCTTAAATTCAATGGAGGAACACAGAGCTCACTTTCCATAACATGGATTGGAGTGAATTTAATAAATCCGCCTAAAATTCTTAAAGCCTGGTTTTGTATCTTATCCAATTTGTATAGGTGAGTCTTAGCACTATTATCGTATAAAAAGCATGCGTAGTCCATTCTACTTCTAACCATAGCTAAATACATTTGACGCAAGTGTTTTGGGTGTACTCCCCAACCTGAACCAGCCAGAACCTTCAGTAGTGTTATTATTTTTTGTGTTTTTTCTACAATTTCGTTAATTTGCCTACCCCAACGTAACGATCTATCCAGCCACATGCCTAGATATTTATATACATCAACCAAATGTATTAAGATATCATCAAGCAGCCGATGTGAAGGGCAATGTAGCTGGTAAAGTTCAGGCTCAAGAGAATTATTTTTTGGGTGTCGATAAGCATTGCAGTGTATCTCTCCTTGGGCAAGCATGTCACTTACCATAAGGTAATTGTCCTGCCTGGCCTATTACTAGTTTGCTTAAATTAGAATCTGTAGCATAATGTATATCAGGAAAAAATGTATACATTTTATAATCATGTAATTGTTACCTTCCTGGTTATAAATAGTGATGTTCCAATTGATTAATACATGTTTTCTCTTAATTCTACTTGAAGTTCATGATTGAAGGGATCTGTCTCTTTACGACTTTTGAGTTACTTCGAAACTAAACCTATTTAGGTCTAGCTATATTTTTTTCCCGAATGTCCCAGAAATTTATGTTTTCCGAGAGTATGTTATCTATACTTGTTAGCTATTATTTTAGTAGAATATAGTTTAAATTGATTCACATAATTGTCCGTGGAAACGTGCCATAACGTAGTTTTTTAATTTATATTTAGCTTAGTCCATATCGATACATTGTTTGTATTAGATTACACAAAGTATGTGTGTATATCTGCTAATGTTCCGAACTTTATTGTCTAGTGTTTAAGTTCTATTTTCACACTGAAATGAAACTAACTAAAACGTCGTAAAATATTGTAACATCGGGTTGTAAAATAGAAAATAAACCGCGATTTAATCCGTAAAGATAGTTTCATTTCAATAGAATGATGTTACTTCTTTTTTTTTGACTCACTGGAAACCATCAAAAGATCCCTGTGAGCTGTGGGGCTTGACCGGGGTATGAGGGATTCTTACCCACGAAAACCCCCGCGGCTGTCGCATCGGCACATGAGGGCTCCGGTGGGATCTGCACCAGCGACCCCTCAGTGCCTTGCCTTTGAGGCCGCCGCCGGGGGCGCATTGTAGCTCCCCTGGAACCACTCACGGTACTCACGGAGACGGGGTTCACAACCCTGCCGCTTCCTCGGAGTCGCCGCCGTGCTCAATGGACTTTCTAAGGCCCACACCCCGAACGTCCAGTGACTCCGAAGGTACTAACGTAACATTTTGAGAATATATATTGCAACATTTTGTACAGGCTTATTCAATGCGAGGCAGACCCGACGGATACGCCTACCCCACCATGGAATTCTCTGCCACCACCGAAATGCCAGTTGTCGAAGCTTCTGCAGCACTCGAAGCTTCTGCAGCACTCGAAGCATGTGCAGCACTCTCTCTAGTAGACTCTATCTCTCTCGACCTTGCGGCTAGTGCAAATCTCTCTCCATCAGGGGAACCTATAATAGTTGAACCTTTGACTATTGTTCCTTGCACAGCCGAGCCTGTATTGATTGATCCTGGACTAGTTACTCCTTGTTGTTGTATGCCACCTACAGAATCGCAGCGAGCTCCATCCAACATAGCTCCAGGTGCATCCTTAGCTGTAGTGATGATGGATTCATCTATTCAGAATGTATTTGAAAATCTTTGGAATGTACGTGAATAAAAATATCTGTTTTCATTAATTGGTTATAAGCGACAATCTATTTTGAATTGTACTGTACCGCATTTAATATCACATTTATTATTTTGAATTTGTTTATACCATATTTATCATTTAGAGTTGTAGGTATTTTACCGTATACTATGAAATTATATTTTATGCTCTTGTCTGTAATGAGTTTCAACTTATAGAATTAAACTTATTTTGTATTATGTTATAAGTCATCGTTATTTCACTTCCCTATCCTTTGAACTTTATTAGGTCTTTAAGTGTCAGCTCACTAAAGAGAACGATACTATGGCCGTGTCATGGCCGTGCTCAGAACATATTAGGCAAAAAAATATTCTTGATATGAAACTGTATAAAGCGAAGACCGTCGCGTATCCGGCCGTACCAAGCACGTTTCTGTAAAAAAAACAAAAACTTTCTTATGAATGGCAGGCGACGTTGCCCTCCCTCTACACTATGTCAGTCTGTGTACGTAATGTGGCCCATAACAGCTGGCCTTTTAGAGAAGCTCAGAGTCACACAACGAGCTATGAAGAGAGTTATTCTCGGAGTTTCTTTGCACGAAGCCGTAACGAGGAGATTCTTCGAAGAACCACTCACCGACATAGTTCTTAGAATTTGCAAGTTGAATGAATCAATAACCGATGGGGAAGAAAGGTTCTTGAGGTTTCGGCGAACACGAACCAGAAGACGCAGCGTAGGCAGGCCTCCCACTAGGTGGACTTAAGACAATGTGCGCGGCGCAGGTAACCAGTGGATGCAAATAGCCGATTGGCCTATGTTCAGCAGTGGACGTCTTCCGTTGGTCGCTGTCCGAGCCGTTTGTTCATAGTCTATTATTGATATTGTGATGGTAAAACAGATTAGAATTCCTTTTCCGCCATTCCTTTTTCGGTCATAGTATGACCTAGTACCTAATACTCTCTGTATTGGGTGTGAGAGCAAGTTCGAGAGAGTGGAGATTTATTATCAAGCAAAATTCAAATCTTGTTTCAAAATTGAAACAGTCCGAATGTGGAAGTAGCGCACCACCATGGACCACCTCCGATCCTGAATCTCGCAAGCGAACTTTCGACGTATGCTAACAATATAATAGTATACAACATACCAACATCAACTGGGGACTTCAGCCCTGACTGAGCATCACACCTCGCTCGGAGGATCTTTCTTTAGCAGCACCGCCGTCACTCCACTAAACCAGTGCTATATGAGGAGTCGCAGAGCAAGCCGCAGAGGGACCATAGATGGGAGGGGAACTCTTATAGACAGTTGTTATCCATTGATTTAAATTTTTTTAACAAAAGATCAGAGTAAGCATCGGCAGGCAACGTCATTACATAGAAGGGTGACCGTTTAATGCCATTTAAACTAAGCGTCTCCGTGTTTAAGAAGGCAAGTTACAAATGGGTCCAGGCTTTTGCTGCTCAGATTTAGAGACTTAAAACTTGAAAACCTCGGACACTAGGTTGACCAACTTGTTTTTTTGTGTCCTACCATTCGAAGCATAAAACGAGAGAGAGAAATGGAAAAAAAAATTCTCCAAGTTTTTAGAAAAGGTAAAGCATAGCTCTCTCCATAGCTAATGAGCTATGGAGAGAGCTCGAAGGTAAGATCACACAATGGTGTGACTGAGCTTATCCAGAAGGCCAACAGTTAGGGACCACGTCTCAGTACCATGTGTCATCACTGGCAACACACACTGGTTAAAAACCTTCGTTTTCAGGCACTGCGGTATTTCGGATGAGAAGATTTGGCGTAGTTTCCCGAACGCTGCCCATCCGAGTTGGATGGGCAGCGCTCCATTTAGATCAATACAGCACAATAAAGTACTACCTCTGAAATAAACTCAGGAAATAATAAATAATGCCCTCCTGGCCGATACAACCGCAGCTGCCAATCTTTTTACAACCATCATCTTACCTTCGAGACAGTCAGGTGATCGGCCTGCATTGTCTTAGTCAGAGGAACAACTACACAAAGATATGCTCTCCGCGGGATTCCAACAACCTCCAGTTTGCAAAGCAAGACAGGGAATAATTATGCCATCCGCAGCGTTAATCACAGATTTATCATAATAATTCAAATTTAAAATTCTTTATTATGCATAGGCCTCTTTAATACAATGAAATAAAATACTATAGTATGAAGATTAGAAGTAGTACCCGTGGGGTATCTGGGTAAGAGCCCCCACCCAATGCCTCCTTTCGAGCGTGGGGATTATGGCAGCCCCTCCCTTCTAAAGGGGAGGCCTTTGTTCAGCAGTGGACGTCTATCGTCTGCTTATGATAATGATGTAATAGCTAAAACAACACAATAAATATACAAACATCAAACACACAAAAACCATACAAATTATAGACGTAAAATTCGACTTTCTAGTCATTTTACTTACGAAGTAGTTAAATCACTTTGTTTTGAAAGTAAAGTAGCGCATAGTAAAAAAAGGTCAAGTCTATCCTAAGTAAGGTCCTATGTAAGTAAGTATTCCGAAAGCTGAGACATTAGTAGTCACAGTCAAAACAGGCCTAGATGGATGATGCTGTGTAAGAAAATTATAATTAGTCCGTCAGTTAATCAAAACATATTGGACACGTATTTTTTATTTATTTAACAAAACAATAGTAATTGACAAAGATAAAGTGTCAAATCGTCAAATATCGGGAATGGGGGCTCGTGTCGTTACGCCTTACAAAAAAGTCTGTGTCCAATAGACGCGTACCTTTGTACGCGTCTATTGGCCCGCGCCGGAAGCACCGCACGCACGGCACGCAACGGATGTTAGTTTGCTTTGTATGATTTTACATAGCGCTGCGTCAATTATCCGCGCCCTCATTTTCCGATGCGGGCCGTCAAAATCATAGAATCCGAACTAAAATCCGTTGCGTGCCGTGCGTGCGGTGCGTCCGGCGCGGGCCAATGAATGCGTACCTTAAGTGTGATGTTAAATTTCAACGCACTACATCTTCGTAATTTTTTGTTTAATTGACAAAAGAAAAAATACGTTCATAATATTTTTTGATACTGTAAATAACTAAATAGAATTTTGTCTTTAACTTCCGCGAATATTACACATTTAAATCAAACTACTTTTACGGATTTTATCGCGGTTTATATATTACTATTTTTATATATTTTTTTTATTTTATTTTTTATATCAGATTTGATAAATCTCAAATCCTCGCAAAAGAACACCGATTCCTACCTAGGATGATTCGTGAGGCTATTGCAATCAAAAAACATCCAAATTTCAATAGAGAAGATGGTTGGGTGTTACCACCGGCTTGGGATCTTGTGATAAATATAATTAAATCCAATACCAAGCAAAATACTGCACGGCCTCAAGATACTCTAAGCTCTTACTGCGTAGATCGGACCAACAATAATAACTAAGAAGACCAGAGGGTACACCGGCATAATTGTGACATAAGGACGTTCAACATCTCAGTCCTCCTGTGACTATAGGTGCTGAAAAGCATTCGAAACGTCGGGATAGTAAAATCTAAAATAAACCGCGATAAAATCCGTAAAAGTATTTTGATTTCAATAAATAGAATTTTTCATACTTCTAGCCCCCCTTTACTCCTAATAGGAGTAAAACTTACCGACCCTGTAAGGAAGTCTATATTGCGCTCTGTAACGCAAATTGCTGATGTGGGTCCCACAGCTGCAGGCCCACACCCCGAGCGTCCAGCGACTCCGAAGGAGATATGACCAGCCCAGTTCAACTTCAAGAACTGGGCTGGTCATATCTCCTTCGGAGTCGCTGGACGCTCGGGGTGTGGGCCCTTTGAGCGTCCATTGAGTACGGCGGCGACTCCGAGGAGGACGGTGGCGGGGTTGCGACCCCCGTCCCCGTGAGTACCGTGTCAGGTTCCCGGGGGGCTATAATGCACCCCCCGGCGGCGGGCTCAAAGGCAAGGCACTGAGGGGCCCCTGGTGCAGATCCCACTGGAGAGCCCTGGGGTCCCCCCTCTCATGAGTCGATGTGACAGCCGCGGGGGTTTTAGTGGGTAAGAATCCCACATACCCCGGTCGAGCCCCACAGCTCCCGGGGATCTTTCGAAGCTTTCCCCCGCGTCAAAAAAAAAAGGGCTGGTCATATCTGCCGCTGCTTGCTAGATACTATAAGGAGCAAAACGAGCACGCTATTGGTGCTCCGTACTGTGACACGACGTCGTGGTAGGTGAGACGGAGATAGAGGGATAAGCTAGACTATTATAGGACTCTTCGGAGTCGCTGGACGCTCGGGGTGCGGGCCCTTTAAGCGTCCATTGAGTACGGCGGCGACTCCGAGGAGGACGGCGGCGGGGTTGCATCCCCAGTCCTCGTGAGTACTGTGTCAGGTTCCCGGGGGGGCCCTGGTGTAGATCCCACCGGAGAGCCCTGGGGTCCCCCCTCTCATGTGCCGATACGACAGCCGCGGGGTTTTTAGTGGGTGAGAACCCCACATAACCCGGTCGAGCCCCACCGCTCCCGGGGATCTTTGGAAGATTACCACCGGGTCAAAAAAAAAACTATTATACTACTTTCGGAGTCGCCTGGACCTATTGAGTACGGCGGCGGGCGACCCCCGTCCCCGTGAGCACCGTGTCTGGTTCCCCGGGAGCTACAATGCGCCCCTCGGCAGCGGGCTCACTCAAAGGCCAGGCACTGAGGGGCTAGTGCTTACTGGAGAGCCCGGGGCTCCTCTCTAATGTGCCGATGCTATAGCCACGGGGGCTTAGTGAGTTGGTTTGTTTATCGTATGGTTAGTGGCCAACCTGGTGTCAGAGTTGTCCTTAGCCCTCTGACTCAGCATAACGACTGCTGTCTAGATGACAATAGCCGGGGACTGACTTTTAACGTGCCCTTCAAAGCACGGAGACGCTCAGTTCAAATGCCACTAAATGGTCACCCATCTAAGGGCTGGCCTTGCCTGACGTTGCTTACCCAACTATTCGTTTACCGAACAGTGTTTACAACTGGTTATGAGCGTCTCAAGCTTAGTGAGTAAGAATCCCACACACCCCGGTCAAGCCCAACAGCTCCCGGAGACCTTTTAAAAGTTTCCCCATTTGAAAAAAAAACTGGTATAAGAAGGGCTGGGCACAAATTGCTATGGATCGGGAAAAGTGGAAAGAAGAAAGGGGGGAATTTTTCCTGCAGTGGGACATTGGCAGATAAATTAATTAAAAAAAAGTTTATATCACAAAAAAATTAGTTATACATTAGAAAAATTACGTCAATATTTATTTATTATTAGACTATTGGACAAATATTATGGTTTCCAAGACACAAGAACGCCTATGAGTTCTGAAATCATATACCAGTGAGCCTCGCCATCAGCAATTTCATCTTAAAAAAAATTACATACTACCGAACATTCAAATTTTGATCGGATTTTTGAAATCTGAAATTAGGCCGCATACTTCTACCCCTTCACCATTCGTTATCATCAGTTGTAATGTAGTAAGTAACGTACTAGAAACAACTCAAGGTTTTTTAGGTAATGTAATAGTTTATGTAATAGATAAACCATTTGGGTATAAAACGTGGTTTCCAGGATCATATGTCGAAGTATCAACTGACAGACGTGTAAAAATGACAATTAAGCTAATTTTTCTTTTCTGCGCCTCGGCCGTACTTATCCAGGTAAATATTCAGCTATTATTACTGCAGTAGTTTTATGATGAAAATAGACATCTTCTTTTCTAACCTTTACTGACCTTCGATACCAAAAGATATTTTTTCAAAAGACGTTCGATAGGTTTCCTCAGCTCATTTCTAAAGAAGTTTCCAAAAGATATTTCTTCAAATGGTTTCTTCATCATTTCCGCTTGTCTAACTTCATCAGTGTTTTCAAAATCAAGTTCCCAATTGCTAATAGTTACCGCAGGACTAACTGAGGGTCACATGTTTACGTTTAGTGGTGATAAAGTTTTTTTTTCATTTTGTTTCTTATGTGATTTAAAAAAGTGTATAAACATCTTATCCTCTTCCTGTAAACCATAGCTTATATCCAAAATCAGAGTTCTATTACCCTGGTGAAGTTTTTTTCTTTTATTTTTTTTTTATTCAAATCTAATTTTAAAATGTGAATAAAATCCTCTTCCTGTATGCCATAGTTTATATCATAATTCAGAATTCTTTTACCCGACTGCTTTGCTAGCTAGCAGATCCTGCAAAAGACCAGTGCGTACGTAGGTCTATTGTACTCGTAGTATTAAGATATCATCAAGCAGCCGATGTGAAGGGCAATGTAGCTGGTAAAGTTCAGGCTCAAGATAATTATTTTTTGGGTGTCGATAAGCATTGCAGTGTATCTCTCCTTGGGCAAGCATGTCACTTACCACAAGGTAATTGTCTTGCTTGTCCTATTACTAGTTTGCTTAAAATAGAATCTGTAGCAGGATATATATCAAGAAAAAAATTATACATTTTTTAATCATGTAATTGTTATCTACCAGTTATAAATAGTGATGTTCCAATTGATTTATACGTGTTTTCTCTTAATTCTACTTGAAGTGCATGATTGAAGGGATCTGTCTCTTTACGACTTTTGAGTTACTTCGAAACTGAACCTATTCAATCGGTCTAGCTATATTTTTTGCCCGTATGCCCCAGAAATTTATGTTTTTCGAGAGTATGTTATCTATACTTGTTAGCTATTATTTTAGTAGAATATAGTTTAAATTGATTCACATAATTGTCTATGGAAACATGCCTTATCGAAGTTTTTTAATTTATAATTAGCTTAGTCCATATCGATACATTGTTTGTATTCGATTACACAAAGTATGTGTGTATATCTGCTAATATTCCGAACTGTATTGTCTAGTGTTTAAGTTCTATTCTTAAATGAGTTGAGTTTTATATTTCCATATAATAGATTCATGTTATAATTTAAGACATTTACGCGAATATTTCAGATTGAAATGAAACGAACTAAAACGTCGTAGCATATTGTAACATCGGGATGTAAAATAAAAAATAAACCGCGATTTAATCCGTAAAGATAGTTTCATTTCAATAGAATGATGTTACTTCTTTTTTTTTTTACGCACTGGAAACCTTCTAAAGATCCCCGGGAGCTGTGGGGCTTGACCGGGGTTTCTTACCCACGAAAACCCCCGCGGCTGTCGCATTGGCACATGAGGGCTCTCCGGTGGGATCTGCACCAGGGATCCCTCAGTGCCTTGCCTTTGAGCCCGCCGCTGGGGGCGCATTGTAGCTCCCCGGGAACCACTCACGGTGCTCACGGGGACGGGGGTCGCAACCCTGCCGCCTCCTCGGAGTCGCCGCCGTGCTCAATGGACTTTCTAGGGCCCACACCCCGAACGTCCAGTGACTCCGAAGGTACTAACCTAACATTTTGAGAATATATTTTGCAACATTTTGTACAGGCTTATTCAATGCGAGGCAGACCCGACGGATACGCCTACCCCACCATGGAATTCTCTGCCACCACCGAAATGCCAGTTGTCGAAGCTTCTGCAGCACTCGAAGCATGTGCAGCACTCTCGCTAGTAGACTCTATCTCTCTCGACCTTGCGGCTAGTGCAAATCTCTCTCCATCAGGGGAACCTATAATAGTTGAACCTTTGACTATTGATCCTTGCACAGCCGAGCCTGTATTGATTGATCCTGGACTAGTTACTCCTTGTTGTTGTATGCCACCTACAGAATCGCAGCGAGCTCGATCCAACATAGCTCCAGGTGCATCCTTAGCTGTAGTAATGATGGATTCATCTATTCGGAATGTCTTTGAAAACCTTTGGAATGTACGTGAATAAAAATATCTGTTTTGATTAATTGGTTATAAGCGACAATCTATTTTGAATTGTACTGTACCGCATTTAATATCGCATTTATTATTTTGAATTTGTTTAAACCATATTTATGATTTAGAGTTGTAGGTATTTTACCGTATACTATGAAATTATATTTTATGCTCTTGTCAGTAATGAGTTTCAACTTATAGAATTAAACTTATTTTGTACATGTTATAAGTCATCGTTATTTCACTTCCCTACCCTTTGAACTTTATTAGGTCTTTAAGTGTCAGCTCACTAAAGAGAACGATACTATGGCCGTGTCATGGCCGTGCTCAGAACATATTAGGCAAAAAAATATTCTTGATATGAAACTGTATAAAGCGAAGACTGTCGCGTATCCGGCCGTACCAAGCACGTTTCTATAAAAATTCAAAAACTTTTTTATGAATGGCAGGTGACGTTGCCCTCCCTCTACACTATGTCAGTCTGTGTACGTAATGTGGCCCTTAACAGCTGGCCTTTTAGTGAAGGTCAGAGTCACACAACGAGCTATGGAGAGAGTTATTCTCGGAGTTTCTTTGCACGACGCCGTAACGAGGAGATTCTTCGAAGAACCACTCACCGACATAGTTCTCAGAATTTGCTAGTTGCAAACCGGTGCTATATGAGGAGTCGCAGTGCAAGCCGCAGAGGGACCATAGATGGGAGAGGAACTCTCATAGACAGTTGTTATCCATTGATTTAAACATTTTTAACAAACGATCAGAGTAAGCATCGGCAGGCAACGTCATTACCTAAAAGGGTGACCGTTTAATGCCATTTAAACTAAGCGTCTCCGTGTTTAAGAAAGCAAGTTACAAATGGGTCCAGGCTTTTGCTACTCATATTTAGTGACCTAAATTTGAAAACCTCGGACACTAGGTTGACCAACTTGTTTTTTTTGTGTCCTACCATTCGAAACATAAAACGAGAGAGAGAAATGGAAAAAAGAAATTCTCCAAGTTTTTAGAAAAGGTATAGCATAGGAGCATAGCTCTCTCCATAGCTCATTGTGTGACTGAGCTTATCCAGAAGGCCAACAGTTAGGGACCACGTCTCAGTACCATGCGTCATCACTGGCAACACACACTGGATAAAAACCTTCGTTATCAGGCACTGCGGTATTTCGGATGAGAAGATTTCGCGTAGTTTCCCGAATAAAGTGTGTAAATGACAAAGATAAAGTGTCAAATGGTCACTATAAGGAGCAAAACGAGCACGCTATTGGTGCCCCGTACTGTGACACGACGTCGTGGTAGGTGAGACGGAGATAGAGGGATAAGCTAGACTATTATAGGACTCTTCTAAGTCGCTGGACGCTCGGGGTGCGGGCCTTTTGAGCGTCCATTGAGTACGGCGGCGACTCTGAGGAGGACGGCGGCGGGGTTGCGTCCCCCGTCCCCGTGTCAGGTTCCCGGGGGGCCCCTGGTGCAGATCCCACCGGAGAGCCCTGGGTTCCCCCCTCTCATGTGCCGATGCGACAGCCGCGGGGTTTTTAGTATGTAAGAATCCCACACACCCCGGTCGAGCCCAACAGCTCCCGGAGACCTTTTGAAAGTTTCCCCCTTTGAAAAAAAAACTAGTATAGGAAGGGCTGGGCACAAATTGCTATGGATTGGGAAAAGTGGAAAGAGGATTGGGGGGAATTTTTCCTGCAGTGGGACATTGACAGCTAAATTAATAAAAAAAAAGTTTATATCACAAAAAAATGAGTTATAGGTACATTAGAAAAATTACGTCAATATTTATTTATTATTAGACTATTGGACAAATATTAGGGTTTCCAAGACACAAGAACGCCTATGAGTTCTGAAATCATATACCAGTGACCCTCGCCATCAGCAATTTCATCTTAAAAAAAATTACATACTACCGAGCATTCAAAATTGTGATTCCGAACATTCATCATCAAAATTGTGATCGAGTTTTTGAAATCTGAAATTAGGCCGCATACTTCTACCCCTTCACCATTCGTTATCATCAGTTATAATGTAGTAATTAACGCACTAGAAACAACTCAAGGTTTTTTAGGTAATGTAATAGTTTGTGTAATAGATATACCATTTGGGTATAAAACGTGGTTTCCAGGATCATATGTCGAAGTATCAACTGACAGACGTGTAAAAATGACAGTTAAGCTAATTTTTCTTTTCTGCGCCTCGGCCGTACTTATCCAGGTAAATATTCAGCTATTATTACTGCAGTAGTTTTAGGATGAAAATAGACATCTGCTTTTCTAACCTTTACTGACCTTCGATACTCTTCCAAAAGATCTTTTTTCAAAACACGTTCGATAGGTTTCCTCAGCTCAGATATTTCTTCAAATGGTTTCTTCATCATTTCCGCTTGTCTAATTTCATCAGTGTTTTCAAAATCAAGTTCCCAATTGCTAATAGTTAGCGCAGGACTAACTGAGGGTCACATGTTTACGTTTAGTGGTGATGAAGTTTTTTTTTCAATTTTTTTTCTAATGTGATTTAAAAAAGTGTATAAACATCTTATCATCTAGCCATAGCTTATATCCAAAATCAGAGTTCTATTACCCTGGTGAAGCTTTTTTCTTTAAATTTTTTTTATTCAAATCTAATTTTAAAAAGTGAATAAAATCCTCTTCCTGTAAGCCATAGTTTATAACATAATTCAGAATTCTTTTAACCGACTGCTTCGCTAGCTAGCAGATCCTGCAAAAGACCAGCGCGTACGTAGGTCTATTGTAATCGTAGTATTAAGATATCATCAAGCAGCCGATGTGAAGGGCAATGTAGCTGGTAAAGTTCAGGCTCAAGAGAATTATTTTTTGGGTGTCGATAAGCATTGCAATGTATCTCTCTTTGGGCAAGCATGTCACTTACCATGAGGTAATTGTCCTGCTTGGCCTATTACTGATATGCTTAAATTAGAATCTGTAGCAGGATGTATATCAGAAAAAAAAGTATACATTTTTTAATCATGTAATTGTTATCTACCGGTTATAAATAGTGATGTTCCAATTGATTAATACGTGTTTTCTCTTAATTCTACTCGAAGTGCATGATTGAAGGGATCTGTCTCTTTACGAATTTTGAGTTACTTCGAAACTGAACAGGTCTAGCTATATTTTTTGCCCGAATGCCCCAGAAATCTATGTTTTTCGAGAGTATGTTATCTATATACTTGTTAGCTATTATTTAATAGAATATAGTTTAAATTGATTCACATAATTGTCCGTGGAAACGTGCCATAACGAAGTTTTTTAATTTATATTTAGCTTAGTCCATATCGATACATTGTCTGTATTAGATTACACAAAGTATGTGTGTATATCTGCTAATATTCCGAACTTTATTGTCTAGTGTTTAAGTACTATTTTCATACTGAAATGAAACTAACTAAAACGTCGTAACATATTGTAACATCGGGTTGTAAAATAAAAAAAATTAACCGCGATTTAATCCGTAAAGTTTTTTTTTTTAATTTATTTGGAAAACAAAGTGAAAAACTTAAAAAATAGTAATTAAAAAGCGATACACTATTCTAATGTTTTCGGATTTAAATATCTTATTGCTAGCTTGCGTACTTAATAACTCACACATAGTTACACTAATACTTATAGTTAAATGCGAAGTTAGTTATGTTACGTACAACAGGTATTATTTTAGTTTTCGAACCAGTGCGCTGTTATTAACGATTTAAAAGTACGAGAGTTTGACGTAAATAAGTCCAGTTCGGGATATGTAACAAGAGAGTTGAAAATTTTTACTGATCTATTAAAGAAGCAGTTTTGTCTATATTTAGTGCAAGAACGAGGAGCTGATAAATAATAAGGATGCCGTACCAATCTTCCAGGGACATGTAGGTTTATTTTAGACAGTAAATATGGGGAGTCGATGTAATTTTGAGCTATCTTAACCAAAAATAGGATGTCCGCAATTCTACGTCTTTCTTGTAGAGGGAGTATATGTTGTCTCTTGCATCTTGCTTTATAGTCAATATCGTAACAGTTGCATTTATACTGTAGAAACCTTAAAAAGTTTCTAGTCTATCTATATAAACATTATACTGTGGGTTCCAGACTTGGGAGCCATACTCGAGAATGCTACGCACATAAGTACAGTATAAGATTTTGATGACTTTAATATTATTCGCTTTGCTTACTATATGGTTTATTTGTTTGTCATAAGCCATTTTAGAGTCATATATCACTCCTAATACCGTATCCATGATAGAATCAACCTTTTTGAGTCGCATCTCTTTGAATGTATAATATTTTTCAAATAGAGCAGTCTTACGTGTGAAGGTAATAAAATAACATTTTTATACATTTAAATCTAGCTTATTTAAATAACAGTATTCGTCAACCCAACAGGAAGACCTTCATCCTGTAATAGCAAGCAATCGTTTTCATTATTAATTTTCATGAAGATCTTCATATCGTCAGCGTAAAGTAAAACCTCTGAGTATTTAAAGCAGGATATGACATCATTTAAGAAGATATTGAATAGCAAAGCTGAGAACAAAGAACCTTGAGGGACACCAGAAGGCACATTATACCAGCTAGAAGAGTACCCGTTAACTACAACAGCGATTATTAAAATACGAACAGAACCATCTAAACAGATCTCCACGAATTCCTGCCGACAAGAGTTTCTGTAGGAGTATTTGGTGGTCAATTCGATCAAATGCCTTGCTGAAGTCCGTAAATATGGCGTCTACCTGACCTCCAGCGTCCATATCAGAAGTGATAAACTCAGAAAAAGTAAGAAGGTTTGAGGTAGTAGATCTTTTTTTAAGAAACCCATGTTGTTCTGAGATAAATGTGTTATTAAGTGTACTATACAATTGATTATATATGATTATTTCTAATATTTTAGCAAATATACATAACTTAGAGATGGGTCTATAATTTTTTACATCGTTTTTATTACCGCATTAATGAATTGGGGTCACGAAGACGGTCTTCCATATTTTAGGAACAGTACCTTCATTAACTGACCGTTTAAATAGTATTGTGAGTGGTTTACAAAGAGTATCTGCGCATTTCACTATGAAAACAGGAGATATATGATCAGGTCCAGAACCTTTAGTAATATCTGCTGATTTAAGATGCTGCAGAACCATATTTTCATTAATTTCTATAATACTTAAATTAATAACATGATGGTGTTATCATGATGGTCTTGTGGTAATACCAGAAAATTATCCGAGTGTGTCTGGCGTTCTGTGAGAGAAAATATGCGAGGTTGTCCACTGTTCTGTGTTAGTTTTAAATCTAATTTAGCTAAATAAGTATTTATTTATAACTGTATATTTATGAAATTATGTTAATTAATGTAACTGGTTTAAATATCGTTTTAATTAACAATAAACAATTAAACAATCATCCCTGTAGACGTTTGATCGGTGGATGATGGTGTGAGGAATACAGAATTAAATACGTCGCAAAGAGGTTACACACCTGTTCCCCGGATACTGCTGAATGATTTTCATAGTATAATGTAGCAGGGAGGGGATTGAGACCTTTATTCATTGATTTAATATAGGACTAAAAAAGCTTGGGGATTTCTGCTATCCCCTCTTCACATTTTTTAATATAAGTAATATAGCATTGTTGTTCCATCGTTTTGACCCTTTTACGTAATATTGCAAATGTCTCATAATCAGATTGGTTACCATATGTTTTAAATTTTCTGAAATCTGAATTTTTTCCTTAATTGCTTTTTTCAAATGGGAGTGGAGGGAAGGTGGAAGAGATTATTAGCTTGCGTGCGTGATATAAGTATCTATAAAAACATCTACAGCGACATCTAATGAAAGATAGTTTCATTTCAATAGAATGTTACTTCTTTTTTTTTGACGCGCTGGAAACCTTCAAAAGATCCCCGGGAGCTGTGGGGCTTGACTGGGGTATGTGGGATTCTTACCCACGAAAACCCCCGCGGTTATCGCATCGGCACATGAGGGCTCTCCGATGGGATCTAAACCAGGGACCCCTCAGTGCCTTGCCTTTGAGCCCGCCGCCGGGGGCGCATTGTAGCTCCCCGGGAACCACTCACGGTGCTCACGGGGACGGGGGTCGCAACCCTGCCGCTTCCTTGGAGTCGCCGCCGTGCTCAATGGACTTTCTAGGGCCCACACCCCGAACGTCCAGCGACTCCGAAGGTACTAACCTAATATTTTGAGAATATATTTTGTAACATTTTGTACAGGCTTATTCAATGCCAGTTGTCGACGCTTCTGCAGTACTCGACGCTTTTGTAGCAGTCGACGCTTCTGCAGCACTCGACGCTTCTGTAGCACTCGACGCTTCTGCAGCACTCGACGCTTCTGCAGCACTCGACGCTTCAGCAGCACTCGACGCTTCTGCAGCAGTCGACGCTTCTGCAGCACTCGACGCTTCTGTAGCAGTCGACGCTTCTGCAGCACTCGACGCTTCTGTAGCAGTCGACGCTTCTGCAGCACTCGACGCTTCTGTAGCACTCGACGCTTCTGCAGCAGTCGACGCTTCTGCAGCACTCGACGCTGCTGTAGCAGTGGACGCTTCTGCAGCACTCGACGCTTCTGTAGCAGTCGACGCTTATGCAGCACTCGACGCTTCTGTAGCACTCGACGCTTCTGCAGCACTCGACGCTTCTGCAGCAGTCGACGCTTCTGCAGCAGTCGACGCTTCTGCAGCACTCGACGCTGCTGTAGCAGTCGACGCTTCTGCAGCACTCGACGCTTCTGTAGCAGTCGACGCTTCTGCAGCACTCGACGCTTCTGTAGCACTCGACGCTTCTGCAGCACTCGACGCTTCTGCAGCAGTCGACGCTTCTGCAGCACTCGACGCTTCTGTAGCAGTCGACGCTTCTGCAGCACTCGACGCTTCTGCAGCACTCGACGCTTCTGCAGCAGTCGACGCTTCTGCAGCACTAGACGCTTCTGTAGCAGTCGACGCTTCTGCAGCACTCGAAGCTTCTGCAGCACTCGACGCTTCTGCAGCAGTCGACGCTTCTGCAGCACTCGACGCTTCTGAAACAGTCGACGCTTCTGCAGCACTCGAAGCTTCTGCAAAACTCTCTCCAGTAGACTCTATCTCTCTCGACCCTGCGGCTGGTGCAAATCTCTCTCCATCAGGGGAACCTATAATAGTTGAACCTTTGGCTATTGATCCTTGCACAGCCGAGCCTGTATTGATTGATCCTGTACTAGTTACTCCTTGTTATTGTATGCCACCTACAGAATCGCAGCGAGCTCGATCCATCATAGCTCCAGGTGCATCCTTAGCTGTAGTGATGATGGATTCATCTATTCGGAATGTCTTTGAAAACCTTTGGAATGTACGTGATTAAAAATATCTGTTTTGATTAATTGGTCATAAGTGACAATCTATTTTGAATGGTACTGTACCGCATTTAATATCGCATTTATTATTTTCAATTTGTTTATACCATATTTATCATTTAGAGTTGTAGGTATTTTACCGTATACTATGAAATTATATTTTATGCTCTTGTAAGTAATAAGTTTCAACTTATAGAATTAAACTTATTTTGTATATGTTATAAGTCATCGTTATTTAACTTCCCTATTCTTTGAACTGTATTAGGTCTTTAAGTGTCAGCTCATTAAAGAGAACGATGCTATGGCCGTGTCATGGCCGTGCTCAGATTAGGCAAAAGAATATTCTTGATATGAAACTGTATAAAGCGAAGACCGTCGCGTATCCGGCCGTGCCAAGCACGTTTCTGTAAAAAATCAAAAACTTTCTTATGAATGGCAGGCGACGTTGCCCTCCCTCTACACTATGTCAGTCTGTGTACGTAATGTGGCCCTTAACAGCTGGCCTTTTAGTGAAGCTCAGAGTCACACAACGAGCTATGGAGAGAGTTATTCTCGGAGTTTCTTTGCACGAAGCCGTAACGAGGAGATTCTTCGAAGAACCACTCACCGACATAGTTCTCAGAATTTGCAAGTTCAATGAATCGATAACCGATGGGGAAGAAAGGTTCTTGAGGTTTCGGCGAACACGAACCAGAAGACGCAGCGTAGGCAGGCCTCCCACTAGGTGGACTTAAGACAATGTGCGCGGCGCAGGTAACCAGTGGATGCAAATAGCCGATTGGCCTATGTTCAGCAGTGGACGTCTTCCGTTGGTCGCCGTCCAAGGCGTTTGTTCATAGTTTATTATTTATACTGTGATGGTAAAACAGATCAGAGTTCCTTTTCCGCCATTACTTTTTCGGTCATAGTATGACCTAGAGAGAGTATTGGGTGTGACAAGTTCGAGAGGGTGGAGATTTATTATCAAGCAAAATTCAAATTTTGTTTCAAAATTGAAACAGTCCGAATGTGGAAGTAGCGCACCACCATGCACCACCTCCGATCCTGAATCTCGCAAGCGAACTTTCGACGTATGCTAACAATATAATAATATACAACATACCAACATCAACTGGGGACTTCAGCCCTGACTGAGCATCACACCTCGCTCGGAGGATCTTTCTTTACCAGCACCGCCGTCACTCCACTAAACCGGTGCTATAGGAGGAGTCGCAGTGCAAGCCGCAGAGGGACTATGGTCCCTCTGCGGGAGGGGAACTCTCATAGACAGTTGTTATCAATGTTTAACATACGATCAGATTAAGGATCGGCAGGCAACGTCATTACATAGAAGGGTGACCGTTTAAAGCCATTTGAACTAAGCGTCTCCGTGTTTAAGAAGGCAAGTTACAAATGGGTCCGGGCTTATGCTACTCAGATTTAGAGACTTTAAACTTGAAAACCTCGGACACTAGGTTGACCAACTTGTTTTTTTGTGTCCTACCATTCGAAACATAAAACGAGAGAGAGAAAAGGAAAAAAAAATTAAGCTATCATTTAAAAATACGACAAAGAAATATTTGATGAGTAGATATTAAATTATATTTGAAATAAATACCTATCAGATATATCTAATTTTAGTAAATATTATGATATAATTATATATAAATAACATATATATGTATATCTTTATAACATATATATACATAATATAATAAGCAACACTACATTTGTATATTTTTATTTTTATATTTTAAATTTTAACTCAAATTTTGCTCAGCGTTTCGTACTATAAAGTAAAAATTGTTATTAAATATAAAGAAAATCCTTTTATTGGCTGTATTTACAAGTAGTCTACAAATTGTACTTTTTATTCTAAGAGCTGTGGATTTTTGTTTGAATAAATAAAAAAAAAATAAAAAAAAATTCTCCAAGTTTTCAGAAAAGGTATAGCATAGGAGCATAGCTCTCTCCATAGCTCATTGTGTGACTGAGCTTATCCAGAAGGCCAACAGTTAGGGACTTCGCCCCAGTACCATATGTCACAACACACACTGTTTAAAAACCTTCGTCTTCAGGCAATGCGGTATTTTGGACGAGAAGATCTCGCATAGTATCCCGAACGCTGCCCATCCGAGTTGGATGAGCAGCGATCCATTTAGATCAATACAGCACAATAAAGTAATACCTCTGAAATAAACTCAGGAAATAATAAATAATGCCCTCCTGGCCGATACAACCACAGCTGCCAATCTTTTTACAACCGTCATCTTACCTTCGAGACAGTCAGGTGATCGGCCTGCATTGTCCTAGTCAGAGGAACAACTACACAAAGATATGCTCTCCACGGGATTCCAACAACCTCCAGTTTGCAAAGCAAGACAGGGAATAATTATGCTATCCGCAGCGTTAACCACAGATTTATCATAATAATTCAAATTCAAAATTCTTTATTATGCATAGGCCTCACGGGGGCTCTTTCATACAACGAAATACAATACTATAGTATGAAGCATAGAAGTAGTACCCGTGGGGTATCCGGGTAAGAATAGCACCCACCCAAGGCCTCCCGTTGGGTATCCGTAAAAGGCGACTAAGGAAAACAGGACGACGGGCAGCAGTGTTTTTCTATTGGATTACCTACCACCTATACTGCGATCCCCAAGCCGCCTTTCGAGCGTGGGGATTATAGCAGCCTCTCCCTTCTAAAGGGGAGGCCTTTGTTCAGCAGTGGACGTCTATCGTCTGCTAATGATAATGATGTAATAGCTAAAACAACACAATAAATATACAAACATCAAACACACAAAAAACATACAAATTATAGACTTAAAATTCGACTTTCTAGTCATTTTAGTACTTCCAGCACTTTGTTTTGGAGGTAATGTAAAAAGGTCAAGTCTATCCTTAGTAAGGTCCTAAGTAAGTCTGAAATATAAGAAATTAGTAGTCACAGTCAAAACAGGCCTAGATGGATGATGCTGTGTAAGAAAATTATAATTAGTCCGTCAGTTAATCAAAACATATTGGACACGTATTTTTTATGTATTTAACACTAGCTGACTAGCCGTGCAGCTTCGCCCGCGCTTTTATGACATTTTGCTCCCCTTTTCTCCCTCCTCCCTAGATTTATCTCTCTCCATATCTCTCTCTCTTATAAAAAAAAATCTAATTACATGCTCTTTCTCTCCTCTCTCTTTCCCCCTCCCGCTTCGGTTTCCGTCACACTCCCCCTCTTCCTACCCTGTTATCCCCTCTCTGAACCCTCTCCCACTCTCTCTTCTACGAACTTGCTCCTTCTCACTCCCCCCTTACTCCACCTAACTCCCCCGATCCCTCACCCCATCGCCCCCTTCTCGAATCCCCTCTCCCTCTTTCTCCTCTCGTGCACCCTCCTCTCGTTCTATATATCCTCGTCAATCATGGTATCAGTGGCATTAAATATACTTTATGACCTATTCTCAGACCTCCCCGATATGCACACATAATTTCATACATATTGGTTCACCCATCTATTTAATGACCTTGCCTTATGTAGCTTAACCTTAACCTAGCGGTATGAAATATACTGTATGACCTATTCTCAGACCTACCCGATATGCACACTTTCATACAAATCGGTTCACCCATCTATTTAATGACCTTACCTAACGTTGCTTAACCTTAACCTACCGGGATAAAAAGTATCCTATGTCCGTTTACTGGTTCTAAGCTACCTCCCCACCAATTTTCAGCCAAATCGGTTAGGCCGTTCTTGAGTTATAAATAGTGTAACTAACACGACTTTCTTTGATATAATATATAGATTAAAGTTCTATAGTTATTGTATGTTCAATTTCACCGATAGATGGCGCTGTTCATAATGTAAATCACGCTAACATCGTAAATTACTGTCTAATGATATTCGATAATGAAAGTTTTAAGTTTCCCACATATTTTATTGTTGCGACTGTAATACATACATAATCTAGTTTGGATCCGCTCGGGATTTACAGATTTTAAATTTTCAAAGATATAATGTCATATTGCTATCAGCAAAGTACTTAGAACAATACAGAAATCTAATGAAAATGTCCTGGGTGTACCGGACCGGCTTACCCCTTACAAAAATTGACCCTTCGCCAATGCCATATCTTATGCAAACTAAATGTGTGCTCAGTCCCTATTGTATATAGCGTAATAATACATATCTTAATTATTAACTGATCAGTCTATAATTACCCTATTCACATACAAAGGAAATTACGTGGTAATATGTGCAAGTAATGTTTCACTGCTTAGCCCCTATGAAACATAGCGTGATGTTTTATATACCAACTTACACCTTGACTTCTACACAACACATCAGTAAAAGTCCTATCAAAATCCATCCACGGGTTTTCAAATGATACCTGGACGAACAGAACGACAGACAGACAGACAGACAGACAGACAGACAGACAGACAGACAGACAATAATTCCAAAAAAAATTGTTTTGGCCTCTATGTCGATAGTATAGTATCCCCACATAGAAATTTTGGAAAAATATTCAATGTACAGAAAAAGTTCTCTTTGAGTTTTATTATAGTAGAGAAAACAATAGTAATTGACAAAGATAAGTAGCCCGATTCTCGTAATCAAAACAATAACGTTAACGTAGCGACTTAGTCGTTGAAACACTTTTCGTATTCACGTCCGTCGATTTTACTTCAACGGCAACGATTTAAAAGTCGTTAGGAACTATCGTTGGAGAGCGTCGAGCGTATTCTGGTATAATATTCGTCGTTCAATCGTTTTATAACGTTGACAAAATGGTATTCTGGTATAAAAATGACGTCACTACCGATCGATTCTTGGATAAGCTCAGAGTCACACAACGTGCTATGGAGAGAGCTATGCTCGGAGTTTCTTTGCGCGACAGAATCCGAAATGAGGAGATTCGCCGAAGAACCAAGGTCACCGACATAGCTCTTAAAATCTGCAAGTTGAAGTGGCAATGGGCAGGCCACATCGCTCGGCGAACCGATAACCGCTGGGGAAGAAAGGTTCTCGAGTGGCGACCACGAACCGGAAGACGCAGCGTAGGTAGGCCTCCCACTAGGTGGACAGACGACATTGTGCGCGTCGCAGGTAACCGGTGGATGCAAATAGCCAATTGTCGGTCATTGTGGCGTTCGAAGGGGGAGGCCTATGTTCAGCAGTGGACGTCTTCCGGCTGGTGATGATGATGATGATGACTACCGATCGGATGCCAACGAGTAAGCGTCAAATTCCGCGATTCAAGAGTCGTTGAACAAACGTTGGTTATTTATGACGATTTTTGCTTGTTTTATTCTTGTGGTGCGAGTCAAAGTAATAAAATAACTTTAAAATGAGCCACGGACTTACGTATTTACTATTAAATTCGTCTGCACAGCAAGAAATTAAAAAAGAAAGATGTTATGGTGAAATAAAATAAATACGTAAGATATGGGGTATGGAACGCGACTAAGCATGTCAGATATATTGAATGTAGCAATAAGCAAGCCGAAACGTGAGAGCTAAGAGTGAGTGAGACGAAAATATAATCGTACGCTGTGAGTGAAGAGTGATTAGAAGATAGTGTGAGCGAGATGGTTTTAAGGTAAATATAATTAGAGTAAGAGAGATAGAATAAAGTAATAAATAGAGAAAAACACGTCTTATTATTAATATACAGTTAGGATGTCTGTGGAGGGAAGGGAAACGAATTAACCCCGAGTTTACCAAAACCTAAACTCTTAGCTAATCTCACAAAATTCCTACCATGACCAAAAATTGATTAGGACGACATCTATCAGGGAATAGCAAAACGTACAGAACAATGAATCGTTGACTAATCGTTTAGTTTCGATCCAATTGAGTTGAAGTCCTATCGAAGTACGTATATGGTATACGAGAATACCGATTTTGGATAGGACTTCGATCGAACGACAGCAAAACGTCAACGAATTTTGGACTGTTTGTTATTACGAGAATCGGGCTAAAGGAGTCAAATTGTCAAATATCGGGAGTGGGGGCTCGTGAAGTCACGCCTTACTAAAAAGTCTGTGTAAAGGTACGCGTCCATTGGCCCGCGCCAGACGCACCGCACGCACGGCACGCAACGGATTTTAGTTTGCTTTGTATGATTTTACATAGTGGTGCGTCCATTACCCGCGCCGTCATTTTCCGATGCGGGCCGTCAAAATCATGGAAAGCAAACTAAAATCCGTTGGGTGCCGTGCATGTGGTGCGTCCGGCGCGGGCCAATGAACGCGTACCTTAAGTGTGATGTTAAATTTCAACGCACTACATCTTCGTAATTTTTTGTTTAATTAACAGAAGAAAAAATACGTTCACAATATTTTCTGATACTGTAAATAACTAAATACACACATCAAAAGTGTCTAGGGATCAACATATATTTTTGCAATAACTTTTCTCCTGATTGATATTAATTAAAATTTTCTTTAAGGATTCATCAAATAAAGTGTTTTCGTTTGTCACAGTAACGATAAACCAAGTCACCTTTGCATTAATAAAGAAATTTGCCATTTTCCTAATAAAGGGATTTTTGACATTTGAACCACTAACACAAAAGTTCGAAAAAAAGACTGAAATAACAGTTTTCTTTAAAATTTTATTGGGTAACTTAAACAATTAATAATCCGTGTTTCTACCGCGAACACTAACAACACAAGAACATCGGTTTGGCATACTCAAAATGAGTTCATCCAAATCACGCTGTGGAATGGCCGCCCATGTTCGTTGCAACAACAAAAGAAGGTCTTCTTGCGACTGGATACCCTCCATATTCGGCAGAGCTCTTCTCTGTAGCATATCCCATGCATGCTCAATCGGGTTCAAGTCTGGCGACTGAGCAGGCCAGGGCAGGACATTGATGTTAGCTGCGGCGAGAGTCTGTCTTACAACTCTTGCGGTGTGCGGTCGTGCATTATCATGCATTAACTGAAATAAGGGACCGATTTGCACTTGTAGAGGAACGATGACGTCTGATACAATCGTCTCAGCATAAATTTGAGCGTTGAGGTTGCCTCTGATCCAAATCAACTCAGTTCTTCCGCCGATCCAAATACCCGCCCATACCATGATGGTTCCACCACTATAAGGATGGACTTCCTGGCAGGATTTTAATCGCTGTTGGCGTCCAGGGGTTCTCCAGTGTCGTATACGTCTTGTATCCGGTCTCATACCAAAACGAGACTCATCAGAAAAGCACACGAAACGCCATTGTTCTTCTGCCCATTTTTTTGCCCAAAAATGCTTGATCCCTAGACACTTTTGATGTGTGTAGAATTTTGTCTATTACACATTTAAATCAAACTACTTTTACGGATTTTATCATGGTTTATTTTAGATTTTACTATTTTTATATATTTTTTATTTTATTTTTTATATTAGATTTGATAAATCTCAAATCCTCGCAAAAGAACACCGATTCCTACCTAGGATGATTCGTGAGGCTATTGCAATCAAAAAACATCCAAATATCAATAGAGAAGATGGTTGGGTGTTACCACCGGCTTGGGATCCTGGGATAAATATAATTAAATCCAATACCAAGCAAAATACTGCACGGCCTCAAGATACTGTAAGCTCTTACTGCGTAGATCGGACCAACAATAATAACTAAGAAGACCAGAGGGTACACCGGCATAATTGTGACATAAGGACGTTCAACATCTCAGTCCTCCTGTGACTATAGGTGCTGAAAAGCATTCGAAACGTCGGGATAGTAAAATCTAAAATAAACCGCGATAAAATCCGTAAAAGTATTTTGATTTCAATAAATAGAATTTTTCATACTTCTAGCCCCCCTTTACTCCTAATAGGAGTAAAACTTACCGACCCTGTAAGGAAGTCTATATTGCGCTCTGTAACGCAAATTGCTGATGTGGGTCGCACAGCTGCAGACTTGAAGTTGAACTGGGCTGGTCATATCTGCCGCTGCTTGCTGGATACTATAAGGAGCAAAACGAGCACGCTATTGGTACCCCGTACTGTGACACGACGTCGTGGTAGGTGAGACGGAGATAGAGGGATAAGCTAGACTATTATAGGACTCTTCGGAGTCGCTGGACGCTCGGGGTGCGGGCCTTTTGAGCGTCCATTGAGTACGGCGGCGACTCCGAGGAGGACGGCAGCGGGGTTGCGTCCCCCGTCCCCGTGAGTACCGTGTCAGGTTCCCGGGGGGGCCCTGGTGCAGATCCCACCGGAGAGCCCTGGGTTCCCCCCTCTCATGTGCCGATGCGACAGCCGCGGGGTTTTTAGTGGGTAAGAACCCCACATAACCCGGTCGAGCCCCACTGCTCCCGGGATCTTTGGAAGATTACACCCGGATCAAAAAAAAAAAAACGATTATACTACTTTCGGCAGCGGGCTCACTCAAAGGCCAGGCACTGAGGGGCTACTGCTTACTGGAGAGCCGGGGGGTACAATGCACACCTTTGACGGCGGGCTCACTCAAAGGCCAGGCACTAAGGGGCGACTGCCCACCGGAGAGCCCGGGGCTCCTCTCTAATGTGCCGATGCTATAGCCACGGGGGCTTAGTGAGTTTGTTTGTTTATCGTATGGTTAGTGGCCAACCTGGTGTCAGAGTTGTCCTTAGGCCTCTGACTCAGCATAACGACTGCTGTCTAGATGACAATAGCCGGGACCGACTTTTAACGTGCCCTTCAAAGCACGGAGACACTCAGTTCAAATGCCACTAAATGGTCACCCATCTATTGCCTGACGTTGCTTACCCAACTATTCGGTTACCGAACCGACAAAACTAGTATAGGAATTTGTGCCCAGCCCCAAATTGCTATGGATCGGGAAAAGTGGAAAGAAGAAAGGGGGGGAATTTTTCCTGCAGTGGGACATTGGCAGATAAATTAATTTAAAAAAAAAGTTTATATCACAAAAAAATTAGTTATACATTAGAAAAATTACGTCAATATTTATTTATTATTAGACTATTGGACAAATATTAGGGTTTCCAAGACACAAGAACGCCTATGAGTTCTGAAATCATATACCAGTGACCCTCGCCATCAGCAATTTCATCTTAAAAAAAAACATACTACCGAACAATCAAATTCTGATCGGATTTTTGAAATCTGAAATTAGGCCGCATACTTCTACCCCTTCACCATTCGTTATCATCAGTTGTAATGTAGTAATTAACGTACTAGAAACAACTCAAGGTTTTTTAGGTAATGTAATAGTTTATGTAATAGATAAACCATTTGTGTATAAAACGTGGTTTCCAGGATCATTTGTCCAAGTATCAACTGACAGACGTGTAAAAATGACAGTTAAGCTAATTTTTATTTTCTGCGCCTCAGCCGTACTTATCCAGGTAAATATTCAGCTATTATTACTGTAGTTTTAGGATGAAAATAGACATCTTCTTTTCTAACCTTTACTGACCTTCGATACTCTTCCAAAAGATCTTTTTTTCAAAAGACGTTCGATAGGTTTCCTCAGCTCATTTCTAAGGAAGTTTCCAAAAGATATTTCTTCAAATGGTTTCTTCATCATTTCCGCTTGTCTAATGTCATCAGTGTTTTCAAGATCAAGTTCCTAATTGCTAATAATTACCGCAGGACTAACTGAGGGTCACTTGATTACGTTTAGTGGTGATGAAGTTATTTTTTTCATTTTTTTTCTAATATGATTTAAAAAAGTGTGTATGTGTGTAGTGTAAGTGTGTCTCTTCCTGTAATCCATAGCTTATATCCAAAATCAGAGTTCTATTGCCCTGGTGAAGTTTATTTCTTTTATTTTTTTTATTCAAATCTAATTTTAAAAAATGAATAAAATCCTCTTCCTGTAAGCCATAGTTTATATCATAATTCAGAATTCTTTTACCCGACTGCTTTGCTAGCTAGCAGATCCTGCAAAAGACCAGCGCTTACGTAGGTCTCTTGTACTCGTAGTATTAAGATATCATCAAGCAGCCGATGTGAAGGGCAATGTAGCTAGTAAAGTTCAGGCTCAAGAGAATTCTTTCTTGGGTGTCGATAAGCATTGCAGTGTATCTCTCTTTGGGCAAGCATATCACTTACCATAAGGTAATTGTCGTGCTTGGTCTATTACTAGTTTGCTTAAAATAGAATCTGTAGCAGGATGTATATCAGGAAAAAATGTAAACATTTTTTAATCATGTAATTGTTATCTACCGGTTATAAATAGTGATGTTCCAATTGATTTATACGTGTTTTCTCTTAATTCTACTTGAAGTGCATGATTGAAGGGATCTGTCTCTTTACGACTTTTGAGTTACTTCGAAACTGAACCTATTCAGGTCTAGCTATATTTTTTGCCCGAATGCCCCAGAAATCTATGTTTTTCGAGAGTATGTTATCTATACTTGTTAGCTATTATTTTAGTAGAATATAGTTTAAATTGATTCAGATAATTGTCCGTGGAAACGTTCCATAACGAAGTTTTTTAATTTATATTTAGCTTAGTCCATATCGATACATTGTTTGTATTAGATTACACAAAGTATGTGTGTATATCTGCTAATATTCCGAACTTTATTGGCTAGTGTTTAAGTACTATTTTCACACTGAAATGAAACTAACTAAAACGTCGTAACATATTGTAACATCGGGTTGTAAAATAAAAAAAATAAACCGCGATTTAATCCGTAAAGTTTTTTTTTGTAATTTATTTGGAAAACAAACAGTGAGAAACTTAAAAAATACTAATTAAAAAGCGATACACTATTATAATGTTTTCGGATTTCAAAATCTTATTGCTAGCTTGCGTACTTAATAACTCACTCATAGTTACAATAATACTTATAGTTAAATGCGAAGTTAGTTATGTTACGTACAAAAGGTATTATTTTAGTTTTCGAACCAGTGCGCTGTTATTAACGATTTAAAAGTACGAGAGTTTGACGTAAATAAGTCCAGTTCGGGATATGTAACAAGAGAGTTGAAAATTTTTACCGATCTATTAAAGAAGCAGTTTTGTCTATATTTAGTGGAAGAACGAGGAGCTGATAAATAATAAGGATGCCGTACCGATCTTCCAGAGACATGTAGGTTTATTTTAGACAGTAAATATGGGGAGTCGATGTAATTTTGAGCTATCTTAACCAAAAATAGGATGTCCGCAATTCTACGTCTTTCTTGTAGAGGGAGTTATGTTGTCTCTTGCATCTTGCTTTATAGTCAATATCGTAACAGTTGTATTTATACTGTCGAAACCTCAAAAATTTTCTTTGTATAGTTTCTAGTCTATCTATATAAACATTATATTGTGGGTTCCAGACTTGGGAGCCATATTTGAGAAAGCTACGCACATAAGAACAGTATAAGATTTTGATGACTATAATATTAGAGAATTGCGCACATGATCTCCGAACTTTTGTTCGGAGATCAGGTGCGCAATTCTCTTTATTTGCTTTGCTTACTTTATGGTTTATTTGTTTGTCATAAGCCATTTTAGAGTCATGTATCACTCCTAAATCCATGATAGCATCAACCTTTTTGAGTCGCATCTCTTTGAATGTATAATAACTTTCAAATAGAGCAGTCTTACGTGTGAAGGTAATAAAATAACATTTTGATACATTTAAATCTAGCTTATTTAAATAGCAGTATTCTTCAAACTTATGAAGGTCTTCCTGTAATAGCAAGCAATCGTTTGCATTATTAATTTTCATGAAGATCTTCATATCGTAAGTAATATAGCATTGTTGTTCCATCGTTTTGACCCTTTTACGTAATATTGCAAATGTATCATAATCAGATTGGTTACCATATGTTTTAAATTTTCTGAAAAACTGAAATTTTTCCTTAATTGCTTTTTTCAAAGGGAAGGTGGAAGAGGTTATTAGCTTGCGTGGAATATATTTATTGCGAAGATCATATAAGTATCTATAAAAAACATCTACAGCGTCGTCTAATGAAAGATAGTTTCATTTCAATAGAATGTTACTTCTTTTTTTTTGACGCGCTGGAAACCTTCAAAAGATCCCTGGGAGCTGTGGGGCTTGACTGGGGTATGTGGGATTCTTACCCACGAAAACCCCCGCGGCTATCGCATCTGCACATGAGGGCCCTCCGATGGGATCTGCACCAGGGACCCCTCAGTGCCTTGCCTTTGAGCCCGCCGCCGGGGGCGCATTGTAGCTCCCCGGGAACCACTCACGGTGCTCACGGGGACGAGGGTCGCAACCCTGCCACTTCCTCGGAGTCGCCGCCGTGCTCAATGGACTTTCTAGGGCCCACACCCCGAACGTCCAGCGACTCCGAAGGTACTAACCTAACATTTTGACAATATATTTTGCAACATTTTGTACAGGCTTGTTCAATGCCAGTTGACGAAGCTTCTGCAGCACTTGAAGCTTCTGCAGCACTCGAAGCTTCTGCAGCAGTCGACGCTTCTGCAGCACTCGACGCTTCTGCAGCACTCGAAGCATCTGCAGCACTCTCTCTGGTAGACTCTATCTCTCTCGACCTTGCGGCTAGTGCAAATCTCTCTCCATCAGGGGAACCTATAATAGTTGAACCTTTGACTATTGATCCTTGCACAGCCAAGCCTGTATTGATTGATCCTGGATTAGTTACTCCATGTTATTGTATGCCACCTACAGAATCGCAGCGAGCTCGATCCAACATAGCTCCAGGTGCATCCTTAGCTGTAGTAATGATGGATTCATCTATTCGGAATGTCTTTGAAAACCTTTGGAATGTACGTGAATAAAAATATCTGTTTTGTTTAATTGGTTATAAGCGACAATCTATTTTGAATTGTACTGTACCGCATTTAATATCGCATTTATTATTTTGAATTTGTTTATACCATATTTATCATTTAGAGTTGTAGGTATTTTACCGTATACTATGAATTTATATTTAATGCTCTTGTAAGTAATGAGTTTCAACTTATAGAATTAAACTTATTTTGTATATGTTATAAGTCATCGTTATTTCACTTCCCTATCATTTGATCTTTATTAGTTCTTTAAGTGTCAGCTCACTAAATAGAACGATACTATGGCCGTGTCATGGCCGTGCTCAGCGAAGACCGTCCCGTATCCGGCCGTGCCAAGCACATTTTTGTAAAACTTAAAAAACTTTCTTATGAATGGCAGGCGACGTTGCCCTCCCTCTACACTATGTCATTCTGTGTACGTAATGTGGCCCTTAACAGCCAGCTGTTCACTGCTGGCCAGCTGAGCTTCACTAAAAGTCCAGACTTTTAGTGAAGCTCAGAGTCACACAACGAGCTATGGAGAGAGTTATTCTCGGAGTTTCTTTGCACGAGCTCGTAACGAGGAGATTCTTCGAAGAACCACTCACCGACATAGTTCTCAGAATTTGCAAGTTGAATGAATCGATAACCGATGGGGAAGAAAGGTTCTTGAGGTCTCGGTGAACACGAACCAGAAGACGCAGCGTAGGCAGGCCTCCCACTAGGTGGACTTAAGACAATGTGCGAGAAGCAGGTAACCAGTGGATGCAAATAGCCGATTGGCCTATGTTCAGCAGTGGATGTCTTCCGTTGGTCGCCGTCCGAGCCGTTTGTTCATAGTCTATTATTTATACTGTGATGGTAAAACAGATCAGAGTTCCTTTTCCGCCATTCCTTTTTCGGTCATAGTTCATACTATATACCCAATACTCTCTCTAGGTCATCCTAGAGAGAGTATTGGGTGTGACAAGTTTGAGTATGGGGTAAACGTAACCGGCTTAGTTTTGCACCGGAAAAAACCTATCATCTTTTGTTAAAAGGTAGTCTGATTGGCCCACCGCGTATAAAGTTTAACGGCACGGCTGTCAAAAAGAAAAACTCAGTCTGTTACCTTGGTTTAGTATTGGAACGTAACTTCTCGTTTATTGAGCACTAGCTGACCCGCGCAGCTCCGCCAGCGTTTTTATTGTTATTTTTCTTAACATATTTTGGAATTTTAAATACATATAAATCCGGTCCCTAGTCATTAGTTAAAAGATTTTTTATTGGTTGTGGCGGCTCCTGAAGGTTAGGAAGACAAACTTTACCTGAAGCACAGCACATGCCATTAGTTTCGTCCTCCCATTTCTTGGCAGAGCAGTTAGAGCAGATCTTATTCATGACTGCGGATCATATCTGAAAGCCAGTCTGTTGCTGCTAGCTAAAATTCGATTGCGAACTCTATTTGTGGACAACTGCTGTCTCAGGCAGAGGCCTGAGCTCTTAGTCGCTGCAAACGCTCGACACTCGACTCTCTTTCGCGCAACTGATAGGTCCTTATATTTTGTTCATGAAGACGTTGGGAACGCTCCAGCCTCGACTCTCGTGCACGTAACTCATAGGTTCTCAGATTTTGTTGTGCAAGGCGTTGCGAACGTTCGACACTCGACTCTCGTGCGCGTACCTGAGAGTTTCTCTGATTTTGTTCAGCAAGGCGTTGTGAACGTTCAGGTGAAGATTCTCCCATACGACGTATTCTTGCTGCCCGTGCTTGAGAACTATGTTTAGAAAGTTGAGACCTGGCTCTCTTAGGCATTTTCAAATGTTTAAGAAAATGCTAATAGCGTGTAATATTCTAGCTCTGAAAAGAACTGTTGTTTAGCCCTGAAAAGAACTGTTGTTTAGCCTTGAAAAGAACTGTTGGTTAGCCCTGAAAAGAACTATTGGTTACCCCTGAAAAAATCTGTTGGTTAGCCCTGAAAAGAACTGTTGATTAGCTCTGAGAAGAACTGTTGTTACCCCCGAAAAAATCTGTTGGTTAGCCCTGAAAAGAACTGTTGATTAGCTCTGAGAAGAACTGTTGTTTAGCTCTGAGAACTTTTGCGTAGGTGTAGTTTAGGTACCTTACTCATACATCTAAACTCCCCTCCCGTATGCGCACCCCCGCCTTGGTGACGCTCACTTCACAACGGGCCGTGCAGCAGAAATCGTAATATTTTAATTTCGCCATAACTTCAAAACAAAATGACCAATTTTAATCATTCAAAGACCAAATATTATCTACATAAACTGTACTTAATGATGAAATAATTTATTTTGATAAGGATTAATAGAATGAGTAAAATAAATGCGTTTAAATGTAGTCCAAACAAAATTCAAGATTTTGAAATAAAAAAATGGTTGTTGAGCCTCACTCGACATAGACAATAGATAGTGTGTCGCAGACTTTTTTGTAGATATTTATAAGATCTACAATTAATTAGAACATTTTATGGTTCTATCTTTTAGGGCCTCCGCCGACACGATACTTTTTGCATCCGCGTTCGGCAACTCTGTTGCTTTTCGGAAGCTTGATACCGCAGCCGATCGCGAACCCCCGCACACTACTAGCAGATAGCGACCAGCGATTTCGACGCTTTCCGGTCGCTGGATGTAGCAACCGCGCGCTACACCACGCACACTACAGATGCCAGTCGCCGCGACTTTGGTAGTTCCGGGGTTCCCAACTTTAAGGATTTCTCCCTAAATAAATGGAGCATAATACATTGAACTATTTGTATTCTGATTACGTAACATTTATTAATGGGCAATGTTATTAATCTTAAAACCGACTTGTAGTTAAGATCTTAGTGTAAAAAACTTGCTTCGAGGAAAATATATTGAGTTTGATTAATTTTGTTAAAATTTTATTCGTTGAAATATTTTTTCGTACCGTGCAAAGCCGCTTGTAGTGTATGAAATTTAAAACAATCTAAATAAGTAGATACCTAGGTACTTATTAGATATAAAATCAGTCACTATCCGTGTTATACGTATAGTCGCTCCTGTTTGTTTGTTTCCTTAATCTAAACTAAACATTGAATTTTGACCCAATTTCTACAATCATTTTGAGGGTTTCGGTACGTTTTAATATTATACTTATGTATAATTATAATGTATAATTATAAGGTTTAAAACTCCGGCGAGGGAAGCTGATGTCAGTTAATATGTTATGTTAAGCACCGACTTCAATACATTTTCGTTATATAGTACTTTTTAGATCATAATAATATCGTTAAAGTCGGATTTTAATATACTAGAAATATTTTATTTAATCTTTTTATTGACTTTACCTATTATAACGCTCTGAATGCATGAAACTACCACGCAACTAGAACAACTATGCTAGACTTTACTAGGAACAAAACAGTGCATTATATACTAAAGTACCGAACTGATTTTGATGAAGCTATTACAACAAGAATTACCGCAATCGGATTTGTAGCTTCTGAGAAGTATGGGAATAAACATATATACATACACACACAGACACACATATATGTATGTATATATGTCGCAGCCGGGCATTAGTATAGGCTGTCAATTAATACTAAATGTCCTGTTAATTCTAAAATGTAGGGTATGAGGTCAATAGTATCAAAGTCAAAGTCAAAATAACATTATTATGTATAGGTCCCACGGAGGCTTACACAAAAATAATTTTTACGCGGCCGCTACTGAGAAGATCTTTTTTTTTTTTTTTTTTTTTTATTTATTTAAGGACAACCAACAAGACTTACACTAATACATTGCATTTTTTACATTAGTGAACTTAAAACTAAGTGCAAGCTTAATTATAGGTCGCCACAGCATGCAAAAAACGCGTTAATCTTGGAAGACACTCAGCAAGCATGTCCTATTTTGTAATTTTTTTTAAACAATTGTGTAAACAGTTTTACAAATTATGTATAGGTAGCCTTAAAATTCTAAGCTTACATGATTTGAGCAGTTCAAGCCCACGCAGTTTTATCCTCCAGGTAAATCGAGATTTTATAATAAGCCTCTTTTGACAATCGGCTTCAAAAAGTTTAAATTTCTTCATTGTGTAAGAGGCACGACGATTATTTAAATCTTTAGCATAATATTATATCATATCGTCAAATACACAAAGTAAAAGATCACCATAACTAGACAGTAAAGAGAATAATAAATAATCACTTACAAGTTTAATTCTTCAAACCATGAAAATATCCTGATGAGGGTAGACCTTTGACTGTCCCGTGACCGCTGTATTAATGTACTTGTCTCAGCTTGCACCGCGTTTATATAGGCACACCGGCTGGGGTGCTAACACGGCCCTCCTGCACAGGTGCCTGCCCTCAGGCACCATGAGCATGAGTGAGCCAGATACAGTGCATATCAACTTTCTGTAAAACATAATTTTGCATTACAACATTATCCAGATATTACTAGGACACTGTAGTTTCCTTTAGCCATTGTGCTCACATTGTCGCAATGTAGCTACAAGACTACATGCCCTAATCAAATGACACAGTATATGTCACCAAGACACTATAGCATTCTCCGCCATTACGCTCCCACTTGTAATGCAGATACACAACTACATTGTCTTAAATGACAGCACACGTCACCAAGACACTATAGCATTCTCCGCCATTGCGCTTGCAATGCAGATACGCGACTACATTGTCTTAATGAAATGTTGCAGTACCTATATATCACCAAGATACTGTAGCTATCCCTGCTATTGCGCTTACACATTGTCGCAATACAGACATACACTACATTGTCCCGATGGGATGTTACAGTATATATCACCAAGACACTATAGCCTTCTCCGCCATTGCGCTCCCACTTGCAATGCAGATACACGACTACATTGTCTTAGTGAATGTAACAATATATATATATATATCCACAAAATATTAAAAACACTTAATTAATAAAATTAACAAGGATTTAACTTTACTGAGATTCTTATTTATTATCATTAATAACTTTTAGTTATAATTGAAAACTATTACCGCTATCAACCATTCGGCCGTCCCCTAAACATAACCAGTAAAGTATTTTATAATGGTAAAGGTAGGTACCGTCATTATATAAGTTATTATACCATTTCGTAAAACTAGTAGGTAGGTATTTGACGAAAATGCACATAATATAAATATTACCACGAAGAACCATTCTTTTCTAGTTCAAACGTAAATATTTTCAACACAATTTGCTTTCTACCTGCAAACTTTATAATTTTCTTTTTATCATGACAAATTACCAGGTTAATTTTAAAGCACTTTAATTATTTAAACAATAATTAATTATAGAAATTACGTGGATACATCACTACAACATGCGGTACGTATATTTGCAGTTATGAATACTCACAGTTTCCGTTTCACAAACAATTACGATTATTAAATATCTACCAGATGTGGGTAGTAGATTCCTTCATTAAACACTTAATTATTCACTTTCTGTATTAACTTTAAAATGCTTTTAACACGGTCAAAAATATCAAAATTATATATATCAAAGGATAGACAAACACAAATATAGTAGTGCCTTAACGTGTTACAGTTTACACTTCACAAAAACAACAATCGCCGATATTCGATATCTATTATATGTGGGAAGTAGATTCTATCATTAGGCACTTCTGCAACTATTCACTTTCTTTCTGTACTAAACTTTAAAATTCTTTTAGCACGGTCATAAATATCAAAATTACATCAAAAGATAGATAAACACATCTATAGTAGTGGGTTAACGTGATACAGTTTACATTTCATAAAAACAACAATCGCCGATATTCGATATCTACTAGATGTGGGTAGTAAATTTTGCAATTAATCAGTTTCTATGTATTAACCATAAAAATACCTTTAACCATTTAACATAAAAACAAAAGTATATTATATATAAGAAAAATAAAAACAGCTATAGTTTGTGGGCTAGCGAGTTACTTATCACACTTCTGATGTAAGAGGCACGACGATTATTTAAATCTTTAGCATAATATTATATCATATCGTCAAATACACAAAGTAAAAGATCACCATAACTAGACAGTAAAGAGAATAATAAATAATCACTTACAAGTTTAATTCTTCAAACCATGAAAATATCCTGATGAGGGTAGACCTTTGACTGTCCCGTGACCGCTGTATTAATGTACTTGTATCTGCTTGCACCGCGTTTATATAGGCACACCGGCTGGGGTGCTAACAATTGGAAGATCTCGGATATCCTGTGGCAGTTTGTTATAAAAGTGTATACTTTGGCTCATAAACGATTTGCCTGTTCGGTGGAGATGCGTAGCATGTACAACAAGATCGTGTTTGGGTTGTTATTTGACAAGTAAAGGTCAATGTCTTGTTGTGTCTTAAATGGAAGTCTGAAATGGAATGGACAATTTGTGAAAACGATACTTCTAAGTATCGTTTTCACAAATTGTAATGGGAAGGGAGACTAACAATAGCCGAAGGGGTTACTCGGATATACATATGCTTAGATGCCCATATATAGTCTAACATATGTCAATTATTATAATATGTATACGCGTCGAATACAGAACCTCCTTTTTTAAGACAGCTAAAAAAATAAAGTATAATTGGGGATCACTTGATTTGATTTAGGGAGGAAACATTTTTAACCGACTTCAAAACAAAGGAGGAGGTTATCAATTCGGTTGTATGTTTTTTTTATGTTTGTTACCTCAGAACTCTGTCGTTTACGAACCGATTTGGAACATTATTTTTTTAATTGAAAGGATATGCTTCCAGATTGGTCCCATTTTTTTCAAAAACAGGTTCTGATGATGGAAACCATGAGTAACTGAGGGAACTCCTTAAATATTATAGGCATACATATAGCGTTTTTGGTATTTTTAGAAACTAGTCAAGCATTTTCATTCAGAAAGTATCATTTGGTGAAGTGGATCTGATGAAGAAGGCCATAGACGGCCACCGGAACTTTGTAATAAAATTAACAATCCATCCTATCCTAGCCGTGCCTACTAAACGTAGAACTACCGAATTTGGACTCGATGGATAGTTCTCGACGAGTAGTTGCTAGAAAAATGGAGATCAGGGTTTGATGGTTGAGCAGGAAGGTCGTCACGGTATCTCGGCACCAACAAACGTAGATGTACCGAATTTGGACTCGTTGGACAGGTCTCGACGAGTAGTTGCTAGAAAAATGGAGATCAGGGTCTGATGATGGAGCAGGAAGGTCGTCACGGGATCACTGCACCAATAAACGTAGATCCGCCGAGTTTGGGCTCGTTGGGTAGCTCTCGATGAGTAGTTGCTAGAAAAATGGTGATCAGCGTCTGATGATGGAGCAAGAAGGTCGTCACGGGATCTCGGCACCAACAAACGTAGACCTACCGAATTTGGACTCGTTGGATAGGTCTCGACGAGTAGTTGCTATAAAAATGGTGATCAGGGTCTGACAATGGAGCAAGAAGGTGGACACGGGTTCTCGGCACAAATAAATGTAGACCCACCGAGCTTGCAGTCCATGGTTCTCGAGAACTACGAGTATAACACCTAGATATCTTCGGTTTATGGCAATTGGTTTGTTTTATTAAGATATTGTCACATCACAATTTTTAAAATTTTTGCTTAAGCTTATATTTTAGTGATGGTTCATAGTTGTGTTACGTAGTGGGTGTTTTTAAAATAAATATTAAACTGGCTGTTTGTCAGAATAAAATATAAGTTTTTAAAAGTTAACCTAATAATACACCAAGGGAACCACTAAAAAGAATAAAATAAAAATATTTTTTACAAAAAAAAGAACCGCCTTCAAAATGCAACTAAAAGAATTCTAAGAATTAGTGGTTTTTACATATACATAATACATTGTTGGACTTGGGCTACAACATATTATAAATACATATTACTATCGAAGTCGGTGCCTAACGTCTAGCAAATACTTACAAGGGCAGTAGGTACCTAACTGTTTTCCAGTTTGGCGCCGTCTTTGATAGTAATGTGTATTTATAATATGTTGTAGCCCAAGTCCAACAAAGTATATGTAAAAACCACTAATTCTTAGAAATTATTTCAGGCCTTTTAGTTGCATTTTGAAGGCGGTTCTTTTTTTTGTAAAAAATATTTTTTAAGAGTAGTAGTCGGCCCGGTGCGGAACGAGACTCGTGCAATATGTGTTCAGTGTAATACTAAATATTGACGATGCTAAACGTTACCATGGACTCTTATAAAGCTGCACTGCTTCTTGCTTTACTAATAAAGTGAAAATATAAATCACGGTGAAGGCGGTACTGGCTACATCCAATTACCAGTTTTCAAAAACCTATGTGTTGAAGCAAACATTATCATTCAATCATTCATGTAGATTTGTGTTAAAAATCATGTAGAATGTGAAATATATATTTTTTCAATACGTGCTTTCTTTGAAATTAAAAACCAAAGCAGCAATATTCCTTAAAAAGTGGTAACTTAAATCGACCCCGAAAATAATCTAGAATACCAGAAAAAGTTGGTAACCCCCCTAAGTCAAAACATGTCACACCAGCGGTACCGTGTGAATCCAATACACTGTAACTTCAGATACAGTGTTTTGAATTAACAACGTTCATTCGATTTCTTTTAACCTGTTTGATGTTATAGCATTCATAGTTTTTTTTACTTTGTATGAATAATACTGAGATATTGCAGTGCAAATTACACTGTTTTTACTAAAAACTACAGGCCTGAAATAGTAAAACACGGCAATTGATGATGCAGTGCATTGTCCAAATAATCTTCGCGGATTGCAAGATACAGTGTTTTGTCAAAACAAAGTAGAAGGGCTAGCGCGACGCGGCTGCGCCAATCAGATTGAGGCTGGGCTATCGATTTCAATTATTATTGGTCGATCTGGCCGAGAGCGACGGCGGCGCAGTGGCTG
Source organism: Furcula furcula (assembly GCA_911728495.1). NCBI lineage: Eukaryota > Metazoa > Arthropoda > Insecta > Lepidoptera > Notodontidae > Furcula > Furcula furcula. The sequence goes on along the minus strand of OU452269.1, from coordinate 10,073,021 downwards.
GAAAGTATGAGCTGATGAACTAATACGTACTGAAATTTAAAAATAAATATAGTATTATAAATACACTAAATATTAAAATAAAATATTTTTAAAAAAAATTGAACCGACTTCAATAACACTAAAAAGCATAAAATAATTTAAATATTAAAGAAGTTGGTGTTAGCGTACCTGCTGTGTATATTTGGCACCAACTTCAATAATATTTAAATTATTTTATGCTTTTTAGTGTTATTGAAGTCGGTTCAATTTTTTTTTTAAATATTTTATTTTATACTTTTTAGTGATATTTTCATACATAAAGATTGAACCATCGAAGACGGTAAAATGATCTAGGTAGGTTATGACATGATTATGATTTCACATTATCGTCTACATACTTTTACATAATTCATGTTTCTTTAGAAACTCAGAAACAATTTATCCGATCGTAATGAAATTTGCATGGAATCATCATAGTAGTTTACTCTCTCGAATCAAAAAAGAATCATCGAAATCGGTCCATATTTGTCAGAGAAATGTAAAGGAAAACATCAGTTTTATGGTTTTTACCAGATAAATTCCTCCATATCATTCATGGTGGTTTCTTCTTTCAAATAAAAAAAGAATCATTTTAATTGGTAAATATTTACCAGAGTTATGACCATTTTTGTCCTTAAAAAGCACCATAAAGTCATCTATATAGGCTTTCCTCCAACTCTCAGTGCGCAGTCACCATTCTTGTTTTTTCAGGAACTACTTATTACTAAGCAATAATTTTTTTATGGGACCCAATTAACGGATTAAAGAATGGATGGATGAAAGATTTTTTCAAATCGGTTCATAATTGCCAGAGTTACGCGCGAACATACATAAAAAAATATATATATATATATACAGACGAATTGAGAACCTCCTCCTTTTTTGAAGTCGGTTAATAAATCTATCTGGAGAGGAAATGTTGTTTTTTAAATATGACTAAATTACAGCTACTACGCAAGGAATGTGGAAGCGAATTCCATAGCTGCACTGCTTGCATGGTAAAAAAAAACATTATAGCTACTATAATAATGAGGAGGAACTTCAAAATGCAGAGATATACTGGAACGTCAAGGCTTGTCACAAGACACGAGCAAGGAATAACGCTCACAAAGATAAAGAGGAGATTAAGGATTGTTAAGTATACAATTTAGAAAATAAAAAATGTACCAGTTCCGCCGCTGACGGATTGGCAGACATTCTAGTTGAGCCCGAAATTCCGACACGATCATATTTCCGCAGACCAAAGATGAAATGAATACACAAATTTTACAATTGCTCCAGTTTATTAAGAAGCTCCTCAGTTGCATCTAGAAACATACATCAGCATAATCGAAAAGAGCTAAAGATCAAGCAAAAAAGATTTTTGTCTGACGCAGAAGAAATTTTTGGAGACGCTTGTGAGACTGATAAGAGTAAAAGATCTTCTTACTTATACCTATCTCCAACATGAGATTCCCAAGAAATATTATAATCAAACAGAACTCTAAGAATTTTAACTTTATTTGAGTATGCAATTGGTACGGAATCGAAAACTAAACTGGAGAGTGAGTTAATGTCAACCAGATTCATCACGTATCCGCCACCAAATATGATAGCCTGAGAATTAGTAGAGTTCACTAACAAGCCAATCGATTTTGCCCACTGACTTATGCTATCTAAATCTTTATTAAGCGTATATTAAGCTTATCAATATTGGCATGACGATAAAGCTAAGGATGATCATGCATAGAGATGATAGTTAGAAAACCCTCGCGATAACATTCATGAAAACTGAAAAGAGGAGAGATTACGCCACCCAGTGGAACACCCGCCTCAAGCTCACACCACACAGATGATGTCTCCTCAAAGCGGACAGACTGGGAGCGCCCACGATGATATGAATATGATCAAAGCAATTGATAGCTGAAAAAGCGACATAGAGAGAGGAAAGAATGCCTAGAAGTATGTCAAAATAAACAGAATTGAAGTCACTACCAAGATCCAATAATACCAGAATAATCAGTTGTTTGCTTTCTATAACCAAGCGTCAAACATCACTTATTTTTACTAAAACTAAGGACTAAAAGACAATTAGGTGTAAAATAGTCTGTCATTAATTTGTAAACAATAAATACCTTCCAGGACTTCCAGAACAGAACAAGGAGTGTAGATATAGGACTAAAATTTGTAACAAAAAAATTTGGCTGTTTGGGAAAAGGAATGACAATGACAAGCGTTCTTCCCAAGACGTGAAAGAACAGGATTCAATTTAAAAGTTTAAGAAACGAGCGATTATTGGACAAGGATTGGTCAAAGTTACTTCAATGTTAGGTAACAACAATTTTAACTGAAGACCATGATGATATAATTCCCAACCCCCTCAGTAACCGAACTCAAAGAGAAAGGAGAAGATAAAGGCAAAGATAGCTAAGAGAGACAATTTAAAGTGGACAACTTAACATTATCAAGAGTAACAAGTGACTTCTAAAAATGTGCATTAATTGAAATCAAGATCTAAATATGGAATTCTCATTCTCAATAGAAAATACCAAAATATATCAAGAACTGCCACGTCTGTGCAGTATTATGGTTCTCCAACTTATACCTACCAATACACTTTTAGGCCCTGTTTTCCCAAGTCAATACACTGTAACTATATGATACAGTGTATTGCCTTAACAATATCTTCCTTAGCTTCTGTCAACTATTAGAGCAACACAAGTTATCGACGATAATTCATTATGTATACTCTAAATATATATAAAACTTAATAGGCTGGATAACTTATAAAATTATTTTTAAATTGGCAGCAAACACTAAAAACTTTCTAACGAAAATTTTGGAGTAATCTTGAAAAAACTAAAAAAATCTATTTTGCTCATTTTCTCAAAATCAGTTTTTCGTAGTTACAGTGTATTGGATTCACACGTTACAGCGCACAGTGGGCGTTAAAACAAGCTTCTCTTTCATAAGATTTTTGATAATGTATTTCTTGTGGTTTTTAAATACAAACAACCGTATTCATAATCATAACGATATAAGATCATTGCGTTCGATTACCACAATACGTAGGTACTGAAAAGACTTTTTAAATAAAATAAATAAATAAATATTTCGCAAGCTTTAAGTGATTTTAAAGATGCACTAGGGGTTATGAAAATGGAGAAAATTTTATCCCGCAGTTCAATCAAGGTTTCATGAACTGGCCGTTTTTCATTTATGTAACTTACTTTGTTGCTTCGGAAGCGCAGGGAAACCGCTTGCTTTAGAAACTGAAGAGCTCCGGGCTCTTCTTTACACTTTGCTAAATGCGACGAAACGCGAAACGCGCGAAGTAAGTTATTTATTATTGGTTTGGACAATACAGGCCGATTGAAAATAAGATGAAAATGAAATGACGACGTGTAAAGGACGAAGTTTTCTTGCATGAAATTATTATACAATATGCGTTGTAACTGATTGTTTAAAACCTATAAACAATCTATACCTAAGTACTAACTGATGATGGGCCCGTTGGTCTAGTGGTTAGTAACCCTGTCTCCTACCCAACAGGTCGTGGGTTCGATTCCCACCAAGTGTCTGGGTGTTTATCTATATAAGTATGTACTTACAAAAAAAAAGTATATATGTATTAGTATCAGTTGTCTGGTTCCATAGTACAGGCTCTGCCTAGTTTGAATCAGATGACCGTGTGTGAATTGTCCCAGGATATTAACTAAATATGTGCAAGCGATGCTGCAGGATAAAGCTAGTACATAATATACAATACAATACAAATACTCTTTATTGCACACAAAAGAAATATACATTTGAAATTAAAACAATTAAAAACAGTGAACAACAAGGCGGACTTATCGCTAAAGCGATCTCTTCCAGTCAACCTTGGGGTACAGGACAGAGCATTCTTATGGGCAGGTGCAGTTATATAAATAAATTAAGTGGATTAAAAAAATATATATATATTTAAAAAAAAATTATTAAAATAAAAAATAAACTACATATTACAATATATTATGATAGACTAATACATATCTATTACCAAGAAAGTGAGAGAAGATCAATTTTTTTAAAGCTAATGTTCAAACTTAAGTGCATTTATTTGAATCATACTGTAAAAACTTCTACACTTGCCAACTCTGGACAAATTATAAAAGGAGGTCATTGGATGGTATTCGTGTACAATATAATAACATTTTCAGACACCTCATGGGTTTTAAATAGGTACTGTAGTGCCTCTAGCAAGTTTACGGAGGCGCGTCTGAACACGTTCAATGCCATTCAGAGAAGCTGAATTGCTTCATATATGGCCAGGGTTGGTCAGTGTAGAAACGGTATTATTAAAGAAATCGCGGACCGTTGGTCTATAACGAACATGTGTAGACGTTGGCGTGAAATAGCTGCTTAAAATTCTTTTTTTTACTGGAATGTCTGTTTTTTTTGTTTAGTTTGGTTATTATTTATTTATTCTGTTTGGTTTCTTCCTTTTTTTTGTCAATGTGTCTTTGTATTTTTTTTGTATGGATCAAGAGTCTGAAATAAACGTATATTATTATTAAATACATTGGTTTAATTAAAAGGCAGATGAAGTTCTCTTTTTATAAAAAAAAACTACGCATTTGTAGTTTTTTTTTCTGTCTAAATTGTTCTTATTGTGCTTGTTTATTTAAAGATTATTTAATTAAATAATACCTGAAAATTGTTTTGGGTGAAGTATATAATATCATTTTTTTTTATATTTCATTCAACTTCTTGATTATGTATTTGCATTTCAAAGTTCTTAAGCGATTTTACCATTATTCAGAAGGATTAGTCAAATCCTGGTGACTTAGATGCAAAGCGAACTTGTTTTTTTATAAAGTACCTACTGGGTATTAGTTTATACATACTTATATGTATATCAACATAATAACAACGACATCTATAATACCGCAATAGCAGCATGTGATATTAGTAAAAGGGTTAAGGTTGAAACTCAGACGGTTTTGTTACCATAACCATAACGTGACCAAAAAGATTCAGCTTTACAATTCAAACACAAAAAAAAGGGGAAACAAATTATATTTTGATACATTTGGAATGTTGTTACAACATTTAATGTTGTTAAGTTAAAAATAAAACTTGTGATTACTAAGTAATTCGATGTTATGGTAATTTTAACAAATCCGTGTATTTGAACTACATAAAATATATTTCATTTTTCAAAAAAATTAAGCTAGTGATCCTTATTTTTGGCCCACTGTGCATCGATGACAGCAGTCGCTAAAACGCGGTGCAGCATTGATGCGGTTGCTAAAACGCGCGACTCCGATACAGCGACCGAGCGCAAGGAGTAGCTCAATGGTCGCTAATGAGTTGCTAAAACGCGATGCAGTCGCAAAGTTGCCAGTCGTTGCAGCTAGAAAACGCTAGTGGGCGGAGGCCCTTATAGTTTAGGCAGCGTACGCAAAATAAGTAACTTTTCTGGTTGGTTTTCTGGTTTACACCTTGTGTCCGAAAAAACCCAAATATCTTACGGAACCCTATTTTTTTCTTTATTTTAGAAAAAAATAGGGTAGTTTAGCCTATGTTACTCGTGGATAATGTAGCTTTCGAATGGTGAAATAATTTTTAAAAACGGTCCAGTAGTTTTTGAGCCTATTCATTAAAACCAAACAAACAAAGTTTTCCTCTTTATAATATTATTATAGTGTAGATATAAGAACCGTTGGAGAAAAAGCCAAACGTAACTTCTATGCCCTCACAAGAATATCGACATCAACTTGGGGACTTTCGTTCAACACGTTGAAAATTATATACGTAGCCACTTATCTGGGCTGTATGTGCTACGGTGCCCCTGTGTGGGCTGACAAGGCTACGATAGGGGCGGCATGCCGTAAATTGCTTCAAAGTCAACGTCTGGCGTTGATATTTTTGTGTAAGGCATACCGAACGGTCAGTACTGAAGCGTTACCAGTACTCTACTTCCGGTTGACTTAGAGGTACAGAGACGTGCGGCCATGTATTATTCCACTCGTGATAATATGAATACTGAATTCCTACCAACACGTGACCGCGCCAAGATCTCGCGTTTGTTTAATTCTCAATTGGTAGTTAATGAAGACCTTCTAACTGAATGGCAAAGCAGATGGGATTCGACTTCGAAGGGACGTCATTTGTACTTATTTTTCCCGAATGTGCGTGAACGCCTTGCTAGAGTGTGGATAGAGGTGGACCACTGTGTCGCACAATTTTTGACGGGACATGGCAAGTTTAAGAGTAAACTATTCTCTTTTAATCTAGTGCCTTCGCCTCTCTGTCAGTGTTCTACGATAAATAATGAGTACGAACAATCTGCCCATCATATACTTTGGGAGTGCAGTCTCTAGCAACATGAGCGTAGCCTTATGCTAGACAGTTTGGTTGTGACATCTGGAGTCGTATATTACATGGACCTTGTGGTGACTAAGGAGAACTTCCGTGCGTTCAAACGTTTTTGCCATACCTATTATTGGAAACAAGTTTGAAAAATCAAATAGGCCCCTTAAAATATTAGCAGAATCCGTGGTGCCTTACGGGTGGACTAGCCTTCGTTGGTCCGCCTGTAAGAGTCTTCCTTTTTGAGATTGTATCGACCGTTTATTAATTCTTTGCTTGTCTCCCGCTTTGCAAAGGAGGGAAGTGGAATATATGTATTTCCGACTCCTCCTATACACCTTTTTAATTAAAGGAGATGTTCCATTTTGGGCCAACACTATGTACACTACATGGAAAAATAGGAAAAACATAGGAGGGTTTCATAAAAATACTTTTAAATTAATTTGAAGCAGAGTACAATTGTACAAAAATGATTACTTTTGCAGTTATTTAGTATGTCCACCCTGTTTTTAGGGCAGCCATGACAGTTGCGTTTGACGTTGGTTTACTATTTGACAGTTAATGATATAGTTGACGTTTCGTAATAGATTGTTTACGCGTGGAGTACATAATGTATTTCGGAGTTTTTAGTGATTATTTATGTTTGCGGACATTCATTGACTGTTTCTTTCTTGACCCGGGGCTTTATTGTATTGATTAACGCTTGTGGTTTGGATTGGAATCCGCAACAAGTTCAATCGCAGGTATAGTCAGTTGTCAAATTGACATTTTAGTTACGTATTTCCGATCCATCATATTATTGTGGGGCGTTGCTACAGTGGCATTATATTCTCTTTGGTGTTGCTCTCCTTGACCAAGATATCTTAAATGTACAATAAAACGAAGCAATATTAAAAAAAGATAACATTACAAATCAGTTACTATATTGAATAGTTATATATACATATAGTGTACATGGTGTTGGCCCAGGCTCCATACATTTCTGGAACAACTCCTTTGTTGCGGGTACCAAGACAATTTAGCGTTCCCCTGGGACTCGCCGAGGGTCAAACCTCGGTGTCTTCACTGGTGACCACTGTAGATCCTGGCTTACAGGAGTTACAGTGGTGGGAATGAGTGGTGGGATTAGTCCCAAAAAAAAAACGATCAGATTAAGCATCGGCAGGCAACGTCATTACATAGAAGGGTGACCGTTTAATGCCATATGAACTAAGCGTCTCCGTGTTTAAGAAGGCAAGTTACAAATGGGTCCAGGCTTTTGCTACTCAGATTTAGAGACTTAAAACTTGAAAACCTCGGACACTAGGTTGACCAACTTATTTTTTTTTTTGGTTTCGCGGGAGAAAACTTCAGTAGGTCCTCGGGACCCTGTAAACCGGGATGTGTGGAATGCTTAGCCACTAAAACCCCCGCGGCTGACGCTTTGGCATATGAGAAGGGGACCTGGGTTCGCTGGTGGTATTTGCACCAGGTACCCTTCAGTGCCTTGCCATTGAGCTCGCCACCGGGGAGCGCATTATAGACCCTCAGGAACGGCACTGGCACGGTGCATACGGGTTGGCAGTCGTAACCCAGCGGCCTTCCTCCTCGGAGTCGCCACCGAACTCGATGGATGTCTGGAGCCCACACCCCAAACATCCAGCGACTTCGAAGGTTGCCCGTTATTTAGAGCCCAGGGTTCAGGGCTGAAACTTGACCAACTAACCCAACGAATTATGAATTCAGCCAAAGTCAAAAATATTTATTTCAAATAGGCACTTTTGAATGGCATTTTTTTAAAAGCTACCACCGGATCGCAACGTGGCCTCAACTGAGAAGATCCGGCAAGATCTCAGCGGGCTTGTCATTATTTCAATTTTTTTAAACATTGTTTGTCTTGTTACAATCGGATCAATATTAGCGATAGTGTGTCCTACCATTCAAAATTATGATTAATATTAGTACCTTGTTTCATTGTCCATATGTACAGTTTTTGTAATAAATTATTTCTTCTTCTTCTTCTTCTTCATTCGAAACATAAAACATCATCATCATCATCATCAGCCGGAAGACGTCCACTGCTGAACGCTTCCCCCTAGAACGCCACAATGAACGACAATTGGCTATCCGCATCCACCGGTTACCTGCGACGCGCACAATGTCGTCTGTCCACCTAGTGGGAGGCCTACCTACGCTGCGTCTTCCGGTTCGTGGTCGCCACTCGAGAACCTTTCTTCCCCAGCGGTTATCGGTTCTTAGAGCGATATGGCCTGCCCATTGCCACTTCAACTTGCAGATACTGAGAGCTATGTCGGTGACCTTAGTTCTTCGGCAGATCTCCACATTTCGGATTCTGTCGCGCAAAGAAACTCCGAGCATAGCTCTCTCCATGGCTCGTTGTGTGACTCTGAACTTTTCTAAAAGGCCAGCCGTTAGAGACCACGTCTCAGTACCATATGTCATCACTGGCAACACACACTGGTTAAAAACCTTCGTCTTCAGGCACTGCGATATTTTGGACGAGAAGATATCGCGTAGTTTCCCGAACGAGTCCCGATCCGAGTTGGATTCTTCGGGCGACCTCTTTGTCGAAGTTGGACCGACCTACCTGGATAGTTTGTCCTAGGCATACGTAGTGGTCAACGACTTCGAGTGTATCGTTCCCAACAACTACCGGTACGGGTGCAACGTGGACATTAGACATGATCTTCGTCTTATCCATGTTCATTTTAAGACCCACCTGTTGGGAAACGCTACTGAGGTCGCTGAGCATCGTATTGAGGTTCCTCCAGCGACTCTGCCATAATGACTATATCATCGGCAAAACGAAGGTGAGTGATGTATTCGCTAGTGATGTTGATGCCGAATTTGTACCAGTCCAAGAGCTTGAAAACGTCCTCCAATGCGTTCGTGAACAGTTTCGGAGAAATGACGTCTCCCTGTCTCACGCCTTTCTGCAATCGGATTGGTTTTGTACTCTCGTCCTGTAGGCTTATCGACATGATGGCGTTGATGTACAGACACTTCAACACTTCGATGTACCTATAGTCAATGTGACACCGCTGGAGGGACTGCAATACTGCCCAGGTCTCGATTGAATCGAAGGCTTTCTCGTAGTCCACAAACGCTAGACATAATGGCCGATTATACTCCTCGGTCTTCTGTATGATCTGGCGGAGCGTATGTATGTGGTCTACGGTGCTAAAGCCTTTTCGGAACCGGGGTTGTTCGGGAGGCTGGAAGTCATCAAACCTGCGTTCGAGACGGTTCGTAATGACTCTCGAGAACAGATAGATCGATAGATAGACAATTATTTATTGCGCACAAACAAACCGATACAAAAAGAATAAGACACAAATTAATAAAACATGTAACAATGGGCGGCCTTATCGCTAAAAGCGATCTCTTCCAGGCAACCTTTGGATGGAGAGGAAAATAAAGAAGTTACAAAGAGCAGAGGGTGCGCGCTCTCGACATGAATAAATAACATTAACACAAATACACATAAAAACACATATGTTGTAAACTATAATAATATATATTCATATGAGTATAATATATAAACATACATCAAATAATACTATTATAAATATACACGTAATACACATAAATACATAAATCAGTACGTACTAATATAACAAGAAAATTACACAAATACCAAACTCAAACTCAAACTCAAAAATCTTTATTTCAAATAGGCTTAACGCTAGCACTTTTGAATCGTCATTTTTTAGTAGCTACCACCGGATCACAACGCGGCCTCAACTGAGAAGATCCGGCAAGAAACTCAGCGGGCTTGTCATTTTTTCACTTTTTTTTTTTAAACATTGTTTTGTTACAAATGAATCGACATTAGCGATATTGTGTCCTGCCGTTCGAAACATAAAGCAAGGGAGAAAAGAAGAAAACAATAAATTACGACAAACTAAAAGGCCAAATGGATAGAAGTCGGACCAGTCCCCCCAAGCAGCACCCGCGCACGAGTTGACTCGAGCAGCAACCATCACTCCCCTCAACCATATTAGAGGGAAGGGGGTGACCCGCCACACGAAGCCGCCACAAGCAAAGACTTTTCGATGGCGAGCATGACCGAACCAAAATCACAGTGGCTCACATTTAACTTCTGCTGTTAAGTAGTACCTCGACAGGCAAGACACAAAACACTTTCACATAATCTTTATATTATCAATCAATTGACTTGTGAAACAGCCATCAGTAATCCACCAGATTAAGAGGTGTTACAAACTGTAAGCCTACAATTCTAAGCTTGCATGAGTTGAGCAGTTCAAGCCCACGCAGCTTTATCCTCTAGGTAATCCAAGATTTTGTAATAAGCCTTTTTCGACAACCGGCTTCTTATCAAAGGTTTAAATTTATTCAGTGGAAGATCTCGGATATCCTGTGGCAGTTTGTTATAGAAGCGTATACTTTGGCCCATAAACGATTTGCTTGTTCTGTGGAGACGTGTGGAATGTAAAACAAGATTGTGTTTGTTCCGGGTATTAACACTATGAATCGCACTGTACTTTTTAAAAGATACACTGTTTTTCTGAATATAAACTAAATTTTCAAATATGAATTGCGAAACAACCGTTAGAATATCTATTTCTTTGAATTTTTCCCTCAGTGAATCAGTAGGAGCCAGATTGTAAATGGCTCTCACAGCTCTTTTCTGCAGAATAAAAATGGTATTAAGTTCTGCAGAAGATCCCCACAGTAATAAACCATAAGACATAATACTGTGGAAATAGCTGAAATAAACAATTCTAGCGGTTTCAATATCAGTTAAACGTCTTATTTTTTTAACTGCATAAGCCGCGGAACTCAGTCTACCTGACAATTTCTTAATGTGTGGGCCCCATTGTAGTTTAGCGTCAATTGTTATACCTAAGAACACAGTCGACTCCTCAAGGTCCAACTTCGCTCCATTAATTTCCACATTGGTTGCCACCTGTCTTACATTTGGTGTAACAAATTTCACACATTTGGTTTTGCTCTCATTAAGTTTCAAATTATTAACATTGAACCAATGGACAACTTTAGAGAGTACATTGTTTACTTCGTCGTATTCATAGAGTTTACGCCTGACTTTAAATAAAAGAGAGGTATCATCAGCGAACAATACAACATTTAGTTTGTCCCCTACGTAGTAGGGTAAGTCATTAATATATATTAAAAACAGAAATGGGCCTAATATTGAACCTTGAGGGACGCCCATGGAGACCACAGAACCAGGAGATCTCTTACCGTTAATGTCAACCTTCTGAATTCTATTCTTCAAATATGAAGTTAAAAGGTCAAGAGCTCTGTCCCTTATACCATAGTGGCGTAATTTCCTGACCATCGTATCATGATCTACACAATCAAAAGCCTTGGACAAATCACAGAATACACCAAGGGCGTTCTGTGATTCCTCCCAAACCTCATATACATATTTTAATAATTCGACTCCCGCGTCAGTGGTGGACCGATTCTTTCTAAAGCCGAACTGTTTATCATGAAACAAGTTATATTTATTGAAATGATCTAACATTTGATCCAAAAGAAGCTTTTCAAAAATTTTACTCAAGGCTGGCAACACCGATTAACTTATTCCGCCAAATAAAACTTCTTCACCAGATCTTTGAAAATTGGCAGTGACGAAGCACGACTTATAGAAACGAGCAAGGAATTCCACAAGCGAACCGCCTGCACCGTGAAGGATTTGTCATAGAAGGAACTGCTATGTAAGGGCATCGTAAGACAAAGGTTTTCCGAGGATCTAAGACTATAGGTGCTAGAATTCGACAAATAATCGAAACGTTCCCTAAGATAAGAGGGGGTGGACGGGTTAAACAATATATTATAGACAAGAGATAAAATGTGAAGATTTCGTCGGAGACGAATGGGAAACCATTTGAGTTTTGCACGGAATTGGGAAATATGGTCAAATTTACGCAAGCCAAATATAAACCTAATGGACAAATTTTGCAATCGCTCTAGCTTATTCAATTGATCCTCTGTCACGTCCAGATAACAAACGTCCGCATAATCTAGTATAGAGAGAAGAAGTGATTGTGCAAGCGCAACTTTAGTGGCAGTGGGTAGAAAATTACGAAGCCTTTTTAAAGAGGCTGCCGAAGCAAACATTCTGCGACTAATGGCATCCAACTGTGGGCCCCAATTAAAACACCGGTCCATTATAACACCAAGATTCTTGACGGAATCACAATAAGGAGCAGTAATACCGCCAAAATTAATTTGCGGAAGTGTCTGGTAATTCACCTTAGAGATCATCCGAGAGCTACCTATAATAATGACTTGTGTTTTAACTAGGTTAACTTTTAGTCCATAAGATTTGCTCCAATTAGCAATACGACACAGATCAAGATTTACAGCTTCTATAGCTATATCCAAATTAGTAAGTGAGGCCTGGGAATAAATTTGAAGATCGAAACACACACACACACACAACAGCTTGTATACATGGCTCAGGAGTGAGATGGGTCTATAATTCTTCAATAAAGTGTTATCACCTTTTTTGAAGAAGAGAACCACCACACTCCTGTGCCAGGCTTCTGGCTTAGTACCCTCGAGTAAGACGGTATTAAATAACTTCTGGAGGACTAAAAGTATCGGTTTTCCACCCGCTCTCAGAAGTTCTGTTGTGATTCCGTCTTCACCCGGCGCCTTGTAATTCTTGAACTGTTTGAGAGCCATTCTAATCTCGTACATGCTGATGTCTGGGATGTCCTCAGTGTAGTGTCGGGTTAGTTGGGCTCTGGTGTCCTGAGCTGTTCGGGTAATGGGCTTTCGTGACGGGGTGTACAACTGTCCGTAAAACCTCTCGAGCTCTCTCAATATCTCCGATGAGATGAGATGACACTGCTGTCGTCGATCTTCAGCTTGGTCACTTGGCTTTGCCCAATAGACGAATTCTTTGCAAACACTTTAGAGCCTTGGTTCCGCTCAATTGCGTCCTTAATACATGCTGTATTATAGGAACGCAAGTCGTGTCGCATGGATTTCGAGACTCATCTATTGAGTTCAGCATATTCCGACATATCAGCCGAAGATTGCAGTCTCATCTCAGTTCGGGCTTCCATTAACTTAATGTTTTGATTGGAGAGCTCCTGAGGCTTATTACGGCGTGGGGTCTTAAAGAACTTGGACCCTACTGCATGAACAGTTTGCACCAACCCATTGTTTAACTCGTCCGCAGTTTCACATTCGGCTAGGCACTGGAAGCGATTGTGTAGTTCGAGTTGAAAGTCTTCGGGGTTTTGGATTTGGGCTGTTCCCGGACGGAGCGTGGACTTCATCAGACGGGTCCTCTCAAGCTTGACATTGATATTCAATGTGCCTCTAACAATGCGGTGATTGCTACCGGTTTTCACCCTGCCGATCACGGAGACATCATTGAATATATGCCTGTTGGTCGTCATGATGAAGTCGATCTCATTTTTGGTTGAACCATCGGGGCTTATCCACGTCCACTTCCTGGATGGTCGCTTCTTGAAGAAGGAGTTCATTGCAAAGAGTCCCTCCTTCTCCATGAAGTCGACCAGCCGCTGGCCCCTTTGGTTCCACTGCCCGTACCCATATGACCCCACTCTCAACTCATCGCCATTCCGTGTGCCCACCTTCGCGTTAAAGTCCCCCATAACAACGGTGAAGTGTGTTTTGGAGGTATGTATGGCTTCTGCTATCTCCTCATACATAGCCTCTACTTTATCGTCAGGGTGTACCGAGGTCGACGCGTAAACCTGTATAACCTTCAACGAATACCGACTGGTTATTCTGAGTATAAGGTACGCTACCCTGCTCGACACACTATCGACCTTTACCACGTTATTAATGAGGGACTTACGGACGAGAAACCCAACACCACCCTGAGATTTTCGGTCTCCTTCCAGGAAGAAAAGCAAGTTTCCGGAATCAAGGGTTATCGTATCCTGTCCCTCTCGTCGGACTTCAGATAATCCCAAGATATCCCAACGTAACTTGCTCAATTCTTCCTCCAGCTCGATAATCTTCTCGTCAGTCCTAAGCGTGCGGACATTATGTGTTGCCAGGGCCAAAGTTCGGTGGGGGTGGTAGCGGGGCATCTGCCGGACATTCTTCGCACCCCCTGCTCGACCGTTACCCCCCCCGCCCGCTACCAAGGCGGGGAATAGAGGAGCTGCCGGGGACTGGGGGCCGTAAATAATCTTTGTCAATCATTGTGCGTGGGGATTGCCAAAATCCCCACGCTTGGCAGGCGTCTTGGGGATCGCAGTTACGAAGAGATGGATATGATATACAGAACTCAGAAGACACTGCTGCCCGTCTTCTGGCTTTCCCTCAATCGCCTCTTACGAAACCCACGGGAAGAGAAGGGGGATGCAAATTCTTAGCCGGCATCCCACGGCAACACGAAACATAAAACGAGAGAGAGAAAAGGAAAAAAAAATTCTCCAAGTTTTTAGAAAAGGTAGTGATTAAAAATCGTGTATGAGAATATTGGAAATCTCAAGACCAAAATGACACACACAAGTTCAAAACGGACGCTTTTGAACTAGCTTTATTTTTTGTAATTTTGATTATCATGTAAGAAACACTTAAGGTATTTCACTAAAATTTTGCAAAGTGATAATTTCTGTACAACACGTGACTTCAGTTGGATTGAACTGAACTGAATTGATTGGAAACTGAACGGGACCGTAACAGAACCAAAAGTAACCAAACATAACCAAGTTAAAGGCGATGCCAACTTGTGTTAACGTTAGTTAACATGATTCACTTAGCACCGACTTCAATATATTTTCGTTATTTTGTGCTTTTTAGATAATTGTCTAAGAAATCGGTTATAATTTTTGCTAAAAATAGTTTATTACTGTGATGATGATGATGACAGTCTTTGAGTACGAGTGAGTCTCTGAATATAAAGTACTGAATTCGTTTCTAATCTCGGGCAAAATGTTATTTTGTCTGGTTTTTCTGTCAGGACAGAACAGTTACAAATATATCAATATCCACAATCTATATGCGAACGAAGTCGCGAGGAACTGCTAGTTCTATAAAGTTGATAAGGCTAATTATATCTGTAATATTCGCAGTGATTATCAACCATTGCAAGGCCAACGTGCACGGTATTGCGTTGTCAGGCAAATTTGCAAACTTATTATAACGAATAACTTTACTGTTTACTTCTATCTAAATAGTTTTGAACGCTGACTCGTTCGCGTGTGGCGCGGTCGTGTAAACGAAGCCTTTAGATTTATTATTATTAAAAAAAATGGTGATTCAAATTTAATGACTTAATTTCTTTGTAATCAGTGTTCTAATTTTTGCACGGTGGCTTGCACGGGTTAAAAAAATGAATTTAAAATTTTGTATATTGTGAATTTGTGCATTCTTAGTTACACTTCGCGCTCTGAATACTTTTCTTTGCTGCCTCTGTTGTCGGTTGAATGTGTCCCGATTTTCTGTGTTCAGCATTCGACGGCCCTTAGGCGCTGCGCAAACGTAGACAATTTTGTGTCTTGTGTGAGATACAAGCTAAAGTGATTTTTTTTTCATACATTTTACAACATGAAATTAGTCACTCCCTGCGCAGGCGTAGACACTTTGTGTATCCAATTTCTTCGACTTGATTCAAGGTCGCTCAGCGGGCTATTGAGAAAGCTATGTGAAATTCAAATGCAAATATACATATATATTTCAAATAGGCTTAAGTAACGCTAGCACTTTTGAATGGTATTTTTTTAAAGCTAACCTACCACGCGACCTCAACAGAGAAGATCCGACAAGAAGCTCAGCGGGCTTAACATTTTTTCACTTTTTTCTTAACAGTTTTTGTCTTATTACAATTTGATCACCATCAGCGACAGCGTGTCCTGCCGTACAAAAGTAAAACAAGAGAAAGAAAAAAAAATACTACGATAATACAACAAAATAAAAGGCCAAAGGGATAATAGTCGCACGAGTTGACTCGAGCAGCAGCCATGCTGGGTTTTACTCTAAGGGATCGGATACGGAATGAAGTGATTTTCCAGAGAACCAAAGTGTACCAATATAGCTCAAAGTATTAGCCAGCTGAAGTGGCAGTGGGCTGCGCACATTTACCGAAGAACCGAAGCCCGTTGGGGTGAACTGGTTATGGAGTGGATACCGCGAATCGGGTAGTACAGTGTAGGACGCCCTATGACTAGGTGGAGTGACGAAATATTTAGAGCGGTTGGCAGACGCTAGATGAGGAAAGCCGAAGATTGGGCTGAAATAGGATCGTTTGACGTAATTTTTTTTTTGTATTTTAGCATTTTTTTTCCCTGACTACATTTATTTGCAAAATTATAGAATGCAGTTCAGAAAACCTCAATAAGTAATTGATGGTTTTCAAGGAATGTTATAAGGTTAAGATACATGCCCCTACTGTCGCGTTTTAAAAATCCACCCTGTACATCATCAACCACTGGACCCAAAACTGCACATAAAAGACTTAACAATATCTTGGGACAATCTACACACGGTCATCCGATCCCAAACTAGGCAGAGCCTGTACTAAGTAGATCAGACAACTGATACTAATGCTTATATACATTTTTTTGTAAACACATACTTATATACCCATCGGGTAGCAGCCAGGGTTTCTAACCACTAGACCAACGTGCCCGTCGAATATCGAATGTCTTAAGGGTCGGCAACTCGCTAGTGATTCTTCTGGTGTTGCTAGCGTCTAAAGGCTTTGGTGACTGCTTGCTATCAGGCGGGCCGCATGCTTGTTTGCCAGCTTGGTACTAGAAAAAATATTTTTTACGTTTGCCAATGCTTACGCATCGTAAGTGTGTAACCTTGACCAACATCAACCTTTAATGATTTTCTTAGCAGATTATCTCGGTGGCGTTGCGATCCTGTGGTAAATTCAGACCTCTCTAACCGGAATTCATTATTGTATTTTCAAATGACTTCAGAAAAAGGAGGATGCGTTGAATTCATCCGAATCTTTTTTATTGTGTTCCCAGATTACTCAAAAACGCACTGACCGATTTGGGAAATGCTTCTTTTGTTTGAAAGGGTTTTTTATTCAATATAACCTAGGGGTTGACTGCAATCCCAGGATTCGATTCAGGAGGCTTAACGCAATCGAGTATGGTAAGGCACACTAGTTTATTAAAAGCCTATTAAATCTAGTCTTGAAGACACCCATTATTATAAACGGAAGAGAAATCCGACGCAGGCAACTATTCCAGTCCTTATAATACCAGCCCCTGTTTATGTTTCACTGTTGGGCACGGGCATCCCCTCATGATGACGGGGTTCAGGCCATAGTCCACCACGCTGGCCAAGTGCGGGAGGGTTGGCGGATTTCACACGTCATTGGAAAGCTGCTTTCTCGGGCTTTCTCAGACTTGCAGGTTTACTCACGATGTTTTCCTGCACCGAAAGAAGAAGAACTACATTTATTTGGTGGACAGCGACACACAAACAAATATGTAAAATAAAAAAAAGGTATTCAGACAGAAAAAGTACAAAAAACTTAAAAGTTAACTTTTAGTTGCCACATTTAAATGTGGCAACTGAGCGTCGCGCTTCTACCAAACGAGGTTGGCATCTCAGCTGCACCGGAAATCCAGATTCCCGGCGCAGCGCTGTTTTTCGGTGTCAACCTCATTAAAGCTAGCTGGTAAAAGTTAAAGCTGGTAACAATCGCACAAAGACGATTCGCACATGATTAATTGAAAAGAAATCAGAGGTGCGAGTCGAGGTCCGAGCCTCAGCAGCTTGTTTCCAAGACAAACGCTCGCCCGCTATACTGTAACTGCTTTCTTTAGGAAGGGTTTCCTTAGCTGTTACAAATTGAGGAGCAAACCGCTTAGTCCAGATTGAAAGTACTTTCACCACATAAGCGTGTGTACGCGCCGTGCGTCTCGCCCGATGATAGGAGAAGATGGTGGAATCAAGTCATGTAATTCCTGCGCACACTCATGTGAAGATTTCTTAAGAATTATTAGAAATTGTATTGCACAAAACCTTGTTAGTATAAAACTATTCTTGTCCGTGGAGAATTCAACATTCTTGACAATACTGCTTTGATAAGCAACATTACATTGTGCAATCACAACTTGCTCAACACATTTTTTTGAAATCGCCAGGACAACCTTCACATATGCAACCTGTACTGAGAATAATATTTACAAATAATGAAATTGATAGACAGAAAGGTGATAAATTAGCTTGTGTATACATTCTCCTGCTCTATTATTAGTTTTTTAAGTCTTGGTGTACGGTCGGTCAAGAAAGTGGTTTACCAGTTTTGACAAAAGTTCCTATGCAATCAAAATAACACTAAGGTTGAACATTTCTATCCGATGCGACAATTTCAACTAGGAACACAAGTTATTGTTGACGTTAACGATAAAGAGAGCATTAGTTACTGTATCAATAATTGCAAGGGAAAATTATCCTTGTTGTTTTATGATGTGCATATGAACTTCAACCGTAGGGTGGTAAACCATATTTTTGGCTGGCTGACCGTACATGAGTAGGAAGATATAAATACCACCAGGTAACGGCTTACCGTTTGCAAATTGAGCGTTCTTTTGAAGAGAACACTTCTTTAGCATTGTTGTGATTTGAAAGTCGATGAAACAATAAAATATTAAAAAAAAAATTGAACCGTCTTCAATATCACTGAAAAGTATAAAATAATTTAAATATTATTGAAGTTGGTGTTAGCTTAACTTTTGTGTATATTTGGCACCAACTTCAATAATATTCAAATTATTTTATACTTTTCAGTGTTATTGAAGTTAGTTAAATTTTTTTTTAATAGATTTTATTTTAATCTTTTTAGTGATATTTTTCATACTTAAAGATTGAACAATCGGTAAAATGATCTAGGTAGGTTATGATGACACATTCATGTTTCTTCAGAAAAAAAAATATCCGGTCGTAATGAAATTTGCATGGAATCATCATAGTAGTTTGCTCTCTCGAATAAAAAAATAATCATTGTAATCGGTTCATATTTGTCAGAGTAATGTAATGGAGAACATCAGTTTTATGGTTTTTACCAGATAAATTCCTCCACATCGTTCATGGTCCTCCAGGAAGTTCTTATTCGGTATCCATTTCTAATGTACCCAACTAAAATTGTAATTCTTTGTTTTTTTTTTGTTGTGTTAGTGTGCAGTTAGTTAATATATCACGTAACCGTTTTATCAGTGTGCACTATTCAATATTATTGTTGAATGTAATGTTTTATGAAATAGATAAAGAAAGGTGCTCTTTTGAGTATAAAATAGTTGTCTTCAGAACTGGACGTCATAATGTTATAACAGCATCGTGTTCAGATGGCAGCCAATTCGATACTCGTTTTCTGCGCACAAACATTACTTATCCAGGTAATTGTTTAGCTATTATTAAGTGGCTGGGATATAAGTTAGTATATTTTTTCTTCTCTTCCATTCCTTAAACTTCTCATTTATTTAATTAACTTCATGCACATAAAGTACAAGGAGGACTTAATGCCTTAGGCATTTTCTAACAGTCTACCTTAGTGCAGTGAAGAAATATTTTGTGGTAGGTGCCAAATAGTGTAAAATAAAAACTAAAGAACATAGATATATTATACTTAGGACATACTTCAAGAAGAATATAAATATATATTTAAGTGTATATACTGTAACCAATACAAAAGTGATTATAATACTAAATAATATATACAATAATTATAAATGAAGAAGGATGTCATTCTGCCAATGTGTGATAAAGATGTTCCCGAAGCTTAACTTTGAATAATAAAAATAATAAGCCCGCATTGCAGCTTGTGGCGAACTGATGGTCGGTCGGTCAGGGTCCCCACCTCGGCGAGTTTTCGTCGGCCGAGTGGAAACCGAAGGGAGCTCGCAGGACTCTCAGCTCTGGGTTGCCTTAATTGGCCGTCCAGATAGAAGTTGTTAGAGCTATATGCTCTAGGGGTGGAAGTGTCAAAGGGCATAACGCCGTAAGTAACTACGGAGAAAGCGCAGCACACCTCTCGACACCCCTGAGTCACTCACACCGATGTTGCACTCCGCCGTCTTATGACGGCCAAAGGGGAGCCCATCTAGTGGGTGGCAAGTCACCACTTGCCAAAATATAATTAGTAACTAATTATGGCAAGTGATCCCGGCCTTTTGCAATAGTCCAGTGTTCAGTTCACCAAACGCTCACTCAAAATATCTAGTAATCTTTTCACAAACTTACAATAGTCCTACACCTGTCAGAGTCAACTGCTGTTTATTTCAGTCTTATTTCCAGCAGTTTATCCGGGCTGGTATGTTCCATGTCATTAATTCCTTTCAACAGGCCTCTGCGTGTTGGATTCGTCCCCACGGAAGTCTTTTAAAAGTCCGGGTGTAAAAACCCGAGAAAATAAAATAATAACAATATTCTGGGACAATTTCACACACATAATATATTAGTATATTTTTTCTTCTCTTCCATCCCTTAAACTTCTCATTACTGATCCTTGCCTGCCACTCTTGTCCCCTTAACCTAAATCTATTTTTCTTTTAATTACAATTATTTTTTATTTATTTTTTATGATAGTCCTTTTTTGCGCACAAATATTACTTAACTAGGTAATTGATTAGCTTTTATAGTGGCTGAGAAATAAATTAGTACTTTTATTTTTTCTTCTCTTCCATCCCTTACACTTCCCATTACTAGTCCTTGCCTGCCACTCTTGTTTCGTTTTCCTAAGCTTTTTTCTTCTAATTACAATTCTTTATTCGTTTTTGTTGAGGTAATATATGGCCTGGGATTTTATGTTGAACCTTGGTTACCTATTCCTCTTTCATCCTTGCACTTCCCATTTCTGGTCCTTGCCTACCACTCTTGTCTTCTTTACCTAAACCTTTTTTGTTCTATTTACTATTAGTTTTTGTTAAGGTGATTGTAGGCCTGGTATTGCAGGGGTTTAACTTTGTGGTTTTGTTAATAGTTTTTGGCTTAGAGCAGTCACGTTAGGGTTAATAGTCAGGGTGATTAGCTAAGAGAGTTTAGGCAATATTATTATTTGAAGAGAGTTAAGACACTAAGGGAATTTCCCATTTAAAATTTGATTAGCTGATCTGGAAACTCTCCCAGAAGTTGCTTACCTTCACCTTACAGAAGACGCCTGCCAACCCCTCTCTTCTAAGGGAGAGGTCTTTGTTCACGGCTTTCAAAGAGAGCTGTTAAATAACACCATTGTCAAAGCCTTTGGATTTGTTTTTCTGGCCTCAGCCAGAGGGACCATCCATTGTTCCTTGTCCAACCATACTTCGATATTTCTTACTCTGCGTCCTTATCTTACTTATTATAGACTAGGGCCTGGAAAGCAGTGATGCAATCGCTTCTGATAATACCCACTAGTTTATTAAAACCTATAATATCATCAGGTGAAGTTGAGGTCAAGCACGTAATTATAATGGGTAAGACAAATTTATCAAGACAGTTACGTTGGTTCGTTAAAAATCTAGAGCAAGCTGGCATTTCGTTATAATTTTCTTTATCTATGTGTATAATTTTCAAAATATCGCAATTTTACTGCGTAACTGGGTTTTGTGACATACAATACGAGTAGTTTATCGAAGCTGACGATAACACTAGTCTCTATTTGAAATATGTATTTCAAGTGAATTATACTTCTCGAAAAATCCTAAGTTGTCAAGTCTATGGAGCCTGGTAATTTCACTATGTTTAGACAGTGCTAATTGGCGTCAGAATATCTGATACTTCAGTGGTGCTTCATCTACTTGGATGATAAAAGACCTATCAACTAGTAACAGTCGTAGCACTTATATGTAAAACAAATATGTCCAATATACATAAACGCCATGGACAGAGCTATGCTCGGAGTTTCTTTGCGCAACAGAATCCGAAATGTGGAGATTTGCCGAAGAACTAAGGTTACCGACATAGCTCTCAGAATCTGCAAGTTGAAGTGGCAATGGGCAGGCCACATCACTCGAAGAACCGATAACCGTTGGGGAAGAAAGGTTCTCGAGTGGCGACCACGAACCGGAAGACGCAGCGTAGGCAGGCGTCCCTCTAGGTGGACAGACGACATTGTGCGCGCCGCAGGTAACCGGTGGATGCAAATAGCCAATTGTCGTTCATTGTGGCATTCTAAGGGGGAGTCCTATGTTCAGCTGTGGATGTATTTCGGCTGTTGATGATATAAACATAGCCCTCCTTCTGGGGAATTGGGGCAAAAAAACTAAACGGCCGAGTTCCTTGCCGGATCTTCTCAGTAGCGGCCGCGTTATGATTCGGTGATAGTTTAAAAAATAAATAATTTTTGTATAAGTGCCTCCGTGAGGCCTTTATATAATTAAAAATATTTAAAGTAAATAAATAATAATCATTTATTTAGTAACAAATTTGAAGTTTCAATTACTACACTTGGAGTTAGAAGAATATGTAGTGCTTTACTTAACAAACAAGGATTTCCAAGGGCTCCCAAACTAGGCAAAGCTTGTATCTTGGGACACCAATTTCGAGTTAACTTGTCACATATATAATAATTTTAATTTTTTATTTGCGCATTACTAAGTATCCTGAATAAATGTTTTAGGTTCATGTTTCATCGTACTGACTGAAGATTTGCTTTCAAAAATTGCAGCGTGTCTTGAGCCAATATTCGGCAGTCAAGAGATTTGGCATCCCATTCGACAACGCATGCAGATGGCGCTATGGGGGTCAACTCTACGATGGTTACGCTGAACCAAAGAGAGGAAGACCCTTTCCCAATGAAAGATACAAAATCTACCCCATCATGGAATTACCAGCTATCACCAACGTTCCTATGAGGTACGAAGCTTGTGATAATAGTCCAGAAGATGAAATCGTCGAACAACCTATTGAAGATTGTGTAGATCATTTATTGGTGGAA
Organism: Furcula furcula; assembly: GCA_911728495.1. Taxonomy (NCBI): domain Eukaryota; kingdom Metazoa; phylum Arthropoda; class Insecta; order Lepidoptera; family Notodontidae; genus Furcula; species Furcula furcula. The sequence continues at coordinate 10,049,809 of OU452269.1, read as the reverse complement.
CCTATGCCAATAGTGCTCTCAGTTGATGCTGACTCCGAATCGCCAACCGTTGATTGTAAAATAACACCTGAGCCTGGTATACGTTACAATATAGCTCCTGGTGCAACTTTGGCTGTTGTTGTTATGGATTCGACAATTCAGAATTTGTTTGAAAACCTATGGAATGTTCGTTAATTTGACGAGAATTATGAGATTTTTTTACGATAAACTTGTTAATATTTTATTTTAATAAAGATATGTTATTTATTTTGAAAGAATCTGATTTATACTGACTTCTGATAACTAAAATTATATTACCCATCAAATTAATTTAATTAAATCTATTTTTATGGTTATTATCGTATAAAGTTTGCTGAGAATGGAGACAAGCCCGCTGAGTTTCTTGCCGGATCTTCTCAGTAGCGGCCACATACCGATCCGGTGGTAGTTTGTAAAAATTTAAAAAATTAAGTCTTGACTTTGATTTTGTCTAGAATTAAATCCAACAGTACATTAGATTTAAGAAACCACAAATACTTACAAAAGAACACCTATTCCTACCAAAGATAAGTGAAAGTACTGAAATAAAATTAAAAAAATTCAATAGAGAAGAACTTTTTTACTTCTCTATTCAATTTAATTATGTTAACATCATCCTTAGTGGTCTCTTAGGATGATGTTAACATAATTAAATTGAAAACTATGAATACCGCTACAAGATCACATAACGCTAACAGATGTTGTGAATCGAACTAAAAATTAAAATTATTGGACACAAGAGACTTAATATTACCTATCTGCCTGCAACGCGCTAGTGATTCTTCTGGTGTTGTTATCATATATAGGTTGCGGTGTCGACCGCCACATACTTGTTTGCCATCTGCCATTGCCTGAAAAAATATAATTGTATGGTCCAACCATGCCAACGGAACATAGTATTTTTACCCCGTGGGGTGTCCGGGTAAGAATACCACCCATTTCCTCTCGATGGGTGTCCGTAAGAGGCGACTAAAGGAAAACAAGAAGATGGGCAGCAACATCTTTCTATCGAATTGCCTAACAGCTATACCTACTGCGCTCCCCAAGACCAAGCAGACCAAGCTTGGGGATTATATCAACCCCTCCTTTCTCAGAGGGAGGCCTTTGTTCAGCGACGTCATCGGCTGCTGCTGCTGATGAAGATGATGATGATTTTTTTAGCAAATTTTCTTCGTTGACTTTATAATTGTTTAATCTCGAAGACCGCCATTTGTAACAGTTGATATTTTAGTGTATAGCCAATAAACACTATTCTATTATATCCTATTCTTCGCAGCAGAATGCTGTAGTACCTACCTGGACCGTCTCTTCCACAAGGAACCTAATGTCGTCGGTCCACCTAGCGGGAGGCCTGCCTACGCTGCGTCTTCAGGTTCGTGGTCGCCACTCGAGAACCTTTCTTCCCCATCAACTATCAGTTCTTTGAGTGATGTGATTATGATCGCAATCTGTACATCTTTATACAATTTTGATTTGATTTGATCTGTACTTGTATATTCTGTTTACATATGAACGGCGCCATCAAATTGCATAAACATTAGAATATATTATTCATAAATAATAATAATAATACCAGCGCTTGTTTTTGTCTCACCTCCCCGCAAGATGAAGGGGCTTAGGCCATAGTCCACCACGCTGGCCAAGTGCGGGTAGGCGGATTTCACACGTCATTCAAAAGCCATTCCATCACCGAAAGCTAGTGTCAACCGCACAAAGATGACACATGATTGATTAAAAAAATCAGAAGTGCAAGTCAGGGTTCGAACCTGCACCTTGTTTTCAAGACAAGCGCTCGCCCACTGAGCTGTTACTGCTCTGCTATAATTAGTTACTAGTACATTTTTTTTCTTGTAGGCTTGATTGGGTAAAACTCGTACATATTTTTTGGTCCTTCGAGTTTCTGAAAAGGCAGGACCCTCTACCCAACTAAGGTGTACCTTTTTTTTTTGTTTTTTTTTACCTATAAGGTGTACCTTTATCATGTTTTAAATAAACTCAATGTCTGTATCAGCTGCAATTTATGATTTGTTTATTTATAAATCAACATTGAAATAAAAGCAAAAGACGCGTAAGTAAAAGACAACATTATATAAATCAACAATCATAGTAGGTGAACTTTGGTTACTAATATTAGTAAGACAACAGGAAATCAAGGGAGGTTACTGAAAAAAAAAGGCACGGAACAAAAGGAAAGGAACGCTTAATTTATTACAACAATGATGGTGCCAAATTGCCAATTAGAAGAAGAGGTTATAAACAAACATAATATAATAGGAACATTATGTATACGACTGCTTTGTAGAATTCCAAAGAACACCCTGGCCACTACCTAATAGTAATCGTATGGTATAAATAGAGTCCGAGTGTTGTTTATCTATTTTTTTACAACCAGTAAACTCCGCGAGTCAGGAAACGGTATTATACGGGTAAAGCTATCTATCGGTGCCAATTTTTAATGATATGTTTTAACCCCCTTTACGAGTGATTTCCGCAAAACCCGTACATATGGATCTCAACTCAACAACCCTACCATTTTAAATTTGTACGTATTGGTTAATTTCGACATCGTGCGCGTCGCAGGCAACCGGTGGATGCAAATAGCCAATTGTCGTTAGTTGTGTCATTCTAAGCCCGCCTAATCATAGAAAGCAAACTAAAATCGGTTGCGTGCGCTGCGTCCGGTGCGGTGCCAATGGACGCGTACCTTAAGGGGTTATGTTTAGCAGTGGACGTCTTCCGGCTGGTTAGTTTCGTAGCTCTTGTGATGCGCTCATCAGTCAGTGAACCAACTTTTTGATTATCATCTTTGATATCATTATAGGGATACGAAATATATTTAAAAAATCTTGGTAATTAAGCTTATATCATTTATTTACAATATTCTTAGATACACTATCAGTAAAGTTGACTTAGTATGGGTAAAGTGTGTTGCCACATCCACAGCCGCATGCGCAGTTGCCAGATATAGTTACGACACCGCCAGCGCACACGTCACCGCCAAATCTCACAGCGCCCATGATCGGCACCTGACCAGTGACGGCGGTCTCACCAATGACGGGCAGCTCACCGGCGACGGCCACGTTACCTTCGCCGACACCGCCGTAAGAGTCCAGGTCATAAGCGCCATAGCCATCAAGACCGTAAGCGCTACCGTAGTCTCCAATACCGGGGTACGCGTAATCTGCGAGTCCAGCGCCGTAGCCGAGGCGACCGACACCGGCGGCGGGAGCAATAGCGCCAAGAGCGAGGTTAGAGGCAGTGGGGAAGCCACCAGTGGCGACAACAGCAGCTGGCGCGCAGCCGGCGGGAGCAATTCTGCCAAGGCACTGCCCGAACACAGCCTGAAAAGACCAAACAAATCTTATTGCAATTTTTTCTTAGTGATGCGAAAAGCAGAACATACGGTTTATAGGAAGCGACACGCCTGCTGCACAAAACACGCCAATATGTACCATAACCATGGGCGCCGCCAGGATTACTTTCAGGGAGGTGCATCTGCTATTAATTTTTCAGTTGTCTATAATAACTTGAACAGCAAAACTACATATTTATGGTCTTTCTTTTTGAGTTACCTAATTTGTTGTGTAGCTTATTCATTATTCTTCAAGTTATGAGTGACTGTTCTTTCCTGACACATGCACTTGCCCCTGCTGCCAGCGCCCATGACTATAACACCTGTTTATGTGAAGTAGCCATAACCACTTCCTCTTCACTTCCCGAAGACTGTAAGTCAATCAACCGATGAATGTCTTCAAGTTAGCTCATCTTTGAGCTCTTTCTGGCGCTCGCTGGAAACCCTTCCAGTTTGGGTTTCAGCGTTCCTCCTAATATTGTTAATTTTAATAGAATGACATACAATTCACATTCCAGCGGTACACTATTGAGGCTCTATTACGATTGTGACAGAGTCGGTATTCTGATAAAATTACCATGACCAGTGGTGTCACTTCACTGAGACGAAAGTTTGGTTTTCGATCTCAGTAGTGTGTCGCTGGAATGGCCATTTTATGTCTGTTTATTGAAATTAGTATCTTTGGGGTCAGTGACAAGCGACTGACTGATAAAATTAGTAGTCTACCAAATGCGTAAAACCATCCAACTAATACACTATCCACCCTCCCATCTCCTCCCATTAGGTTTCCGTAAGAGTCAACTCAGGGAAAACAAGAAAACGGGCAGCAGCGTCTTTCTATTGGATTACCTACCACCTATTTTACGATCCCCAAGCCGCCTGCCAAGCGTGGGGATTATGGCAACCCCTCCCTTCTATTGGGGAGGCCTTTGTTCAGCAATGGACATCTTATGGCTGCTGATGATGACAGACTATTGACACTCAATTGAAGCTTTTGTAAATTATCAGAGTTAGGGCCCGGAGTTGAAAATGCTAACAATTGATATTATATTTTCTACTAGCTGACCCACGCAGCTCCACCTGCTCTATTTTTACGTTAACTAAACTTTTAATAACAGACATTCGCATCGAATACATAACCTCCTTTTTTATAGTCGGTTAAAAACTGGGACCCACTTTTTACTTGCTCTCCGAAGCACGGACCCGTTTAGTTCAAATGGCGTTAAACGGTCACCTATCTATTTAATGAACTTACCTAACGTTGCTTAACCCGATCGATTACAAAACCTTGATAACAACTCTCTATTAGTGTTCCCTTACTAATATTTATTATATTATAAAGAAAAAATGATAAAATCGGACCAAGCGTATAACCAAGTACCCATTTTGACTTTAATGCCCTCTCCCAAAAGAACCGTGCTAGATTACGCGATAAAAAGTATCCTATGTCCTACCTCGGAGTATTAACTCAAATCATGCCAAGTGTCGTTTCAATCCATCCAGTAGTTTCGGCGTGATGCTCAGCCGAGATACAGACAGACAGACAGACAGACAGACAGACAGACAGACAGACAAAAATTAAAAAAAATACATTTTCGGCCTCAGTATCGGTTATAGAATGCCCTCCAAATATAATTTTCAAAATATCTTCAATGTACAGAAATGGACCTGTTACAGTTTTATTATAAGTACTAGCTGACCCACGCAGCTCCGCCTGCGCAATTTTTACGCTAACTAAACTTTGAATAACAGACATTCGCATCGAATACATAACCTCATTTTTTATAGTCGGTTAAAAACTGGGACCCACTTTTTACTTGCTCTCCGAAGCACGGACCTGTTTAGTTCAAATGGCGTTAAACGGTCACCCATCTATTTAATGACCTTACCTGACGTTGCTTAACCCGATCGATTACAAAACCTTGATAATAACTCTCTATGAGTGTTCCCTTACTAATATTTATTATATTATAAAGAAAAATTGATAAAATCGGACCAAGCGTATAACCAAGTACCCGTTTTGACTTTAATCCCCTCTCCCAAAAGAACCGTGCTAGATTACGGGATAAAAAGTATCCTATGTCCTACCTCGTAGTAAGATCTCAAATCATGCCAAGTTTCATTTGAATCCATTCAGTAGTTTCGGCGTGATGCTCAGCCGTGATACAGACAGACAGACAGACAGACAGACAGACAGACAGACAGACAGACAGACAAAAATTAAAAAAATTACATTTTCGGCCTCGGTATCGGTTATAGAATGCCCTCTAAATATAATTTTCAAAATATCTTCAATGTACAGAATTGGACCCGTTACAGTTTTATTATAAGTATAGATTATTATAAGTATAGATAGATTATATAGAACGCAGCGTTAAAACTTCGCTAGCACGATTCAGGATTGTTCATGTGTTACTGTAAGCGCCATCTGTCTTCGAGTCGCCATACTATGTTCAATTCGTATAAACTTTAAGTAATAACTCACCTGTACCAAGCAGGCTTGGACGCAGAAGAACAAAACGGGGAATGTGTTCATATTTGCTGATTGTATTCAACGGAATGCTGGACCTTAGAATGATAAACTATAATTTTTTAAATGCTTTTATACTAATAACCCTTATCAACTGTTACAATGTCAGTTTCATCACTGAAAGAAATTGTTTCCTCAATACAATTTCTTTTGCAGGCCTTATCAATATTGGTAAAGATAATAATGTAACAGTTGCCTATATACGAAGCAATGGACAGATAAGCGTGTATTATAAAGCTGTAAGCAGTTTCCTTAGAAAGTCATTCTTGTATTACTTAGAATAGTCAGTACAACTCAACTAAAATGGCTGCCAAAACCGTTCTTGTAATTTTTGCTCTCATCTTTCAGGTAAAAATATTTCTAGTTTATTATAAGTCATTTTGTTTTTAGTCGCGTCTTGGGGATTACAGTATAGGTGGTAGATAATCTAATAGAAAGACGCTGCTGCCTGTTCTAGTTTTCCCTAAGTCATATCTTACGGACTCCCAACGGGAGGAGATTCCCATCTCCTCCCTTTGGGTGATATTCACCGGAACCCCATCCCATGTGGAGATTTGGTTTGTGGTGTATGAAAGCCACATCGCTCGAAGAACCGATAACCGATGGGGGGGAAAGGTTCTCGAGTGGCGACCACGAACGAAAAGACGCAGCTTAGGTAGGCCTCCCACTAGGTGGACTAATGACATTGTACGCGCAGGTAACGCGCAAATAGCCAATCGTCGTTCATTGTGGCGTTCAAACCTGTGTCTTCCAGCTGGTTATATGGTAATGTAGCCTCCGTGTCGCAATGGGAAACCGCTTGCTTTGTAAACCGGAGGTCGCTGGTTAGAATCTTGCGGGGGGCAACAAATTTGAGTTGTTGTTCCTTACTGGCTAGGACAATGCAGGCCGATCACCTGATTGTCTGTAAAGTAAGATGATCCATGCGTCGGTTGGGCATGTAAAAAGTCGGTCCTGCGCCTAACCTCTCCCCGGTCGTGTCGGTCTTCCGTCCCATCGCATTATGAGAGGTATTATATAAAGGAAGAGAGAGTGCACTTGTGTCTACGCAAGCGCTTGTGCACTATAATATCTCCTGCGTACATAGCTGATCTTGTGAAAGATTGGCCACTGTGGTCGTTTCGGCCAGGAGGACATTATTATGGTAATGAAATAGATGTATAATAATAATTAATTTTCCATTTTCTAGTACGCCTTCAGCCAGTGCTATGGCCCTGCAATCACTGAGACAAACAGATATGCCGTCCCCTATGGTCTACCTGCTCGCAATTACGAATACAGTGGTCTTGCTTACGATGGATTAGCTCCTTTGGCTGGACGCGGCAGGGGCTACGATGGTCTGGCTCTTGGCTGTGGCTCCTCCATAGTGGAAAGTACACCGACAAGCGGTGGCAGCCTGATCGTCTCCAGTGCGTCAGCCCTCCCTCCTGTCGGCGTCTCCGTAGCCTCTGACAACGAGTACGGTGGTATCCTGCGTGCGGCAGGTGAGCTGCCGTTCGTCGGCACCGTGGGAGTGGAGGGTGTCCTGCCCACTGCTGGCGCTGGTGCTGTCAACTACGGCTGCGGTGACGGTGTGACCGCTATGGAGTCGGTGGCTGACGTCGCTCCCGGTCTCGGCTTCGGCGAGTACGGTCTCGGTGGATACGGTGCTACTGGTCTCGGCTTCGGCGAGTACGGTCTCGGTGGATACGGTGCTACTGGTCTCGGCTTCGGCGAGTACGGTCTCGGTGGATACGGTGCTACTGGTCTCGGCTTCGGCGAGTACGGTCTCGGTGGATACGGTGCTACTGGTCTCGGCTTCGGCGAGTACGGATACGGTGCTGCTTCTGGCTTCGGCTACCGCGCTGATTTGACGGGAAGAGGATGTGGTTATGGTATTTAGTGGGTACAAAATAGAACAATAAACTAATTTTATGTAAATTAACTTTTTTTTTATTTTTAGTTATTATTGTTGTTTGGTTCGTAGATCGGACTAACAATACACATACATTTTTATTATATGACTTGGTTCCCTTATATCATAGGATGACGAGACGCACAGCGCATACGCACCCTTATGTAGTTAACGTGCCTACGCGTGGACGCGGACGTGAGGGGTGGAAATTACGAGAAATGGCTAGTATGTAGATAAGTACATACTAGCCATTTTTCTAGTCTAGCATATTCGTGAGCCCACACAATAGATGCGACATTTCGAGACGTAAACGAACAAAAGGCGGGGGCAATGAACTGAGAGCGAGCATGATAATGTGCTAGCACCGACTTCAATATAATATTTTCGTTATTTTATGCTTTTTAGATAATTTACTTTGAAGTCGGTTATTTTATTTACTACGTATAAATTTATAATAGCACTAGCTGACCCACGCAGCTCCGCCCGCGCTGTGTTTACGTTTACTAAACTTTCAATAATATACATTCGCATAGAATACAAAACCTCCTTTTTTAAAGTCGGTTAAAAACTTGGACCCACTTTGTGCTTGCCCTCCGAAGCACGGAAACGTTTAGTTCAAATGGTGTTTAACGGTCACCCATCTATTTATTGACCTTACCTAACGTTGCTTAACCTGATCGATTTCCAAACATTGTTAACAACTGTCTATGAGTGTTCCCTTACAAATATTTATTATAATTATAAAGAAAAAATGATAAAATCGAACCAAGCGTATAACCAAGTACCCATTTTGACTTTAATCCCCTCTCCCAAAAGAACCGTGCTAGATTACGGGATAAAAAGTATCCTATGTCCTACCTCGTAGTAAGATCTCAAATCATGCCAAGTTTCGTTTCAATCCATCCAGTAGTTTCGGCGTGATGCTCAGCCGAGATACAGACAGACAGACAGACAGACAGAAAGACAGACAGACAGACAAAAATTAAAAAAATTACATTTTCGGCCTCAGTATCGGTTATAGAATGCCCTCCAAATATAATTTTCAAAATATCTTCAATGTACAGAATTGGACCTGTTACAGTTTTATTATAAGTATAGATTAAAATCCCGACAGCGAACAAAAAAAATGGACTTTCATTATTTTATTTATTTCAATTACAATTAATTATGAACTTACAGCTAAGCCAAAACGTTCACAATGTTACACTTAAATACAGTATGACACATTTATGTATACACACAATGGAGTCAGTATGTATGTCGGGACCTTGGACCTCATTTAGGAAATCATTTATTACCGTTACGGATCTCGCCGTAGGCGTATTATTGGCATGTCGGGTGCGCAACTCGCTGAAGGATGCCAGCAGGCGATGCCGGCGACGCTGACCCGCGCGGGTATAGTTGTCCGGTACATAGTAGCCCATTCTACCCAGAACTGTGGAGTTAACTACTTGATTACGCATCAGCATACAATAATGCAAGATAAGCAGAAGCTTGCGTCTGAGTTCTAGAGTGAGAAGACCCACCATTCCAGAAACAAAAAGAGAGGGGAAAAGAAAGGAATAGTATCCGTACGTCTTCTTATAGAAGTACTTAGCAAACTTACCTTTATACATTCATAATACATAATCATATGTATATGCATTTCAACTCGTCTTGTTACGACCTTTCATTTGATATCAGTATTGTTGATTTCGGAACAAAAAAATACAAAGTAGTAACTTACTAACTTTTTTGAAGAAAATATAACGGGTCTAAGGGACATCGTACCGAAAACCGATACCAGGGATCCAGTACATGATTCTGAACATCCTAGTGTTGAAATTTTTCATCGGCTTTTTCATGAATTTCCAAAAAGAAAACTTTTTTAAAATAATATTAGTATAACATAATTATTGGTATAATAATTAATAATTAATTATAGCCTAATTTTAATTTAAAAACAATAAATTAATTATTTGTGGATTTTATTTATTTATTCTTTATGCACGAAAACAGTGTATAGGCATTTAATTAATAGACAATTAACTATTATTATTTTAGAAAATTAGCAATGTAAGTAATTTGATAAATAAATATTATTCCGCATAATATTCATTACATGCTCGAAAATTAACAAGTTATTAATTTGTCATTTACCATATAAATAGTTACTGTAATGTTGTAACGGACATTATTTGATGTATTATAAAAAAAAACGGTACGTAGTCCCTTACATCCTGTATAGCCTATGTCACTCCCACAACTGAGACGAATCTAAAGACATTTTATAAGGCAAACTCTATCCGTTTAAGCTGTAGGCCGTGACAAAGAAATAGCCATACATACATACATACATACTCTAGCAAAGAAATAATCCTTCTGGGGCAGTCGGGCAAAAACATAATCCTCCTTCTGGGGCATACGGGCAAAAAGAGCACAAACCGAACCATTGTTTCACTAGACAATTTGCTATCAACGATGACCTTTTTTAACATAAGCATTATTATAAACCAGTGTGAATTATTATATTATAGGTACGCGTCCATTGGCACGCGCCGGACGCACCGCACGCACGGCACGCAACGGTTTCAGTTTGCTTTGTATGATTTTACACAGCGCTGCGTCCACTATCCGTCCCGCCTGCATCGGAAATTGACGGCGCGGATAATGGACGCAGCGCTATGTAAAATCATTGGAAGCAAACTAAAATCCGTTGCGTGCCGTGCGTGCGGTGCGTCCGGCGCAGACCAATGGACGCGTACCTTAATGTGTCAGAATTTGACGTCACATTTTGCACACAAAACCAAAGAGCGTACCTATTTATAATGTTGACGCATACACGTGCACCAATATGAATAAATTCCAAAGAAAAAGTGTAACGTAAATGTACTGATTTTCACGTATGGATGTGATTTGTAATATCATATCTATAGAGCATGCCGGTCGTCAACAAATTTGAACCTTACGCTACTAAGGTTAAAGCTGAAATTGAATAACGCATTTGATTTAGTTAGAGCTCAATTTCATAATCACAGTTATTGCCTAATAACAAAAAATATAAATACGTTTTGCGATACGCAAGTAACACACATTTTCGAAATTGAATCGTGACATGACCTACATTATGTGTTTTGTAATTATTATAAAATTATCTCACCCTTTTAAGGACTGCATACATTCAAACGCACCGACGCTATATCTGCGGCACGTTATGATGATCGTCTTTTTTTGGGAGGACAGTGTTGGCCGCAGATGGCCATTATAGCTTCACCGGGCAAGAGGGCGAGTGCTTAAAGTGCTCCAGCCAGCAAGGCAGGGGAGCGACGAGCTCAAGGGCACCTCAGGGAGGTACAGCCTCGGCTTGGGCTGTCGCTTAAAGAGGGCTGATTCTATCACCGGTTCACAACGCGGGGTGCGTTGAGAGTGCACTGAGAAGAGCCGGCAAGAAACTCAGTGGGGTAATGCTCGTCGTTGAGGTCACATACGTACGACCCTTCGGCCTCGCCGGCGAGACCGGTGTCTGTATGATAGTGTAGCATACGGTTGTCGGGGTGGGACAGGCTCAATGTCATGGTCCAATAGGGCCGATATTGGGTCTGGGGATCTGTGATGATCGCCCTAGGACTTATCTTACTTTTACGGGGGAAAGGGACGCAGAGATACGTGTATAGCTTCGTTCCTTTCTGTCGTGAACATAAGATTACAATAATATTGCTCGAACAAACAAACAAACAACAAACTGCTTTGCAGTTTGGCGAGCTTTATAATATTTTTATTGCAATGTTTGTTTGAATGTTAAATAAATTAAAAAAAAAAAACAGATGGCGGTGGATCCTCTTATACCTACTTCCCTCCTTTCTTTTTTATTTTTGCGGGGAAACCTTCAATTTCATACCGGGACCTGTGCGAGTATGTGAGATAGTAAGCCATGGCGGCTGTCGCATCGGCACATGAGAGGCTGAGTGAGCACCATTTCAACGACTATAATGTAGTTTTTAGTTATTTTTTTATACTTTCGTTTATTTTAGGGTTTTTTTTGTATGTCGTTGAATTTTTTTTTTCCTTTTCTTTTTATTTAGAGGGGGGACTTGGACTTTCCGGTGGAATCTGCACCAGGAACCCCTCAGTGCAATGCCTTTGGGCCCGCCGCCATCGATATAATATATAAACTAGATTTGGTGTCATGGTTCAAAAAGTGGTAGCGAGAAATAGCGGCCTTGTGTCGCTATTTCTTTACAAGCCACATCCTGACAAATTTATTTTTGCCGATAGGAGTGTCGCTACTGTCTATATGAAACTGTCAAACTACAAGTCATTATCATTATAAAATCGTTAGTTCACGTTTCCGCCACCAGCACAGATAAGTTTGCAACCTCCACGACCACATTTTAGATGTCATTTTGTTCGTGAATGTTGTATATAGTTTATATATTAAATCGATGCCCGCCGCCATAGGTCAAGGCTATAATACCTGCCCGTACACTCACGGTTCCTTTTTAGATGCTGCCTCTTAAATACTGACAACTAAGCTAGCATTACAAAAATACTAAGAGAAAATATAAAAGTCAGTCAAGTTTAGCTACAGAGGACATTCGACGCTGAAAGAAACGTGGTTCACATCTTCAAAACTCCCCGGTATCTTGTGGGAACGTCAACCATAGTTTGTGGAATTCTTATCCACCTAGAGCCTTATTTACTATGCTACCCCATAATCTATCCCTCCTCCCTCGGGCGGAGCGATAGAGTATGGGGTGTACCTTAATAATGCGACCCCGAGGTGGACACAACTACAAGACGCCTGCGTCGTCACGAGCACCAACAGGGTACAGGGAGAAGCGTGCATTTCTGCTCCCCCTGGGACATACTAGCTGAGTGTCTCAGCAACTAGGTCTAAACGGAGTATGTGTGCACAACTAGAAAAGGCGGCCCCATAATATACCCCAACTATAAAACCAGAAGAGTAAATAAATAATTTTGTTGCTTTCATCGGTAAAATCCGTACAAATGTATTCAGTCCTTTATTAAACATATAGATAAATATATATAACGGAAAACTTCCAAGATAAATATAGAGTATATATATGGCATCAAAGTTTAGGTATTCAATACTTGTTATACACAGAAGCCAACACAACAAAAATGACTGCCAAGGATTTCCTCGTCGTCTGCGCGCAGGCGCTTCTCATGCAGGTAAGAAGAATTAATCCTATCTTCAGTAGTTTTTTTTTCCAGTTTATGATCAGAAATTTTTCCCTTGTTGTTAAGCGACCAGTCTACCGAAGGACACTTGCACCACACAATGAGACATTCCAACTTCGACTTCTTAGTCAATTTAATGACCAAACGGTCTCGAAAGTTGGCAGCAAAATAAAGCAGTGGTGAACAAAATCGTCATCAGCTCGAAGACGTCTACAGTTGAACAAAGGCATCCCCTTTAACCCAGAGGAGGGGGGGGGGGGCATCATTCCCACGCTTGGCAGGCGTCTTAGGGATCATAGTAAAAGTGAAAGTTAATCCAATAGAAATACTGCTGTCCGTCTTCTTAATTTCCCTTAATCGTATTTTACACACCCAACGGAAGGAGATGGGTGAATGCTATTCTTCCCCAGACACCCCACGGGGAAGAAATTGTAAATAGTGAACATTTAACTCATATTCACATCGTTACGTGGTTTATAACCTATTTTATATAGGATTTTTTATTTCCAGACTGCTTTCAGCCAATGCCTTAGTCGGACATCATTCGCTGCTGGTCTCGCAACTCCTTGCGGACAGATGGGCCGTGGGCTGGGCTTCGAAGGCATTGGCTTCAGAGCACCTTTCGGCTTAAACCGTGGTCTAAACTACGACAGCTACTTCGACCGGCTTTCAAGAGGCCTCGGCTTTACAGGCTCGGAATTGGATACCAGTAGCACAAGCGGTGGCTCTTTTGTCGTCACCAGCTCCTCAACCATTCCCCCTGTCGGCGTTTCTCTAATTTCTGACAACGCGTACGAAGGTGTTCTAGCTGCGGCTGGCGAGGTACCTTTCGTGGGTACGACTGGAATGGAAGGCGAGCTCCCCACTGCTGGTGCTGGCGTTATCAACTACGGTTGCGGTAATGGCGTAACGAGAATGGTCAGTGAAGGTGCTGGAATTGCGATTGCACCTACCATCGCTCCTGTTATTCCTGGTTTTGGATTCATTGGTTGTGGTTGCTTGTGATTGATAGAGGGATTGGAGTTTGGTCATGAATAAGAGTCTTACATTTTTTCATGGTTTGTTTTATTTTCTACCAGCATTCATTTAAAATAGATGTATTACACAAGAATATCTTTCTGAAGATTATCCTCTAAACAATGGTGATAAATAGTTCAAAATCCGTTCTGAAGTGAAGAATTAGTAAACAGACAGAAAGTTCAGGATTGCAACTGTTTTAGAATATCTTTGAGTTTTCGTATAGAAGCCTATAATAAGCGTAGCTAATTAAAAGCCTAATTCACTCTAGTTTTGAAGACACCCACATTATAATGGTGCGTGAAAAGCGACGCAGGCAAACTGTTCCAGTTATTAGCTGTTTTTATTATAAATGAAGAAGCAAAACGTAAATCCGGACTAAAAGCACATTCAACATACGAGTATAAGAGTGCATACGGGCTGTGCGTCTCGTCGTTTCCATAACTCATCACAACATCCATTGATTTTTGGGGTTTAACCGCCTCAAACATGCAATTTTTCGGGGCGTATAGAAAAGCTAATTATGTTACTTTTAAATTTATTCCAAATAAAATATAATATTACTGTGTTCTGCATCAGAAAAAAATAAGACTTTTAAGTCGATGTCGAGTTACTCGTAATAAGTCAAATATAAAAAATCTTTTGTTGTTTTTTGGCTCTCCTGTAAATTCGAGTTTTGTTGCTTACGCCCTGCGATACCTCGGGGATCGATATGGTGATTCTGATGGGACGGTAGTTGGAGGCGCTTGAGGCGGGGAAAGGGGGCGTGGTCCCGAGGGCGTAACTGGGGAAGCCGTAACCTGCAGTACCGTATCCCAGGCCACTGGAACTGCAGCCAAACCACCCAGCTGGGTAGAACCACTGGCTGAAGACGGTCTAAAAATTAAATAGAAATATTAGGAAAAGATTTTACTAGGTGGTAGGTTCCTTGTGCAAGGAACCGTCCAGGTAGGTACCACCGCAGTGTCAGATATTCTGCCGCCAAGCAGCAGTGTGTAAGCATTACTGTATTCCGGCGTGAAGGGCACTGTAGCTGGTGAAATTACTGGACACAAAAAACTTAATATCTATTATCTTAATGCGGTCCACCTGATGTTAAGCAGTCACCGCAGCCTATAAACGCTAGCAACACCAGAAGAATCACCAGTGTGTTGCCAACCATCAAGACATTAGATCCGGTAATTACTACCAGCTACAGCGCCCTTCACGTTTACACACTGCTGCCTGGCGGCAGACTATCTGACACTGTAGGCGGCACTAAGATGGTAGGTTCCTTGTGCAAGGAACCGTCCAGTTAGGTACCACTGCAGTGTCAGATACTATGCCGTCAAGGAGTATTGTGTAAACATTGCAGTGTTCCAGTAATAATAATAACTTTTATTGTGTTCACTAAGGAGGGAAGACGCTCCTTCGAAATCGCTGGACGTCCGGGGTGTGGGCCCAAGGACGTCCATTGAGTACGACGGTGATCCGGAGGATGAGGGCGGGGTTGCGGCCCACGTCCCCGTGAGTACCGTGTCAGGTTCCCGGGAGGCTACAATGTGTCCCCGGGCAGCGGGCTCAAAGGCATGACACTGAGGGGCACCTGGTGCAGATCCCACCGGAGAGACCTGGGTTTTAGTGCGTAAGAATCCCGCAGAATCCCGGTCGAGCCCCACAGCTTCCGGGGATATTTTGAAGAATTCCCCCGCGTCGGGGGAAAAAAGAGGGAAGATGCTGAGAGCTGTAACACAGTTCATACTAGTACAGTACTAGTCAGCAGTACTAGTACAGTACTAGTATGAACTACCGCTACCTAATCAACGCTACCTAATAAATGTAAAATTGTTATGATGTATTAATATATCATCATCTTCATATTATTGCAAAATAAATGAATTGAATTGAATTGAATTAATTTGTTATTCTTAAGTACCGATAAATGTAATGTTAGGTATATTTTTGGTTGAATAATCTATATATACAACGTGTTACAAAATACCCCGTAAAATATAATTAATTATCAAAGCCAAAAATTTTGTCAACCCTAGTAAGGTTAGGTCTTTTAATTTTTTGTCGTTCCGCGAATTAGGTAGAAATGTAGGTACATTCTGCGTAGTTAACTTTTTAATTTTACTGAAATAGGGTTTGCACATCAGTGAAAATAATAATATATTTTTATCGATTTTTTACACGGTAAACACGTTGTATATTGATATTTGAATGCTTGTTAATTAATTATTATTTTTTCTTTTATTGTTGTTAGTTGTGTTGTTTCGTGGGCTTCATAATATATATTTTTTTAATAAGTTAACTCGTATATAAAAGAAAGTCGTGTTAGTTACACTATTATAACTCAAGGACGTCTGAACCGATTTGGCTGAAAATTGGTGGGGAGGTAGCTTAGAACCAGGAGACGGACATAGGATTTTTTATAACTAGGTTAAGCAACATAAGGCCAGATCATTACATAGATGGGTGACCATTCAATTCCATTCTAAGCGTCTCCGTGCTTCAGAGTGCAAGTAAAAGATAGGATATATTTTCAAAATGTGTAATATTCACATAATAAGTCTATGCGGGCATCTAAAAACGTAAAACAAGGGGGCGGAGCTGCGCGAATCAGCTAGTTAATTAATAAAATGTTTTAAAAAGAAATTGAACCGACTTCAATATCACTGAAAAGTATTAAATAATTTAAATATTATTGAAGTTGGTGTGAAGTTGGTGGTTAGTACCTGCTGGGGTATATTTGGCACCAACTTCAATAATATTTAAATTATTTAATACTTTTCAGTGATATTTTCATAAATAAAGATTGAATCATCGAAGACTGTAAAATTATCTAGGTAGGTTATGTTCACATTATCGTCTACATAGTTTTACATAATTCATGTTTCTTCAGAAAAAAATTATCCGCTCATAATGAAATTTGCATGGAATCATAGTAGTTTGCTCTTTCGAATAAAAAAAGAATCATCGATATCGGTTCATATTTGTCAGAGTAATGTAATGGAGAACATCAGTTTTATGGTTTTTACCAGATAAATTCCTCCACATCGTTCATGGAAGGAAATTCTTATCCGATTGTGATAAAATTCATACAGATTCATTACAGTGGTTCCTTCTTTCAAACTAAAGGTTTCGGTTACTAAAATTACCGCACACAAAAGACTTAATATTATGTAATGTCTTAAGAGTCAGCTACGCGCTAGTGATTCTTCTGGTGTCGCTAACGTCCCTAAGCTGCGGTGACTGCTTAGTATCAGGCGGGCCGCATATTCTTTTATAACCTTGTATGAATATAATAAGTTTTAAAAACTAAAACCCGACGACGGATAAAATCGTAGTCTAATAATGGAATATTATTAGCCTATAACCAGCGGACAATCAAGACGCTTCTAACGACACCCTACTTGTCAAATTATGTTAAGTAGATTAGAAGATATGCGGGAACAGATGAACATACATACATACATACATTCTTATTAAAATCATAACCCTCCCTCCGTTCCGTAGTCGGGTAAAAATCATAACCCTCCCTCCGTACCGTAGTCGGGTAAAATAATGAGCTTACAGTATCTTTAGGTCTTCGTGTGGAATACTTGATTTTGGATTTTATCACGGGTCTCTAAATTGAAGTGGGAATAAGCAGGTCGTATAGGACGGAGAACTAACAACCGGTTAAGAAGAAAGGTTTTGGACTGGTGACCAAAGACTAGAAAACACAATATTAGTCGGCCCCATACTATATGGACAGACAATTGAGACCGGTGGCTGTGAACCGTTAAGATACTGGAGGCACAACCTCGGTCGCGATGGAAGTGTATGGGGGGGTATGATAATGGGTAGCCCAAGCCGGTGGTAGATTAAAAAAAAAAATGTGCGTGCGTGGAGTCCCTCCGCGCGGAAGAAGTGAAACTTCATTCTCGCTCAGTCGATCGGTCGGTCGGTCCCTCACTCACTCACTCACTCACTCACACACACACACACTAACTCAACTCAACTCCACTCAACTCCACTCTGAACTCCACTCTGAACTCCACTCTGAACTCCACTCTGAACTCCACTCTGAACTCCACTCTGAACTCCACTCTGAACTCCACTCTGAACTCCACTCTGAACTCCACTCTGAACTCCACTCTGAACTCCACTCTGAACTCCACTCTGAACTCCACTCTGAACTCCACTCTGAACTCCACTCTGAACTCCACTCTGAACTCCACTCTGAACTCCACTCTGAACTCCACTCTGAACTCCACTCTGAACTCCACTCTGAACTCCACTCTGAACTCCACTCTGAACTCCACTCTGAACTCCACTCTGAACTATACTCTGAACTCCACTCTGAACTCCACTCTGAACTCCACTCTGAACTCCACTCTGAACTCCACTCTGAACTCCACTCTGAACTCCACTCTGAACTCCACTCTGAACTCCACTCTGAACTCCACTCTGAACTCCACTCTGAACTCCACTCTGAACTCCACTGTGAACTCCACTGTGAACTCCACTGTGAACTCCACTGTGAACTCCACTGTGAACTCCACTCTGAACTCCACTCTGAACTCCACTCTGAACTCCACTCTGAACTCCACTCACCCACTCACTCAGTGACGGCGTCACATGAGCGCTTTCATAACCTTAACAAATTTACGCCTATCGCCTAGCGTTTAACACCTATCACTTAACGCGTTAAGGTGCTTCATTTAACGCTTGACGCGTTATGTGATAACATTTTTGGAAGTCGCATAAGAAGTTTCACTTCAAAAAAAAAAAAAAAACCTAAATGACTTACCTGAATGAGGAGCGCCTGAGCGCAGAGGACGAGGATAGCCTTGGCTGCCATTGTGGTTGCTCTTAAGCTCGACTATGAGATCACCTATAATTGTATATTATTATATAGGAAATATGTTATCAAATCAATGCAGCATCTTACTTTGTTTGTGAATGAATAACGTGCGTAATCTATGTCTATAAGTGCGTATTATCAAAGTACACACTTAACAAAGTATGTATATGTGATAAACGTGCGTAATATTATTATTATATATGACAATTAACAAAGAACTGTCAATAGCTGCGTCTCTACCGGCTACACGGCCTCGCGAGCCAAATGTCCGTTCGGTGTCTCAGGGTTTTTTTTTTGAAGTACAGTCGCTGTTGGTCGCAGATGGCCATTTCATCTTCACCGGGCAAGAGGGCGAGCGCAGGAAGCCAGGGAGTGACAAGCTCAAGGGCACCTCAGGGAGGCACGGCCTCGGCTTGGGCTGTCACTTAGAGAGAGCTGATTTTACCTTAGAGGAGATACCACTGGAGAGATCATGATGCGCTAACCCCTCTGCCAAATTTTGTTCATATGTTCAGGTCATTCTTTATTTGTGTGCGTATCTTTTTGAATGTATTGCGAGTTTATTATAGTGTGGGTACGCGTCAAATTGTATCTGTGTGTGTTTACTTCGCCTCCCGCACCCCGCAATAGTGCCACGAAAATTTTTTTCGGGGAATCGACGCGATACTAGCTCCATTCTAATTACTCTGAGGATTTTACCACCGGTTCACAACGCGCCCCCACTGAGAAGAGTCGGTATGAAACTCTGTAGGGTGATGCTGATCGTTGAGGTACGTACGATCGCATACGTTTGATCCTTCAGCCTCGCCGGTGAGACCAGTGTCTGTTTGATAGTGTAGCATACGGTTGTCGGGGAGACTTAATGTCAAGGTCCAATAAGGCCGACATTAGGTCTGGGGAACTAACAATACGTGCCGCAGATGGTGGCCCAAGTCTGATGGAGTGTCTCGCGGTCGTTCGGGCGCCCGTTGCCTCAGCTGAGTGTGGTTCGACCGACTACATATTCGGCTCGCTAGGCTGCCACGCGAGCCCGTGCGGCCGGTGGAGACCCGGCCTTAATGAATCTTGAAATTACGGCAATGACAGGTGCTTTGGACGTTGATATTAAAAAGTCTTATTCAGTATAAAAGTATCGAAACCATCATAATTCAGCTTCGCGTTGAACAGAAACATCTAAGATGAACACCTACGCTGTTTTGGTCTTCTGGTAACTAATTATCTTTTGGTAACTGCTAACAATAGTCCATAATTGACCATTGACCGGGCCTGTTGGCCTAGTGGTTAGACACCCTGTCCGCTAACCGATGGGTCGTGGGTTCGATTCCCACCAAGTGTCTGGGTGTTATTTACTAATTTAAGTATGTATTTACGAAAAAATATATATATAAGTATTAGTATCAGTTGTCTGGTTTCCATAGTACAGGCTCTGCCTAGTTTGGGATCAGATGGCCGTGTGTGGATTGTCCCAAAATATTCATCATCATTATCAACATCAGCCGGAAGACGTCCACTGCTGAACATAGGCCTCCCCCTTAGAACGCCACAATGAACGACAATTGGCTATTTGCATCCACCGGTTACCTGCGACGCGCACAATGTCGTCTGTCCACCTAGTGGGAGGCCTGCCAACGCTGCGTCTTCCGGTTCGTGGTCGCCACTCGAGAACCTTTCTTCCCCAACGGTTATCGGTTCTTCGAGCGATGTGGCCATTGCCCATTGCCACTTCAACTTGCAGATTCTGAGAGCTATGTCGGTGACCTTAGTTCTTCGGCGAATCTCCACATTTCGGATTCTGTCGCGCAAAGAAACTCCGAGCATAGCTCTCTCCATGGCTCGTTGTGTGACTCTGAACTTAGAAAAGTTTAGAAAAGATATTATTATATTATTATTATTATAATGTGGAGTTTTAATCAATATATTTTTTTATTTAACCCGTTTATTTTGTTTTCGCGGGGAACCTTCAAACGTTTCCTGGACCTGAGAGGGTCAACCGGGGTATGTGGGATTCTTACCCACTAAAACCCCCGCGGCTGTCGCATCGGCACATGAGAGGGGACAACCGGGCTCTCCACTGGGTTCACCAGGAGCCTCTCAGTTGCCTTGCCTTTGAGCCTGCCACCGGATGGCACATTATAGTCCCCCGGGAACCAGACACAGTGCTCACGGGGCGATCCCTAAGCCACCTGCCACGCGTAGGGATTATGGCAACCCCTCCCTTCTAAGGGGAGGCCTTTATTCAGCAGTGGATGTTTTTTCGGCTGTTGTTGATGACGAAGACTAGGCGTGAAGCCAATATCACACCTCCTTCCTTCCTTCAGTCTTTCGTAGCCACTGGACTTTCGAGGTGTTGATGGTGCAGGGGATGACCATTGAGTATGGTGGTGACTCAGAGGAGGACGTCGGCGTGATTGCGACCCCCATCCCCGTCAGCACCGTGTATGTTTCCAGGGGGGTTATGATGCGCTCTGCGACGGCTGAGGGGCCCCTGGTGCAGATCCTACCGGAGAGACCTGGGTGTCTCATGTGCAGATGTTACAGCTGCTGGGTTTTAGTGGGTAAGAACCCCACAGGTCCCGGGGACCGATCCAAGATTTCCCGTGATTCCCAAAAAAAAGGGTCAGAAACGTGCTAGTTATTCTTTTGGTGTTGCTAGCGTCTATAGGCTGCGGTGACTGCTTAGCCTCAGGCGAACCGCTTGGTAGTTTAAAAGAAAACATCTCTATAAATGCTAAATATCATTTAATAACACAATAAATAATAACAAAATAACATGATCAGTAAAGGTAGGGGGCTCCGCAACCGCAGGCGCAGTTACCAGTGATGGTCACCATTCCACCAGCAAGGACGTCCCCTCCGAATGTCACAGCACCCATGATCGGCACCTGACCAGCGACGGCGGTGGTGCCAGCGACTGGCAACTCCCCACCTACCACCACGTTGCCTTCGCCAGTGCCACCGTAAGCGTCTAAATCGAAGCCAGGCACGCCATTCTGGTTTCCGGGGTAGCCGTAGCCGGGGGCAAGGCCTGGAGGGAACGGTGCAGCACCTAAGCCAGGAGCGACGGCATTGGCTGGACCGTATTTACCCGGATATTGGCTGAAGACATCCTGCGAATAAAGAAGGTCTTTTACAATCCACACGCGGTCATCTGATCCCAAACTAGGTAGAGCCTGTACTAGGGTAACCAGACAACTGATACTAATACTGTAAATTCATACTTATATAGATATGCTCCGTGGGGTGTCCGGGTAAGAATAGCAACCACCCATCTCCTTCCATTGGGTGTCTGTAAAAGGCGACCAAGGGAAAACAAGAAGACGTGCAGCAGCGTCTTTTTATTGGATTACCTACCACCTATACTGCGACCCCCAAGTCGCCTGCCAAGCGTGAGGATTATGGCAACCCTGCCCTTAAGGGAAAACTCTGTTCAGCAGTGGACGTCTACCGGCTGATGATCCACTGGTTTCCTGAACAATGTAGTCGGTCCATCAGCTAACTGGGACTAATTCCACCACTCATTACGACTACAGTTACTCCTGTAAGCCAGGATCTGCATCTGGATGCAACCACTTTCCATCAGCTAGTGGGAGGTAGTGTCCTACGTTGCATCTTCTGGTTGAAGAAGTGATACAATAGAATAGAATAGAACAGAATGGAACAGAATGGAACAGAATGGAACAGAATGGAACATAATGGAACAGAATGGAACAGAATGGAACAGAATGGAACAGAATGGAATAGAATGGAACAGAATGGAACAGAATAGAATAGAAGGCTCTTTATTGTACACCAAGAAGATATTTACAATATAAACTATATATGCAATATATATTAAATTATCCTATTTTTGTTTACAATATAAAAATCTGAACAATAAATACACAGGAATGTGTGTTATGCCTATTTTCTTCATATTTTTTTTGTCCTCGCGGCGGAATACTTAAGAAAGTCCCCGAGACCCTATGTAGAGTCAACCGGGGTACGTAGGATTTACCCTCTAAATCCTCGCAACTGCCGCAATGACACATGATACGGGGGAGCTGGACTCTCCGGTAGGATCTTTTATATTATTATTTTTTTCATGAGAGAAGCCTTCAAAGTTTCGCTAAGACCCTTTATAATAACCAGGGTATATGGAATTCTTGCCCATTGAAACTGGGGTCTCTGGTAGGATGTACACCAGCCTGCCGCTGGGGTAGCTTGCATGCATTCTAGTCCCCTAAGACCAATACAGGGCTCAGGGAGACGGGGGTCGCAACCCACCGCCGTACTTATAGGTGTTTAGGGTTTTTGTTTTTTTTTTGTCAATCCACACACGTTCATCCGATCCCAAACTAGGCAGAGCCTGTACTATGGAAACCACACAACTGATACTAATACTTATAAACTTTTTTTTAAATACATACTTAAATAGATAAATAACATCCAGACACTTGGTGGGAATTGAACCCACGACCCATCGGGTAGCAGCCAGCGTGTCTAACCACTAGACCAACGGGCCCGTCATTCAGGTCCACCCTAGACGTCCAGCGATTCCGAAGGTCCTTACTGTTATCCTCACCTGTATTAAGCAAGCTTGGACGCAGACGACCAACACAGCAAAGATCTTCATTCTGGATGTTCTCCAACGAAAATCCGTACATAGAATGATAGATTACAAATATTCAAATGCTTTTATATCGATGTATCGATATCAGTTAATTTCTTAACATTTTTCTATCGATTAACAATCGACATGTAAACAGTTTATCGTATTTGCGCAAGTTGTTAACGAAACGGATTTCAGTGTTGCATATCGGCTTATATATAAGTATAAAGTTTGAGGTGGAAAGTATTCTCGTTTGGAAACTCAGTCAGTCACCAGTACAATGGCAGCCAGGGCTATCCTCGTCCTCTGCGCTCAGGCGCTCTTTGTCCAGGTAAAGATAATCTGTTGTGATTAGCAGGGCAACGATTAGGTAAAGGAAGGACCATCCGACTGGATAAGGTGGTAACCTTGATCAGTGACATCGCCTGTAATTATACGGGGTGTAAGGGACATCGTACCGAAAACTGATACCAGGGATCCAGTGAACATTCTAGTGTTGAAATTTTTCATCGGCTTTCTACATTAATTTTAAAAAAAATGCCGCTTATTTAAATAAAATTAAGACATCATTATTGGTATAATAATAAAGCCTAATTTCAATTTAAAAACAATAAATTACTTATTTGTGCAAAATTAGCTATCATTAGCAGCCGAAAAGTCCACTGCTGCACAAAGATCTCTCCCTTAGAAGGGAGGGGTTGCCATAATCTCCACGTTTGGCAGGCGGCTTGATTGGAATTAGCAATGAATATTATTCCGCACGTATTCATTACATGCTCAAAAATTAAGAAGTTAGTCATTTGTTATTATCCATATAAATGGTTTCTGTAATGTTGTAACGGACAATATGAGAAATCTTATAAAAAAGTTTTCGATACGTAGTCCCTTACACCCTGTATATACACACGTAGCGTTAAAACTTCACTAGCGTAATTTAGGAATGTTCCTGTGTTACCTTCTTTATTACAGCGCCATCTCTTGAATTACGTGGTAGTCACCACAGTTTTATAAGAAATGGAATAGCTTTACAAAATACTGTAGTATCAGTTATACGTATGGGATGTCCGGGTAATAATAGCGTCCTATCTCGTCCCATTGGGTGTCGGTAAGAGGCGACTTAGGCAAAACAAGAAGACTGGCAGTAGTGTCTTGCTATTGGATTACCACCTAAACTGCTTTCCCCAAGACTCCTGCCAAGTGTGGGGATTATGGCATACCCTTCCTTCTGTGGGAGGCCTTTGTTCAGCAGTGGACTAATTTCCACTGTTGATGATAATGACGATGAACCCGTGTTTACCACCTTAATTTAGTAATATACGTATTTTTAATTTCAACTAATCATTTCAGTGCGTCTTCAGCCAGTGCGTAAGTCCTGGAGCAGTTGATGCCAGATACGGAACTCCTTACGGTTTAGCAGGCCGAGGATTTGGATACGATGGACTGGCTTATGATAGCCTGGCATTAGGTAATGCCTATCCTCCCAGAGGACTGGGCCCCGGCTGTGGCGTCTCCATCATAGAAACTACACCCGTCAGCGGTGGCAGTCTCGTTGTTACCAGTTCCTCTGCACTTCCTCCCGTCGGCGTCTCTATTGCCTCTGAGAACATATACGAGGGCATCCTGGCTGCGGCTGGCGAGCTGCCGTTCGTCGGCACCGTGGGTGTTGAGGGTGCTGTCCCCACCAACGGTATTGGTGCTGTCGACTACGGCTGCGGTGATGGTGTGACCGCTATGGAGTCGGTGGCTGACGTTACTCCCAGTATCGCCGCTCCAGGCATCGGTGCCTTCGGTTCTTTAGGCCTTGGGCTCGGCTACCGCGCTAGGGCCGGCAAAGGTTGCGGCTACAATTTATGAAGATTAACATAATCTATTAAGATACAAGACCTAATTGTTATAAATATAAGTGTTCTATGTGATGTTATTTTTTTAATTATAATTTTATCCTCCTAATAATCGGTTTGTTTGCAAACTGGAGGTCGTGGGTTCAAATCCCGTAGCAACAGCTATGTGTATACCCTGTCTTTACAAGATCAAAAATGGAACGAAAACTGTATGAACGCAGGTGTGATGGCTGACCCTTGACCAGCCAAATAGGGTCAGTAGGATCGGATATGACATATTCAACCCAAGATTGGCATGCGGATTGTTCTCCAAGCCGCCTGCCAAGCGTGGGGATTATGGCAACCCCTCCCTACTAAGGGGGAGGCCTTTGTTCAGCAGTGGAAGTGTTTGGCTGTTGACTATATCACCAAGATAGGTGTCAGCACTATCACACACTCGAGCGTCTACGTTAGAGTAATTAACTGAAAACATAAACTACTGAATCAATGTTGATGAAACTTATATTATTACCTAAGTTGAAATATAATAATAATAATAAAATATTCTTTATTAAAGTGACCAAGACTCACAAACCAAAACAGACACAAACACAAAACAAAAAGGTATAACTTATTTCTAATTATAATATACAAATACACCTATGATACGCAAATTATCGCCGCACCAGACCATGGGAAATGGAGCAACAATGATTCACGTATCAACAATCCAGTCTATTTGCTATCATGTCCAGAATACTGTTAGGGCTGCTCCGCACACTGCGCGCCAGGGACGCACACCTCTTGCGCATAGTAGCGTAGAAGCAATCTACGTGTGCGTCTGCAAACATTCCAGATGC
Source organism: Furcula furcula (assembly GCA_911728495.1). Taxonomy (NCBI): domain Eukaryota; kingdom Metazoa; phylum Arthropoda; class Insecta; order Lepidoptera; family Notodontidae; genus Furcula; species Furcula furcula. Next base: position 10,023,718 of record OU452269.1, on the reverse strand, counting down.
GCTACAGAAGCGAGGCAGCCCCACCAGCACCCTGAACGCGTTATTATATAGGATACGGAGGGCGTCGTAAGCTCTTTGCGTGTAATTTGCCCACAGGCTGCAAGTGTAAAATGTTGTGCAGTACGCACGAAGCAATGTAATTTTAACACTCAGTGAGCAGCGTGCAAACCTGCGAGCCAGCATATTCGCTCTCACTGACAACGCCCACCGCTCTCGCTCAATGTCTGCATCATCTTTGAGGTCGGGAGTCAAATATACTCAAACTATTGCAATGAATTATCGCAATCGGATTTGTAGTTTTTGATAAATCGTTGGTCAAACCTACACACATAGACTAAATACATACATACACTCATGAAATTTGGTACATTTGTTTAGATGCTCACATCATCATCATTAGCAGCCGATAGACGTCCACTGCTGAACAAACCTCCCCCTTAGAAGGGAGGGGTTGCCATAATCCCGACGCTTGGCAGGCGGCTTGGGGATCGCAGTATAGGTGGAAGATAAATCCAAAAGAAAGACGCTGCTGCCCGTCTTCCTGTTCTCGCTTAGTCGCCTCTTACGACACCAACGAGAGGAGATCGGGGGATGAAATTCTAACCCTGCACCTCACGGAGATGGGCATCTCTGTAGACCAACATAATATGTGAATATTACGAATTTTTATTAATATTACATACATACGCGTCGAATACAACACCTCCTTTTCGAAATCGGTAAAAAGATATATTATGTGAGTGAACAACCCCTAATCGGGCGCTTGCCCATGCTGTAGGCTGGTCCGGAGCTTTTACAGCGTTTGCTAGGCTGGGTCTTCTTCTTGTCTTTACGAAGTCTTCTATAAAACTGGACCGTAACTCGTTATAATGATAATACGTGGTTGGCAACGGCCAACCGTACATTGTTATTTTCTAAAATAATAATAATTAATTGCCTATTTTAGTGCATATAGAATAAATAAATAAATAATCAAATATATTTTCCACAAATAAGTAATTTATTGTTTTTAACCGACTTCAAAAAAGGAGGAGGTTCTCAATTCGTCTGTATATATATATATTTTTTTATGTATATTCGCGCATAACTCTGGCAATTATGTACCGTTTTGAAAAATCTTTCTTCCATCCATTCTTCAATCCATTGATTGGGTCCCATAAAAAAAATATTGCTTAGTAATAAGTAGTTCCTGAAAAATCAAGAATGGTGACTGCGCAGGAAACTTGCAGGAAAGCCTATATAGATGACTTTATGTCGCTTTTTAAGGACAAAAATGGTCATAACTCTGGCAAATATTTACCAATTTCAATGATTCTTTTTTTATTCGAAAGAAGAAACCACTGTATTGAATCTGTATGAATTTTATCACAACCGGATAAGAACTTCCTGGAGGACCATGAACGATGTGGAGGAATTTATCTGGTAAAAACCATAAAACTGATGTTCTCCATTACATTGCTCTGACAATTATGTACCGATTTCGATGATTCTTTTTTTATTCGAGAGAGTAAACTACTATGATGATTCCATGCAAATTTCATTACGACCGGATATTTTTTTCTGAAGAAACATGAATTATGTAAAACTATGTAGACGACAATGTGATCATAACCTACCTAGATCATTTTACGGTCTTCTATGGTTCAATCTTTATATATGAAAATATCTCTAAAAAGTTTAAAATAAAATCTTTAAAAAAAAAATTGAACCGACTTCAATATCACTGAAAAGTATAAAAGAATTTAAATATTATTGAAGTTGGTGCCAAATATACACAGCCGGTAAGCTAACACCAACTTCAATAATATTTAAATTATTTTATACTTTTCAGTGATATTGAAGTCGGTTCAATTTTTTTTTTAAAGATTTTATTAAGTTAATATTATGCTTTATTATTATACCAATAATGATATTATACTATAAATGTAAATATTTTATTGAGTTAAATAAAGTTTCATTACCCGACTACGGAACGGAGGGAGGTTTATGATTTTAACAAAAATGTATGTATGTAGGTATGTATGTATGTTCATCTGTTCCCGCATATCTTCTAATCTACTTAACATAATTTGACAAGTAGGGTGTCGTTAGAAGCGTCTTGATTGCCGCTGGTTATAGGCTATATAATATCACATTATTAGACTGGGATTTTATCCATAGTCGGGTTTTAGTTTTTAAAACTTATTACTTGTTTAAAGTATCGATTGAATAAATATTATATAATTACATTTTATTTAAAAAAGGTGTCTTTTTTTTGGAAATTCATGAAAAAGCCGATGATAAATTTCATCACTAGAGTGTTCAGAATCATGTACTGGATCCCTGGTATCGGTTTTCGGTACGATGTCCCGTAAACCCTGTATAAACCTCATCATCGCCTGTCCGAAACGTCTAGACTTGAACATAGGCATCCGTGTACGAACGCCACAATGAACGACAATTGGCTATTTGCATGCACCAGTTACCTGCCGTCTATCTAACTAGTGAAAGCCTTCCTTACACTGCCTCCGATTCGTAGTCACCACCCAAGAACCTTTCTTCCCCATCGGTTACCGGTTCCTCGAACGATGTGGCCTGCCCATTGTTACTCCAACTTGCAGATTCTGAGAGCCATGTCGGTGACCTTAGTTTTTACGCAAATCTCTACGTTTCGGATTCTGTCGCGGAAAGTAACTACAAGCATAGCTTTAGAAGCGACCTCAGGCCAGAAGTCTCTAAGCTGCTTTCAGTGTCTGTGGAGACAAACTTTTCCCAGCACCAAGAGCTACGTCTCACCGAATGAAGCGCTATCACATGGGTCAGACTTCTAGTGGCCGTCCCTGAACAGATTTCGGACGCAGGTCGGCTGATGCAATGAAATCTCTGCCCATGGGGCTTCAATGGATGTGCTCCGCAAACAATGGTCTATTTAATGTCTTGCTGCGTGCCTCAAACTTACACCACAAAATAATCAATCAATACAACAAAATAATCAATACAAGTCGCGCTCGAACGACGCACACATAGACATCTCTCACGGACACGATATTTCGGAACGGTTGGGGAGTGAGTGAGTGTCATCCGCTTCAGACACGCGTCTTGTAAAGTGTTTTGTGCAAAGATAAATAAATTCTTTTATTTATTTATTTTATAAGTTTATGTACACACACAAATATAGTAAGATAAGTTTTAGCATATTTAAGTTATTATTGATGGTATCACTTTAATACTGTGGCAATATGGAAAGCCGTTGGTGTGGGATGCGACATGCGTCGATACACTTGCTGCGTCCCACACCCTAGCAACTTATAGGGCGGCTGGTGGGGCTGCGGCGACCGCTAGTGATGCAAAGCGGCGAAAGTATGCAGCTCTAGGTTCCAGCTATATATTTGTGCCGTTTGCAGTAATGACCATGGGGCCTTGGTCTCATAAGACGCACGGTTTGGTGAAAGAAATTTCATCCAAACTTATTGAAGTCTCTGGAGACCTTCGGACTGGTAGCTTTCTCTGCCTACGTATAAGCTTGGTCATACAAAGAGGTAACGCCGCCAGCCTTTTATGTACCCTTCCCTCCCAGTGCAGCGACAACTTGGAGGAAGTTTTTACTTAGTTTAAGTACATAATATATAAGTAAATAAATTGTAAATATTTAGTTATTAGGTAAATAAAATTTTCCTGTTATTATTGATTTCTATTACCGTTTTTCCTGTTTTATTCTCAACAACTAATCAAACAACAAGACACGAGTGCCAAAAACACGATAGTATTGAGCCAGAGTTGATAACCCTAGCGCGACCACCGAGCGTAGGTATGAAAACTGAGGCAACACCTCGAGTTCGACGCTGCGGGCAGCAGCGCGGTTGCGTTTTCGTATACACTAACTTTTCTTACGTAGTTCTCTCTCTCTCTGTCAGTCGGTCCTTCATTACTGAGGATCGTGACTCCGCAGTACACGCTCATGTAGGTGTACTAGCTGTGATCCACCTCCATTGAACCCGATTTTCTGCCAGGTGAAGGGCGCAGCTGACGGATCGCTCCAGTATTTCGGAGATCTGGTTCGACCACCGCTTCACACAACGACCTTTTGGCCGCTTTCCTTCAATCTTTCCTGTCAACACTAGTTTTTCTAAATTAGATGGATCTCTTGCAATTCTGCAATATGTCTAGAATATTGCAGAATTCTAGACTCGCATATTGTTGACAGTCTTGGGGTACGTTCAAAGCATAGCTCCTGTAGTACCGAGAAGTTCGTACGAAAAACCGTCCAAGGTATCCTCAACATATGTCGCCAGCGCCACATCTCAAAAGCGTCGATTCTGTGCTTATCTGTGTTGATGGTCCCTGACGTAGTTCTATCGCTTCGAAATTTACGGTGGAACTACTTAAAATCGAATAATTTAACGGTTTCGACGATGAGCCTGAATGCGATGCGTGAATATGGATGTTAACAGCGTTAAGCTCGACGTTGTATTCAATGCTCGTCATCAAGCAAAGCTACGATAGTTAACGTTAGAGAATATCATAGCCTGTCCCCACAGTGTACTGTGGTACAGTCGACAGTTTGGGTGCCGGGAACGCTGTGTGATACGAAGAGGTTTTGAGTGCATAGTAATCTCCACCATTTTTTGTCCCTGCCTAATACGTTCACAGCACAGTCATGCTGTGGCCTACCCGTGTCTCCTAGGGAGACATCATTATGTCCATATATTTAAGCAGTGGCAGCTCAGTAGGCAAAACTAAATTATGATATTATAGACATTTGACGCTTTGCAGTTCCATCGTCTGCCATGCAAAACATTATTTAATTTTGACAGATACGTGCATGAACCGGTCGAATTCGCGACGCTCTAGAGAGCGTTGTTTCATACATATGATATCTAACCTGATCACAGTGTCGACCGGTGGGTGGTTTACTCAGCATGCATTTTGATAGAATATCTTTTAAAAGAAGGTTTTACATTATACAATTTTTTTTTAATTGGAATTGTTATGTAATGGAATGTAAAACGACTTTATATCTATTTGCAATACATAGATAAGTTTAGTAAATTTATTAGTTTTGTAACCAATAATTTATCAATATTAAATCGCTTTGTACCTAATCTGTTGTTGTAATAATAATAACATAACCTCGTCGTGGTGCAGCGTGAAACGCTCTGCAAGTCGGAGGTGTCGGGTTCAAATCCCGTAGGAGAAGCAACATTGTGTAGTTGTTCCTTACTGGTTAATACAATAATAATAATGTCCTCCTGGCCGATACGACCACAGCGGCTAATCTTTCATAAGATCAGCCATGTACGCAGGAGATATTATAGTGCACAAGTGTTTGCGCAGACACAAGTGCACTCTCTCTTCCTTTATACCTCTCATGATCCGATGGGACGGGAGACCGACACGACCGGGGAGAGGTTAGGTGCAGGACCACTTTTTACATGTCCATCCGACGTATGGATCATCTTACTTTACAGACAATCAGGTGATCGGCCTGCATTGTCCTAGCCAGTAAGGAACAACAACTCAAATTTGTTGCCCCCCGCAGGATTCGAACCAGCGACCTCCGGTTTACAAAGCAAGCGGTTTCCCATTGCGACACGGAGGCTACATTACCATATAACCAGCTGGAAGACACAGGTTTGAACGCCACAATGAACGACGATTGGCTATTTGCATCTACCGGTTACCTGCGCGTACAATGTCATCAGTTGTAGCATAGCTACATTGTTTTTCACTATATTATAACAAATAATTACGAATAATTTTTACAAAAAAAAAGAACCGCCTTCAAAATGCAACTAAAAAGCCTGAAATAATTTCTAAGAATTAGTGGTTTTTACATCTACATTGTTGCACTTGGACTACAACATAATATTATAAATACATATTACTATCAAAGACGGCGCCAAACTGGAAAACAGTTAGGTACCTACTGCCCTTGTAAGTATTTGCTAGACGTTAGGCGCCGACTTCGATAGTAATATGTATTTATAATATGTTGTAGTCCAAGTGCAACAATGTAGATGTAAAAACCACTAATTCTTAGAAATTATTTCAGGCTTTTTAGTTGCATTTTGAAGGCGGTTCTTTTTTTTTGTAAAAATTATTTTTATTTTATTCTTTTTAGTGGTTCCCTTGGTGTATTATTAGGTTAACTTTTAACAACTTATATTTTATTCTGACAAACAGCCAGTTTAATATTTATTTTAAAAACACCCAAGACATAACACAACTATGGACCATCACTAAAATATAAGCTTAAGCAAAAATTGTAAAAAATGTAGATGTGACAATATCTTAATAAAACTAACCAATTGCCATAAACCGAAGATATCTAGGTGTTATACTCGTAGTTCTCGAGAACCATGGACTGCAAGCTCGGTGGGTCTACATTTATTTGTGCCGAGAACCCGTGTCCACCTTCTTGCTCCATCGTCAGACCCTGATCACCATTTTTCTAGCAACTACTCATCGAGAGCTACCCAACGAGCCCAAACTCGGCGGATCTACGTTTATTGGTGCAGTGATCCCGTGACGACCTTCCTGCTCCATCGTCAGACCCTGATCTCCATTTTTCTAGCAACTACTCGTCGAGACCTATCCAACGAGTGCAAATTCGGTAGGTCTACGTTTGTTGGTGCCGAGATACCGTGACGACCTTCCTGCTCCATTATCAGACCTTGATCACCATTGTTCTAGGAACTACTCGTCGAGAGCTACCCAACGAACCCAAACTCGGTGGGTCTATGTTTAGTGGTGCCGAGATCCCGTGACGACCTTCTTGCTCCATCATCAGACGCTGATCACCATTTTTCTAGCAACTACTCATCCAAAGCTACCCAACGAGCCCACACTCGGCGAATCTACGTTTATTGGTGCAGTGATCCCGTGACAACCTTCCTGCTCCACCATCAGACCCTGATCTCCATTTTTCTAGCAACTACTCGTCGAGAACTATCCATCGAGTCCAAATTCGGTAGTTCTACGTTTAGTAGGCACGGCTAGGATAGGATGGATTGTTAATTTTATTACAGAGTTCCTTAGGCCATCTATGGCCTTCTTCATCAGATCCACTTCACCAAATGATACTTTCTGAATGAAAATGCTTGACTAGTTTCTAAAAATACCAAAAACGCTATATGTATGCCTATAATATTTAAGGAGTTCCCTCAGTTACTCATGGTTTCCATCATCAGAACTTGATTTTGAAAAAAATGGGACCAATCTGGAACCATATCCTTTCAATTAAAAAAATAATTTTCCAAATCGGTTCGTAAATGACAGAGTTCTGAGGTAACAAACATAAAAAAAAAAAATAATAAAAAAAAAAAACATACAACCGAATTGATAACCTCCTCCTTTTTTTGAAGTCGGTTAAAAACAGACTTATTAAGAAATATATTATAGTTCCTATTTCGTTTTAATAAAACAAGGGTACAAGACATTGTGCTCAGATAATTAGGTCAGGCGCTTAGTGGAGTAGTTTCCATATCTTTTAGATTCGCTATAAATTCGTTAGATAGTTTATATAATATGGTAGCTTGGGGTTGATGGAAGCTGCAGCAAGCTTCTCTGCTATTCTTTTCACCAAAAGAATAAAACTTTTATATATTTCTTTGTTCTTTTACAATTTTCGCGTAGGAAGGTATTTAGTTATTAAGGGGCGTGGTATAGCCGCTCGCTTGTGCCATCATTTCTTTTAATACCTGCAAATAAAATAGTGTCTCAACGAGAGACAAAGGAAATCGAGTTGCTAGGCGGAATGTGGGCGGAGTCTTCTAGACCTTTCCATCCCTTCTTTTGTAACTCGATATTTTAATGCAGCGCATAGGTCTCACACACATCAAATAGTCTTTGCCTGGAACACACGTTCCACAGTTGAGTTGGAATCGTGAAGAATAGTTTATTCCATATAAGTTCTTTTTGTCAGAATCTGTATTTTATATATATCATTAATATTAGAATCAGTGACCCAGTATTAACTGGTAAGTTGTACTTAGTTATAAGAATGTAGGTTAATAACTGTGTAAATTCTTTCTTGTTTTAAATAGGCATCTCCTACCTGTTAGGTTTTAGTCTTTTTATACCAGGAGAATCTATATTCTCCTGGCCTTTTATGTGTGTTTTACCTTCTTGTAATCGTCGCTCTTTTGCGCCAACTTCCACCAACTGAGGTTGGTCGGGAGAGGGTCGCGGTAAGGGAGCGGCGACTACAGGGACGCATATCTGGCGTTCCAGGGTTTTACTGCTACGGCAAGAATCTTCCTCTGGTTAGAGGGTTGCCACCTCCGAGTTGAGGTCTCGCCGAGCTGATCAAGGTTGATCAGTTTCTCCGTTTCCGGGTCTACACCCGGCTACTGCGACCGGGACGATAGTCCGGTTCCTCCCTGCGAGGACTCCAGGCTTCAGCCAGCCGAAGACATCGTCCGAGGGCTCGCCGTTCTCGCGCCCTCCAACTGTTTAGTTGAGTTACCAACCATTTGTAGAATCGAACAAGCTATAACCAAATAACGAATCCCCCTATATTCTCTTTTGTTATATTTTAATTTTATTGTAATAAATTTGTGTAGTCCTATTTAGTGTTTTTATTTAATAGCTCATGCTCGCCGACTAGGCTACACTGGCGCCAACGTGGTTTTTATAGCTTGTTCGTTTTTTTTTTCTTTTGGTGGTGGTTGGCGTGTTTTTTTTTTTATTTCGTGTCGTGGTTGGAAGATTTTTTCATTCTCGCTGCCCTCCGCCGTGTGGTACCCGGCCTACTTTGCAGAATCGGTCCACCCCTACTCATCCTAGGGTATCGTAAGAGGCGATTATAGGAACCACGGAGCGAATTCCGTGGCAGGTTTTTCGTAAACTAGGTCTGTAGGCCTTCAGCCGCAGATCTAGGGTCACTAGATAGGGGGCCTAGTGACACCACAGTATACCACCAACGCTGTGTTTTATGTATTTTTTTTCTTCCAAAAATTTTTTTTACCTAATTATTCCTGGCCTAATTTTAATTTATTTTTTACTATTTTATGTGTATTTTCAGCCACGACCGATAATTCTGTTGTGTATTGTTTGTTTTGTGTAATCCTGTATAGGTATTATCACGTATAGGTCTATTTCTCACGATTCCAACGCAAAGATTATACCCGGTATATTTTTTTTTATTATTCTAGCAATATAAATTGCCTAATGGCGGGTTTAGTCGCCAGCACATTTTTTTAAATATAATTTATACTTACAGAATCAAAATGATGATTTTATTACGTAGTTTTCTTTATCGGGTAAAGTGCAAATTAAAACATATAAAGTCAAGTTAGTACTCGTAGTATATTTTTTTAGCCAGAATCATTAATTCGGCAATATTAGTATATTCAATCAATTTTTTTAACTTAAATGGAACATTAATTTTTAAACTTGACATAATTAATATCGAACTTTTAGACTATTAATGAGCGTAATATTGAAATATAATTTTTTAAAGGTATTATTTTTTTTTACATAACTTGTACTATGGGCACATCTATTTCTATATTATAACTTCTACTATGATTTACCAGTCAGCTTTCCATCAACCATCATAAAACAAAATTTTTTTTAGCTAATTGTATTATCGATATAATAATTATATTATATCGATGTGTTCCTGCCATTATGGTACATCGCCGTGCGTCTCGGCCGTTGAGGAATGTGGGTTGTCACAGAACTACCTCCAATATAGTTGATATTTTTGATATCGACTATCAGTAATGTTTAACGCTAGCCGCAGTACGAATCACACATAGTCGATCATTAACTTTGTTTACATTCAGTAAATAACTAGGTCAACCGGTACGTTACGTTAGTGAACTTAGTAGATATTATGGTTACTTGCTACTAGTGAAGTGTAGTGAGGTTTTTAGTGGAATGTAGTGTATAAACACACATAGTGATTCACAAATAGGGTTGATACTTTCGATTTTTTTTATAAAACATTTTTTTATTAGTGTTCGTGCTGTTTGTTTTACGGCAGTATGGATAAGTAGGTATGTACCTATTTTGTATGTATGTCTGTTTAGTTCAGCTCATAATTGTTTTTAATTAATTTTTATTAGTATTCTGAATACATAACGGGGTGTTAATACTGCGCCATTCCGTATGTATGTCTTCTTGTTTTATCTCATAAAAGATTTTTTTTTTCACTTAATTTTTTTTTTAAATTCATTCGGTACTGCGGTGAATTGCGAAACTATACAGTATGTATGTTCGTCTTGTAGTTAATTCCTATAAACAAAAAAAAAAAAAATTTTTTTTAGAAAGCTTTTGTTCTGCTAAGTACTAGATTTAGACAGTTACTACGGCAGTATGTATGTCCGTCTATTAGTTTATTTTACTAAATATAATTTTTTTTTTAACTAGTATCCGTTTAGCAGAATATGATACGATATTCTGTAGTATGTTAGTATGTCTGTTAGTTGTTTCTCAGAAACAAAATTTTTTTTCAGTATTTTATATCCATGGGTGATTAATACTATAGTAAGTTGTATGTTTGTATGCGAGTCATTACTCATAAACAATTTTTTTATTAGTTTTTTTTAACAATAAATCAACGAGGTTTTTATGATTTTCTTCTTCCTCTTGATACTGTCCTTTGTATTTTCTGGAGCGGGGGTTACGGACTCCAACCAAAAATAAGCCGTCGTAACGTCTTTTCTAAACAGCGGATTTTAATAACTGTATAAACAAGCCAATATTAACTTTTCTTTTCATCTGTACTTATACTATGGGGACATACTTATATATATTTATTTTTTCAGTGTGTTCGTGCCACAAGAAAAGTACGGAAGCGGGGTTAGGCCACTTCTTAAATAAGCCTTAGGCCGTAGGTTATGTTTATTTTTATTAGGGTTTTTTTTCTTGGGGTTTACTTATATTAATGAAGAAGCTATCATAAATTACCTATATTGACTACATATTTTTTTTCTTTTCAATTCTTTTGAATCGGTCAACAGTTTTATTGGTGTCTTAGTTGATGAGTTTAGATCGCTGTGTATCTAAACTCGTTTTGCTGTCTTTTATACAGCGTTTTGGTGTCTTTTATACACCGTGTTGGTGTATTGTATACACCGTTTGCTGTGTCGCGCTGTGTCGACGCAGTTCTTTTTAAGGCATTATACTGTTGTACCATTTACGTTGAGAAAAATATATAGTCAATATTCATTGTGTAGGTTTAGTTAGCTGCTTATCTCCAAAACATTTAACATCTTGCACTGATAGTATGAGCGCATAACCTGATACGATTGTGATCTCTATTTCGCATGCAGGCGACAGGAATCGCTTCTATAAAGATTGCTGCCGCTACCTTGAATGATTGGTTGAATGAAAGTGATGTATGATTGTTGTAAGCTATCAGGGTAATTTCCTTCGGGAGTTTTGTTCTTTAGGTAGTAGAGAACAAAACTCTTACTAAGCGAGGGGGATATGTAGCATAGCTACATTGTTTTTCACTATATTATAACAAATAATTACGAAAAACAGACTTATTAAGAAATATATTATAGTTCCTATTTCGTTTTAATAAAACAAGGGTACAAGACATTGTGCTCAGATAATTAGGTCAGGCGCTTAGTGGAGTAGTTTCCATATCTTTTAGATTCGCTATAAATTCGTTAGATAGTTTATATAATATGGTAGCTTGGGGTTGATGGAAGCTGCAGCAAGCTTCTCTGCTATTCTTTTCACCAAAAGAATAAAACTTTTATATATTTCTTTGTTCTTTTACAATTTTCGCGTAGGAAGGTATTTAGTTATTAAGGGGCGTGGTATAGCCGCTCGCTTGTGCCATCATTTCTTTTAATACCTGCAAATAAAATAGTGTCTCAACGAGAGACAAAGGAAATCGAGTTGCTAGGCGGAATGTGGGCGGAGTCTTCTAGACCTTTCCATCCCTTCTTTTGTAACTCGATATTTTAATGCAGCGCATAGGTCTCACACATATGAAATAGTCTTTGCCTGGAACACATGTTCCACAGTTGAGTTGGAATCGTGAAGAATAGTTTATTCCATATAAGTTCTTTTTATCAGAATCTGTATTTTATATATATCATTAATATTAGAATCAGTGACCCAGTATTAACTGGTAAGTTGTACTTAGTTATAAGAATGTAGGTTAATAACTGTGTAAATTCTTTCTTGTTTTAAATAGGCATCTCCTACCTGTTAGGTTTTAGTCTTTTTATACCAGGAGAATCTATATTCTCCTGGCCTTTTATGTGTGTTTTACCTTCTTGTAATCGTCGCTCTTTTGCGCCAACTTCCACCAACTGAGGTTGGTCGGGAGAGGGTCGCGGTAAGGGAGCGGCGACTACAGGGACGCATATCTGGCGTTCCAGGGTTTTACTGCTACGGCAAGAATCTTCCTCTGGTTAGAGGGTTGCCACCTCCGAGTTGAGGTCTCGCCGAGCTGATCAAGGTTGATCAGTTTCTCCGTTTCCGGGTCTACGCCCGGCTACTGCGACCGGGACGATAGTCCGGTTCCTCCCTGCGAGGACTCCAGGCTTCAGCCAGCCGAAGACATCGTCCGAGGGCTCGCCGTTCTCGCGCCCTCCAACTGTTTAGTTGAGTTACCAACCATTTGTAGAATCGAACAAGCTATAACCAAATAACGAATCCCCCTATATTCTCTTTTGTTATATTTTAATTTTATTGTATTAAATTTGTGTAGTCCTATTTAGTGTTTTTATTTAATAGCTCATGCTCGCCGACTAGGCTACACAGTCCACCTAGTGGGAGTCTATTTACATATCCATCCGACGCATGGATCATCTTACTTTACAGACAATCAGGTGATCGGCCTGCATTGTCCTAGCCACAATACAATACTCACTGATTGTCTGTAAAGTAAGATGATCCATGCGTCGGATACACACGTAAATAGAGAGTTCTGTGCCTGTGGCGGTCCGAGAGGGGGGGGGGGGGTCGTAAGGGTCATGAACACCCCCCCATGGACATACTTCAGCTGTTGATAATGATTAAAAATTCCACCGTTGAGTGTTACAATATCAAAAGAAATTAATAATCAGAACCTTTCCGATAACACGGAAATAACCAAAACTATTATCAATAAGGCTTTTGTAACCGTTATTATACAATCAGGCATTATCGCATAGATAAAACTAACTATAAAACCATGTGTGATACGATTTGAATTCATTCTATCATCACTTGTATCACAAGTCTAACAATTGTAAAAGATACCTCAACAATGGCCGCTAAAATTGTCCTTGTTTTCTGCGCCCACGCAGCCTTCGTCCAGGTAATTATCTAATTCTTATTTATGATCATCATCATTAGCTGCCGCACGACATCCACTGTTGAACTAAAGCCACCCCCTTAGTAGGGGGGGGGGAGGGCTGCCATAATACCCACGCTTGGCAGACGGCTTGCGGATCCCAATATAGGTGGTAATCCAATAGAAAGACGCCGCTACCCTATCACCTTGTGCTACGGACATCTAACGAGAAATCCCATCTCTGGGAGGGTGCTATTCTCACCTGGACACCCCACAGGTTAAGCACTTCCTTATATTGACTGAAATACCAAAAGGTTATTGAAATTGTCTTCATGTTGACAGCAATACCACCAGGAACGTATAACAATACTATCATCTCTTTCTTTCAGCAAGTCTTCACTCAGTGCGTTAACCGTGGCCCAATGCCGTCTGGACCATTCGGACCGATGCCACCTGCCTTCGGATCAATGTCACCTCACTTCGCATCCATGGGCTCACCTTTAAACCCAACTTCCCCGTCTGCATTTTCAAAAATCGCCAACAGAAACAGGCCTGACAAATTTCTCGACACCGGTATAACCAAAAGCCTTAGCTGTGCCACACCTGTCGTAGATATAACTGTTACTAGTGGTGGTAATCTGCCAGTTACTAGCTCTTCTCCTATCGCTCCTACTGGTATCTCTGTAATATCTGAAAACGCTTATGAAGGTGCTCTCACAGCTGCTGGAGAAGTTCCATTTGTTGGTAGTACGGCAGTCGATGGAGTGTTGCCAACAGCTGGTGCCGGTGCTACAAATTACGGCTGTGGTGACGGTGTTACTGCTATGGTGAGTGAGGTTGCGACTCCTGCAGCTGCCATCGCTCCTGCAGCTCTCATCACCCCAACTGCAACTACTGCATCTCTAACATCAGCTGGTTTGTCTTCAAACCTCACTCCCGGTTTATCAACTGCTCACAATGCTGCACGATTCGGTGGTTGCGGTCGGGGCTTGATGCGTTGAGAGCCAACATTTTAATTAATATTTATAATTTTGTTAATTAAATTTTTGTAAATAAATAAGGTTATGTATTAGATTTGTGTATTCGTAAATGCTTTCCTGCTCCCAATTTTTTTCCCCCATTAATACTCCGTTCTACCTCAAATGTCTCAGCATATTCGTTCGTTTCGTTTCTAAAGGCTCATACATGTTTTAATATAGATACTACCTGTTCTTGTCATTTTCTCTCTAGGACGACTGTTCAGAAATACTTAGGAGTCACTCTGGATAAAAGGCTCACGATTGATAATCATATTCAGACCTTGTCTGGAAGGGTTAGAAAACTAATACATATTATGAAATTACTCAGAAACGGTGCTACTAAAGAAACACTTCTCATGGTCGACACCGCTATCTGTCAATCTCTTTTAAAATATGCTATTACAGCATGGGGAAGTGCTCCCAAGTCTTACCTACTTTCCCTTGAGAGGGCTCAAAGGTCTGTCCTCAAGGTTATGTTTAGGAAACATTTTCGGTTTCCTACTACTATTCTATATCGTGAATCTGGAGTTCTTACTGTGCGTCAACTTTATGTACATAAAGCAGTACTTCAATTTCATAGTACATTTATTTCATCTGAAGATTACAAAACAAGTATGCAAAGTAGACGACTTATTGTTAAATATAACCCTGTTAAAACTGTATTTGCACAACGATTTAGCAGCTTCTTATTTCCATTTATTTACTTAAAAATAAACAAGTCTTGTGATATATCAAATCTCAGCTCTTCAGAGGCAAAAGTTAAATTAAAGACATTTTTACTTACACTGGAATATAACGCCACAGAACTATTATTATCAATACCAAAATAATGATTTATAGTATATATTAATTAAGTATGTATATATTTATATAATATTTTACGTATATAATATTACAATATAATACATATATAATAGATATTCTCATATTGTTACTGACTATTAGAATTATTTCTTAAGGTCGCCCGCGATACAGGTTCGCCTAGTGCGGGGTCCATTGACATTAATTATGTTTAATGTACTTAAATGTATTTTTTGATTAATAATAAATACATTTAATTTAATTAAATATTATTGTTATTGCCTGAAAATGATATTAACAATAGATGAAGAAAAGAAAACATTGGTAGCAGTTACTGTGATGACGGCCACCAAGGAACGTACTTTACATACAAAAAATAATCATCCAAATCGGTACATATTTGGCGAAATTGTGAGTGTATGTTACCAGTTATGACATAGAGAGGACCTGGGGTATTACCAAGAACTCTTATAGCAGAGCAGTTTAACAAGGAAAGTGACCTGTATTGTAGTACAATGAGCGCATTAATTAGTTAATTAGCTATTACGTCACCCAAACAGGTGAGTGGTCACGTGACAATATTATTGTGACGCTAATTAGTGCGCTCATGGTACCTACACATTTAAGACAGGTCACTTTTTGTGTTTAACTGCCCTGTTGAGTTGATGGTAAGGCCTCTGGCCTATAAAATCAAACTGGTCACTTATAAGCTTAGGAAGTTGACGATACAAAAAATTGAGCCAAAATTTAACTAGCAAAGCAGAGTTATTAATAAAAATATCCAATAACATAATATGTTGCAAGCTAAAAAGGCCAAAAAGTCTCAGTAGAAAGTTGAAATGATATATCGTTTTTTTTTTTAATGGAATTGTTTTAAAATTTACTTTTGTATTGTATTGCCACTGACTGACATCCGTGGAACACTGGCCTCAGATGAAAACCAGCGTCAAACATTAGCTTGACATTAGCTGATCTGGGACCCATTTGGACCTATCTCTTTGGGGTACAAATGTAATATTTTACCTTTAATTGTATTTCTGTTATTTACTTGTAATTTTGTTTCATTATGGTGTCCAAATATTTTTTTCTTATTCTTATATATGTGTTCTTATTCGTATATCGAAAATATAATCGATGAACAGAAGATATATTGCTTCATTCTTTGTTTATTTTTGCTAATATAGCTTAATTACTAAATGGAAGTAATAGAAAAATGTCTATTATATCTTATCTATCTTATCTATTATCTATATACCTAATATCCCCACATCGAATTGGAAAAGAGCTGATGATCTTCAAACGACTAGACATCAAACATACTTAAGAACCATGTCTATTGAACCAGATTTCAAATAACAAAAACTGCATTCATATCCGTCCACTACTTAGAGAGCTACGATACCACAAACAGATGCGCAGATAGGCAAACAGACAGACAGACAGGAGTCAAACTTATAACAGCCTTCGTTTCGTTCGGGGTCGTTAATGTTCGGGGGTTAAAATGCGTTAGTTCAATATTATTGTCTATAATATTCCGGACTTATCAAGCCACCGCTGCCAATTTTTGATATTCTATTCTACGAGTGCACAGACACGTTGCTGACGTGTCGAAGAGTTCTCTTAGGTACTTACGCAACGATTACGCCAGCTTGGAGCTGTACATCTGATGTAGGATAGGCTACTCCCAGATGACTCAAACAACGTCTCGCAAGATCGTTACATACGGCGCATTGACTCCTTTTCTATCTTCACAGAATCTGCTAGGATCAACAGTACTTAGCCTCATTCTGTGGACGTTCTCATTGGTAGGTACCAAAATGTCCTATAAGTGCCATTTTTTATATATCCAGACCGCTAATAAGAAATAATTATTATAGTACATAAGTGCACTGTCTCTTCCTTTAGTCACAGAATTCGATCGGACGTGATGGTCTCATCACGTCCGATCGAGTTCTGCTGCGACTGCTGATGTCTATCAGCAGATAAGATAACATTAGATATCAGTCGCAGAACCGACATTACATGCCCATCTATTGCATGGATCATCCTACTTTCCTGATAGTTGACCGGCATGTAATATCCATAGAAAGATTGTTTGTTCTTAGAGTCCTAGCACCCAGCCAGTGTATACTTTTACTGCGATTCCCATGACGCTTGCTAAGCGTGGAGATTATAGCAACAACCCCCCCCCCCCCTTCTAAGGGGACAAAGGCTTCTGTAAGACAGTTACGTACGTCACAGGCAAGGCACTGAGAGGTTTCTGGGGCAGATCAAACCGGAGAGCCCAAGTTCACCCTCATGTGCCAATGCGACAGCCGCGGGGGTTGCAATAGTTATGCTCGGTACACACGACAACGATATATCGTAGCGATCTGACTGCGCAGACCGTTTGTGCAGTTAATCGAACGTCCTTGGAGTGTCTACACGTCTACGATATCTGCGTCGATCGTCAGTTCCCTGCAGAGACTCAGACGAGAAACATTCAACAACATTTGCTCCGACTTCCGTCCACAAACGCGATCGCAACGATTTATCGAATAGATTTTGCAACTGCCACGATCGTTTGCGCCAACTAGAAAAATCTGAGACAACTTTCGTACACACGATCGATAAAACTGCACAAACGGTCTGCGCAGTCAGATCGCTACAATATATCGTTATCGTGTGTACCGAGCATTACGAATCCTACATACCTCAGCTGAGGTATCGGGAACCGTTTAGTTTCCTCCGCGAGGGCAAAATTTGAGGTCACTGAACTAAAACTGTTGAAATGAAACTAATTTTACGGATTATATCGCGGTTTATTTTTGATTTTAATATTCTGACTTTTTGTCACGTCGTCGATGACGTATGGACATCTGCTACCTCAGTTTACCCGTGACCATGAATGCTGTAAAGTGTTCGAAACGTCGGGATATTAAAATCAAAAATGAACCGCGATATAATCCGTAAAATTAGTTTCATTTTAATGCCATTACGCATACGGATTCATACATCATCAGCGGCAGCAGTCAAAAACCGTCCACTGCTGAACAAAGGCTTACCACTTAGAAAGGCGGGATTGCCATAATCCCCACTTTTGGCAAGCGGCTTGGGGTTCGCAGTATAGGTGGTAGGCAATATAATCCAATAGAAAGACGCTGCAGCCCGTCTTCTTGTTTTCCCTTAGTCGCCTCTTACGGACACCCACCGGGGAGAGGTGGGGGGGTGCTATACTTACCCGGACACCCCACCATGTTCCATTGTTAATCTTGTAAAGAGAAACCGTCTATAGTTTGGAATGGTTTTAAATATTGCTCAACAGGTTTATCAACCAGTGACAGTGGCGACTATGGAAAATTTCCGTGCTTTCAAGCGTTTTTGCCATACCTATTATTGGAAACAAGTTTCAAAATTCAAAGTTTAAAATATTTATTTCAAATTTTTTTTTTTTTTTTAATTTTTTTTGTTTTTTTTTTTTTTTTATAATTTTTATTTTTAATGCTAGCACTTTTGAACGGTAAATTTTTTCCACGAACTGAGAAGATCCGGCAAGAAACTCAGCGGGCAGTTTGTATTGTTACAATTAGATCAGCACAGTGTGTCCTGCCGTTCAAAAGATCAAATAAAATAAAAAATACGACGAAAATACAACAAACTAAAATGCCAAAGGGATAGTAGTCGGACCAGTCCCAAGCAGCACCCGCGCACGAGTTGACTCGAGCAGCAGCCATCACTCCCCTATACACACTCGCTTAATAGTAGAAACCTAAATATAGGTCCCTTTAAATCTATTGACTTCCGTGGTGCCTTATAGGTGGACTGAATCTAGTCGACCTGTAAGAGTCTCTTGTTCTGAGGTTATATCGACCTGTGCGATTTTTACTTGTCTCCCGCTTTGCAAAGGAGGGAAGTGGAATTTATATTTTTCTAACTCCTCCTATATACTTTTCTCATGAAATTTGTTGCGAGTTCCAAGTCAATTTAGCATTTCCCCGGGACTCGCCGAGGATCAAACCTCGGTGTCTTCACTGGTGACCACTGTAGATCCTGGCTGACAGGAGTCACAGTGGTGGGAATGAGTGGTGGAATTAGTCCCAACCAGTGACAGACAAAGCAGCACCATAAGGGTTACCTTTTAGATACGGAACCCTAAACTGGAATCGGTGGAATAGTAATAATCAAAATAAATGAACATGGCAACATGGAAAGCCACTGGGGTTGGATGCGACATGTGTCGATACACTTTCTTCGTCCCGACAACTTGTAGGCCGGCTGGAGGGGCTGCGGCGACCGCTAGTGATGCAAAGCAACGCAAGTATGCAGCTCTAGGTTCCAGCTATATATTTGCACTCTTTGCCATCGAGACCATGGGGCCTTGGTCTCATGAGACGCACGGTTTGGTGAAAGAAATTTCATCCAAACTTATCAAAAAGTCTTAGGAGACCGTCGAGCTGGTAGCTATTTCTGCCAACGTATAAGCTTGGCTATACAAAGGGGTAATGCCGCCAGTCTTTTAGGTAACCTTCCCTCCCAGTGCGGCGACAACTTGGAGGAAGGTTTGTACCTAGTTTAAATATATTTGTAAATAAACTGTTAATATTTAGTTTCAATCACGATAATATCTCTTTAAAATATATTTAGGTAAATGTAATAGGTGTAACTGATACGTGACCAATCAGAGATGAAAATGATGACATCGAATATAATGACAATACAATGATATAATAACTGTAATAATATTAAAGCAATGATTAGTAGCGTAATAATTACATTGATATTACTAAAGAATTGTATAAAAGTGTTGATTCGATTGCGGCTTATCATTCAGAAGTTAGATTTTATTTGAATTATATAATGTTCAAAATAGACTCGTACGCTATTTTATTTCTTTGCCTACATATATGTTTGGTACAGGTGAGATAGAATTCGTATTTTGTATTTTTCTCTAAAATACCATCCTTTCTTAACCCACAGATATAGATTTACATAGATAACGCAAGTATCACGATAATCAAGCGTGCCGACTTTTGAACCAAGTTTTTAGCACTTTCTGTGACGTCACGGCCGAATTTAGTGACGGGAAGTCCAAACCGATTCAAAGACACCGATGCTGCCAATGCCCCGCTGATTTTCTTTAGTTTTTGCGTCGGGGTTCGGACACGCGAAGTACATGCATTTGTGTTATCTATGTAAATCTATATCTGTGCGTTAACCCTTGAGGTGACCGGGTAATAAAAGCACCTTCCTATCTCCTGTCATTGGGCATCAATAAGAGGCGACTAAAGGAAAACAAGAAGACGCCCAGCTATTAGCTTGCTTACCACCTATTCGGCGATCCATAAGACGTCTGCCAAGCGGGGGGATTATGGCAACCCCTGTCTTCTAAGGGGGAGGCCTTTGTTCAGCAGTGGACGTCGTTCAACTACTGATCGTGATGATGATACAATACAATACAATACAAATATTCTTTACTAGCTGACCCACGCAGCTCCGCCCGCGCCTCTGAAGCACGGAGACGTTTAGTTCAAATGGCGTTAAACGGTCACCCATCTATTTAATCACCTTACCTAACGTTGCTTAACCTGATTGATTTCCAAACATTGTTAACAACTGTCTATGAGTGTTCCCTTACAAATATTTATTATAATTATAATGAAAAATTGTTTAAATCGGAGCAAGCGTATAACCAAGTACACATTTTGACTTTAGTCCACTCTCCCAAGGAAACCGTGCCGAATGTCGAGATAAAAAGTATCCTATGTCTAACCTCGGAGTATTAACTCAAATCATGCCAAGTTTCGTTTCAATCCATCCAGTAGTTTCGGCGTGATGCTCAGCCGAGATACAGACAGACAGACAGACAGACAAAAATAAAAAATAAATACATTTTTGGCTTTAGTATCGGTTATAGAATGCCCTCCAAACATAATTTTCAAAATATCTTCAATGTACAGAATTGGACCTGTTACAGTTTTATTATAAGTATAGATTGTACACCAAAAGAGAAGATACCGCTTAAAAGGGAAAAGTAAAATTATGATGATATTGTTTATTCCGTCCAGATAAGTATTGCAGTATCAGATATTCAACCGTCAAGCAGCAGTGTATAAACATTGTGTTCCAGTGTGTAGGGCAGCTTGAGTTGGTGACATTACAGGGGCATAACACAGAATAAAATACATTAAAAAAGAAATGTTAAAATTTCTTCTATCTATCTATACTTATAACAAAACTGTAACAGGTCCAATTCTGTACATTGAAGATATTTTGAAAATTATATTTGGAGGGCATTCTATAACCGATACTGAGGCCGAAAATGTATTTTTTTTAATTTTTGTCTGTCTGTCTGTCTGTCTGTCTGTCTGTCTGTATCACGGCTGAGCATCACGCCGAAACTCGAAACTAATGAATGGATTCAAATGAAACTTGGCATGATTTGAGATCTTACTACGAGGTAGGACATAGGATACTTTTTATCCCGTAATCTAGCACGGTTCTTTTGGGAGATGGGATTAAAGTCAAAACGGGTAAGTACTTGGTTATACGCTTGGTCCGATTTTATCATTTTTTCCTATAAAATATAATAAATATTAGTAAGGGAACACTCATAGAGAGTTGTTATCAAGGTTTTGTAATCGATCGGGTTAAGCAACGTTAGGTAAGGTCATTAAATAGATGGGTGACCGTTTAACGCCATTTGAACTAAACGGGTCCGTGCTTCGGAGAGCAAGTAACAAGTGGGTCCCAGTTTTTAACCGACTATAAAAAATGAGGTTATGTATTCGATGCGAATGTCTGTTATTCAAAGTTTAGTTAACGTAAAAATAGCGCAGGCGGAGCTGCGTGGGTCAGCTAGTACTTATAATAAAACTGTAACAGGTCCAATTCTGTACATTGAAGATATTTTGAAAATTATATTTGGATTGCATTCTATAACCGATACTGAGGCCGAAAATGTAATTTTTTTAATTTTTGTCTGTCTGTCTGTCTGTCTGTCTGTCTGTCTGTCTGTCTGTCTGTCTGTCTGTCTGTCTGTCTGTCTGTCTGTATCACGGCTGAGCATCACGCCGAAACTACTGAATGGATTCAAATGAAACTTGGCATGATTTGAGATCTTACTACGAGGTAGGACATAGGATACTTTTTATCCCGTAATCTAGCACGATTCTTTTGGGAGAAGCGATTAAAGTCAAAACGGGTAGTTGGTTATACGCTTGGTCCGATTTTATCAATTTTTCTTTATAATATAATAAATATTAGTAAGGGACACTCATAAAGAGTTGTTATCAAGGTTTTGTAATCGATCGGGTTAAGCAACGTTAGGTAAGGTCATTAAATAGATGGGTGACCGTTTAAGGCCATTTGAACTAAACGGGTTTGTGCTTCGGAGAACAAGTAAAAAGTGGGTCCCAGTTTTTAACCGACTATAAAAAATGAGGTTATGTATTCGATGCAAATGTCTGTTATTCAAAGTTTAGTTAACGTAAAAATAGCGCAGGCGGAGCTGCGTGGGTCAGCTAGTTTATAAATAAAAATAATAATTTGGGACAATCCACACACGGTCATTTGGTTCTAAACTAGGCGGTAACTTTTTTTTGACGCGGGGTAATCTTCAAAAGATCCCCGGGAGCTGTGGGGCTCGACCAGGGTATGTGGGATTCTTACCCACTAAAACCCCCGCGGCTGTCGCATCGGCACATGAGAAGGGACCCAGGTCTCTCCGGTGGGATCTGCACCAGGGGCCCCTCGGTGCCTGCCTTTGAGCCCGTCGCCCACTAATCACTGGAACGTTCTTCAACCCAGTAGGATCCATTGTGCATGTCTTAGCCCTTACTCTTGTTGAAGATATCCCTAAGATACCCCACGATTGTACCAGCTTGGAGTTGTGTATATGCAGTTAGTGTACAATAAACGGAGTTACTTAAAAAGTCGTTGATCGTTTCAGAATGTCGTCACCCAGTACCTTGGTAACTACGGTCCTCCATCCATCGATACCGGCTTCGCAGATCTTGCGTCTTCGAATAGCTGCAATAGGCCCGAGTCCTACGGCGGTCTTGGTAAGGGCAACGTGGCCGTCACTGGCGAGCTGCCCGTTGTTGGATCCACTACTGTCATTGCCCAAGTGCCGGTGTTCGGTTGTGTGAGCTATAGCGGGGCCTTGCCTGCCGCTGCTACCGTCTTTATATCTGACAATTGCGTATGCACGTGTGGTGGGATCCCTGTTGTGTTTTAAAACTGTTATTTTTAAGAATTAGTTATTATTATTCTTTATTACGGACACATAAAAGGAAGATACAAAAACATCAACATAAAAAGTAAAAGGGGGCGTATGTGCGGGAGCACATAACTGCGAATTTGCATCGCATCGCAAATATCTGCGAGAAACAAATACATTTTCAATACAAAAGTTCATTTGTTTCTCGCAGATATTTGCGATGCGATGCGAATTCGCAGTTATGTGTGGGAGACCTAAGGGCGAGCTTAACTCATAACGTGAGCTCTCTCTCTTTTCTTCCAGCAAACCCAAAATGAACGTGAGAAAAAACCAAGTGTACTAGAATAAATTAAACGTAAAAATGAGAAACAAAATAAGACAAAGTAGATAGGTTATGTTAGTTGTAATAATACCTACCCTAGTTATCACTTTATTTTAAGATTTTAGAAAATAAATCTATTATGTTATTTTTA